>CAWUFW010000183.1:2733171-4099756 GCA_963921515.1 Calotriton arnoldi
TTACCTGATTCCTTCTAGGTTTCTCGGACGTGGGTCAACGTTCCCTCATCGGGCCTCTGCTGCGGTGATTTTTGGCTCCTCCTTCACGTTGCTCCTGTGAAAACAAAAGAAAAAACAAAATGTTCTAAAGAATCCTCGTTTCTAAAGGCGGTAACATTTTGCTTTGAGCTAAATATTGAATTATGTTCTTATCTGATATATATCTCCACAGTGTATGAAGATCAAAGGCTGTAAGGACAATATAAATATAAATTAGTCTCCTGACTATTTTTAAGGGGCTGATTATGCCTTGTACCTTAACCTTGCACATTTGTGTGTGTTTTTTTCTTATTTTCTTATTTTCTTTTTCTCTTTATCCTTTTACATTGCGTGAGAATATGTTTTTGTTTTTTTCCCTGATATTAAATGGATATGAATATATTGGGCTTTAATAGGATTCCAAGCTGCACATCTCTCTAGATCAGTTATATTAAATACTTCCTTAATTATAGTATTCCACTGTTCTACTCATGAATACACCTTTATTTAATCTTCCTCATATAGATAATACAACTGATTCTGCTTTCAGATACCATATATACCTAAGCGGAAGAGGGACTTTATACAAATAGTTATTTCTAGTAGGACCACACTAATTGGTGGTAAAGTGTTATCACCAGAATACATACAGATGGTAATACTTATAACTTTATCTCCACTACAAGAACCACATAAAGACCACTCAACAAGAATATCCATACCTGAAACACGTCAGTGACGTGTCTCCCTTTTCTTTCTTTGTTTTGTTTCTTCTCTTCCCCCATTTCCACTGTGTTGGCTTTGACATTGATGGGCTTGCAAAGGTGGGTTTGGGAAGTTGGGCTCTTGCTTCAGACCTTGCATCTCATCCCTGCAGAAACAACAGGTGAGAATTACAGAGGCGAGGAACAAGGAAATGACCTGAGATGAGATGTAATAGACAACTTCTTCTAATAAGGGTATTTCAAAAAGTACATAATTAAATAGTAGCTTAATAATTTACTAGATTTTACAGTCAATTGTAGAATTTTATTTAGCTGGTTGCCTTCTATGATGTTAAATGTAGGTGGCTGGACATGGTGATGCAATTGCGTTTGTGGAAGTTCGATACATAGAACAGTGTCATACTTTGTATATGCTAGATACAATTCCCGTAAGTATTATATGAGAAGGTCAGAAATGTAATTGGGAAATGTGATTTACTGTGATATGAGTATGTCAATTGGAAGTGACTAAAATACAATATTTACTTCCATCTTACTCGTTTATCTTATACGTCACATCACACTGTCATCTTCTTTAGTACTAGGGAATCATTCGTGACTCTTGGATAGGGTAAGTAATATAACTTGATATTTAAGATGGAGAATGTAAATTACTTGTATCTTGCTGTGGTTCTTTGTATCTTGCCATCATAAAACATTTACAGAGTGATGGATGCATTGCAAGGTGTGTTTTTTATTAATGGCTACTAGTAATGTATATGTAAAAACCCAAATGTATTAGCATGGTGTGCAGCTAAATCGTTTGTACATGTACATGTCAACACAATAAAATTATTTTTTTCTGTTACTTTTGTGGGATGTTAATGATCAATATATACAAATAAAATGTTTTTTAAACCAATTAACTAAATGTTTCATTTGTAAATTGGGAATTGGATAATGTAATGGTTGTGGAGGTAAAATATAATACATATAACCTTTTTAAAATGTAACATGTGGCAAAATATTAAAAGGAAATGTATCATCCATTTTTGGGTTAGCTAATATATAGGCCTACAGAGCAGTGTTTCCCAAACTGTGGGTTGCGACCCACTGTTGGTTCACAAGTTGATTTATGTTGGTCGCAAAAGTCAGAGCAATAAATAAAGATATTTTGTGTTTAACTTGTCACATTTGTTGGTGATTCAAAGACAGAAGTCAAATGTCAGGCTGCTTTATTCTTTTAATAATGGATTGGTGTTTATTTTTCTTTCTCTGACTCCAAAGTGAGAGGAGTTTTTAAGATGTATTATGTGACAATGCAAGATGTTGTTTTTTGCAATACATAACAGAATGTAACTATCTGTCAATGAGCTGTATGCATCCAGCAGTTAGGAAAGCAAAAAGTAAGCATTCTGTTTTTGTAGTTCTTAAGTGTGCTGGAAACAGATATTTTAAATAGGATCAAAACAAATCGAGACACTTACTTGGTGATGCGCAAATGATAAATATTCACAGAAACCCGATTTCCACACATTATAATTTGTCTGCTTTATAGTTTTATCAGTAAAAGTGTATGTCTCTGCAAATTTAGTGGGCACTTCAATGGAAAATGTGCTGTCCGTAAATGACAATCCTCTACCACACAATGCTTTACTTGCATTCAAAAATCGCCCCACCTCATGTCCATTAAATGTAGGTGGGTGACAAAAGTTTGTTGTTCTAAAAAGTGAGTCGTGGTTCTAAAAAGTTTTGAGAACTACTGCTACAGAGGCACTTATATGTCTTGTTTTACAGTGCTTGATATGCTAAAATTACTTTATCTGATTAGACAATATTCATTCTTTACTTCAACCTGATAACAACAACACATAAAAAACAGTAAAGGAACTATGAAATATGTTTATCTATAATTTTAATTAATGAAACCAACAAATTAAGTTGTTTTGTATGGCTTTACAAAAGAAAAAAATACAATAACTTAAAATAATCTATTTTCAGACACAGAATTTACAAGTGTGATACAAAGAAATTGTAAGGGAAAAAACACGTTATTTGGAGTCTATGCCCACAGTATATGTTTTTCTCCCAAGACAAATGTGTGGAAGAAATTGTCCCAAAAATGAAAGGTAGCGGCTCACAGGTGGAAATGAGTGCTTCCGCCTCTTGGTTGTGATCTTGGTGGAATCCTCTACCACTGGTCCAGATGAAGAACTCCTCCTAAGGGGGACTGATGTATCCACAGTTGCAGACTCCAAGATGATGACACGTTTTCTGAGTTTTGCTGGGCCTCCCTTTCTGTAGAGGAGCCTGGTGGGATGTTGGCTGTTGCTGATGGTCCACAGAAAGGGGTAGATGACTCCCTAATAGCCCTACACATTTCCATAAACGCACCCTGCACCACCTCAGAAAGGGAGCACAAGATAGAAATCTGACACTTCATAAGGTCATTGTGCTCACTCTGCAACTGATTTTGCTCCTGCAGTAGGTCACTGTTTTCTTTGAGGAGCCCTATGACCTGGCCCATCTAGTCTTCATGTCTGGAGGCTGCACCAATGATGTTCTGGCCCATAGTTGTGCAAAAACGATGGTCATTAGCGGCCTAGCTCAGCCGTGCCAATGCTGGCCTACCCCTATCCAAACTACCCTGGGAACTTTGAACGCTGTGCACTGTAACAGTGGGTCCTTGCTCAATAGCAGATGTTGTAGTTGTTGAAAATGCAGGAGCCAGGACTGGTATGCACATCACAGAGGTGCTGATGTATGTTTGTCCACAGCAAGCAGAGACAACTATGGGTGGTTGAGTAGGATCCAGCACTAGATTACTTGGTGTAGGATTTACAGACTGGTTGAGGCTCACCCTTGCAGCCTGACCAGAGAAACCTGACGGACCAGGCAGATCCTTGTCACGATCCAGACCAGCAGGAAATGTGTCTCCACTGAAGGCTTCTGCAGGAGTAGGAGTGGCAGTTGGGATTGTTGCAGAGGGTTGCTGGACTTCACCTATGGCTGACTGTCCTACAATGTTAAAGACAACAATAACTAATAAAACATCTTTATATTAAATCATTATAGACTAATGACTTTTGGTTTTGAATGATGCTTTCTTTTCAGGGTAACCTAATATTCTTAGTGATAATCAAATTCTCCTTTATGTGTTAAATATTATTTGTTGGCTTAAAGAAACACATCTTTAGTGTGACTGAGATGATGTACTCCATCACAAACATTACATACATATAATGGAGTTAGATGCAAATGATTGATATTCCTTGACACATGTAAGACATTAAACACAATGTCGAGGATTTGTTAATGAGAGTATCTTGTTTTCCTAATTTAACATGTGTCATCATTAATGTTTCAACACAAAATAAGATGGAGTGTCCCTAACATATAATATCTTCATTTCTAACAATATTTTTGAGACCTATGTAGTATCAATCTTTTTATTATATACTATTTTGTATGGTTAACATACTTTAAGATGCCAGATGTATGTGGAGTGACTGTACTACACACGTCCATTGGCTAAAAATATTTGTCATGAGTATTAACTAGTTATTTTGAATGTGAATTTAGGTCACATAAGAGGGGTACCATCCTTGGTGTTTGGGCACAGAAGTAAGTACATATATTTGAGCATAACAGTGCTGTGCTTCAGCTTGTTAACAGTGAATCAACATTTACATTTCTCATTACAATATTGGCATAGGACAGTACATAATAATGGCTTAGTATGTTTATGACACAAACCATGACTTGGAATGCCTAGAGACAACATGACAATGCAGCAGTAGGTTTATTAACATTTGCATAACTAAACATGCCCTACAATGACGTGGTATGGGAAATGTAGTCCCCTAACACTGTTTCAAAAGATGTGGCCCATAACTAGTATTCACTAATGATATAAAAGGAGCTGTCTGTGACAATATAATTTGTATTAGTATATGTAAAGACAAAAACCATCTCTTGTGTTTTTTGCCACAATCATATTATGAAACAGACAACAGAAGCTAGATTATCAATAATGAAGATGCTGAATAAACACATATGGCTAATTGTTAGCAAAGTAGGACACATACAAATGAGTATAGATACATGGCTGTACATATTATTTAATGAGCATGGAGAGATAATATATCAAATTACAACCTTGATTGATCATAAAGGTAGATTTCAAACTTAAAATTAAAATGTAAACTTTCTTTAGGTCAAACAAACCATTTGTAAAAATAATGAAAAGGAACATCTATATATAGAGAAGAAGAAATCTGATGAAGTGAAAGTTGCAGGCTGACATACAGTGATTTCACTTACCAGTTTCCACTGCACCGGGTATTCCTGCAAAACCTTCAGTGTGGAGGATTCCATATACCTTCTCCTCACAGGGCAAGAGGTTCACGGGCCCTGGAGAATCACCACCTGTCTGCTGGGCCTCTAGGTGGGCTTTTGATGCCAGGGAGCACACTCTCCCCTGCAGATCATTCAAGCGCGTTGTAATTTCCTCATGTGAACGGCTGTTGTTAGCCACAGCATTCACCATGGTGACAATTCTATCCCGCATTTGCCTTTTCTGGGTAATAGTGGTATTCTGAACAAGGGCACCATACAACTGTGGCTATACCCTACTAATCTCATCAATAATGACAGTTAATTCTGTGTGTGTCTGAAAATCTTGGGTTCCTTCTTCCAGCCAAGGTGATTAAAAAAATGAAAAGTAACATGAGAAATTAAGGTATAAATATATTGTAAATGGAGTAGGAGAAGGCCAAAACTGCCCTTATATCTAGCAGCTTGAAAACAAGAAAGCCAAAGGATCATAATTTTGAAAGGGGTGTTTTTTTAGTGTAGTGTGCAGGAGAAACTACTTTGCATTTTCATCTTAGGTGTGTGACGTACGCATCCATCTTTAAGATGGATGGATGCGGCAAAGTAAAACACATCCACAACGTAATTACTCTGTCAGTACACACCAGCAAGGCTGCCAATATGACAGACACATGTAAATCTGGCGGTCGGTAAACCGCCAATCTAATGCCAAAGAATAATTATCTGACACAAGACAAATATAGACCGCCGACGGGGGATAACCCAGGTCGGACGGATAAAATTTCATCAAGGCTGAGGGAGGTTCTTCCATTAAATATATAAAGTGGGAGGAAGAACCTCTGCCAGTATGATGGACAGATTGAAACCTCCATCACTGAGGACGTATGGACAAACACCAAGATATAAATTGCATGGTGAGCAAAAGAACGATTGGTTGGGGTGCTACACCGAGCTATGGCCAGTGGTTAAACTGGGAAACAGCGTTTACAACAAAGACAGAACTACGCAGTGCCATTACAACGCAAGCACTACAACGAACACGTTGTTACCACGCGTTCCATTACAACGCAAGTCGTTACAATGATTTTAAATCCAACACCTTCCCTACTGTTGCACAGACTGGAGTTGGAATAGTAAAATATACTATGCCAAAGTCCAGTGCTTCCCTAAGGCAAGTCGTTGTAACAACTTGCGTTGCAATGGACCGCGTGGTAACGACATGTTCGGTGTATTGCCCGCGTTGTAAAGGCATGTGTTGTAAAAGCATGCGTGAATATGGCATACATCCGGTTAAACTTATTGGAAGCAGCCTCCCATCACCTTTTGTGTGTTTCAGTATGCCCTAAGTGGCATAGGTATGCCCAGATGTGGGTCCTGTGCTCACCGTATCACTGGCACCAAGATGTACCTGGCTGATGAGCCCATAACTAGGGCAAAACCGGTCCTGGGTTGCTTGTGTTCCTTTTCAGGGAGGACATGGTTTGGCAGTTCGGGTATTATGCGGTTTGCATTTAGCTTCCATTTTAGTTTTCGTGTTAACTAAGCCTCATTTTCTAATGGTGCTTTGTACATGTTTCTCTATTGTAAGAATGGCCTACACACATTTCTTTTAGATAGGCATTGACGCCCAGTAGTCTGCATGTTAGTTCTAGGGTCACACAAATTCAGAACATGAGGCATTGTTATATTTTCTGTGCTCGCAAAGAGACGACTCTTCAGATTCAGTCTAATTAAAACACTGTCCTACACCTTTGACACAGTGTGATTAGCCTGCTGTTTTATTATTTAAACCGTATTCGTGCTGAACTCGGTGAGAGGTTCACTTCTGCCCGAAGTCATCAAGGAACGCTGCAGAGATGCAGGCCCACTCTCCCTGACCTTCATCCTGAGCAGGAAGATAGCTGTACACGGAGGTACATCTGTGGATACACTGATCCTGGCTTCCTGACATACACTATCAAGGTATCAGGTTAGGTCATTCCAACAGACTGCGCAGATTGGTACTCCTAATATGCTTTCTTTAGCATTGAGGCTAGTAATTGATAAGAGTAACATTAGTAACACTAGGAACACTAGTAACTTTATGAACAATTACCATGATTGAATTGTCTGTATTTTTTTTACAATTCTAAAATGCTTATTGCAATAATATATCTCATCTTTCTTACAATCACAGTTCATGTTTTATTAGCAAAGATTAGAGCTTTTCAATAAATGTTTGGAAAATGCAAGACTGCATTTTTTCTTTGTAACACTTTGGGCATTAATGAGTGCCAAACAAAAGGGTTACATATGTTTCCACCATTTTCTTGGAAATCTGAGAGCCATGTTCTAGGTTACTGACAACATTCATAACTCTGGAGGTTTAGGAGTTTGGATTCGGTACTGTGAGATAGCCAGATAGAACATTGTTTACTGATTATATAAGAAGACTAGTCTCTGTATCATGTTGCTCTAAATACCCAGTCCTAATAGATTAGTAGTAACCGTATAACATAGGCTGGACTGTTCCCATGAGGAGCAGGGTCAAGACTGATTTGCTTATAGCTGTGTCCAAACTGAGGAGGCATGGTGAGCAAAAGAACAATGGGTTGGAGTGCTACCCAAGCTTTTGCCAATGGTTAGACTTATTACAAGCAACCTCCCATCACCTTTTGTATGTTTCAAGTACGCCCTAAGTGGCATGGGTATTCTCAGATGTGAGCCCCGTGTTCACTGTGTCACTGAAACCACGCTGTACCCAGCTGATGAGCGCTTAACTGGGGCAAAATCGGTCTTGGGTTGCTTGTGTTCCGGTTCAGGGAGGACCTGGCTTGGCAGTGCGGACTGGACTGTTCCCATGAGGACCAGGGTCAAGACTTATTTGCATATGCCTGGGTTGAACCTGATGTGGCATGGTGAGCAAAAGAACAATGGGTTGAAATCCTACCCAAGCTATTTTTTTTTTTGCAGTTTTATATAGCGCGAACTCGACCAGAAAAGTATTGGAGTGCTTTACATGAGCACCAGTTACAGTACACATGGACACATTCATTTTTTGTAGGCATGGGGAGAGTAAATGATTTGCCCATGGTTAGACTTATTGGAAGCACCTTCCCATCACCTTTTGTGCGTGTTAAGATATTAATTGGACCCTTAGCGTTTTGGAACAAATATCTTGAAACTTGGATAATATGAGACTGGTAATGTTTAGTCAGGAACTAATAAATATGAGCATGATTTGATAATGATTTGTGCCAACACACACCCTTCCAGTATGGCGCTCTGTTTCAAGGTATGCATTTTTTTATATGTTGGTTGAACATACACTCTTATAACATGGCACTCTATTTTGGTTTATGCTGTTATTTAGATTTAGATGCTGTTTCATGGTTTAGGACATACATGTTCACACAACATAGTGCCCTACTTGTTCATGCATACACCCTTCTAAAATAGCACCCATATTTTTGACCTGTGCACAAGTATGCTCTACATGGTCTCTGACTTTATTGTTGATAGGTTTCATTTTATGATTTAGCACTTTGGAATATACAGCTTGCCTCTTTGACAATATGGGATATGTAACTTTTAGTGTTGGAGGGAAATCTGAGAAAGAAAAAACCAAGACATGATTGGCAAAGTAACATAGGTTGAATCTAATACTGCAGGGGAGATCAGTCACCTCCGTGGAACTGAAACCTGATGTCCGAAGTACTGCTCGCAAGCAACGATATTTATACAAACCACAAGATGTTAGTTTCGAATCCTATTGACCCTTTTAGCAGTTTCAATGCATGATAAGCAGAAAGCCCCATTGTGGGTTTCAGTTCTCGGAATAGAAGCGAAGCAAGAATATGTTTATGTGACCGCATAGCATGTGGTTATATCGGGCTAAATGCTAATTGGGCCAAGCTATCTGACCTTTACGTGTGGTTTCTGCAGCTAATTGTGCCAAGCTATGTGACCTTTACGTTTCTGCAGCAGCATGCCTATGTTCTAAGGCAGGATGAGACACCTGGTGTCTCATCCTGTGTACATGTTCAAGCAGGAGTGTGAGGAACCACAGCGCTTAGAGGGGGAGTGGGCCCATATGTGATTGGTGCATCTCAGATAGTTCCCCTAGCGATTGAAGATTGTAGTGACCTATTTCGTGCAGTAGCTCATCTGAACTAACCACAAGATGTTCTGTCAGGTTTCCTGAAACTGAAGTGCGATGTGACATGTCTGTTCTAGTTTTACCCACTGTCTTTCAGCATGTATCTGTATCCATGTATGAGTCTGTCGCTGCTTGCATAGGTTTGATGCTATCCCTATCAAACAGAAGAAGCGGGCCCCTGGTAGTGTGATTATGCAGGCAGGAAATACAGGGGTACAGAAACCAACATAGCAAACTAAAAAAAAACTACTTGTATAAAAGGGAAGAATATCTCACCTCAGTATAAACCACTGAAGCGTCACAATAGAGTCAAGTGATTCAACAGATCAAATAATAAAAAATCTAATTCAATGTCTCTTTCATGAAATATAATACATTGTTTTTATTCCAAATTTAATATATAATTTTTCAAATAACTATGTAGGTTAAATACATAACGCACATAGAACAAATACAGAAAATATAGAAATACTCGCTCTGTGTGATAGTATACATTGCCCCCAACCAAACACTCCTGCTCACTCACATATTACACACGGCACTATCATACCACAAATATCATTCATACAGAAAAAACTTATAAAAACAAGACGGGAATAATCATAAGGGATTACAAAGATCAAGGGAACAGTCTCTTATCCAGTCTATTCATAGGTCATGTGCATCTATCATATATTTTAATACTTTAAAATAGATCAAAGCAGTCCAAACCTTAATAAATTCAAATGTTACGGTCCTTGTTCGTCCGTCCTAGGTATGCACCGACACGTGTTTCGCTGAAGACCCAGATATCGGTCACACCTTCTTCAGGGCAAAATGCAGCATAAAAACCAACCAAAGGGAGGAAAATGCACTAAGGCGGTTCTCAGAGCGAGGATCTATAAATAAACAAAGGAATCACTCAAAAGGCTCAAAATATGAAAATATAAATATATACATGTGTGGGAGGGGTGGGCGGAAAAAGAATTGAGGAGGCTTAATGTGCTTCTCAATCTTTTTTTTTTTTTATTGAGCAGAAGCATGAAAAGAAAAACAACCATATCTAAAAACAGGGAATTAAAACACCATTAGACCAATATTCATTTTTATACATATAAAAAACATTTGAATAAAGCGCAGACACTTATAAAATGCAGTATGACATGTTCCAGCAATATCCCGACTGGATGCAATTCTTATAAAATACTGTGTTTAATATCCTTACTTTATTCTAAAGTGCAGTGCTTAAAGTAGTAAAGTGCATCCAGTGCCAACTTTCCTTCATCTTCCTAAACTACCCATCCTAAAGTGCGATATTAAAGTGCATTTATTTTTTATTTTTTATTTTTAGCAACCCCCTTTTATTTTAAACAAAACTTGCAATGCAATAAAATCTTACTCTTCCAGCGTGATCTCTAACTTCGCCATAAAATTCCAAACAGCAATAAACTTTTTAGTAGCCCCCACTCTCCTTGCATACGCTTCTTTGAATTTCCTTGTTTGTTTCATCCATCCCACACAAGTAGGTAGTTTCGAAGACCTCCAATTCTGAAGTATCAGAGAGCGTGCTACAAGGGAGGCAATTGCTATAAATGTCTCCTCACCTCTTGTCATTGCCAGGTTTGCACCTTGCCTATTAATACCGGAGAGAGCTACATCTGCCTCGGGATCTAATCTCTTCTGGATCCCCCGACTTAAGACCGCGAAGATCCTTTCCCAAAATTGCCCTAACCTTGGACAAGTAAAAAAAAGTATGTAGCCAATCTCCCCTTCCTTCTGCCTGGCAGCGAAAGCATCTATTCTCCAATTCTGGACATATTTTATGTAGTGCTTTGGGTGTGTAATATGCCATCCATCGGGACAGAAAAGCCATTCTTTTAAAGTTGGCTGCTCTTAGGGCCTTACTCCCTAACTGTTATATGGCCTACCAGTCCCGATTCGAGAATGTACATTGTGTCTCCTGGGTGATCTTTTCTAGAAATTTCTCGACAAGGTTTGATTCCCTTTGGGAGCATAAAAAACGGTACCAATTTTCACCCCTCTTAATTTAGCTCCCAATAGGGCAGTCACGAGCTTAGTTGGACCGGCACTTGAAGAAAGATTCTATCTATTCAAAAAATATACAATCTGTATATATTCAAAAAATCGAGGCTTACTCCGGTTGCCACATCTACTTTGGATCTCTTGCCGAGTAATCACTCTATTTCCCACTAGAAAATGTCCTAGCTCTTTCAGGCCACAGTTATTCCAACCTCTTAAATGGCTAGTCTGTATTTGAAGACCCAGACTTTTACATTCTCCTAATTTTAAATAATAAAACCCTGTAGCACCTGCTTGCTTAAAAAAAGTCTGCAGTCTATACGAATATTCCTGCAAAGTCTTGTACCTAGTTTTATTAGGGAGTTTTGCTGTTTTTCAAAATGTCGGAATCTGCGAAACTGCCTCCTGCATCATTTTGTCCCAAAAATATTTATCCATTAATCCATTTGAGTCCACTAAGTGCGCTGTCAGATCTAGAATGGTGGCTTCATAATATGTACGAATTTGAGGAAGTGCAAGCCCCCCTGGTTAATATCCAATTGGAGCACCGAGAGTTTAACCCTGGGTGCCTTCTTACTCCAGATAAACTTTCTAAACATAGTTTCAAGCTCCTTAAAGTAGATGGTATTAATTTTTATAGGGATATTTGTAAAAAGAAAAACAAGTAAAGGCAAAATGGTCATTTTAATAAGGGCCACACGGCCTATCAATGTGAGGGGGAATAATGACCAGTCGTCTAGCAGTTTTTTAATTTTATTCCACATAACTTCGTAATTTAATTTATAAAGTTCCCCATATTGATTAGTAACATATATCCCTAGATACCGAATTGGATCGGTATTAAGGGCTTGTAGCTTAAGATTTTCAGGGAGAAAATCACTCTGTGTTGATGGTTAAAATCTCAGTCTTATTCTGGTTAATTTTATAACCCCCAATTAATTCAAGTTGCGCAAATTCTGCTAATACTCGCTCCATATTCTGACTCTCTGGACTCAGATAGAGAATGATGTCATCCGCAAACAACTTTAATTTTGCCATACCTAATACTGGAGCTCTAATTGTCATATTATTACGATTTTTAGTGGCCAAGGGCTCGATAAAGAAGGTAAATAGGACGGGTGAAAGCGGATACCCCTGTCTGGTCTCCCGATTCACATTAACTATCCCTGCTAAGTTTGCATTGATAACTACCTGAGCCTGTGCCCCCTGGTAAATATTCCATAGCATTTTTATAACCTGGGGGGGAACCCCATACCTGCCCAGACCATAAAAAAGAGCATCCCAATTGACCAAATCGAAAGCCTTTTCTGCGTCTACCATCATGACGAGCGCTGGAGTTTGATTACTATTAAAAAAGTCGAGTACCTGTACTAAAAACCCTGTGTTTTCAGACATTAACCTCCCTGCGACAAACCCTGTCGGGTCTCTGTGGATCACTTCTTGTGCCAAAGGGGTGAAACGCTGTTCCCAGATTTTCATTAAAATTTTGTAGTCCGAGTTAAGTAGACAAATTGGTCTATAGGCATTAATATCCATAGGATTTTTCCCCTTTTTCACAAAACTAACAATGATGGATTCTTTGAAAGTTGGGGGAACAAAGCCACCCGCCTTAACATAATCAAAAAGCTTTGTCAGGAAAGGTGTTAATTCCTTAACAAAAACCTTATAGAATTCTATTGGCAACCCATCATTTCCACAAGCTTTAGCAGCCGCCATTGTATCCAGGGCTGCCAAAACTTCTGCTCCTGATATATCAAGTTGCATTTTCTCAGCCAGGGTAATTGACACATGCGGGAGATTTACGCCCTCGAAATAATAATGCTGGATTGACTCTTGCTCGACCCTGTACTTAGTAGCATATAACTGCTCATAATGCTCCACGAATACTTGGGCAATCCTATCCTTGTCCGTCACCGTATCCCTGGTCCTAGGATCTATTACTTCAGTAAATAAGGCAGCTTCCTGTTTTACCATGGTTGACCAAGCTAGCAGTTTGCCTATCATTTGACTTTCTTCATAAGCTCGCTGTTGGAATGTCCGGGAGCTATTAATTTCTTCTAACAGAAAAAATTCTCTTAATTCCTTTTTTGCGTTTTCAAGCTGACTTCCAGCTAACCCGTCACCCTGTAAAGAGGCATTCTTCTGCATCAAAGCAGTATCGACTGCCCGCTGGGGTTTGGCTATATAAATGCTTCGATTTTTGGACTGAGCGGCCATAAAAGCAATAATTTGCCCGCGCACTGCGGCCTTAAAAGCCCCCCATACTGAAAAAAGTTCTGCTGTTCCCTCATTGATCCTAAAAAATTCTTGTATCCATTCCCTTATGCCTACTACCCATTGTTGATTTGAAAGGAGTCGTCGATCCAGCTGCCACCTGGTTCTTGTCCTCCTTCCCTACTCAATTACTAGATCTAACTTAACCAAAGAATGGTCTGAGAATGAGTTGGCCCCTATATCCGAGCCAGTATATTTCAGGGAGCGGGATATTATAAAAAATCAATACTGGATGCAGTTTGGAATTGACGGGAATAGCAAGTATACTCGAGCGCTTCCCGGTGAACTTTGCGCCATGGGTCAATTAACTGATGATCTTGTATTATTGTATCTAGAATTTTTTTAGTCTTTGGCTTTAACTGTTTTTTTATTTTTATTTGAAGTATCCTTTAGCAAATCTTGAATGTAATTAAAATCCGCTCCAAAAATAATCTGCCCCGAAGCTCCTCTAAGTAATTCGTTAATCTTTATCACGGATGTGGGATCATCCATAATTGGACCATAATAGTTAACAAAATTTAAAATGGTCCCATTTAAATTCACTGTTATCCATTGCCATCGTCCATGAGGCTCCCTCTGCACTTGAACGAATTCCCAATCCAGGCCCCTACCAAAATATATAGCTACTCCTCTCATTGCCAGCCCAGCTAAAGCAAAAAAAGCTTTCGAAAATGCTCTTGGGACAAAGAGTTTTGGTGAATTTGTTTTCTAATGAGTTTCCTGGAGAAAACGGACTTGTGGTGCAAAGGAAGCCAGCCAACTTACTAGCCCTCCATACTTTTGTTTGTTTAAAATTCCATTGGCATTAACCAAAATGATTTGACATTTAATACCCATCTCTATGGTTTATTTAAAAAAAAAAATGATAATACTTAACTCAAAACCCTGTTTTTCTCCACTATGCTTCTGCTCTTTTTTATTTTTAATGCCATACACCCCCCTACTCCCTCCCTTATCCCAAAGCCTACCCTCTCCCGAGAGATGTGCAGAAGCTCGCGAGCCACATCTCATCCTCCCCTATTACTCTTATGGGGTGCCCTGGTGCTGCACCCTGAGTGACCCCTCCCCCCTTCCTTACTGACCCATCATCACAATCTGTAGATTCTGTTCTATTTCACAGAGGAAATTTCTCTCAGCAAATTCTGCTCTTCCTCTATGTTTGTAAACATAGGGGGGGCAGATTTACAAGAAAGTGACGCATCTGTATAGATGCGTCACTTTCCCTGCACCACCCTCAGAAACCCTTGCGCCACCATAGATGCGCCGTATTTATAATACGGCGCACTATGGCGCAAGGATTGACAGATGCGTCAGAAATTCTGACGCATCTGTTGGCGGAAAAGTCACGCATTGCTGGAGTCGTGTCGCAAGCACGACGCAACTCCAGCAATGCGTGTTGAGGCCTATTCCCACTACAGTGCGTCACTACTTACGCCTGCTTCAAGCAGGCGTAAGGTTTTGACGCAGTGGCGACCTAAAAGTGGCGCATTGAAATCTTGTAGATTTCACTGCATCACTTTTACGAGGCCTTCCTGCGTGGGTACGCCCACCCTGCATACATTATACCTGACGCAGGTATAATGTGACGCAGGGCTTTACAACGTGACGCATCTCCCTAGATGCGTCACGTTGTAAATAGGCCGCATTTTTTGCGCCGCCATTGCGTCAAAAAAAGTGACGCAATGGCGGTGCAAGAAGGCGCAAGGGGCTTGTAAATCTTCCCCAAGGAACTTGCCTCTCACAAGTACTCTTAGCTTCGATTGCTGAGCTATTGAAGCCGGAGAGCCTTGAGCCTTAAAAAGATATAGCAATTTAACGAACTCTTTATGCCTACGTGCAGCTGCTGCCGACATATCAGCAAAGATCTTACAGCTAGAAACGTCATTAATCGCAAATTGCCTCTGCTGGATTGCCTTAGCTAAAATCTTTTCTTTAATACGATTAATACGGTAATCAGCAAAATTAATCAAAATTGTACGTGCAAATTTTGAATTTGGCAATGGGAGGGAGAGGACCCGATGTGCCCTTGTTATCGGGTCCCTCCCACCCATTGTAGATCGGCATTGATCTCCAATCGCTGTTCCCGCGATTGGATGAACTTGATTATTGAAACAGCCAGACAGGTAGTCACTATTTTGAATAAGGAAATATAAGAACTGGAAGATAAATTAATGCTTTGGACGAGGCAAAGAGGAGAATGGAGGACGTTAATATTGAACTTTACTCTTTTAGTGATTACCTACTAAAGAAAAACACTGACAAACTTAGGAAAGACATTAGATTATTTTCGCAAGAACGTGTTTACCCATTTCTAACAGAGAATTACTATTCCTCCCCCAGAGAAGGTCCCTACCAACCAGATCAACAAGCATGGGCCAGTAAAAAAATTGTTACTTTTTCAGATACTACAGACTCTGAGGGGGAATACCTCTAATCAATTTGAGTCATTTGGGAACAGTATGATAGGTCTACCCTAGTAATTGTTTTTTAGGCAATCGACGGGGGAACTATCGACCTAGGTCCCAGAATCGAGCCAGGGGACGGTACACAGATTTAGATCCACCACAACAATATCTCCAAACCAGGAGACAGCATTATTGGAGAAATGAAACGCTATTCCTATCTGTCTAATATTAAGATCGATTCTGACGGAGTGCTAATCTTCTCCTTCAACCTTATTTCTGGCTCATCTCTCGTTCTCCTGTAGTATTCAGGTATTTCCAGCATCTTTCTCATTTTATCTTTGTACTCCTGTGTATTGAAGATCACCATCCGTCCACCTTTATCACAAGGTTTGATAGTAATGATGTTGTTACCTTTCAGAGTTTTTAGAGATATATTCTCTTGATGTGATAAATTGTGAGGGGGTTTCGGGGTATATCTTGCCACCTGTTGAATTTTAGTCAGGACTGCCTTTTCAAAAATCTTGACTTCTGGTCCCAATTTATCCAGACTAGGAACAAATCTAGATGGTGGCTTGAGACCAGAGCGATTGTCTTCTATGGTATGTTGATTCTATCCCTAACCTGAACGATTTGTAAGGGGGTCTGAGGTCTCAGGCCTTTGTGACCCCCAAAGTGTGCATTCCTTCCTTCCCTCTAGCATTCCCCCTCTAGTTGATTTTTCAACTACCTCTCCTAACTTCCCATCTTCTGTAGGGATTACCTCATACTCTCTACCCTGTCCCCTGGCTTCCTTAGTGCGTTTCCTAACCATAAACGTGCCTCCCACCTTAGCTGACATCCTCTTGCAGCATGCCATTACTAGCTGAAAAATGCAACACATCAATACCAACAGTACCACCAAAGGCAACAAGGTCTTGTTCAACCATCCAGGACGGCAACCAATCCACCCAACCCTCGAACCATTAGTCAGGGACATCTCCCTCGCTGACTATTTTCTTTTGCAGGTCATGCAATGTCTGAATGGCCTTGATTGATGTTCCATTTTTCGCGCACACACACCCCTCCATGGCCGTCATCAAGTCCAGCACATATCTGTGCTACACTACCATCAGTCTAATCACTCTTAGTTCTTCTTTACCAGTGTTGAATCCATCTTCTGTTGCATTTATGGCTTTCATGAGGTCCCACCTTGTAATCTGCAGCCATCGGGCGCTTGCTTAGATTTGGAGGGCTGGAAACCAACTTCCAAAGAATACTTGAGCCTCACTGAATAGGCCTTGTTTGTTGCTATTTTTCTCCAGTGGTGATGCAACAAGGTCGTGGGATGGCTCATGGGATGGTCATGCAACTTTGAGATGTCCACTCCTGGTATGTTTAGGGTGGGGGTGTGGTGTAAAGTCACTAGGGAGCAGAGGCCATTCCAGTTTGGGGGTAGTTGCATGTGGAGCCAGACCCCGCACTGCCAATAGTGGTCCATCAGGCTGGAGGTGCCCCCCTGCATATCAGCGTTCTATATGGTGGTGTTAAAATTGAGGTTACTGCCTAATCTTACTGTCCCATTTCTTCTGACACAAAGGGAAACTGTGTTAATTTCATTGCTACTCTAGGGTGTGTAGTAGCTCCTGTCCACGTATAACTCTGTATGTTCGCATCCCATATTTGTTGACATTTGCATATTATAGTGTCAAATCTTAGAGGACTATCTGACTTGTGGTACCATTCCATAATGATAATGCTCTACATGTGAACTTTGTCCCAGTAAGCCACTTGTCATCAGCAAATAGAATCCTGTGATGCTGAGACCTGGTCTGCCCGTGCAATCAGGGGGAAGGGCTTAGCCTTGTAGTTACTACATTCAGACAGCAGGTGAGTCCTCCCTAAGATGCCGGATCTAATATCCATTTTTTGCCACTTTGGCCAATCTATCTTATGACCTGCTTCTTCATTCTTGATTTTTGATCTCTTGTCTCTCGTCTTTCTGCCAGGATATTTAGTACCCCAGGGGTGGTATCAAATATAGTTGTGTTAACTCGTGCAGTAATGGGGCTAACGTGTGTCAGTTGCAGCTGTGCTTTTATTCTACATAAGAAGAGGTACAAGAGACAGTCTGTGACATTTGGGTATACCTCTTTAATGAAATGCAATTTGTCTACTGTGGAGGCATGAGGGATGAGGGAGCATAAGTAACAGCTGGTGTTGGACTGGATGTGCCTATACTGTGCATGTGTTGGTACCACATATTCTCAAACAAAGCAGTGTGGAGAGGTGATGGTGAGTGTCATTATCAGTGTTTCTGCGTGTGTGTGTAATAGTTGATGTAGGAAAAAGAAATAGAAATACACTAGAACTAAAAGCATTAGTATTAATACTCTGAGGAGGAAAACCAAAAATGAAATACATAACTTGAAATACGTATTGTCTCTTACTGGAGCGGCTAAGGGGGGCTTTACTCCAGTTGCTTCTCGTGTTCTCCCCCCTCTTTTTCCTGCTCAGTGTCTGAAGGGGTGGACAGCACGGCTGGGTCCAGGCGGATGTCCTAGAGATGTATCCATGGTTTGTGGCCTTGGACCTTCACTCTGGTAGCTGTGCTGTCAGTCACAAGGTTGGTCAGTGTAATCGGGGATCCTTCAACTTGCGAACAAAGTTCTTGATGTCTACTGTAGTTCCAAATGGTATGGGCGTCTGTGGGTCATCCCCTGGAGGTGCGTTGGCGCGCTTGTCAGCTGCACGTGTAACCTGTTTAGAGAAGAACTTTGTCGCTTTTGTTAGCTCGGACATGTAGACAGTCATTTCAGTTTGTACAACATCCGGTGCATGATCTGATCCTGGGGTGTTTCTCAAGGCGAAGGGTGCCAATCAGAAACCGTACAATCATTTCTTAGTGGCCAAGATGACCACTGTTCCAGGTAGCGATGGCACAGGGGTGGGTGGATCAATGAACACATATTGTACTCTTCCTCACCATTACTAATCTGATGGCTCCTCTAAGGGGTACCTCACCATTGGTCGGACAACCGCAATAGGCTTTGTACAATATACAACAAACTCCTCTATTCTCGTTGTATCAAAGTTACATTTAGTTCTCTGTTTTAGGAACTCCTCTACTTCAGTTGTATCAAAGTTCTGCTTAAAGTCACCCTCATGATAGCGATCTATATCCTGCATTGCCTTGTCTATGCTGTCCACTAATTCTTCCTCTGTTTGTATCTACTGGGGTGTTAATTTTTCAAGCCTCTAATCCTGAGGGAGTGCAGTTATAATTCTATCAAGGGGATAATAGTTGATATTGTCACTATTTGTAATGGTGTTCATCAAGCCACTACACTACTACAATCCTCTTATATTGATGACAATATCAAGCGCGCAAGGCAGAAGGACAGCGGGACAGCTGAATCAAAGCAGCCCCAACTCAGTACACCATCCAGGTATCAAGGCCAGTCCCCCAACAACCATGCCCAACGGTGCAACGGCTGCAACATGGTGCCTGGATCCATGGACCCAGAAGCGGGCACAGATAATCAGGAAGCACCCTGTGGGGCTGGACAGCCAAGACTAACAAGAGGGGAGATCACAGGAGCCCCCGTCATCCTGCAACCACCAGAAGCACAAAGGCCCAGACCAATCTGATCACCCGCAACCCACAGGGAAGCAATGGAACTGGTGGAAACACATACAACAGACCCATAGGGCAAACGAAAGACATCATGACCACCTACCAAGCAGACAGGCAAGGAAGAACCAAGCACAAGCAGGGAAGCCTGGCATATATCATGGAGGTGAACACCAAAAACGAGACCACGTAGCAAACGCAGGACCACGGACACCGGCAAGGAAAAAGAACACATCCATGGAAAACTCCCAGCAAAACCATGCCACCACTCAGCACACCTTTGAGGGGAAGGAAGCGCAAACAAAGACCAGAGCAGCAGAATAGCCCAGAAAGAAAGGACCAGAAGCAGACAATGGCAGGGACAACACCCAGGTGGGTACAAATGTCAAGACCAAGATGGAGGCCGACCATACCCAAACGTGACAACACTACACGGGAGGGGCAGGTACAAGGAGCCCCAACTGAACATCCCCTAACTCCCAGGAGCAGGATGAACAGAAAGGCTGGACACATTGTTGTGTAGTTCCTAGGAATTCCCAGGGCCTGCGCGTTTTGGATGACCTAAACTGAGGGCCTGGTGTACAGATAGACTCTGGACACCACCACAGGATATGTCAGCCATTAGATCAGCTAGCTCTACAGTGCCACTACCTCCCCCCTGTATCTCACAGTGGTGTAGGAAGTTTCTGGCAACCACTGAACATGACAACCCTGATTCCTCAGGGATCGTGGAAAACAGTACAGTACTTTTTCGCTCAGTCACTCGTGCTTGCTTATTCTCAGGAAATACACAAGATGGCGATTGGGACGTTTTCAATAAGTATTTATTGGTCCAGCGACAGTCTTGTATAAAACATTTTTGCTGCGACAATAAGGAGACATACGAAAGAAATTGCAAGTGCTAATATGGTAAACAGTAGATACATTTCTACCATAGTGCTAAAAAGATGAACATATACAGTTCAGATAAAACAGTAGCATTTACATACTCCAATAATGCATGCCCTACGTAATTTGCCTAAATGTACCTAGCCTAGATATGTAGGTGTAGCATGTATATGTATGTGGCTAGCCAAGACTCCCTTAGGGATGCTCCAACCCCCTCACCTAATGGTAGAGAACGAAGGACCCCGTCTCTGCTCCGAGGATTACACCCTGCAAGGGATGTCAGACCGCTGTGTGTCGAAGATTCAGCATGCAGGACCCCGTGTCAGCTTGGAAGGAATTCTCCTCTAATTTGCAGGGGCAAATAAGGTTATTATATACTAGAGTGGTCACTCCAGGGTTTCTTCTAGATGCGATATGTTTTTAAAACAATCATAAATGCTTTGAAATCAATCATAAATGTTTTGAAAACAATCACCGATGTTTTCCCAAACAAATGTGATCATGCATAGCTGGCTGTTGGCCAAGGATGGAAAAAAAGGATGGTGACCCTTGCAGAATAATTCTGCCGTCCCTGGGGACATGTTTATGTACGTCAGGTAAAGGGATTTTGATAGAATACTAAGAGCCTGGTGTCGAAGAGACAGGAGCAAGTTACTAGGTAAAAGGTCACCTGTTTGGAATCGTTATTGCCGTGTGGATAGGACAATGTATGAAAATAGGGGTATACATGACAGGACTAGCCTAAAGGACATGACACCCACCACTCATCAAAAGGTCAACAGGGTCAGCTAGATAATGATAAAGCTAGGGCCAGTAAAAGCATAAAATCATTTATAATTAAAATACTAAAACGCACTTTAAAAGCCTGTAAAAAATGTCCATAAAAGAAAAGTCATTTTTCACTAAAAGCATTCAAAAGGTCCTCTAAACTTGTATATGTGGTTATTATTACCCTGAGCACCTCGAAAGCCATTATGCATAGTTAAAGCAGAGAAGGGAAAATAAAACAAAGTCAGTGTTCGACCTTCAATTTGGAAAATGTTTAAAAAATGCCGAATAGTTCCCAGCACAGGAAAGATCAGATTGTTTATGAACCCTGTGCCGAAGACTCAACATCGCTGAACATTGCTTCCGCAGGTGGCAATCCCTCCAGTACTTCCAATATGATGTTGAGTGAGCAAAGTTGGTCATCTCTGGTCCCCACAGCAGCCGCCGGGGAAGAAATAGATGCCTGCACATCTGGAACCTATGCCTGTACCTCAGAAGCAGAGCCGATTTCCCTTCCAACAGGAGCTGAAGCATCCTGTGGAGGCTCCAAGAATGCCGTCATCAACATGGGAATACGCTGTGGACAACTGTGCACGTGGGCCTGCAAGGGCTCCAGGAGCACTTCTATGTCCGGCGGCGCAACCGATGGAAGTGTCAGACATAGGTCCAACACGCAGCCAAATCTGCAGAAGAGGCAACGGAACACAAGCAGGACACAGTCTAGCTAGACCGGTCTGAAAGACAGGAACCAATGCTCACTCAGCTCTCGAAGCCGAGGCGTACCCAGGTAGAACACCATTCGCTTACGACAACGTTGCTCCAGCAGTGTTCTCTCCATGTCATGAGGGATTGACATGTCCATTGCGAAGCAATAGGATTAAAATCAGGATGCCCGATACCGATAGCAGGACCAAAGGAAGCCCTCCAAAAACGCTTCCAAGTACGGAGTGTATGAAAGCTGGAATTACTCTGAAGATGGTCTGAAAGGTGGTTGGAGACCTGATCCAAGTCACTTAAATAAGTGTACGATCCCACTTGTATCAGGCATGTTAAAGATACGAAGAACCATTTCACCGAAATGGATCAGGAAGTTCGTACGGACCAGGGCCTGTATCTCTGCTGAAGACCTTGCAACCTGGAGATCAAAAGTCTCTCGGGCTGAAGTTAAGGTCACATTTTGTTGAAACAACATGGCTTCCAGTCTGCTCAGTGAATCAAACCTCATACTGGAAACATTTAATGAAGGCCACAGTGGTGCCTCCCTAACTGTGTGAGCCGGGGGAAACAATACTTGCTTACAGCAAACAACCCTGAAGTTTACTGTGACTAGATATGCGATGCCAGGCGCCATCCCACAACAACTATCACAAAAGGAGAGACTAGGGAGTGAGCCATCTCTGACTCCCCTATCAAATATACTGTAACCCACAAAGAGAGAAGGACTGAAAAACATACCAGAGAAACTCTACTCTGTATCTCTGGCTAAAGGAAACCGCAACGCAGAGAGTTGAGAGAAAAGAAAGGGATAGAAGGGAAAATCAATAGATTTTTAAATACTGCCCTCACCCATTAGTTAGTGGCATGCTTCATCAAAGGGCCGCTTCGACGCCCAGGTGCAGCCCAACACACTGGACGGAGCGGTGTTTTTTGGTGTGAGGTAAAGAAAAAGAGAAGGAAAAGTTTCCCTCATGAGGGATCACTGGTGCAGAAAAAAGTGTGCTAAAACTGCCTCAGGAGGTTCCACCTGAATTCCTTTACTATTGGACCACCTTGGCAGGGTTAAAAAAGCGAAATGAGGTGTATATAGGAGGAGCTACTACTCCTTACCCCCCCTCCAAATGTACTGCCATCCCACAACAGCCTTGATCATTCAGCATTAAATAACTTCCATTCGAAAGCAACTCAAAACCCGGATGAATCACGGCAGCTGGGGAGCCTTTCAAGTAGCAAGATAAGTTTGCTTTTGACGCATTACACGTTCCATGAAGCGACACTTCTTTGCACACTTAAGACCCACTTAAAGCTTTCCCGCAGTCAGTACCACTTAAGAAAATTTCAGTGTCCTTATTTCTGCACCTATATCTATACGGTAACTCCCAGGTTTCCTGTATGTACTCTTCACCTAATGCTTCATACCTGCCTGCTTAGATGTATCTAAGGCAGTATTGGAACTGGAATGTCGTGATTGGCAGTATGATATAGCCATGAATTAACCATTCAGTAGACAGTGACTCCGCAATTGTAAAAGGTAACTTCTCTAATTTTTCAATGAGCAGCATAGTGTACTTTGCATCTCTGTGTGCCATGGTCAATTGCCTGTCGGTCAGATTATAAGCCGAGAACAAATTTGTTCAGTTAGTGTATCGCCTTTGCATGTGGCCAGAACGCAGTGATTGCAGCGTCCAGCTCAAAAGCAAAATGGAGCACAATTGAGATGACCCATGTTGTAGTTTAGACAAATCTTGTTCAATTATATCAATAGCTGAGGACACAATATTGCTCAGTGAATAAATACGTGAAGAAAGTGTGGTCATACCATTGTCTACCACGGTAAATAGACATAATATCGAAAAAAATATATAGAATGGACAGAATATCGAATTCAAAATATAGAATGGACATAATATCGAATGGACATAATATAGTGGTTAATAATATCGAAATGAAGGTAAGTAATATCGATTTTCAAAATATAGAAGTACATAATATAGGCATTAAAAAATATCGAATTTTTAATAATATCGAATTTTTGTAAGTGTTTTGTATGTTAGTATATGAGTTAAAAATGTATATTATTTTTGTAATGTATGTTTAATATTTTTTAAAGTTACTGAAATTTATGTAAAATTATTTTTGCGTAATTTAATTCTGTAGCGGGTTGTGGGTTTATAGGGGAATAGGGTGGAAAGTAATTTAATTGTAATTAAGAAAATATGTATTTTTATTTATTGGTATTGATAATTAATTTATTGTTAATTAATTATTAATTGGTAATTAATTTTTATTAATTGATTAATTGATAATGATGTTAATTGTATTAATTTATTATTCGGAGCGGGTTGTGGGTTTATAGGGGAATAGGGTGGGAAGTAATTTAATTGTAATTAACAAAATATTTATTTTTATTTATTGGTATTGATAATTAATTTATTGTTAATTAATTATTAATTGGTAATTAATTTTTATTAATTGGTAATACATTTTTATTAATTGATTAATTGATAATTATGTTAATTGTATTAATTTATTAATCGGAGCGGGTTGTGGGTTTATAGGGGAATAGGGTGGGAAGTAATGTAATTGTAATTAAGTAATTATTGAAATTCTTTTTGTGTATTGATTAATTTATTGTTAATTGGTAATTTATTTATTACTTATTACATTTTTGGTATTGAAAATTAATTGGTTGTTGATTAATTATTAATAGGTAATTAATTTTTAATAAATAATATTTATTGGTATTTATAATTAATTAATTATTAAATATTTTGTAATTGGTAATTAATTTTAATTCATTTTTTATTGGTATTGATAATTAATTTATTTTTATTTAAATATTAAATCATTACTTTCCCTACTGTTGCACTCACTGGAGTGGGAATAGTAATTTTTACCCCTACGCTATCCAACGCTTTCCCTACTGTTGCAGTCACTGGAGTGGGAATAGTAATTTTTACCCCTACGCTATCCAACGCTTTCCTTACTTCCTTACACTCCTCTGGAGTGGGAATAGTAATTTTTACCCCTACGCTATCCAACGCTTTCCCTACTGTTGCACTCACTGGAGTCGGAATAGTAATTTTTACCCCTACGCTATCCAACGCTTTCCCTACTGTTGCACTCTCTGGAGTGGGAATAGTAATTTTTACCCCTACGCTATCCAATGATTTCCCTACTGTTGCACTCTCTGGAGTGGGAATAGTAATTTTAACCCCTACGCTATCCAATGCTTTCCCTACTGTTGCACTTACTGGAGTGGGAATAGTAATTTTTACCCTCCCGCTATCCAACGCTTTCCCTACTGTTGCACTCACTGGAGTGGGAATAGTAATTTTACCCTCCCGCTATCCAACGCTTTCCCTACTGTTGCACTCACTGGAGTGGGAATAGTAATTTTACCCTCCCGCTATCCAACGCTTTCCCTACTGTTGCACTCTCTGGAGTGGGAAAAGTAATTTTTACCCCTACGCTATCCAACGCTTTCCCTACTGCTGCACTCACTGGAATGGGAATAGTAATTTTTACCCCTCCGCTATCCAACGCTTTCCTTACTGTTGCACTCTCTGGAGTGGGAATAGTAATTTTGACCCCTACGCTATCCAACGCTTTCCCTACTGTTGCACTCACTGGAGTGGAAATAGTAATTTTACCCCTATGCTATCCAACGCTTTCCTTACTGTTGCACTCTCTGGAGTGATAATAGTAAACTTTACCCTCCCGCTATCCTACGCTAAAAATATTGAATATTTTTATTAATATTAAGTTAATATATATATGTATTAAAAAATAAAAATGTATGTTTATTTTTTTATAACTTACATTATTTATTTATTAATTTTAAGGTTATTTAAGTATTTTTAAGTATGTTTCAGTTAATTATATTTATTATTTTATTAATTTTACATTACTTTTAATACATTTAAAAAATTCGATATTTTAACAAACTATATTATTTACAACGACATTTTGGATTCGATATTTTTGTACTTACCTGTTTGTAGATAGGAATTCGATATTTTGGCATTCTATATTTTATCCACGATATTTTGGCAGGTCGATATTTTGGCATTCTATATTCTGTCAGTGATCCGTCTACCACAGCCAGGGCCTTTTCTAGGTTAATCCTATCAATTTCACGTAATCTCTCAGCAGCATCTTGTTGGGGAACTTTCCACAGTTCATTGTAGATGGCATATAAGAAGCGTTTCTTACGCGTTTTCTTGGGACCTAGCAAGAAATCCCTAAGAACCATGTTTTCTGATAGAAGGGCCAAGTGTTGTTTCACCTGTACTAGTGTTGAGGTTTTTAGCCATTCTAGGCACAACTTCCCAACACTATAAGAAGTCACTACCCCTGGGTCATATGTGTGTACATAACGTGGGTCAGGCCTGTGGATACTAAACCCTCTGGTGGTGCCCTTGAATCTTGATTGACACCTATTTGTGTTGATAGGCCAAACCAACTATCCCTTCCAATCGGGCGCTGAAGAATTGTATGTACCATTCTGTATCATTGTACCCAGTACCTCCTCACAAATCAGTGTATCATTTGATATACCTTCAATAGGTGTGGGTGAGGGGATGCTTGGTGTTTTCAGGTCTTTAATTTTTGCAAACCCATAACATGTAGTCCGTTGCACTGTTCTGTTCAGGAAGATTATCTGTAATGGTATGAGGCAAGCTCTAAATAAAGCGTCTGTGCCCTGAACCTGCCAATCTTTCGTCCCCCAGATGGATTTTCTGTCTATTGTGTCCCTCCAATAGTCAAAATCTTGTATAGACAGTTGAGAGATAAAAGGTGCTGAATTTATGAGCTTGGTGTTAGTCAGCATCATTTGCATTCATCTGTACTAGCTTATAGTAGTATGACATTGGGTCTGATGTAGTGAACCCTGAAAAGTATGCAAATTTCTGTGCGAATGTAGCAGAACTACCTTTCGGTGGTGTTGGGCAATGTTCCCATTGATGGTAACTGTTTACAGTGCGTGGAACACTAGCTCTGTGCAAAAAGTGATGACCATAGTGCTGGTAACAATACATACTGTCGAAGTCAGGTGCATCTTCGAACAATTCCCTGTAGGAAAATGCAGCAGATTGTTCTAAATCTGAGAGCATAGTATTTACAGTCTCAATGTCCCAATCATCAGAGAGTGTACCCGGGGTAATGAAATCATTCATTGAAATTTTAAACAAGAGTGGAATTTTCAAATGTTCAGTAGGACCAAATACATCATATGAAACTCTATCCAAAACTATACAATCCGGTACTGGAACTGCTGTAATGTTCACTAGGGACAAGTCTCTCTGTTCACGGTGTGATGACGTATGTGGTTTTAAGACCAAGTTCACAAGTTGTACTGCAGAGCATTGTGGGAGGTAATGTCCATTCAGTAGTAGGAAAAAGACGGTTACTATACCAATCCAAATTAACAGGAACAGGATCCCTAATGCAAACCAAAGATGCAACCAAGGGGACACCAAGTAAGTCTTTTTTAGCCACAGATAGAATTGTCGAAGTCTTTCTTTTTTGGAAATGGGTGGCGTTTGCTCAGGTTCACTTGGATCCGAAGAGAAGTCATCAAAGATGATGAAGTAGCCAGACGCAGTTCGATCTATCTTTGGTAGCTCCGTAGCTCTCGTAGAACTGGTAGGTGCTTCTGGTGAAGGCACGTTGATGTAGATGTCATTGTTGGACCGAATTGCAATTTAAATTTCAGTTATACTTGGATGTTGTTCAGTTTCAACTGGTGTGATTCGTACTCCGTTATTTGCTATTCATGCATCTTGCTCAGAGGAGTCTTGAAACGTTATTAGTCTTTCCATCTGAACTGCCTGTATAGTAGCGAGAGGAGATCTGTGGCTACTCAGGACCCCACGCGGCCTACTATTGAGAATCGGCCACATGGTGTGGTTTGATTAGATCTATGGAGACAAATCTTTTTTCTGTTCGGCCGGCAAGAGGCGGAAGAAGTACTGTTCTTGTTCCTTCGACAGCCAGGACAGGTACGGGTGTTCTGTAAGATGTCCCAAACTCCTTCTTGTCCACAATCTTTTCTCTGACCAGGTCCCCAACCTTCGGGACCCAGGCAGGTCTTGCCTGAACCGGTTTCACTTCCCCAGTGGCAGTGCGTTATACTTGGACGTTGCTTTGTAATGCCCGTAATTCATTGAATTCCTGTAAAACAGCCAAACGGTCATTCAATTCAAATGGTTTTACATCCGCCACTGTGCGGCACAATCAAGGTCAGGTACCCACATTCTTGTCCCAAACAGGATCTCATAGGGGGTATGTCCTCCCAAGGATTTTCTTGGCGTACTGTTTAGTGCCCTCTGGACCCCATATAGGTGACTGACCCAAGTACCGCCCTCACCTAATACCCTTGCTGTTAAGGATTGCTTTAGCTCCCGGTTTTTCCTCTCCACCACCGGATTTCCCTCGGGATGGTAGGGGGAGGAGTACCGCAAGGCCACGCCCATACTTTCCATGGCTTCCTTGTAAGCCCGTGAGCTAAACGCAGGGCCACGGTTGGAATGTAACATGCCAATTGGGTATGTCCCGATGAAGATTCGCAAATCCTTTATAATAGTTAGAGCGTCAGCTGGGCGCTGAGGCCAAGCCCATAGAAATCTACAGCATGAATCCACTGCCACCAAGATGATCTTGTAAGCCCAGTCTGAATTCAAGGGGCTGCAGTGATCCAAGTAGATACATGCAAGAGTTCTGTCTGAAATGAGTAATGGTGTTTGTGGTGGCCGTGTTACGATGGAACCTTTCATCTGCTGGCAGATGTCACACTTTAAGACATAATCCTTCGTTTGTTTAGACAAACTTGGCCACCAGAATCGCCGCTTTAGTAATGAAATTGTAGCAGTGACTCCTGCGTGTGCTGAGCCCAGACCTCGTGTGCATCTACTATTAAACCTAATCTGCGATCCATGTTTGGTATATCTCTATCCCCCACTCCTGGAATTTGAGCATTCGGTGTGTTTTGCGCATCTAATTTATAGCAATATTTGAGTGGAAACCTTTCGGAACGACAGAGCCGGTCTTTGAGGCGCTGACAACTATCAGTATGTCTCCGTCTATCCTCGTGCTAGAATGAGTGATTGCAGCAACGGCAGCAGTTCGCACTGTCGCCTTGGCGGCTTCATCAGCCAGTGAATTCCCTTCAACGTGTAGGCCAACACGCTGATGACTCAAGGTGTGAATAACTTGAGCCCGTGGCAGGCATGCTTTCAGCTTTGCCACTTGTTCCCATAACAATTTATGATTTATTGTGCAACCCTTGGAATCTTTATACCCATTCTGGGCCCAGTAATGAAGATATTCATTATAAGACTGTACACAATAGAACGAATCGCACACTATCAGTGGGGGGAATTCCCGATCCGTATATTGTAGTGCTAGTATCAGGGCTTTCAACTCTGCCAACTGTGCTGTGCACTCTCCTAGAGATTGTGTAGTTGTATTGCTAGGATGGAACTTAGCGTCCGGCATACGTCCCTTCACTTTAGCACATGCTGCGCTATACTGTTGTTTACTTCCAATGGCAGGCTGAGCAGAACCTCAGTGTAAATGATGTATTCATACTTTTCTAGAGGCAAGATTTCATTCGGGAGAGGGTATTCTTGTTCGTACTGCAGAAATGCTTGAGTTTTCAATGTAGAATCGTATTTGTAATCTATATCTGTTGCAGTGAGAGAATTAGCCCATTGAATCCTTCGTGGATGCAGTGCTTTTGCATTTGGGATGCTCGCCTTGGTAACCACTTCTAAAGTCGGTACCGGGGTTAAAACGATAATGCATTTCCCCTGTGCTAGTTCTCTTTCTCTCACTACAGCAGTCTGTACTACTGTCAGTATTTTTTCTGTTGCTGCAAATCGCATTTCAGCATTTGTGTATAAATGTTATTTATATGCAATTGGGACTGTCTCACCTTCATTGAAAGTGATGTAGGTATATCCTGATAAACCTGGGACCACCCGGATCACCAAGTTGGTAGTATTCACACGTGTGTGCAAATGTTTTGATGCCTGAACTGAACGGAGAGTATCTGTCTGTTGCTGCGTCCACTGATGTGCTGTGAAATCAGGTCTGATTAAGTCGTAAAAAGGTTTTACTCTTTCTGCGTAATCTAGAATGTATGTTCTGCCAAAATGTAGAAATCCTAAAATGGATTGCAAACCTTTGAGAGTCTTTGGAGGTTGGAGCAGCGCATACTTTTCTAAAAAGTTGGCTGCCAGGCTCTTGCCTTCACTTCACAGCTCGTATCCCAAAAATAGGACATTGAGATGGGCAATTTTAGATTTCTTAAAATTAAATTTGTAGCCCAAATTGGCGAATCCCACAATTATGTTGTTCACCCTGCACAAGTGTTCAAGTAATTAATCGTCCGTCAGATAGATGTCATCTACATAGGACACAGCCTCCTCGTCACATGTTTGTAATAATTCTGACACTCGTGCCGAGAATAGCCCCGGGCTGTTCTTATACCCTTGAAGCAAACAACAAAAAGTTTGTTGAGTGCCGAGGGCAGAAAATGCTGTCAAATATCTGCTCTCTGGAGCTATATTTTGGCAGAAGAATCCATTCGAGATATATAATGTTGTTTTGTATTTCTTCCGCACAATGTTATTCATTAAAAGGGAAGGTTAGGGCTGGGCAAGTGGGTGCACTTGCCATGTCGACATGGCAGTAAAAACTGCACGCAGACACTGCAGTGGCAGGCCTGAGAACCCTTTGAATGGCTGCTCGTGTGGGTGGCACAATCAGTGCTGCAGGCCCACTAGCAGCATTTGATTTACAGGCCCTGGCACTCTCAGTGCACTTTACTAGGGACTTACCAGTAAATCAAATATGCCAAACATGGAAACACCAAACCATAATCCAATTTACAATAGGAGCACTTGCACTTTAACACTGAACAGCAGTGAGAAAGTGTGCAGAGACATTAAACCAGCAAAAACAGAGTAAAAACCAGGAGGTCAGAAGCCAAAAAGACAGGGGAAACACACCAACAGGCATGAAATTCTGAAAGCAATTAAACTCATTTCTTCTGGCATATCCCCAAGTCCAGATGGTCTCCCTATTAACTTTTATAAAACCTTTTCAACCACGATCATTGACCCATTAGAATCAGTGCTGAACCACTTTGCGTCTTCAGGGAAAGTTTCGGGCATAACCTCGGAGGCCGCTATTGTGGTTATTCTTAAAGAAGGGAAGGACCACTCTGACCATAAGCATTTCAGGCCGAGTTCACTTATCAGCATGGTGACCAAAATATACGCTAAAATACTTGTCACTCGCCTTGCCCCTCTGATCATCAGATTAGTCCATACTACTGAGACAGGCTTTTTTAAGGGTAGACTAGCATGCGACAACATCTGCATGTTCTCTCATGTCATTGAGAAAACATATTTATCGCATTCTCCCCCAGCAGCGGCCATAGCACTAGATGTGGAGAAAGCCTTTGATAAGGTCTCCTGGCCTTAGTTAGAGGCCGCACTACACTGATACAATCTTGGTGACTCTTACATTAAAATGGCCGTGTCCTTATACGCAAACCCCAGAGCTAGAATGAGAATCAATGGAATATTATCTGCCCCATTGACTTTGCAACAAGGAAGTGAATACTATGCAGTCTCTTCCAGGAGTTTGCCCCTGCCCACACTGGAATGGGTAGCAGCAAATAGCCCCCCCCCCACCATTAGGAGTAGCTTTCCTCTATTGGTAAAGACAATTTTTTTGTTTAAAAAACAGATGCTGGCGTGGGGTTAGCAGGCTAACAAATAATGTACATGCATGTCATAAGGTAATTTTTGGAGACGCCCTCTTAAAAATATATGGTTTTTTTTATTACACTTTTCTTAAGGTGATACTTTGACAGCAGATAATATTCAGACATGTATGGTCCATTAAGCTTAAGCAGTGTTATACATATATAACATATGATTATGGTATACCGTACAACTCGCTGAGCAATGTGAAAGAATCGCTTCTGAACACCATCTCTTGCTGAGTACAGGCAGGCAAAGTCTCATGGCCAGGCCATCCGTATAGATGATGCTGCTTGGTGTGGCTGCAATTTGGAGTCAACAGTAGAACAACTTAATAACATGTTAACTGGGTATGTGGAAGGCAAATATAAAATACGTAGCTTTACTTTCAATGTGCGGGGGCAAGGACCTTTGCTGAGGAGAGTGTTGTGACGGTGTCAGCTCAGAAAATAACCAACCAGTGCCATGCAATCACACGGGGGCACAGCGGCCTTCCAGAAGCGTGTGATGGATCTCAGGGCTAGTGGGAACTCCAAGTCAAGTAAGCAAGAAATGACCTTTTTGGAGCATTTAAAAATTCCCAGGTTATTATACCACGACAACTTTTGTAGCTGATCTATACCCTCAGCCCAGAAGTGTGCTACTACGGGGCATGTCCAGAACATGTGCTGCATATCAGTGCCCATTAGACAAAAAAGACGGGACAAGTCAGCGCCCAGAAAGATTTCATTAATGTTCTGGGGGCACCATCTTAAGATGTATGCATACACATTTTCAGGGTTGCCAAAATGTTAGTTTACTTTATCCCTGACCTTGCCAAAGAGCAGAGAGCAGAGACTGGCACCCGTGCCTCCCTACCTTGCCATAAAGAAGGAGGTCAATTTAAATTTAGATCAGGGCAATAATACCTGTCTTGATGTGTGGCCCCTTGCCGGATCACTGACATAATATTGATGCATACAATATCAAAACACAAAAATATCAGAAAATAAATATTGTTAACAAAAATATTGCCTTCCTGTACTTAACTAATAAAACCACAAATATATTGAGTACACAAATATCGTTGTTAAAAATATTGATTTTACCTATATCGAAAACACAAATATCGGAAACAAAAATATTGTCACCATTAAATAAACATATAATTTGTCAAAAATATAAATTCACACAATATTGACTACAATAATATCGTCAAAGTAATTACAATATAATTAATAAATAATCTAAAAACACGTTTTATGTAAAACAATTTAATATAAACATAAAACATTTTACACACATGTTTAAATTAAAAATAAACATATTACATCACCAAAATATTTACAATAAACACCAAAAATATAACTAAATTCATAACAATATAATTTAAAAAAATTGCCATTAAATGCAAACATTTATAAATCAACTTAAATATTACCATAGAAGGACATAACTGATAAACAAAATTCTAACTAAAACTAAACTAACCAATAAAATCAAACTATAAGCAACCTTAACCAATAAAATCAGACAAACAATCAAATCAATAATATAAAAGACAGTAATTTTATCAACCAAACACTTCCAAAACGACAAACACTGCAAGACGAGGAAACTCAGCCGGAATCTCTAACCAAACCCTTTAAGAAGAAATATACACATCTCGACAACTACATAACCAAGTAAGTAAAACTTATATTTAAACTTAAACTAACTCGTAAATAAACTTAAAAATTTCAAATGGCAAATATTTAACAAAACACTCTCCAAATTCTATCTCTTTACATGTAATTCCTAAAAGAAAAAACTACGACTTCGAAAAGTGATAAGCTGACAGAAAAAACACCTATCACAATCAAGCAAAAAGATATAACAAAGTAACCATACAAAAATTATTTTAAAATATAAACTTATCCCAATAGTGCGTAAAATAAATCTAAGAACCTAAACCTCTACAAACTGCCAACAAATAAACATTTAAAAATGAGACACTTTTTTTTCAACAGAAAAGGAAGCACCTGGTCCACTTAACAACACCCCCAAAAGAAAAGCTGCAAAACAGTTTGAAATATCTAAAAAGAAAATATTTGTAAATATAAAAAACTAGAAGTAGTTGCATAATTTTATATGTAAATAACAAAAGTTTAAATTAAAAAAAAATGTATTTATACTATTTCACTACTTTCAGATACAACACAGCAAGCCAAATATATAACTTTAGAAAGGAAGGCACTTACTAAGTCACATGTGTTACAACTACAATCAAAATAGTGCATCAACAGAAAATGTGAATCGGAAATGTACAAAATATAATTCTAATTAGGCCTAGGCGTGAAATTCCGCTCCGCTCGCAGAGTTTTTCCAACTCCACGCTACGCGTAGCGCGCGGAGTTCCGAAAAACTCAGCGGAGCGGAGATTTTTCCTTGCTCGCCAACACCAAGTTGGCGAGGAAGGATAATCTTACTCCAGACCCCCTCCCGGTGAGATTTCTACTAGTTGCCACTGCTCGCGTCGACAAACCTTCCGTTCCCGTTGAGGAAGCTGCCGCTCCAGTAGAACATCTACTCGAGCGGTAGAAAGAAGCAGCGCCCTGTTGCGATGCGCATGGTGCCATTCGCGGACAAACACCCGGCACTAAAAATCAGCGTGAACGGCGCAACGTAATGCACTATGCCGCTTGCAGAACTCCGTGTAGCGCTGCATATTTTTTTGGTCACTTCGCCCAGGCCTAATTCTAATACATGCTATAGCAGAGGGCCACTACATAGGATGATGTTGTAATTCATGTAAGAGAACACAGCCACCTCCCAAATGTGACAGAAATAGAAGTAAGGGAGGTATTGCAGGATATCATAGAGGCAAGCACTAGCTCCCAGGAACCCACAACCAAAATCCTAAAAGATATACTGCCTAAGGTTCACGGGCACATCACAGGGCAACTACAACCTACACCCACTTTAAAACGTTTAATTGCATAAACTAAAAAAGCCATGAAGGATACTCCTCCTGCCCCTAGAAGATACCAAGACATAGAAATACCTGAATATTTAACAATGAGAAACGAATCCTAATATTCTCTACAGCAAATCCTTTACTAAAAGTAAGGCATTGTCAAACCTGGATGATGGATGGGACCTCCAAAATGTGTCTCAAACCATTCATTCAGATACATACCATACATGGTGAATATCAAAGCACAAATATCCCTTTCATATATGCCCTACTACCAAATAATCAAACAGCACTTACTACGAATCCTTAAACCACATTAAACATAAAACAACCACTACCCACAAAAAATAATCATAGACTTTGAACAAGCCATGATTCAGACAATTTAAAAAATTTACCCCAACACAGCCATACAAGGCTGTCACTACCATTTCAATCAAATCATATGGAGACACCTCCAACAATCTGCACCGAGTGTAGAATATGCTACAAATAGCCAATTCGCCTTTGAAATAAAAAAAATGATAGCACTAGCCTACATCCCTGTCACAGAGGTAGCTAACCACTACAATTTACTAATAGACAGCCCTTTTTTACCAACAAAATGAAGAAAAAATAAGCCCCCTAATGGATTATTTTGAAGACACAGGTTGGCAGACTGCATCTTCCGAACACAGACGCCAACCCAAATTCCAAATACCATGGTGGAATGTCTATGACAGCACCTTGGCTCACAAAGCAAAAACAAACAACACAGTTATAAGGTTGGCACAATACCTTCCAATCCACACTAGGCAGAACCCAAACTACACTCTATAAATTTATAGAAGCATTACAAAAATGAGCAAAGCTGCCAACTACCAGGAATGGAGCAATATGTTTGCCAAATTGCACCTAAACTTAGCAAACAAACCAAAGGAATGTACGACATCCGTTAAAATATCTAATACAGGCCATGCATGTTAGACTGCAGTTCATGAACAAGCCTTGTGTTTCAGAACCCAAACCTGTACTGAATGCTCTTCTTGGAAGAAAAACGCAGATAAAATGTGGCTCCTGGATCTGTCAGGGAGATGTGAGTTGTTGCGTATGAGATGGGAGGGCGGAGCCGCATCGCCTAGCTACGCTGCAAGGGCTGTGGGAGCTGCTGCCATTACTGCTGCCATGGCCATCACCACCGGCTTAGGACCAGATTCAGGCAGGTGGCACGACCGGAGGTTGGCGGGTGTGTGGCCCTCAGGCTGCCTGCTTCGGCGGGGGGCTCTGGACCTCAGGCTTCCGGCTCGGGCTGGTGAGCAGTGAGCAGTCCGCAGGAGAGCGGTGGGTGGTTCGCAGGAGTTCCTGAGCCATCGCGACATGACCTGCCCTCGCCCACACTGCTCTCTCATAGCACAAACGGTGGGAGCGGCAACCTTCATTCTTCCACCACGGACCTCGCAGCCTACACTGTCCCTCAGGCGGGGCAGGCAAGGCAGCATTAAGAGGTAAGCCCAGTCAGGGTCTGGTTTGCGGAAGCGGCCTGACTAGGATCAGGTGCGGCTTGCGAGCCGGTTGCACCGTGCTTCACCTTACATTTGCTTCACTTGTCACAACCTGTTCAAAAACCGACTCACATATCCCGTGTTTTTCTATTATATCACGCAAAGTTGTTACTTTAACAGGAAGAAGTGCTGCCTACCATCATACTATCCCCCCTCCTTGGTGACAACCTAGGACTTGGCATCACAACCCAAGGGGGTCGGCAGAGGACTGGAAGATAGCATCAATTTAGTGCAAAAACAGCAGGCCAGACGGGCAAACAAAAACCACTAGCGTGCTCGTGCCCCCCCCACTCCCCCTGTTACTGTACTGATACAAGGAAGCTTACAGATGGGCATGTGTCAGCGCTGCGTGTTCAGACACACCAACCAGGTGACTTGCCCTGCAGGCCAGAACTGTCTGACAAAATCCAGCAGGTCCTATGCATAGACCTGCTAGTGGTAGTCGAGTGGCAGCAGCAGCATCGTTAGCCTCACGTAACACCCATCGTGCTCATGCCCCCCTCTCTGATACTGCAGGACACACTGATGATCAGGGGAGAGGCGGTGCTGGGGCCACTGATCAATTATCGTCCAGGCACCGGGCCTACTCATGAGATCCGGGAAGGTCAGGTGGCGGTCCTCCCAGCTGCTACACGGAAGAAATGTGGCAGTGACAACAGCTCTCCCACACAGGCAACAAAGTGAGCAAGATCAAAAACAAAGCCCAAGACCATGATCTGAGGAAGGTCCTTTCATAAATCTCTTTGGCCAAGAGGAATAGGCAGTAGAAAATCTGGGGACATTAGAAAATTGCTCGCCCCCCCTCCAACAAGCTTGCTGCCTGCAGAAAACAACCGAAAACCTACACAAAATTTAACTTTTTAAAGGATGCAGGCTCAGTGCTCTTCTGGAGCAATGAAAAGGCTCACAGGGCTAAAAAACTCCCTTACTACCCCAATCTCCAATGGTTACTTTTAACAACTCTGAAGTAACTTTGGGCCAACTCCCCTTGCCTAAGACCCCGACCTTCAGTTAAGTTCCCCGATCTTCAGTCAAGTTCCCCAGCTACCACAAGAACCCTGTTAGAACCGGGGGGTTGAAATCCCCACCCGCTTCCACGTCAGGGAAAGGAAGGACACCTACTCAGATAGCCCCTGCTCACCCCCTTGGTAGCTTGGCACGAGCAGCCAGGCTTATCTTCAAGGCTAATGTGTAAAGTATTTGCAACCACGCTCTCAGTGACCCAATGATGACACCACAAAAGGACTCCACACGGGTTTCATAGAAAAACAAGTATATGTTTATAGAAAAAGATATACGATGAGACCACACGATAAAAATCCAACATATGCGTATTTGTAATATTCCTCCTAGCCGGTTATTAGGCCAGCCAGCCCTTGTAGGGTCTGGCGATATTAATGAGCAAATCTAGGTGATCCAATGCAATCCTAATGCAATGCTATGCAGTTCGTAAAGCAAGAATCAGGCACTTTGCAATGTAAAATTAATACAGTTCGTTATGCAACAATCCAGCAGTTCGTAATGCCAAAATACTGCAATGTGTAATGCAACAATCAGGCAGTTTGTAATGCAAACTAATGCGATGCGTAATGCAACAATCAGGCAGTTCGTTATGCAAAACTAATGCAATGCGTAATACAACAATCAGGCAGTTTGTTATGCAAACACAATGCAATGCGCAATGTAACAATCAGGTAGTTCGTAATGCAAACTAATGCGATGCGTAATGCAACAATCAGGCAGTTCGTTATGCAACTACAATGCAATGCGCAATGTAACAATCAGGTAGTTCGTAATGCAAACTAATGCGATGCGTAATGCAACAATCAGGCAGTTCGTTATGCAAACACAATGCATTGCGCAATGTAACAATCAGGTAGTTCGTAATGCAGAAACAATGCAATGCGCAAGGCACTTCGGCACCGATCACGGTGCTTTAGACGGTCTCTCTGCCTCTCGTACTAACTCGCGGTCAGCTTCCGCCAACATATGCCCCCAACACGGGTATGGTGTAAACCAAAGTACAGCTCCACACTCCGGCCCTGGTACTGCCACTCCTTGGCACGTACAGGCCGCGATACGAGCTTGAGCAGAGGCTCGTGCTGCAAGAATGGGAGAGGCCGAGAGCGTCCCTCTCCGAGCCCGCACCCCGCCCCAGGCGGCGACGCACGTTACATGGGGGGTGCGACCTCGCTCTCCTCTCCTCCCCTCGCGACTTGGGCCTCTGATGCAACTTGGTTGATTCCGGGCCGATGGCGATATCGAAGATCTCAGGCTGCAACAGGGCACACGCACACAGCGTCGCTGAGACTCACTTGAGCTTCGGGTGTGCATGGTCACAGGGCAATCCTCACAAAGGTCTCAGGCTGCACGAAGCACACGCACCCAGCGTCGCTGAGACTCACTTGAGCTCCAGGCGCACACGATCACAGGGCAATCCTCACGAAGGTCTCAGGCTACACGAATCACACGCACACAGCGTCGCTGAGACTCACTTGAGCTCCAGGCGCACACGATCACAGGGCAATCCTCACGAAGGTCTCAGGCTGCACGAAGCACACGCACCCAGCGTCGCTGAGACTCACTTTAGCTCCAGGCACACACGATCACAGGGCAATGCTCACGAAGGTCTCAGGCTGCACGAATCACACGCACACAGCGTCGCTGAGACTCACTTGGACTCCTGGTGCCCACGATCACAGGGCACTTCTTACGAGGGTCTGAGGCTGCAAAAAGCACACGCACACAGCGTCGCTGAGACACACTTGAACTTCGGGTGCACACAATCACAGGGCAATCCTCACGAAGAACTCAGGCTGCACAAAGCACACGCACACAGCGTCGCTGAGACTCGCTTGGACTCCAGGTGCCCACGATCACAGGGCAATTCTTACGAAGGGCTCAGGCTGCAAAAAGCACACGCACACAGCGTCGCTGAGACACCTCTGGAAACTTTTGTGTTCCTGAGTTTCCACAACAGGGAGCCAGCTTTCCTCGGGCCCTTGGGGTTAAGGGGCACATGCATCAAGCCCGCATTTAGCGATTTCTAAATAGCGAATTTTACCGATTCGCTATTTAGAAATCGCAAAATGCAATGCATGAAGGATTTGCAAAAAAAAATGCGATTCCTTAAAATTCCTTAATTGCGACTCGCAAATTGCGACTCGCAATTAAGGAATTGATTCCCATTCATTCCTATGGGCCTGGAGGCCCATAGGAATGAATGGGAAATGCATGCGCAATTTGCGAGTACTCCATTGGTACTCGCAAATTGCGCATGCTATTCAAAGGTGCAAGGGTGCCAAAAGGACACCCTGTTGCACCCTGAAATTGTTATGTACACCCATGTTGCGCACACACATGCCCCAAGGGCATGTGTGTGTGTAACATGTAACTTTGAAAAATGCACTTTTGTGCATTTTTCAAGATTTCATAAATTACCATCAACTTAAAGTTGATGGTAATTTGCATTTCTTAATAGCAAATTCGCAAATTTTTTTTTTGTTGCATTGCATTTAGGGAATCGCAAATTGCGATTCCTTATATGCAATCGCAATTTAAGAAATCGCAATAAATTGCGATTTCTTAAATTGCGAGTGCCTAACACTTTAATGCATCGCAAAGGCCTTTTGCGGGCGCAAAGGGCCGATTTTTGCGAATCGCACCGTTTGCGCACGCAAAAACCTTTGATGCATGTGCCCCATAGTTACTTCAGGACACAGCACAGCAAAGTCCTTTCAAGCAGGGGGACACAGCACACAGCAAAGTCCCTTTAGCCTCTCCTTGGTTAAAGCAGCAAACTGCAGACCAGCCCCAGAACACACAGCAAGGGTCAGTCCTTTCCTTCAGTCTATTCAGCTGTTTCTTCCTTGGCAGAGGTTCCTCTTGACCACGAAGTAGGTTCAATCCTTTACAGTCTTGAACAGTTCCATTCCCAAGTCCAGGGGTTTCAGCTCTCATAGTTATACCCCTAAATGTCTTTGAAGTCTTTGTGTTCAGGGGGGCACTGACCCCTGTCTAAACCAGTTCTGGGTGTCTCCCTGCCAGTGACACTTTCTACCTTTGATAGTGGGGGTCTGGATCCTTAATCACTCAGCAGGGGACGGAGCCATTGGTTTATGGCAGCAACCCAGGCCTCTTCACCCCCAGGGGCTACTCCTCCCCCCTACACTCCAGATGCAGGTCAGCCTGTTGCTGTCTCACCTCCTCCCCTGGGTCAAGACATTCCCCAGAGCCTATCACATTTAAATCCAGACAGTCAATCCACAACCAGGCAGAGACACACAGAAATGTTAGAGTACAAAAACCCAGCCACTTCTAAAAGAGTGGTTTCTAAACACGCAATTCAAAAACCACCTTCACAAAAAGATGTGTTATTAAATTGTGAGTTCAGGCACACTAAACTTCACCTCTCCATCTTAAGCCTTTGGGAAGATAGGCTGGAAACATATTACACAGCCTTCCCCAGTCTGTCCTATGGGCAAGATGGCCTTTCAACAGTAAAAACGAAATGGAGAGTATTTCACTGTCAGGACATGGTACACACCTCAGTACATGTCCTACCTTTCACATACACTGCACCCTGCCCAGGGGGGTACCTTGGGCCTACCATAGGGGTGTCTGATGTGCATAGAAAGGGAAGGGTAAGGCCTGGCAAGTGGGTGCACTTGTCAGGACAACAAGGCAGTTTAACAAACTGCGCGCAGGCACTGCAGTGGCAGGCCTGAGTTCTCTCTTTAGGGCTACTTGTGTGGGTGGCACAATTAGTGCTGCAGGCCCACTAGTAGCATTTGCATTACCAGCCCTGGCACACATAGTGCACTTTACTAGGGACTTCACTAGTAAGGCAAACATACCAATTATGGACAACCAATTACCATTACACTTTACACAGGGAGCACTTGCACTTTGACACTGATCAGCAGTGGCAAAGTGCCCAAAGCATCTAAGTTGGCAACACCATGTCAGAAAAAAGGTCTAGGGGGAAAGCAAAAAGTTTAAGGAACTTTAGCCAAAAATGGCCAAGTCCAACACAACCCCCTCCCAGCCGAAAGCCAGGGTAGACCAATCACTACCTTGATGGACTTCCCTGCTTGGGGCGATAGAACACGGACGCAGGCCCGCTACTGCAGGGACACCCTCCTGTTCTATGCCTTCCTGGCCTACAGGGGGTTCTCTTGGTCACTACTCCCTGGGCCAACTATGCTGCTCCATGGGTACTTCCTGGCAGTTGGGGCCTCTCTAGGGGTGCTGGTCCCTTGCCAACCCCCACCTAGAGCGGGACCCCTGGAAGACCCATCGGTCAGGATACTGTTCCCAGTTAATCTGCTCTCCAGGTTAGAGGTGGGTTTACCCTGGTCACTTCTAGGGGACCCAGCCCTACTGGCTGGGCACTGTCCCACGGATTTTTCCACGGGGGACACCTCCCTCTCTTAACCTTCCATTTAGATTTCTGTGCTTGCCATTTAGGAATGGCACCCACAAACTTCAGGACCGCGGGAGCGCTGGTTACAGACGCCCCACGCCCTCCTGACGCTAGGTGTTCTTCCTCACACAGATGGCAAGTAGGCGTTAGGCCCCCAACCTGGTGCTCCTCTAAGGAACCCTCCAGTCTCTGGGGTGGGGTGGTGAACCCCTGGGGATGCTGCTCACACTCCCTCCCTCTCCTTTGAGACAGGGCGCTACCCTGCATGCCCCCCCCCCACTACTCTGGGACCTAACTACTCTACTTCACTTCTCTTCCCTCTCTAATGCCTTTTCAGACCCTTGGACCCATGACCAGGGGTCGGGATCTTGTGCCAGCTCCCGGGAATCAAAGAGCTCGCACCCTAACACGGGTTGGCGCAATCCTGGAAAACAATTACTGAGCCTAGGCTCCCTGGGGGCCAAATTGAGCAACCCCTTCAAATCATTTGCCATGCTAACCAACACCCAATCATCCAGTGCACGCTTGTACTCATCCACACTTGGCACTGGCTGTGCGCTGCCACCATTCAAACTGGACTCCACCTGTTTAACCTTAATGTCCAGTTCCCTCATGCTTAACTCATGAGCTAAGAGAATCTTTTTCTCTTCCAAGGCGAGAGCGTTCCTGCTCTCCTCTGCTCGCTTTTCACTTTCAATGAGCAGCTTCTTCTCCTCTGCTTGAGTTTTAAGTTTTAAAACCACCTACTCATGCTCTCTGACTCTTTGGTTTTCCTCCAGCTCCTCTGCGGAAAAACTCCTCCCTGAATGGTTACTACCAGCTCCTGAGGCTGGTCCTTCCACTGGCAAATCCTGTGGACCAAATCCATTCCCTGGGTCATCCTCATCCACCTCAACATCACCCGTCTCCTGAGCCTCTTTGGCTTCCCACCAGGCCCTCAAGGCCATTTGCAGCTCCTCCTTCTTGGCGCTACTTTTCATGGGACATCCCAAAGCTCTGCAGAATTGCCTCAATTGATCAACTTTGTAGGTAAGCAATGCCTCAATGTCGAACTCTAATTCTGCAGCCTCACTGGCTACTTGACTCCTCTGAGACATGATGTGTGGCTTAAAGGTTGCTCAAAAATAGAACCAAAAAAAATCAAAACACACAATATGTGGTTACGTCGTGGTCTGCACTAAACTTGTGATGTACACCAATCACTGTGAGTGAATTTGCAAATACACGTTCAAATTCCAAAACCGCTGACCATCAACGGTAGGTCCCAACCGCTGCCTCCAATGTTAGAACCAGGTGGTTGAAATCCCCATCCGCTTCCACGTCAGGGAAAGGAAGGACACCTTCTCAGATAGCCCCTGCTCACCCCCTTGGTAGCTTGGCACGAGCAGCTAGGCTTATCTTCAATGCTAATGTGTAAAGTATTTGCAACCACGCTCTCAGTGACCCAATGATGACACCACAAAAGGACTCCACACGAGTTTCATAGAAAAACAAGTATATGTTTATATAAAAAGATATACGATGAGACTACACGATAAAAATCCAACATATGCGTATTTGTAATATTCCTCCTAGCCGGTTATTAGGCCAGCCAGCCCTTGTAGGGTCTGGCGGTATTAATGAGCAAATCTAGGTGATCCAATGCAATCCTAATGCAATGCTATGCAGTTCGTAAAGCAAGAATCAGGCACTTTGCAATGTAAAAATAAAACAGTTCGTTATGCAACAATCCAGCAGTTCGTAATGCCAAAATACTGCAATGCGTAATGCAACAATCAGGCAGTTCGTAATGCAAACTAATGTGATGCGTAATGCAAAAATCAGGCAGTTCGTTATGCAAAACTAATGCAATGCGTAATACAACAATCAGGCAGTTCGTTATGCAAACACAATGCAATGCGCAATGTAACAATCAGGTAGTTCGTAATGCAAACTAATGCGATGCGTAATGCAACAATCAGGCAGTTCGTTATGCAACCACAATGCAATGCGCAATGTAAAAATCAGGTAGTTCGTAATGCAGAAACAATGCAATGCGCAAGGCACTTCGGCACCGATCACTGTGCTTTAGACGGTCTCTCTGCCTCTCGTACTGACTCGCGGTCAGCTTCCGCCAACATATGCCCCCAACACGGGTATGGTATAAACCAAAGTACAGCTCCACACTCCGGCCCCGGTACTGCCACTCCTTGGCACGTACAGGCCGCAATACGAGCTTGAGCACAGGCTCGTGCTGCAAGAATGGGAGAGGCCGAGAGCGTCCCTCTCCGAGCCCGCACCCCGCCCCAGGCGGCGACACACGTTACCTGGGGGGTGCGACCTCGCTCTCCTCTCGCGACTTGGGCCTCCGATGCGACTTGGTTGATTCCGGGCCGATGGCGATATCGAAGATCTCAGGCTGCAACAGGGCACACGCACACAGCGTTGCTGAGACTCACTTGATCTTCGGGTGTGCACGGTCACAGGGCAATCCTCACGAAGGTCTCAGGCTACACGAAGCACACGCACACAGCGTCGCTGAGACTCACTTGGACTCCTGGTGCCCACGATCACAGGGCACTTCTTACGAGGGTCTCAGGCTGCAAAAAGCACACGCACACAGCGTCGCTGAGACACACTTGAGCTTCGGGTGTGCACGATCATAGGGCAATCCTCACGAAGGTCTCAGGCTGCACAAAGCACACGCACACAGCGTCGCTGAGACACTTCTGGAAACTTTTGTGTTCCTGAGTTTCCACAACAGGGAGCCAGCTCTCCTCGGGCCCTTGGGGTTAAGTTACTTCAGGACACAGCACAGCAAAGTCCTTTCAAGCAGGGGGACACAGCAAAGTCACTTAGCCTCTCCTTGGTTAAAGCAGCAAACTGCAGGCCAGCCCCAGAACACACAGCAAGGGTCAGTCCTTTCCTTCAGTCTATTCAGCTGTTTCTTCCTTGGCAGAGGTTCCTCTTGACCACGAAGTAGGTTCAATCCTTTACAGTCTTGAACAGTTCCATTCCCAAGTCCAGGGGTTTCAGCTCTCATAGTTATACCCCTAAATGTCTTTGAAGTCTTTGTGTTCAGGGGGGCACTGACCCCTGTCTAAACCAGTTCTGGGTGTCTCCCTGCCAGTGACACTTTCTGCCTTTGATAGTGGGGGTCTGGATCCTTAATCACTCAGCAGGGGACGGAGCCATTGGTTTATGGCAGCAACCCAGGCCTCTTCACCCCCAGGGGCTACTCCTCCCCCCTACACTCCAGATGCAGGTCAGCCTGTTGCTGTCTCACCTCCTCCCCTGGGTCAAGACATTCCCCAGAGCCTATCACATTTAAATCCAGACAGTCAATCCACAACCAGGCAGAGACACACAGAAATGTTAGAGTACAAAAACCCAGCCACTTCTAAAAGAGTGGTTTCTAAACACGCAATTCAAAAACCACCTTCACAAAAAGATGTGTTATTAAATTGTGAGTTCAGGCACACTAAACTTCACCTCTCCATCATAAGCCTTTGGGAAGATAGGCTGGAAACATATTACACAGCCTTCCCCAGTCTGTCCTATGGGCAAGATGGCCTTTCAACAGTAAAAACGAAATGGAGAGTATTTCACTGTCAGGACATGGTACACACCTCAGTACATGTCCTACCTTTCACATACACTGCACCCTGCCCAGGGGGGTACCTTGGGCCTACCATAGGGGTGTCTGATGTGCATAGAAAGGGAAGGGTAAGGCCTGGCAAGTGGGTGCACTTGTCAGGACAACAAGGCAGTTTAACAAACTGCGTGCAGGCACTGCAGTGGCAGGCCTGAGTTCTCTCTTTAGGGCTACTTGTGTGGGTGGCACAATTAGTGCTGCAGGCCCACTAGTAGCATTTGCATTACCAGCCCTGGCACACATAGTGCACTTTACTAGGGACTTCACTAGTAAGGCAAACATACCAATTATGGACAACCAATTACCATTACACTTTACAAAGGGAGCACTTGCATTTTGACACTGATCAGCAGTGGCAAAGTGCCCAAAGCATCTAAGTTGGCAACACTATGTCAGAAAAAAAGTCTAGGGGGAAAGCAAAAAGTTTAAGGAACTTTAGCCAAAAATGGCCAAGTCCAACACAACCCCCTCCCAGCCGAAAGCCAGGGTAGACCAATCACTACCTTGATGGACTTCCCTGCTTGGGGCGATAGGACACGGACGCAGGCCCGCTACTGCAGGGACACCCTCCTGTTCTATGCCTTCCTGACCCCAGGGGGTTCTCTTGGTCACTACTCCCTGGGCCAACTATGCTGCTCCATGGGTACTTCCTGGCAGTTGGGGCCTCTCTAGGGGTGCTGGTCCCTTGCCAACCCCCACCTAGAGCGGGACCCCTGGAAGACACATCGGTCAGGATACTGTTCCCAGTTAATCTGCTCTCCAGGTTAGAGGTGGGTTTACCCTGGTCACTTCTAGGGGACCCAGCCCTACTGGCTGGGCACTGTCCCACGGGTTTTTCCACGGGGGGACACCTCCCTCTCTTAACCTTCCATTTAGATTTCTGTGCTTGCCATTTCGGAATGGCACCCACAAACTTCAGGACCGCGGGAGCCCTGGTTACAGATGCCCCACGCCCTCCTGACGCTAGGTGTTCTTCCTCACACAGATGGCAAGTAGGCGCTAGGCCCCCAACCTGGTGCTCTTCTAAGGAACCCTCCAGTCTCAGGGGTGGGGTGGTGAACCCCTGGGGACTCTGCTCACACTCCCTCCCTCTCCTTTGAGACAGGGCGCTACCCTGCATGCCCCCCCCACTACTCTGGGACCTAACTACTCTACTTCACTTCTCTTCCCTCTCTAATGCCTTTTCAGACCCTTGGACCCATGACCAGGGGTCGGGATCTTGTGCCAGCTCCCGGGAATCAAAGAGCTCGCACTCTAATACGGGTTGGCGCAATCCTGGAAAACAATTACTGAGCCTAGGCTCCCTGGGGGCCAAATTGAGCAACCCCTTCAAATCATTTGCCATGCTAACCAACACCCAATCATCCAGTGCACGCTTGTACTCATCCACACTTGGCACTGGCTGTGCGCTGCCACCATTCAAACTGGACTCCACCTGTTTAACCTTAATGTCCAGTTCCCTCATGCTTAACTCATGAGCTAAGAGAATCTTTTTCTCTTCCAAGGCGAGAGCGTTCCTGCTCTCCTCTGCTCGCTTTTCACATTCAATGAGCAGCTTCTTCTCCTCTGCTTGAGTTTTAAGTTTTAAAACCTCCAACTCATGCTCTCTGACCCTTTGGTTTTCCTCCAGCTCCTCTGGGGAAAAACTCCTCCCTGAATGGTTACTACCAGCCCCTGAGGCTGGTCCTTCCACTGGCAAATCCTGTGGACCAAATCCATACCCTGGGTCATCCTCATCCACCTCAACATCACCCGTCTCCTGAGCCTCTTTGGCTTCCCACCAGGCCCTCAAGGCCATTTGCAGCTCCTCCTTCTTGGCGCTACTTTTCATGGGACATCCCAAAGCTCTGCAGAATTGCCTCAATTGATCAACTTTGTAGGTAAGCAATGCCTCAATGTCGAACTCTAATTCTGCAGCCTCACTGGCTACTTGACTCCTCTGAGACATGATGTGTGGCTTAAAGGTTGCTCAAAAATAGAACCAAAAAAAATCAACACACACAATATGTGGTTACGTCGTGGTCTGCACTAAACGTGTGATGTACACCAATTACTGTGAGTGAATTTGCAAATACACGTTCAAATTCCAAAACCGCTGACCATTTACGGTAGGTCCCAACCGCTGCCTCCAATGTTAGAACCAGGGGGTTGAAATCCCCACCCGCTTCCACGTCAGGGAAAGGAAGGACACCTACTCAGATAGCCCCTGCTCACCCCCTTGGTAGCTTGGCACGAGCAGCCAGGCTTATCTTCAAGGCTAATGTGTTAAGTATTTGCAACCACGCTCTCAGTGACCCAATGATGACACCACAAAAGGACTCCACACGAGTTTCATAGAAAAACAAGTATATGTGTATATAAAAAGATATACGATGAGACCACACGATAAAAATCCAACATATGTGTATTTGTAATATTCCTCCTAGCCAGTTATTAGGCCAGCCAGCCCTTGTAGGGTCTGGCGGTATTAATGAGCAAATCTAGGTGATCCAATGCAATCCTAATGCAATGCTATGCAGTTCGTAAAGCAAGAATCAGGCACTTTGCAATGTAAAAATAATACAGTTCGTTATGCAGCAATACAGCAGTTCGTAATGCCAAAATACTGCAATGCGTAATGCAACAATCAGGCAGTTCGTAATGCAAACTAATGTGATGCGTAATGCAACAATCAGGCAGTTCGTTATGCAAAACTAATGCAATGCGTAATACAACAATCAGGCAGTTCGTTATGCAAACACAATGCAATGCGCAATGTAACAATCAGGTAGTTCGTAATGCAATCTAATGCGATGTGTAATGCAACAATCAGGCAGTTCGTTATGCAACCACAATGCAATGCGTAATGCAACAATCAGGCAGTTCGTTATGCAAACACAATGCAATGCGCAATGTAACAATCAGGCAGTTCGTAATGCAGAAACAATGCAATGCGCAAGGCACTTCGGCACCGATCACGGTGCTTTAGATGGTCTCTCTGCTTCTCGTACTGACTCGGGGTCAGCTTCCGCCAACATATGCCCCCAACACGGGTATGGTGTAAACCAAAGTACAGCTCCACACTCCGGCCCCGGTACTGCCACTCCTTGGCACGTACAGGCCGCAATACGAGCTTGAGCAGAGGCTCGTGCTGCAAGAATGGGAGAGGCCGAGAGCGTCCCTCTCCGAGCCCGCACCCCGCCCCAGGTGGCGACACATGTTACCTGGGGGGTGCGACCTCGCTCTCCTCTCCTCCTCTCGCGACTTGGGCCTCCGATGCGACTTGGTTGATTCTGGGCCGATGGCGATATCGAAGATCTCAGGCTGCAACAGGGCACACGCACACAGCGTCGCTGAGACTCACTTGAGCTTCGGGTGTGCACGGTCACAGGGCAATCCTCACGAAGGTCTCAGGCTGCACGAAGCACATGCACCCAGCGTCGCTGAGACTCACTTGAGCTCCAGGCGCACACGATCACAGGACAATCCTCACGAAGGTCTCAGGCTGCACGAAGCACACGCACACAGCGTCGCTGAGACTCACTTGGACTCCTGGTGCCCACGATCACAGGGCACTTCTTACGAGGGTCTCAGGCTGCAAAAAGCACACGCACACAGCGTCGCTGAGACACACTTGAGCTCCAGGCGCACACGATCACAGGGCAATCCTCACGAAGTTCTCAGGCTGCACAAAGCACACGCACACAGCGTCGCTGAGACTCACTTGGACTCCAGGTGCACACGATCACTAGGACAATCCTCACGAAGGACTCAGGCTGCAAAAAGCACACGCACACAGCATCGCTGAGACTCGCTTGGACTCCAGGTGCCCATGATCACAGGGCAATTCTTACGAAGGGCTCAGGCTGCAAAAAGCACACGCACACAGCGTCGCTGAGACACTTCTGGAAACTTTTGTGTTTTTGAGTTTCCACAACAGGGAGCCAGCTCTCCTCTGGCCCTTGGGGTTAAGTTACTTCAGGACACAGCACAGCAAAGTCCTTTCAAGCAGGGGGACACAGCACACAGCAAAGTCCCTTTAGCCTCTCCTTGGTTAAAGCAGCAAACTGCAGGCCAGCCCCAGAACACACAGCAAGGGTCAGTCCTTTCCTTCAGTCTATTCAGCTGTTTCTTCCTTGGCAGAGGTTCCTCTTGACCACGAAGTAGGTTCAATCCTTTACAGTCTTGAACAGTTCCATTCCCAAGTCCAGGGGTTTCAGCTCTCATAGTTATACCCCTAAATGTCTTTGAAGTCTTTGTGTTCAGGGGGGCACTGACCCCTGTCTAAACCAGTTCTGGGTGTCTCCCTGCCAGTGACACTTTCTGCCTTTGATAGTGGGGGTCTGGATCCTTAATCACTCAGCAGGGGACGGAGCCATTGGTTTATGGCAGCAACCCAGGCTTCTTCACCTCCAGGGGCTACTCCTCCCCCTACACTCCAGATGCAGGTCAGCCTGTTGCTGTCTCACCTCCTCCCCTGGGTCAAGACATTCCCCAGAGCCTATCACATTTAAATCCAGACAGTCAATCCACAACCAGGCAGAGACACACAGAAATGTTAGAGCACAAAAACCCAGCCACTTCTAAAAGAGTGGTTTCTAAACACGCAATTCAAAAACCACCTTCACAAAAAGATGTGTTATTAAATTGTGAGTTCAGGCACACTAAACTTCACCTCTCCATCTTAAGCCTTTGGGAAGATAGGCTGGAAACATATTACACAGCCTTCCCCAGTCTGTCCTATGGGCAAGATGGCCTTTCAACAGTAAAAACGAAATGGAGAGTATTTCACTGTCAGGACATGGTACACACCTCAGTACATGTCCTACCTTTCACATACACTGCACCCTGCCCAGGGGGGTACCTTGGGCCTACCATAGGGGTGTCTGATGTGCATAGAAAGGGAAGGGTAAGGACTGGCAAGTGGGTGCACTTGTCAGGACAACAAGGCAGTTTAACAAACTGCGCGCAGGCACTGCAGTGGCAGGCCTGAGTTCTCTCTTTAGGGCTACTTGTGTAGGTGGCACAATTAGTGCTGCAGGCCCACTAGTAGCATTTGCATTACCAGCCCTGGCACACACAGTGCACTTTACTAGGGACTTCACTAGTAAGGCAAACATACCAATTATGGACAACCAATTACCATTACACTTTACACAGGGAGCACTTGCACTTTGACACTGATCAGCAGTGGCAAAGTGCCCAAAGCATCTAAGTTGGCAACACCATGTCAGAAAAAAGGTCTAGGGGGAAAGCAAAAAGTTTAAGGGACTTTAGCCAAAAAGGGCCAAGTCCAACAAACCCCATTTAAAAACTCCAGAAAAGGAGACATGGGCTGCCTGGAAGTGTCAGGAGCCACAATTGTCGGTAGGTTTGTGATAGACAGGTAAAAAGAATTACATCATAGGTCAAACTTTACTGTAGCAGATTTTAAAAATGTAGTAAAATTAGAGTTCAAGATAGGGTCTGATGCCATGAGGAAGGCAATAGACGCCTGCATGATTGTATGCCACGGTGATTAAACAAAGGCCATAAAAGTGTCTTTCTTTCCGACAATAATCAAGAACAAGGCATGTTATGTGAATGATGTCCTCCTCGCCAACCTTACACAGTCTGCAAGATGTCACAGGACTCAGAGCAACCACTCCAGATTCCCCGGCAACCCAGCTCTCAACACAGCCCTCAAGGCAGTAAACAAGAGGTGGGTGGGGAACAACAACCAACCCGAACAATGTATGGGTGTCTCTCCTGAACACGGTAGAGCTATCTGGGGAGGCACTACAGCACCAATCAAACAAGATGGACATCCACTTCTCACTTCTTAACACCGTGGCCATTTTTGTGGCGGGGATCCATGACAAACTAGGGGAATGAAACTTTCTGATTAAACGGCTTCAGTCTGATACCACATTCACTCAAATAAACTGTCCCTACACCAATATTGTTGATAAGCTGTCAACCCTTCCTACAATGCTGAATGACTTCATAATTGGCTTCAAGCAAAATACAATGACACAGGGAAACCTACAAACTGGAGTGAAACCACCTGAACACAACACAACCACCCGCAGGGACCAAACAAGCCTTCCATCAACTTCTGAAGGTATCAGCTGGCGTGCAAATCCAGCTCAAACATCAGCTGCGGTTGCTGGGAATGCAGGGGACTCAAACAGGGAGACTCCAAATTGATCCAGATGTCACAATGCCACATCTGCCAGCAGATATAGCTGCACTTCAATCCGGGTCAAACAGGGCAGGGAGAACAAGAAACAATGCCAAATTCAGATGAACACAAGGGAGAAAGAGATGGAACAAAAAACTTGTTGACCAAAAGAGAGTGTACCCCCTCTTTAATTCAACAGCAAGACCAAACGTAACTGTTAACCAAGCCTCTCAAGAAGAAGAGCAAGAGTATACGCAAGAGGATGGGCAGGCTCACATCCCAACAAACCCACAAGGGGTGGGTAAACAGCCAACCGTGACCAGCACTAGGCTTTCAGAAGCAAGCCCCTTGGGCACATCCATGATAAATACCAATCCCAATGCTCCAGGGTTACTGCCAATGGGGTTGGCAGTTGATATCTCCACGCCACCCGCCACCGGATGCCCTACAGACTCTCAATCTATTAACCAAACGAGCACAAGCGGACCCACAACTGAGATGGTCTCCGTAAACATCATCACGATAAGGAATGATCGCATACAGCACACGGGCGCTGAGCTGAACTTATTGACAAGTACAGGTCATGAATCTCCGCTCAATACCTGTACCAACCAAAGTAATGCACTCAGGGGTGTCTCTGAAATCGCTGCGACTGGTGTAACCCCACAAGAGATCACATCGATGTCACACCAAGTACAACAGGAACATGAACACCCCTTGGGAACTGCTGTGGACTATCAAGATAACACCACAGTGCTAAATTTCATCACTGAATATGCCTCCAGAGGGAACCATGATGTCCTACACATGGGCAATAATCTTCGGCTACCATCAGAAATCCCAGTACTATGGGACCTGAGCTCAAAGGATCTTGTGGCAATCCAGTTTGAATGCTCGGAAGAAGCTCTGGGCGGGGAAGCAACCAAGACTATATGGACCTCAACCAAACCTATATAGAGAATCCTCACAGAAGGGCCTACCTTCGAGAGGTGGGGAATAATGATCACTCCATGTTATGGGCCAGCTTACCCCTACCTCTTCTCCCTCCCGGCCTCACAAGAGGGCAAGCCCGTGTGCGTAAGACAAACTCTTCCATGCTTAAGGGCGCAAGGGGCCCCTCGTCCAGAGAACCATTAGCACACAGCAACCATTGGAGAATAGGATGAACTGAAATCGAGCTACTGATTGATGCCGCAAGGGGTATTGTGAGAACAATCACCTGCTCCCCCACGACAATGTGACTGTGCATGGCCCAGGAGCCACATGGCAGAGCTAACGCCCACCTACTCCGCATGACCTCCTGGAATATAAATGGTCTCACTACAAAGCTAACTGATCCAGATCTATACAAGTATCTGAGATCATTTGATGTCATGCTTTTGCAGGAGACCTGGCTTGCCAAACCAGTCTGCATTTAAGGTTTTATGAACTTCTCTGCAACAGCTGCGAAACGGGCGAAATACGGTCACCTCTTGGGCGGCTTGGCAACCTATGGCTCAGTAGCAAGCATAGCTTCTGCAATGGCACTGGACATAAAAACTCCTGGTATAACTGCAACAAAATGCACCATACCAATCAATAATACAGCAGTCGACGAAGTCTTTATCAATATATAAGTCCACCCAAAAAGCAAGTCAAAAGACTGCAGGAAACTGGAGCAGGAATTAACAAGGGTTATAGAAGAGAATGGCTCCACACATCTTGTCATCTCTGTGGATTTCAATCTGCACCTACTAGGTGCCCCCATCAGTGACCGAGCAGCAGTTCAAACTGCACTCTGGGAGATTTCCGAGCAAGGCAGAAATTCATTCGGGTCCCAAACCAAAACAGGAAGCAGCCTGCTGAAGGATCATGAACAACTAAGCTTCAGGGCACTGAATGGTAGATCACAGGAGATAATCCACTGGCTGCCACATATCATTCTAACAGAACCAGCACAACTCTGGACTACACTTTTGTCACTCACTCACTATTCCAATATGTTTAGACATACCAAATTAAAGATAGAACTAGCAGTGATCACCTCCAGCAGGAGGTATCCTCCTCTCTAAATCTATCTATCCCAAAACACATCGGGGAGACAATGGACACAATTTTCACTATCAACTATAAACGAATCAAGAACACCCCGGCCATTCTCAAGTGATTGCCCACAGCTGCGGTGAATAGATTTCAGAAATATAGGGGTGCAAATGGCGAAACGGCATCTATGTTGAGAGTCTCTTACGGACACACTTCAGGAAACATAGGCAAAAGTGATCAAACTTAAGTCTTCCTGCAAAACCGCCTCGAAGAGAAAGAACAAAACCCAAGAAACCAGACTTTGGCAGCTGAAAATCACAGCAAACAAGACGCTGCGAACCCTGCAGAAAAGATCGGGTGACCCAACCGCTCTAACGCTTTAAGACAGCACAGAACTCAGAACATAAAAACTGGAATGGGCCATAAAAAGAGCACAGGATGCTGCACTTTGGGCCGAGCTGCATACAGACCTAAAACGCAACCACAGCGCCAGATTCTGGGCCTCTATCAACCACCTCCACCGACCTGACTACGGAGACATTGACTCTTATATCCCTGAATCCACCTGGGCATGGTTTTTAAAGGAACACTTCAACGGCCCAAAGACAGGCAGTCCACAGCAGGACTTCCGGAAAACTGCAGTCTCGATAGCCATTGAATGGCCCAATAAGGTGGATACAGATAACATCATAAGGCAAATTGCCAAAGGGCAGAGGGAAGGAGCACCGGGCCCCAATGGCATGCCACCGGTGGTATTCAAACATGACCCAGCTCTTTGGGCAGAAACCCTAGCATCTGTAGTCTCACAGATCAGGTGTATGGGCACCCTGCCAGCTTAGTGGAGGGGCTCGGTCATATCACCAATTTTCAAGGGTGGCGACAGATTACTCCCAGCTAATAATCACTTAATCGCCCTAATCAATTATGAGGCCAAATATTGTGCTGGGACCCTGCTCGAAGATCTATCAATTTGGGCCTCTAGCAACACCATCATCCCATCCAATCAGACAGGGTTTTCAAAAACGTCAGGCACAACAACAAACATACTGGCAATTTCTATCCTAATGGATGCTGGCAGAGTCACCAAAACACCACTATATTTCTGCTTCATTGATTTCAAGACAGCCTTTGATAATGTTGACTGGGGAAGGTTGTGGCATAAGTTAGCAAGCTGGAAAATATGTCAAGGTCTGCTGAACATGTTAATCTTGCTCCATAAGGACACATGGGTGCGGGTGGGTGCGGACTAAGCTAGGTGCCAGAATGCACCTCTTCGGAGAAATTCCAACCACCCACAGTCTGAAGCAGATGTGTGTTCTGGCACCAACCATTTTTTATCTCTTTCTAGTGGATCTGATGGAGCAACTGCAATCCTGCAACTCCCATGCTCCAAAATTAGGGGGCAAGGCAATATCCAGCTTCCTCTATGCTGACGACGTGGTTCTGGTCAGCTGTACTCAGGTGGGGCTGCAGCAACTGCTAGACACCCTGAAGGCCTATTCCTGGCCAGCGGCCTGACCATCATCAACCTTGGCAAAACCAAGACCATGGCGTGCAACAACAAGAAAAAACAAACACAGTCATGGTTCTGGGGAGACACCCAGAAAGAAAGTACGGATGTGTATAAATATTTTGGGGTCTTCATTGATGTGAAAGGCTCCTCTGCAGTCCAGAAGGAAGAGATAAAAAGGAAAGGCTTGAAGCTGGCTGTAACTCTTAAAAACCTACAGAAACAATTGGCCGGCCCTCTCTGATGGCCCTCATACCGACGATCTCATATGGGAGTGAACTGCTAAGAGGCCGGGACACCAGAGTTTTGGACAATATAATGGTGCATGCCAACAGAATCAACAACTTACTCCTGCGTCTCACCTCACCAGGGCAGATTCGGCTGGAATTTGGGTTGCAAAAACAGTTGTTAGCCAGGCGGCAGGGGGTGGGGTGTACTTAATATTCTGGAACAAGATCAGGAAAGCAGAGCCAAAAACACTGAACAATTTGCTATAGAAGGAGCTGTAGGATTGCGATTTGTCACAGGCGAGGGCCTATCTTCAGGAATCAATAGAAGTCACAGGGCTCACACAACTTTGGGACACCCACACTAGATATCAGGTTTACACGCAGACGGTCTGAAAGGCCTTAAAAATCCTCTCGGTCATGGAGGATAAGGCCTCAGTATCAAACAGAGTGCATGGATGGATGACACTAAATAACTACAAAAACCTTGTGCCACAAAAATACTTCACCACGGGGTACCCAGCCACTGTCAAGGTGCAGTTCTTAAGATACTGGCTGGCCTTACTACCCGCAAAAGTCCATCTTCCACCCTGGCTCTGAGAATGCCTCCCTGACATCTGCCACCTGTGTGGGGCAGGGAAAGAATGCCTCCTCCACTTAGTCTGAGAAAAGGTACAAGGTGAAAGAAAACAGTTACTGAAAACACCCTTTAGCCAAAGAGGAATACGCTCGTGAAGGCAGGCGGTGCAGGCCTGCTTCAATCCGGGGGACCCTCAGCTACACAGTCGTCATGTCAAATTCCTGCTGAAGGTGGAGAAAAGGTTGCTCCACAGCACAAGGCAAATGCACCTCACCATGATGGAATCATCCCTCCTCAATCCTGATCACATGAGGATAACATTGGCCGCACTCTCAACAGTTGCACTTTACCATATACATATCACCTTTTATAAACAGGATTTAGTGATGACTAACACTAATCACTCCTGGGGGCCCAGCCAGACTGACGGGGCTGCAAAAACAATCCAGGAAACCAACTGTTTTTTATCACCCCTGATTGACTAGCTCCCACAATGAAACTCACAGCAGCCATCTCAGAAGCTCCAATCTCACTTTATTATGCGAAGGCCCTATAAACCGCGCCTGACTCACTATGTGACTGCTGATACCCCGAGCTCTGAAACTGTCACCTCACTGAAATGGTCGATGAGGGCGCTTCTGCGGACATAGCTTCAGTAACAGGGCCACATATAACAAATAAGCAAGGCCGTCGCGGCCCTCAATGAAAGTCACTCACAGATCCACCTGCACAGTGGAACCCTGAGGCATCCACCATTCGTCCATCGAAAACCTAATGAGCCGGTGCCTGTAGTCCTATTGATTTTAAATTTGCAATGTGGCATTTTAAGTAAGTGATATAATATTTTGTTTTATCTGGTTTAAGGAACAAAATGTACCTTGTATTTTAAAATTGTCTTTTTATTGCAATGGTTTTAAGTAACTATGCAATTAACTAATAAACTTACAAACTTACGACATACTACAACTTAAAGTCAAACTCTTCATAAACAACAAACTAAAAACCTGTCACAAAATCTAAACCAAGATTAATAAATCATTTTTTAATATAATTTTTATATAAACATATTTTATTACATCAGTCTAAACATTAAATAAAACTCCAATACTAAATAAGAGTGAGATAATAAAATAATATATAAACTGTTTATATTAAAAATGTAAACCTGACCAACAAAAAACTCAAAGAACAAACTCAATCCATCACGTAAAATAAATACAACACATAAACCATACATTTCCAAATAAGAATCACATAATATTCACACACAAAATAAAATATAACATTTCCCACTCCAAAAAATAGATAAATATAATTTACTGTTCAGTAGTTGCAGATCTTCTTCTGTATCCGCGTAGTCAAAAACAAATAGTTCACCAAAACTGGGAAAAATGTCCAAAAGGCCCTCCCAAAAAATACACAAATGAAATAAATCCAATAGACATCCCTCGAAGCAATCTGAAGTATGTAAGAACCATTAAAAACCCCCAAAAAGTGCTTAAAAAGAGAAATGCTCCTGGAAACCTGAAATAAAGGAAACCAAAGCTAAAATATTGGTTTAATATAAATCAAAAGTGACTTCCTTAAAAAAAAAAAACTGTAACTCCCAATGCCCATAGGACACATTCGTTGACAAAAACCTGTAAAGAAAAAAATAAAACCCGCCCGCAAAACACATAACATTCCCAAAAAAGCATATACATTACACTGACTCATCATAAAATACGTAACATAAAATAATGTAACATAACATAGCAAAATATTAGTAAAACAGTGCACAAAAACCCCAAATTACACAAATGTACAAAAACCGCACAAACAACACTACAAATAACCTCTAAACCTCCCCCTACACCCCACCCTCAAAAGCCTTAAAAAAACTTTAAGAAGGACTTACCTATTCTGACGAACCGCAGCACCTTACTGCAACCTTGATCCCAGAAAATAGACTAAAAATGACACAAATAGACTACAAAATAGAAGGTTGTGGTAAAAAGAAATGCCTGCTAAATGACACTAAAAAATAAGACTATGGGGGCCATTACGATGACGGACGGCTTTTCCGTCTGTCCGCCATGATGTTGGAAAAAATCCCCCCACATGGGCCGCGGCATTTCCGTCGGTCAAAGTACGATGCAATGTACGCAAAATCAGACCGCGGCGGACGGATGCCACAAAACACCATCCACCACGGTCGGAAAAGCTGCAAATCCGACCGCGTCGGACGGGTAAAGCTGTACAACGGCCCGAAAAGACCGCCCCTGCTGCGGCATGACCGCACGGCCAATTACGATGAGAACGCGAAGCTGGCGGACCGAGCACAGCGTCGAACCGCCTTGCACGCACACAGGCCAAATGAATGGCGTGCGGAACCAACCCCACAATAACGCCGAAGTGTGCCTGTACTCCCGGCCGCCCCAATCACAACACACACGCCACAAAGACACACCCAAACCAGCACCTGGTAGGGAAAGCCATGCGCATCATGGAAGAGACATCTGGAGGTCAACACCCATGTGGACACACCCACATACCACAGTACAAAAACAACCCCTACCTGGACCAGCAGCCTTTGCACACCACAAGCCGAGACAGAGACAGGACACCATTGACTCACTGCACAACATCACACACCCCTATCTCCACACAACACCACCCAAACCCACACACCACACACACTACACATCTCTCCACCATTACCTTGCACCCTGCACCCCTCATTCCTCTGTACCATGCCCCCCCGAAAATGCCCAACAACCCCGAATCAGAGTTGAACGTGATGGCAGACGAGACAATCAGGGCTGAACCACAATTTTTGGGTCACCTGCTCCAACACAGCCCACTTGCGCGCAAGAATCAGATGTGGGCAAGGATCCACAGAAAAGTCAAAGCCGTAGGGACCACCCTACGCACTGTGCATGATATCAGGAAGCGGTGGGGCGACCCCAAGGGCTGGGACAAGCATCTGGCCCACAGGAACCACGCGGCGGCCCAGAGTACTGGTGACGTCCCTCCCATTCCACCACCAACCCTCACCGAATGGGAGAAGATGCCTGCCATAATGCATCCAGAGAGTCTCACAGGAATCGGGGGGGACTGGAGGCTGGTAAGTACCAACAAAATGATCACATCACACTACAATGCACCGTTGTGCACAACAAGTGAGCCCCAATCGCCCGCCCACATCAAACTCATGTGGAATGCACGCTTACAACACGAATGGATCACAAGCACAGCATCTCCTTAATCAGCTCAACCCCACAGGTAGGTGGCAGCTCATGCACCCTGGCCTCCCTCCCGAACAGCATGGCTCACCCTCCCCACCCCACAGCCATGTGGCAGCTAACTCCGTCGACTGTGCTCACCAACAGGTAGCTAGCCATCTCACTGGGGAGGGGGATGTCGAGCCCTTACCGCAACACCACAACTCCCACATGGCCCTCTGTCTCCCCTCACAAACAGCATGGAGCCAAATGACTCCCACAAGGATGTTGCTGCTCATGAGGCTCCAAAGGAGTGGTTTCCCTAGACAAAATGAATCCACAAAGGACTTCACTTCCCCACAACGCTCACCTGGCATGACGTCATGCCGCAACTACTCCACCAGTGAGAAGTGAGGAGTGTGACCATGCGCACATCGATGTGCCTGCTGGCTATGCATTCCAGCAGGACGAAGGGACCGCCTGTGGCAGGGCACAAAACAGAGCACGAAAGTAACCCGTACCGAGGCCCACTCTGAAAAAGGGACGGTGCACAGCACCGGTGAGAACCGGCCCTCTGAAAGACCTCTATGTACATCAACACCATGTGCGACTGATGACACACTGACATGAATGACTAGTAAAGCCACGGCAAAAGTCATGTCACCTCCATTCAAATGTGGCAAACATGAACAGCTAAGTTGTGCTGTGTGCAGAACATGCTGACAAAAGTGACCTAACTACAAAAGGTGACTCGATAGGAACAGCAGGCGATCGTGCCATGGACGAGCCCAGCCAGCCCCCCGCTCGGGAGGTGAAGCCTCGGATACAGAGTCCCTAGTCTGTTCAGGTGAGGAGAACCTACATGGCCCCTCCTGCGTGCACAGGCCATGCATTACGCATATGGGAACAGTTGCACAACGTGTCCATCTTTTTGCCAATGTACTGCTGACTCCCCCAGAAGTGATTGTGGATAGTCAATCGAGGCCTCACATTCCCACAGCGAAAGCATACTTCAATGAGTGTGCAGGCAAAATGAGCCTCTGTGTAGACAAGTAGTCGCTCCCACACCAGCCCAATGACCTTCGGATACCAGGTGTCTTGACCGTCTAGTGTGATTCAGTCAGTGCTGAACACGGCTCGCCCACTATATTCGCGGTGAACTGACACACAGAGCATTGATAGCGTCTGATACTGAAGGCCGTTGCCTTACTTTTTATCAGACTTGTGGGCTCTGGCCTTGTCTGTCCCATCCATGCATTTCCGGAAGTACCACCGGGTGTCAGTCCTCCAATTTGCAGCCTGCATTTCGCGCTAACTGACCATTACTTTGGCTGTACAGCTGAGCGCTGGGTCTGAAATTGCTCTCACGCCATGTCTGACCGTCCAGTGGGCCAGGCCGAGCCCGGTCTGTTGCAACTGTACCGTGCCCGCATGCAGCTTCTCTTTGGATGTGTCCCACTGGCTGTGCTGGGAATCAGTTACAGGCTGACGTTCCTTCATGCCTACTTCACCTGCCTGCAACCCGTCTTCTCCTGCAGAAGATGTCTGTTTCAGTGGGCCATGGATGTCTGCCTATCAAACACATCCCTTGCTGACCTGGATCATGAGCTGTGGGTGACTCCTTTGTTGGTCCACGTGCAAGACTGTTTTGGTGAGACACGTTTATGGGATGCCTTACAATGTGTCAGGCAGGCTGACAGCTGCGCCTGTGCGTTAGCGCAATGGCTCCTGTTCCATGCCTACATCGAACTTCTCCCAGGTTGCGATGGGATGCTACTTGCAACCTTGTGGTGCGAGGAGCACATCTGTTCCTTCATACTGCTGGATTGGATGGCGGTCCTCTTCGCTGAAGATGAACTGGATCGTCTCTTGGAACTGATTGCCTTCGAAGCTGCCTATGCCTTCTTGGATTCGTAACTACTTCACAGCAGCAGGAACTCTTGGTGACTAATTCAATCATCGTTTCCCTTTCATCACGCCTCCTGACCAGAATTGGCACCCAGCTCTCTGACTTTGGCCCTGTCTGGATTAGCTCGGAGTGTGCTGTGCTCTGCGGTCAATAGCGCTTGGTACCACAGACCAGGGCGAGTGAAGGCTGTCATCTGACTGTCGTGGACATTGTCGTCTGGCATGAGCCCGGCTTACATTATGCAGCTGTAGCGCACGAAGAGGACATGGCGTTGTTGTCTTGCAAGTACCCAGGGCTCGAGTCGGGGGTACACGCAGGTACATGGCGCCCCCCGCGTTGCACGTGTTTGATGCCATCCCCCGACCAGGACGTTGGTCCCCACAGGGATAAGCTTAACTTGTCCCGGTGTACTGTCCAGATCCAGGGTGACATTCAGCTGCACCTGCACGTTGTCTGCTGTCCATTCCCAGCAGCAACGTGCATGCAGCGAGTGTGCCTTTTTTCTCCTCCAGCCGGGCCTCAGTAAAGGGGCCATCCGGCCTCATTTTGTTGGTACATGCTGACTGGGGTCCGCCTTGAACCTTACATTTGAATGTAGATGCCACAGAGGGGTACATATGCACACAGCTTGCCATCTCTACGCAGGTACTTAAGTGAGGCATGCTTTCGCCTTTGTTCTGTCCCTGTATTTCAATGCAGACACTGTAAGACTGTCAGATGGGTTGGTCTGTCCCAGTATTTGCACAAATCATGTCAGTCGCACTATTTTACTGCTTTCATAACGCTACGTCGTGGCGTTGTGAGCTCATTAGCATTTTGTCTTACTTGGTCAGTCCACCCACTTTCTGTTTTAGGACTTGTGCCCTGCAAGTACCGTAGTACATGTCTGTCACATGAGAGGTGTCCGCAGAGCTTGTTCACTGCGCGGTCCAGGAGTACTGTCTGAACATTCTGTCCGTGCTCTTAGAACCCTGTCCCTTGTCATTCTGTTCTGTTCAGGCCATGGCACCCGAAATCAACAAGGTCACACAGCTGCTAGAGGACAAGGATCCCCTTTGATTGACATGGGAATGCGGGCCAGATGGCCCACACTTGGAGGGTCATCCATCCTGTGATGAGTGCGACACAGCCAATGTTGTGTAATCTCACCATGTATAGTCTGGCTAATGGGTTCTGCTGACAAAGGCCATAGACCAGGGACATCCCATACGACTCCTTCCTGCAAGGGGTGGAGGGATATGCTCGTGATTCGACGTCCGGAGGGGTTTTGATGCCACATCTTGCTTCATGTGAAATGGATATGTCACTGTGGTTACTGGTTGAGTACTCATGCATTTTCAACCTGTTGTGGCACGTATTTAGCATGCTTTGACACTGTAGTAAATACTTCACATTTGGAAACGTTTCTTGTCTTCAAATTGTCTGCTTGTGTACATGCGCTTGGATGCGTCAGAGTGAGTAGGGGAGCAAGTGAGACAGTATGGAAATGGTGTCCTGTGCGTAGTGGTGCTTCTGGGTGCTCAGTCCCTGCATGCATGTGTTTTCAACTCCGGCGCCTAGTCCGGTATGTGTAGACAATCTCAGGGAAATTTGTCTGAGTCTGTGAGACGACAGCAAGGCACACAGACACATTCATGTTCGGTCATTGTTGCATCACACTCAACGGAAGTAGTTGACGATGAGCTGTAGACGCTGGTCAAGGCCTTCTTCCTCACCACTGTCATCGTCACTGGGCATGTGTGGGTTGGGTGCGGGGGGGATGGTGCTGTTCCGCCAGATGTAGCTGTCATGTGCCGACCCCAGTTACTCTGCACACACGTGTGAGATGATCTGCTACGCCTATCATGCCACTGGCACGTTGATGGAGTGGTAGTGTTTGCGGTTCCTAGAGACGGGTTCACTTGCCTGTGGTGGTACGAGGCCAATGTGTGTGCCATCAATGGCTGCCATCAACATTTGGGATGCCTCCCAGGCAGGGCCGGCTCCAGGAATCTTTATTTGTGTAGTTCAACGATGCATTCGGGTGGGCCACTGCGTGCCCGAGTTGTCTCTTATGTCTCTCGCCAGGCCTGCTTCAGGGCCCCACTTTGTCTCTCCTCAGTTTCACAAGGGCCAGGGAGACGCATTCTTTCCTTCCAGTATTTCTTGATAGATGTTGTCACTCTCAAGACGTGTGTTTTTTCCTTGAAAGGACCTCTTGATGAGAGGCGGAGGTTTCCTGAGGTGGGAGTTTCAGGCAAGTGACACTTCTCATGCTCTCACTCATGCCCTCCTCCTCGGATAAGCTCTCTGCCACCCTCGTCCAGCGCCCCTCATCTCTCCATGGCCGCTCGCTCATGTGCATTTCATTTGTTGTATTGCGCTACTGATATGTGTGTAGGGTGTGACAGTGCTTTACATCACACACACATTGTACAGAGACATTCAGTCATGCAAGTATGTGAGTACATCAGTCAACGGGGAATGTCACGTGAGCCAATGGGAATTGCAGTGTGTGGTAATCACATGTCATCCATGCTGGTGGGCAGGATTTTTTAGGGCGTTTGGTCGGGAGACGCACTGACGCAGGACGTGTGTGGGGACATTTACAGGCAGTGGCAGTTAGGCAGACTGCACGCCACACCAGTACGTGTGTTGGGTGTGCTAGGAAGTACACGTATGTCTGATTTGCAGACAATGGTCACCTCTGATTGTCTGCCTACGCCACTGACCCTTCACAATTCGAGCCCTGGCCAAGAGACACCAGTCAGATGTCAAGGGATATTCAAGCGGGGTTCACAGGTTCGATGTTTCATTACACAACATTGGTACAGTGCGGGAGACCTTTGTCCTTTTTGACTCCTTTCCTCATTTAAGTCCATCTGGCCACGAGGCATGGCTCTGTATGTAATTTCACTCTCCTTTCCTTGGACATTCCATGTGTGTGAAGACTTGGCTCACGGGTCACACTCTCTCATCCCTTCACAGTGTAGTGTGCAGCTGTTCACTGTTCTAGTTGTTCTGATGTACCAACCACTCCCAGAGGGCTGGCTTACCCACACCACACAGCCACCCAGCACAGGCGTCACTGGACATGTGACCCTGCCAACAAACGGGTCCGGACGCATGTGCCCTGGGCCAGTTCGCCTATACATGTACAGTGTCTGTGTGGTTACTTTGAATGCATGGGGGCTTCATGCCACACAACATTACACATGGGGTGCACCAATCACTTTAGGCCAATGAGTTGTGATGTGTGATGTTATTGTCAGGGCGCCGTTGCAAATGCGGTATGTGTTCGCATGCACAGTAGCTGGCATTCGCAGCGATGACACACATTGACCACACTTGAAAGTTGCAGGGTTGCGGTCGCAGCTTCCGGGCCGCCAGGGTGTGGCACACACAATGCGGATGAGTCATCAGCCAATGGGTGCCTTCGGCGTCCATGTTTAGGTGTTGCTGTGTGTGCGCTCAGCAACTGCGGGGCTCGTCATTGGCTCCAATTGCCTTCTGGGGCACCGAGGGTCACTCATGGGGATTGGGTGTGCCTCGCACTTTGCATTTGGCAAGTTGCCACATTCATCGCGGTGCCGCCACGCTTGCTGGGAGTTGTAGTTGTTCAGGAGTTGCATGCGTGGAGATGTCGGGTACGTACCTCTGCTGTTGAGCGCGGCGGCGTCTTGTCTGCCGGAGGTGCAGCAGGTAGTGCAGCGGGAAGGCCTGTGGTGCAGGATCCATGGCGGCTCCGGGGGTTTAGATGGGTACTGTATTGGCTCTTCCTCTCCGATGTTGTATTTCCACCATCCGCAACGTGGTGGTTTTTACGCGGCGGTGGCAACATCGTGCTTTGCTTGGCGGACGGAACGTGTTTCCGCACGCCGGTCCTGCCCTGTTGGCTCCGTCCGCCACCCTTGCGTACGCAAAAAATGTGCGGAGCCTGACAGACGCCGGCGGACAGAAAATGGCCTTTGTGGGTCCATTGTGATTTGTTGGTCGCAATGACCGCACCTGGGGCGGGAAACATGTTGTTTTTCCGCCACTGCCACCAGCACGGATGGCCTTCCGTCCGGCATCGTAATGGGCCCCTATGTCCCCATTGGAATAAATGAATGGGAAAAAATTTTAAATTTTGAAAATTTGTATTTCAAAATATTAAAAAATATTAAACATGTAAAACATGTCAAAACATTGTTATAAAAAATCTACAAATATTTGTAAAGTATAAATTAAAAAATAGTATAAAATATACAAGTATTAAATATATGCTAAAAACTTATTTTCAAATTATGTTGAAAATATGTATAGAAAGCAATGTAGAAAAAGTTTGGAAAAGTCAAACAATGGAAATAAAAGTGGAAAATGTACAACGCAATACAATTAAAATATGATTCACATTTTTTATGTAATATAAATGTATTAAAACTGTTTTACTTATTCGTCAATATATATAAATATTTATTTTTAATTTGCAATATATATGTTTAAAAATTTAAATATATAAACTTTGAAAACACAAATTTATAAATATGTTTCTTGTCTTTATTATACAAACAATACGTAATGAATAATATTATTTATCATAAACATACAACTAAAAAATGTTCTATTATATTTTTAAACACCAACAATTCTAATAACAAAAACTACATGCAAAAGTAAATTAAACAGAGTATTTCACACTAAAATTAGAAAATTAAATAATCGCACTCCAACATAAACAATTTTTAAGAAAGTGTTGGACACCAAAGGGGTGACATTTACTATTCCCACTCCAATCTATGGCAATTTGGGGAAGGTGTTGGACACTAAAGGGCTGAAATTTACTATTCCCACTCCAATCTATAACAATTTGGGGACGGTGTTGGACACTGAAAGGGTGACATTTTCTATTCCCCATCCAATTTAAAACAATTTAGGAAAAGTGCTGGCCACTAAAGGGGTGAAATGTTACTATTTACACTCCAATCTAAAACAGTTTGGGGAAAGTGTTGGACACTAAAGGGGTGACATTTACTATTCCCACTCCAATCTATACCAATTTGAGGAAGGTGCTGGACACTAAAGGGGTGACATTTCCTATTCCCACTCAAATACATACCAATTTGAGGAAGGTGTTGGACACTAAAGGGGTGACATTTACTATTCCAACTCTAACCTAAGCCAATTTGGAGAAGGTGTTAGACACTAAAGGAGTGAAATTTACTATTTCCACTACAATCTAAAACATTTTATGCAAGATGCTACAAACTAACATTTTTATATACACAATCATTACTCCATACTCACATAGTTTAAAATATATAAAATTAACTAAAATTCACTTAATAAACACACTAACCAAAACTACAAACCTATATATTCATATGTAAACATTACATTTTAAAATCATCATCATAGTAATCTTTATTTTGGCAAATGCATAAAAGAAGAGATTAAAAAGGAACAATACAATCAATAAATTAATAGGTAAAACTGCAATGCCAATACATGTTGCAATACATAGTGCAGGAAAAGCAGTGCTAAGAAGTCAAATTTGTATTACATGGCAAATAAAAGACGTTGAAAGAGAATAGAAATAAAACGTTATTAGCTTTAATCATAAGACCACCAACCCTGAGGGGGGCATGGGTCTCCTAGTTAGAAGATAATACAAGAATTAATACAGTGCCAACATATCTCCTCAATCATACAGTGCAAGAATGGTAATAGGGTAAAGGGAAAACAAACAGATTATTCAATCCGCTTCAGTGGCGTTAGTGGTGAGGATAGATATTTTATATTTAGACCTGATGCGCCACATTGAGTGTAGGAACCTGGACACTGCAAAAACTAAATGTTGACTGGTATCAGTTTGCAGTATCCTATAAGCCTCCTTATGCTGTGTGGTTCCAAGGTTGCTGCCAATTGGAATAAGCCATTTGACCCGGAGATTTTTTTTATGCGGGGCAAAAGAAGAGGGCGTGAGCCACCGTTTCTGGGACTGAGCCGCAAGACGGGAAGGCTGACTCTATTGGGCTTTGTGGGCATGCCCAACTGACAGTGAAAGAATTCAAAGGGAGGGTCTCAAACCTAAACTGGATGAATAGTTTCTTGGTGAAAGCAGGCTGAATCTCATCAAGGTATTGCTCTGATGAGTATTCATCCTTCCATCGAAAAAAGCCACAAGTCAAAGAGCCAGGGCTGTCCTAGATAACTGGAAGCTAGTGACGTGCTGCATATAATTGGACGTCAGGGCTGCTTTAAAAACAAGAAGAGACTTCCCCCCTGGGTCCCCCCACAGGCTCTCGCTTCCCATTGCCCTCAGGGATTCTCTCACGAACTTGAGGCAAGCAAGCTCACCTGACCCCGGGTACTCAGTATTTCTTCCAGCCCTTGGTGATAGGATTGTAACTCAGGAATAGCCCAAATTCTCATCCAGTATAATAATGGTTTAATACCAATCTTAATCAGTAATGGGTCTGACCCCCGCGTCCAGCCTAAGGGGAAGCAGTGGGAGACTGCTTAGTTGTCAAAAGAAGTGGTTCTCTGAGATTGCCAGGGTGTTTGCTCCCTTGTGCCCCCAAAGCTTGCACCATAAAGGGCTCAGGGCTTGCACGTTATAAGTTTGAATAACAGGGGAAAAAGGTCTAGAGTAAGTACCCCTGTTTACCTTTAATAGTCCCCCTATATGATATTCAAGTTTGTCTACGTCTTGCAATGTGGGTGGGCCACTCCATGTGCTCAGTGAGGGTGATCCCACGGTTATCAATGGTGTGCACCTGTTCGAGCAAAGTCTCTTACAAAGTGGGGTTTGATCTCGATGTCGAGGCAAGGTTGAACACTATGAATTTGGGTTTTGCCACATTGATTTGCAGGCCCCTCAGTCTGCAGAAACTACTGAATTTATTTAAGATTTTCTGGAGCTGCATTGTAGATTTAGACATGAGGAGCATATCATCTGCGAATATTAATGCAGTGGCCTTCATGATGGCTAACCTTGGGACATCACCCTCACAGGAGTTAAGATGGGAAATCAGGTCTTTAACATACAAGGTGAAGAGGGTAGTGGCAAGGACACAACCCTGTCTCACCCCCCGGTCAACGGGGAATGGCTTGGACACCTCGCCCAACCGACCACATCTGATCTAAGCAAAGTTAGACTCATGCAACCTTACAATAACACCAAGGAGGTAATTTGGATCCCCATATTGGATAGCACACCCCACAGCATAACCTGTGGAACTAGGCCAAAGGCAGACCGTAGGTCCACAAACATGACATACATCCGATCTCCCCATAGGGCCATGGCTTTCCAATAAATTAGCTGGAGCCTTAACACCTGATTGATAGTGGAGGTGTAATCCCGAAAACCAGGTTGCAGAGGGGTAAGTATCTCGTTGACCTCCATCCACTCAAGTAGCCTGTCCAGGATAATTCTGCAAAAAAGCTTTTGAGTACCATCTATAATGCTGATGGGCCTATAGTTGGAGGGGGAAAGAGGGGAACCCTTTTTATATATGGGTATGATTTCTGCCCCTTCCCAAGATGGAGGAATAGGTGTCCCACACATAATTGCATTAAAGAGTAAAGTGAAGTATGGGCCCCAAACGCCTATCTCAGAATGGAACAAATCCCAGGGGATCATGGCACCCTGTTGGGAACTATCTTCCTAATTGCAGAGCACACTTCCTGAGTAATGAGGGGGCACTCTCCATTCCCTTTCTCACCACTTAATCCAACCACAGATGGACTGAGTCCCAAGGGGCTGAAATCGCATTCTTCAGCCAGCTCAGAATACAAGCCGGAGAAGTGCGAGATCTGGCGGCTGCAGGAATGTTATTGTCTATGGGGCAGACACCCTCCTTGCTCCCGGTGGCCACTAAGTTCCAAAAGCCACGTTGATCACTTGCTCTCACAGCGGCCAACAGACCTCCCCACTCCATTTTGGCCTCAGATATAGCTAATTTATATACTGCCCTCCTTAGACATATCACCCTTCTATCCTGTTGTTTGATTGAATCGATTAGATCTGATTGAGCTTTTCTCCAAGTTTGGCTAAACCAGGAGAAGAGTCCTCTCTTTACTACCATGGGCATTTAGTCTACATAAAAATAATTCTCAAGGCTCTCGAATATTGACTTATGTAAGCCTCCAATTATCTGGAGAGTGGTTCCCTCATCTAAGACCAAGTCCAGACCCAGCAGGTGACCCAAGATTCCCTCCACATGCCTATAAATTGGCCCAACCTGTTCCAGCGAGTGGGCTTTGGTGCTTCATTTTACTCAGTGCCTATTAGTGGATAGAGGCAACCTACTATCAAGCTGATCAGGTAGCTTCCTGACCCCTTATGATCTGGAAAACCCATGATAAGTACTAGGGCATTATGGTCACTGTCATGCCTGGTTGTAACCACCATATTGACCAGGGATTACCAGAGCCGCAGATCAATTAGTATATAATCTATATGTCTGGTACTGTGCGTTAGATTAAAAGTGTGCTTCCCATTCCTATCTGAAGGGGATCTGCTGTTACCGGCATGTATGGTCCGCTTTAACGCTAGGGTTTTTAATTGTAGGGCCATAGGGGACCATTTCCTAATTGGAGAGATTCTTAGATTGGGAATAGACCAAGCATTATCTTCCTCCACCGAGAGGTCAACACTATTGCTATCAAGGGGTTCATACGGACAATTAAAATCCCCGCCCACAATTTTATACACCCTCTCCGGAAGAGATGTCAGGTGTGTGGACAGTATCTCGACTGCTGGAGCTTCCTGTTTATTACCACCAGGTCTAAAGTAAACATTATAAACGTATAACACTAAGGCCCTCATTTTGATTTCAGGCGGACCGCCACCAACAGGCCAACGGTGGCTGTCTGCCCGACATCCAAGCCATAGGTCAAACTGTTGGATTACAATACCGGTGGTCGGAGCAATGATGTTGGGGGGAAAGAGCGCCACCTCCGACAGGCTCAAGGAGCCCGTCGGATCGGTGGTCAGATTTCAATCCCTACAATGGAGGAGGTGACTGCACAGGCACCACCGTAGAGATTAGGATGTCCCTTTCTAACGGCCTTTTCATGGAAGTTCCACTGTCATGAAAAGGCAGATGGAAACAGAATTTGAGGGCCACAAGCAAGGCCCCCGTTCCCCATGGGCTACTGCTAAGTGGCCAGGGGGGAACATGTGGTGCCCCCCCACACATCCATGCACCAGGCACCACATGGTGCTTGGCACACGGTGTATGGATGTTTGTACAGTACCTTTTTCTACTACGGCTTGAGCAGCGGCCCTTTTCTGGGCTGCAGCAGAAGCCGCAGTAGAAAAATGTCTTTTCCGACCTTCTGCACGGCGGTCGTAGTGTAATAGGGTGGGCGGGACCCATGACACATTGTCAGAAGGTCACCTGCCCGCAGGGATGGCAGTCGGACGCTCATCCAACCGCCATCGCAATCAGGCCCTATGTTTGTGGAGAAGGATAGACTTACACATAGGATGCCATCGGAAGCAATCACTACTTCCTTAAAAGTGCACCAGAGTGTAGAGCTAACCCTTGTCATAAGACCCCCTGAGGGTCTCCCCTTGCCCTTTTTGTTGCTTCCTTGCTATGGATTGCAAACCCAACACACTGAACATCTGTGGTTAGTTAAGTTTCTTGAAAAAGAAAAATGTCATGAGGGTCAGTGAAAAGGCCCTAATCAGCACAATCCAGTTTGGAACCCAGCCCTGCAACATTCCAGGAAAGTAGTTCAGAAGGAGGTGGAGTGTGCTGTACACCTGAAAGCTCAGGGTTCCTTTCCAATGGGCCCATCCTCACATGTACAAGTGAGTTAGGCTCTGGGATTAAACTCCGTTCCAGAATCTCCCTTCCATTTCCATTTTGCCAGGTGCTACAGCCCCTCGGAGCAATCAATATCCACACTGTATTTAGCACCAAAGGTTTGCCAAGCTTCCCCATGGGTATGCCTAGTTGGTCGTCTAGCACAAGATGAGTCCCTACTCCTATCTCATAGTTGGCCTGTGGCGAAGGAAAGAGAATGACTTTGCCTATCACTCCGATAGCCTCGGTTGCAAAAGCGGTCACTCGCCCACCGTGCCCCTGACTGAGCCTATCCAAGCACTGCCCTTTGCAAAATATTATGGCTTGTTCAATTCATTTGACACCTACTTGTTCAGTTAGTCAGTCAACTTCTTCTAGGGCATCAAACCGGTAGCAAACAGGGACATTGAAAGCCACATGATTACAGGACTGATTGCAAACCACGGGTGCTACTACTGGTGGAAAAAAGAAGCTCTGTTTCGGCAGATCATGGGCAGGCTAGGCAACCGATTTGGATTATAAAAATAACCTAGTGGCAATAATGTAATACCTGACCCACCATCCTGGTTTCTCCCAACAGTCATCAGCAACCTGTGGACCAGTTGCAGATTTCGAAAATTAGTTATAACACAGTCCCCAGAGCGGTCCAACGGCCCTAGTCCAATTCAACTTTACCCTGTGAGTGAATAGGATACTGTTAGCCGTCGAAAGAGTCAAGCCTCTGTTTCGCCTGAGCCAGGCCAAGGTTTTATTTGCTAACTCATCGTACGATTCCCTTTGGCCTTCACACAGCGGGGGCACTCCTGTTAGAACTGCAATGTATGGGCATGATGCTGGAGGAAGGTTAATCACTGGACGTTTCTGAATACGCAGTAAACCTGATATTCCAGAGGACCCACTATTGCCTTTGCTTTTGTATGTCAGTTCACCCGGGGAGCTCTGTTTTCCAGTGGGACCTTGCTGGGTGGGGACTTCAGATTGCAATGGATGAGACCTCGTTGGAGCTAATTTCCCACTCTACGAAACACAGTTAGTAGGCACAACAGACTTCAAAGAAGTTGTGGCAAGTTGCGATGGGATCTGAGGGGTACAAGCTGCGATGGGATCTGAGGGGTCAGTGTGGCAAATTGGGTCTGGGCTGTGTTAGGACCAGAAACACTCCCTGCCCCACATGAGGAAACGAGCCCAACAGCCTGCATGGTTGAAGATTGCAAATTATGTAGGTTGCTTAAGCCTTGCTTCAGTGCTGAAAGGTGCACCAGGATCCGAGCAAGCTCTGAGCATATGACAACCTTTACTGAAGCAGTGAGATCATCCACTAGCTGTGTCATCCATAACGGCCGACTAACAGTTCCACATACTCTGAGGACGCTAGAGTGAAAATCCGTTGGAAAGGGCAAGATAGCAAGGTCCACTTGTGTGCCAGTCTCAAGAAATATTTTCCTAGTTCCCCTTCTAATATTATTGGTAAGTGGTGTTGATGACAATCCTCAAAGAGTGCCTCCGGAGGGAGAGCAGCACTAGAGTGGCAAGGGGACGATGCATGGCTGTTAACCAGGTGTAGGGGCTGGAATGGTAGATGTGCTTGAAGCAGATGGAGAGGGTAAGTGCAAAACAGAACCTAGGGACAATCTCCTTTCGGTCATTTCAATCACTGTTGAGATGTCACCCATCGCCCTCTGGAGCCTCCGGTCAATTGAGGTGACTTTGGAGGTAGGGGGAGTAGAAGTGACCCCCCCCCCGGTGCCTTTTTGTTTCCCCATAGTAGCAGCAGGAGCTGAACAAGGCAGGCTCATACACACGTGTTCAAAGCCTCAGGCTACCTTAGTGTGTGTTGTGACTGTCAATGGTATTGGCACGAAACTTGGCACAACACTGAACACCTTCACTACCCACTGAAAAACACTTTTGCGGATTCTAATGGCAACAGCTTGATCGTTGTGTAGCACCTTAGTCGGGTGTAGTAGACATGCAGGCTTATTAAATAACAATTGTAGAGATTCAGTAAACAGTAGAAAGTCAGTAGGAACCACTCACCCCAAGTCGAATAGTCGATGTTAGAGCCTTTTGTGGCTGTGCGCAGATGGGCCTGTCCTTGACCCGAGCTTTGCTCGGGCACGTCCCGCGCAGCAGGGCTGTGCTGGAGCTTAATAGTGCAATGTTAGGGGCGTGGCAGCGAGGGAAATCTGGGACTTGAAGTCCCCAGCGGTGGTAAATCACCCGCGGCATCCCCAGCAAAAGTTCTCCAGTGGCGTTGCAGCCCGCAAAATCATTAACACTATTAATAAATAATGTATTTTTTTAAAATTATTTTTACTTATAACCATAAAATAAAAAATTAAATCATAATCCAAAATTGACAATCATAAAAATAAAAAATAACACCAATTTTTAAAACATAAATGTAAAACAAATATTTTTACGACATTAAAATTTTCAACAAAAAAAATAAAAAGTACTTTCATTGTATTTTACATTTTTATTTACATTTGTAATAATAAAATTGGAAAAATAATTAATCTTATTAAATGTAATTTCTATCATTTGTATTTTAAAAAATGTTTTAATTTAAATATTTCGTTTCATATCTACAATAGAATACTGTTTTATAATTAATATATATTTAATGAATTATAAATGATTATTTATCAGATGAATTACTGTAACAAAATACATTTATACATTTTGCAATATTACTTTGCATATAATTATAAGAATTACCATTAGATTTACTTTAAAATATTCTTTTTTTTTTAAATCTCCCAATCCTTATCCCTTAAAACCCCAATATCCTACTGATAAAAAAATTATAAATCCTTTTTTTTACACATGAATACAACTAAAAACACAAATTTCAACAATTTCATAATTAATAAATTATCTTACTAAAAACACACATTAAAATAATTAATAAACATATACAACAAAACACACTAGAATAAATTACATACAAAATAACATGAAATTACATACAATATTTTCTAAATCAATATTTTTTACAACACTATTTAAAACAACACTTGAAACAATACCTTTACCTTCGATATTCCTTTCTACGACATTTTTGACATCCCTGACACATATTTTTGTACACAACTTTTTTTCCGATATTTTGTCCAAAACACCCCCTTTCCTTTGTAAAATGTGAGGGATTTACCCAAACTCCACCTTGCCTTGCCTAAGAGCAATGGTAGAAATAATACCTTTCCCTCTCACCTGCCCATGGGTGAGGGGGAAATGCCCCCATGCTTTGCCCAAGAACGATGAGGAATATAGACCATACACCCATTGCCTTGAAAAAGGGTGAAGGGGGAAACACCCTCTCATCTTGCCAAAGGATGTGGGGGTCCTAAAAAAAAAGAAAACAAGACTTAATGTACTGGCACTCTCTTCTGTGCCATGTTCTAAAATTGGAAAAAGGGGTCAGGAGCAGGAACCAGTGAACACCCTCCTCATTAGCCCACAGCATTGTGACAACCACTGAGGATCTGGTCAGCTATCCCCAGCACTGTATCATGTTCCCAACTGGCTAGCAGGTCGCAGAAGCATGTAGCAACTGCTCTGTGGCTTGCAGTATTTTGCGTTCCATAAAGGGTCTCAACAGATGCCACCCAATCATGTGCCCTCTTCCCTAATCATGAACAAGGGGCAGGACCAGATAGCAGCTCACCTGCTTACTCGCCGACATCGGCGTTCACAATCCCTGAAAGAAGGGCCGGCTGAGAGGAGAGATTGCAGCACCCGGGAGCCCTTGGGGCTACCACAACGGTTTCCACTCTGAGCCACCAGCACGGTCGCTGCAGGCCTGCCTCCCCTCTGTGTGGTGGGCCTCAAACCAGGATATCGACGCACCTGCTGTTCTAGCCCGAGTCCAGGTACGTGGAACAGCCGGGTCCTAGTTGCCGACCGGTGTGCTCGTGGCCGGTGCATTCCTTGAGCTCCCTGCCCCGAGGGACACGCACTGAGGGCTCCCAGTGGTGGCATTCTTAGAATGTCCACCCCCGGGTAGCTTCGGGCTAATGGCATGGTCCTAAGGGCAGGTAGGTGCGCGCTGATTGGCGCGCGAGACGGTTGGAATGCGAACGTTAGGTTTGCCACTTCGTCAGCGCAGGCAGTTGAGGTAGGGGCGGTTCGTGAATTTTGTTGTGACTGAATTGGTTTTGCGCGTTTAAGCTTACACAGACATGACGGAGACAGCCGCTTCTGTGAGGGAAGCGCTGCATATGCTTTGTGAGGCCGGGCTGGAGGACTTAATTCAGCCCGGCGTGTTGTCCCAAGCATGGGCAGGCTTTGAGAGGCCAAAAAGGACGGCTGCTAGCGGTGTTTCTGCAGCCGTCCTAGCGTGTGCTTCAAGTGAGGGCTCCCCTGCGGTGAGCCAGGCAGCGTCAGAGGTTATTAAGGTAGGAAATGAAAAGTCGAGCCAGCAGACTCTTCCTACCTCCTCTTGCCCCGGTAGCTTCTTCAGTTGTAAGAAAGGGAGGGGCAGGGAACGCACAGGTGCGGTGCAAAGCACTGCTTTAGGCAAAGGCAGGCTCCTTAAAGGAGCTAAAACAATTAAAGGGGAAGTGTTGAGGGCTGGGAAAAGCTCTGTTTTGCCCCCTAGTGGCTTATCCATATATGAAAAACAAACTGGGGCGAATGAATTGCCAAATGGAAGTGTGGAAAGGAATAAAACTATTCCTATTACATAACAGCTGATATTAAAAAGGCCCACAAGTATTTTGGTATTTTGAAAGAAGCCTTTCGCCTATGGTTTGCAGTGAGTCAGGGGTCAGAGTGGTGTTGGAATAGAAAATGTTTTTAGTCAATTTCTCTCTACATTGTACGATTTGAGTTAGCATTCGCAGCACCATTTTGTATTCAGCCGCCATTTTGCGCCATGATCGAAACTAACTTCTGTCTCACTCTGTCTACCTCAGCAGAAAGCAGCCTCATTATTTTTTCTGTATTTCTCCAAGGTTGAGTTTTGCTGCACTAATGAATAGACTGTTTATCATTACATACTTTTCTCATTAGATAGGCCTGCTCCCACCCTTAGAGCGGCGGGCACGGGCAGAGTAACCTTGACGCTAAGATAGCATGTACCCGGTCCCAGGATTGCAGCTCATCCTTCTGTATCTCCTTTGTTCACCAGCTACTAACTGGAAAATTCCAGTCTGACCGTGTCTTTAGGGGTATTGGAAATGTACTTTATGCATTGCCATGTTGACTGAAGTCAGTCCCTCTGCAGCAATCCAAGGAGGCTGTTCAGACCGGACTCCACTCGAGTGTATTACTAATAAATACTTTGGTTTGTATTCTCTACTGTCTGACCGACTCTTCATTTGTTTGGGAGGCTGAGAGGTGGTCGCGAATGACCCGGGTGGCCCTAAATCGGGTCACTTCCTTCAGTTGGCGCCCGAACAGGGACCCCAACAGGTGTGACCCATTCTCACCCGCGGACGGGTGGGGAGGTCGGGGCCACGTCGGGTCGGACGGGCGGACCGGGGATTCCTGCATGAGAGAGTCTGGAACTCGCAGCTGCCCCGTCTGTCTGACCGGGTGGTGCCTCGCCCTGTGGTTGTCCCGACTGGGGTCCTGAACGGCGAAACCCTTGGATCTGACCGCTTGGTCTGAAGAGTCAGCAGTGGAGAATAAGCTCGTTTGACCTGTGTGCACCAGGTGAGTTTGCTTTGGTTCTTCGTGGCTATGGCGCTTTCTTGGTTTGTGTTTGGTACGGTCTGAGGATCGTTTTGGACAAGCGCTTGAATTTGTTTGATTTCTTTGTGAACATGGTACCACTTTGATTTGTATTTGATGAGGTCTGAGGACCGATTTTGGTGAAGATATTTGCAAATATCTGTTAGGCATAAGTAGTGAACACGTTTTCCTTGAAAATGCCTTGCTTCAGTAAGCTGTTTTGTGTGGGCTGTCGTTGTTGTTCTACTGATGCTCAATTGGAGGAAAGTCAGCCAACGCTTCCAGAAGGCACTCGGAATTTGACATGTACGTAAAACATGGCCTTGGCCCTATTATGTTTAGCACGTTATGGCACAAATATACGAGGGACAATGCCGAGTTGCAATGGCCGTTGACGGGTACTTTCGATGAACAGAAAATTAATTTCCTGCAGGAAAAATTGTTTGCTAAAAGGAGTAGGCAGTCGATGTTCGATTCCCTTAGAACATGGCAAAAGGAAGCTAAACAAAGACGAATGAAAGCAGAGAAAGAGACCCGGAAGGGGAGAATGCAGACAGTGATTCAGAAAGCTGTAGCGTATAATAGAGAGAAAACAGAGAAATGAATAGAGTGTGGCAGAAAAAGGTGGTAGCCAATCAGACCGCTCAGTGGGCTCCTAACCCCATTCATAGTGTGGAAGATGTGTGGAGTGTGATGAAAGATTATGAGCTGTTTGTGCAGCAGCATGCCCTTAAGCACATGTCGGCTACCTTGATTGGACTGTGGAAACAGTGTTTCAATGATGTAGCACCGCAGTTTATTTATGATATTAGAGACAACGTGTATGCTGCTGGTATGGCACCTGGTGAGGTTTTTGGTAATGTTGCAACGCTGGTCGCTTATCGAAGTAGGTTGCTTGAGAAGAGCCCGAAGACAGTATCCTAGTTTCTGATGCGGGAAGTCCATCCCATATATCACCCTGAATTACCGGAGCTACGAGATCAGCAGAATGCTGTTGTTAGACCAAGGGTAGAGGCCCATTTCCAAGAGCAGTGGGTTTACACTCCGTGGAAAAGGAGTGAGGTTTTGTCCCTCAAGACTCGGCTACCTGACCCCAGAAAAAATCCTACTGCATATTAAAAGGAATTGACTGAAGCCGCTTCATCGACAGTGATGATGCTTGCGGATATTGAAATGTTCTTTGGTTTACTGGTGCCTGTTGATATTTGGAGGCAGGTGCACACACAGGGCCACGCTGGGGAATTGGGTGGTAACTGGGATCAGATCAAGGCGTGGGACCAGGAGAGGAAGCTTGAGGAGAAGCCTAAGGCTGAGATGCTGGCTTTGCCTGGTCGAAATATTACATATATGCACTCTTTTATCCCGCAGAGAAGGGTAGATTGGGACAAGTTAATGGCATGTCGTCAGAAGAAAGTTGAAAGTGTGTCTGATTTTTTCACTCGATTTGAAGGTGTGTTTTGGGATTTTATCGGACAGGATTTGTCGGTGGAAGGGGGTGTCCGATTGTTCATTAACAGATTTGTTACAAACCTGCTTCCTGAGATCGCGACTCGGTTGCAGGCCTCGGAGAGCACTTGGACCACCTCCTCCCATTCTGTAATATTGAGTATGGCACAGTATTATGAGCACAGGGAAAATGAGGAGGAGAAGGTGGTGAAAAAGCACAAAGAATTGAAGACAAAGGTGTTGTTACAGCAGGCTTCTCGGGGAAATGGTAGAGGTCGTGGTGGTACGCCCCGCCAGCTACCTCGTACCGGCCGGAACACTACGCCTGTAGGGCCGAATCAGTGCGCATATTGTAAGGAGGAGGGACATTGGCGTAGTGAGTGTCCGGTGTTGTTACAGAAAGTCGCGGCCCCCAGAGGACGAGGTTCTCGTGGACGGGGTCGTGGGGCTGGTGGACAGGACAGAGCTCAGCATGCTGCCGCTTCACAGGATCGTTCGGATGGTAACTACTTTGATGACAATAGGGGTGGACAGTACTATCAGGATGACTATGACTTAGACGAGGTGACGGGACTGTCTCACAGCTAGGACAGCCAGGGACAGAGTGAGGGACCAGTTCAGATACCTGTAGATCAACACGGTCCTTGCGTTACTGCAGATTTGCATGGCTCAGCTAAGGAATTTTTGGTGGATACATGTGCAATGAATAGCTCTGTTTCTTGGTCACTGGTCCCCGGGGCAGCTCTGTCTGGCCATAATAACGTTTCAGTAGGCTTTTCTGGTGTACCGGTTGTGAGCCCCATTTCCAAACCTCTTACCCTGACTATAGGTCCTTTTACTGTTGATTCGCCATTTTTGTTGACATCTAATTGCGGGGGAAATCTGATGGGTTTAGATTTATTAAAGAAGTTACATGCGATTATTTATTGTTCCCCGGATGGTGTTTACATGATGATGGGTCCGAATGTGGTCTGCACTAAGCATTGTCTGTCCAAAGATGCACCCCTCCCAGTTGAGTTTAAGGATGTGCTGCCCACATTGTGGGCAACGGGTGACACGGTTGTAGGACTCTTGCAGATACCTCCAGTTTCCATTAAAGTTAAAGACAATGCTATTTTGCCTCATATTCCCCAGTATAAAATACCGTAAGCAGGGGAGCGAGCTCTATTGCAGATTATACAGGACTTGATTCAGTCAGGAGTTGTTGAAAAGACGGCTGCTAATGTGTGTAATAGCCCTATTGTTCCCATCCTTAAGAGGGCACCTTCGGGCTCTCCTGATGATCACCCCGATGTTTATCGTTTTGTGATTGACTTGCGCAAAGTTAATAAGATTGTAGTTCCTCAGTTCCCAGTGGTTCCAGACATTACTGCCCTTCTGACGATGATTCCTTCCTCTGCCAAATTCTTTTCTGTCATTGATCTGAAAAATGCATTCTTTAGTAATCCGATCCATCCTGACAGCAGGCATTTGTTCGGTTTCACACTAGCTGGCAGAAGCTTTAGATTCTGTCGAGCTCCTCAGGGCTATACTGAGAGCCCTAGTATATATAGTCAAGCCTTAAAAACCCAATTGGACTCCCTCATGTTCCCTCAGGTAATGTATTACTTCAATATGTGGATGACCTTCTTGTTGCTTCTGACACTGAAAAAGGTTGTAAGGACAGTACGGTAAAATTGCTACTACATTTGGCACATCACGGACATAAAGTGTCCCTTTCCAAATTTCAATATTGTCGACAGGAGGTCACCTATTTAGGTCACCTACTGTCGAAGGAGGGTAGGAGGTTGACCCCTGAGCGCATCAGTGCCATTGTTAAAATGCCTATCCCTAAAACTCAGAGGGATGTGCGTGCTTTTATTGGCATTACCTCCTACTGTCGCCAATGGATCCCTAACTTCTCGTTACTAACAAAGCCTTTGCTGGCATTAACAACTAAAGATGTGCATGAACCCTTGCCCTGGACACCTGAATGTCAGCAGTCTTTTGAGCAATTAAAAGTTGGGCTTTGCTCTGCACCTGTGCTTGGTACGCCTGACTACACGAAGCTGTTCGTGCTGTACGTACCCGAGACGGCTGGTTGTGCGCTCTCTGTTTTAACACAGGCCTTAGGGGTAAGCAGCGGCTGTGTGCTTATTTTTCTGCTCTTCTTGACCCTGTCACAAGAGCCCTCCCGAGCTGTCTAAGTGTGGTCACGGCAGTGGCCGTCTCTATAAGGCAATCGGCTGGGCTCGTACTTGATACTGACCTCACAGTCATGGTACCCCATGCTGTGGATACACTTTTGAATAAAACCAAGACGCAGTACCTCACCAGTGCACGTCCGACCAGTTATGAGTTGACCCTCTTTGCACCACATGTCACGATTAAAAGATGTTATTGTAAGAAACAAGGACCCCCTGCAGGTAATGTAATTCCTAGGGCAGGGCAAAATATGCAATCGAAGGAAAAATCCCTAGGCAATAGATCGGTCTACCTGATTAACAGACCATATTAACTGTCAGCATGATACAATGACCTCAGTGTAACAAAGATAAATTTTAAACGTCATTTCTTTAATTCAAAATTGATAAAAGGTGTGGAAAACGATCTCATAGAAAATGATAAGATAAAGCAAATTTGCATCATGATACCAAAATACAATTATGACAATACACCAAAATTGAACAATAACACAAAATAACTCATTACATGTAAATTACAAAAAAACAAACATTTTCCAGTGTGACAAATACTCAAAAACATACAATAAAATATTAAGCAAAACGTGGCTGCACGATTAAAAGATGTGCCACTCTAAACCCAGCCACGTTACTACCCCTCCCTTCTGAGAGTGAGGAAATTGACATACATGATTGTATCTTCCGAACAGAGGAAGAGACGAAAGGACGGGTAGACCTGACTGATGTTCCCTTATCTGACCCCCAAGGGGAACTATATGTTGATGGCTCTTGTTTTAAGTTACCGGATGGCACTACAACTGCTGCATACGTGATCACAAAACTGTATACGGTAGTTGAGACGTCACGAGTTCCCTATCAGTCTGCCCAAGCTGCAGAGCTCGTTGCCCTTATTCGAGCCTGCGTGTTGAGTGAGGGACTGGCTGTCAATATCTATACCGACAGTCAATACGCATTTGGAGTCGCCCATAATTTTGGATGGCTCTGGGCAGAGAGGGGATTTCTCACTTCCCAAGGGGTGAAAATACAACATGGCCCCCATATACATAGGCTTTTGTCGGCTCTGACACTCCCCAAGAAATTAGCGATAGTAAAGTGCAGCGCCCACAAGGCAATCACTGACAATGTGGGTAAGGGGAATGCATTCGCAGACCAGACAGCTAAGGAGACAGCACGAACGATGATGAAAAGGATGTTTGTAGCAGGTCCTGCTAGGTGGGTGCCCGAGGTCACTATGTTTGAGGATATGCTGGAAAATGTTAAGGAGATACAGAGTGAGGAAACTATTGAGGAACTAGCGACATGGCAGAAAAGCACAGCACGTTTGGATGAGGAAGGGTGTTGGACCGATAAGTCAGGGAAAGAGAGATGGATGCTGCCAGATGCATATGTTCTTCCCATAGTCACCATGGCGCACGGACCAGCTCACATTAGTGCTAAAGGTATTTGTGTGTTGTTAGACCCTGTATGGCAAAACGATAATATCCCAAAGACTGCCGCCCACTTGGTCAAATACTGTATGGTGTGTATGATGCACAATACTGGAAAGGGTACCTCTACGCCACCTGGTAATTTTGCACCTCCCACTTTCCCTTTTGAAGTCCTCCAGATGGATTATATAGAGATGGATCGAGTCAACAATTTGAAATATGTGTTAGTGGTTGTTTGTGCGTTCAGTAAATGGGTTGAGGCTTACCCCACAAAAGAAAATACTGCCATAGCGACTGCAAAGGTGCTCCTAAAGGAGTTCTTTCCTCGCTTCGGCTTGCCCCGTTTGATTTGGAGTGACAATGGAAGTCACTTCAATGCGAAAGTTATTCAATTAGTGTGTGAGGGACTACATAACAAACAGAAATTTCAAGCTGCAAATCACCCCCAGTCAGCAGGTTTGGTTGAGAAGTACAATGGTACTCTCAAACTGAAATTGGCAAAGATTCAGGAGAGCACAGGGTTGCAGTAGCCAGATGCTTTACCATTAGCCCTTTTGTCTACAAGAGCTACGGCGCACTCTAGCCAGGACTGTCACCCTACGAGTTCGTGTTTGGGCACCCGGCAAATGTCTGGGGCATCCCGTGTCCTCGTAGGTCTCTGAAATTGAATATCCTCTGTTAGTGGACTATCTGTATGAGTTAACTAAAAGTCTGCGTTCTATTCACCAACAGATCCAGGACTCGCTCCCGCCAGTACCCGAGGGGCCAGGACATGACATTCGGCCTGGGGATTTCGGGATCGTACGCCATTTTCAGAGATGAAGGAGCCTAGAGCCGAGGTGGAAGGGGACAGTCCAGGTACTCCTTGCCACCAGCACCGCCGTAAAGGTCACAGGCCGAGAGATTTGGATTCATTGCCAGCACTGCCGCAAAGTGCCTCTCCCTTTACCCTGCCCGTGCCCGCCGCTCTAAGGGTGGGAGCAGGCCTATCTAATGAGAAAAGTATGTAATGACAAACAGTCTATTCATTAATGCAGCAAAACTCAACCTTGGCGAAATACAGAAAAAATAATAAGGCTGCTTTCTGCTGAGGTAGACAGAGTGAGACAGAAGTTAGTTTCGATCATGGCTCAAAATGGCGGCTGAATACAAAATGGTGCTGCGAATGCTAACACAAATCGTACAATGTAGAGAGAAATCGACTAAAAACATTTTCTATTCCAACAGACCCTCCTTTTAGCATTCGCTAACACATTTTGCTAATATCTAAGAGCAGATAACTCCCTACATAACAGAAGGGCTACTAATACAAGCCAATACATGCATTATCAATATTCAAAAATGCCTTCATCTATTGACGTTAGATCTTGTATATCCTGCATCATCATAGCCGTTGTCTTAGTTGTAGGTACTGGAACCTTTGGTTTGGGCATTAGAGTCTTTATACAATGAGCACAACAAACAGGGAGACAATGTATGCACAGGCAACAGGTGAAAATTATACCAGCAATTACAACTAGGAAAATAAGAATCTTCCAACCCCAGGACGCGAACAGGCCCCAGAACCATCCAGAGAGAGTCCAAGTACCATTCTCTTGATGGATGTCGGATGCGAGCCTGTGCAACTTCTGGATGGCAGCATATACATTAGGGGCGTGGTCTGGGATATATACACAACAGCTGCTGCCAATCATGCGACAGGCCCCTCCCCGATCAGCAAGGATGACGTCTAACACCATCCTGTTTTGTAAGGCAACAAGCCTCGTAGCCTGGAGCTCAGCTGTAATATTAGTCAAAATTCCAGCTGTGGTATTAATGACCCCTTCTACAACTCTTGTGAGCCGATGAATGGTAAGGCTATTGGACATAGGGCCCCAAAAGGGTAAAATACTCTTCATGGCATCTGTGAACTGCTGCAGAGTGGTGTCTGTCTGATCTATATCTTCTGTGTAAACCTTCTGACTCGGGACAGGTATGTGCTCCTACGCTGCAATCGATGGTCCTTATGGTAATTGGACGGTGCTATATACACCGGGGGAAGAAGGAAAGAGGTAACACGTACCTGACCATCCCCTAGGAAGCCAAACATAAGCTTGAGACCCACAAACAAAATAAACATTATGTGGTGGGAGCAAAGGTGGGCTTCTAGTGGTACTCAAAGTATATATGTGTAATTGCAATTGCTCTCTCCCACTTTTACCTTCCCTATTCCCTGGACACAGAAACCAGCTGTTGTGTTGACTACTGACACTGGCATCATCTCATCCTTAGTAATATTACATATTTGAAAGGATCGGAAATATTCAGTGGCATTGAACCCTTGGAAATCCAACATTTCATTTTGAAGCCATGTTTTGTTCTTTACCTTCGCATATATATTCATACAAGCTGATGGGGACAATGTACCCGGGGTCCCTTGTCCTCCTGACTCCATGGAATTAAACCCTTGGTGGAAACGTATATATTCTACCACTGTGCGAGAGTCAGCAGATGTCATATTCATAGCAGAGGAATGAAAGTGATAATGCACCATAGTAAACAGTTCAAACCACTCTTCACAACTCCCCAGATAGGATAATGGCATTGATAACAGAATATCACTCTTATGTGTAACTGAGGGGAGTAAACCACAGATCCAGCAATTAGTAGCATTAGACGTATCATGGGCCTGATGCAACATTTGCAAAAATACATTGCCTACATATGTTTTTCGATGTTCTCCTTTATGAGGGGCCAAAGTAACAAACATGTGTTCAGGGGGAACAGGCGTTGTGCCAACCAGGGAATGTACTGGGTATTTCTCCTCCAGGAACCATGCTACTCCAAGTACTGTTATTAAGAAGATCACAACAATCGCTACAAAAACTATTTTACTCTTTGTGGACCAACCAGACCAACTAGACTCATCCCGCTCTAAACGTGGTGCTGCAAATTACTGCTCCTCCTCAGTAATGGGTCAACCAAACGGATACATTATAATCAAAGGAAAGGAAGTGCAATGGAGCTGATGACAAGAAAACAAAAAAAGGGGGGGGGGCAAATGTTCCCAATGTCCACCTGAGCCTCACTGGTAGACTCCTATTGTTCATCAACGTTGGCGCTGTTGAGCAACGGCGGTGGAGCTATTCGATCCTAGCTCTTGACGAAATCCCACGTCGTCAGGATAAAGTACCCCCTCCAGGGGAGCACGTTCGAGCTATCCTGTCCAGTGTCCGAACAATGCACCAATCTTGCCTCTCCCTAAGCTACTGTTGCCTGACTTTTCAAGTCCATCCCTACTAATCTGACTTTTCTCCTCCAGGAACCATGCTACTCCAAGTACTGTTATTAAGAAGGTCACAACGATCGCTACAAAAACTATTTTACTCTTTGTGGACCAACCAGGCCAACTAGACTCATCCCGCTCTAAACGTGGTGCTGCAAATGGCTGCTCCTCCTCAGAAATGGGTCAACCAAACGGATACATTATAATCAAAGGAAAGGAAATGCAATGGAGCTGATGACAAGAAAACAAAAAAAAGGGGGGGCAAATGTTCCCAGTGTCCGTCTGAGCCTCACAGGTAGACTCCTATTGTTCATCAACGTTGGCGCTGTTGAGCACCGGCGGTGGAGCTATTCGATCCTAGCTCTTGACGAAATCCCACATCTTTCAGGATAAAGTACCCCCTCCAGGGGAGCTCGTTCGAGCTATCCTGTCCAGTGTCCGAACAATGCACCAATCTCGCCTCTCCCTAAGCTACTGTTGCCTGACTTTTCGAGTCCATCCCTGCTAATCTGACTTTTCATTTGGTGCACTGTTCCTCCGTCGGGGGCGCAAATTGTACCTAACTACTCCGGGCACAGAGGGGTCAGGAAAAAGGGGGTCAGACACAGAGGGGCCAGTGGGAGAAGACTCTGAAATTGCCTTAATCTCCGGGGGCACTGCTGCATTTAGGATCTCATCGTTCTCAGCCTCTGTTTGGGTCCACGTGAGTTGGGTGTCTGAAAAGGGAATGAAACGCGGGACTTTCTCACACTCGGAGTCCCCGATGCCCTCACGGACCCACTGATCGTAGTGTAACCTTGACGCTAAGATAGCATGTACCCGGTCCCAGAATTGCAGCTCATCCTTCTATAACTCCTTTGTTCACCAGCTACTAACTGGAAAATTCCAGTCTGGGCATGTCTTTAGGGGTATTGGAAATGTACTTTATGCATTGCCATGTTGACTGAAGTCAGTCCCTCTGCAGCAATCCAAGGAGGCTGGTCAGACTGGACTTCACTCGAGTGTATTACTAATAAATACTTTGGTTTGTATTCTCTACTGTCTGACTGACTCTTCATTTGTTTCGAAGGCTGAGAGGTGGTCGCGAGTGACCCAGGTGGCCCTAAATCGGGTCACTTCCTTCAGTAGTTCAGACATTGGCTCATAAACCTGCATTATCAAAAGCAGTTACGAGCAGCAACATTCAAAATAATTTTTCTTCGGTTACGGAAAGAGAAACTTCTGAGGCTCAGGGAGCAGGAGGGGATTTTTCTTCTCAGGAAATTAAAATGAGTTGCGCGCCAGTGAACATAGCTGGTAGTGTTTCAGAGGCAGCAGGGAAATGGGTTTGGGTCCCTAATGAAATTGATAACGAAGACAGGTTAGCAGCTTTGAATAGAAAAGAAGTTCTAGAGTCAGCAAGTTTTAGCGACTTGCAGACCCATGCGGGAAAGATGCTGTGAAAAGAAATAAAGGGCAGCAAAAAAGGAGCTGACAGGTTCCAAACGTCCTTCAACAACATGGAAGATGAGAGGGAGAATTTTGTCGTGAATTTTCCCACGCCGTTGGATTTAAAACGTACCACATTCTATTCCAAAGCTATTAATTGGAGGGCATACGATGGGGGAGTTGGGGACGGGGAAGGTCCGGGTGGTAGCAAAAAATCTAAAGAGGTACAATTTAGAGGGGTGGTAGGTGAAGATGATGAGGACGATGATTTTGAGACTTTGGAAGAGGGGGAAATTGATGATGAAGGGGAGGATGATAAGTTTTCAAATAATTCTAGGTGGGGTTTGGGGGGGAATGCTAAAAAGCTGTCCAAATATCATATCTTACAGAATAGTGAGAACGAAGTTACTTGGTCCACAAGATACGGGAGAAATAAAAAGCAAGATGGGGAGAGGAAGAAAAGAACATCGAATGATGCGGACAATGCATTAAAAACAGGTGAGATTCAAAAATGGGAAGTAAATAAAAGGGTAGGCCCAAATAAAAAGATAGTCACAGACATTAATGTAGCTGATAAAAATGTTGGGACTGATGGTTTGTCAATCGATAATGAGAAAAGTATACGATGTTCAAAAGACAAAATAATGCAGGAGGGTAAAGAAGGTGCGTTTAATGATATTGTTAAGTCGAAAGGGAGTCCGGAGAAACAAGATAAAGATAAAGAAGGGAAATCATGTACAGAAGGTTTGAAACGTCTACCTTATATGGGGCTATCAATGCCTTTAGGTTCTCATTTAAGCAAAAATACTAAGGAAAAAATATGGAAAGGAGAATTCGTGGACGTTTTCAAATTACTCCACAGAGAGATACAGTCAAAAGAAGGGTCAAGGGAGAAGGCATGGGAATTATCAAAAAAACCAAGGGTCCCCACAAACATTGATTCCTGGACTTCAGCTTTCCTGATATTTGCTAGTGTATATTGCGAAAAGTTTCCTGACAGGGCGGTGGCAATATTTAAATATTTAGACACAATCAGGAAAGCTTACACTGAATTTGGTGGTTTCGCTCGGCTTCACTACGATGAAGAATTCCGAGCCAGACTAGTCCTTATACCTGAAAAACCCTGGGGGGAAGTCGACAACGAACTATGGGTGCAGTGGATGTATCCTCAAAGCCCCCCCCCCCTTCTATACATACAGCGAGTGGCTTGGCAGTGTCTCACCGGCTTTTTCTTGGTAGACCCACCCCGGGGGGGTGGGGAATTGGAGTGCACCTCAAACAGCGGTTTCAGGTGCCTGCTGGAACTTCAATAGAGGTTATTGCCAAAAGAACCCATGTAGGTACAAGCACGAATGCTCAAGGTGTGGCGGTAAGCATACCATATTACAATGTTTCGGGGAGCAATCAAACAGGGGAAGTTTTGGCCAAGGCAGAGGAAGAGGTAACGCTTTTCAGCCTGGACAACAGGGCTTTTACACCAATTAATGTAAGGAATTTATGCTTCTGGTTAAAATTTTACCCATACAGGGAAGAAGCAAACAGACTGGAATGGGGGTTCAAAGAAGGTTTCAGGTTAGGCTACCAAAGGCCTCGGTGCCGTAGATTCGCAAAAAAATTGAAATCAGTAAATGAATGCCCTCAAGTGGTGAGACAGAAATTGCTAACTGAGGTGAAAGAAGGGAGAATGGCGGGTCCTTTCACATCATGGCCATTGCAAGATCTCATGATATCTCCGTTAGGTGTAATACCCAAGAAAACAAGCGGCGAATTCAGAATGATACAGCATCTGTCGTGGCCACAAGGTTTTTCTGTTAATGACTTCATAGCAAAAGAAGATACTATGGTCACATTAACATCTATAGATATAGCTTTAGGTTTGATAAGGAAGACGGGCCCTAATGCCGTACTTGCAAAATGTGACATTAAGTCAGCTTTCAGGCTTCTACCAGTACATCCATTAGATTTCTCATTGCTGGGAATCCATTTCGAAGATCAGTTTTTTGTCGATAAGGTGTTACCTTTGGGTTGTGCAATATCATGCAACTTATTTGAGGTTTTTAGCACCTTTTTACAATGGTGTTTCTCATTCAGGACTGGTCATATGGAAGTCACTCATTATTTGGACGACTTCTTGTTCATTGGTTCAGCGGGCTCTCATCAATGTGAGAAAGCTTTGCATAGTTTTGAACTCTAGGCAAAGGAATTGGGAGTACCGTTGGCAGACGAGAAAACCGAGGGCCCTGCATGCTGCTTAGTTTTTCTAGGAATTGAAATAGACACCATTAAAATGGAAGCTAGGCTCCCACAAAAGAGAGTAAAGGAGATTGTTGATATGTTAGAACATGCCAAATCATCTCATAAGCTTACTCTGAATGAAGTTCAATGTCTGTTGGGACATCTGAATTTTGCTTGCCGAGTGGTAAAAGCTGGTAGAAGTTTTTGCAGAAGGCTAGGTTTTGCCATGTCAGGTGTCACATTACCGCATCACAGGATCAAGATATCAGTAAACATGAGAGCTGATTTTGATGTTTGGTTGCTGTTTCTAAGAGCCTTTAATGGCGTCACGATATGGTCTCTAGATGAAGATTTCATGTGGCAAATTCAGATATTCTCAGATGCTTCTGGCGCGAATGGCTTTGGTCTTTTTTGGGACGGCAAATGGTGCGCCGAGAGGTGGCCATTAAGATGGTTGGCAGAAAAAAGGGGCATAGCATTTTTCGATTTTTTTCCTTTATTAGTGGCTTTGGCAGTTTGGGGTGAAAGTCTGGCAAACAAAACAGTGATATTTCACGTGGATAACAGAACAGTAGTTGACTTGGTAATGGTCAAAAAGCCAAAGAAAGACACTTATTGAAGGTGTTACAAAGATTAATGTTGGGTTGCTTAATGCATAATATTGTTTTTGGGGTTAAGCATGTACCAGGAATCGATAATAACATAGCAGATGCATTATCTCGTTACCAGTGGCAGAGATTCCGAGGTTTGGCATACAGAGCAGATCTGAGGAAGACTCAGGTTCCCCAGGAGGTATGGGATTTAGCAGAGTAACAGCTCAACTTTTAGTTGGAAATTCCCTGGCAGAAAGCACCAAATTAGCCGATAGAAGAGCATGGTTAGAATTCCTCGAATCTGGGGCTTCTTTTAGAGCTAGCTATCCCAAAGGACTGGAGAAACGCAGGGAGGATGTGATTAATTTCATAATGTCCAACGTAAGACAGGAGCATTTCTGCGACAATAGCAGGAAAATTAGCTGGCTTGAGTTTTTACGGGAAATTCTTTTGGGGCTATGAACCATCAGCAGGCAAGATGGGGAGAAGAAAGCTGCAAGGCTGGGCAAAAATCAAAAAGAGGGGTCAGTTTACAAGAGAACCTATTTAGCTAAAATAACTATTCGAAATGACAAAAATTTTACAGTTTGTTTGTTATTCAGAATTCGAATTTCATTTAAGTTGTGCATGTGTTGGTTATTTTTTGGAGCCTTTAGAATTTCTGAACTGCTTGGTAAATCAAGAAATGACGACCTCAAAGTTAAGAATGTTAGCTTTCATAAAATATCAATGAGAATCTTCCTTGAAAAATCCAAAACAGACCAAGTCGGTAAGGGAACAAAAGTAGTACTACAAAAACTAGGCGGGCAGTTGTGTCCGGTCAATACATGGTTCGAATTTAAGGCTGTAGGTGGTGCGTCTGCTGAATTCGTTTTCAGACACCAGGACAGGTCTCCCCTTAAGGCTTCACAAATGCTAGCAATAATGAGAAAAACGTTACAAAAATTGGGAAAAAACCCTTGCAAATTTAGGACTCACTCTTTTAGAATAGGCGCGGCCTCTGAAGCGGCCAGGTTGGGCCAGGTGAGGCCTTGTTTGCATTTTTGTAATACCTGATACTGCTTACCTGTCCATTAAAGCGGCCTTTTACCCCAGTTGGCCTGTTGTGAGTGCTTATTGCCCAATAAACATTTGCTGAGTGCCTCATAAACACTGCTATGTTGCGTAATGGCAAACGAGGAGCATTTACCCGTAACCTGACATGCGCTAGCGCTGCTAGCACTGGATTTACCGCAGCAATGGAAAACGTGCTTTACTTACAAAGGAGTGACTGAATTTGGGAAGACCAGCGCAGCAGCGGGAGCCTGATTTTGCCACCAACGAAGCCTTTGGGGTAGGACATCGTCCCACAGAGTACAGCTTGTGTGTGGACGGGGCCAGCCGGATGACGCGCTGTAAAAGCACACATCGAGCCCCGCAGCGCGGAACGTGCCCGGGCATGGCCCGGGCAAAGACCTGGCCATGAGTGGGCCCGTCTGCGCCCATTCACGGATGGGCTGGGCCTGCCCTCTAACGGCTACTTTACTCCTGAAAAAGGCACTCTTTTCTTTTATATTGTATGTGATCTCTTGGGACCGTTTGCTTGGGACTGTCTGACTACCAAGATCAGCGGCCCTAGTTGGATTCGAGCCCACTGAGATATTGATAGCTGACGACCATAGAGGAGATGCAACAGCAAGATACCCAACCATTCATCTAGGGATACCCGATCTTTCATGAACCTGCATGAATCTTGGTGGACTCATTGAAGAGGAGGGTGGGGAATCCTTTTAATTAAGACCTGGGGAGTAAAAAACCTGCCACTACTGGTTCCTTAGAGAACTGTAAGACTAAGTCGCGGATTTAAGGGGTGTGAAGTTATTGCAGTGCTTAATTTGTAAAATATTAAGTGCCAGGGCTCTGACCAGGAGGCCACTGCAGCTTTCACCACCCATCGCCCTTGTCATCGCTACCAAAACAACTAACTATCTCTCTCGCATGTAAATGCGACAGTTCCGATTATTCCCGGTCCCCAAAGCTAAAGGAAGGGCTGGGGAGGCAGGTATTAGCAATTTTAATGTACATTGTAGTTCTAAACTACCGTTGTTCTGCTCATCTCTAAATTAGATGAACAGCGCCACCATGTGGTGGACTGTTCCAAGTATGGTGTTGACAATTAGGTGCCGGTGCCGAGCACCAGACACCAATTAAGTGCCGGTGCTGAGCACCGGAAAGCCCCGGTTCAAATTAAGCACTGAGTTATTGTTTGCTTTGTTGTTTTGCTTTGTTCCTGATTTCCCTCATCCTTCGTTTCCAGCTCTTAGCTTTTTACGCATCTGAGTATGGCAAGAGGAAAAATCCTGCTGTTGTTAGCAAGCCCCAGTCCCTAGGTAAAATACAGTCATCTTTACTGAAATATATTTCAGGAGCTATAGGAGCAATAGATAAGAAAATCTCTTGCATAGAGGAAACGCTGTTAACTTGGAGATCGCATAGGGATTCCACGTCATTAATTCATTCTCTTCCTAAAGACCAAGATAATCCTACAATTAGTGATGAAACTATAGGTCCAGTGAATGATAAAAGGGATAACTGGTTCTCACCTCCACCAAGACTTGGCAACACCCTGTAACTATTGATTTGAATAAGGAGGTAATCCAGAATAAGAGGATAAATCCTGCGAGTAAGATTCCTAATCGACCAGTACTTGCAAATGCTGAAACTAATTATGCTACTCAGGACTTCTCTGAGACTAGCAACCGAAAATTAGATTTTTTATATGAGGCGGTTAAAACCCTAGAACAATATGTAAAACATACATTGGACTCTTTAAACACTTGCCTAAAGCAAGTAGAAAGTAACTCCACTACCTGCTTAGATCTGCTGAACACCTTAGCAACAGGGCAGACCCTAAATAATATTCCATTTTCAACTACCGGCCTACCCCTACATGAGTCTTTGAACAAGGCTGCACCCAATAATAATACATTTACAGGAAGCACTCAGGGCCCACTTAACTACATACGCACTCAAAATTCCAGAGAGGCTTGTTGTCAAGCCATAGCCACTCCTGTTGCTGGCGACCAACTCGTAGAGCCCCTGATCCAGGTAACTGACTTTCTGGATCTTCCCCCGACTGCAACACCGTACGTAATTGTTCTGGCAAATGTTCCCACCCTACCCCCACTAAGTGAGGAAATATGGACCTCGCTGAGAAATAAGTCCTTAAACTGGCTAGGCGCTAGAATGGGCCTAACCGAGCACCAATTTGAAGATATAAAGATGGAAAGGAGAGTTAAATGGGTGGTTAAGGCTCAAAAACTCTACCAGGTGACTGCGTTGTGTTGTCTTTTAAAACCCCATGGCTGGTGGAATCTGTATTGTGCAGGACTAGGACCTCAAATGTGTCTCCAAACGTGATCTCCTCTCTTCCTTTAGGTTATTTCTAACAACCTATTAACATACCTGATTATATTAGACCCCAGAAACAAATCAATTTGAGACAGCCGACTAACCCTAACTATGCTATTCCAACTTATAATCGCTTCCAGACCCTATCAAGCCTGGATGAGTTAGATTGACTTTGTGGGGAGCATTGTGTGGACATTGAAGGAGAGGCAAAGACCCAACTTACCTCGGATAGACCTGATACTGGTAACTTCACACAGCCACTGAGTGAGCCAAGAATACTGCCTCCTGAAATCACCCCGCAATTAAATAATAGTGTTATCTCAATCTCTCCGGCTAACATCCAATCAGGGATCCCCCCTGGAGCTTTTACTGGATTTATGTTTTGGAATATGGCAGGCCTCCGGAATAAAATTAATAACACAGAATGGTTAGAATTTGTAGGGGGCTTCCACCTCCTCTGCTTACAAGATACCTAGCTCATGGACCCTATACACATAAATGGGTTCAGCACATACCACGTCCCAGCTACTCCTTCAAACCACAGTAGATCAAAGGGTGGGCTATGTATCTACGTTTCCAATAACCTGCCATTTACCAAAATAGGTATGTTAATTCCTATGATCAAATAATCATACGTGAAGCTTTGGGATCAGCACGGTTAGCAGTGATTAACTTCTATAATAAAGCTACCATACGAGAAATAACAGATACCTTAAGAAAATTGTATAATTGTTTGGAGTGCCTTGACACGAGTAGCAGCAAGAATTTGATAATTTTATGGGGGTGATTTTAATACACGATTGTGCAATATGTCTTCTGAAAAAACATGTTGATTGACTAACCTTGAAAATGTCTGCCAATCCTTTTTAACCACAATCAATACGGGGATATGTTGAATGAACAAATATGTAAATGTGATTTGGCCTTCTCTAATGAAACCTCTTCTCCCTATTCCATTTAAGAGTACTTTTAATAGGAGAAATGCTCACAGTATTATTGATTTCGTTCCACTGTCTAATAATTACGTTGTACATGCATTTAATTTTTATATACATTCTATATCACTAAGTGACCATTTTCCTCAGAGTATCCAACTCTCCCTTGCCCTATTTTTTAACTGACGGCGTAGTCAAACCACCACGCTGGCTGAAGATATTGAGTTGGCTACCTTAAGTGAATATACCCTGCGTTGGTCAGAGGTTGTGCCTGAGGGGTTTTTAAAACAGCTAATTAGTAGTAAAAGGGAAACTTTGACATCTGCTTAGACAAAACAACGAATCCAAGTGCTATTATTAAGGCTTTTTTAACGATTACACAAGGGGTAAAAGAGAGCCTTTCCGTTGCCAGAGAAAAACACAGTCAAGTGAGAAAAGGATGGATCGACTCTGAACGTTCTAAGGCCCATAAGAGATTAAAGGAGGCAGTACATAAAACTCCTAGATGCAAATCTGAGGTTCAGGCACGTAGAATTGATTATAAAAGGGAGATGAAAGAAAGGAAATTATAGTTGAGGGAGAAAGCCTGGGAAACCTTGCATGAAGCAAGCACCAACAAAGACAATAACGCATTCTGGCGGGTAATTAATTACTCAACATTCAGAGTAGAGGAACGCCCTAGGATTGAGGTTGCGATTCTGGAAGATGAATGGATAAAATATTTTTCTGGCATCTATTCCTTCCCCACTGGTATATCAGAGAAGGACTACGAAACCTACAATAATCATATTAATGTCACCTCCCAAGTCTCTATCATTACTCCTTTTAGCTTGGAGGAAGTCAACAAAGCAATAAACGCAAGCAAGGGCAGGAAAGCTCCTAGCCCTGATGCTATTCCAGTGGATTTGTATAAGGCCAATACTCCTTTATGGGGGCCCCTCCAGACTGGCACTAAGGGCATGCTATAATACAGTTTTTTTACCCACGTGGGCAGAATCCACCACTGTCCCGATTTATAAAAAGGGAGACCGTCTAAACCCCTGCGTGTTATAGACCGATCTCCCTCCTCGATTCCCTAGCAATGATAGAAGGTCATATCTTGAACAGGTTACAGGATTGGGCAGAATCTCATGATATTTTGTCTGACTTGCAATAGGGGTTCCACCCTGGGATTTGGACAATGGAGCAGGGCTTGAACCGGAGCATGCTAATCGGAAAGTATACCAAAATCAAAGAGGGGATCATTTACCTGGCCTTTGTTGATTTGTCATCGGCCTTTGACTGCGTTATTCATGCTAAGTTGTGGGTAATCATGAGTGACTTGAGGGTGGAGGCATCGATTATCACCTTTCTAAGAGAGCTGCATATGGGATGTAGTAGAGCCAGTGTTAGATATGGAACCTGGGGAGAATGTACACAATCCTTCAGCATAGAGTGAGGGGTAATACAGGGCTGTGCTGTGTCCTTACACCTTTTCTTTTCTCAATATATATAAATAGTGTAGGTGCCGTCCAAGCCAGCCAATGTAAAAATCTTCCACAGGTGGGACATCGCCTTGTCCCGGCCCTCCTCTACGTGGATGATGCCGTTCTTATAGCCCGAACTCCCCTTTGCCTACAGATTTTGTTGAGCATCTGCAGGACTTAGGTATGCTAGTCAACTAATCTACAACATTTATTATGAAATGTGGGAGGAGAACAGCAACCTGTCATGATACAAAAATTAGGGGTACCAATATTGGTTTTACAAACACTTTTTCATATTTAGGCATATTATTTGATAAAGAAGGCTCATGGATCCATGCTATTTCTACCAGGAAGCTCTAATTTAATAAAGCATGTATGGCCTTACGAAACTTTGCCAGAAGATTGGGCACGAACCCCCCCCCCCCCTGACGAAATGATAAAGATCTACAAAGCCAAATGTTTGAGTGTGGCATTATATGGGGAGGGAGTTTGGGGACACACCAAATGTATGGCACTGCAGACTGTGGAAAATTAATTTTAAGGTACCTTCTTGCCACCCCTAAGAGTGCCTCTGTATATGTTTATCATGCAGAATTGGGGGTTCCGTTCCTTACAGATTTAATATTATTGCAGCCAATTTTATAATGTCATAAAATCTGGACATCAGAATATGCCGGCTTAAATCGTGCCATTATTGGGGACTGCCTCAAGGCGAGCCTATCTTCACAAATACCCTGGTTGACATATATTCAACGCTTCTTTTGTGACCTGGGGCATCCTGATTATTATGAGAAGCCCGAATCCTTGGAATACATTAATAGAAATGATTTGAAAAATGAATGTGTGGTGCATCTCAAGAACCTTAGATGACCACTGAAATTTTAAAGTCTAGTGTTTTAAAAAATCAACTTATTTTAACCACGTATGAAATGCAGCCCTATCTTAAATTTGTATTAAATCCCAGGCATAGATTTATTTTGACCTGCCTAAGATTGGATATTTTCACTGCTAGATTAGCTTCCCTGAAATGAATGATTGGTCTGTAAAATTAACAAACTTCCCGTGTGATTGCCTGATGGCACAGAGTAATATGCATGTAGTCTTCTTTTGCAAATGTTATAGTAACTTGAGAAACCGCTACATTTGATCTATTTTAAGACCGTTTTAATTTTACACATTGTCGTCCTGCTTATCTTTATTTACAATCATTGTCTACCATGGAGATTTGTTGCAGCATGTCAAGTTTTTTGTGGGCTGTTTCCTATGCTAGAAAGAAAATTTTACATTGTTCTTGAATAGCACTTTGGTACATTTTAAAAGAAATCAATTGATTCATTAATTGTTTTTATTTTGTGTTTTAAGGTTTTTAAAATGTAACTTATTGTACTTTTATGATTTTCTTACGAAATTGAATAAAGTATTGAATTGAAATTGACTTGCTCATTTTTAATTATTTTAGGTTCCTGTAGCCTTAGGCATAGTAGGGAGGCAATAAAACATTTCCGCCATCGCCCTTAGATATTACACACTATTGACACCCTTGGACAAGTCGGGGATAGGAATCATATAACAAAACCCATGCCCTTGGGCATGGTAGAGATAGAAATTTCAAATGCCCCTGACACTCCCCACCCCTCCTCTGGTGATTTATTTTAAACCAGCTCCCTCAGCAGCATTTTTAAGATCTCACCTCATGTTTGTGATCATGAGGAGAGACTTTTTTTTGTAATTCACGCCCTATGTTTGAGAATATTGGGAGAGATTTAAAAACATCATTACGAGAGCCAGTACGTTTGGCGCACCATTTAAATTACAAATCAGAACTGCTGAGTTTGCCAATTTTGCAGCCTGAGGGGCAAACAAAGGGGGTGCAAGGTCAGGATAGAGCAGCATATATAGAAGATGCAGGGTTGAGGGGGCCACACAGAGGGACTTCACGAGTTGGAGGAGCAGACAGGGGGGCTGCAGGGGCAGCATGGAACAGATGGGCTGGATGAGGTGGGGGTCACACAAAATGGCGGAAGAGAGAAGTAAAAACATAGAGGTGATGGAGGAGCAGCGCACTGACACATTGAGGGGATGGAGTTGGTTAGGGGCACAATGTGAGGCTGAAGGGTAGGGGAGGGGCTACAGGGGGCAGATGGACAGGCAGGGTAGCACACAGGGCTGGCAGGGGCATAAAGAGAGGCTGTAAGGGGGCTGGGGACATTAGAGGGGTGCACAGAGGAGCTGCAGTGGGTGGTGGCAGCACATAGATTGGTTGAAGGCACACCGAAGAGCTGCAGAGCAGGTGGGAGCATGCAGATGGGACAGGCACACAAGGAACCATCAAGAGCAGGGTGGAAGGCACAGAGGCACAAGGGGCAATGTACAACTGACGGATGCAGGGGAGGTCGGAGACACACATAGGGACAGCAGCATTGCTGCAGGCACAATTTCCATAATTTGCCCACACATTTACCATCATAAGTCTATATTACCAACATAATATAGCAACACAGCCAAAATCATACATTCACACAAACAATGTCATAAGCCAACAAACCCAACATCATACGCCAACACACCGAACATAAATAAACATGATAGAAATATCCCAGTAATTCAGGTTTGTAAAGTTGCAAAGGGTTTGTGTTCGGGATGTGAGATAAATTTGACTTAGCACAATGGGGTTGGGACATGAGGTGAAGGCAGCATCTTAACATTGTCACAAAAGGCTTTTTTTCATATTCGTTTTCATTTTATTTCAACTATTTGTTTCTTTGGGAAAATCACATCTTGAGGTATCCGCCCAAATAACCTCATGCTGAATTTAGCACTTTGTCTACTTTTCAGAAATGTATAGCTTTGTGAGATCACCATGGGTTCCATGTCTGTTCCCATGTCTGGGATCCAAGAGAAGGCCCTGGACTGGACCACATCCTTCCTTTCCGGGCAGAACACAAAGCGTCCGCCTCGCCCCCTTCCGATCCAAGGCCACCAAGATCATCTGCGGCGTACCCCAAGGCTCCTCCCTCAGCCCAACGCTGTTCAACATCTACATGGCACCCCTCGCCCACGTCGCCCGACAGCACAACCTCAACATCATCTCCTACGCCGACGACACCCAGCTGATTCTCTCCCTCACCAAAGACCCTCACACCGCCAAAGCCCACCTCCACGAAGGAATGAAGGCCGTCGCCGAATGGATGAGGACCAGCCGCCTGAAGCTGAACTCGGACAAGACGGAGGTCCTCATCCTTGGTTCCAACCCTTCAGCCTGGGATGACTCCTGGTGGCCAACATCACTGGGAACAGCCCCGCCACCCACCGACCACGTACGCAACCTAGGGGTCATCCTCGACCCCACCCTCTCCATGACTAAGCAGGTCAACGCCGTTTCCTCATCCTGCTTCAACATCCTCCGAATGCTCCGCAGGATCTTCAAGTGGATCCCCACCGAAACAAGAAAAACAGTCACCCAGGCCCTCGTCACCAGCAGGCTGGACTACGGAAACGCCCTCTACGCAGGAACGACGGCTAAGCTCCTGAGACGGCTGCAACGCATCCAGAACGCCTCTGCACGTCTTATCCTCGACATCCCCCGACGCAGCCACATCACACCCCACCTGAGAGACCTGCACTGGCTCCCTGTCAACAAGAGGATAACCTTCAAGCTCCTCACCCACGCACACAAAGCACTCCACAACTCCGGACCAGCCTACCTCAACAGACGACTCAGCTTCTACACCCCCACCCGCCAGCTCCGCTCGACCAGCCTCGCCCTCGCCACAGTCCCCCGCATCCGGAAAACGACCGCCGGCGGCAGATCCTTCTCCCACCTCGCCGCCAAGACCTGGAACACCCTCCCCACCAACCTCCGACAGACCCAAGACCTACTGGCCTTCATTTCTGAAAACTAGACACCCAGGGGAGTTCAGGATTGTGTGACTTATGTGGATCGCACAAAGCTTTTTTTTTTTTTACCTAGAATACCTGGCAAACTTTGGCTTAAAACACCCGTTTTCCTAACATTTCTGGGAGAGAAAGTTCCAGAATCCGCAGAAATCCCCAAATTTCCAACCATCCAACTTTCCTACACATCGCCTGATAAAAATACTATCCTACATGTGTGGGTGGGCCTAGCATCCGCAACAGGAAAGGCAACAAAACGCAAAATGGACAAATCACATTTTTCCACTCAAAACTGACCCTTTTTAGGGCGAGCGTAGGCAGCGCATGCGCTGTTCTGTGAGGCATGCTGTATTGAGGTAGGGACTTGAAGCACCGGCCACTCTCCGCCCACCTTTTTCATTGGCTTGTTTCATTGTCCACTCTAAACTGTGGCTGTTCATTGATTAAAAGGCTTAGTAGTCTCTCCTTAGTACCGCCTTGTCTCATTTTGTAACCTCCCATTGCGACACTCCCTGTTACGTGTGTTATTGCTCAGTAGGCTTTAATTACAGCCTCCGAGCACTTTTTTCTCAAATAGCTTTGTCCTGCCTGCTGTTGCAGGCAGGACACGCTCTCTCCTAACGCCTTTTTTATTTTTAAAGCACGCATTTGCAATGAAATAGGTCTTGCATTTGCAATGTAAATGACAATGCCTTTTATTTAGCTGTTTTAAAAACAACACATAAATTAAAGACATTGTCATTTACAATGCCAATAGCTCAAACTCTCATAAATGTGAGACCTATTGCATTGCAAATGCTTGTTTTGCAATGTGGTTAGCTGTGGATTTTTGGCTGGTCTTTAGTCGCCACCCAGGGCAATCTACCAAACTATGACATTTCTGAAAACTAGACACCTGTGGGAGTTCATGGTGGTGTGACTTGCGCTGATCTCGTGAGTTTTTTTACCCAGAAGCCCTTGGAAACTCAAACATTGGCTAAAACACATTTTCCTCACATTTCTGTGAGGAAAAGGTCATGCATCTGCAGGGATCCATAAATTAACTACCACCCAGTGTTCCCACACATCTCTGGATAAAATCGGTACCCCACTAGTATGCGTGGGCATATGTCCCGCAACACGAAAGGCCCTAAAGCACAACATGGACACATTTTTCCACTCAAAACCAACCCTTTTTTGTAATGTGGGTAGCTGTGGATTTTGAGCCTGGGTGTGACCGCCAACCAGGGAAGCCTACCAAACCCAGACATTTCTGAAAACTAGACGCGTGGGGGAGTCCAGGGTGGTGTGACTTATGTGGATTTCACAAGGCTTTTTTTCCTAGAAGCAGTGGCAGCTCCTCCGCTAAGACGGAGGAGCGTCGCCCCACTGCTTTTTGCAGTATAAAAAAAGGAAAAATAAAATGATAATAACCTGAGGTTAATATCATTTTAGTTTTCCCCGTTGCGGCGGGGCTGCTCTCAGAGCACGGGGAGGAGTGGTTTGCACTCCCTATGTGAGCATGAGTGCTTGGTCGGCCCTCTTGGGCCGCCTAAAACAGTCATGCGCACATACCGCGTTCTCCATGCAGGCTGCATTACAGCCTGCGTGGATAACATGCCCACCACTCCAGCCCCTGGCTGAGCGCCGTGTCACAGCGCTCAGACCAATCACAATGCTGCATTGCAGAGTTGTGATTGGCTGCATGGAGCCTGGGAGCTGTTAGAATCGAATGCGTCCCTGCCCCGACCCCCATGCCGTATACCATGTTATGTTAGCATTCATGTAGCTACTTTATATTGATCGCTATTGCAAATGTGTCTGACCAGCCCTTATTAATGTTGTGCAGGCTAAAGTTAGCATCCGAGACGCCATTTTCCCTCTGTAGCCGCCATGTTACACTGTAAGCAAGGCCCGGTCTCTGAGCCCCCGCCCTCTGCTTGCCTCAGCAGAAAGCTGCTTTTCAGTTATTCCCTCTTATCGTATTCAAAGTTGAAACCCATATGCATTAAATGAATAGTTTATTCTGCTATCGTATGCCTATCCCTGGTCGTAGCTATGCTCCCACACTGGAGAGAGCTGAGACCGAGCAAGATGACCTTGGGAGCCTGATAACGTGTACCCATTCTACAGGTGGTAGCTCATCCTTCTGTGCCTTCTTTGTTCAGCCTTTGTCCAAGCTGTGTTTTTCCACCGAGGGCGGGATTTGGGAGGTGTTGGAAGGCTTATTCTGTGTTACCAAGGGTCCTGAAGCCAGTCCCTCGACAGCTGTCCCATGAGGCTGGTCAGACCGGGCTCCACTGCGGTGTATTTACTGATAAAGGTGTTAGATTGTATTCTCCACTGACGACCCGACTCTTCATTTTTGGGAAGGCAGAGAGGTGGTCGCAAGTGACCCAGGTGGCCCATTTCGGGTCACTTCCTTCAGGAGCCCGGGTGCTTCCTGTCTCCCCAAGAAGCCAGGAAGAGGACTAGGAGAGGCGGCAGCCGGCCAGCCAGCCGGCTAGGAGGTAAGTGATCTTTTTTTGTTAACCTATCTCCCACCCGTCCCTTCTCCCAACCCCGCCCCACTACTGCTAACGGGGAGCAGCCACCGCTGCCTATAAGTCAGGGCCAGACAGGCCTTTCATTCCGCCGGGCATTTTCCAAGTGAGTTGGAGACCCTGGAGGCTAGTTTTTACAGTAGGGACTCCTCCTGGTGCCTCTGTTACTTTCCCCAGCTCCAGTGCTTTAAATGGGACAGTACTGTCCGGTACGGAGTACCGGCACTTTTTCATTTTGAGAGGGAGAGTACTGGCACTTCTCAAGAAAATGCAATACTTTTAATTGGAGAGTACCGGCACTTCTCAGAAACAAGCAGGTACTCTGCTACAGACAGAGTACCTGCACTTCTATTTTTCCATTTCAAACACTGCCCAGCTCTCAAACGTTAACTGCATGGGGAGGCTTCAGAAAAGAGAGAAAGAGAGAGGGACGAGGAATGTTTAGAGAAAGTGATCAGAGATCGAGAAGAGAGAAGAGAGAAGGAGAGAGAAAGAATGGATAGATGGAAAGAGAGATTGTGTTAGGAGATGAAGGGAGCAGGGCTGTTTTTGAGCATTTTTGCTTTGGTTCCTCAGTCCGGCCCTGCTAAAAACGCACATTCACTTCATGTTTAGGTGAGCAAAAGTTCTAGGATCTGCAGGGATCCACCCAGCTTACCCACACATCTCCCGATAAAAACGCTACCCCACTTGTGTGGGTAGTCCTAGGTTTGTCTGGGTTTCTCTGGGTGGCAGCTGACCCTTGGCCCAAATACCGTAATGACCACTATTGTCCATGTCTCCACATTGCATTTTTGGGACTTTTTTCCCTCCGGCGATATGCCGAGTCAAACAATGGGGTATTGTTTTTATTGGGAAACGTGAGGGAACTGTGGTTGGTAGGAAATTTGTATAGGCTCACTACAAGGCAGAGGAGCTAAACACTGCGAAATTAAAATAAAAAAATTTAAAAAATGACACTGGGATATATGGGTTACACCAAAATGTCACACCAGCGTTGATAATTGGCCAGGGCATACATATGTTTGGTATGTTTTCTAGGGTAGGGATGGGCAACTATCCCACTATATATGTACTATAGAAATAAAAAAGAGCCCAGCTGATATGAATTTCGTGTGACTAAGATGGTTTCGCCTTTGTTGCGATCACGCCCTTCTAAAAATGTCATTCTGCATTTTTCAACGGTCTCGCACATGCAGAAACGTCACATTTAGCAGTTATACGGCACGTTGTATTTTTCTACTGATGCTATTGAAAAATATTTTCATGTATATGCTGAAATTGGCTGTGTATGTTTAACGCAATTTTGCATTCCAAACATAATAAGCAAGAAAATCAATGCCTCGGTCTATTTCTGCTTTTAAATTGGGACATCACGCAGCGCCACAGACTGTGCTGTGCCTTAGCACGAGCAGAACACCCAGCCGCGTGCAGCCTTCTCCGGGCGCTGCCATTGGCCAGGCTCTGCTGACACGCGGTATTGTGTCTGCCTGTTACTAGGGTTTTTTTCTGCGTGCTTGTAGAAGTGCTGTCTATGGAAAATCAATGTGCACAATTTCAGAGAGGCAGCTCTCTCCTAAGGCCAGGGGCTGGAAGGGGAATACCGACATCTCAAGCCTCCATCGCCTAGTGTATTGGTCTCCTCAGTGGAACAATGTCTCTTCATGAGGAACCTCTCACTCATTGGAAGGCGGACTACTTCCGCTTTTCTTGCAGGCCGGTCGGTCTCACAACTGGGGATCGAGTATCTCGTAGGATCACAGCCTTGCTCATGCGGAGAGAGCTTGTCTTTGGACGAGGTTGTCATTAGGGAGTGAGTCAGAAGTATTACGTTTTTTATTAGAAACAGAATCTCACTCGGCAGGCGTGAGTCTCATGTTCATGCGTCTCTTTGTAGCAAAGGCTAACTCGTTGAGATGCTCTCTCTCCCTCTCTCCCCGCAGGGTATGTTATTAGATATTAGCAGAGAGTTTGGTTGGAGGGCAGTGTCAAGGGCGAGTCTCTTCTTTGATGGCTGTCTTACTCATTAGGGACAAGCTGTTTTTGCAGTACATGTTTATTCCTTGGTTGAGATGGGCGGAATCCCATAAGTTTTCCGCACATAATACAAGTAATTAGCATTAGAATTTCGAGTTTTACACGTACTACACGAGAGAGAACTTCTGTGTGAAAATTGGGGCTTTTGTAATGCTCTTTTATGGCCTCTAAAGGGGTGAGTTACTCGTTAGAGTTCCTTTTCCCTCACCAGGAGAGTATTTCGACATTTCTAACAGCCACTGTCATCAGGATAATATCTGTCACTGGGGTTCAGTCTCACTCATTAGGATTGCATTTCACGATGGAGGATAATCTCTCATTGGGAGAATGTTTCTGGGAGGAAGACAAACTCATTAGGAGTGGTTTGGAACTAATTTTTTGTTACATTAAACTGTCATTTTGCTGGTGGACAGTCTCCCTTAATAAGAGTGAGTTTTTTGTTGCAGCCCACATTACTCATAAGGAATGGGCTGGAGTGAGCTTCTTGTTGGTGGGAATTTGTCACTCATTCGGATTGAGTTTCTCTTTAGAGTTTAGTTTCACTGATTAGGAGTGTGCTGGAATGAGTTTCTATCTTTAGCAGGGTCTCACTCAGGAGTGAGTTACGTGGAGGACAGTCTCACTCGTTGGGATTGCATCGCAGTGAGTTTCTACAGAAGGAGAGTTTCACTCATTAGGAATGAGCTTCTCATTGGAGGACAGCTTCACTTATTAGGATTGCTCTCGAGTGTGTTTTTACCTGTTGGCGAGTCTCACATTAGTACTGAGTTTCTCATTGGAAGACAGCCTCATTCATTAGGAGTGCGCTGGAGTGAGTTTCTAGCTGGAGGAGAGTATCACTTATTAGGAGTAAATTCCTCGTTGTAGGACAGTGCCACTCATTTGGTGTTGGATATATTACAGACTGAGGTGCAGTTTCAGTCACTATGATGCCACTGAAAACAAGAAAATGTCCTTGGTTGAGTGGTCTTCTTTAAGCTCACGTGGTGGGGTGAGGATCAAGCTGGTGATTTTAATTTTAAAAAAATGTAACGATTTCTTCTGAGTTCAACTTGAAAATGCCTTCACACCAAAGCAGATCATTGGCAAATGCAAACAAGTATTGGCAAAGGCATTCGGTCTAGCTTGCATTTTGAGTCCTGTTTAAAATATTTTTTTAAGTACTGCATTGAAAATAAGTAAAGCAAGAAATGATTGTGTTCTGTATACAATGAATCTACGAGATAAAGAATGTGATGAGTGAATGTGTCTTTATAATGTAAAATAGTACCACACAGATTGCAATGTAAATCACGTCATAAGAAGAGGAATAATACACCAGACAAGCAATAGCCTAAGGTGAGAGAGAAATACTCCTCTGGGTGAAGTCAAAGTGCTCTCCGCATATATCAAATAATTGGTACCAAAAGACATACCTGTGTGCAAGACCTAGGGACACCGGTTTGCAAAACCCATTGTTACCATAATTAATATTAGTTTTGCTAACAATATGTTCTGCAGAGAGCTCTGCTATCCAGCCAGACCCAAAACATACTACTCGCCTACCAAAATACCCCACCTGACTGGTGTCACACTTTTCGGATACTACTAAGCAAGTGTGATGATATTAGGGCGATTACCCTGATTAACCACTTTCATTGAACAGTTAGTTCTTCCCTAGTGTTCCCTGCTAAATATTGGATGTTAGTGGTTCAAATAAAAACGTGCCAACAGAAAAATACGGCGCCAGAAGAATGAAAGTCCGAGTCAGCCAGGTTGGAGTAACAACACATGAACTAGTATCAAAGTGCAACTTGACACAATTGGTAGCAAGGTGCTGGGAACCTGACGGTATTTGCTACTTTACAGTTTAAGGATACCTTACTTCTAAGTGCTGCTCTGCACCAATCTGAAATGTGGAATAACCAAGTGGGAGAATATAGAACAAGAAAAATGAAGAAAGGAAAGAAATACAAAGAGATGTATACTGAGAGGTAGTACAAAAACATAGGGGTCAAGAAAGGAAGCAAGGGAAAGAGAGAGAGACTGAAAAATTAAAAAAGGAAAGACGATGATTGGAGATGAATAATGGAATGCGAAAGATAGATAGAGAGTCTGTTCTTTGGTTTAGAAGAATATAGAAAGGGAGAGAGATAGAAATAGACAGAGCTGATGAAATTGAAACAGAACTGTTTTTGTCAAATATGAATTGAGAAAAATAAAAAGAAGCCGAGTGAAGAAAGAGATTGGGATATAGAAAATTAAATGAATAACGAAAGAAAAACAACAAAAATAAGGAGCGAGAAATAGAACGAGGGTGGATGAACGAGAGATAGAGGAAGGGAGGGAAGCGAGGGGGAATAGAGAGAGAAATATATAGAGCGAGAAACCGAGAGGGCGAAGGGGAGCGCGCACGCCCCAGTGCTATCTCTTTCTGCACAGAGACGGTTCCTTGGATTGCTGCTCGGGAGCTGACGGATCCCAGGGTGGACGGGAGCTGGGGGCACGGCTGGAAGGAACTGCTGCCTGCAGCGCGCTGCTGCTGGAAGGGGCTGCTGCGACGGGGCGGTGGAAGGCGCTTCTGCTGGCAGCACCACTGGTGGACACGGCTGCTGGAGGCACCGGGAGGCGCGGGGCCTCACCTGCCCGGGATGTGAGGCCCTCGCCATCCATGCTGAGAGCGGGGAGAGATGGCCGGGGCTGGGCAGGAGCGGGGCCGGAGGCGGCAGGCCGGGGGTGCCGGGCTCTGCTGCCTACAGGTCTGCCTCTGGGTCATGTCGGTGTGCGGGGAGGAAAGGACCTTCATCGTGGAGGTAGGTCACCGCTGGCTCTAGCGGGGGAGTTCGGGGGGCTGGGGTGGGTGCGAAGGAGCAAGTGCACACTGGGGCAGAACAGGTACACCAGGAATGCTCCATCGGGATTTATGGGAGAAGGCTAAACAAGCAATATAAAAACGGGGGCGCAGAGGGGTAGTACAGGCGTACACGAAGAAATGGAAACACTGGCGTTCACAACAGGACAAGGAGAATGCAAGGATACACAGGGCCTCGGAGGCACAGGGTAAACGAGAATGTAAACAGTGATGCTCCGGCCGCTAACACGAACAAGGATGCGTGAGGCAATGTAAGCACAACCCTACGCAGGGTTTTTACAGGGCAGCCTGGGCCCTCCGAGCACACAGTGACAGACATTTCAAGTGTTCTGGTACACTGGCCCTTGTAAATCTGTCCGACCACAGGGCAATCCAAGCACAGGGGGTACCTTAAATTGCACGCACAGTGACACACAGGACACGGCAAGTGCAAGAACATTACGCAGGATACTGTAAGGACAGGAATACCCAAGGCACTGTAAACAAGTACACATTGGCGTACACAGTTCAATGTAAACAAAAGATTGGCACCCCAAAGTAAGCACAAGTGTATGTGGCATATCTAGTACAGGGCGGGGGGGGGGGGCAGGCAGTAGACCACAGGGGTTCACGGGGCAATACAAGCACAGGTTACATAGAGCCAGAGCAAGGTAAGCATATGGGCGGAGATAACAGCGATATTCAAGTTATTACAACCATAGAAGTGACCAATGTAATTCAAGCTTCTGGATATACTGGGCAAAACAAACACAAAGAAATGCACTGAAACACGCTCTGTCGAGGGCAGAGGAAGTACAAGCAAACAGAGGAGAAAACAAGCACAGGGACAGCCATGGCGACGAGCTGTGGCTTCCACAGACAAGAAAGCAGGCATAGAGGGCATATAAAAACTTGGCGGCAGAGGGCAAATCAAGTGAAGAAGTGGTAAAGCAGCACCGTGCAGTGCGAGCATATTACTTGAATTGTTCAAACTAGGGAACAAGGGCACACAGAACAGCATCAGCACAGAGAACAATAGCACTGCTCAAGGCAATGAAAACATTGTCACAGTAAGCAGAAGAGCAGATCAAGTACATGGGTGTGTCGTAGAATAAAGCACTGCAAGCCAATCCTTGCATAAGTGCATACTCAGCAGGATCATACGTACCAGAAAACAAAGAAAAGACAGGACTGGAAGTGCTACACAGACCCGACCTAGTACAACTTGACATCTCTGAGCAAAGAGCAATAGAAACAGGAGATTACGTCTATCGTGCATGCCATGTGAGCTTCGGAACAGCCATTCAGACAGAAGGAAGAACAGTGTAGTGCAACCAGAGGGACAGAAATAGTGCAACTGAAGAGCTGGGTGACTTTTTTTTTCATCAAGATCATCCATGGCTGATATTCATATATATTCAATCAGTGTTGCATTCGTCTTGATGGCTCGCTGGTCCCTTGTTTGTGCTAGACCTACCCACCAGACTTTGTTGCACCAGCTAGGGTGAAACCATCTTCATGACTTTCAACACATCATGTGTGTCGACTGGGAAACAGCCCAAATGACCCTATTGACTGTGCCTGTGATCTGCAAGTGTTCAGCCTTTCTCAGCCTTAGTCCTGCAGAACATTGGAGCCAGCAGAGCAGGCGTCTTGGGATCTGTTGGTTCGTCAATGCGTTCAGGAGCTTTTGTGCATGGATCAGTTGATATGGAGCAGAGACTGAGGGCCTTGTGGACCTCTTCCAGGCTTTCGGTGTCAACAGCAGTGGTTGACTGGGCTCGATAGTTCCTCAGCTTTAGGTACCTATTGCCATGTCTCCACCTTCATGTGTCATGAGCATTAGTTGACTGGGTTCAATATGCCCAGCATTCATTGTGTTGAAACCACAATATTCAGCGTTCTATCATTGCTACTGTGGTGGACACCACCATGTTGATTATGTACGTCAGAAGGTCGTGACCCAGAAGGACTATGCTGTCAGGCACAGGTGGAAGTAGTAGAATCCCAAGAGGATAGCCAGTGCTTCCTGTTCCATTTGGGATTACAGCTGTTCAGGAGTGGTAGATTGGGTATGAGTGGTCCTTAGTTATATGATTCCATCACCACTGTCCTTAAATTGCCAATTTGTATGAGGGTTGTGCCATCGCCAACTTTACTACAATAAAACAGCATCTCAACAGGTATATCAAGCGGGGGGACTGTTCAAAAGGTGTATCAATCACACAGCACAGGAAAGAAACGAGGGAGACCAATAAAATTGGAAAGATTGTTATTTGCATATAGAAGCACAAAAATCAACTAAATTGCAGTAACCATAACAACCAAATGTGCACTGGAAGTGTTGTAGTGAATAAACGACGCAGTGACACACGTGATTAAAACACAACGTGAGGCGGCGAAAAATTATAATGATAATCAGTGTAGGTCAAACAAAAATATTTACAATCACAAACATAATTCCATTATTTGTGAATGACCCTTTGGTTGCCGCAATTGGCGTTGTAGAGTCGACGGCGTTTCGACCTCTCTAACTCAAGGTCATCATCAGGACGATGGTTACACAATCCAATTAAAGTGCTCTGGTGGCACTAGGTGGGGAGGGGGAAGGAAAAATCCAGAATGTGAGTCCTACACGTCTGGAACCGCAAGAGGTATGACTTGGGAAAGCCTTCAATGGCTGGGATGTCGTCAATGGAAGGTCCTACGTCAAGGGGGAGAGCGTGCGGAAGGTTGGGCAGCGCTCGGAGGAAAATTCCAATGGGCAGCGGGTGGTTGGGTCCAGTGATTAGTCGCGTTCGGAGGAGTATGGAATCAGGATGCCGGGATTAGTCCAAGGTGCTGGTGGGACGAGTAAAGCGTCAAGATGAGTACATTTCAATTCTGTGGATGGAGGTCTGCACACACTGCATGCTCAATGAGGGGTTCTTCACTGTTTTGAATGCCCATTGGTGTTGTCATCTCTGCTACTGTTTTTGATACTGGTGTGATGTTGGAAGAGAAGATGTATTTAAAGAAGACAGTGTACCAGAGCATGGGCTCTCATTTTTCTTCATACAGCATCAGTCTGGTTACTTTCGGATGAGAGAACCCTAGAAGGAGTCATGTGTTCTGTTAAAATTCTGTGATTGTGAGGAAGAATGCGCTGTTGCTGGTGCAAATGACAATTTGGTTCTCTTATATTATTAGGAAAGATTTAGAGCTACTTCTGAGGTATTCACACCCTTTCAGCCCAATGTAGGCATAGAGTGTAGCAGTGTGCCATGAGACTAAGTCCAGTTCCATCAAATCAGATCCTGTTGAGAGATGCAGCTTGAAATATACCCGGGTGTGATCAGTGGTGGGTGAGATGTATTTCACATTTAATTGATTGGTTGGCATGCCTCAAATGTAGGGACAACTTGATCTTTTTTGGTGTTTTGGGTTTTAAGGTGGCAAAATTTGGAAATAAACACGCGAGGCTGCCAGCAGCACCCTCACTCTTGCAATCTCATTAAAATAGGTTATGGTTTTAGATTATATTATTTACAATCTCCACTTATGTTTTTAGATGTTGTCATGAGTGCACAGGTGTAATACCCTGGCACATGACACTCACAATAGCCCCATGTCTCTGTAATAATAATAGCTTTATGGATTCTTGAAATAGTCACCCAGTTGCTCTCGAGTTGCAGGTTGGCACACTCATATTCAGTACTCGTTTAAATATATTCCTTAGGGATCTTGGTGTGCTTTTTTAAAATTATACTCCACTTATACCACTTTCAGAGGATTTTCATGTTTTTCAATTATAATTTTATTAAAACGTGAGCCTAAATCTAGCATCTTATCATCTCAATTAATTGCAGTGATCAATAGTTTTTTATCCTAATGCATTTTTCACTGTCGCACTTCTTCGGGGTTAAACTTTGGGTGTGATTCTAGTAGTTGAGAGTGTATCGGTCTTCATCTGATGAATTCATGCACTAGTTAATGGTGTGTTCACGTGTTAGGGACACTACAAGAGTGTTTGGCTCCAGGGTCAATGTCTTGAGGTCATCACAGTGCACAGTAGGTGTGTAGACTTGTACTTTTGTTTTGGCAGTAGCATGCCAGGTTTGCTCCATTTTGGTGTGTAATTGTAGCATGGTGGTGTACTACAGTACTACAATATTTTATTATTTTTATTTGTTTCTATTCTTTCACTGGTTTGCACCTTTTTCATGAAGAGGATCTTAATACATCCATGTTACGTTGATTGTTTTTTCCCCCTCTCTCAGCACCACATTATTGATGGCCAGGCCCTGTAGACCTTGCCTAGGTAGGCTGGTGAGGTGGGTCAATGATGCATGAAGTGTTCTTTTCACTGGGCAAGCATACTTAGAAAAGACAGAAGGAGAGTCCAGATTTGATTTGAGTTCAGTGGAAGGCCATGTGGCACTGAGGCTGCCACAAGTAGATAGGCATGTATCAAACGACAATGGTTCACTCAGGAGTGAGGGGAAACACACAATTATTCAAAACATCAAGTAATTGTCATTATATATTGACTCCGATAAGCCCACCAAATACAACAATTGAAAACCAGAGAGCCGCACTAATAATTAACAATTATAATGTATTATTAATATTTAAAAAATATCATTAGTATAGCAGTGCAGTGTGTTTTGTTATGTCGCTGCGTGAGTGGGAAATGTAGTCGACATTTCAACGTCGATGGTTTACTTAGTTAGGGTCATCATAGGGACATTTGACTAAAAGCCACTTTAGAAAAGCCACCTAAAGAATTGTTCATCAATTGGGTTTTTTCGGTGTGTTAGAGTAAATATGGACCTGCAATACATTCCAAATTGCTCTACATCAGGTTCCCCTGGTTCTGTTTGGCTTGGACCCTGGCATTGCTCCATTATTGATGTATGCTTCACCTTAGTCCGTACAATTTGAGGTCATTCTTGGTTTGTCTCCTTGATGAGCAATTCTTTAGGTTGCTTTTCTTTTTTTTTTTTTTGTCCTCATTGTGCAATAAAACAGGATTAGTTGAGAGAGCAGGATTTTCCATGGTCGAGGGGCCCTGGCTTACGTTCCGCATCGACCGGTCCCTTTCCCCGACATACACTTTCCACCCAGTGGTTCAGTGCATGTGGGTGTCCCAACTGCCCCTTGGGCCCCTCTTCCACACCTCTTCCCATACTTCCATTAGGTTGCTTTTCTTAAGTGTCTGTCTTTCAGACACATTTCTGATGATGACCCCAGCTAAGTAAACCATTGGGGTTGAAACGTTGACAAAATTCGCTATTTGCAATATGGACTGCATCTTTCACAACATTATGCACATGTATAAGCATTGTATGGCTTCTGTAGAATAACCAGATGTACTACACAATTAAGGCAGCATTTTGTTGATATCAAAGTTGTTATTTTTCCTATTGATCATTGGCACCTCACTCATCACAATTTGCACTGTGCTTTCACAAAACGTACTGTACAGCTATACTAATGACTTGCAATTTAGCAGAATGGTTACGAGTAACATGACCCCCCCCTCAATAGAATATCTCTTGGCTTTCTGACCCAAGAAACGTATCTGTGCAAATTATGCCCTTCTACTGACAATGCTTCCTGCACCACTACCAGAAATACAAGACGAATCAGATTAACCCACTATCAAATGCTTCTCCTGCCCCTATCAACTTTCACACTGGCTGCACTACCCTTTAACCATGCTAAATCAAATTGCCTTACTATTCTCCTGTATAGCTCTTCACATAGGGCATAGCATCACCTTTAATTCATCCTAATCCTCCTCTCACATCAACTAATCATTTGCATGATCGCACAAACTTCTAATGTGTGTTGTTTTTTTTCTCCATCTTCTCTAATTGAATTCATCACCCACTTTATCTCTTACCTAGCTCATCAAAACTAAGCTAACCTATTAAAAAAAGAACCTAAATTAAGGCTTGTAGTGGATTGTCTTTATAACATCAGAATAAAAGCTATTAACTTCAAGAATGTTGTGAAAGCACTCACAAACTAAACAAATGACTAACCGCTCACCCTTGCTTTCCTCAGACTAGCGTGCTACTCACTGAAAAGGGGCTTCAAAGCCTTCTCAGGTATATAAATGATAATTACAGTATTGAAGCTTTAATATTAACCTGTATTTATATCGACTTCACAATGCCAACTACCAACACGTAGTAAGCAGATATGAAGTTCAGAATAGTAAATCTGCACTTCAGTAAATATGTTTACATCGACGATATGTTTGTAGTCGATATTGTTGAGTTGATATATGTGCAGGTCGATATTTCTGACCTGGATATTGCGATATAAATCTGGATGTAGCGCATTGCTGACCCTGTCTACCCCATGGCACACGTACCTCACACACTCTACTATCACAAGGCAATTCCTACCAGTTGAATGGCACTGGTAACCTCTTTCCGTTTAGGAGCAGTGCCCCTCGGTGCGAGCTCAGGTAATTTAACAGGAATACTATGCACTGCATGAACTCCTCATTAGTCAAATGTTATCCAACAATGAAGAAAGACTTGAGATTTCTCAGGGCAGACAAAGAGAACGCACGACCCCGACGTAAAAGGTTTTCAGTACGTCACATAGCGAGAAACCCTGTCGGTCATCGCTCTAGACAACTTGCAACGCATGCACTTATCCTGCCGATGCAAGCAAATCGCAACACCAATGGTTCATCCAATGGTAAATACAAAGGCACACAGCAAGGACATGCACAGATCAAACGATGGAGGGACCTTTGCGAAGCAGAAGCTGCTTACAATCACAAGACAACATTTCGAAGCAAGCATTCCGATGTATAGGAGCACTAGACCTATTATTACATATTTATTTATGTGTGAGTTTTATATAGCGCGAAATAGACCTCAAGGTATTGGGGCGCTTTACAGAGTAAGCACAACAACAACATGAGGTACATCGAGAATAGATTTAAAAAAAATAGTAATATGAAGCGTGGTTTCACAAAGTACAACAAATGTATTCGAAAGGGGCCATCGAAGCAGGGGGGATATACTTTGTAATTTTGTTTTTGAAGTCCTTGCTTTCCTCTGTCCAGTGCACTGCACTGACATATGCTGTCGTTAGCTCAGGGGACTGGGTTCCTTGGAATGTGTGTATTGTTTTAATTGCCTCCCAGTACTGAGATCGTGATTCGTGGTTTGACGAAAATACCGTTACTTGAAAGTACGAGCGTGGCTGAAATCAGCGAGCACGGACCATTTGCAGAGATGTTTGCTCACAGATTGCGATTAGAAATACATCGATACCGGGTGGGGCGTCTTCTTCCGGTGAGGAGGGAATCAAGGCTTCCAAAAATAGCAGCAGCCCTGGCAATCAGCGCGTGTGTACAGGAAGCAGTTCGGGGAGGAGCGCTGCGGGGTCACGGAGGGTCCCCGGGGGCACCACAGGACCAGTGAGGCGCACTACCTGCCCCCGCACAGAGCGTCACTCGGTGCCGACCTGGCACATTGTTCTGGAGACACTCTATCATAAAACCGGAAGTGGCGGCTCTTCTGCTCTCACTTCTCCTCGCTGCACCGCAACAAAGGCTCCGTGTGATGGCTGCTCAGCCACGGAGGGCGTTTCTCAGCTCCTCAAGCTTGCAATTAATAGGGTCAAGTAGCAGTACTATTAACTGAACACGTCTAAACATTGGGTTTATTATTTTGTACATCTCTTAAGATCCTGCTTCGTGCACGAGTATCTTTGCTCACGCTGCTTACTTCATTCACTGCGCCATATTCCTTATTGTACTTGAAGATCTTTTTCGTAGGGGTGAGAGGGAAATGGTGGGGCGCTGCTTCTGTGCACGTAACCTCTCCCATGTGTGTGTTTGATAACGGGGGTGGTGGGGGGGGGTCTGTGGTCCTCTTAAATGAGCATTTCAAGTGGCTTCTTGTTTTTTTCTCAGCTTCCTTGTATGAATCCTTGTTCCACAGCGCTTCATCTTTGGGTCATTTCCCAATGGGCAACCCTATAAATAAACATAATAAAAAAGCAATTTGATGTATCCATGTTTACAGATACCGTAATTACCCTTATACTTAACAGTGTCCCGCCACTACACCAATGAACACTCCTCCATTACTTCAGCATGATGACCATAGGACAGATGACAGCATATTGGCAGACACATGGCACACCTCTTTGAGCTTTGCTACATAGATCGTTTTGCAACCTGAAATTTACAGGTCTGGAACCCATCTTCATCCTTCACAGGATGCTAAACTAGGATGCATCGAATTGAGCAATAGTTAACACTTTTTATTAATCACCAAGAGATCATTCAGTTTATGATGTGCACTGTATATATGATTGGTCGATGCTTCAATGCAAATCCATTGACTGAGGGAAAAGAGGCACTGAATGCTAGTGCCACATATGTAGCGTGCTACTCGCCGAAAAAGCGCTTAGATGCCTCGTCAGGGGTATTAAGCACTATATAAATTCAATTACAATATGGGGGAGGGTCCCTAAGCCCACTGACAAAGAGTTACCCTGCAAAAATTACACCAGAGCTATCATATGGTTGCCAGTTAGCATCTGGAGAGAGCTATTGTAAGGCTTTGCTTGACAACATATTCCTGGGGTAAATCAAGGAACCAAATTAAGGCCATCAGACTCGAACATTTCCCGGTAAACAGTCTCGATGGATGGCTATGGAAAGAATTGCCAAGTACCAGGCATGCAATTCAAAGGCAGTAACTTCTGATCGTCAAACAATAGATAAATACTTTTGGAGTAAAAGAGACATTTCATGATCAGGTAGTCACCAGGTCACGTTCAAGTCTAGTGTCAAGAAACAGACAAAGCGCCATCCCTAATAAACGATTTTAATCACGTCTAGCAAACCCTCGTATAAGGTATTTTCCACATTTAATTGTGCTGGACGCTCAAACGTCATGTATGATTATCTTTCATCCTCAGCATTCTATAACATTCTCTTGCATATGGATCCGAAACCCACACTAAATGTGACAGGAAGATGATCTTGCATTCCCAATTACAGAGGAGTGTGTAATTTGTATGCATGAACCCTCATTATGAGTGGACTGGTTACTTGCAATATGTTACAGCACATTTCACAATTAGGGGTTTGGCTACTAACACAGTACCCCAACAGTTTTCCTTTGATACATTTCAGCAGGTCAAAACTGCTGAAACGTATTGGGTGAAAAATGCCAGATAATTATTGAGACATGCAGTGATGTATTAAACACCAAAATCAGCATGTTATTCACTTTTTTTTCAGGGTCAGACTCCTAATTGAAAGTTACTTGCTCGGTTTATTGCAAACTAATATGTCACATAGTAAATGTCCGAACAGTAACTCTCATTTTTATAGTTCTGTTAATCTATGAGGCAGCCCAGTGGGTTGAGTGCCTGCACTCTGTGTGACCATCAAGTCACAGGGTCCAGTTCCTACAGTGGTTGTGCAGCCTTTTATCTATCTGAGATTGTTAAAATGAATGCCATTAAGTTACTCAATAATGTTAAGCTTTTCATAAGCATTCAGAGTGAATTAAAAAAAGCACAGTTGTTTGTCACCTCCAAAATGACTTGCTGCACAAAGTCCAGTCAAGGTTCTTGCCCTACCACATGACAGAAAGTAACCTACCAGGACTCCGGAAATGCTTGTACACTCACAAAAAATGCCAGTAAACTCTGGCCTCGATTTCGAGTGACTTGTAAAAATCAAACAGCCTTTATAATCACTGTTTGTATAGGTTTTGAAATTTTAAGTTTGCAAGCTAAATCTGACCGGTGGATTTTTCCCCTGATACATTTTGAAGGGTCTCCTTTGCTGAAATGTTGGCTGGTGAAAAATGCCCAATAAATAACAGGACATGCATATTTTGGTGTGATAAGCCCTGAAATCTATATGCTGTTTCCCATTCCCATTACAGTGGGGGAAACTCGTAATTTGCGTTATTTATCACATCTGATAAAGAACTATTCCCACGGTAGAGTTATTTATTGGGTGGCATAAATAACATCCAAATACCAAGAGACTCGAAATTGAGGTCTAGGTCTTTTAGCGTTTCTGGAATTGTCAGCATCTCTTGGTACAGTTGACAACTCCATTTTGGAAAAAAAATCGGAGACTAGGCTACATACTAACTTAATTTCTTTTTTCAGCTAGGTGATAAAAAGCTGGGTGATAAAAGATGTTTTCAGATCTTTTGAACATACTTCTTCAACGCTAAACTTTAGGATACCAAAGGGGTTGCGATTCTCTTTGCTTTCATTTACATTTGTTTGATTACTGACACTGGGCTGACAGAGGCGTCTCTGGTAACCTTTGCAAGACTCAACCTCTCTGTAGCTCTGCTCACCTTCCAGAGTATGGGCTTTGCTGGTGCAGAGCAAGCAAACACATACATTGTGTATTTCCCTTCACCCCGTCTGCCCCTAACCAAGTGGGGCAATAACTGGTTCCCAGGCTTGGCCCTGGGGCGAGGAAGCAAACACTACTATAACCAGAGCCCTTCTCCTGCAATCCCCTATATTAATATATTTATGAATGACTTGGCTTTAAAAAAAGGACAGTGGAGACTTGAAGGTTTTAATCTGGTGGGCCCCTGGCCTGCTGTGGTGGTTGAGGCTCAGTGGGTTACACTGTGAGCCCAGTTGTATGTTCTGTGGCTAGGGTTTTATATCAGGACTTGACATAGGGCAGGGCACTATGTCCTTCCCTCCAAGCTAAGGGGGCATTTGGGTGCCAGACAACACAGTTCCTGAGTCCAGAGCTCTCACTTTTATGCACTGCACCGCACAAGACACAGGAGAGTGCAGACCTGCCAACTTCTGAAAAACGTTCCCAGTGTGGGGAGCGGGTGGAACTTTGGAGGGGCGAGGATTTGTGCCGGGCACAGCCAGAGGACCTTTAGCTCACTACCGCCCCAATCCCACACCAAAAAAACAAAGCTTATGAGACTGCTGTCAATGTCCTGTGGATGGTTCACACCCTGGAGTGGACATTGACTGCACAAAGCCTCCACATAATTAGCCAGAAACCTGCTCTCTGCAAGGGTTTCCATCTCACTGTGTGCACACCTTGTGATATTGGCTGCTCGCAGGAGATCCTGTGAAGAAAGCCAATATTGTATGACACACCCTGGCACCCTGTGAGTTGGAAGGTCTGAAACTGACACACTGAAATTGCTCTGTGACATTGACTGAACCGTGCCACTCCCCAGACATTTTTGCATATTTTTGGGGGAAACTTTTTAATGTAGCACCAACTCAACTCAAAGGTATTGGAGAGCTTTACATATGCACTAGTTACATTACCCAATGTCACATTCCATTTTTTAAGCAAGGGCAGACTAGGTGACTTCCCCAGAATCACAGGATGTTGAGCTGACGCCAAGACTCGAACCTGGTTCCCCAGTTCCAAAGTGGGCAGCTCTGGCCTTAACTCCACGCTCTCTCCCCAGTTCTGGGAGAGAAATGAACTGTGAGTATCCTTACACCATGCTGACAGTACGCAGCTGCTGGGGAGGTGGAAATCTTGGAGTCTAGATCCACAAAATGTCATCACTCTCTCCCTTCACCGAGAGGCACTGCCATAGAGCAGGGGAAGATGTGAGCTTAAGGGAGACGGGGGCAACTGTTGTAACACATAGCTACAGAGACATGACCATTTGGCGTGTAGATTAGCAGAGAGACCACCTGATCTCGCGATACCAATTGCGCGGAAGTTAAGAACTTAAATAACGATTGTTGCAACTTGGTGCAAAGAATTCAATATGCTAGACTATACAAATTTGTGATACTGAATATGAAAAGACATTTAAACAAAATATTTAACCCTGGGAAATCTACTTCTAGTTAAGAACAAATATGATCAAGCTTTGATAAAGAGGGTGGCTGTTTGGATATTGAGTATAAGAATCATATTTAAAGAATCAAAGACATTTTTTGCAAGAATTCACCGAGCATGACTGATTAATAATTTTTGAATGGACATCCATGAAACACATGTAATGATGAACATGTACTCTCAGGATAGACATTGTTGATTGAATACGCACCATAGGGGTTTGGTGCCGGAGGTGAAGGCGCCAGGCTATCTTTCCCCACACCCCACACCCCACCTCAACGTCAAACATAACTACAGAGGGACATTGCTCTTCACTACATTGCAAGTGAGTTCCCACCTCAGAAAGGAAGCCCCTTGCAGTGGGTAGAGCTGGGGGCAAGGGTGATTAGATTTTGACCAAATCAAAACAGTAGGTTGAGCTAGGAGACTGCCAATTGGAAGATTGGGTCTAGAAGTGTTGGATCCCATATGTATCTTCTGTTCTCCCTCACTTAAAAGCTATATAAAACCCCTGATCATTGGCATCTAAAGCTATGCCACTGATATTTGGTCTTGTGTTACAACACAAAGTTACTTTGGTGGTGGCTGACACTGAAGGCAACTCTGCCTAACTGATAAACTGTCTTACACATGGGGCTCCGGATGTAAGGAAGCTGGTTTCAATTGAATACATTTACGACTTTAAGGTGAGACCATTATTTTGATTGGCAGCCAAACCTGAAGATGTTTAACAGGCACATTAACATTCCCTGTATCATAATCTGATTATATCTCAAGAAAAATCATGAGCTTGTGCTTTATGTTGGGTACAGGGTTTCACCTATAGCACTCAAGTCAACAAAGCGGTAAAAAGGGTTTTTGAAAGTGAACATATTTATATGCATATTCCTGTAAAAATTCAGTGGTGGCAAAGGATACAGTGATCAACTCCCAGCTTAGTTACTGCATAGCGCTGTACAGTTGACTGACAAAGAAATTGGTATCCAAATTGCAAAAAGTGCAAAACGCAAGTGTCAGGCGAACTGTTCAGCTGAAGATGTTTGACCGCCACGTGTCACCGTCCAAACATAAACTAGGCGTGGGACGTGATAGGATGATCTTCATTGGCTTGCATATAGGTCAGAGTTTATGATGAGTGAAAACATCATCTACATACCTACAATGCGAGCGGTCCACTCCAGCTAAGGTGCAAAGCTTGAGAAAGGGTAACTCTCCGAAGATTCAAGCAACATTTCCAAAGAGAGAGTAGCTGAGGATTTCCCTCAGGGGAGGGAGAGCAAAGAATACGTTGCCCTTTCCCCAAAAAGGAGCTTGTTTCCTCATACAGGTCTGAAAACACTCTTAAACAACCCCTCTTTGGCAACAACACATGGTGATACTATAAGCTGCTTGAGTTTCAGACTCGTATTTATCCCCGGAGTTACCAATACTGGGGGTCATCAGTAACTCTGTGGAGAAAGAGGGAAATACTCCTCATTACATATTTTTGGGCAATAGCTTGCAGGAATCCGCATTTCTGTGTTGATTCCACATGTTTTCCTCCAGAGTTTCACCCATAATTTTCGGCTACTTTCTGCATTTTGAGGCCCAGGGTGAATCCTAGAAACTTGTAATTCTGATGGGGCATTAAACTCTTATTAATGACCCCCATCAGATTTCTGGGGGCTCTCAAAATAAGGACTTTCGTTGCATAGATTCATTTGACAGTCTGGGAAAGCAAAAAACTATAATACACCTGGATGGGCAGCGCTTAAAAAGCAATTCATATTATGAAGGCATCTAATGCATACACTTGCCAAACCTGATTGTTAGTTCTCCTGAAGTAAACACTTCTGCCTCAACTCAATAAAATCAATAAAATCAGGGTTACTAGTTTCATAATCTCTTGAAAGGACACATTACAGCTCGTTCCACATCAAATTAACATCCATTAATCTGGCTCTTGAGAAAGCTTCACATTTTAGCTCTACGCTGCTTTCATGGTGCAGTGACACAACTGTCCTAGATTCTAGGGGCCAGGTTGCAAACAGTCAATAATGTATTCTCGTAGGTTAACGCCTATGTTTCCGATTTGTTGGAAATTCACAAAGGTTTACAAGAATGTGTGGAGGGAAAACTTGCCAGTCACAGGCTGCTAGGAGTACTCCTGAAAAATCTTTGTGATTTTCCACTTATGGTAATGACGAGGGGTTACTGCATGTACACATTTATGTTGTGTATGTCTATGCAGGGTAGAATGTCTCGCATCAGGGCATTTGAACTTTGAAGCTTATTAAAAAGATTTTCTCCACAAGGAAAATGTTTTCCACAAAAATAAATTCCTTTCCCTTTATGGGTCCCAATTTTGGGTGTGTTCCCTTCGAATTGTGAAATTAAAACAGATTTACTTCTATCATTCATAGAAGTAAATCTACAATCATTTCCAGATGGGAATGGCTCATTGTCCGCACAAACGGTGTCCCAAAAAGTTCAGGACATTCTCGCCCTGGAATGCCCATTCTCTGGTCCCAGGAGATTTTCTCACATGAAATATGTGTAAGTAACTATGTTTACAAGTGTCAACCCATATCTTTTTAATCATATTAAGGTCAGAAACGGCATTCCCATGTGTAAGTTTAACTTACTAGCCAAAATGTCTTTTTGGATTCGGGCCCCAGATTACTTTTCAATAAGACCTTTGCCCTACCCAGTTGAGAGCAGGGGTGTTTCTGACCTCTCTTGTGCCGTGAGCGGCCATCTAAGTGGGGAGACAAGCTTTGCTTTGAAAGAGATGGCGGCCAAGTGTGGACGGCAGAGTGTGCCGAGTAACAAAGGATCAGAGCCTTGAGCAGCCAAGACAAGCACAGCGTCGCTGTCCAGGTGCTGAATTGCCCAGGACACAAAACAACATTTCTGGATATGAAATTTGCTATTTTCTGCCAAAAGGAATTTCCCTACCTCCTCTAAAAACCTTGCAGTTAGAGTCTCATTACAATTATTGATTTCAATTTATAAAAAAAATACTCCTTTTCAAAAGGAGTGAGGTGCTTGGAACTCTAAGAAGATATTTTTTCTGACAAGAAGATGGCAGGGCCCAGGAGTGCTGCAGTTTCGTCATCAACAAAAATGTATGCTCTTATTTTAGAATTATTGCCGTTTGTATTGGCCATAAACGTAGATAACGCATCGTTGTGCAATCACTGTTAATAAAAATAATAGTAAAATAAGGATTATAATTAGCATTAGTCTTTTCCTTCTTCCTATTGTTACTGAGGCCAATACTCAGAATAAGTACCCCAAAGGTGGTGATGTCTATTACTGGATGGCTTGCGTTTTCAACAGCTATGCCCTCCTACTGGTGGTGGAGTGATAACATCATGACTCAAGTGTTGGTGTATCTCAGTTAATGAGCAGAACTCTGAACCTCTCTGCTAGCAGAGATAGGATCTACACCCTCATTTTATTCCCAACTTCCAAAACCTTAACAAGGATTCTTTCTTCCATGCATAACCTCCTTTTTTGTAAGACATGGAAGGAATTTGTAAGTAAGACAGGGGATAGGGCTGTGAGGCGTGTGAGCATACTTGATTATATATTCAACAAAGGGGATTGAGGACTTGGAGCCATGGCGTGTTTCAGGATCACTGTTCATTGCATGCAAATAGCTCTTAAGTGGATATCCTTAAAATAAATCTGACTTGGTTCCTCCCCAAGGGAACCACCTTTTGGTAGCCCTGGTGTACAGGAGTGCAGAATTAGAGACGAGCAAAAGCATAATAATTTGAAGCAAGCTTTCAGAATAAGAATCCTACATGTAGAGTAAAAGTTGCATCATTCTGCAAGGAAGACTTATTAAACTTCAAAAGACACTAATTTCTCGAATAGTATGCTGGTTGTATGGGAAAATGTGCTGGAGAGTTGCCCTTTTCTGTAAACTACGTGGTTGGTGGAAGGGCTTGAAATTGTGCATTAGACAAAAAAATAGGGCAACAAATATTACATTAATTAGTACAGACACAAAAGGATTTAGCAAAATGAAATGTTTTTTTCTAAATCGTGTCCAGTTGTTTACCAAGGTGAAACGTTTTTTCTTTATTTTAGAATGATTAGACTATTTTCTATTGTCTGTATGTTGTAGCTGAACTCGTATGAATTGGTTACATTTACACATCACCTGATAAAGCACCACTTTGGGCCTGATTTAGAGTTTGGCAGACAGGTTACTCTTTCATAAACATGACGTATATCACTTCCCTTATCACAAGTGCATTATATCCTATGACACTTAGAAGCTGCTGACAGGTTTGAACTTTTTCTGAAGAAGCATAACTACCTAGGACAGCAGACATGGTCCCTTTCCATTTGAAATTTCACGAGACTCGCACAAAAAAAGCAGAAAATGCATCTTAGCTTATCAGATCTGACAATCAGATCCATGGATACAGATACTTACCCCGCTCCATTCATGTTGGAAAAATCTGTTAGGTGGGTGTAGCGAAGGCTCCACCCCATTTAGAGTGACAAGTAGCCTACCCAACCAGACTGTTCAGAGGTTGGTTCTGTCCTTTCTGACTGTGTGTTGCGGCTGTCAACAAGCTACTGATTATATGAAAATGCTTATTTCATTAAGAAACATACATCATGTAAAATTTGCAGTGAAGCGCTTAAATGAGAATATGTTTTTGCAAGTTATAGCTCAGTTGATATGAAACAGCTTTAGGGCTTCATAGGCATGTGGATGTCAGACTCCACAAATGTGATGCACTATTAACATGTTTTAGCATCACTGACCATGAGTATATCTAGAAGTTTAAATGATAAAAGGTTTAGCAAGATCAGGACACCATCCTGTGAGACAGACCATTTTTAGGTCGAGCCTGGGCAGCGCATGCGCTGCTCTGCGAGGCATGCTGTATTCAGGTAGAGACTTTAAGCTCCGCCCACTCTCCACCCATATTTTTCATTGGCTTGTGTCATTGTCCACTGTAAACTGTGACTGTTCATCGGTCAATAGGCTAAGTAGTCCCTCCTTAGTATCGCTGTGTCTCATTTTGTAACCTCCCACGGCAACACCTGCTGTTATGAGTGTTGTTACTCGGTAGGCTTTAATGACAGCTTCTGAGCACTATTTTTTCAAATAGCAATAGGTCTCGCTTTTGCGAGAGGTTAAGCTATTGGCATTGTAAATAACAATGCCGTTAATTTATCTGTTTTAAAAACAATAAATAAATAAAAGGCATTGTCATTTACAATGCCAATAGCTCAAACTCTTGTAAATACAAGACCTATTTCATTGCAAATGTTTGTTACTGTATGCAGCTACCTGCTGTAATTGCATTAACTAAAGAAGATGGGTTTGGGTCTTTGTGAAGTGGAACAGGAGGCTACACCACACTAATAAATATAATGAAAACTGTGATTCTCCGCTCTGCTCAAATAATCTTTACTGTACAATACAGATGAATCCATTGTATCGTGTATGAAATGTCACAATTAAGTTTCAGCATTTCATTGCATTATTTTATATCTCCATTCTATTTGCATAGACAAAAGCACATGCCACATGAATATCTCGAATTATCATGTGATCCATTGGCCTCATTATTCATATTTTTACTGTAACCTTTGTGTGCTCCAACAAAACAACAAGTGAACTATCATCACTAGGGAACACATTCACCAAGTAAAAATTATGTAAGGAAGTCAAATATGACTAAAACTTCTGGAAGATGCTATGTACTCATAAGGCAATGACTAAAGGAATTTGGTAGCAACCAATGTTTGTAAACACAAGGCTTAAGTTAAAAAAGGTGCCATAATGATTGTTCACGTATTATTATGTATTTCACCTTAAATGTCCTTGGATCAGGGTGGGGACCATATTTAATTAAGGGCCTCTCATAGTTTGTGAAGGATCGCCCTGGGAAACTTCCTTCATGGTCTTTATAAGAAAAAACATCAAAAAATAAATTCTAATTGGTCAGGCCCACCGGACAGCCACGGGAATGAACAATCTGATTGGCGGTTGCACATGAAGAAACATTTTGTGGTCACCATTTCTGGACTCGGGATTTGGTCATCCAGTTATGAAAATATTTACAAAATGATTTAGAAAGGGGCAGGGATACTCTGACCCCCTAGCTTGTGTGGGGGTCGGCAGTCCCGCAGTTGTCATTTGAGATATATTTTTCTAGGGGGACTGCAACTACAACGGAAAATGATATCTATAAAATGTGAACCTTAATTTCTCTAAAATAGCTTAACAGAATTACACAAAATCACAAGAAGCATGCTTTCAGACTAAAGATCTAGCCTTCTGCTAAATGTTGTGGAGTTTTGTTCAGTCGGTTTTCCAGTCTCTTTGTTTAATTTTTCATATGGAAAATGCATGCGGGAAAAGGATTTTAGGACCCCCCATTTTTCTCAGCTCCCACTTAAAGGATTACCCCAAAACTTTTCAGGAAAGAGCTGAAGTGGGTTTACTTTTTAGTGGAAAGTTTTGTGAAGATTCATAAATGTTACCAAAGTTATTAGCAAAACCAAAAAAAATAACGCTATTCCTAAGCGGAAACTCCGACATAACTATAACTACGCAGCGGCGATCGCCACTGTGTAATATATATGTATGTATACACATATATATTCTCTCTCTCTCTCTCTCTCTTTCCCTCTCTTTCTGTCTCTCTCTCCCCCTCCCTTCCTCTCTCCTTGATTCATTGGTCTGTTGAACTCTCATTCACATTTTGCTTCCGCCCACCACAGCATGGGGTAATGGATCTGCACACTTTAGCCTTTAGCTCTCTTGCGTTGAGAGTGATGATATTTTGTTTGATCACATATGCATAATTGTCTAAAATGTAGTGTATTTCATTCTTTGTTGGTGGGCCAATCCTTTTTTTTATTTCCATTTTTTATCCTTTTTAAAAAAATCTTTTTATAATCATGCTTCCTTATGTGAAATATGTCTTACGGTTAGCTTGTTCAAAGTTTTTAGCACCTTTTCTTTCCACCAAGAATGATAGTTTCCTTTGATATGCATTACAACTAAAAATGCTTTCAATACCTTTTCTAAGTACACGTGATTGCTGTGAAAAATATGTACTGTTCTATTAAAACTTTACACAGTTTTTATTTAGCATTTTTATTGCACTCATAATATGGCCACCACCTGTAGGTTGAGGGATGTTTTCTTTTTTTCTCCTTTTTATTTTGTGGCATATGCTTGCAGGAAGGAAAGACCATATCTATTGACTGTGCCAATGCTTGTTATTCTTTGAAACTTCAAAGCTCCCCAAAAAAGTATAGAACATGCTTTGTTTCACACATCCATTGTTACATTTACCCTAATCCTGTACTTCCCTTCTGTTTTTAGGTCTCGCGCCTAGCGTTGCAGTGCGCAGCACTGCTCGCGCAGCGTGAGACCTCTAGAAAGGGCTTTAGAAAGCTAACCACACGCTCGTGCGTGTGGTTTTGCTTTCCGCGGCTGCCATTGGCTTTCGCGTGCTTTTTTTTACAAAATACAGCACGCAATTGGGCAAAGGCGGGCGCATGTCCCGCCTTTGCTCCGCCCATTCCCGTCGGTGGCCAGCACGTGCAGCAGCGCGCGTTCGTCTCGCTGCCGCGCTCCCTCCCCCGCTCCTCTGTGGTGTGCGCGCACCACTGGTTTCGCGTTCGGCTCCTCTGTGGTGCGCGCGCACCGTTTCTATTCCGTGCTTGTTTTACAGTGGCACGACATCTGCACTCCTGTCCTCCTCCCACTTTCTGCTCTGTGACATTTTGTTCTAATGCTCGCTGGCCAGTCGATGACCACTACAGCACAGTGTGGCACATAATGCTGGGGTCGCATGGTCTGCCGTTTGCCTCACCCCTGCACCTAATGCACTGTTTCTCAATGCGGAGACGCTGACTTGCTGGCCCTCCCCGCCTCTGCCCGCTCTGCCGGCCCTCCCGCTGCTGTTGTGCATGCAGTGTGACAGGTAGGCTGCCTTTGCCCCATGCTCCAGTTCCGTTTAGAGCAACTGTTGTAGTATATGAACAATTTCCTTGAATGAATGTCTCCACATGCCCTGCATTGGTTGTTTTGTTTTTTGAGGCCGCAGGTGGGTTGGCTGAAGCTGTCTGCCGCGAGGCACTCTGATTGGCCAGCTGTCTCATCTTCCCATGTCTGTCATTGACTCACTTTTTCAGGAGCTGTCCAAAGTGTGATGCTCGGCTCTGTTCATAAGAGGGGAGGGAGGGGGCGGGATCTGTCAACAGTGAGTGCACGAACCCAGCTCAGCTGATACTATCTGCAGCCTTTTGTCGGTACAGCGCACCTCTCGGAGCTGGCGAGTGCTCTCCTGGCCTCAACGATCTGGCTTACAGCATCAGTCCTCCAAAAGGGTTGGGGGCATCTTGTGTGCTTCTTCTCGGACTCTTCATCTGAGCCTTGCATTGTGCAGCGGCCACCAGCTGAATGATCTGCACCACAGCAGGCAGGTTGTGCATGTGCCGGAGCGCAGGTGAACAAGGCTGCTCTCACTTATAATAATATTAATTATCTGCATTCACAACGAGACCTAACAACTTATTTGCTTATGTTTGAGGCTGAACACGTAGCACCTGTCCGTTCAACACATGTGTCTTTGAATATAAAAATACGCAATTCATGCTGCTTTTGTTTTAAAAATAGGATTTCATTTTGTGGACTTATAATTTACAACATGTTCAGTCATTATTTGGTTGTAAATTCTGGGTTCATGGTTGTGGTTCTACTTGGCTATATCCAATGTGTGCCCAAAATTCACTCACTGCAGCCCACATGACGCAGGCGTGAGTGCTTTGGTCAGTAGTGCAGCAATTCACCGGTTGGAATCCTAATACTGCAGTGTCACATTTTTCCCTGTTAATGCATGTTTTCATTCAGTCACATGGGTCAGCAGATACACACCATGACATTTTATCTGTCGCATGTGCCATGCATTCTTAATACAGTGATTCCTGAAGTGCATTGCTGCACCTTATCTAGACATAACTGCACGCTGGATTTAACTTTGATGCTAGTTTCAGTCTTCCATGAGAAATCGCCATATGGGTTAATGTAATAAAAACAGAATACTTTTGTTGGCTGCATGTTTTTGGGCCGTCCGATGTCTTTTATTTAATGTCCTTGTTTCAGCACACATTTTTAAGTCGAGCATCAGTGTGCATGCGCTGTCTGCAAGACCTGCAGTAATCACTTTACGGAGTGTAATCCTGCCTGCTGCTTGCAATTGGCTCACTCTTGCGTCGCTTTTATTTCCTGCCTCCTTATTGGTTAGGGCTTCAATACATTACTTCCGGTTTTAGGTGCGGAGCACCGGCCAATTACAGTTTCCTTACACTTGTAAGTGTTATGTGTTCTTTGGGGACTACTTGTTTACTTAATTTCATACTAGTGTTCCTTGCACTGTTTGTTCCTTGCGCTGTTTATTTTTTCATCATGGCCCACGGTGGCCGCACGCTTAACTTGGATGTATTTGGGCGCCGCGCTTTATATTTTGCACAGCGCCTGCTTTTTTTTTTATCTGCGCACATAAATTGAATGTATTTGGGCACAGCAGTTTATATTTAGCACGGCGCCCCCTTTTTGTTTTTGGGTGCGCACATAACTTGTATGTATTCAGGCGCTCAGAGGGGAAATTAAGATAAGGCCAGCTGCATCCCGCTGTCGCCCTGCAGCTAAGCACGCACAACTTCACAAAGGCCGAAGCTTTGGCCCTAGATTAGGAAGTACTTCTAGTGCATTTGCCAGCTGCTGCTTGGCACTTGCAATCTCTCACGTTACACCTTTAAAAAAAGCAGCAGCGGCGCTGCCGATCCACTTCCGATACCAAAGGGGATGATGGACGGAGCGTTAGAGCAAATCAAACACTCACCCCCAGTCAAATGATCTGGGTTTAATCCATCATCATTCTTTAGCTCACTCCACCACCCCAGTTCAGACATGGCCATATGCAAATCAGTCTGACCCTGTGCCTCATGGGAACAGTCCAGCCCGAACTGCCAAGCCATGTCTTCCCTGGACCGGAAACAAGCATCCTGGGACCGGTTTCGGGTTCAAAACCCTCATCAGCCAGGCTATCTTGAATCCAGTGGCAAAGTGAGCAAGGGACCCACGTCTGGGGATACCCTGCCAACTTAGGGCGAACAAAGCAATACCAAAGGGGATGATGGACGGAGGGTTAGAGCAAATCAAACACTCACCCCCAGTCAACTGATCTGGGTTTAATCCATCATCATTCCTTAGCTCACTCCACCACCCCAGTTCAGACATGGCCATATGCAAATCAGTCTGACCCTGTGCCTCATGGGAACAGTCCAGCCCGAACTGCCAAGCCATGTCTTCCCTGGACCGGAAACAAGCATCCTGGGACCGGTTTCGGGTTCAAAACCCTCATCAGCCAGGCTATCTTGAATCCAGTGGCAAAGTGAGCAAGGTACCCACGTCTGGGGATACCCTGCCAACTTAGGGCGAACAAAGCGATACCAAAGGGGATGATGGCACTGTACATCTTCCCTGCCGTACTGTACCTCTCAACATGGCGGGCTGCAGCAGCGGGGACACCAGGGCGGTGGTTGAGCAGCTCCTGGTGATCCCGGACTCAGTTGCTTATAAATAACAAAGTGTACGGTTTAAGGTAATTCTGTTAAACTTTAATTTTAAAAGGTGTACGCAGGAACTTGCTCTTAATTTGTTTTATGTGTTTCCTAAAAAAGAGCGTCGAGATCCTTGCGTGCAGCTAGAAGGTGTATTATGACGTCATCTGAGCCGGGGCTGCTTACAATGGTTCTCCTCTCTTCATTTCGCTGGGACTGCCATAAGGGTCGGATAGCTATGACTTTGGGTAGAGTTCGGTGCTGGGGATGTCATTGATGTTACCCTCTCTCCCTTCCCCCTTTGTGCCATCCCATGTTTTCCTCTGATTGAAGCACAAGGGGCAGACCGTCTTGGCAACAATGCAAAAGCAAAAAAATACTATCTCGAAACGCTGTCTTTTTTCCAGTGCTAAAGATTAAACTAAGGGACCTTGTACGCCAATTTAGCCGGGAGACTATTTATGCCATGTATTATTAATTTTTCACGTATTATGTCTGTGGCTAGTAAAGGCTTATTCTTTTGTTAGGTATTCAATGTCACCTCACAGAGCTAATTTGACACTAAATAGAAATGGGTAGGACGCAGCAGTTTGTTTTGCTTGAGGATATGTGGAGAGAAACCGCAAGAGGGTATTTTTCATTTGATTAAGGATCGGGTTGCCCAATTATTGGTTGTGATCATTGCATGTAATATGCACGTGCAATTATTATCTTCTCTTTATGTAAACAACAATGCGTAGGTATGTAGGGGTGCCTGTGTGTGTGTGCTTGTATATATGTGCATGTGTGCGTAAGTATGTAAAAGTATCTCCTCTTGGTAATGCTGTATATGTATGTGCATGCTTCATTATGTGCATGTCTATGTACGCGTGTGTCTGTGTTTGTATGTGCTAGTGTCTCCATGCGTATCTGTGCATGAGTGTGTGTGTGTGTGGGTGTGTGTGTATGTATGCGTATATGGTTGCATCTATCTGTGTATGCAGCTGCAGGTGGCTGTTCCCAAATGTGTGCATGTATATGTGTGTGTTTGTGTCTGTGTATGCGTGTTTCTTTGTATCTGTGCGTGCACGTTTGTGTGTGTCTATGTGTGCATTTGTTTATTTTGAAGTTTTTTTTAATGCACATAAAAGACCCAGGAGGTGGGTGAGAGCGCTTTACCAAAAACAATATCTATGACAATAACCACTGGTTTTGTTTTGTTACCACCATGCCCCCTCAGATTGGACCCAGGGGACCGAGGAAAAGAATGAGGTCGGGTGAATAGCAAGGGATATTGCTTCAGTTCTGCAAAAACGTTTTACTCCGGGAATCCATCAATTCGGGGTTAAGGTGTGACTACAAAGAGGGTAGAGTTGCAAGGAGCGGAGTCATGAAAAGCAGTCTGACAGTCCACATTACTTCTTTTTTAGGTCTCGCCTAGGCAGCGCGCATGCTCTTTTCCTCCTCAATATCCTTCCTGATACCTCATGGTGCTCTTCTCCTCACTCTTCATCTTTGTGCCTCACGCTGCTCTTCTCCTCACTTTCCGTCCTTGTGCCTCCTGCTGCTCTTATCACTCTGCATCCTTGTACCCCCTGCTGCTCTTCTCCTCACTCGCCGTCCTTGTGCCTCACGCTGTTCTTCTCCCCTCCCTCTCCATCCTATTGCCTCACGCTGTTCTCCTCCCCACTCTCCTTCCTTGTGCCTCACACTACTTTTCTCCTCGCTCTTCTTGCTTGTACCTCCTCCTGCTCTTCTCCTCACTCTCCTTACTTATAGTTCATACTGCTCCACAACTAACTATCCCAATACAACACACATAATTCCACTACACACCACATACATACAACTCCATAACACATAGGTAAAACACATTCCCATTTACAGCGCTAAAAACGCTAACTCAAATAAATGCGAGACCTATTGCATTTTCAATGCTTGTTTATTCACAGTTCTAGATTCCCATGCACACAGTAGCATGCACGGGTGTCTATTGCCAGAGAACTGTGATTGACAGGATGGAACTAACCTTTCCTGAGCAACACCTCGAGACATTCTACACTTCACATAATGGCTGACTTTTAGCTATGAATTGCATTCGCTTCATGACAAATTAGAGTAGGGTTATTTGTAACTTTGGTATTTGTGTAATCTACTTAAAACTTAAAACACGAATATTTCTGTTACATGCCTTATTATGTGTGTTATGTTTGTGGTGTATTTGCACTACTGTACCCTTGGTTAGAAGATATGCATATACACTCGTGTTCATTAGTTAATAATTTACATTTTAAAAATCAGCCTTGCATTTTTTCGTGTTTTTAAATTTTTGCCAGTGATCCATGAATGGCTTGTAACTGGTTCTCATAACTGCGCGATTCTTGGTGAGTTGTAGATCTTAAAATGATATTGAGCATTGTGAAGTTGGCTTGAGTATCTTCCCCTGGCGTGGCCTAGAGTATATAGCTGAGAAGTCGTAATGTTGGTTGCACAGGAGTACTTAATGATACCTTTATTGTTTATGTTGTTACTGTGTGTATTTTGAAGTTGTTCTTGTTTAAAAGATTGTTTCATTCTGTCAAGCTATCCTACTTTTAGCGTTTTAATGGCGTGAGGTATGCACATGGATTAGTCAGTCTATACTTTGTTAAACATTTTATATAAGTGTATTTAGAGTCCTTTTTTTAAAGCTCTTTTTGTTCCCTCTGTGTCTGTTTAATCTTTTGTGTGTATGTCCTTTAGTTAGAAACTTGCATTTGTTCGTTGTAAATTTGTGTTTGTTTTTGTACACCATTGTACTATGTTTACAACTTCAGTCAGTGTAAGGAGTGATTAGATACTTGATGGTAAATATGGAATGTTATGCTCAATTGTTTTCACTCATTTTAGCTAAATGCAATCTGGATCTATTACTAGTGTTCCTTAAATTAACAAAATAAATCCTTAACAGCACTTTCAAGAGCATGCGATATTGTTATAATCCAAAAATAGAGTTGATGCATTTCACAGAGATACCCATGGACCTTATATTTTTAGGGAAGGTGCTTTTATTGGAAAGACAAACAAGAGCAGGATCCTACATAAAAATATAATAATTACATTTTAAATGGGTCTTCCAGTAAAATTAAGGGAGTTATTAAAATGTTCAGCAAAAACATGAGGTATTAATTTGTTAGTTTTATTGTAGATAGAGTGGGACAATATTTTCTACCTGAGATTATGATAAATGATAGAGAACTCTCATTTTATACAAGGACATATTTTTGCGTCTAATGTTAACCATGTTTGGTTAAAACATGTGTTTTGGAATTTTATTGACATTTGCGGAAACAGTCACTATTAGCAGGTGGACACTTTAAGATAGTATTGGATAATGAATTGGACTGGTCAGTAAATAGCAAGGCAGTCTCTTGTCACTCAAATAGGGTCTTATTTCATTGCTGAACGTGCTTAATCTGTTGGATGTTTGGTTGTAGTGTCATCCATTCAGATCTGTCTGAAGCTTTTATGGGGATCAAGTCAAAAGGTTTTTAGGGGCTCACTCTGGCTTTCACCTCATAAATAGAAAATACACGTTTTCTTGTAAAGATAAAAGACATTCATTGTCCCCATCCGGTGGCAAGGATGTCTTAGTTGCTATATCATGAATGCGCAGGCCAGTCAGCCAGGCCTGCTTTTTTTTATCAAATAGTATATTAATTCATTATGTAGCAGGATGGAGGGATCCTTAAAAGTGTATTGCCCAGGGCAGAGATCTACATTTATCCTCTCTTTCTGAAGGGCCTGAATCTAATAGTGGTATTCTTTTTATGTGTCCTTTCAACACACACATTCCTGAATGGATTTGTTTATAATTTCTAAAAAACACATTTCAGAGACTAATCAAAATAAACATAGGGAAGTATGCTTCCTCTGATCTTAAGGCTATTTACTTAAAATTGATCTTGTGGCCCTGTAGACAAAAGGGAGAGGAGAGTACAATATTTTCCCATGGGGCGAAGAAGATTTTCATTTTTGTGTGTGTAGCAGAATTGAAAACATTTTACAGAAGATACTGGTTCTGTGCTTTAGTTTTTAAATTAATGAATGCTTTTAATGCATCAGATAGAGAAAGAACTATGAATTGTGCCTCAAATAAAAAGTAAAAGACACACAATTGATGGACGGAATGCAGAACAAATCCAAACATTCACACCCAGTCAAGAGATCTGGGTTAAATCCATCATTCTTTTGCTCACTATACCACCCCAGTTTAGACCTGGCCATATGCAAATCAGTCTTGACCCTGTGCCTCATGGGAACAGTCCAGCCCGAACTGCCAAGCCAGGTCCTCCCTGGACCGGAAACAAGCATCCTAGGACTGGTTACGGGGTTTCACCCCTCATCAGCCAGGATAGCTTGAATCCAGTGGGACAGTGAGACCGGGACCCACGTCTGGGCATACCCGGCGCACTTAGGGCGAGAAAGCAAAAGGCACACAATTGATGGACGGAATGCAGAACAAATCCAAACATTCACCCCCAGTCAAGAGATCTGGGTTAAATCCATCATTCTTTTGCTCACTATGCCACCCCAGTTTAGACCTGGCCATATGCAAATCAGTCTTGACCCTGTGCCTCATGGGAACAGTCCAGCCTGAACTGCCAAGCCAGGTCCTCCCTGGACCTGTAGGCTGCTGAATTATTTGTGATTAATTGAAGAAAATTAGGAAGTACAATTTTGTTTTTCTACAGAGCATTATGCTGAGTAGGCTACAGCAATCTAGAGGTCAACTAGTTTGTTTTTTTGTAAACTGTATCTACACCTCTGTCAAGCTCAAGCTGACTTTGATTTACTGAGTTTGAGATTGATGATGTGATATCAGCAATTAAAACAACGAATACTGGGAAGTCACCTGGCCTGGATTGCTTTTTGCCATGTTTCTCAAAATGGTGTTAACTTTATGGTGATAACCTGGTGTGAGGTCTATAATAAAATTATTTAGCAAATTACTTCTGTTCTATGTGTACTGCATTGATTACTTTAATTTCTAAATCTGTAAGTGACACCTCATACTGCACTAACATTCGACCTACTTTCTTACTGAAAGCTTATATATTCGTGTTGGGAAAGATAGTTGCACTAAGCATTTTTAAGCTTGTCTGTTCTAGCCAAATTGTCAATAATAAAGGGAGATCTAGAACTGGCAACACAAGCCACTTGATGAATTTACTGTCAATGCACGTGAATAATCTGGATGTATCTGCTGTCATACTTATTGAGAAAGCATTTGATAGCGTCAGTGGATATTCTCTTCAGTATACAATAAGACGATCAAAGTTTGGAAGGGATTTCAGAGATTCTTTAAGGCATTATATAGCAATTGCCAGGCCACTGTTTTTACCAACTATTATCTATTATGATTTTACACTGGAATGCGACACAAGGCATGACGGTCCAGTGTTACTTTTGTGTTTAATTTAACAATTGATCTGTTACTATTACTGATTCATCTATAATCTGGAAAACCTAGAATGAACATTAATCAGATGCTGTCAGTAAATCGTAGTAAATCTCAGAAATGAAATGGACAGTGACAAAGGACAGGAATAGATGGATTATTTAAACTTCCCATTGTGAAACAAAATCAGAACGCTACATTTGATATCTTTATACATTTTTATGTTTAATGTCGGTGTAGAAAGCTGGCTCTTTATGTGATATATCAAAAATCTGATATACCGTGTCAAGAGTCCGGGGCTCCCTTACTAGTGGACAGGGACTTGCTATGCAATCCCAAAGTGCTTGATAAGGGGGTAGTGTGGTTGAGCAACCTTAGGCTTAACACAGAGGAGTGCAAGACATTTGCAAATACACACAATGATTAATAATTGACACACACGACTCAAGAAGGAGATCCACACCAATTTATAAAAATAGCAAGTATCTTTATATATGTTTAGGCATCAGAGAAAAATCGTTCAGGTAAGTACGTTTTTAAATATAAATTCTTTTCACTTTAAAAAGTGAACACTGCAATTTCTGAGTTCTGCAATGTTATTCTATGGAAGGAAGAACAAGTTCTGCAAACAGGTATAGTACAGTGACTTACAAGACCAATTTCGAGGAGTTAAGATGAGTTGGGGGCAAGGTCCAAGGCAGCACCAGCAGTACACCACCAGTGGCACGAGGGCGGCAGGGTGGAAAACAACGTCGGGAGCACAATGTATTTCAATGGAGATGAGTCACTGAGGAAAGAGGCTGCAGGCTCTGGCCCGGAGACCAGTCGGGCTAAAGCAGCAAGTGGGCTCAGGCCTTGCGATTCTCGGGGACAAGGGGACACATTTGGTCTTCTTCTCCAAGCCTCAGGGGCGACGGGTGCATGGGTGTGTTTAGGCATCGTGTTTTTCATGCGGTTGAGGGGGCCTGCGTGCAGAGGCTTCAGGCAAAGTCGGGGAGTACAGGAGGGGTGAAACCACTATGGACTTGAGCTCTGGAAGGCTGGGGGACCTTGTTGACACCGGTAGCTCACTTCAACTCAGGCCAGAGGTGAAGGGTGCAGTGGTGGCTTTGGGTGTCGCGTTTTGGAGGTCCTGAGGCCTCAGAGTCTTATCTTTTGGAGTTTCTTCAGAGCAGGTCCGTTGTTCACAGGAGGTCATGAGTCTTTTTTGAAGGCAGGCAGTCCTCCCAGGATTCTGGAGTCAACAGCTGCAGGACGGGTCACCTTTGGTGCAGTTTTTGACGTGGGATGCAGACTGACCGGCAAGGTTAGTACCAGGTCAGCTGCTTCTCTCATCTCTTCTTTTGCGGCTCTTCGATGTCCTCTCTCTTCTTAGGTCATCAGGATCTGCTCATCTGCTGCCAGGGGCTCCCCTAAATACTGAAGTTAGGGGCGTTGGGGGAGTGTAGGGTAGTAGCCAATGGGCTACTGACCATTGGAGTCACTACGTCCCTATAAGAGACCTTCGTGTGGGAAGGGGGCATAACCCTGTCCCAGAATTCCTAAGTATGCCATCAGAAAGATGGATACTTCTAAAAAATGGTGTCCACCTCACAGTAACCCACCTTAGGGTGGTACTAGCCTGGAGGTGGACAGTCTACCTGAGTAGCTAATTGTTCCCCCTGTCCAGGTCCCAAGGGGGCTCTGGACAGGGACGGTGGCTTCCTCTCCTGTGAGGGGAGCCAGATTTGCATTCCAAAGGCATCAGCTTCTTTGAAGCTTGCCGGCCCATGGAGGCTAGTCACAGGTCATCCTGTGGGGGGGTGGGGTGTTACACCCTCTTCCCGGACAGGCTTTTGTTCTGGGTCTCCTGAGAGCAGAGGCTGTCACCCTATGAGGTCAGAATAGCATCTCTGATGGCAGGCTGGCAGGAACCATTCAGTAAGTACACCAGAGGCGGGTAGGAGTGCAGGTATTGGTAAGTCTGACATTGGCACCAGTATGGGTTTACCAATACGAGATGTTTGATACCAAACATCCCTATTTTCTGTGAAGCCCTGGGGAAGTCGTTTTCCCACATGTCTTAAGATGGCTTCCCTGGTCACTTGTACTGGCAGTAATAAGACTGACCAGCACAGGGGCATATCTGCTCATTCAGGTATGCCCTCACATGTAACATTCACCCTGCCTTAGGGCTGTCAGGTCTGCTGTAGGGGTAACTTATAAATATTACATGCATTGTTAGTGATATGGCACACAGGGATGTGTGACATGTGTTTTCACTTTTGTCTGCACCAAGACACGCAGCCTGCAATGGCAGTCTTGCATGTGCTTGCTGAGGTGTCCCTTAGGGTGGCACAATTTGTGCTGCAGCCCTTAGGAACCCTCTTTAATATTGCAGGCCCTAGGTACCATTTACTAGGGACTTACAGAGGGTGCTGAAGGTTTTGCCAATTGGGGGAATAATTGTACAGTTTTGGGAAAGAGCTCTGGCACTGGGGACCTGGTTGGCAGGAACCCAGTGCGCTTTCAGTCGAAATCACATCATTTACCAGGCCAAAAGTGGGGGTGTCCATGTCAAAATGGGGCACTTTCCTACAGTCAGTTTACACACACGGTATGAATATATAAAACAACATATGCTGGTAATAGTTAAAAATCCCCCAAGGAATTAATTGCTTTACCAAACATTGTAACAATCCAATTCAATCTTATAGTCTGAATTTAAAATGTAATTAAAATTAAGGCCTGCATCATTATCTTTCAGTCCATACGTTCTGAGGAATAATTCATTTCAGAAGCGTTATGTTTTTGTTATATTCCAACAGTAGATGTCCTAGCAATTTTAAGTTCCCCACAACATAACCGGCACAATTGTTTGGAGTGAGTCAGTTGTCGCCAGGCTGCCACAATTTTTAAGAATAAAATATACAAAAAGGTATGGATGGAATGCTTGAATTAATCTCAGCCACTGGTAGTTACTCAGGCCGCATCCCAGTCCATCATTATTTTGCACACCATGCCACCTCAGTTTGGCCAACTGGAACACACACAACCTAGGACCGGTTTCACCCTAATTAAGGCTCATCAGTCAGGTATAGCTCAGTTCCATTGACACAGTGTGCACGGAACCCACGTCTGGGCATACCCTTACCACTTAAGACAACACTCTAAAGCATACAAAAAACTGAGGTGGCATAGTGTGCCAAATAATGATGGATTGGGATGCAGCTTCAGCAATTACCAGTGGCTGAGATTAATTCGAGCTTTCCATGCATAACATTTTGTATGTATTAACAACTCTTAAGAGTGGCAGATGATTGAAACAAATTCTTATTAACATTTAAATATTTAAAAGACAGTATACAAATTCATATTGTTTCAGAGGACATCAATCATTAAAATCAGAAATATACCTGTGGTTACTATGAGACAATAACCAACTGATGGCTTGCATTACTAGATGGTATAAATTAGAGTTGACTGCTCTCTTGAAAGCTAGTTTCACAACATTGTCCTCCAGCAAGAGGGACATCAAATCCAATGAATGAGGTCACTCTGAGATGTAACTGGTTCTTTACAGCTATAATACCCATAAGACCCTGGTTCAGCCCGACTGATCTGAACAACCACATCAGGCTCAAGAATAATTCTACTACACATCTCGATTTTAGACTGAATTCTAATCATAGTCTTACCAAGGTAAAATAATTTACATAATGTCTTGTCGATGATTTATTGTATTGAAGGTAGCCATATATGGACCTTATGTGATATTGTAGAAGTATTTTTGGCCTGGTAGACCTTAATTACTGGTTTAATGGTATGGCTATCACATATATGGCTGAAAAGCTTTAAAGCATTCATGCAGAGCTGGACAGAATTTGATTTAACCTCAATTCAATTCACCCATCTTAAGGCTGTATCAAATGGGATTCCTAGATATTTGTACTCACTTTTTCCAGTGCTCTAATCCAAAATACCATTGACTTCGGAAAGAGGTCCTCCCAAATACCATGATTTTGTATTTATCTTTGTTCAATTTTAAGGCTTTGCAGAGAGAATGGCTAAATAGCACATTCAGCATCCAACCCCACAATAGTCCTATCACATTACAGCATATCAATGCATAATATAGTATGCTGATATTCAGTGACCCAAAAGTTGGGAGAAATACACGTCTGTAACGACAAAGTATTAAGATCACTTAAATACATTTTAAAAAGTGTAAGTGTCAGTACACATCCCCTATATCATACTGGCAGATATTCGTGCTTTGTGTCCAGGGTTTTTTAAATTCAGCAGTGGGAGGGTAAGTGCACATATTTAATTGCAAGTTTGTCAAAATATTAATAAATGACTCAAGGAGTGCTAAGAATCATTATTTGTTCCAAACATTATTCCTGTTAACAAAATTACAAGGATTGGAAAAATTGATAAAATCACAATAGAGTGGTTTATCTTTACATCATAAGAGCACGTTGGCATAAAAAATGAAGAATCCCCACCATGTATGATGTAATGTCCTTGTACAATTCCTAACTAAGTAGTTGGAAGAATTTTGTGTACTTTGATCTATTTTTATAGTCCATTTAATATCATTATGGAGAAGAATTTAATTGGAGGGCACAACACACAAAGGAAGCCTCAGAATTTGGTGAGTTGCTTTTAAAAAAAAAAAATGGCAACAGCCACCACTCCTTTCCAAACTTTAGGTATGGAATTTCCCAATATAATTTACCTGTAGAATGCAATTAAAACAGAAGACCACCATTAGGTTGTCTTATTCAAGATATTAATTGGTAACCTATCAGAGTCTAATGTGTTACAAGCTTTAGCTTTTCAGATAAGTTTTTACAAATGCGTTGGCGATATCAATATCAAATCCTACTCCCAATGGAACCAAACTACAATATTGATACAAAACCACAGTATTATGACAAATAGAAGTCATATTGTTATATCGTAGGTAAGTGGTTCCAGTAGTCTTGGTTAGGTTACAGAAGATAAGTTTATTGATCTTAGATGTTCAGATAGGTTTTCCAGTATAGATGAAATAAAGCCCCACCAGGAGCAGCTTCTCTGCTGCTCAGCCCAGGATCCAACTGACAGTCCCACTCACAGCATACCCAACATTCCAATGACATCACATTCACACTAACATTCTACTCTCACTGGCTGAACAGCAGAGGCAGAGAAACAGGGAAGATGTAAGGTAGAAACCTAGATATAACACATATATTGTATCCAACTCACATTACTAATTTCTTTAGATTTAGACTTTTAGTCCTTCAACATTTCATTGGTCATCAGCTTCCAAAATAATTACATATTAGAAGTATGTACAATAGACTTCATTATCACACCAGGTATGATACTTTCGCCATTTATATAATTATTTTGGAACTTTAAGATTTGTTGCAATGTGGTGCCTGCGATTGATTAATGAATCACTAAAATTCACAATTTCAGTAGTATTGGTGGCTGCAAATTGGCATTGAGCCCAAAGCAAATCAGTAAGTGTGCCTTTATTTATTTTAAAAAAAGCAAAACAGACGATAATATAGGTAACCTGGTTGCATTCTTGCATTGGAGCCTATGACAGAAAGAAAGACATTTTATTAAAAGATTTAAGGTAAGTCCTCACTTTTATCCCAGCTGTTAAATTCAAAATTAAGCCGATAAGTAAAATAATTTCCATTCTGGATAAAACAACTAGGGTATTGCTTTGGAAATGAACAGGGCACTACAATGACATGCAGGTCTTAGGAGACATCCAAACGTACATTTAGAATAATAGAATGATGAGTGCAAGACAACATCCAATTACTCAGAGAGAACATAAGGATATAAATCATCACACTTGGCCGTCACGTTTTGTACAAGGCATTAAAATCTGAACAAGCATCTCACTCCTCAGTGTCCGAGCCCTCCCCTGAGCTGGTGTCACCATCCTCATTTAAATTATTAAGAACCAGCCCCCAGGTCATGATCTCATCCTCAGCTTTCTCATCAGTACGGACGCGGCACATATGGGCCTCCTCCGCTGCACCCCATTCTCATAGGTCTCTAAGCCATGACTTTTACTGCAGCAGCCAGTCACCCATCCACCCAATGGCTATTCTCCTTTTTGCTAAGAGCAATGCAAGCTGGGCAAACTTGTAAGGGATCTTGCGGCCCTTGGGTTTCACCACCACTCCCAAGAGGCAAGCCAGCTGGGTGAGGGGGACCTCCAAGCCAGTCGTGCTCACTATGGCTGGTACCACAGCCCTCCAGAATTTCTGAATCTCAGTGCAGGTCCAGCCTAGATGTAGAAAAGTGGCCCCCAGCTCGCCACATCGCGCACAGCCAGCTCCTCAAGGGGTCTATCCTGTTCAACTGCCTAGGGGTCACATAAGCGCGGTGCAGGAAATAAAAATGCAATAATTTAAACCTGTGATTACAGGCCACCCGCCTCACCTGCTCGCACGCGAGGGACCAATCTGCATCTGTGACAGATTCCACCAGTTCCTCGGCCCAAGCCCCTCGCACTGCACACTCTGTGCTCTCCATATCTGCCTGCACCACACATAACACAGGGTAATTACCGCCCGTCCCCCCCACCCACTGGAGAAGCCCGACAAGCACCCAAGAGGGTGGAGGTGCTGCCAGGAACCCAGCCAACACCTCTCTTGCTGTATTCTCCAGTTTGGCATAGTGAAAGAAGTGACCAGGGTCCACCCCAAATGCCTCATGAAAGGTAAGGAAAACCTCCCCCGGGTAAAGGTCCTTCCACTGCGCATCTTCCCATTCTCCATTGCTCCATGGACATATCCCTGTCGATTGCATGAAACTGGGCCAGGTCCCACAGACTGAGCTCTCTGTCAAAGGGGGCTCTGTGTAGCACCTTCATGACCACCGCTTCCCACACCATCGCTGCCTGACTTACCAAGAAGGGGACTGTGTATTCAGAGTGCCTCCTCCATTAATAACTACATCAGAGTATCCCCCCAACATATCAGTATACAATCTCTTCTCCCAGTTGTTGGAGTTGGTTAACCATTTCGCTGCATGTTGCAGTGTGGTGGCGTAATAATAAGTTCATAAGTCTGGAAGGGCCAGTCCCCCATCCTCCAAGTCACGTTTAAGGACTGAAAGTGCCACCCTGCTGCGTCTCCCCGCCCACACCAGCGATACAAGTAAGCAGTCTAATTTGCGGAAGAATTCCAGCCTAAGTGGAAATAATGCGTTTTGGACTAAATAGAGACACAGAGGTAGGAAGACCATCTTCGCCACTGCCGCCCTGCCCATCACTCACAGGGGAAGTGTGGACCGGAAAGCTATAGAGGCCTTCAGGCGTTCCAGAAGAGTATTGACATTCAGGCGTTGAAAGGCAGCCTCAGTATGGGTAACTTTCATGCCTAGGTACCGGAACACCTGTTTCCCATCGGAGGCCCAACTCCGGCAGTCGTGCCTGTGGCATCCCGATCATGCCCCCTAGCGGAAATAGCAGTGACTTATGGACATTCACCCAGAGCCCAGATACCTGCCGGAAGGCAGTGAGTAAGCCCATTTAGATTGGCACCGAGCAGTCTGGGGTGTGGACATACACCAATGCGTCATCCGCATATAATGAGATGACATTCAGGGAGCTCCCTACTCGAATCCCCTACTGCTCCAACTCCCAACGTAGCAGCAAGGCCAGGGATTCAATCGCTAGTGCAAAAATTAGGACAGGGGAGAACCCTGTCTAGTCCCCCTCCCAACCGTACCTGGCTCAGAGAGGACACTCTCAACTCTAACACAGACCATATAGCCAGTGTACAGAAGTCTCACCGAGCTGCAGAACACAGGCCCAAAGTCAATACCAGCCAGTACTGCCTGTACATCAGCCCACTCAACCGTATCAAATGCTTTTTCCAGATCTAGGGAGACCAGGGCCAGTTCCCAATTATCATTGAGGGTCTCGTGGAGCACATGCGTAAGCCACATTGATCCTCATGCACTAACCCTCAACCCTCAAATTACCCCCACAAGTCTGGTCGCGAGCGGCTTGGACAGAATCTTAACATCCGAAGTAAGCATGGTAAGGGGTCTATGGGCCAGATGTACGACCAAGAAAACTGCGCATCGCAAATTGCGACTCTTTTGCGAGTCGCAATTAGCGAGGCGCAATTTCCGATGTACAATAGTGTATTTCACACTGTTTGTGATTCCCAATGGGGTCGCAAATTGCGAGGCTCATTAATATTAATGAGCCTCTCACAGTTTGCGAGCCCATTGGGAATGAAAGCCCTCCCAGGGATGGTGGCCTGCTGGGCTCAGCAGACCACCATGTCTGGGACTGCTTTTAATAAAGCAGCTTTTTTTTTTTAAATGCAGCCCGTTTTCCTTAAAGGAAAGCGGGATGCATTTAAAAGAAAAATGAAACTTTTCAGTTTCATTTTTTAAGGGCAGGCAGTGGTCTCTGGGACCACTGCCTGCTCTTAAAATATTTTCCAACATACAACGGGGAAGGGATCCCTGGGGACCCCTTCCCTTTGTGAGTGGTTTACCACCTACTTGAAGTAGGTGGTAAACTGCAAGTGTTTGCGGCCGCAAATGCGGTCGCAAAACACTAGTACATAGCATGTTGACTCGCTATTAGGAAGGACGCCCCTTCCTAATAGCGAGAGTCGCAAATGCTATTTTGCGAGTCAGGGACTCGCAAAATTGCATTTGTACATGCTGTTACCCTTTTTTGCGGCCGCAAATGGGAGGTTCTCCCGTTTGCGGCCGCAAAAAAGGGTCGTACATCTGGCCCTATATGAGGAGGGGTCCGCGGTGTCTCCGCCTGGTTTTGGCATAAGACAGACAATTCCCTCCCTCATGGTGGCGGGAAGGACTCCATTCCTCTGCACCTCTTGAAATATCACAAGTAGTTTATATTTAAGTACTGTGGAATAGGCCTAATAGAATTCCATGGGGAATTCGTCCCCTCCAGTTGCCTTAGATCTGTTAAGGGCCTTGATGGCCTCCCCCAATGCCTCCACTGTGATCTCCCTCTCCAGCTCCTGCGCTAGGTCTTGCGCGAGGGTGGGCAACCCCACTGTACCCAGGAAGTCCCACATCCTCCCCTCAGGACGCACCCCACCAGCCTGATACACCTGCTTGAAATGGCCTACAAAAGCATCTAAGATGGCCTGACTGTTGGTCACCAGGGCACTGCCAGGTTTACGTACATGGAGAACAGGGGGGATCTCCTGCTCCCATCTAAGTATCCAAGTGAGCATCCTGCCAGATTTGTCCCCCTCCCTGTGGAGGCGCAGACTGTATGTGCACAACGTGCATTTATCCAGGCGTCTAGGCATAGCACCCCCCTACAGATTAGGAGTTCCATCCCCTGCGCCTCTGGTGTAGTCAGATCCAACCCCTGAAGCTCCTTCAAGAGGCGCTCCTGGGTCACCAGGTCAGCCTCCAATTGCTTCTTGACCATACAAGTAGTACCTATACAGGCTCCCCTCATACCCGCCTTGAGAGTCCCCAATCTAGTGCTTTGGAGGTGGCCGTTCCCCAATTAATCGATAGAAAGTCGGTGAGAGAGGTTGCTAGCGCCTGCTGGCACACTGTGTCCATAAAGAGGTCAGTAGGCATGCACCATCTACGGTCACGATGTAGGGCATCACCCCACCGCAGGTGCAACAGGACCGGGGCATGATCAGAGAGATATCTCCCCAGATGAGCCACCCAGTGCAATCTCCAGGGGTCCACCCCAGCTATCAAGGGGCGGTCCAACTGACTATAAGTGTTGTGTGTAGATGAGTGACAGGTGTATTCACAACTCCTTAAGTGTAATATTCGCCAGCTGTCAGAGAACCCTAGGTTACGCATGACCATGGCAAGTGACTTGGTCATCAGAGGTTTAGTTCCATATTTGGGGGATACCGGTCCTCGTTTCCATCCAAAATACAGTTATAGTCTCCCACCCATATCACTGGGTGCCCCATACTGTCTTACAGCAAATCCTGAATACGATTAAAGTGCTTATCATCGATGTTGGGTGTGTAAGTGTTGAGAAGTGTAATAGACCTCCCATCTAGTGTACCCTGCAGCAGGAGGTTCCGACCCTCTATATCCGCCTCCTTATATGTATGCTTAAATGGGACCCCAGGTGCAATCCAGATGGCCACCCTTCGTGCATAGGTGGAGTAAGTGGCTGATAACAACTGTCCCCACCACTTCTTAGCCAGCTTTTGAGCTTCTTCCCCCATGAGGTGGGTCTCCTGAAGAAAGGCTCTCCGCACCTTATGACGCCTCAGCAAAGAGTGGACCCTGTATCTCTTGGTGTATTCCTTCAGGCCTCACACATTCCACGTCACGATATTTGCAGTCAGCCATGGTGTTGTGCTTGCTGAGGTGTCCCTTAGGGTGGCACAATTCGTGCTGCAGCCCTAAGAAACCCTCTTTAATATCGCAGGCCCTAGGTACCATTTACTAGGGACTTACAGAGGGTGCTAAAGGTTTTGCCAATTGGGGGAACAATTGTACAGTTTTGGGAAAGAGCTCTGGCACTGGGGACCTGGTTGGCAGGAACCCAGTGCGATTTCAGTTGAAATCACATCATTTACCAGGCAAAAAGTGGGGGTGTCCATGTCAAAATGGGGCACTTTCCTACAGTCAGTTTACACACACTGTGTGAATATATAAAACAACATATGCTGGTAATAGTTAAAAATCCCCCAAGGAATTAATTGCTTTACCAAAACATTGTAACAATTCAATTCAATCTTATAGTCTGAATTTAAAATGTAATTAAAATTAAGTCCTGCATCATTATCTTTCAGTCCATACGTTCTGAGGAATAATTCATTTCAGAAGCGTTATGTTTTTGTTATATTCCAACAGTAGATGTCCTAGCAATTTTAAGTTCCCCACAACATAACCTGCACAATTGTTTGGAGTGAGTCAGTTGTCGCCAGGCTGCCACAATTTTTAAGAATAAAATATACAAAAAGGTATGGATGGAATGCTTGAATTAATCTCAGCCACTGGTAGTTACTCAGGCCGCATCCCAGTCCATCATTATTTTGCACACCATGCCACCTCAGTTTGGCCACCTGGAACACACACAACCTAGGACCGGTTTCACCCTAATTAAGGCTCATCAGTCAGGTATAGCTCAGTTCCATTGACACAGTGTGCATGGGACCCACGTCTGGGCATACCCTTACCACTTAAGACAACACTCTAAAGCATACAAAAAACTGAGGTGGCATAGTGTGCCAAATAATGATGGATTGGGATGCAGCTTGAGCAATTACCAGTGGCTGAGATTAATTCGAGCTTTCCATGCATAACATTTTGTATGTATTAACAACTCTTAAGAGTGGCAGATGATTGAAACAAATTCTTATTAACATTTAAATATTTAAAAGACAGTATACAAATTCATATTGTTTCAGAGGACATCAATCATTGAAATCAGAAATATACCTGTGGTTACTATGAGACAATAACCAACTGATGGCTTGCATTACTAGATGGTATAAATTAGAGTTGACTGCTCTCTTGAAAGCTAGTTTCACAACATTGTCCTCCAGCAAGAGGGACATCAAATCCAATGAATGAGGTCACTCTGAGATGTAACTGGTTCTTTACAGCTATAATACCCATAAGACCCTGGTTCAGCCCGACTGATCTGAACAACCACATCAGGGTCAAGAATAATTCTACTACACATCTCGATTTTAGACTGAATTCTAATCATAGTCTTACCAAGGAAAAATAATTTACATAATGTCAGGTCTTCAATCTTGTTGATGATTTAGTGTAACGAAGGTAGCCATATATGGACCTTATGTGATATTATAGAAGTATTTTTGGCCTGGTAAACCTTAATTACTGGTTTAATGGTATGGCTATCACATATATGGCTGAAAAGCTTTAAAGCATTCATGCGGAGCTGGACAGAATTTGATTTAATCTTAATTAAATTCACCCATCTTAAGGCTGTATCAAATGGGATTCCTAGATATTTGTACTCACTTTTACCAGTGCTCTAATCCAAAATACCATTGACTTCGGAAAGAGGTCTTCCCAAATACCATGATTTTGTATTTATCTATGTTGACTTTTAAGGCTTTGCAGAGAGAATGGCTAAATAGCACATTCAGCATCCAACCCCACAATAGTCCTATCACATTACAGCATATCAATGCATAATATAGTATGCTGATATTCAGTGACCCAAAAGTTGGGAGAAATACACGTCTGTAACGATAAAGTATTAAGATCACTTAAATACATTTTAAAAAGTGTAAGTGTCAGTACACATCCCCTATATCATACTGGCAGATATTCGTGCTTTGTGTCCAGGGTTTTTTTAATTCAGCAGTGGGAGGGTAAGTGCACATATTTAATTGCAAGTTTGTCAAAATATTAATAAATGACTCAAGGAGTGCTAATAATCATTATTTGCTCCAAACATTATTCCTGTTAACAAAATTACAAGGATTGGAAAAATTGATAAAATCACAATAGAGTGGTTTATCTTTACATCATAAGAGCACGTTGGCATAAAAAATGAAGAATCCCCACCATGTATGATGTAATGTCCTTGTACAATTCCTAACTAAGTAGTTGGAAGACTTTTGTGTACTTTGATCTATTTTTATAATCCATTTAATATCATTATGGAGAAGAATTTAATTGGAGGGCACAACACACAAAGGAAGCCACACAATTTGGTCAGTTGCTTTAAAAAAAAAAAAAATGGCAACAGCCACCACTCCTTTCCAAACTTTCGGTATGGAATTTCCCAATATAATTTACCTGTAGAATGCAATTAAAACAGAAGACCACCATTAGGTTGTCTTATTCAAGATATTAATTGGTAACCTATCAGAGTCTAATGTGTTACAAGCTTTAGCTTTTCAGATACGTTTTTTACAAATGCGTTGGCGATATCAATATCAAATCCTACTCCCAATGGAACCAAACTACAATATTGATACAAAGCCACAGTATTATGACAAATTGAAGTCATATATTGTATCTAACTCACATTACTAATTTCTTTAGATTTAGACTTTTAGTCCTTCAACATTTCATTGGTCATCAGCTTCCAAAATAATTACATATCAATTCAATTCATAATCTTTATTCGGATAGGCAGTATATCCATAAAAGTACAACCATAAAAAACTGTTAAAATTATCAGACACAATTTCACAACTTAAAATATGATGAATAAAATGCATTATTTACAACATAACCAATCACAGTTAAGAATTCAAGGGTCTGACATGGACTGACGTGCCCGGATCGCAGCTCTCAGAAAAGTACTTAAGCGGAATACAAGCTCCTCATCGATCATACCAAGCATGCTTGTATAAGCCAGATCCAGGCTAACAGGTTTCCTTTTTTTAAAATAGGGATAAAGTGTCCCCTTGCTATATTTCATATAATATTTGCAAAAGAATAAAAAGTGCAGGGTTGTCTGTCCGCTAATTCCGTCACATGGGCAGGGTACCAAATCAATTTTGGGATGATAACCAAGGGGAAAACATAATACAAACTTGAGTGTCCCTGCTCTGAGACGGAATAACAGACTTCTTTCCCAGTGACTCATAGGTAAGGTGAGGTAGTTTGGTAGGGGATAACAATATTGAACTAGTGACATATAACTAGAGACAAGGGTTTTCTGTGATTCCTGAGCTATGCGCTCGGTACTGTAAAATAGGTAAAGTGCATTCCTAAGATCTATTTTCCGTAGTGTTTCAGCTTTACAAGGGTTTCTAAAAATACAACCCTGATTAATACTGCATAAGCTCTGATAAACTCCGGATAGCCAGGGGATATCCATCCCTTTCTCACACTTCAAACAGTCCATGATGATATCTCTAGTCAGAATAGCTTCCTCATTCTTCCAGACAGACAGCCAAAAGAGAGCCGGGCGAGCACGTATAAAATCAGTGACATAATTTAAATTTAATTCTTTATGGCAAACATAATGAGATGTCGAGATTGGGGCGCCCAACAGTTTCCTGCAGAATCTGTTTTCTTCCCGCTGAATGCAGGAACTGTTTGTGGTGCCCCAAATCTCCGCTCCATAAGTAGCTACTGGGACGCATTGCAATTTAACATTTTTTAAGATAGCTAAAATAACGCCAGTGTTCTTGGGACGGGGAAAGCTAAAAATGGAATTGATGGTCTTTGAGAACTTGCTCCTGGACTGAGAAAGATGCTCAGTCCAGGAGCCGTTCACAGCAAAGACCACACCAAGGTAGAGGAATTTACCAGTGCATATTAATTTTTGGCTGCCAACGGAGATAGAGGTAAGGGAGCGTTTTTGTGGGCCACAAGACATTAAAAATGATTTTTTTAAATTAGCTCTTAAATCCAGACTGTCCATATGTTTAACAAACGACTGTACTAAAATGCGCAATGAGTTTGGGGTGCGACCTATAAGCACCGCATCGTCAGCATAAAGTAACACCGGCAAAGGTTTGCCGTTAATCATAGGCACATCTTTGGTTGCACCTATCAATGATTTGTTCAGGCCATTAATATAAATAATAAAAGAAGGGGGCCAGAACGCATCCCTGCCTGACCCCCTTCCTACCTTGATAGGCCCTGAAACCTCACCACCTCTACCAATTCTCACTTGTGCCTGAAGGTCCTTATGAAGATAAGCCAGGAAATGAACCAGGGGAGCGTCTAAACCATGGCCCAACAGGATGGCCCACAGCTTTGACCTGTTGACAAAATCAAAAGCTGAGGACAAATCCATGAAGGCCAGGTAGACGGGAGTTTTACGAGCAATGGTATATTTCCCAATCACAAGAGCTGAGGTTCAGACATTGCTCGATGGTACCAACCTTCCTACGAAAGCCTAACTGGCAGCGCTCTAAAATGCCATATTCCTCTGACCATTCCAGGATCTTGTTATATAGGACTCTGCCCAGTATTTTAACAGTGTTATCAATCAATGATATTGGTCTGTAATTAATGGGCTGCGACCTATCCCCTTTTTAAATATTGGAACTATAATACTTTTTGCCCAAGTATCAGGGAGCGGGCCCAACATACAATGGTTAAAAACATTCAGGAGAAGGGAGCCCAGAAATCCGGGATCCATTTGATAATATCAATCGGTAACCCATCCGGGCCAGGGGCTTTATTCCCGATAGACTGATGGATAGCCTCTTCTATTTCAGGGAGTGTGATTTGAAGAGTGTTGGGGGGACTATACTCCAGCTGTTCAATCTCTCCCTGCGGGGTGGCATAAATATTTGATAAATGATTTTCCCAGGACTGGCTCGAGATTGTGCAGCTAATTGGTGTTAATAGCTGTCCCATGGATCTAAGGGGCACATGCATCAAGGTAGGCTTTTGCGATTCCTTAATTGCGATTATTAAGGAATCGCAATTAAGAATCGCAAAAGCCTATGCATGTAGGAATCGCTATAAAAATAGCGATTCCTAAACATTCCTTATTTGCGACTCGCTAATTGCGAGTCGCAATTAAGAATACCTCCCCATTAATTCCTATGGGCCTAGAGGCCCATAGGAATGAATGGGAAGACATTCTCAATTAGCGATTCGCAATTAGAGAATCGCAAATTGAGAATGCAATTTCAAGGAGTGCCAGGGTGTCAAAATGACACCCTGTTGCACCCTGAAATTGTGATGTGCACCCATGTTGCGCACACACATGCCCCAAGGGCATGTGTGTGTGTAACCTAAAACTTAAAAAATGCATTTTAGAGCATTTTTCGAAGGTATTGCAAATTACAGACAAGTTTGATTTGTCTGTAATTTGCGATCCCAAATAGCGAAATCGCTATTTGAAAGTGCTTCTAGCATTGCATTTAAGGAATCGCAAATTGCGATTCCTTAAATGCTATCATAATTAGGAATTCGCAATTAATTGCGAATTCTTAAATTGCGCATAGGAAACACTTTCATGCATCTCCAAAGGCCAATTTGCGATCGCAAACAGCCGATTTTTGCGATTCGCACCGTTTGCGATCGCAAAAACCTTTGATGCATGTATCCCTTACAGCAGTCCAAAATAAGTTACCCCTTTTTTCCGTAGCAGCCTGCGATAGGGCTTCCCAACGATCCCTTACGAGTGCCTCTTTCCGGTTAGTAATAGCTAGTTTATACATCTGTCTAGCCTGTATTACATCATGGGAACACCTGGGGTCAGCTGACAAAGCCATACGCAAGTTCCTGTTGGCAGCAGAGCATGCAGAATCAAACCATCTAGGGCCCGGTTTCTTCAAGGAAACGGGCTTTAACAGAAGAGTTTTAACTGCCTGACAGAGTTTAGAAAAACCACCAACTACCTCCTGATGGGGAGCTTCAGATGACAAGCAGGAGGTAATATGGAGTAAGTTGTCCTTCACAAGTAATTTAAACAGATCCCCATAATCAATACCCCTCCATGACAGTGTTAGGTTGTCGGTAGATGGAGTTAAATCTTTAGCCCGCATTCAATTGGGAACATGTGTCGGGGTGCCAATCTGAAAGCGGTTCTAATGGGATTGTGATCCCCCTGAATAGTGGCAACAACCTCTGCAGTAATTAAATAATCCGTCAATAGAGGAGAGATGAAAACAAAGTCTATTACGGACGAATGTCCCCTGCCTCTGAAGGTCGGGTGATGGTTATTGGTGGCATGAGATGTACCCAACTGCTCCATGACATTAACTAAATTGAGCGAGCTCAATAGAGCTGTCAGTTCCGCTCCCCTGCGAAAAGAAGGGCCCGTAGTGTGTGGTTCCGTGACACAATGCCTGTCATAAAATTTTGCATTAAAATCCCCAGCCAGAATAATCCCAATAGTATTCCAACCGGATGCCTGGTAATCTAGATTGGAAATAAAATCAAAAAGCTCAATGAAACTCTTGTTGGGGACTGATGCAAAATCATTATTGTAAAAGTTAACCAAATAAAGAGAGACTCTTCTCTTAAAAAGTATTACTTGGAAGTTAGGGCTGTTTGTTGGAAGTATCTTATAGCTACCACCAGTCGCTACATTAAGACCAATAAGAAGGCCCCCAGATGGTCGACCTTTATTGTGGCTGGATGCCGGGACACAAGTGCAATGAAACCCATCAATGTGTGTATCGTGTGTGGCCCAGGTCTCTTGGAACATGACAATATCTTGGTCTTTGACCAGGCGCAACCAATCCTGGTCGTCGAGCTTAGAGTGCAGTCCTGCTACATTCCAGCTGAGGATGTTCAAATCAGCTCCATTGTTAATACTAGTGGGCGGACTTTCGCCGTTATCAGTAATGGTTATAACTGTACTGGCAAGGGGCTGTTCCAGAAGGGGCTGCTGGGAAAGCTGAGCGTCCCTGGTTGATAATTGTCAGTCCTGTGTGTCTAGGTTAGATAACGAGTTAAACCTATTTGTTATCAGAGGCAAAACGGGAGAGTCCCTTTGAGGATTGTTGAGTGGCTTATAAAAATAACTCAGGGGAGTGCACTAATATGGGTGTTTTGAATGGTTGGTTGTTCAAAAATATTCAGTAGATGGCGAACAAACTTAGGTCTGCGAAAATTAAGAACAATGCAGTCGCCATCTATATTTTTGAGAGAATGGCCAACCCACCCGACTCTTCTAGCCATGATGATATCATTCATTTTGGATGGGTGGAACCCCTTGTGCTTACAAAGCCAATCTACGGCCTTATTACGCAGGTCTGCCCAGGATTCCCGTTGCTCCCCAGATAAGTAGGGAACCCGGCCAGGACTAACACATATGGGCATGAGGCTGGCGGTAAGTCGAGTACATCGGGATTGGATCTCAGGAGGCCATTACTGGGAACATTAGGGATATCCCTAGCTGCTCTTACATCACATGCAAGTATGCTGGGGGTTGAACTATGGGGCAGCTGCTTCCCGATACAAAGTTCAGATTATCTATGTGTCTTTGTGAAGTAGCCCCTCTGTCCCCTTGCTTACTATGTGTTTTTGTCTGGTGAGTTGTGTTTACATGACTACATTTAAGATGCGGAGTAACAATAATGGGACCTTTTTGGGTAGCAAGACCAGGATGCAACTCTACCCCAGGTGTGTTACTCATTTGACTGATTAAAGAGGGCAGTAAATTACCAACATCATTATTGGGTACTACATTACAGGTCATAGTCCTGTCGGCCACATTAATCAGTGCAGATTTTAAACATTCAAACTCCACCTTCATTAAATTAAAGGTCTTATCAAGTGCAATATTAATGTCACCCAGAGTGATGTCAATATGCCTGGTAACAGAAGGAGAAACGGCAATGCCTCCCTCAGCGCCTATATTGGCAACTAGGTTAATGTCATTACCGGCAGAATCGAAAACAAAGTCAGTCTGTGTCCCCACTGAGGCTGTGCAGACAACTCCCGGGTTATTGGCACTGTCATGATCGGTTTTAGAGTTTTTGGGCTTAGCCTTTGATTTGGGCAACCCATCACTCCCGGTATTCCTCTTGCGTTTAGATGGCAGTGTTTTCAGTTTGTGGGAGTATGCCCCTCGTGCTCTGGTATTAATACCTGATGCAACCTGACTCACGACTCCCGGGCACGGCATTAAAGAAGATGTATCTGGTAAAACAGGTGATGCGGCGCAAATTTCTAAAGACGGTAACTTACAAGGAGATGCGCATAATGTCTTCACAGCCTTTGGTCCACCCTTTGACAAACTAGAAAACAAAGTAGCAGGGTCCATGGACAATCGGCGCTCCGTAATTTCAATTTCATGGGACAGAAGAGACTCTGCCCTCACAATGAAGGCATCCAAAGTCCCGACTACCCCTTTCCGGTTAGACATTTCTGGGGGTCAGTTCGTTCCACCTGTGTTATGGCTCAATAACGCACAATCTAGCATATGGGGCAATGAAATTCACTTTACCTTCAATCGTGCCGTAAGAAGCCCTGGGTAAAAAGCAAGGGGGTGGCCCAGTCCAGTCTCAGCCGGGCTCGGACGGGTGCAGGCGGGCCCGCCCTTGGCCCGGGCTTCGCCCGCGCGCGTCCGCGCTGCGTGTGGCCTGTCGAGCCTTATCGCGCCTCCCGGGCGCGGAAAGCAGCGTCACGGCTGGCGCCGCCGCTTGGGCTGCTGGGGGTTAAAGTGCCCTCCGGTGGCCGTTCCCCTCACGGCAACGGGCGAGGAAGAAAGCTGCTGTTCGCCGTTCCCCTCACGGCAGGTACAAAGAAAATGCTCCCCACACTGTAAAAGGCCTGTCGAGCCTTATCGCGCCTCCGGGCGCGGAAAGCAGCGTCACGGCTGGCGCCGCCGCTTGGGCTGCTGGGGGTTGAAGTGCCCTCCGGTGGCCGTTCCCCTCACGGCAACGGGCGAGGAAGAAAGCTGCTGTTCGCCGTTCCCCTCACGGCAGGTACAAAGAAAATGCACGGAACCCACGTCTGGGCATACCCTTACCACTTAAGACAACACTCTAAAGCATACAAAAAACTGAGGTGGCATAGTGTGCCAAATAATGATGGATTGGGATGCAGCTTCAGCAATTACCAGTGGCTGAGATTAATTCGAGCTTTCCATGCATAACATTTTGTATGTATTAACAACTCTTAAGAGTGGCAGATGATTGAAACAAATTCTTATTAACATTTAAATATTTAAAAGACAGTATACAAATTCATATTGTTTCAGAGGACATCAATCATTAAAATCAGAAATATACCTGTGGTTACTATGAGACAATAACCAACTGATGGCTTGCATTACTAGATGGTATAAATTAGAGTTGACTGCTCTCTTGAAAGCTAGTTTCACAACATTGTCCTCCAGCAAGAGGGACATCAAATCCAATGAATGAGGTCACTCTGAGATGTAACTGGTTCTTTACAGCTATAATACCCATAAGACCCTGGTTCAGCCCGACTGATCTGAACAACCACATCAGGCTCAAGAATAATTCTACTACACATCTCGATTTTAGACTGAATTCTAATCATAGTCTTACCAAGGTAAAATAATTTACATAATGTCTTGTCGATGATTTATTGTATTGAAGGTAGCCATATATGGACCTTATGTGATATTGTAGAAGTATTTTTGGCCTGGTAGACCTTAATTACTGGTTTAATGGTATGGCTATCACATATATGGCTGAAAAGCTTTAAAGCATTCATGCAGAGCTGGACAGAATTTGATTTAACCTCAATTCAATTCACCCATCTTAAGGCTGTATCAAATGGGATTCCTAGATATTTGTACTCACTTTTTCCAGTGCTCTAATCCAAAATACCATTGACTTCGGAAAGAGGTCCTCCCAAATACCATGATTTTGTATTTATCTTTGTTCAATTTTAAGGCTTTGCAGAGAGAATGGCTAAATAGCACATTCAGCATCCAACCCCACAATAGTCCTATCACATTACAGCATACCAATGCATAATATAGTATGCTGATATTCAGTGACCCAAAAGTTGGGAGAAATACACGTCTGTAACGACAAAGTATTAAGATCACTTAAATACATTTTAAAAAGTGTAAGTGTCAGTACACATCCCCTATATCATACTGGCAGATATTCGTGCTTTGTGTCCAGGGTTTTTAAATTCAGCAGTGGGAGGGTAAGTGCACATATTTAATTGCAAGTTTGTCAAAATATTAATAAATGACTCAAGGAGTGCTAAGAATCATTATTTGTTCCAAACATTATTCCTGTTAACAAAATTACAAGGATTGGAAAAATTGATAAAATCACAATAGAGTGGTTTATCTTTACATCATAAGAGCACGTTGGCATAAAAAATGAAGAATCCCCACCATGTATGATGTAATGTCCTTGTACAATTCCTAACTAAGTAGTTGGAAGAATTTTGTGTACTTTGATCTATTTTTATAGTCCATTTAATATCATTATGGAGAAGAATTTAATTGGAGGGCACAACACACAAAGGAAGCCTCAGAATTTGGTGAGTTGCTTTTTAAAAAAAAAAAAATGGCAACAGCCACCACTCCTTTCCAAACTTTAGGTATGGAATTTCCCAATATAATTTACCTGTAGAATGCAATTAAAACAGAAGACCACCATTAGGTTGTCTTATTCAAGATATTAATTGGTAACCTATCAGAGTCTAATGTGTTACAAGCTTTAGCTTTTCAGATAAGTTTTTACAAATGCGTTGGCGATATCAATATCAAATCCTACTCCCAATGGAACCAAACTACAATATTGATACAAAACCACAGTATTATGACAAATAGAAGTCATATATTGTATCCAACTCACATTACTAATTTCTTTAGATTTAGACTTTTAGTCCTTCAACATTTCATTGGTCATCAGCTTCCAAAATAATTACATATTAGAAGTATGTACAATAGACTTCATTATCACACCAGGTATGATACTTTCGCCATTTATATAATTATTTTGGAACTTTAAGATTTGTTGCAATGTGGTGCCTGCGATTGATTAATGAATCACTAAAATTCACAATTTCAGTAGTATTGGTGGCTGCAAATTGTCATTGAGCCCAAAGCAAATCAGTAAGTGTGCCTTTATTTATTTAAAAAAAAGCAAAACAGACGATAATATAGGTAACCTGGTTGCATTCTTGCATTGGAGCCTATGCCAGAAAGAAAGACATTTTATTAAAAGATTTAAGGTAAGTCATCACTTTTATCCCAGCTGTTAAATTCAAAATTAAGCCGATAAGTAAAATAATTTCCATTCTGGGTAAAACAACTAGGGTATTGCTTTGGAAATGAACAGGGCACTACAATGACATGCAGGTCTTAGGAGACATCCAAACGTACATTTAGAATAATAGAATGATGAGTGCAAGACAACATCCAATTATTCAGAGAAAACGTAAGGATATAAATCATCACACTTGGCCGTCACGTTTTGTACAAGGCATTAAAATCTGAACAAGCATCTCACTCCTCAGTGTCCAAGCCCTCCCCTGAGCTGGTGTCACCATCCTCATTTAAATTATTAAGGTCATGATCTCATCCTTAGTTTTCTCATCAGTACGAGCGAGGCACATATGGGCCTCCTCCACTGCACCCCATTCTCATAGGTCTCTTAGCCATGAATTTTACTGCAGCAGCCAGTCACCCATCCACCCTATGGCTATTCTCCTTTTTGCTAAGAGCAATGCAAGCTGGGCAAGCTTGTAAGGGATCTTGCGGCCCTTGGGTTTCACCACCACTCCCAAGAGGCAAGCCAGCTGGGTGAGGGGGACCTCCAAGCCAGTCGTGCTCACTATGGCTGGTACCACAGCCCTCCAGAATTTCTGAATCCCAGTGCAGGTCCAGCCTAGATGTAGAAAAGTGGCCCCCAGCTCGCCGCATTGCACACAGCCAGGTCCTCAAGGGGTCTATCCTGTTCAACTGCCTAGGGGTCACATGAGTGCAGTGCAGGAAATAAAAATGCAATAATTTAAACCTGTGGTTACAGGACACCCGCCTCACCTGCTCGCATGCGTTGGACCAATCTTCATCTGTGACAGACTCCACCAGTTCCTCGACCCAAGCCCCTCGCACTGCACACTCTGTGCTCTCCATGTCTGCCTGCACCACACATAACACAGGGTAATTGCCGCCCGTCCCCCCCACCCACTGGAGAAGCCCGACAAGCACCCGAGAGGGGGAGGTGCTGCCAGGAACCCAGCCCACACCTCTCTTGCTGTATTCTCCAGTTTGGCATAGTGAAAGAAGTGACCAGGGTCCACCCGAAATGCCTCCTAAAAGGCGAGGAAAACCTCCCCCGGGTAAAGGTCCTTCCACTGCGCATCTTCCCATTCTCCATTGCTCCATGGACATATCCCTGTCGATTGCATGAAACTGTGCCAGGTCCCACAGACTGAGCTCTCTGTCAAAGGGTGCTCTGTGTAGCACCGTCGTGACCACCGTTTCCCACACCATCGCTGCCTGTCTTACCAAGAAGGGGACTGTGTATTCAGAGTGCCTCCTCCATTAATAACTACATCAGAGTATCCCCCCAACATATCAGTATACAATCTCTTCTCCCAGTTGTTGGAGTCGGTTAACCATTTTGCTGCATGTTGCAGTGTGGTGGCGTAATAATAAGTTCATAAGTCTGGAAGGGCCAGTCCCCCATCCTCCAAGTCACGTTTAAGGACTGAAAGTGCCACCCTGCTGCGTCTCCCCGCCCACACCAGCGATACAAGTAAGCAGTCTAATTTGCAGAAGAATTCCGGCCTAAGTGGGAATAATGCGTTTTGGACTAAATAGAGACACAGAGGTAGGAAGACCATCTTCGCCACTGCCGCCCTGCCCATCACTCACAGGGGAAGTGTGGACCGGAAAGCTATAGAGGCCTTCAGGCGTTCCAGAAGAGTATTGACATTCAGGCGTTGAAAGGCAGCCTCAGTATAGGTGACTTTCATGCCTAGGTACCGGAACACCTCTTTTTCCCATCGGAGGCCCAACTCCGGCAGTCCTGCCTGTGGCATCCCGATCATGCCCCCTAGCGGAAATAGCAGTGACTTATGGACATTCACCCGGAGCCCAGATACCTGTCCGAAGGCAGTGAGTAAGCCCATTTCGATTGGCACCGAGCATTCTGGGGTGTGGACATAAATCAATGCGCCATCCGCATATAATGAGATGACATTCAGGGAGCTCCCTACTCGAATCCCCTTCTCCAACCCCGACGTAGCAGCAAGGCCAGGGGTTCTATCGCTAGTGCAAAAAGTAGGACAGGGGAGAACCCTGTCTAGTCCCCCTCCCAACCGCACCTGGCTCAGAGAGGTCACTCTCAACTCTAACACAGACCATATAGCCAGTGTACAGAAGTCTCACCGAGCTGCAGAACACAGGCCCAAAGTCAATACCAGCCAGTACGGCCTGTACATCAGCCCACTCAACCGTATCAAAGGCTTTTTCTAGATCTAGGGAGACCAGGGCCAGTTCCCAATTATCATCGAGGGTCTTGTGGAGCACATGCGTAAGCCACATTGATCCTCATGCACTAACCCTCAACCCTCAAATTACCCCCACAAGTCTGGTCGCGAACGGCTTGGAAAGAATCTTAACATCCGAATTAAGCATGGTAAGAGGTCTATGGGCCAGATGTACGACCAACAAAATTGCGCATCGCAAAATGCGACTCTTTTGCGAGTCGCAATTAGCGAGGTGCAATTTCCGATGTACAACAGTGTATTTCACAGTGTTTGTGATTCCCAATGGGGTCGCAAATTGCGAGGCTCATTAATATTAATGAGCCTCTCACAATTTGCGAGCCCATTGGGAATGACAGCCCTCCCAGGGATGGTGGCCTGCTGGGCTCAGCAGACCACCATGTCTGGTACTACTTTTTAATAAAGCAGCTTTTTTTTTTTTAATGCAGCCCGTTTTCCATAAAGGAAAAAGGGATGCATTCAAAAAAGAAAAATGAAACGTTTCAGTTTCATTTTTTTAAGGGCAGGCAGTGGTCTCTGGGACCACTGCCTGCTCTTAAAAAATATTTTCCAACATACTCACGAAGGGGAAGGGGTCCCCTGGGGACCCCTTCCCCTTTGTGAGTGGTTTACCACCTACTTGAAGTAGGTGGTAAACTGCGAGTGTTTTGCGGCCGCAAATGCGGTCGCAAAACATTAGTACATAGCATGTTGACTCGCTATTAGGAAGGGACGCCCCTTTCTAATAGCGAGAGTGCAAATGCTATTTTGCGAGTCAGGGACTCGCAAAATAGCATTTGTACATGCTATTACCCTTTTGCGGCCGCAAACGGGAGGTTCTCCCGTTTGCGGCCATAAAAGGTCGTACATCTGGCCCTATATGATGAGGGGTCCGCGGTGTCTCCGCCTGGTTTAGGCATAAGACAGACAATTCCCTCCCTCATGGTGGCGGAAAGGACTCCATTCCTCTGCACCTCTTGAAATATCACAAGTAGTTTATTTTTAAGTACTGTGGAATAGGCCTAATAGATATTCCATGGGGAATTTGTCCCCTCCAGTTGCCTTAGATCTGTTAAGGGCCATGATGGCCTCCCCCAATGCCTCCACTGTGATCTCCCTCTCCAGCTCCTGCGCTAGGTCTGGCGCGAGGGTGGGCAACCCCACTGTACCCAGGAAGTCCCACATCCTCCCCTCGGGTCCCACCCTACCAGCCTGTTACACCTGCTTGAAATGGCCTACAAAAGCATCTAAGATGGCCTGACTGTTGGTCACCAGGGCACTGCCAGGTTTACGGACATGGAGAACAGGGGGGATCTCCTGCTCCCATCTAAGTATCCAAGTGAGCATCCTGCCAGATTTGTCCCCCTCCCTGTGGAGGCGCAGACTGTATGTGCACAACGTGCATTTATCCAGGCGTCTAGGCGTAGCATCCCCCCTACAGAGCAGGAGTTCCATCCCCTGCGCCTCTGGTGTAGTCAGATCCGACCCCTGAAGCTCCTTCAAGAGGCGCTCCTGGGTCACCAGGTCAGCCTCCAATTGCTTCTCGACCCTACAAGTAGTACCTATACAGGCTCCCCTCATACCTGCCTTGAGAGTCCCCAATCTAGTGCTTTGGAGGTGGCCGTGCCCCAATTGATCGATAGAAAGTGGGTGAGAGAGGTTGCTAGCACCTGCTGGCACACTGTGTCCATCAAGAGGTCAGTAGGCATGCACCATCTACGGTCACGATGTAGGGCATCACCCCACCGCAGGTGCAACAGGACCGGGGCATGATCAGAGAGATATCTCCCCAGATGAGCCACCCAGTGCAATCTCCAGGGGTGCACCCCAGCTATCAAGGGGCGGTCCAACTGACTATAAGTGTTGTGTGTAGATGAGTGACAGGTTTATTCACAACTCCTTAAGTGTAATATTCGCCAGCTGTCAGATAACCCTAGGTTATGCATGACCATGGCAAGTGACTTGGTCATCAGAGGTTTAGTTCCATGTTTGGGGGATACCTGTCCTCGTTTCCATCCAAAATACAGTTATAGTCTCCCACCCATATCACTGGGTGCCCCATACTGTCTTACAGCAAATCCTGAATACGATCGAAGTGCTTATCATCGATGTTGGGTGCGTAAGTGTTGAGGAGTGTAATAGGCCTCCCATCTAGTGTACCCTTCAGCTGGAGTTTCCGACCCTCTATATCCGCCTCCTTATATGTATGCTTAAATGGGACCCCAGGTGCAATCCAGATGGCCACCCTTCGTGCATAGGTGGAGTAAGTGGCTGGAAACAACTGCCCCCTCCACTTCTTACCCAGTTTTTGAGCTTCTTCCCCCATGAGGTGAGTCTCCTGAAGACAGGCTCTCCGCACCTTATGACGCCTCAGCAAAGAGTGGACCCTGTATCTCTTGGTGTATTCCTTCAGGCCTCACACATTCCACGTCACAATATTTGCACAGTCAGCCATGGTGTTGTGATTGTTTGCCCCCGGGGACTCGACCCGCATCACACCACGATTCACTACCGTCATGCAGCAGTCTGGACTAGAAAAAGCAACCTGATAATAGCTGTAGTGCACTGCAGTGAAAACTTAACCTCCCACTATGTGCGGGAGAGCCAAACAATAACTCCCTTTTGATGGCCCCCCAGACATACAGTATAACAATGACAACACGTACTGCATATCCATTGTTATCTTCGCTGCCAGGACTCAAAGCCTAAACCCTGAACCCAAAACTGTATCCCACCTCGAATGTGGAGGCAGCCACCCCCGCCCCACAAATAATACAATGCCATATCAACCGTAAAAACACAGCCAGTCAAACTATGAGGACCACCTTTAGAGTAGCGCAAGCATTCGTATAAATCCAGACATTACATGGTGCACAACTCTGAAAACAGGAGACACTCTACACCCCCACCCACCAACAAAAGAAGATCAGATAGACAGGAGAGAAAAAAAAAGCAAAGGTCACCCTGAAATATTATGAGACTCCTCAGGAGGGTAAAAGTTCAGCTAGTAGCATCTCCCAACTCCATTGCTGGCTCTGAGGCCTCCGTCGATCCCCCAGCAGCTGACACAGAATCCAAGGGCAACAAAGCCATATTTCCGTCTCCCTCGATTTTAACCCTGGAGGGGCCCTCCTCATCAGTCTGCAAGGGGTCTTTCACCCCTGGAAACGCACACGACCTCCAGTGGGGCTATGGGCCCCAGCGCACTCTCAGTGCCTGTCCGTCCAGGTCCCGTTCCATCCGTGGGTACCTTGTCCCATATTTTGAGCCAGTGCCACACACCCTCCGGGGTGTTGAAAAAGTGGGACTTGCCCCCTGAGCGGACCCGCAGTTGAGCGGGATACAGGAGCATGAGCGGATACCCATTGCGCACAACTTTGCCTTCACCTGCAAGAAGCCCTTCCTGGAGCCATGGACCTTGTTGGTGTAATCTGGATAGATGGATATCCGATGATTCTCAAACTGGGCAGTGTCTGTTACCCGGGCAGCCCGAAGTACACAATCCCGTTCCCTGTAGTTTAGGATCCGTACTATAATGGCCCGCGGTGGAGCCCCCAGCCTAGGGTGAGCCACCAGCTCCCGATGTGCTCTTTCAATTGCAAACATGAGAGACAGTCCGGCAGGTTTGAGCACATCCCAAATACAGCACTCCACAAATGCCTCTGTGGTGTTACCCTCAGTCCACTCCGGAAATCCAATAAGGCGAACATTATTGTGGCAGGACCTGCCCTCGGCTTGCTCGACCCGCGCCTCAAGAATTCCAGATTTGAAGGTGACCACCGCCATTTGCTTCTTCAGTGTGGCCACTTCGGACTGCAGCTCAGCTATGGAACCCTCCACCACTCGAACCTTCTCCGACACTTTCCTGAGGTCAGCACGAAGGAGATTAACTTCTAGCGCCACTGTCTCTTTTTTCCCCTCAGGAGCCACTTGGGAACCCTGGTGCCCAGCACTGTTCCCGCATGACTCAGACACAACAGGAGGTATGTAGGTGCCACTGCAGCACCCACACTCAGGCACTGTCTCATGAGCTACAAGGCCACCTTAACTAAAGCAAGCAGGGGCACACGTAGGATCAGGTGCACCCAGGGCCATGAAGACACCCACCGCAAGGCAGCAGAGCCGGGGTCTCCAGTGGTTCAGGATACCTCAACAGGCAAACAGCAGAGGTTCATGCATGCCCCCAGGGAGAGGTGAACCAGGGCAGCACCAGACAAGCTTCCCAACAACCACAGGGTTGCCACATATCACCAGGGCGCCCTCAGCCACTCCATCCATGAGCTGCACCCCCAAACACATCCAGAGCTCTTGGGCCCCCTCCATGCCTGCGAAGATCGGGGAGCTGCAGGCACTACTGTGCATCTCATACGCCCCGCACGGAGGGGTCAACAGTCACAAATGGAGAGGGGGCGGACGGTCCCACCAGCCAGGCCTACCTTGCAGTCTGCCCTCCACACCCTGATGAGCCTTTCAAGGGGTTAGTCTCTCCCACTCTTCTCCAGGGATCATACGGGAGCTGCAGCACTCGAGGCCCCGGCATCTCAGGCCGCGGCGTGGCAGTCTCAGTGTCCGCCCTTGCCTCCCAGTCCACACAGCTCTCTCACCAGCTGAGTGCAGCTCCGTGCCGCGTGCCGTTCACAGAGGAGGATCAAACTGGGAGGAGAGCCACGCCACAGGTCCGGTCAGGCCGCAGAGCTAAGGCCAGCCCCCTGCGCGACCTCCGTAGGCCTCCACTGTCTTGTTGCTGTTGCTCGCCTATCCAGCCACGGTATCGCCAAATTTGAGCAGCAGGTGGTGTGTAGCACCCACCACAGGCTAGTCTGCTGCTGTGGGGTGTATATATGGCAGGATAGTGAGGGATTAAGCCGTGTCTGAATTTACACTTTTGCAATATTGGTAACACAGTTCGTCTTCTTGGCTCTTCGTCAAATTTATAAAAGAGTAATAAGTGCATTGTGCATTGTTCTGATTGTCCATTGCATGGACATTTGTCTTTAAAAAAAAGTATGTATTTAAACTACAACAGCACAAATAGCAAACAGTGCCATAGTATAGTATACAGACGGTATAAGCAACCACAGTATAAGGCATATATGCGCAGGAAGAAACAGTACATCTCACTCCATCTGCTAGTGTTCGTGAGGATCCGGAGTGGTCAACAGGAATGCAGTAAAGGGGGCCCATATAGTCTTAGGATGCGAGGATTCAGGCAGTTCTTCAGCATACAATTCTAGTTGCTCCTCACAGTAGGACATGTCCTTGAGCCATTGGTGTTTGGTAGGATTTACACGTTTGCTCTGCAGATCGCTACCCTTCTCTTAGCTAACAGCAACGCTACAATCGTAAGTCTGCGTATTGTGGGTTGCAAATTTTTATCAATCCAAGAAGACATACATGTGGGTGACATTCAACAGATTCCAGGACCATGCCAGACAAAGCCTCAGTAACCTGCACCCAGTATCGGTATAACAGGGTGCAGGACCATGCCAGGTGTATAAATTCGATACCAAAGGGGATGATGGACGGAGCGTTTGAGCTAATCAAACACTCGCCCCCAGTCAACTGATCTGGGTTGAATCCATCATCATTCTTTAGCTCATTCCACCACCCCAGTTCAGACATGGCCATATGCAAATCAGTCTGACCCTGTGCCTCGTGGGAACAGTCCAGCCTGAACTGCCAAGCCATGTCTTCCCTGGACCAGAAACAAGCATCCTGGGACCGGTTTCGGGCTATTCAGCCGTCATCAGCCAGGCTAGCTTGAATCCAGTGGCAAAGTGAGCAAGGGACCCACGTCTGGGCATACCCTGCCAACTTAGGGCGAACAAAGCGATACCAAAGGGGATGATGGACGGAGCGTTTGAGCTAATCAAACACTCGCCCCCAGTCAACTGATCTGGGTTTAATCCATCATCATTCTTTAGCTCACTCCACCACCCCAGTTCAGACATGGCCATATGCAAATCAGTCTGACCCTGTGCCTCATGGGAACAGTCCAGCCTGAACTGCCAAGCCATGTCTTCCCTGGACCAGAAACAAGCATCCTGGGACCGGTTTCGGGCTATTCAGCCGTCATCAGCCAGGCTAGCTTGAATCCAGTGGCAAAGTGAGCAAGGGACCCACGTCTGGGCATACCCTGCCAACTTAGAGGCGAACAAAGCGATACCAAAGGGGATGATGGACGGAGCGTTTGAGCTAATCAAACACTCGCCCCCAGTCAACTGATCTGGGTTTAATCCATCATCATTCTTTAGCTCACTCCACCACCCCAGTTCAGACATGGCCATATGCAAATCAGTCTGACCCTGTGCCTCATGGGAACAGTCCAGCCTGAACTGCCAAGCCATGTCTTCCCTGGACCAGAAACAAGCATCCTGGGACCGGTTTCGGGCTATTCAGCCGTCATCAGCCAGGCTAGCTTGAATCCAGTGGCAAAGTGAGCAAGGGACCCACGTCTGGGCATACCCTGCCAACTTAGGGCGAACAAAGCGATACCAAAGGGGATGATGGACGGAGCGTTTGAGCTAATCAAACACTCGCCCCCAGTCAACTGATCTGGGTTTAATCCATCATCATTCTTTAGCTCACTCCACCACCCCAGTTCAGACATGGCCATATGCAAATCAGTCTGACCCTGTGCCTCATGGGAACAGTCTAGCCTGAACTGCCAAGACATGTCTTCCCTGGACCAGAAACAAGCATCCTGGGACCGGTTTCAGGCTATTCAGCCGTCATCAGCCAGGCTAGCTTGAATCCAGTGGCAAAGTGAGCAAGGGACCCACGTCTGGGCATACCCTGCCAACTTAGGGCGAACAAAGCGATACCAAAGGGGATGATGGACGGAGCGTTTGAGCTAATCAAACACTCGCCCCCAGTCAACTGATCTGGGTTTAATCCATCATCATTCTTTAGCTCACTCCACCACCCCAGTTCAGACATGGCCATATGCAAATCAGTCTGACCCTGTGCCTCATGGGAACAGTCCAGCCTGAACTGCCAAGCCATGTCTTCCCTGGACCAGAAACAAGCATCCTGGGACCGGTTTCGGGCTATTCAGCCGTCATCAGCCAGGCTAGCTTGAATCCAGTGGCAAAGTGAGCAAGGGACCCACGTCTGGGCAAACCCTGCCAACTTAGGGCGAACAAAGCGATACCAAAGGGGATGATGGACGGAGGGTTTGAGCTAATCAAACACTCGCCCCCCAGTCAACTGATCTGGGTTTAATCCATCATCATTCTTTAGCTCACTCCACCACCCCAGTTCAGACATGGCCATATGCAAATCAGTCTGACCCTGTGCCTCATGGGAACAGTCCAGCCTGAACTGCCAAGCCATGTCTTCCCTGGACCAGAAACAAGCATCCTGGGACCGGTTTCGAGCTATTCAGCCGTCATCAGCCAGGCTAGCTTGAATCCAGTGGCAAAGTGAGCAAGGGACCCACGTCTGGGCATTTAGGCCCAGATCTCTGTACTGGGGTGAATGTATGACATTGTTCTGCATTCTGTCCATCAACTGTTGTTTTTGCATTTGTCACCCCGAGTGGGACGGGTATGCCCAGACGTGGGTCCCGTGCTCTCCATGCCACTGGAATCAAGCTATCCTGGCTGAAGAGGGGTGAAACCCCGAAACCGGTCCTAGGATGCTTGTTTCCAGTCCAGGGAGGACCTGGCTTGGCAGTTCGGGCTGGACTGTTCCCATGAGGCACAGGGTCAAGACTGATTTGCATATGGCTGGGTTCAAACTGGAATGGCATGGTGAGCAAAAAAACGATGGATTTAGGCTCAGATCTCTGTACTGGGGTGAATGTATGACATTGTTCTGCATTCTGTCCATCAACTGTTGTTTTTGCAGGTGTATAAATTCAGCCTCTGGTGCTCTGCATAATACACATTCACATTCTCAAGCCAAACCTATACAATTTACAGGAGTGTGATTCATTTGATGAACATGCTTAACGTGTATCATGCATAAATTACAATTAGGCATGAGTATGCTAGTTTGGGTGCAATAGAAGGTCCAATCAGCAGACTCTTAACAGCTTGTCCAGCACTTCGCTCCATCTTTCGAGTGCTACATCAGAAACTGATGCTCTATTATTCTGCATAGATAGGTATAATCTAGTAATAAGTCATTTTACGCATGGTGCCGGGTAGCAATGTATGTACCGCCCCATGCTTTGAAGACTCCTGCTCTAAGGTGAGCGCAAATAGTATCAGGAAGAGGGGGCATCCCTGCCTGGTTCTCTACATATGCATATAGCCGCAGAGATAGCCCGTTCACCCGCACCAGGGCAGTTGGGTCTGTGTATAAGGGCCAACAGTGATTTGCACAGACTGGAGATCAATCGTGGGAGCCAGGAGAACCAATTTCAAAGCCACTCCTGCTCAGGAGCACCTCCTTCTTCATGCATGCTTCTCTGTAAATTATGCAATGCTTGGAAGGCAAGTTCCATTGTCCATGTCATTCCTTGGGATGAACGTGCAGCAGCGCCGATCGTGGCACAGACCCCTTCCTCCATCGCGGTCATTAAGTCCAGCACATACCGATGCTGCATTACCATGAGGCGGATGGCTCACATTTCTTCCTTGATTGAATTGAGGCCAAGCTCAGTGCTGCTCATCATCTTGAGCATTTTTCACCTGTTTATTTGGAGCCAGCAGGCGTTAGCTTTTGTCTGTAGGGTGAAGAATGGTATCAACCCCTTCCTTCCCCCAGCTGTGTCTCTGTGAACAGTCTAAACTCTTCTGGAATGTCCTTAAACTGAGCCCAGCCAAAGTAGTGCAACATTCTCTTATCACTAGCTTGGTGCAGCAAAGTGGTCTTTTTCTTTAACGGGTGCTGGTACAACTCTGTTAGTTTTTTTCCAGGAATGACCAGGGTTGGGTTGTGCATGGTGACCAAGCAGCACAGTCCCCTCCAGCTGAGAGCCAGTTAGGTGTAGGCTTGTTCGCTGCACTGCCAGTAGAAATCCATAAGCGTGGAGGTGCCCCATTGCATATCCCGAATGTGCAATATCATGCCGCAGTTAGCATTCGTGTCCATTGGAAGCGTCCCTTTTCCTCTGAAACATAAGGAATATAGTGTGAGTTTCCACACCATCAGGGGTTGACCTTTCCCTTCTAGCCAAGTGTATCCACTCACCTCGGTGTCCTGATTTCCTGACATGGGTTAGCCATACTTTCATTGAACCCTCCCCCATGTGACTCATTACCCTTTTTATCCCAAGCTGGACAGCTCTTCATAGGAACTCGATGTTGGGGGACCACTTCTTGTAAGCGAAGACCGCCCCAGATATGCCAAGGGCCACCCTTGGTCCACAGATGGGGGCAGGAGAGGATGTGTTTGTGCATGGAGCTGGGGATTTTGCTACCTCCAAGAATCTCTTCTCTGGGAAGTCTCGGGGCCAAACTGTTTACTTCACAATGGTGCCCTTTCTACGCATCCTGTCCAGCTTGGTTTGGATATTATTGGGTTCAGTGAAGGTACAATGCTGTTGGGTTGGTGTTGTATCGGGTCAGGTTTACAACTACCCTGTGAGGTTCTATCTTGTTGGGCTGGATCTTGGCCCTTATCCTACATAAGTAAAGGTGAATAAGGCATTTTGCTTTTTCGGGGCTACCTCTTGGGACAGGTAAAGCCTATCTGCGCCTACTGCATGTGGGATCAGTGAACAGACATAACATGACCTGACTGATGCTTGGGAGCCGACTGAGGTCATGTGATGGTACCAGGTGTTATGTAAGAGGGCGCTATGCAGTGCATGCAGCATGCTAGTGTTTGGTTTAGTGTAATTATAGGTGACATATGAAAGATTCCTGCGTGGGCATTATATTTCCCTATTACTGACTCTCTTTTGAGTCTGCAGTTCCTCAGGGGTAAGTAAGTGTGGGATTACCCATAGTAGACAGAGGGTACATATGCACAGAAATATACATACATTTTGTTGTGATATGGTCGTTCAAGGTGTGATTCCCTTCAGAGCCATCTGTGCTCTTCCGGTGGCTGTGTTTCTTCTGCCCAATTGGAAAATGTTTGCAGTATTTAGTTCATGGTTGCCATCTCCATGGAAGGGCTAGACTACACGAAGGAACAGTGCACCCACCCGGGTGTTAAGCAGGCTGTTGGTTATTCCTCCTTCCATTGGTGTAAGTTTGGAAATTGTCCTTTTTCTCTTTCTTTCATAGTGGAAGTTGATGACACGTCACATTGGTGCAGTTTTGTTGTCTTCTCTGTTACCTGGCTTTGAAAGAACTTTGTTGATTGTTAAAACTTGGAAATGTTATACATACTCTGTAATAAATGGTTTTCAGAGTCCCTGTATTTTTACCCTAGTGGTGTGATCTCCGCACTCTACTAGTCGCGATCTAGTGAGGCACCGGAAGGTTACCCTCTATTGGGTATATTTTAGTAATTTCAGGGAGTAAGGGTGCTTATTAGTTATCTAGACAGATCACATATTTTTACAAGCTGTTGGGCCCCCCTCCAATCCTAACTGGATGCTTAGATTGGTGCTAAATATGTTTGGTAAGTGGTCTCATGAGAATAGGGAGTTATGGAAGTGTGGCTTTTAGTCAGAGTCCTACGGCTAGTTTTCGTCATACGTACTCGCCCAGTGGCTAAGGGTCCGGTTGCGGTGCGGCCCCTTCCAGTTGTTATTTTCTCGACTGGGGGCTACATCTTTTGATAATACCTTCAGTTGCATTTGTTATGCCCTGTTTAGCTTAGTTCTGCTATAAATGAGTGGAACACGTGGGGAAAGGGGGCTTATCGCCGCTGGCATTGCTAATATCCGCCTCATGCCGAGAGCAGGTTTTGGTGCGTGTGCACCTCTTTGTTCCCGGCACGTGGTGTATAACATGGCGTGGCCCTCCCTCGTGTCTTTCAGGTACCTGGCTTTGGCTGTTCTTGACCCCGCCTTTGTATCGGGAACCTTCTTTTTGGGCTAGCTTTGGGCAGTTTTCTTTAGTTTAGGGCGTTTCCCTGAATCTTGCATAATCTATTGCAGGGCTTGTCATGCGGGGGAGAGGGTCGGGGCTGCTCTGTGGCCCCCCATTTCTTTCATTGATGCCGCCTCGTGGTGTCTTAGACCGGGGCCAACTGCTTTCCCTAGATGGTGCTTGCAAGTCTGGAGCCCCGTTAGTCACTATACTTGATATGGAGGTGAGTACTCCCAGTGACTTACATTCATCTGGAGTGAAGTGGAGATTTAGAACCCCCTCTCTCCCGTCCCCCCCTCCCTCGGACCCCATACCGCATCCTCTCAGCGTACTGGTGGGCCAGCTGTCCCTAGCTTGTGGCTGGGGTCTCTAGGGTCGTGCGATGCCTAATGAATTGATGCATCTCCTGTCATATTTTTGAAAGGATGTGCCAGGGTGACCAGACTTTGGAAACCAAAAAAGGGGTAGTTCGCAAAACATAGAAGAAGGGTAATACCAAAAACGTGACCATACTGAAAAACCCTGCACTTTGACCAAAAAATTGCAAAAGTCTGCCAGGTGACGATGAAAAACCGGGACCGCCTCAGCAAATCCAGGATGCCTGGTCACCCTGGTGAACCCCCCCACCCCCCAACTGGAGGCGTGGACCCAACATCATGCTGAGGCCTTGCACCTTATTGGCTCTTCGTGTGTGTGTTGTGGAGTTTTAGGGTTTTGCAATACCAGGTGCAAGGGAAAACTGGTTCCCGCCACCAAGGATAGCTTCATTTTAGAACTGAAAGGGGGCCTCCATTAGTGCTTCATTTTAGAACTGAAAGGGGGCCTCTATTGGTGCGGAGGCTTCTAGCTTTTGGAGGCGCTGTTGGGACTGACTACATGCCATGAAGGAAACATTGGCACTGGACATGGTGCCAGAGAATGGGGACCTTTTGACTTGGTCATCAGAACGTGTCCTTTTTTACTTTGGATGCAGGACATGGGTCGCTCAGTTTTCTGTCATGCCCCCTCATCAGATTGCTGTGCCCCTGGAGCCACCAGTCAACCCCACCCGTGGGGGATCAGCAGCACAGTGGGGCCCCTTGAGATCACCCCTTGATGACTCACTTGGTGCGAGCCCTCGATTGACACAGTTCTCAGCCGCTCTGAATTTCTGGATGCAAGTAAAAAATAATTTTTGAACTCCCACTGTTGTCATTTAGTCCTTTTTAGGTCTCGCCTAGCGTCGCAGCGCATGTGCTGCTCGCTCTGCGAGATCTATTGTCGTCGGGTTTGCTTCGGAAGTGGGGTGGAAGCTCCACCCATGCTTTTGATTGGCACGCATCATAAACGCTCGATTTTGATGGCAAGGGAGGCTTGTTTGTTCCCTCCCTGTGTCCTGTTTGCCTCGCCCACCCGGACTGGAGATTGAGCACGCGCACGGCGTCTCTTTTGCTCGCGGCGTTTCAGGCATTGTATCAGTCCAGTCATGATACAGTTTTAGTTGGTGTAGTACTGTGTGTGAGGCACAACGCGTGCATGGCGCGCTTTCACTTTCCGATTTTTACAAATTTTTTATGTGCGAAGTGCGTGCTTTCACTTTCATTTTTCTTTTGCTCGCGCACGACGTCTCTGGTGATCTCAGCTGCTGCTTGTTTCTCCACCACCCCTCATGCCGTGTCTTGTCTGGTCTCTATCTGCCTTCTGACCCCTACACAGTGGGATTCCCCCCCCATCTCTGTCATACCCCACTCCGTGTCTTTCCACATCCCAGCGCTCCTTTTCTCCCCCTTCCTTGACCCAGCTCGCTTTCTTAGCCTTCCCTTCCTCCTGCTCGGTGTCCCCTCTCCCCCCGTCTCCGGTCGCTTCCTCCCCCCACCTCTCGCCTCTCCGCGCTCCCCTTTCCTCTGACCTCTCTTCACTTGAGCCGTTGGAGCAGAAATTCATTAGCAGGCGCCCTGGGAATGCCCGGGCTTCCGAAAATGGGTTAAAGAGCCGTTTGGGTACAGCGAAACAGCCTGAATTTTTCATGTCGGAGCAGGAACATTTGGAGGCGACCAGCCTCCGGTGCCAGCGTCCTCCGGCCCTCGGCTGCCTCTTCTGCCCCCGACCATCGGTAAGGGTGCCCTCCGCCTGAATACCAGGAGCTTGTACTTTTATTGTGCGCGCAAACAAATAAACTATGTATATTGAGGCCGTCCATCCTCTGGGCGATCGGTGGACAGGACGAGCTGTGGGGACCGAGAGAGGGCCCAGGATGGTGAAGCCCAGGTGGGAGAGGGGTATCAGCATCTGTGACAAACGCCTTATACAGATGTGCCTCGTGGTTCTTACAAGTCACTCGGACCCCTCTTCAGTGAGGGCATCGCTGCAACTGGCCGCGACTAGCCCAAAGATGGGAGTCCTGAACCATTGCAATACCAACACATAAAAAGTGCTCATTTATAAAGCAGTGAGTAAGTGAGACGAGCCAAGAAACAACGAAACAGATCGAAGGGGTTCATTGGAAACAAAGACAATAATAAACGTTATTAACTTGACCACCCAACCCCACCCCTAATTAATTTTGGCTACATCGATGCCTGGAAGAGAAGACGTTTGCCTTTATTTATTTTAATTACAACGCTTTTTGAGGCACTGCTCACATACGATTCCTTCTCTCACTTTCTCTCCCTCTGCTTCTGTCTCTTTCTCTCCCTGTCTCTCTTTTCCCGTCTCTCTCCCTCCCCCTTACCCTCCCTTTCTATCCTGTCTCTGTCGCTTTTTCTCTCTGATACACAAACACAGGGACTCGGTGTATCTTTGTTACGTTCTCTCTTAACTATCTTTCTCTCTAACACACACACACACACACGTCCTCACTCTCACTTTCTGTCTTTTTCTCTCTGACACATACTCTGTCTTTTCTTTCTCTCCTTGTTACATGCACTCGATTTTACACGTTCTTGCTTTTTCTCACTGACACACACTCCTGTTCTCTCTCTGAAACGCACCCTCTTTAACAAACATGCTCTCTCTCTCTGTTTCTCCCTCACTCTCTCTAATTCTCTCTGCCCCTTTCTCCTTTTCTCCCCTCTATTTTTCTGTCTCGCTCTCTTTCTGTATATTCCTGTTGCCCCACTCTGTTGGAAAGCCTTCTGTGTACTCTGCAGCTTTTCAGAAATATGGGGATGCGGGAGGGAGCAAAATAAAAAGAGAGTGCATATTTTTTGATTTTTTTTTACATGGGAAGGAACATTAGTGAATGTGCTCACACCCTTGCATATATTTGTTACATATTAACAGCGCAAATATTTGTTCATACATTACCAGAACGTACCTCTTTCTGAACGCGCGATTTTAATGCCTAGAGTTGTATGAATTTGACTGTTTCCTGTCTATAACAAGTATTTGCAATGCAATAGGTCTCACATTTTAGAAACTTTGACCTACTGCTATTGTAAATGGCAATGCCTTTTATTATTGCAGGTTTTTAAAAAAATAAATAAAAGGCATTGTTATTTCAAATGTCAATAGCTCAAAATCTCGCAATTGCGAGACCTATTGCATTGCAAATGCTTGTTTGACCTAGTAGCAGCTTGGGGAAGGGGGTGAGTGGGTGCTAGTTAATAAACACTGGGTTTTAAGTTGTTGGGGTCATTCTTGTGCTGGGGTTTTATTTTTACTGCGTAGTCTGGCTCTGTGATTGCGTGAAGGCACTACCTCCCCACACTGTCACCACTCCCTGCGGGTGTTGTGGCCCTGAAACCTGTTGCGTTTGGTTCCCTGTCTGTGGCCGCTGCTGCCACATGCTCGCCCAATTGCTGGATCCCTGCTGTGTTTGTGTGGCGACCGGCAGACCTCCCTGCGGCTGGACGCAGGATGCATTCGGATTCTCCTGTACTTGGTGTTGAGGAGGGACATTCGTGGGGTTTTGTGGTGGCTGGCCCTGTCTCATTGGTCTCTGCTGCTTTTGTTGCTCATGGTATACCATCCCTCTGCCAGGTGACCCGGCCTATGGCAATAGTAGCACTCCCTAGGGTCTGGTTGTTGCCAGCCTCCCTGGCCTCTACTGCCATAGCCTGTTTGGAACCTTCTGGGGTTTTGCAGTGGAGCCCTCATTGAGACTGGTGTCATCTGCACAGTTGCAGCCATCGCTGCCCCCTCATGGGCAGTCTTTTTCAATTTGTGTTGAACCAGTTTTGCTGTGTCTTTTTGGGCCTGCAACTGCTTGGGTGTCGTCCCAACTGCACGCTGTATGGGAAGTATGTGTGTCTGCTCATCCGCTCCATAAGTGGCCTTCTTTGCCATACGGTCGGCGGGGGCATTTCGCTGCAATAGGGTTTTCCCCCAGTATGCGTTGCATACTTTACTACCACTGCGCATTTAGGCAGAGTAATTTGTAGCTCAACGAGGTCCTTGTGCACGACAGGTGTACCGTACGACTTCGGGAAGCCTCACCTTTTCCACCTCCGGATGCTCGGGTGCACTGTGGTGGTGGCATAAGCTGAGTCCCAGTAGCTCGTGACCTGCAACTTTTCTGAAGGTGCATGGCTTTGAATTGTTACTGCCACTGCCCCTGTGTGCCTTACCCCTTTTTCCTGATGTATCACAGGAGACCCATCAATGCACAGTGTCCTGCTGTCTGGGATGGGATCCTCCTCTGCTTGACTGAACCCAACAGGTGCGTATGTTGCATAGTCACAAATCTCTTCTACCTCTGGCACTTCATTGGCTATGAAGACTTTTTCCCTTTTAATAGCCTCAAGTAAGGGACGATGTGTGTGCCGTACCCACTGCCTAATGTAATTGCAAAGATCTAAGAATTTTTGCTTGCTCTTTAGGACTGCCTTTGTGAAGGTGGTCTGATCGGCAGGTGATGTCCTCATTTGTTTACCTGTGCTGTGGGGGCGTTTTAGTGACATGGGTCTTGGGGAAGGAACCCCAGGGGAGGAGCAGGCCATAGTCCCGTCATCAGAGAACTGGATGGTCATGTTTAAATCTCGTCTCAATAGATTAGTTGGGGATGAGGGATAATATAATATCTGTCCTCTCACGCGAAAACCTCCTATGTCCAGTTCTAGGGATTTCGTGAATGGGATCCTCGTCACCGTACCTGAAAACCCTTGCATAACCATAGTGTCTTTTGATAAAGGGACTATTAGGCATGACTTTGTTGCCTGCCTGTCTATTAGGAAGTTATATGGTGTGTTGTTTATGAGTACTGTCCCGATGGGTTACTCTTCAAGTTGGCGCGTAGTTAACAGAACGAGGCGTGTGTGGTTGTGTGCCCAATCTCTCTCAAGCATCAGTTCCCGATTTTCCCCCACTCTCCATCTGGCCTGTCTCTTATGCTCTGAACTCTGCACTGCTTTCATTGACCTGGCTTCGCTTTCAAGTTCACCCTCCGTTTCCTCCTCAGCAACCTGGGCGAATCCTGTAGCCCTACCCTTGTCCTCGGTTCCTGGGGGACTGGGGCTCCCTTCCTCTCCTGAGCTCGCTGAATCACTGTCGAGAACTGCCACAAACTTCCCTGAAACATGCTTACGCTCGCCTGACCCAGTGGGAATGCATATCCTACCTGCTCTTGAGGTGTCACGTGTGGTGTTCGGGGAGTTGCGCTTTTGGGGACCTTCCCTAAGAACTTTGGCTGTGCTGGAGGTGTCTGGGCCCGCTTGGGTTTGCTTCTCTCTGTAGTACATCGGACTGACCTTCATTCAGTGGAGGGGGGGCTCGTCGGCTGGGTTTGAGTAGCCTAATGCAGGGGGAGCGGGTGTGAGCACGTCCATCACTGCATATGGTGGGGAAGTGCTGACGGTTTATTTGCTAATGGCATTGTAAGGCTATCGCTCTTGGCCTTTCGAAGATTGCCCATAATTCTAATAAGGCCTCTCTCTTGTCTCTCTTTTGACCTGCATATTTCGTTTTTATGTGTGTTTTAGTGTGCTCAATTATGTTCATGTCAAATGTTCCCTCCTTAGGCCAGAGAAATGTGTGTGCCTTCGTGTGTAAATGTCACGCTTGGCAAAACTTATTTTGTCTTTTTATCTGCTTGGTGAACCTAGTTTCCATGTGCTTTAGTGGGGAATTCATGGCAATTTAGTAATTTGGCTAATACATTTCAAATGACTTTTTCCTAGTTTTGGTTTGTAGACTTGTAAGAGCAATTTGCAAGTGTTTTTTTCTTACAATTTTACGTACTATGAGCTCAGCGCTCGCAATATTTTACATAAAATAGTTCAAACAAGCATTTTCATAAAACAAGATAAGACTGCATTCATAATATTGTAACACAGAGCGACTATGCACTGAGTTAGCACAAACTCTGCATGAACTCCAATGTCACGTAATACAGTTTTCAATGACAATCAGTGCAATAGTATCACATAAAATAACACATTTCCATAACACATTTCAATAACTGTTGACAGAGAAAAAATTAATTTGTCAAAAAAACGAGGTTGTTCATTGCAATTTATCCTCTAGCAAGAGAAGACTAGTGTGGAACTCGTTCCTAAGTGAACTGGATAGTCTGCCACTATCTACTCCTAGACAAAGCTGGTAGTCACAGACACCGTTTAGTAATAATATGAGAATCACCGGCCCCTCTTGGACCACACAAGTTACGCTCAGTTTCCTGGGTTCAAGTTTTCCTTAAAGTCTGAATTGCACTCTCTGTCATGCACAGAGGAGCAAGCGACCAATTCTTCTCACTCCTTTCAGACACTAACGGTGTTAAGAAACCAGTTTAGCACTGAGAAATCCTTTTTAACTAAAAAACTGAGACTGAGGTGCCAACTCTGCGCATACAGAATAGCTGTATCACAAAAATAGCGTCCTGGGAGCAATAAAGGGCCAAACTATAAATATTCACCTTTCCTAGTGTGCTGACTATCAAAAAAAGGTGACTTCCACGGGATCGCCTCCAAGGCTACCTTATGACTGATACAGTTGGGACATATAATATAGGTAATATGCCAGACCCAGTCAGTGGCAGGGCGCTCAGGTTATCTTTTTACGCTTCTCCCTAGTTTGCCATACGCCAAATGCTTTAAAAAGACAATGTTTCAGGTTCGGATGTGGTCTCTTACCCTCTGTGATGGCTGCTTCAGGACGGACCTCACCCCGTGATTCAGCAGAACTTCGAATCAATTGCGGTGTCTACCCACCTTTGTCATTGCGCAACGTGAATCTGTCCAGGTAGGGTCACATTCCTTCGGCCGCAGTCGAGTAAAAGGTACCAATCCTCCTATCTGACTCGCCAAAATGTTGCTCGGGTTAGAATTCCTTAAAAAACAGAAGACAAGAGGCATTTTTATCAAAACAGGAACAGTTTGTTTAATTAAACAATTCGGCTGGGAGAACAGTTACAGGTAAGAGGTCTGAGGACTGTCTCAATTTACATTGGGTTTGCGTTAGTCTTACATAGATTTTTACATCAAGCCATAAACGTATCCGGCATACCATATATGGTGAGGAATGTTGGTTGCTGCCTTAGAGTCTTAAATTAATGGTCAATGGTTACTACAGATGGGTCTTGACCTTGCATGGACACAGTGTAGCCAGTGGTGAATGTATCCAGATGCCCGGCATGGAGAGTGTGTGATCACTATGTGTGCTAGGTCCTGATTGGCTATGTGTTCCTAACTCATGTGGCATCTGACTTTAGGGTGTTTTTCGAAGTGCGCATACCCCCTTGGGCCATGTGTGCTTTATTAGGGGCAATCTCCTCTGACTATTGTGATGTTGCTGCGCTTATCTGTGGGATTGATCAGGAGTTTCCTGCCCACGTATTTGCCTGCCAGCTATGCACCCTCCCACCTGTGACCCATTGATTAGCAAACCCGGTCCTAGGTCACAGGGCCTACTTGACTACATACTTGTGTTTTGTGGTAGATGTGGCGTTCGGAACGAGGAATTCTATTAATAAGGACGATAGTTAATTTTTTAAACGCATCAATATCCATATTAACATAGAGATGGGAATAAAATGTAGTACAGTTAGCCAGAATAGAGGGTGTGTCATAGCACTTTTTATAATTTGGATGTGGGCCCAGGGCGCCCTTAGCTTCGCAGCCAGATGTCGCCCCGGGCGCCCCCTCTTCATAGGCCCACCCCACGTATCACTTGGACATATAAAGAACTTCTTGGGCAGTTGCTTCATTAAAATTAGCAACCTGTTCGGAAATAGCAGCTAAAGCGTGCGGATCTGGGCGGGATTCATAGGCACGCTCTAGTGTGTGTAACGGTTTTTCTATTTTACGCAGCTGTGTTCGGAGTGTCTTGAGTGTAGGGCCTGGGTGCCGATACAGACACCTCTAATAGTAACTTTGAAGGTTTCCCAAAGTGTGACGACATCATTAAAAGAACCTTCATTTTCAACAAAATACGCAACAATGGCAGAGCATAGCGCCCCTCGAAATATTGATCTAATAGAGCTGCTGGGCAGAAGCGCCACATGGACAGGTGCATGGTCTGATAAGGTTTTAGGCAAGTGTGTTACTGCTCGCACCCAGGCACAGACATCTCCCGTCGCCAGCCAGTAGTCCAGATGGGACCAAGAGCTGTGCACCGAAGAGATAAACTTGCCTCCTGCCCCACAGGATGTGTGTTTCTCCAGAGGTCCACCATCCCATGTTCCTCCATCCCAGCTTTAATAACTTTAACTTTTTGCTCTCCGTGACAGTCTGTGGTAGCAGATCTATCTAGCACTGGGTCCAATATATGTTAAGGTCCCCGCCCCATATAATCGGGGTGGTAGTCAGTGTGAGGAGTTGGTTCCAAAGAGCCATATTAAAGCTGGGGTCATCTGTATTCGGTTCATACGTGTTAACAAAGGTAACATGGGAGTCATATAGCATGCCCTGCACTATCACATAATGCCCCTGTTCATCCATGTGAGTGTGTGTATTGCGGAAGGGGACGTGTTTTCTTTTTATAAGGACCATAATGCCCCTCGAATAGGACGAGTAAGACAAGGCTATCCTGTGTGCTGCCCAATGTGTTCCCACCCTATTGTCAGCATTGTGTACTATATGGGTTTCCTGAAGGAATGCAACATGAATATTATGGCGATCTAGATAAGCCAGAACCAGTAGCGTTTTACGTGGATTATTTAAACCTTGTACATTTCAAGTCAACAAAGATAGGTTACCTTGGGGTGCAGTAGTCATCCCTCCTTAGTGGTTACTGAGACGTATGTGGCGCTACACCTGCTGTCAATGCATAATGAGTTTCAATAATGCTATGGCTATCAAACAACATGTTCTCAACCCACCCACACTAGCATCCCAATCGTGCCAATGACAATTCCCATTACCCAAACCAGAAAATAGGAATAACACAGTGACGAATACAGCTTCTCAATTTGCAAAGTCAAAACAGTAAACCACTCTTGGGGTGCTTGCGTGGGGAATCTCCAGAGGCCCAGCCACATCCTCCTGTAGTTCGGAGGTGGCAAAGGCAGCAGGCAATAAGTCCGTCCATGACGATGAGGAAGTAATCAAAATCAGAGGAAACTTCAAAACAAATGGAGGCAACAGGTTTGGCAGCAGCGTGATGCACTCTCCATGGTATTTGATCAGATCAGGCACATACCAATGTTTACAGGGAGCATCAGAGGGTATTACAGTAAAGTGTCATCGCCTTGCCCAGCAGATTCCCGTGGGTCCTCCTGTTGCTTAGTGAGCTTTTTCAAATATTCCAGTGCCGCCTTACGTGTCGAAGATTTTCTGCTGACCACTGTGTACAACACAGAGGCGGGCCGGAAAGAGCATTGCCTATGTTATACCTGCCTTTTGCAGCTGACGTTTAACAGGGACGCACTCTCTATGAGCCGCTTGCACCTCAACTGTAAAATGCGGAACAATGCAATCGTATTGCCCTGGTAGGTGAGGTCCTTCTTTTCTCCAGCTAGGCAGAGGACTGAATCACGATCCCTGTAATTGAGGAGCTTCACTATAATGGGGTGTGGGTGTGTCCCCGGGGGCGGATGCGCCACAAGGGAACCATGAGCAAGCTCCACCACCAGCAGGCTAGATAGGTTGTCGCATCCAAACAAGGAGATAAGCATATTTTCTACATACTGTTCTATCCTGCTGGTATCAGTTGACTCTGGGACTCCCGTGATTTGTAAATTGTTGCGGCGGGATTGTGCTTTCAGGTTTTGATTCTTCGCTTGTATGACAGCCAGTACCTTTTCCTTATCCAAACATTTAGAAGATACTGTTTTAAAGTCATCCTCTGCATCCGAAATGCGCTGTTCCGCCGAGGTGATGCGAGCAGTCTGTTTATCAAGCTTTGCAGCCAGATGGTCAATGCAGAGGTTGAGTATCAATTTTTCCATCAATAGAGGCCAGACTCTGCTGCATGGCCTGCTGCGTAGTTGCAAGGACAGCATCATTTGGCAAGTAGGATGTCTGCTCCAGGCTCGTCGCTAGGGGTCCGTGCAGGGCGTCTTGCCTCGAACATGAGACGAGGTTGGCCATGATCCGCCTTCCCCATTCTAGCCAGCACAATAGTTGAAGAGCAACCACAGGCAGAAAAGTTCTAGCATATGGCGCAGGGCACCCAAGGTAAAACGAAGCACAAAGCCACTGCAGGCTCCAAAGATATCTTGCGCTGACTTACATACGTAATGAGCCCAGTCAGATATACCAACTAGAAACACTCTCTGGGTCGGCTCTGTGGCAGGCAGGATGAGGCAAACATTAGCAGGTCTCTACAAAGTGCAGTCGTGAGAAGGGCACATCACCTTACAGGCAGACTCCTGTTCACTGCCTCAGTGCCTAGCAGGCCATAGCATCCCTCTAGCTGTATTGTACCAGCTCGACCACCAGGCACAATGCGCCGCCTCACCTGCAAGTTCCACACCAAGAGGAGCCAGACAGCACCACCCGGCATGGAGAAATTGGCTGAGGCCGATAAGATGCAGGCCTCCCCCCAACCACCAAGTCAGTAGTGTGCAGGGAGGTCAGTGCAGCATCCGAGGATCCATGGCGTGCTCCCTATGCCTGGGCTCCACCAGTTCTACAGCAGCATCTATCCGATGTCAAGGGTGGCAGGCAGTCTCGGTACAAGGGCCTGCATCTGTTTGTTGAGCATCCAGCACGGTGCGTCTCTGCCTGCTGCATCCGACTGAGCATTCATCGCTCGTTGGCCAACCCGAGCGGGCCACAGGTTAGGCGCCGCTTCACATCCCTCATGCCTCTCAGCCCGCCCGTCACCCAGCAGCTCAGATTTAGGGCCTCCAAAAAACCACTAACAGATGAGCCCCAGGGGCAGCTGCAGAAGCCGCTTTCAGAGCAGGCTGCTCCCGCACTCTCTCAGCATCGCCGGCATTGCCTCTCCTGGAACCTCGCCTCTCTCGGGACCTTACTTGAGGCACTGCAGAGGAGAGCCCCTGCTCTCAATTTTCAAATACTGATCAATTAAAAGATTTATACTGATTGAACTTGTTTGTATTTTATTCCTTCATACAATTTTGCAGCTTTTCCAAATTCCCAAAAAAAGGATTTATTTGTTATCTAATATCGTACTTGAAATTGACAAATGTAACCTGGGGAGCACACAAACTGATTGAAAGTAGTAAAATATTGGGTAAAGAATATACAGAAGTTAGTAGAAGCTCCCTTTCATAACAAGTGGTGGGCGCGGAGAGGGGGGTGTGGGGGGATAGGGGGCATATCATTTTTTTAAAAGCACCTTCTGCTGCGCTTCCAGACGCCATCTTGGGGTTCTTCTGCTCTGGTCTCTGCACATGGTGCAGGCTCTTAGATGCCAATCAAGATGCTGCTTTCATGAGAGCAGCGCCGTGATTGGCCTGAGTTTAATGCTTGCTCACGTCCTAGGAGCCTGTGCCTCTACTCCACCCGGCTGCACAACACAGCTCAAGTGGAGAGCGATCAAAGTGCGCATGACGGTTTGGATGGCCTTAGACAGCCAGCCAAACCGTCATGCGCGCTTACAGTGTGTACTACTCCCCCCTTGCTCTCGTCATGGCCCCACCCTGACCACACTTGGCTGCCTTTAGCAGAAAGAAAAATAAAATGATAATAAAATGATTTTATTATCATTTTATTTTTCCCGTTTCTGTCAGCTGCCTGGCACTCAGCAGGGGGGGGGGGGCAACACTCCTCTGCTATAGCGGAGGAGCCGCCGCTGATGGAAGTGCATTTATGAAACTCACTACAATTTTGTTTTGAAATTAGATAATCCCATATCCTTAAAGTCCACATAACTACAAGCCTTACTTTCAGGTATCGGGCAGAGATCGGTGTTAAAATCACCTCTCCAAACACAAAGATTCCAGATCTTTATCTAAACAATGAATAACAAATACTATCTTTCAGTTTAAAATGTTATTTTAAAAATTCAGTACGTAGAAACAAATGTCCCTTACATTTTAAAACGGCTAATCGGATAATATGGAGAATCAGGACGTTTGTTTACCACTGAGCCTGGAAACAACGTTGACACATAGGTTACTAGACCACCCTTAGCTCTCCATGGGGGGAAAGCTATCCCCTGCATGTGATAAGTGCTATACCTGCTGATATGCAGATAATAGTCCATGTCTCCGGAAAACAGAGAATGTGGAACTTTGTTATAAAAGATAACCAATCTTGGCTCTGCCTTTTTCCATTTAAACCCCTTATATATTCCAGAACAAAATACTGTTGTTTGGGTCAATACAGGATTAGAGGAGTTGTTGGTAAATGGATTAACCGCAAATTTCATAGAGCTCATCGTTAACTTGAACTTGAAATTAGGAGATTTACGGGACTCACAGGACAAAGCTCTAACTCTAGGTATTTCATGTATGAAAAAGCGTGGAATAGGTATTCTGCTCCAGACCTTCCCTGGGTTCCAGAAACATGCAAGGGGGAGGTAAATCTCAGTTAGATGTTAATCTCTTTCAGTCATTCAATCTCCGTGAGAGCCCCCAAAGGTGAAAAACGATTCATGACTGGAACATGAGACCCTAAAATAGGCTGACTGTGTGTGGTCTCACGGTGTGAAAGTGTATCAGGCTAGAAGGTTGAAGGCCTGTAGAAGTAACCCAATGGCACTGCAGTAATCTGAGATGAACATTACATGGACAACCGCAATCTAGCTAAAGTCAACTCCACTAGGTTTGGTGTCCTAAAATTCATTACAATACAACCGCCCAGAGGGGCTTTAGATCCTCTGCCCACCCACCTCACTCTGCGGACCATATTAATGTCTTTATAAAGGTCTTTGGTTAAACCTGCTCTTTTCCCTATCCAGTGGACCAATTTATTTATAAGGTCCACCCAACTCTCTCTGATTAAGTACTAAAGGAGGGACATTCATCAGTACTATAACATAAGGTGTGGGTTGAGGTGGAAGATCAAAAATGCAGTTGACTGGAAGGCAGCTGTTTGACCTGGTCAAAATTACTGAATGCTAAATGATTGCAATTAACCCTGGAAGCCCCATTAGATCTTCTTTGTCTATCACAGACTTGAATAGGACAGCTGTCTTCAGTGGGCTCTGCTGGTACTATTGAGAGGTCTTGACCTAAGGTACTAAGTGCAGTAGTAGCTTGAGAGATTTCAATGGTCTTTGAAGGGGACACCACAGCAACTTTCAAATCTTTCACTAACTCAAAACAGAAGTGATAGTTTTGACCACCTGCAATCTAAATAACATCAAACCCAGGAAGCTTCTTACCAACACCTCTAGAGTAATTAATGTGGCATGCAGATTATCAATATCATCACTGGAAAGGTTTTGGAGAGATAAAAACTCCTCTTTGTCAAGTTGACTATCCAGCTTCCTGCCAATGTGGTACCTATACGAGAAAATTTAGGACCCATTTTTTTTTTTGGGTGAAGGCGGAGAATCGGAAGCAGAGTGAGATGTACTATTAATCATTAACAGTTCCCGAGAAATGCAGGGGTTCAAATTAACATGACCCATGGGCCCTCTATCACCATCAAATAGTCCATTACAGTCCTTTGGTGCGGGGTTCTTATGTAATTCATTCCCAGTTCAATGTCTCTCTTCAGCGCTACAAATTTCCCTTTCTATAGCACCCATAGCACTGGTTAAAAGACTAGTTATAAAACTTGACGCTTTACTAGACCTTCTTTCAGCTTCTTTTTCCCTGTTTCCAGATGATATTAGGTGGCAGAAGTGTTCAAAATGCACAGGTCAAGAAGGGTGGCCCAGACCAGCCTCCTCCAAGCTCAGACGGGCACAGACGGGCCCACTCGATCTTCCCCCTGGCCTCCCCAGTTTCCCATGCCACAAGGAGAGAAAGCACACTAAATGTGCCACAGGCAAAAGACCCCACCTCTGACAGATGGAGTTATGGGCAATGTAGTCTCCTCAGATCAGCAACCTAAAAAAAGCCAGCACATCGTTCCATGTCCAGTAAAATGTGTGGATGGTCAATTTCCGAATTTACTACATTAGCAGTCCTGTTCTTCTGAATCATTATCCGAGTGTGGGAAAAATTTGTCCTCATTGAAAGCTGACTAAAATTTGATAAGATCAAGATCACAAAAAGACCATCAAAAATTATAACAATTTTAGGGCTGAAATGGGCAGAGTGCCATGACCCTTTATGTGTGATATAGCTCCCTGATATGCTGCACCAGCGTTGACCTCTTGTTGTAGGCTGTCAGCATCAGGTGATAAACATCAAAATTGAGCTCCTCCTCCTAGCACTCCTTCTCACTCTTCTCTGCAGTGGGACTGCATGGGATGCTTCACGCCCCCTGAACGAACCTGTAGTAATGGACATGGTGCAAATGTTCAATCGTTCAAGGCACAAGAAGTCAGACTGGATGAAATTATGGCTACACCAGTGTTGGCCTCTTTTGTGAGCTGTTTGCATCAGTTGGTAGGTGACAAGACTGAGCTTCTCCTCTTGGCCTTCCTGCTCACTCAGCTCAAGAATGACACTGGTGGGACACTTCACGTCCCCTAAACTGAGCTGTTCGGAGGGGTACAATGCAGTGTTCAACCATTCAAGACACAGACATATAGGTAGGGAAAAAAACGATGGCTGTGTCAGTGTTGTCCTCTTTTAAAAGACCACTCCCCCTCCTTGACCTCCCCTTCACTCTGCTCGTCAGTAGCACTGTGTGGGACACTTTGCGCCTTTAAACGAAACTGCATTAATGCATTGCTATTGCTAAAGTTTTAAAGATGATTCAAATAATAATGTTTCTTTTCCTGTCATGGAAAGTCAAAAGTAATATTAAGTTAGAACTTTCTTTCAAAGGATATGTTTAGGGGAGGGTTTGCTTTTCTAAACTGCAAAAATGATCACAGGGCATTTATGCAACATGTTTTTTTGGATTAAGGAAAATTATATAAATGATGTGAAAAAATACATGAACAGTAATGTGGCTCCTCTTACAATCATTATGCAAAGAAAAAGAGAAAAGGATGTTTGCCAAAGATTAACTGTACCTACCTTCACTGAGGAGTCTCCAAACAAGGTAATCCTGCAGTTATGCTTAGTAATAAGAATCTCTGCATTATATTCTAGATATCAGAAAGGACAGTGAGATACATACATTTTCATATGTTGAATGACTTTCTCACTCTCTTTGCTGACATGGTCATCACTAATATATTGCAAGTCCTGCCTTATAGGAGCTTTCACAACCATACCCCCCACACTAGAAGACTTGCAGAAAAATAGCTCTTCTGAAGTTTCCTTGTGGAAGGTCTTAAGATAGATCAAGCCAGCTAGTGTCATGACCTGGTGGACCTGCTACAGAACCAGGTTGGCAGTACATTTGTAGGTCAATTTATATGTGCAAAGTAAACTTGAATATTCCATATTTCATTCAAACAGTGATCTTCAAAATGTATTAGTCGCTCGCCAAAACAGCACTTTTACCACATGTTTGGCAAGGAAGGCTAATTTTTATCAAGTGGTTCTCCAATGGATTGGTTTGATCTCAGAAATATCCCCTCAAAACATTGCTTATTGGACTTTTTTTTAGAATCTATCCATATATCTAGTTTACAGCACTGTTGCATTTATGGAGCACTGCAGTCTTCATGACATATTGTTAGCAATTATTTAACATCCAGAAAGAATGGTCTTTAGCTCCCTGCACAAGAGTATTACCCTCTCACTTCATGCTATTGGCTGTGTGGTGTATCATTATGCCTTGCAGCGAGTGCCTCTATCAGAATGCATGAGGGATTTTTTTTTATCTGAAAAGTACCCTTCACCGTCAAGTTGCTTGTCACCTTTAATTCTTTATCTCCTAATATGTTCTGTACAAAAAGCAATCCTTTTGCTACATTTTGCCAGCACTGGCAAAGCCAAAAGGGCAGGCTTCAATCTGATGAACAGCGTTTGCGCATGCAACACCTGTACTTATATGCGTCGACACATTAAAGCCTTACTTATTGGCATTGCCAATGCTTGTTATATGTAGTCGAATAAAACCAAGGGCCTGATTTATAGTTTGGCTAACGGGTTACTCCATTACAAATGTGATGGATATCCTGTTTGCCATATTATAAGTGCTATTGGATATAATGCACTTGTAATACGGCAGACGAGATATCTGTCACGTTTGTTACGGAGTAACCCATTTGCCAAACTCTAAATCAGGCCCTAAGTCATACAGAGAAGAATTCATAATTTGATTATGCTGACTTTCAATTTAAAAGTTATGCTTTTAAGGCTAAAATATTTGCATGAGTTTGAGGGCATTAGTTCTGGGTTTCCAGCCTTAGTACCATACTTGATCTTAGAGCTTTAATATAGGGTTGCTTAATAAGGTATGTGCTACCTGAGATTTCTTACATGTGCACTATTGTTGTGTTTTGCACTGGGACTTTTCCCTTTAATTCCAGCAGATTTGCCCTGCTGAAATTTAATGAACAGTGCAAATTTTATCACTGGTAATTCCCCTGTGATATAAATAGGGCTCCCGGTTTTATGGTATTTATTTTTTAAACATTTCCGTCTGTATTTTTCCATATTTATCTTTTGGCCATCTTATTGGTATTTATCCATATTTATTTTGTGTTTTGAGAATAAATGGAGTTGTAAAAGGGTACATTTCCATATTTATTTAACTCTTATCCGTGCACTCATACATGGATGCCTCTTGTGTTTTAGCAAATTAAGCAGCCACATATAACAAAACACTAAACCCACAGTGGAGAGGTGTGGTGCAGCGGCCAGGGCAGCTGACTTCGGAACACAGGGTTCACGGTTCGATCTCCGGCTCCGGCGGCAGCTCAGCTCAGCACCATGTGACTCTGGGCAATAGCTCACTTAATTTCCACAACGGCCCCCAGCGCCTTGAGACCCGTAAGAGTGAGTAGCTGCGCTATATAAAAACGGACTTACATTTTTTTTTTTTTACTTTACTTACAGGTGCATATTAGTGCTATACTACAAATATATGTTAACATATGCCTGTATTTGAGGAAATCTGATCCTGTTTTGTAACTCCTCAATCTGTCTATCTGCTCAGCTTTTGTCTTGAATTCATGAAAGACAGCATGAAGAGTCTTTCACACAAAAAAGTACAATTTTCAGTATTTTTCCGCTTTTAAAAATAAATACAGGCAAGAAACACATTGTTTTCTGCCTGTATTTAACTGTAAAAATCAGTATAAACGGAAAACTGGGAGCCTTAGATATAAATCATGCCACTTGGAATCGCAATCCCTGCACAAAGAGGTGTTTGTGCAGGGATAACAAATGAACGGGTCAGTTGCAATTAAGCCCTAACTATTCATCGGGGCTGGCAGTTTTCTAATGAAAATAGAAAAAAATTATGTTTGAAAACATGTTTCAAGACATGTTCCATGTTTGAAAAAAAATAAATGAAGAGAAGCTAAATTTCCCATTGCACGGAATCGACCTACACAATATAGACAGGGAGAAACCATGGGCGTTCAATTTCCCACCTAGGAAAATCTGATTTTGTTAGTTAAAGGAAGACGCCCCTCAAGCACTAAGAAGGTCCTCGGGGCAAGGGTACACAAGGTAAAATACTTTGACGTAAGGTGGTACAAAACAACAATAATTACTAATTCATTTGCTTTTCGAGTGCTATTTTTTTCTTTTTTTTTGTCATTTATATTTCGCACAATCATGTAGCTCACCTGCTTTGCGAGAAATTGAGGAACAGAGAAAGACCTAGGCTTATATTGTTATTAATGGCTGAAGTCGTAGGTCATTATTTCACATGTTTATGGATGTGAATGCTGATTGGTTAACAGCAGCAATATTTAAACAGCCATTCAGAGTTCCAGTCATAAACGCCAATGCCGGCACTTACACTGGAAAAGCGCGAACTGTAAGAAAGCGCGCCATTAGGACGCGGCCCCCCGGGAACCCGGCCACGCCCTCGTGGTTCCTCTTCAAAGAATTGGGCGTAACTACAGCATGAATCACTTCCGGGGCAACGTCGTGACGTCACTTCCGGCCGGAGCAGGCAACAGCGAGGGGGAGGAGTGGGCGTGGGCATATTTAGGGCAACTGGCCCTGGTCCTCGCCCTCTCTTCCTTGCGGCGCCGGCCCCGGTATGCAGGGACTCCGTGAATCTGTGAACTTCGTGGAGCGTGTGCGGAGGACTTCGTGGAAGCCGGCACTGGAGCGGAGGAGTTACGCGGCAAGGGAGGAGACGGCAGACAGAGTTTCTCTTCCTTTCTCTCCTTGCAGGGCAAGAAGCATCGGACGCACCGCTGCGTGGAATCCGTGGGGAGCGCCGCACCGCCTGAGGACCGGGAGGCGAGGAAGGTGGAGACTTCATGCGGGGGCAGGTTGGCCCGATGTGTCGTTGTTAGGGATCTGGTAAATATGCAACTGATATAATTGTAAGTAGGGCGTCGGTGGGCCCGGGCCCCACGGAGCCCCCGCCACTCACGGGATCCATCGATGGCTTTCGCTACAGAGGGCAGATCTCAGATAATACCACTCCCCTCGGCGATCGTGTCACACATAGGTCCTGAATAAATAATGCGTTTGCCCAGAAGCATGCAAGTTGGTTGAACGGTAAAGCCGAGATTAGAACGCAGCTCTCTCGTTTTCACGGCCGTTTATCCGCAAGAGCGCATGGCTGAGGTTTAGCGAGTTTCCCCAAATGAGTGAAATTTGTGTAATTTGTGGCGGTCTTTGCTGGTATTATGGAATCTGATAGAGTTCTTGGGAGTTTGTTGATTTGTCTTGATATGTTGTTTATTTTCCTATCGAAGGCTATGTTGAACATTAGCGTTACTGTGATAAAGAACTGGGCACCAAAAGATAGTGATTTGGACACGTCACATAATTTGTTAAAGAGCGTGCGCCCGGATTAGAACCCAGGTCTATCCTTCCACACAGTGAGGGGCATATGAGGTCAAGCGAATGTTCTCCTGTTCGAGTGGTTTGCGCCCTTTCTGGGATTGTTGGCAGTCAGTCACGTGGCAGTCGGTGTAGTTTATGAAAGCGCGGGCATGTGTGAACGCCTCTGGTCAGTGAATCGCATGTGTTTATTGGGCCTACGGCTGGCTGCAGCAGCTGAGTTTGTTAAGTTAAATAGAGATCGGTAAACGGTCTCTATTTCAATTGGTCTGTTCCCAAGGCTCGCATGTACTTCTGAAGTTCTCCTCTGACCAGCGAGCGCTTGGACTGTATAAGGTCGGTTTCAAGTGTTGCTCGCTGAATTTTTTTGCGGTCCTTACAGATGTGCGAAGCGTCGTGTTTATATCGCTGTTTCTAGGGGCGGCTCATGAAGTTGTATGTGGTCTGCTTAGATCAGTGAAACTTCGTGGTAGGGTATCAGTTTCTGGGGCGATCTTTGTTTTGTGAAGTGCTTTTACGAGCAGTCAAAGTGCTGCATTGTGCTGCGACCGCTTACGATAGTGGTGTTGGATGTTTGTGAAGTTTCTCTTATATCAGTTGTGTGGTGCTGTTATTTCGTTACGATTTGATGGTGAGCTGTGAGCCCTGTTTACCCTGCATTAATGCGCCACTTGAGGACTGGACATCCCCACTAGGGCCGATCTTGATCTTGCCTCTTTTCCACGGGGGTGAATGGTCCCTCTTTGGCTGCTTTCATTTTCTTAAACGCTCGGCTCTAGTTTGGGTGCAATGTCCCTTCAGAGAAGCTAGTGTGTGAGGTATGAGTGTTGTGGTTGGGATCGGCCACAAAGGAGGTGCTGATGTCTGCCAGATGGTGAGGCCCTCTGGCGCACATTATTTTCCAGGTTACAATCTCGTAAGTTATATCGTCGGTGTTCAAACAAGTGTTGTGTCGGTATCTAGCGTTTTACTGTCTGGACTGGCCTAAACTGTTGGTTGTGTTGCGACCTTTGTTCTTCCTACAAGCTAAGTTTAGTACGGTTGTATTTGGGAGATAGGAGGGTCATTTCTTCCCGCGCCTGTTGGCTAAGACTGTCTCTCCATCTTTTACAGACGGTCTCCCATTTGCTCTTGCTGTCTTCGCGTTAAGATTTGCCTTTTCTTACACTGTGGGTCTTATTAGGACTCGTATGTTCCCTGGCTATGTCTCAACATTAGACCTGTCCCTCCCTAAAATGGGTACATCCTCGGTCGGTCTACACCTTTGATTGATATGTCTCTCCATGGGATACATCTCCTTTTGACGTGCCCGGCTGTAGGGCTGTCGGTTCTTTGGGACGGTATAAGCAAATGTGCCCATAGGGTGGGGATTCGCCGGGTGAAGGTGGGTTCGCGGATCTGTCGCTACTCACTTCACGCGTAATCCGGGGTTTCACATGCCTTTTTCGTGAATGCGTCTTTGTGGACTGGCACCTACCTTTCTTCGTGCATTTGCGTCCCTGGGCATAGATCTCCTTTTTAGTACATGTGTGTTCCTGAACGGGCACCTACCTCTCTTCATACTAGCGTGTCCCGGGGCAAGAACCAGCCCCGTCTTAACACAGATTGTGTTGCAATTTGTATCATAGGCGTCTGTGAGGTGGCGTCACCAGCTTCAGGATGGCATCAATAACATAAGGAGGAGGAATGGGCAGTAGGGGCAGGAACTTGGGGGGTCAACGAGGAGACAGTAAAAACAGCCCAGGGAATGTCGAAAAGGGTAGAGGATCCAAGGTGTACACTTCAGGGGCTTACAACACACTGCCCATGTTTACCCCTGGGTCCCCTGCCCCTCTGCCGCATTGCTCCCTCCAGGGAGGGAGTTCGTGGGCCAGGGTGGCGCTGCGTACTGTGCGCTGGCAGGCTTGCGGGCATGGCACATTCTCTATAGCTTTCTTTCATAAGTCAGAGGCGCCCTTAGTACAGGGCTGCAATGCGTTCCGGTGTGGGCAGCGTACAGACAGGTAGCATACTTACATGCTTGCTTAATAGAGGGTGCTTACTGGGCAGCATGTTCGGGTTACAGGATTCCGTTAATATCACTTTCAGGATGCCAGTCAGTCGGGTACCTTGCATTGGTTAGTTGGGTGAAGTGGAGTGTCCTGCGAGGCCACTCATCTGTGCATCAGTTAGCTGTCATGATCAGCCACACCTCCTCGTTGTTCAGGGTTTTCCGCGTTTAATCAGCTTACTACTGGATGAGGCCCGTTAGTGATTCATGACTCAAGGTAGCTTCCCATTGCCTGGCCAGAAATTCTTCCTTTGGAGTAAGATGGGATTTACCTGGGTAGTGACGCAAAGCGGCGCAGGGGGCTGAAAAATCTGCCCCTTAATGTGACCATGCATAACAAATTGATGGTGTCCGTCTATAACGCAACTGGTGCTCATGTACAGCGCTCTTACACTTTCGGGTCGAGTTCACGCTATATAAATCTTCAGAAAAAGAGGTTGGGCAAGGCGGCTTTCGGCACACCTTCATTTATAATACATCACTAATTGCGGGCCGTCAGGTCCCTGCCATGTGACATCTGTGAGGATGATGAAGGCTGTTCCATACTGGGTCAAACGAATCATTCATTATTGGTTCATTTCCCTGTTCTATTTCAGACCGACAATACCAAAACTCTTCAACCAATCGATATAACTGAAGGCAGAAAAGCTGACTAAATTGGGTTTCGGCTCCCTTTGGGAAAAAAAATCCGAGCAAGTTACATGTGGAGGGACCTCCACTTTGGGGGTAGTCATCCGACGGATTGACCTTATTTCCAGCAACAGGTGCAGGGTTATTTTGGGGACCCCTCTAGGGGGAGCAAACTGGTAGGGACATCGCGTCCCGGGACAATGGGGGTCTGCAGTTCCTGCTCACTGGGTTTGGAGGTAGATAGACTCACTTCCTAGGGGAGGTTATAACCTGAGCCTACTAGGAAGGGATCTGTAGCTGGTTGATGCTCAAGGGGGCGTACATGCCCACTGATTATCATGTGCAGCCTTGTGTATAGTTAGGGCACATCGCGTGCTGGACTATTTCCTGCAGCTGGGGGATCGAGGTAGTGGGTCACTCTAATCAGAATCGGGGCAGCGACATGCCGGATGTCTCACCGGACAGGATGGAGGTGGTATATTTGCCAAAGCGATGTAGATACTAGGTCGCTTGCCCGTGCGTCGGGCCCGTATGGCTCTTTTGCAAGCAGCAGCGCAAGTGAAACTGGGGGCGTGGAGGAGGTCTCCCGCAGGGGAGGGACACGGGGATCCTCGGACCCCCACATGGGCAGCTGGCGGAAGACACCTTGTGGGACTACAGTTCCCTGAGTTGGTGTATCTTGCATTACAGAGGTAATGATACGGTTGGATTGGGTCAACGGGCCTCGAGGAGCTCGGTCTGGGTTGCCCATATTTGGATAGGGCGTTTCCAAGATAGCGTGGTCGCATAGCGCCAGGACGAAATTAAGAGCCACGACTAATACTGGGTCGGTTGCCCGTGCGGTGGGCTCGTATGGCTCGTTGGCAACCAGCAGAGCGAGTTGAAGCTGGGGGCGGTGGAGAGGGTCTCCCTTGGGTGAGTGGCAGGGGTGATCCTCGGATCCCACACATTAGCAGCTGGCGGAAGACGCCATGTGGGACTACAGTCCCCTGAATTGGTTATCCTTCTTTACAGAGGTAGCCAGACTAAGGAACCCGGGCATGTGAAGTCGACATGGCTCCGAACCTGAAGATTGATAGGAAGGGTTGCCTTGTGGTGGGGAGGGCGAAGGGCGGTTTGCCCTGGTCGCCCTTGTGGCGGTAAGGAGGCCACATAAATTGCCTTACATTGTTAAGGGGAGTCCTCCTGCATACTCCCTAGGCCAGCACTGAGGGGGTGATACGGTAAGCTCACCCCAGAGAGAATGGAGACACCGGCTGGGGGCAAGGGCGCCAGTTTACAAACTAGGGCATGTGGCATCCGCCCCTGGTTATTCCCTACGAGCCCCGTTGGGCAGCCTGGTGGTGGGAGGGGTGGGCCCCTCAGGTGGCGGACAAGGACCAGATGGCAGGGGCTCACCTCTCAAGGACGCAGGTGGGTTGCGCCTCGCGTGGCTCTCAGTTGGTTGGGGACGCGAGCCAGAAGGCCCCTTAGTGCTGGAGCAATAGACAACATTCTTCTGGTATATAAATTTGGTTCTGTCAGACTTGCTGATGGATTATGATTTTATGATCAACTTAAATGTACATATTGCTTAACGGTTGAATTTGATAAATCCATATCGTATCGAATTGTATTAATTATATATTGTCATGTTTGTGTGTTGGTTTGTAATAAACATGGCCTCTTTTACCCACAGCTTTGGTCGTCAAGTATTGATTTGTGGGTTTGGATGGGGGCGGGGCCGGGAGCCAACCTGGGGGGTCCGGGTCCTATGAGTGCTTTCTGAAACGGAAGCAAAAAACTTTGAAGAGTTCCACTAGAGTAAAAAACAGTGAGCTTCTCCAAACCCACCTGCCGCAAAGGTAAATGCATGTTGTCACAAAGCAAAAACATGTTTGTTTGTGACTTGATCTTGAAATACAAATTGTTAGCAGAATACAAGAGCTCAGATGTATTGTGTGTGTGCATTGCTTTCTTCAGTTTAAGCTAAGAATCTCAGCAAGGTACTGAATTGCTTTCTGACGCAAGGGGACTTGGCTTGCAGCAGGTCTCCGAAACAAAGTGTGGTTTAATACGTTTCGGAATGAGAAAGGCAAGTCGTTGTTGTATCACAAAATATTAATATCTGTTATTTACGGTGATACAAATTTGCATCAAGATGAGCTAGCAAGCCCCCATATAAAGCAAAGGTTATTAATATTATGATTTATAGTGTTCGTTTGCACAGCACCTGCTTACAACATGCATTGGAATGCACAAGGGATTAACTGGATAGAGTTTCCATTCACAGTCTGTTAGTGATATATGGTGGACAATTTAAGAGAGAGAGCTTACAGTCCCCTCCTACCTCAACTACCCGCCCCCCAAAGGGCATGAGCGGTAACCCCTTAAACTTTGCAAACAGTGAAGCTTGATCCACTAATAAAATGGCCCTTGTAGATCCCAGTAAAATTAATAACCCAGCTCAGTGATTCTCATTTAAGTGACACCAGAAGGATAGAATGGTAACTTAACCTTTTATCTGCTGAATTCAAAGATGTGACCTTTGGGTTACCATTTACTCAGTTGAGAGTTCTCAGTGACACGCTTATTGATCCTTTTAACACCTGAAGCATTACAATTTCTGTGTTTGCATCTGCAAACCTGAAAGGGAGGTCTTGGGTTTGCACATGAATGTGGGTAATACATCTACTCTCATATATTTTATTCTCCCCTTCACATGCTTTATTTTTGCTCCTCACCCACTGATTTATAGTTTCAATTAGCTCCTGTCACATAATTTCACTGGAAGACATTATGCAGAAATTAAGTCTTATAGAGGTATTATTTATGAGAAAGAGGGAATTTAATGTAGTTTTATGCACAAATAATCTTATGAAACGCAAGCACTTGAATAATGAAATTGCCCTATGAGTGAATGTATTCATTGTCCTTAAAAAGGGTGTCAGCACAAAAGGGCCTGAAACCTAAATCAATATGATTGGACTGTGTATGTATTGCTCCTTTTTTCCTGTGTTCTTGTTCCCATTCACCCGTGGGAAGCAACTTAAGTTCTGATAAATTTGAATCAAATGATTTACATCAATATGTGACATTGGACTAATTAGGCATTTTTAAGAGGAACATAGAATTCCACTAAATGAAATTTATTTCACTGGTGTTTTCACATTTCTGGTATTTCATTATGATTGAAAGGCAGTAGGAGACGTAGACCCTCATCTTTGAGTAGCACCATTTATCTGTTGATTACTATTAAATATGTTATATAATTTGCATGATAATTCATGACAAAGTAAACATCTACGGTGAGTCGATACTTTAAAAAAAAAATCAAAGATGTAAAAAAAATATATATATATAAATACGCATTGTCCAGGTAGTCATGCTATATCCCAATAGACAAAGTATTCCTGACATAGTCATACAGTTTATACTCTCAGTAAAAACTGTGCATTTGTTGGACAACATAAACTTCAGAACTGTGCATGACTGATTCTGAGCACACCATCAGGATATGTTGGCCTTAGTCCTGCTAACTCACAGTGCACCATCTGTACCCCTATCCTGACAAGGTAACAAATGGATTGTGCAACCTCAGAACATGACAACCCTGACTCCCCAAGGAAATCGTGGTAACAGATCTAGAAACGTTTTCTTTTGGTTACTCATGCATACCCGAAGAGATACACAAGAAATAAACAACATGCAGCTTCCATATTTCTTGAAGCTTTGGTATTCTTGAGTAAAATACGTGTGCTGCAAGAATCAATAGAAGGAAACAGATTAATGGTATTAGTATAACATGAATGGTGAAAAAGATAAACAGTTCAACCATTTTGCTGTTACAGAATATATGCATGTATATAAGTACTGTAACATATTGTACTCCTACCTGGCGCTACCTAACCTAGTGTGCCTAGGGTGAGTGAATCTGCCAAATCCCTGTAGCGTGATATAACTCCCCGTTACCTGTAGGTAAGTGTCATCAGGCAGCTTATCTAGGTGGAGAGTTGGGGTGGAATTCCGGCATGGGTCGACCTCTCAGTGCCAGCAATATGCTCCTCTGTCTAAGTAAGGGATTGATGTTGTTTATATAGTAAACATCATCCATATTGCCATGCCGAAGTCCCAGTCAGGCCGCTATTGTTTATTCTATTGTGATAGCTCTGTCGCCGAACAGATAAAAACAAATAACATTTTGTGAAGTGAACTTAGCCCTTGTACAGAATGTTCAAGGTATTTGATAATGTGCCTATGAAGTGGAAATGTAAGCAAAGCTAGTTCAGAGAATATTATCTTGCACACGTACGCAAATGAATGTGTGTCAAATGTCATCGTGTTTAAGTAAAGAAGGCAACTTAAAAACGCGAGCATGTCAAATAGTGGTATTTCTATCCGGGCCTATAATGTGAACACCTAACCCTCCATAACCTGATATATTACCCTCCATCCTAACATATTACCCTCCACAGTAGATACAATTAAAAAGAGCTGGATATCCCATTTTATATATAGTGCTACTGAAAAAGACTATTTGAAGGTGATCAAAAGCAACCTGACCAAACATTAACATACATGCCAAGTTTCATTTACACCTATTGCATTAGTAAAGCAAAAGGATTTTAAAATAAGGTATTTGTGTCACACTGCATGAGCTGAAGCTACTACAACCGCTAGAAAATTCAAAAATTCCCATACATCAGCCTACTTTCATTGAGACCAGTATGGACCTTATAAACAAGTTTTATCTGTTTTCTGTAGAACTGTTGTGGCTGGAGCTGCCTGAGTAATTAGTTTATTTTTTTCTTAATATAGAAGGAACTGGACTCCGTGGCACCTACTGAACAGCTTACCATGAACAAGATTTTTTAGATTTTTTTTTTCCTGAAAGCAAGCACAATACATGAAGCTATATTCAGCATAAAACGGCCCGAACATAAAGCAACTGCAACAACATAGAAGGTTGCCCTTCTACACAATGCCGTACAGGCCATTTGACTATGTGCCAGAAAACATAGAGGAAGGAAAGTGGGAATGGAAATAAAAAGAAAACTGAAAAAAATGAGAAAGAGGATTTTTGTGCTTGGAAGCGGAATCCTAGAATGTGGGCCATGAACTTCAAGGTGCCCCCACTATGGACTCACTTTATCATAAACCCTGACAAATTCTCTTAGCTCTGAAATTCCCCTCCTCACGTAAATAATGGTCTAAGCGAGCATTCATATGCTGCCAAAAGCCTAGTGCTTAAGCCTGGCATTTAAGCAAAGACCATAACCAGGGAGAACAAGGCAGAACAGTGGGGTGATGAGGTACTGGCAGGGATCATTATACCAGAATGGCAGTAACTGGGTAGAGGCGTAGTCCAATGCACCTGACCATGAGGTGTAGGAAGAAATATCAGGCCTCATCTTCAGTGGAGATGAAAAATGGGTTATAGTGAAGTAAAACATCTAGAGGTTCAAACTAAGCAGACAAAGACCAACACACCAGGGCTTATGAGATCAGGGCCAATCTTGACATGGGGCGTGCAGCTGGGGTAAGCCCCGTGCATCTCTCTCTGCTTGCTGTTATTCTTTGCTGATCCAGTGACCTGAAGAAATCCAGATTACAGACACTGTCTAAATGGCTTAGGTCATTTGCAGGGGGTTTCTCCCAGATTATCTCTCCCTATCCTGTTTTATGGCAAAAAGTCACGTTCCAGTGAGGGGTTCATCAGTGATCTCTGTCTCCCCTGCTGTAGAATATCCATGACAGACCCTTAACAAAGCTCATCAGATAATTTTGATGTTTTGAAATCTCCTACACCGATGACATGCCGCATAGTACTCACTTGGATAAACAATCGGCTAGAAGTCCTGTCCACTTTACTAGAACAGACACAGAAATCTTTGTGAGCTTACCTAGACCAGGCTATATTCAGGAACCTGATCCTACTTTCACATGGTGAATCCCCTGAAGAAGACTTTTCCCTATCTCTCCATGGACTAACAAGGTATCCTTCTCTCAAGGTTAGATAACTGCAACAACAAGTACTTATGTTTGCTGGCTTGCACCATAGCCAAGCTACAAAGAATTTAAAACTTTGCTGTAGTCCTCTAACATCTGTAAAAATGTTACCATATTTGCTGGGCATGTTGTAGCCTGAAGTGTCTGACAGCCAAAAAGAGAGTGACATTCAGATGCCTTCATTTAGTGCAGAATGCTTTTTAGGTCTTGCCTACCAGGCACCATTTAGCTGTCTGGTTGCGAAAGAACTTTTGTGGGCCATACCAAGAACGATCATTGGGAATAGAGTATGTCCATTGCTTCCACTGGTTGCCTTCGTTGTCATTTGCTTGCTTCTTACTCTATGGCTATCCTTCTACTTCCTTCCTCTTTTCCTCTTCCTGTATTTGTCCCTCCCCTGAGCTTAGTCTCTTTACCATTGTTTTGACTGGCTGACTTGTATCCTTTCACTGCTCACTATTAGGGACTACATTTGTGTTGTAAAGCACTTCATGAGAGTGCATATGATTTCTATCTTTGTCCCTCATGTGCCTCTCCCTGCCCCACACTTCGTGTCTCTCTCTCTTCCACGTGTGCTGCTCTCTCTCTCTTGTGTGCTTTTCCCCTCCTAACCCCTTTGTCCCATGCACTCTTTGTTGCTCTCTCCTTCCTGTACTGCTTTTACCGTCCTCTTCCCTCCCTGCTTTATTTTACCTGTATCCCCCCTCACTCCCTGTTACTTCCCCCACCTGTTCTTGTGTTACTCCCCCAGGCATATACGTTTTTGAATTGCATTTTGTGGAGGGCTTGGCTGCTGCCATTTGCTGCTAGGCACTCTGCTACAAGAAAATTGCTTCACACCCATAAATTCATTTTTTAATTTATTTTACCAATGTAAGTGACATCTCATCTAAAATCGGTCAATGAAAAAAAGAAGTAACACCCGCGTCATTCTGTAGGTGCATGCATATGTGTTGATGCATGAGTGCACATATGTCATAACGCATGTGCACACCCACAGAATGATGTGACCGACAACAGAGACCATGTCATCGCATCTGTGTGTTTTTTCCCTCGATGTTGTACAGCATCTGCAAAGGCATTGGCGTAGCCAATAGGTCTACAAGACGAGACCTATTGGCTTTGCCAGCGCATGTTATGGGATGGGTCACAACTATCTGCTCTGTTGCTTTGTGCCTTACTTTCCGAGTAGATTCTTTCGATCTGAGAATCATCTGCTGCTCCTTCTACTCCGTAGCAAACAGATGTAGAAACGCGCCTTCAGGTACCTTGGTGCGAAGATGTGAATACAATTCTGCAGGCCATCAAACATCATCTCAACTTTAGAAGGGCTTTACAATTCCACTTATTTTTTTCTAAGTTGGTGAAATTGTGCAGTTTTTAAGTTATTTACTCTCATTGTTTTTTCATAGCCCCTGGTCTTGCTAACCTCAAGAAGCCTTCTTGATTGAAATGAATTCTACAAATGAAGTAATAATAACGATGATGATGATGATGAAGAAGATTATAATTAAGGGCACGGAATAAGTGATTTCAAAGACAGGGGGATGTCCATATTTTTATGCTGGAGTTTCCTCTTACATTGCTTCCATTGACCGCATTTGTGATTATTTTTTTTCAACAGAACATTTCCACTGATGTTTTTACTTCAGTTGTATATCTTCTCAAGAAATCAAAATACAGGACAGCTGCTGAGATGTATTGAGTGTCCTTATGCAGAAGTATTCTTTGTAAAAGAGCTTTACTCCATCTTATTAGCAAGAGGTTATTGACCCACAACGTGAGCAAAGATGGGTACCCCACCAACACTGGCTTAGGGTTTAGCATCAGATTGTGGCAACAGTGCTGCAAATTGAAAAACTGATGGAGACCTGCTGTGGTTTAAATTCTGTGTGTATCTTGTTACATTTCCTGCGCTTCAAGGACAGAGGTCAAATATCAGGCTATGGCTTCTGACAAATTGTAGCTTATGTTTTTTAGCATGGAGATTGGTGTTTACGAACTTCTCTCACTTTGCAGTCTGAGAAAGAAAAGTAAAGTGAATTATGTGAAGATGTTGCTGGGGTACAGAGAGTGTCAAAGGAAAGGCTGTAGGTTGTCATTTTCTTTTTGTAACACACAACAAAATGTGAATATCTGTAAATGAACTGTACACATCCAGCAGCTAGGAAAGCCAAATTAAGCACGTTTTTCTAATTCTGAAGTGTGATGGAAACAAAAATGTTAATAAGATCAAGAGAAACCAAGACACTTTACTAGGTGATGCACAAATGATAAATATTTCCTGAAACACGATTTCCACACATTTACATTTGTGTGCAATATAGTTTTCTCAGTAAAACTGTAGGTCTGTGCATATTTAGTGGCTGTTTTAATGGAAAATGTGCTGTCTGTAACTGACAGTGCGCTACCACACATGCTTTAGTTACATTAAAAACAATTCTGCCTCTTTTCCATTAAAGTTAGCTGGGTCGTGAAAGTTCATCAATCTAAAAATTGGATCATGGTTCTAAAAGGTTTGGGAAGTACTGCTCTAGTATCCACAACTTAGAAACAGCAGGGTGAATAGTTGGAGTCCTGTTGACTACAGAGTGGCTGTGGACCGGCAATAGGAGAGTTACAGCCTGTGGTTCACTACCCCCATTGATAAGGTGGGGGAGCAAAGATCTGCGATTTATGGCACTACCATAATCCACTTTGCAGCAGTTACATGTGCCCATTCACTGAGGGTACAGCAGCACTTACTCTAGTGGTGCAACAGTAGATTGGCCTTGTCCCACCATCTGCCCCATTTGACAGGAATTATGTCAAATTCTTATGGGAGGAGAGATGGCTTAGTGTCTAAAGCTGCTGACTTTAGAACATGGGGAACCAGGTTTGAATCCCAGCCTTGGCTCAACATCCTGTGATCAGTTAATCTCTGTATGCCTAAAAATTAAACAAATGTGCAATGTAGTCAGTTTCTGTTGTCAAGCGCTCTTATGCAGGGTTTATATATAAACAGCAAATATATAATAAAAGTTTGCCAGAGATAAACAAGACTACGAGAGAGGACAAATATTTACATTTGCGCGTAGATTCGAAAATTTGAAGCATCAGTGTCTTGTGAAAATTAACCGGGAAAGATAGGAAAATTAACTAGCCGATACTGAATCGGAATTAAGTTCGGAACTTGAAATGGACACTGATGTCAGTGCACAGGCAGCAGAACCATCAGGGGAACAAAAGCCAAAATATCCATTGTGGAGGAGCTTGATTTTTTGCGATTGGACCGACACCAAATCCTAAGACCAAGAGAGCAAAGACACAAAAGTGGAAAGGGAGGAGGTGCAAAAGCAGCAGTCTCAAAAGCAAAAACCAAATCAGACACAAAGAAATCATGGAGAAATAAATGAAAGTGAACACTGACACACGCCCAGTCATCAATCTATCCAATACATCTCTCGATCAAGCCAAGCAGCAAATACTTTTGTTGGGACTTTCCTACTGCCCTGAAAGTTCACTAGATTATAGCCAAACCAGGATCATCATCTTCAAATATATTAGAAAGTTAAAGTTTATGAAGGTTCATCCTTTACGTGCTAGGAGGGCCCCCAAAGCGACAGCAGTAGTTGGCAATCAGGATCAACATCCCATGACAATTTTGGATCTTTGCCTTATAAAGGAGCTAAGGGAATTGGAAAATGAATGCTTAAGGATCATTGAACCCATCAAAGAGCAAGATATAATAACTGAATGCAATTTGGATGTATGGGGTGAAGCAGTGGCCTTTTTTAAGCCTCCATTAACCTTTTTGCCAGTAACTCCTCATGATGCAGTGGACTTATTCAGTGGCATTATAGTTGAAGGGGTCAAATCCATTCACAAGGCAGCCCGCAAACAAGGGTTGGCAAAAAATGATATGGTATCGAACGTTGAGAAAAAAGTTGCAATCAAACGACCAGGTTTTTGTAAGAAACACAGATAAAGGGGAAATCATAGTACTTTGGCCAATGAACATGTACAAAAAGGAAGCTTATAATCAATTAAACAATGCAGACTGCTATGCGAGATGCAATCGAAGTGATTTATCAGTGGTCAAACAAAAATACAAGGCTAATCTAACTGAGTGGTGTTATGAAAGGTTGATTAATCAGGACGAGTTTATGTTTTTGCGAAATGATCATCCTAAAATCCCCACAATGTACCTAATACCGAAAGTTCATGAAAATCCAAATGAGCTCTCCCGGGGAGACCAATAACATTGGCTCAGGGGAGTCTTCTACGGAATACATCGAAATACATAGATCATTTTCTCCAGCAGTATGTCAAGAACTTACGTCTTATGTGAAAGACATAAGTGACTTTTTTAAGTTGATATACAACATCCCTATGGAACATGATTACATTCTTATCTCGTTGGATGTGACAACATTGTATACAAGTATCTGTCATGATGATGGCTTAAGAGAGGTTGGTCATTATTTACATAGTTGAGAGGTGACCCTATATGAACACACACTAATGTTGCTGGCAATGATCAAGTGATGCATGGAAAGCAACTTTATCTTGTTTGATTAACTCCATGGTACTGCGGTGGGCACCTGTTTCACTCCCAGCTAAGCATGTTTACACGTGGACTGGTGGGAGGAACAGGTGCTCCACAATACACATAAGTGGGCATGGGACCAACATATAATTCTTTGGTTAAGGCTTAAAGATGATTTATTTGTGGGGTGGCGAGGCTCTGTTGCAAGTGCCAAGCTATTTGTGAGAGAGATAAATATCAATAATCTGAATCTACATTTCACATGTCAAATCAGCAAAACAAATGTAATTTCCTAGATTTGGATGCTGTTATTAAAGACAAGAGAATTGAGACCAAGCTATTCAGAAAAGACACTGCAGGCAACACGACTCTGCATGCATCTAGTTTCCATCCACATCACAATAGAGCCAGTATCCCCTATGGGGAGATGCTACACACCAGAAGGGGATCACTGACATAATATCGACGACAACAATATCGACCTACCAGAATATCGTGTCAAGAATATCGACATCCTATCTACAACATGGTAAGTACAAAAATATCGAAAAAAAAATATCGTTGTTTAAAATATCGAAGTTAAATATATCGGTTTTTTTTAATGTTAAAAAAAATTGTAAAATAAAAAAATACTATTAATTTAAAAATAAATTGTTTTAATTTATTTGTAAATGTAAAAAAGTATAAATATTAAATTTAATGTAAAAAAAATAAACATACATATTTACAATTTAATATATATATTTACTTTAAAATAATTAATAAATAATATTTTTATTTAATTATAACATATTAGAAATATATCAAAAAATACAATTAAATATATATACACAAACACCTGTAAAAAAATTATATTATAAATTTAATATATAAAATATTAATTAAATTGTAAATAATAATTTAATACAAAAGTAGGGAAAGTGTTGGGTAGCGGAGGGTAAAAATTACTATTCCCACTCCAGTGAGTGCAACAGTAGGGAAAGTGTTGGATAACGGGAGGTAAAAATTACTATTCCCACTCCAACAAGTGTAACAGTAGGGAAAGTGTTGGATAGCGCAGGGGTTAAAATTACTTTTCCCACTCCAGTAAGTGCAACAGTAGGGAAAGTGTTGGATAGCGGGAGGGTAAAAATTACTATTCCCACTCCAGTGAGTGCAACTGTAGGGAAAGTGTTGGATAGCGAGTGGGTAAAATTACTATTCCCACTCCAGCAAGTGCAACAATAGGGAAAGTGTTGGATAGCGGGTGGGTAAAAATTACTATTCCCACTCCAGTGAGTGCAACAGTAGGGAAAGTGTTGGATAGCGGGGAGGTAAAAATTAATATTCCCACTCCAACAACTGTAACAGTAGGGAAAGTGTTGGATAGCGGAGGGGTAAAAATTACTATTCCCACTCCAGTAAGTGCAACAGTAGGGAAAGTGTTGGATAGCGGGGGGGGGTAAAAATTACTATTCCCATTCCACTGAGTGCTACATTAGGGAAAGTGTTGGATAGCGGGAGGGTAAAAATTACTATTCCCACTCCAGGGAGTGCAACAGTAGGGAAAGTGTTGGATAGCGGGTGGGTAAAAATTACCATTCCCACTCCAGCGAGTGCAACAGTAGGGAAAGTGTTGGATAGCGGAGGGGAAAATTAATATTCCCACTCCAACAACTGTAACAGTAGGGAAAGTGTTGGATAGCGGAGGGGTAAAAATTACTATTCCCACTCCAGTAAGTGCAACAGTAGGGAAAGTGTTGGATAGCGGGGGGGTAAAATTACTATTCCCATTCCACTGAGTGCAACAGTAGGGAAAGTGTTGGATAGCGGGTGGGTAAAAATTACCATTCCCTCTCCAGCGAGTGCAACAGTAGGGAAAGTGTTGGATAGCGGAGGGGAAAAATTTAGTATTCCCACTCCAGCAAAATAATTAACATTAATTAACAAATAATTAATTATTCAAAAATAATTTACCTCCTACCATATTCCCCTATAAACGACACCACCAATATTGTAAAACATTACAAAATTAACATAATTAATTGACACTTAATTAATTAACTAATAACAATTAACATGCAAATTAAAAACAATCACTAATAAATTATTTCACACAATTAACACTATAAAATAACTTTCTTTAAATAAATATTATAGAAAAAAATAATATAACTTTTATTAAAATTAAATTACTTCCCACCCTACTCCCCTATCAACGCACAACACACTCTTAAAAAAGACACAACATAATAATTAATTAATTAATAATTATTAATATCCAAATACATATTTAATAATAAATTAATAATCACATTTAACAATATAAAATATTAAAAACATAAATATTAATTAATAAAAACCATACATTAATTAATTATAATTACATTACTTCCCACCCCACTCCCCTATAAACCCACAACCCACTCCTAAAAAAATGAGACAATTAACATATTTAACAATTAATTAATAATTATTAATAACCAATTAATAAATAATTAATATTAATTAATAAACATTATTAATTAATTAATAATAATTACATTACTTCCCACCCTATTCCCCTATAAACCCACAACCCGCTACGGAACTAAAACACAATTTTATTAAAAAATAATTAATAACTTCTAAAAATTATTAATAAATGTATTATAATTAAATTACTTCCCACCCTATTCCCCTATAAACCCACTACCCGCTACAGAACTAAAATGCAAAATTTAATTAAAAAATATTTAATAACATAAAAATTATTAATACATGTATTATAATTAAATTACTTCCCACCCTATTCCCCTATAAACCCACAACCCGCTACGGAACACAAAATGTTGTTAAAAAAAATTAATAACATAAAAATTTAACACATATATTAAAATACAAAAGCAATAGTTACACAAAAATATAGAACACATACATTTAAATTAAATACTAACATACATAACACTAACTAAAAACGATATTTTTAACATTGATATTTTAAAAAACGATATTACTTACCTTAACTTGATATTCTTGTAGACGATATTCTGACTGTCGATATTCTGGCATGACGATATTTCAACATCGATATTCAGGTTGGTCGATAATTGAAACTCGATATTTTGTTTGTTTACCACCAGAAGGCATTGCATCACTACACTAGACACACTCAAATGTCCAGATGAGATGAAAATCAGATTTACACAGAAAGGGTACAGCAAAAATCTTTTAGAGCAAGCGCAGGAAGCTGGCAACAAGAAAAATAGGGATGCCATCTTATTTTCCAGGCCAAATAAACAACAAGGAGATGGAGTTAGATTCATTACTTCATTCAGTAACAAAGATCAAGCACTGCGTACTTTATTCAGATAACACTGACTTATAGTGAAGACTGATCCAAGCCCATTGATCACATAAAGACAAGCGTGATCAATGAGAGATGCACTGGTAAAAAGCAGCCCTGAAATGACAAAAAAGGGTTGCTGGTTGCAACCAAAGGACGGATTTAGAAAATGCTCTAGATGTTAAGCATGCACATTTGAGGAGAATACGGAACAATGCCTATCTCCCTTCCAAGAGAAATCCATTAAAGTGAGGGGCTTTTATAACTGCAAAACTTATTTTGCTGTATATGTGCTGACCTGTGCCTGTAACCTGCGCTATGTAGGTAGCACAATGCTAAGGAAAAAACACAAAGGGAGGTCCCCTTAAGATCCAATCCGGGACAGGGGGATCATATATAAAACAAAAGGGTCCCTAACAATAGTGAGGAATCAATCAAGAGTATAACTAATGCTGGTGGTTATAAAGCTAACAATTTGGGAAGACATTACAAGTGTACAATATCATGGAGTCAAAACATAACATAAAAAAACCAAAACAGGGTTTGCATAGGATATTTATTCAATACAATTTTAAAAAACAATGCCATAAAAACATTTCATTAAAAATACATAATATTGAGAAAATAATGATCATAGAAACATTTCCTTAAAAATACATAATGTTAAGAAAACAGTTGTCGACGCAGCGTTTCGGTGAGTACGTGAAATAAACACCTTCTTCAGGACAGTTTTCTAACCACAATGAAGATGATGTTAGTGTTTAATTGAACTAACACATCTGATGGTTAAAATCATTCTGAATTCGAAATCTTGAAAAAGGAGGAAAATGATGTTCTCCTCTTCGGTAGTGAACCTTATGTTACAAGGTGTTATCTTTGTAGGTATGTATACTGGTGCCACCGTTGGTTAACTAGGGTCAGGATACGGATACAAAGGAACTGAATAACGCCAACCGTTGTAGGATGATTAAGGTTCTACGATTTAGGCTGATGTGCCTATTTATGATTACGTAGTCACACAGGTAGGTGCCCAACCGCTAGAGCTGGCCTCTGTTATACCACCTGATAGAAATAACACGGCCTCCCCGCAACCAGTATACAGCTTCCGGGTCAGGATACGTCACAATGCTGCCAGTGTATAAGAGAATTCTGTAGCACATGTGAGCGATTTGCAACATTGGCCGTACATACCCTGTAGCCAGACACCGAGACACACCATAGTCATTATGCAAAACAGATGATACTTTGAAATTGATGCAGTATCAGCTCAAAGGCGAGGTGGGTATCATGTCAAAGCACTCAGGCAACTTGAGATGAGGTACATTTTAATCTTAGACTGCAAGATACCTAATGGGGTCAACACAGACGAAGAGCTACATGCTTGTCTTTGAGGCTACTCTTGGGAAGCCTCCATGTGTGAATATGTGATTTTGAAGAAACATTGAAATAGGCATGCCTTCTCTCTATGAGTTTGGTTTCATTTCAAAAGTATAAAAGAAACTCCTTTTGTTTGGGACACTATGTCCATACTCAATTAAATTTGTAAATATGAGATAAGTAATGGTGATATATTTACAATGGTGTCAGCCCACTAGGGCGTTATTGGTTGTAAATTATGTACAGCATTATTGCACTTTATTTGTGTTCAGGTCATGGAAAATAGCCCACTTGGGCTTGATTGTGTGTATAATATGCACAACAACAAGACACTTTATTGATGCGTTAATATATTGCTGTAAGATAAACTTAGCAAATAGCCCACTTGGGTTTGATTGACAATATGCACAAAATTAAGGCACTTTAGTTTTTGTATGCATTATGCCAAAAGATGAAATTAGTAAACCGCCCACTTGAGCTCGTTACGGTGTATAATATACATAACATCGAGGCACTTTATTTTAATCATGTGTGCATACAGTGTCATCCAATCACCACAATTGTGTGGGAGTGTATACCATGTATGAGAATTTGTGCATAGATTGTTGTGCCAAACGTGAAATTCAATGATACAGTAAATCAAGCTGACACTGAGAATTTTAGGTCATAATTTAACTGTATGTATTTTTGTTGGAGTTAATTCTTTTTTCCATTGGAGTCAAAAGTCTTTTACCTATATCCATTATGATAAAATGGTATAAAAACAAATTAAAATGGCATGCATGTCATGTGATCAAGGCCGCGAGTGATAGCTGAAACGCCTTATGGCAGACTGGCGTTTTGCAAAATAAGCTACCTAAAATCCAAATCGTATGTCTGCATCGATCCTTACCGACAGCATTTGGAGGATTGGCAATGTGGAGAATATATATATATATGGTATGGCATAGTATGCTATGGAATGGTATTGTTTGGTATGGTATGGCCTGTCATGGTATGCTATGGTATAGAATGGCCTGTTGTTGTATGGTATTGTATGGTATAATATGGTATGTTATTGTATAGAATGGTATGGTTTGGTATGGTATGGTATGGCATGGTATGGCCTGTCATGGAAAGGCATAGAATTTATGATATGGTGTGGTCTGTCATTGTATGGTATGGAATGACTTGTCATTGTGTAAAATTGTATGGTATAGCCTGTCATTGTACAGTATGATATGGTAAGGCTCCACCATTGTATAGTAAAGGATGCTATGGCCTGTCATAGTATAGTATGATATGGTATGGCCTGTCATTGTATAGTATTAGTATGGTATGGCCTGTTATTGTACAGAATTGTACGGTATGGCCTGTCATTGAATAGTATACCATGGTATGGTATGGCCTGTTATTGTTAGTAGGGAATGGTCAGCCTATCATTGTATGGTACAGTACGGCATGGTACGGCCAGTCATTGTATAGTATGGTATGTATATGCTGCCATTGTATGGTATGGGACGGTGTAATATATGGCAAAGTATGGTATGGTATGGTATGGCCTATCATTGTACAGTATGGTATGGTATGGCCTGTTATGGTATGGCCTGTCAATGTGTAGTAAGGTATGGTATGATAATCTTTGTTACAATGTACACATTAAGCTACAGGAGGAAATTAAATAGGAACGGCCAAACAAGCAAAAAAGAACATTACAATCTAATGTTATTTTAACAATAGAATGGTCTGTCCAACTCATAATAGTGTAAACATAAACCAATTAAAAACAAACCCAGTTTTTGCATAAAACGTTTTAATCATGCCCAAGACATCCTATAAATCATGAAACATACCAAAAAAGCACTCTTGAGGTCTTGAGTTTTTTGTGTGCACACAAAAGGCCGAATGCAGTTTATTTAAATAAACACACATTTTCCCAAGGTGAGTGGTGCAAACCTTAACATGGGCTGGTCCTGCCCTGTGAGATCTCTGCCTCCCTTTTGCTTATTGATGTTTTTTTTAATGTGCTCAGGGCTGCGAAGAGCCGCGCCCCTTTGTTGCAGCGCTTCCTAAGTGAGGAGTATGGCCTAATGCCCCTATATCTGCGTGTGCGAACGTTGCCATAAAGTATCATAGAAGGTTTCTAGCAAAGTTATAACCTCACCAATAACACTGTCCGTGAGCTTGAAATATGATGTGTTCAACGCAGGATCTCAACAGGCCACTCAAGCCTCATTAAGATGGGTTGGATTTTAAATGCCAAAAACTAATGCCCAATTACCGGAACACAAAGCAGTGGTAAGAAGGTGGGAACGAGCGGCCCGTGGGGCTCACATTACACGTGCACTTACTTACACGTGAAGCTCTCAGAACCTCCAGCTGAGTGCCTGCCTCAGCGACGTCACAGGGCGTATGTAGGCCTCGCGACCCAACCGAGAAACCCTGACTCTGGACTGTGGGAAACACTTGGCTCCGCTAGTCGCGGTAGCCTAACTCGGAGCTGTCGGAAGTGTATTTCTCTTTATTACGGATACGGACTTCCTGTGTTCTTGCGCGAGGGCGGGGTGATATACGGTAAAGATCTGAGGCACTGAAGGGAGTCGTACTCCTCAGGTGCTACATTAAGGCCATTACAAATGGCTGCCATTGAGTAAAACAGACTGACGTTAATGGCCACAATAGAGACCTTGTTGATAATGAGAAGGGAGCGCTGGAATGTCAAAATACTAATTTGCATGGGAGTGCGACATTCTTTGCATCGGAGCTGAAGTCATACCTGGCAGTGCATCTGTAAGTATAAGAACAAACCCTTGCAAAGCGAGTAAGAAGAAATGGTCTAATTGGATATCTTATGCTGATAGGCTTTGCAATAATCGAATTATTATAGGGTGTAAACTAGCAAACCATAATTCCAAAGTCTCTATATCTGTAAACACCGATTGTCCTCAGTCCACACTGTAAAGGTACCTGCCTGTTTCGGTTTCCTCACATGCTATCTACGCACCCTAGGGCTGTTCACAGCGCTCTGTTACCCTTTGGGGCTAGATTTGGGCGTTATAAATATCCCCAATAAAATGATAGCCTCAAATGAAACAAAACATAAACATGAAATGAACAATGTAAAAGGTCAAATCCAGAAAAAGGAAATATTGCTGCAGAAAGTAACTAGTAAACCATCCATAAAAGAATGAATTAACAGCAAGTGTTGGATTGTTTAATGCCTATTATTAGTTATCCAATTTAGCTAAAAGGCAAAGTCGATTTTCAATCGTGTCTTAAATTAAATAAACTCTTTGTGATTTAATCTCTCGGGGATGTAACACGCAGGCAATGCCTGGTTATTATCGCTTTAGCAAACCAAAATATAAAATAGGGAAACATACAACATGTTTACGGATTTTCTTTAACACATTCAAGCCTGATTTCCCGACGGACTTTCTTGCTGATAACGCACAACGTTTCCGTTTTCTGGTCACTCAGAGCCTAGGTTTCTCAGCCCGTTCTTCTTTTCCAGGCCCATTAGGTTAGATGCACACCTGCACAGCCACCATTCCAGTGGGGTGTCAGAACAATGTGCTTCGAAGTTGTGACTGAACTGTTTTCAGCGCCACTAGTTTATTTAGTTTATTTAATTGTTTTATTTAGCACAGGCTAGTGCGCAGAAACATTTTTGTGATGCTCGTCGGTTGACTGAGATTAACCCACCTTTTAAGTCTCTTTCTGGTACGAACAGGAACTGTTGGAAGTTCTGAGTGAATAAGTTTGTGTCTCCAAATATCTGAGCTTCAGAAAAGTTTGAACAGCAATTTTGAGCTGGGCCCATGTTCCTCGTAGGTAACAGGGCTGTATGTCAGAATATAAAGCACAAAACAACATACTGCAAAAATATTGTAGTCCGAATATCGACTACGAAAATATTTTGAAGAGAATTATATATAGGTAAGTATACATTTTCTGTTGTTAACTCCACGTGTATCTATATTGTCAAGTCACGTATAGATGAAGTCAAGTATAGTAATTCTATACTTACCTATTTATTTTACCTTCAGGATATTTCTGTGGTTCATATTACGGTTACGATATTTTTGTAGCACGATATTTAAGACTCAATATTATGGAGGTATACCATAGATGGGGTGGGAATGGTCCTAGTACTGCCTCTGATGGAGGAAGAAGCTTTAAAACAGCATGGAATTTAAAGGGGCCTCTGATTTCTGGAAGAGTGGCAATTGTGAATTTAACATTCTGTATGTTCACCCACGATTCCCTTCGACAGCTTAGCACTGCCCACTTCCCTCAAGAGCAAAAAGAACAAACAATGGATTGAATGCTGAACAATGCAAACTTTCATCCCGAGTCACAAAGATCTGGGTTTAATCCATTGTTCTTTTGCTCACCATGCCACCCTAGTTTGGACCCAGCCATATGCAAATCAGTCTTGACCCTGCTCCTCATGGGAACAGTCCAGCCCGAACTGCCAAGCCAGGCCCTCCCTGGACCAGAAACAAGCATCCTGGGACCGGTTTCGGGGTATCACCCCATATCAGCCAGGCTAGCTTGAATCCAGCGGCACAGTGAGCACGGGGCCCACGTACTTCTGTGTGGTCACCTTGTCACATTGATGTAAACTGGATTTTACCAGCCACTGTTGGATCATTGCTTCGCCAAACCATAGATAACATTATCTTTATCCTGCATGATTTGTAGGTGCCCTCAATGCATCTTAGAATACTAAAGTACAAAATATTTTATTTTATGGCAAAAAATGGAAAGGAGTAAATACTAGAGTTGTAACATTTCGGGAGTAACTTAAGAATAGAGCTGTGCCAAGAAGCAAATGGGTGAAGTATCTGCGAAAATGTGTATAAATGTACTTTAAGCATCTGGTCGCAGGCTGTATTGACTTTGACTCAAAATTATATAGTATTTTCTTGTCAACCACAATATATGTAGATGAGTTTGAAATACAGGTTAATATAAGTATTTTATTTTATATCATGTCTCCTTAAAAGCTGCCTAAAGTTTGTCAATAAGACCAGTGCTTTAAATGGGAAAAAATAAGTGCAGGTACTCATTAAAATGAGCTAGATGTGTAGTGAGGGGGCGGGGCTAAAGGCAAGACATGATGATACTTAACGACTTCTATATTAGTTGCAGCACATACCAAAACACATGAGAAATGTGTTTATATAAACAAAGCAAGTTAACTCATTACACAAAATGAAAGAGAAATGCTATAATATGTTAACATTTCCTTTTTTTCCAATAGTTGCACCTTCTTAATGCCATACTGTTAATTGCTGTTGTTTGGCACAATACTATATATTTTTCAGCACGTGAGTAGGAAGAAACTGAAAATACCCCCACTTCGAACCAAAGCTCTTATGGCACAAAGAAAATGAAGCAAATCATCATGACCCTCCCCAGAAGATATCTCTCGTCTCTTTCATAGATCTATCCATTCATCCTTTCATCCTACCATTTACCTGCTGATGTCCACCATTTAACCTTTACATTCTGTCGTCTATTCAGTCTTTCATCCATCATTCAGTTTTTCACCATTCCGTCTGTCCACCCTTCATATCCAAACCTATCCATCCATCCAACTCAAATCCTATCCATTCATCCTTTCACTCATCCATCTCTTTATCCACCCTTTTGCTCATTCATCAATCCTTTCGCTCATCTATCCATCAACCCTTTCACTCCTTTATTCCATCCACCCTTTCATTCCATCCACCCTTTCACTCAATCCCTCCTTTCACTCATCCATCATCCACCCTTTCATCCATCCTCCCTCCCTTTCATTCATACATCCAATCTTTCACTTATCCACCCATCATCCGCCCTTTTATCCAATCATCCAGCCCCTTTCACCCAGCCATCCATGCTTTCACTCATCCATCCATCTATTCATCCATCCATCCATCCATCTATACATCCACCCTTGTTCACTCATCCATCCACTCACTCACCCACCCACCCACCAACCCTCCCTACTATGCTATTTATGAATCTTTGTCGCGGAGCACACATGTACACACAAAGTGCCACCCATTTTCTTTAAAATACCTCCTGAGAGTGTTTTGATTCTCTCTCTCTTCCTCTCACTTTTTTCTTACAAAAAACAGGCATACGAATGCAGGCAAACACACAAACATAAGCAGGCACACAAAAGACTTGGGTATGATGAAAGCCATGTTATACCTTCACCTACCATGGCTTTTTTAATTGCTACCAGGGCCGGACTGGGCGTAGCCTGATTGCCACTGCAAGGGGACTGCCATGATTCCGGTGTTTGCACAAATGCACAGGATAGTGTGACTGTTATTGACAGCACAGGGCCTGAACGGACCCTGCTCTGTCAAACACAGCGTGATGGTGAGCACCCGGCAATTATTCAAATGAGCCCAGCTGAATAGCTCAGCTGGGGCTCAGATCAGGGATACAGAAGTGGCACCTTGGCTGCCAGAGACACCTTCCACCCCGGCTCACCAGCACTCACAGCCAATAAGCCTACCTTTTCATGAGTACCGGTACTCTCCTCGGCAGAAGAGAAGTGCCGGTACTCAGAGGGATAAATCTAAGAAGTGCCGGTACTCAGTACCGGTGAGTACCGGCCCATTTAAAGCACTGATCAAGACAAAAATGAAACAATTTGGTTTTGAAATAGGCATAGAGCACACTGACTGAACCCCATTTCTACACAGTAGCTGATACCAAGTCTAGGGTAACTTGAATTCACCAGAAAATGATGCAAACATGTTAATGAATAAAATATCTGGTCTGTTAAAGAGTATAAATTACTCATTTGACAGTGCAAAGGGACATTGCTTCACCCTCCCCTTTCAATGCTATACTAGTTAAATCACTTAATGAACGCTCTACTGATATAATCTTGGTTAACCTGGTACGGTCTCTATTGGTATCTTGCATGGGCGCCAAAATACTTTACACACAAAAACTTTATCTGTTTGATACCCCTCTGTTGCACCTTACCTATGAAGCCAAGGCACGGTCGCAACTATCCAGACTGGGCCTTCAGAAATAAAAATGAAAAGTTATGGTCCCTCAGCATCACGGTTTGACATTGGCCATTGTTAGGTGAATGTTGGAATCATCTTGTGTGTTTTGCATTTCGCCCTATGTGGGAAGGGTATGCCCAGACGTGGGTCCCGTGCTCACTACGCCACTGGAGTCAAGCTATCCTGGCTGATGAAGGCTGATAGCCTGAAACCGGTCCTAGGATGCTTGATTCCGGTCCAGGGAATACATGGCTTGGCAGTTCGGTCTGGACTGTTCCCATGAGGCACAGGGTCAAGACTGATTTGCATATGGCTATGTCTGAACTGGGGTGGCGTGGTGAAGCAAAATAACGATGGATTAAACCCAGATCTGTGACGGGGAATGTTTGCCAATGTGCAGCATTCCGTCCATCATCTTGTGTGTTTTGCATTGTTAGGTCTCGCCTAAAACAGCGCATGCACTGTTTGTTGCAAGACATTTTGTTAGCTTACAGTGGGGTTAGAGCCTTCCCATTGCTTACCGTTGGTTGGCTGTATCATCACTCTCATGTGCTTGCTTCATATTTGCTAGCTTCTGTGGGCTTTACTTCCTCTTCTTTTTATTTTGCAAACCATTTTTATTGTTTTCAGTGCAAGCTTATGGTACCAAACCGGTATATAGTAAGGGTTCAATAGAATCCAATATAATCATCAATATATAAATGTACCATCATTACTTGGTAATTGAAACAAAGATAAAAGCAGTTTGCAGACAAGTAGTAAAAAAAAAAATTTTTTTAGAAAAATTAGTGCATAAAAGTAGGAGGCCTACAATGGATTATCATGGGATGCTAAAGAGCGAATCCAACAAAAGCAGAGAAGTTGAGAAGCTCAGTCCATAGCCATATAGTAAGGACATGGACACCCATTTATGAAGCAGTACGGAAGACATTGCGGGGCATATTTACAATAAAGTGGCGAAGCGTGTCGTTAAGCCAAGAAGGCTAACGACACGCTTCTTCACTTTAGAAACGCAGGGCTGCACCATATTTACTAGAATATTTTGCAGCCCTGCGTTTCCCCCTGCGCTGGCGCTAAATTAAGCTGCCTAGCGCCAACGCCGGCACCCTTGCACCATAGTGCAAGGGGGACCTTCCTGCACATAAACAATCATAGGCAATTTGCTGTTTCTATGTGTGCTGCACAAGGCAACACACATGGAAACAGCAAAAACGAGGAAAAATAATGCATTTCTCCTCGTTTCGCCTGTTTAAGACCAGGTTTTCCCTGGTCTTAATTTTGGCGCTGCCTCCTATTTACACTGCCCTTGTAAATAGGGGCTAGTGTCAAAATCAATGGGTGTTGCAGTGGAACGCCCAACGCAACACTCATTGCCCTCCCCTTTCACGCTAAACACAGCGCAAAAGGGTGCCTTATTTACAAGGCAGCATTAAGCCACGTTAAGTGGCTTAACGCTCCCTTGTAAATAAGGTGAGGCCCCTATCGCCATCACAACTGAAAGTGACGTGGTGGCGAAAGGGGCTTGTAAATATGCCCCTAAGTGTATCTATGGATGCAATAGAGAGAGGACAGAAACACAGCACTTGGTACGTGAAAAAAGTGGGGACAATGACTATGATGGGATGTCCATCCAAGGAGGGAGATCATTATTAGAGAACAGGGTTTTATGTGCAAGTACTAGGGCATTCCTAAAGGTCAGCAATTGGGATACGATGGAGGTCACATTTCTTCTCCCTGTGCAGAGAGGTGCCCTCAGCCTGTGCCCAGTGTTGGAGGTTCCTATGCCAGGACAGCAGGAGGGTACAATTTATTTCCAGCTCCTGGTGATAAATCTTCTTGCTAGCAGAAGGGCAAGGTCCAGGAATCTAGTGATGAGTTTGGTTTTTTGGGCCAAGGATATGAACCCAGAATGATGACTCCGGGACCAGCCTTTCAATAAGTTCAGTAAATGTAGAGAGTACCCCAGTCCAGAAAGTCAGCGGCTTCGTACAACCCCACAGCATATGCTTCACATGAGCTGATGAGGTATGGCTCCGAAGGCATTCCAGGGAAACCTAAGGGAAAAGCTTCAGGATTTTCAATGGAATGAGATATGCCCTGTGTAGTATGCAAGTTTGGATACATTTAAACTGGGCGTTACATGTAATTTTAGAGGGGTATTCCAGTATGGCTTGCCAGTCCTTATCATTGAAGGCAGTCTGTAGTTCTGTTTCTCAGGTAAGCTTAAGGGGCAGCAGATATACTCCATCATGCTCCCAGAGCTCCCTATATAACCAAGTAATCAGTTTCATAATGTGCCCTATCATGTGGGGCATTTGCAATGCAGCGTTTGTATGAGGTTCTGCTCGTGGGGTCTGACAAACCAACTGCATTATGTTACATATCCACCTATTAGTAAGGAATTCACCTCAAGGTGACCCAGAATGGCCAGACAAGGCCTGGAGCCTTCCTCGACCTAATCCCCATCTAATTCCTCGAGCCAGTCCCCAAGTGAGGACAGCCCAGCGCACTCCCATTGGGTCAGGTCCCACAGATAAACAATGCCGACGTGAGCGGGGAGGCCCAGCGGCAGATTTGCCAGGGCATAAGCAGTGTTAGTGTATCTTTAGGAGTTGGGCAAGCAAGTACAGGTCACTTCAAGTAGGAAGGAGTAACACACAGGTCCTCTAGCATGTGGAAAAATGGCACTATGCAAATTGCCAGTTTTAATTTGGGATAGTGTGAGACCAGTCTCAGCAGGTGGTGCCCAGCCAACCAGTAAGCGAGCCATTGTAACTGGGAGGCGTATTAGCAGGCACAAAAGTCAGGTGCTCTGAGGCTGCCCTGCTCAGTGGGAAGTATAGGCTTGGTCAGAGCAATCCGCTGACGCCCAGCACCCCATATTAATTCAAGCAGTAGGGTATCCAGTTCTTTGGACGTCTTAAGGGGGCTAACCACTAGGTGTAAAACCACTCTCTTTGCGAGAGAAATTCGCCCCATCACCATCAAGGGTAGAGTGTTCCAGAATGCAATTTGGGCTTGAAGTGTACGTGTGGCACCACCAAGATTAGTCTCCAATAAATCTTTGGGGAAGCAAAACATTTTAATACCTAGATAATTAAAGACTGGGTCTCCCATTGCATGCAGTCCATTACAAAGCTAAGCTCTTGGGGGACTGCACCATGGCACAGAGGAAAAACACAAGTTTTGGTGGAATTAACTTTAAGACAGGAGAGGGCATGAAAAATGTCCAAAATAGAAGCAATAGGTGTAAGGTCCAGGCAACATGACTGGAGAAACAGCAGCATGTCATCAGCATACAACAATTCAACATACATTTCCTCATCTAGTGGTATGCCCCATGTCTTCCCTGCAACTGTAGCTTAATATCCAAGGGCTCTACTGCCAAGGCAAGCAGGAGGGATTAAAGAGGACTACCTTTTAGTCCCTTTAGCAATTGAATAACTGGCCGAAATGTGCAGGCCTATCTTGATTCTAGCTGCCTTTACTTCCACTTCTTGTGTTTGGGCCTCCCCTGGAGCATGGCTGAGTACTTTTGTCTTTCCACTGCTCGCGTTTTGGAAGCTACCTTTCTCTTTTTGCTTGTGCACTTCATGAGTGTGCATGTGTTTTCCATTTGGCTCCCTCGTGTGCCTCTCTGCCCCCACGTTCCATGTTGCTCTCTCTCACCCGTGTGCTTCTGTTCCCCACCCGTGCTAATGTAGCCCTCTCTTCCCTGTGAGCTTCTGTGTCAACCTACGCCGCTTTCTCTAACCCCTATCCTTCTGTGCTGCACCTGCGCTCATGCTGCCTTCTCTTGTCCGTGTTCTTCTGTGCCCCTCCATGTTGCTCTTGTTCATGCTTGTGCTTCTGTGCCACCCACCATTTTGCTATTGTTTGTCCATGTGCTCCTGTGTGCCCTGCTCTCCTCCATGTTGCTTTCTGCTCTTGTTCATTCGTGTGATCCCCGCACAACGATGCTGTCTCTCGCCCATGTGCTTTTCTTCCGCATGCCCCCGTGGCCCCAGCTCCATTAACATTCAAAAACAAAAAAGTACCATGACACAGCTGCAGGGTTGCGTCATTTTGTAGGCGAGGGCGTCCATGTTTAATGCATGCTTGTTTAACGTCTACAAAAGGACGCGGTCCAGTTGCTGCATCATCATGCCTCTTTTTTAATTCTTTTTTCAATCTTTTCGTTAAGTTGGACAGCATCTGCTTTGATGCTGTACCGCATGAAGAAAAGACATTGGCAGAGCCAGTAAGTCTCAAAGGCAAGACCTACTGGCTTTGCCAATGCTTGTTATTCTTCTGGCTATAGGGAGTGCTGCTTTGCCACATAAGCTCCAGAAACTCGTGGCCCTCTGACATGTCATCACGAAACCAGAGTGGCGGCACTTTTTCTTTTGCATTTACAACACTGGGCTGGTTGCACCCATAGTGGGAGACTGTAGGGTGAGAGAGGAATGGGATGGGGATACAGACTCCTCATTGACAAATGATCAGTGACTTTTTTGTGGTACACTAACAAGAAATATGTTGTTAACCAGCAAGCACAGATGGCTTATTGTAAAAGTCCTAGACAGATTGTACTACATGCCAATGGGTTTGAGTTCATTATGCTTAGATGTTGACACCTGTGGTAGATGCTGCTACCTGGAGGCGGATATTCTTCACCTGGCCTGGCAATGGCCAGCACAGCAAAATTATTGGTCGGCCATTTTGGAAAGCTTACATTCATGACAGAGTACGATCTCCACATCTCTCTGCTGTTTACATTGATGGAATTAGTTAAGGCTATTCCAGCTAGAAAACATAAACTCTGGTGCTAACAGCCCTAGTGGCTAAGAGAATGGCAGCTATATGATGAGGCAATAACCCTCTTACTGCTTGACAGTTTAACAGTTCAGTACGTAGAGCATAATATCGATTTCCTGCTCGAGCGCTCCCACGTCGGTCTGCTGGTGTGGTAACTACGTGTGGAGCTTGCTGTAACTGCATTGTAAGTGACGCATTGATGCCACGAAGCTGCTAATGTTGCTTATCCAGCAGCCCTCCTTACTTATGTCTATTGACAGTACATTGCACGGTCTCTGTAAGGTCTGTTGTTATTTTTTCTACTTGAAAATATAAAGTTGAACAACACATCTCAATTAGTACTTGTCTCCCTTGCCCAGTCAGGTGCAGTGCTGAGCAGTACATCTGGGGTATGGGCATGGTCAAAGTTTTGTCAGCCACCCTAGAAATGGGATAAGCCCTGTGGCTCTTCCAGCTGTCCTCTTATTCTTGTTGTTCACAACTAGTGAAGGTATAATTGCTTATATGTCCCAGGTGGCTGCAGTGGCGTAGCAAGGGGGAGGTGTGGTCCGCCCAGGGCAGCCCAAGTTTTGGGGGCAGCAGTCTCCCCTCCGGCCCCCCTGCTCTTACTTGCGTTTGCCACGGGCGCAAACGCAGGATTCGCCAGCACCCCCCCCCCCTCTTCAATACGTCCGCGGGTGACAAAGGCAGGGACTGCCACGGGTGGCAAACTGGCTAGCTACGCCACTGGGTGGCTGGCAGGCCCACCTAGGTTGCGTGGTGACATCACTAAAGTCATCATGAGTGCCACTGCTTTATGGGCAATATAACTGGGTTTGTAGGTACTTCCTCCCTTCCCTTCCTCTCTCACCGTCTCCTGCCCCCAGAGTATGGAACCAACGTGCACACGGATAATTCAAGTGACTGCTTGATAGATTCAGACGGACATCTACTTTCTAGTTGTGTATAATTCTTTTACTGTGACGTCTCTGTAACATCCCTGAGTTTGAAAACACTGCAGGCATGTCTTTTGTGTTTTAGAGTTTCAAAATCTACAGGTGACGTGGCTGAAGTTTTTTTCTTTTTATTTAGCACTCCTGGGCTAAGAAAGCACTAGGGTGCCTCATATTTTAATAACGCTTACATACATTACATTCAGCAGACAACTAGAATCAAAGAAAAAAGGGGTTAGGGAAGGATAAAAAGGAAGGCGTTCTTATTTCAGGTAGAGCCAGAACAGGTGAGCTTTAAGGTGCCATCTGACTGAAATAAGGGAAGTTCGGGTCCACTGGAAGAGAGTTCCAGAAAGTGTTTGATGATAATGGATCAGAGTGAGCAGCAAAAGAAGAGTAGATGGTAAGCTTTAACTGCATTGGTATTCCATCTCATAACAGAGTCCAGGTTATATGCTATTTTTGTGGAGCCAAGTGAGATCCTACAGCAGTCTAAACATAATTGTTTCGTCCATATAAGCGCATTTCTTTTCAGACTAATGGAGTGGCAGTTTAGATAAAATCCCCTATTCGGGCTGCTCTTTGATCTTTTTTTAACACAGGTGCATCCCCTTCTTTCTGAGGCCTTCATGAGCTTCTTTGAATGTTAGCATTTTTATGGTCTGGCTCAACAGCGCAGCTGTCACCAGACAATTATGTGAGGAACACTAGAGAGGGGCTTTGGCTCCACCCACACCTTGGGAGCCAGGCATACATTTTTTGATTGGGCAGAACTTGTGAGCTTCCACAAAAAAGTGCTTACCCGCCACACAGCTGTGACCATTTTGTTTATTTATTCAGCTGTCTGAGCTTGAACTTTTAGGGGAACACATATGACATTGTAAAGCTAAAGCTATTAAAAAGTCTTAGATAACTAGAAAACGTATGGTGTTTTTCTCTGGCAGCAGCATATAAGGGAGTTGGGCAGTCATTAACCTACAAGGATGTTTAGGTCTGGCTTGAAAGTTGAACTGTCACCCGACTTTTAACCTTAACCAATATTATTCTACAGTTCTTTGCTTCCACACAAATACATATCCATTCTCATGCTATTTACTTGTAATACTTCACATTACCATACCACATTCTTCTAAAGCCAGAACTATTGGCATTGCGAATGCTTGTCATTATATCTATTCTCCCATACTGTGGGATAAGAGTTTTGTGAATCTTGTCCCTTTTGTTTCTTCCCTCTGATCGTCCTGCCATATCACTGTGAATAACAGCCAGTTCCATAACTCTAAACATTGGGTAATTCCCTATTGAATTTAGAATTTAATCTGGAGATTCACCTCAAGGTGCTAACTCTCAAAAGTAGGCTTACTTTGCTCTGCACTAAGTCAGCAGTATGCATTTGGAGACCAAGAAGACATCTACACTGGTAAATATGTTCCTAATCTTGCACCGCTTAACTGCTCATCCTTCCATATGCGTTCATTTGTGTTTATCATAGATGCCTTTAGAATTCTCATTCAAAAAATTGGTAGTTATTAATCTTTTGTCCATTGAGATTTATTTTTCAATATCGGTCTTGTAGTTCTCTATATTCAGTTTTGTCTCCTGTAACCTATCTTCTGCTCACGTCTGGTTATTGTTCAGTGATCACCTTTGCCCAGTAATTCCATGCCAGCCAGCAGAGTCTTAATTGACTGGCGTTTTGTGTTCAGTTGAAATTAAAGAGTGAATGGGAACAGACAGTTCTATTTTCTTCACCTCTGTGTTATTTCTTTTTTGACGGTGTCTGTTTTGCTACTCTGTGTAGCTTGTTTTGTGACAAGACTTCATAGACCTGAACTTACACTCTTATGTAGCAAAGAGGGAAGTGTTATTTTGCTGCTTTCATGATAGTCCCGGACCAATGGGCCATCATAGGACTGAAACATGTTGGCACTAGGGTCATAGGACCATTAAACTCCAAGTGACCCCCTTCTTTGGTTTTTAATATCCCCGACAGATCCACGAATAAAGGGAAACCGGGATCTGTCTGCGGATTTTTAATCTTTAATTCCCCCTGGCTAAAATCTCACTAAGAGCTCCCTGGAATACGGTCGAGCCCACCCTGACTTTTAGGCGTCAGGGTGACCCGATGATGAAGCATGACACCACTAGGGTGTGTGAGGGTAATATAAACAAAAGGACTTGCCTCCTTCCCCCCTCCCAAGTGGCTAACATCTGACTGCTTCATATAGGACCTTCCCATTTCTATACCCACTAGGGTCAGTTTTAGGAACTCGTGAACCTAGTTCACTAGACCGTGGGATACTTTATGTGAAATCGGGTCAAAACACGGGAGGACGTACTCCCACAACAGTTTACCTCTCTGCCCTTACGGTACAGGGAAAAGCCCTTTTCCCTGCTGACCATAGTTCTTTCGTCATAGAGTTATTCCCCATACCTCGTGTTTAGTGAAAATGAAAATCTCATCCTTACTGCCCCATCTTCAACTACCATTCAGTGGACAACGTATCAGACTCATAGAGTTTTCACTAAATATGTATTCAGTGAAAACAAGAAACCAAAAAATTAAGAACTATGCGTATCTTCACATAAATGAGTAGCTCACATATCTCATCAAGTTTCATCTCTGGTTCAGACCAATGTACATTCAGTTAAAAACATTTCTCCCTAATGCCCCCTAATGTGTTGTTTGCTGCATCTAATCAAAACACTCTTGTTCTTAATTAACTGCACCCAAATTATACTGATTGAGTTAATCAGGTTGACCAGTCCCTTAAAATACAGAGCATCTAAGTCCATAAAGATTAATGCTGAACACAACATGGTGTACATCATCTGCAGCGAAGCCTTTTCCAAATCACACGGAAGAGTACAAATTATTTTCCACTAACCCTTCCGCATGAAATCTGGCATATTAAAAAATACACAGTTAAAAAATATGTCATACAGATTCACAGGTGGTCATATTGGATTTTAAATCCACCTCTTCAACAGCAAGTCTTGAGTATCCTAAAAGAAATAATTCAATATTCCAAGGATTCAAAGTCAACCACCCATGTTTTACGGACTGTGGTCAAATTATCCTAAGCAAATCCAATATCCATGCAAGATCTTAAAAAATATAAGTCTAAAATCAATCATCCATCTGTATCTGGTATCGCCGAACAAAAGCTATAGTCTCACATCCATTCTCAATCCCTTTACCCAGTCGACTTAATGCTCCCAATGCCCTTGTTTGCCTGCCTCTATCAATTTTAGCAATCACCCTTGTCTATCTCCAAGATTAATCAATTTAGTGAAAGTAATGTAGCTCATTTTCCATATTTAGACCGACCTGTACAGTTCTCAATTTGCTAATCCTCTTAGCTTCTTCCTGTCTGAGCTTCAATTCCATGTCTTTCTCTATCCTTTGGATTCCATGGAACTTGAAATCCACATTGTTGGGGTGACACTCCCTAATATGTTGTGCTATTGGGGGATCTTTCATCCTTATTCAATATGGGTCTCCGATATTCTTGGATTCTTAACTTCAAAACCCTCTTAGAACTACAATGTAAACTTTAGTACAGTTACAGAAGATTGCATATACCACAGAACAACTATTGCAGTTGATAAATGGATTTATATGGTGCATTTTCCTTGTGCTATATGTGAACGTTTTCAATTTGTCCATAACTACATATAATGCAAGACCCACATGTCTAGAAACCCTTCGGTTGGGGAGGCAACTAGTTTGCTCCAGGTGTGATAGTTTCTCTTCACTTTATTTCTGATGGCAGCACCTTTCCTATATTTTACAAGGGGTTTGTTAGTAATCATATTAGTTAGCCCTTGAACACCCTTCAATAGATCCCAATATTTACACAGCATCTTGTATATTAGGTTGTGTTCAGAGCTATATGTTGATATAAATACCAATCTATCAAATTATTGCTTTCTGGGTTCTTGTACTAAGATATCAGTTCTTTTGATTTTTTGGACTCTTATTTTTGGTTTTCCAAAGTGTGCTCATGGTAACCTCTCACCCTAAGTCTGTTTTTGAGGGTTTCGTGCGAACCAGAAAGGAAACTCTCTGGATGAATGTGCATTGAAAGCTATGGAAAAGTGAGGAAGCGAGGTGGTTGGCGGAGCACGAGGGCGTTGGGGGTATTCTGAGAGCTGATTGGGAGACTGCTTCTTTAAATTGTTGGAGCCCGATAGTTCGGGTTGTAGGTGTTTTTTGTGACATTTTGCTCAGACCAACGAAGAGAAAGATTAGTAGAGATAAGGGAGATTTACCATATGTTTTATTAAAAGGAATAGGTTAGTGGGGTGATTGACGTAATAGTTATTAGTAGGTGGCATTTGCACTTACTGAGGGTGTCCTGAACAGGCTTATTACTATAGGTAATTTCAAGGAATATGATGGAAATTTTCTTCGTCCAGAGCCTGAATTGGGGGATTTGTTTGTGGATGGACATTTTGTATTAGTACATGGATCATTGAATAAGATCTTGGGAGGAAGATGAATTCTCTTGTGTTGATTATCGCTTTTTGGTAATTATAGATGAATCAGGGGGTACTTTACCACCTGGGAAAGGAGACTAATTCCCTATGACGAGATGGAACCTGAAGTTGCAATTCACGCCATTTAAATTTTGCAGTATTGGAACGTAAAAGTGAGTGATATCTTTGTGACAAACATATGTAAAAAAATTTTTTTTATGGGATTCAAGAAGAAAGGTTGAGTTCAGAATGATAACAAGATAAGATTGTCTTATAGGTATTATACAATGCATGGTATTCAATTTTCTAAGATCAAAAAAATGTAAATAGAAAGCAGAAAATTATTTTTACTGTGTACAATGTTTTTAAAGGCTATATTTAAGCAGGAAGTTGTGGTGTATTGGGAATGTATTTTGTAAAGAATTATGTTCATACTGTATAAAGGGTGATAAAAGAGTAATATGCACTACATGTATTAGTGATGTATGTCATGCATAGGTAGTGAGTCTTGGTGTGCTTAGGTATTGTGATTTTTTGTGTAAAAGATTTTTAATTGTTTGTGTCCATGATTAATATGCATTTCACATGAGTGATGTATGTTTTTTTTATTAACAGCCCTGATGAAGTCCTAAGGGATGAAACATGTTGGCTGGGTGGATTAAAAAAAGTTGTGTTTTTATAAATGAATAAAAGTTGGATTCTGAAAACCCAATCACAAGACTGCTGAAAATTGAATATTGTCTAATTTCACATATTGGATTTGCTTCTGGACTTTTTTCATTACTTGAATTTTGGCTAGAAATAGATGAAAATAGTAGACGCTCCTTTTCAATTATTTTGTTGGATGTTCAATAGTCGTGACTTCTAAGCAGTGGGGCCACGAAAAGTAGAGTGTATGAGTTTTCAAGATATTCAGTAAAATACACTAGTGTGACGTTAAGGCCCACACTGCTTGTGCTTATTTCTTTGTAGTTCTTGGCTATGCTTTGCGGTGAAAGGATTAGTATTCACAGAGCAGAACTTGAGTTGGTTGTGAGTGTCTGCTCGCCTTTGCAGTGCCAGTTTGAAGTTGTGTGGTATGGTCACAATGTCAGTGTTGGGGATGTGAATGGTTCCCAGGGCCATCAGACTCCAATAGAGAGCATTTGTCTGGAAATACAAGAAGCATCTGTTCATCATTTATAATGACTTTGGCTGATTTCAGTGTGTTGAGAAGTGTGTTGCTGGCTTAAGGTATTGGAAAACCCAGTCAGTCCAGTGTATGTGCTGTGGTGGGTGGCAGGTGAGGATTTTCATGGAGTTGCATAGGAGGCTCAGGATGGTCCAGTTTGTGTGCGATGTTCTGAGTGATGTTAGCAGTGGCCAAAGGTTGAACAGCCCTACCCTCCCAGCCTTGTTAAATCCGTTGCTTTTGTGAAAGAGGTCACCAGGGAAAATACTGTGGTGTTGAATATTGATTTGATAGTGATGAGGACAGATATCTCACTGTTGTAGGCTGGGTTGGTACCAGTCAGATGGTAGATGAGATGGAATGAATGTGTGTGTGGCTGATGGAGCCACATTGGACGAGTTAGAATGATTGAATCATTCATGGCCACAATATTTGATGGACAACCACAATGCACTATTTTGTTTGCTCATCAGTGTTATGGATACTGTACCAGGGGCAGGAGATCAGAATGTCCCTGGTTTTGGAATGGACCAGTCATCTTTAAGCAAAGTATCATCAAGGTTTGTGATAATGAGATTGACTATGTCTTTTGTTAACATATTTATATAGTTGAGACGTGAGAATTTATCAGTGGGAAGTGCAAAATGTGTTTGCTGTGCTTGCTCTGTGATGTAATGTTGGGATGTTAATGAGGGTGTGTGGGTTAAATATGCACAGGTGGCACACTTGGTTATAAAGTTTGCATTTGTGTGATAGGGTGCAAAGGTGCTTGGACATAAAGAAAGGGTGCACATGGTGTTGTTTATTGAGAGGAGCTGTGGTGCATGCAGCAAGCTCTGTGAGAAACAGTAGTTATCATCTATAGACCCAGATCAAGCCCTAACAGACACCGAAAGACCCCCTACCTCTTCCTCTGCCATTGGCTTCAGATATCTCAGTGAAAATGCTTTAAAAGGATATCAGGTTTAAAGGCCCAGTTTAGATAGGTAAATGTCACTTGCTTATGACTGACTTGAGCACAAGCACCAGGCCATATAACCTGCCTCAACCAGAGCTGATTCTTGGACATATGGTCTTCAGAAGGTGGGGTAAACCTTGGGTTAGGTGAGAAATTGTTCCTTGCTTATGATTTGCTCCTGGCTTAGTTGAGAATATGTTCCTTAATAGAAATGGGCTTCTTGGTGCCTCTTCCTGAGCTATAGTCCTTGAGTCATGTGACTACTCAGCTATTAATTATCTTCTTGGTGGCCTTGTTGGATTTTATACATTTGAGTTGTACTGAGATAGCAGCAATACAAGTTGTTTTGAGTTGTTTTGAGGTTTTGCTTTTTATAGGTGACAATGATTTTTTTCATATATATGCTACTACATCTTTGAGTGGTTTGCAATACTTTACACCAATGTACATTGTACTATTTAGTTTACCTTTTAGATCAAACGGGGAATGGTCCCATCGTACTTGACCAGTATTACTCAATTTCTTTCATACTCTGTGACAATAGAAACATTTTAGTCCTATTTATTCTCTTGCATTGTGAACTGCAACAGAGGATGCCCTGGTTTTTAAATGTTAGCTGCTGAAATATCCAGTAAAGTATGCACCTATTACTACTAACAAGTATTTAGAGGAATCACATTTTATTTCAACAGTTTCACTTCTATAAAATGTGCTACTGTTCTAAACTCACCCTTCTCATTTGGAGGGTTTGCTACCCAAGATGTTTTTGGTTTCAAAACTTAGTTCCTCATAAATATAGATTTTACTCTAAGGCTTCTATGGATTTCAAGATTTCTGTTCAGATACTGGTTTTTGGTTAAACAGTTAATAACAATTTCTCTTTAATCTAAATGTTAAGATAAACAGTAAGAAGTATCAGGTGGTTACTAAAACTGTTGAATTTAAGATTTTTAGCCAATTTTCTTTCACCAGTGAAAAAGTGACGTAGTTAATGTTTTCGACAAAGGGGATCCAATGTACCACATTTTAAAACTATGTTGGAAATAACTGCTTCGAAAAGATGGAATATGCCCTATACAACTCGATGAAATGAAGTCAGCTATAATGATTTCCATGAAAATGCCAAGTTATTACTTTGTTCCACAACAAAAGTTTAATTTGCCTTATCAGCAATTTATGTATCTTTCTCAGATCATTTTTTTTCACCAGTTCAATTTAAATGAAGAGGGGGCACTTTGAGTCCTTCTGGGGGACAGTTGGTGTTCAGTGTTCTGTTGTAATGGGAGTTGATCAAAATGACGAGTAAATTGAATCCTAAACTGGTTATTTCTTTCTTAATTTATATTATGTATCTATTTATATTGTTTATCTTTGGCTGACACACAATCTTGTAAATGTACGACATAAGACTCAAGCTCTCCAATCTAGCTATACTGAGACATATAATGAAACAGTCAATGTACATAATTGTTTTCAATATTTACTGCCTTTAGAGTTCAGAAACCGTACGACTGTAAAGTCATCGGTGTCTTCATTCAACATAAAATACAATACAAAAGAGTTTGAAAGAAAGGCATCAGGATAGCCTTACTTGAGTGAGTTTCTTAATCATGCTGTGCCAGTTCAAGCCTTTGTAGTTCACTAAAATATACATACGTTTGTAATAACTGGCACAATGATCTTATTGCCCAGTGTCACAAAATGACATTACAGCTGCTGCTCAGAGTTTTTCTGAAATCCATTTTTAATACACCTCGTAGTTTGGTTTAAAATATATCTTTGTCACAAATTCTTTTATCCAAAACTAAAAGCTCAACTCATCTTAGATAATGTACAATATAACAGAATTTACCACTATTATGTCTGAGTACAATCTAAATCTAACATAGTAGCATACAAGGTGGAGCTCTACTTAGCACAAATTGCCAGAACAAATCAGAAGTTTACTGCATACTCCAGCTACATCAAACTCTAAGTTCAAAACGTATTATCTCAATAGGAGTAGCAGATCTCAGCTACAATAATCTCTACTTGCACCCAAAACGGGACAAGGCTGGATGGCAGCTACGGCGCTTCCCGCTAGCGCGTAGGTGCAGTGATGCTCCTCCCCCTCACGGAGATGGCGGCTCTGGGATCAGTTGTGTGGAAACGCCGAGGTCCGGCGTAGCAGGCAGCTCCTTTCTCGTTCCTGTTTCTTGTCTTCGGCGCTTCTGCAGTGCAGTTTGTTACCGGACTCAGCTGAAATCCCGGCTGGAGGGAAAATTGCAGGCTCTTGCTCACGGAGTTTCATTGGTGGTATTGGCGGTTCCGGAGGTTGCCATTTTAGCGTGGACTCGACTGGTCCGGGTTGTTCAACGGCACATCTAAGAAGTACCATTATTAGAGCATGGATATGTGAGTACGACGGGGGAGTCTGCTGGCAAAACCGATGGTGGTTTAAAATCTACTCAGGAGGTGAGAGTTGGGAGAGTGGTATATAACTTTGATATGGCGCTTTTTTGGGACTTGGAACTGCTGATTAAAGACTTTTAAAGGAAAAGTACAAAATTTGTAGAATCATATAGGAGGATTTGGGAGGCTATTTAAAAAGCAGAAGGTGCTAATATTTAAGATATATTTAAGATAAAGAAGAAAGCAAAAGGGAAAAAAAAAAAAATTGTCCACGGAAGTAGTAGGAGGAGGAGGAGGAGGCTGGGATAATAATAGGATTAAAATCCTTTGTGTGTAGAACGGTGATATTGGATTTTGGATTCTAGAGCCCAATTCAAGAAAGCGACACAATGAGGAGACAGCTTAAGCTGGCGGCTGCAGCAGCGAAAGCGGATGCCGTGATTGCCACAAAAAATAAAGTGCGCTCTGCGAAAGCCAAACTGAATCAGTCCAAGGGGAGTAATAAGTTACATCATGCTGAGTCCTCCTTCAGTTCGCAAAGTTCAGGAATTGAGGATTCCCCTTTCAAAGCGATAAGAGTGGTGGTACCTGTAGAAGTTGCTCCTAGGGATCAAAATCTTCAATCTGAGATCTCTGATGTTCGCCCGAATCAGGAGTTGAAAAACCCCAGAGACTTTCCCCTCTTTGTGAAAAAGATGGCACCCCCCCATTACTTTGACTGGTAATTCGAGAAACAATGCTCTCGTGCAGGACGCTGTACAGGTTATTGTGGGGGGTATAGGGGATGCAACAACAGGAGCCTCGTCAATGGAATTAGTACCCTCTTTGGAGGCTATTTCCTCCTCATCTTCCGGGATGTCTCCTTCAGGGTGGCATCCCCCACTGGTACAGGTACAGGACCCAGCTCCAGGCCTCTCGACTCCGATCTTACTTAATGCAGCGACTATGGCAATGGCTATTGCGACCCCACTCCCTCAATCTCCGCTCTCTCTTCTCCATACCAGTTCGAATGCTCTTCAAATTCAATCAAATGGCACCACCGTGGCCCAGGCTCTGGGCCAGCCTGATAAGCAAGGTCAGCAGCCCTCGGTACAACAACTAATGCTCTCAGCTCTTCCAGGGTCCCAAGCCTTACCGGAAAGTAATTCTATTATACTGGACGTCGGGGCCGATTTTGATAAAAGTGGGTATCAACAAGGAACCAAAGAGCCTGTCTTTGTATTCCAGGATGAAAAGGCGGTCTCATGCCAGATGGATATTAAAACAATGTTAAATATGATTCTTGAGGAAATCAGAGATATGAGGAAAACACAACAGTTAGAAATTCTATCGATTCAGCAACGTTTGGGAAAGATAGAGGAAGCAGTTGCCTGTCTTCCGGGTCGTCTCCATGATGCTGAGTTGAGGATTTCAACCCTAGAGGACCAAATGATTGGTGTTCTTCAACAAGCAGATTTAGTGTCCCGCGAAAAATCAACCATGGAGAACAAGATTGAGGAACTTGAGAATTTTTCCCGCCGTTCTAATCTTCGGATAGTTGGTGTTCCGGAACGGCTTGAAGGGGGTGACACTCTTAAGTGGGTGGAAACATTTATAAAGACGACTGTGTTAGCTGATTTTGCGGGAGACTTAACACTAACTAGGGCTCATCGGGTTCCTGCTCATCTTCCTCCAAATGAAAAGTTCCCCCGTACGATACTTGTTAACTTCGCGGACTATCGTGTAAAGGAAAAAGTCCTGACTATGGCAATTCAGTTGAGACAGTTTGTAATTGAAAATGGAGTAAAGTGCAGAATTTTTTCTGATATGTCGGCAGCAGCAGCTAGAAGACGGAAAGAGTTTCTCAAGTTACTATATTTGTTTAAAGCTCAAGGGGCTCAAGCTTCGATTGCACAACAATCAAAATTTAAAGTTCTTGTTCATGGAAAGTTTAATTTATTTACTCGTCTAGAAGAAGCACAGGAGCTGCTGAAGAAAATCTCTGCTTGAAGATAATTGACTGGTTGCTCTCTCTGTTGGGGTTTTTTTTTGCATTTCTGACTTGGTGACTTGGTGATTCAAAGATTTTGCAGAGTCTCTCTTTTTGAAGACTCGTTTTTGCGCGGGGGGGAGATCACTCTGTGGTGCAATATCAGGGCACCAGCATGTATTTTGGGGGGGGTGGAGTATGTGGACAGCGGGAACAGCCACATTTCCTAAGGGGTGGAGGGTTTTTGTTGTGGGAGGGTTAGGGTGGTTGGGTTTAATTGGAAAAATGAGCAGGTACTATAAGGAAGGCGCTAAATGGTGTAGGTATCAATTCAGAATAGAATTGCAGCACGTTGAGTTTTTGATCTTTTTGTACTTTGTGAATGAGTTCATCCAGTAATTGCCAAATTCTTTCTGTCAACGTTAATGGAATCTTGAATAGACGTAAATATGGTGGATTGATTAGGTGGCTAGCTACTTTAAAATCTCAAATTCTTTTTTACAGGAAACTCATTTGAAATCTAATACTCCAAAATGTTATATTCCAGGAATGTTTTCAAGGGTATTTTTCGCTTCAGCAGGTGTTGCAATGCGGGGGTGGCTATATATTTTTCTCGTGAATTCGATTGGGTGTTTCTTCAGGAACAAAGAGATCCCCAGGGAAGGTGGATGTGGGTACAGGTGTCATTAAATGGCCAGCTTCTGAATTTTGTTAGTTATTATGGGCCAATATCTGATGACGAATCTGCTTTACGTATACTTTATAAACTTTTGATGGGGGTTTCGGGGCAAATCGTGTTTGGGGGTGATTTTAACTATATTCAGGATTTAAACATGGATACTTCAAACAGAGGGAAAAAACAATTGAAACCCAAAACAAAGAAGCTTTTTGATGCTTTGATAGATGATCTTCAGTTAGTTGACGCATGGCGTTTTCTAAATCAAACCGCTCGTAAATATACTTGCTCTTCCCGCCAAAATCAAACTGCATCTCGAATCGATTTTTTATTGTTGTCACGCTCTCTGATTCTTAGAGATGCAGATATTGGTGTTAATGCTTTCTCTGACCACTCTTATGTTCAAGTATGTTTAGAATTGGGTTTTGCTAAAAAGCGTAGGTCCAAGTGGCAGATGGACCGCCTTCTTTTGCAAGATCCAGTCTGGATTGATGATTTCAGACGCTGGATAAGAGATTACTTTTCTATTAATGAAGGGACCGCTAATATGTTTTCTCTCTGGGGCGGTTTTAAGGCTGCAGCCCGCGGTCAGATGATTGCCGCCACCGTCAAAAAAACCAGGGAACGTTTAGATAAAATAGTACAACTCCAGCAGCCATTAACCCATGCTGCTAATCCGGTGGGCTCTTTAAATCGAAGTCAGCTGGAACAGGCTAGGAAGGCTTTAAGAGATTTTTTTATTCTAGAAGAAATAAATAGCTCCCAGACTTATTCTCAGAAGGTCTATGAAGAAAGTCAAATGGTGGGTAAGATGCTTGCCTGGTCAACTAGGGCTCGACAAGAATCCGCCTGCATTGTAGAAATAATGGATCCCCAATCCAACACAGTAGTTACTGATCGAGCTGAAATTACTCGAATATTTTTCAATCATTTTCAACAAATTTATACCACTAAATATTCGGTTAATTTTGAGTTGATTGAGGAGTATTTTGCTTCACTTCAAGTTCCTAAAATATCGCAGAATCTAGTGACGACGCTGCAGATTAAAATTACAGAAGCCGAGATAGCGGCAGTTATTAATTCTTTGGCGGGAGCAAAAGCTTGTGGCGAGGATGGGTTCCCGAGTGAACTCTATAAATGTTTTGTGAAGGAGTTGACCCCTTTTTTGGCAAAGTTATTTGACTATATTAAAATGGGTGGGGTGGTGTCTTCTGAATTTAAAAAAGCGATAGTAGTCAGTTTTGTAAAAAAGGGTAAACCCTCCAATAACTTGAATTCTTATCGCCCAAGCAGTTTAATGAATACCGATTATAAAATTTTCATGAAGATTTGGGCACTGCGCTTTACTTCTGCAGCGAAGGAAGTGATTCATGGTGATCAAACGGGGTTTATTGCGGGTCGAATGATGTCGACCAATACCCGTTTTTTGATTCAAGCTCTTGATTTTTTCAATATTAATAAGACTCCTGCTTGTATCATGATGGTAGACGCAGAAAAGGCCTTTGATTTAGTTAATTGGGATTCATTATTTTATGCACTTTCTAGGTTTGGTTTTCCACTATCAATAATAACCATGATTAAAAATATTTATCAGGGGGCACAGGCTCAGATTATAGTTAACGGGGATCAAGCAGGGTTAATAAAGATAAATCGTGGGACCAGGCAAGGCTGTCCCTTATCACCTCTTTTGTTTACTTTTTTTATTGAACCTCTTGCTATTAGATTACGAGCTAATAGCAACATTAGAGCCCCCATTGAAGGAATGGAAAAACTGAAACTTTTTGCTGATGATGCTATTTTATGCCTAGATCCAGAAAAGTTAAATTTACAGTCCACATTGGCGGAATTTATGAAATTCGAACAAATAGGGGGCTATAAAATTAATCCCTCCAAAACTGAAATTTTAATGTTAAATTCGGGGCCGGCATGCCTTTCAGAAGAATTAAAACAACAAGTAAGAACAACTGATCCCATTCGGTATTTGGGAATTTATGTTACAGGTCTATATGGGGAACTGGTTAAGAATAATTATGAAGCCACCAGTATTAAGATTCAGAATTTGTTGAATAAATGGTCTAATCTTCCTTTGACTTTGATAGGACGAGTGGCATTAATTAAGATGTCTATTTTACCCCTTTTGATTTTTTTGTTCACAAACATTCCGATTAAGGTTAACGTTAGTTTTTTAAAGGGATTGATGCTATGATTAGATCATTCGTGTGGAATAAAAAGACTGCTAGAGTCAAGTTGCTAATTCTGCAATTAGATACTCAGCTGGGTGGGCTGGCACTCCCAAATATTCGTTTATATTATGATGCATCACTTTTTGATTATGTAGCATGTTTGTTGTCTAAACCTTATCAGGTTGATAACTTTTTTATCAGCAAGATGATCCAAGAGGCCGGAACTCAACTCCCTACTTTCTTAAAGACTTCGAAACTCCCAAAGAGAACTCAATATAAAATATTATTAGATTTTTCAAATCGACTTCGTATTGTTTTTAAACAACGGGATTTCTCGAGGTTCATTTCTTTGAAATTAATCGAGTGTCGAGATTTAGGCTTGTATGTTCATTCTACTCAATTGAAAAAATTGAATAACTCTGGTTTGGGGGTTTTGTATCAATTGGGCATTCAGGGCAGGCTGATTACCTGGGAAGAAGTTCAGGCTAGAAGTTTGGGTCCCAATAAACCTTCTTTTTTTGAATTTATTCAAATTATAAATTTTTTGAAAAAATATAATTTTATTTTTAACATCCCCCCTGGTAAAATTGCTTCCGCACTATATATTTCCAGATTATCTGGAGTGGGTAATTGGTACCGTTTATTGAATTTTCAAGATGAATCTCCCTTGGTGTTAAAGATGTTGGAGAAAGTTGAAGCTCATACACAATGTGCTTTTTCTTATCATGAATGGCAAAAAATGTCATTTTTAGGTAATAAGGCTTTGAGAGCTGCTAATTATAAAAGAATGGCTTTTTTTGCCAATTGGATGGTATATTACATTCCAGAAGCATTAAATAAAATATATCCAGAGGTGATAAATAGCTGCTTTCGTTGTGGTACTTTGGCAGTAGGGGGATGGCGACATATTTTTTTTTCTTGTCCTAAGTTAAAAGTTTTTTGGGAAAAAATATTTGTATACTTTAGTGGCGCAATTAAGAAAACTTATAAACCTTCAGTAGAAGCTGCTCTGTTCGGCATAGGTATTAGGGAGGTTATACTGTCTGAAACTCAGGGACGTTTTCTTGCTATTGCTATGTTGGTGGCCCGTTCATTGATTTTACAAAACTGGAGATCATTGGAAATACCTTTGTTTGAGAAATGGCTGAGTAAAATGAAACGTACAAAATGTTTTGAAGAAGCTTATGCTAAGCGGGTGGGGGCAATTAAGAAATTCGAGGGTCTGGGATTATTTTGCTGATTGTTAATTTGATTATGATGTCTTTTTTTTCTCTTTTTGCATTATGCGTTGAATCAGGATGTGGTTTGTTTATAGTGTAAACATTTTTTGTGATGTGTAAATAATTGGCTGTTTCCTTTTGGCTCTGCTCAATAAAAAAAAAATAAAAAAAAAATACAATAATCTCTACTATGGTACAGCTTCTGCCTTATTTAATGCATCTGGCTCAAGATGGAGCTAGACCTCTGAGCCATAAGTGAAGAACGGAACATCCTTTGCTTTGTATACCCTGGCAGATGGTGATAGTGAGAACCCAACATATTTTGTATTAAAAAATCAAAAACACATTACCTAATGTTGGCATTCCTTTTGTATAATTGGCTAGGCTAGAGTTCCATGACAATCTAGGTAAACATTCTGTACAGATATCAATAATATTTTACCTTTGCTACTGCAGCCCTTTGACTTCTCAGGAATGCTTAGATTTACCAACTTCAAAAGTCATTATTTTGGTTTTTCCTAAATGTATTTTAGGGATGTTATTGGTAGCATAATTGACTATAGAATCTAGCTAACACTGTAAGCCTATATGGATCCTGTCAACGATTACTAAATTGGCTCTGTCGCAAGTCGGACTGGAACATTCCTTATATTGAATAAAGTAAATTCCAAATCAATGAGAAATGAATCAAATAGTGTCGGAATAAGCACAGATCAATGATGAATGCCTGCCTTAATTGGTATGCAGAAACATAACTTCCTCGTGCCAAATGACATCATAGCTTAACTATTGTTATGCAGACAACTCAAGACGGCAACTAAAAACCTCAGTAAAATCAAAGGCAATAGCTTCTTCCACAATATTGAGCTCTCAATGGTGTCGAGGATCTTCAAGTGTCTACAGCTACACAATGCAAAAACACTGTCGCCCCTCCCAACGACTTACTAAAAGTGCAAGTGTCATTGTATGTGTCTCACGGACATCTCCCAACAAAATAATTTTGTTAGATTAGAAAGCCTTTATTATCTGCCCAGATTAATACCTCTGGGCGGACAGCATAGTTAATATGACTTCAGCAAAAAAGCTTCACATGGAGAGAAATATGTAGAAGTAAATCCCATACAATAGGTGGGAAGTAGGCAGAACAAGGCATAGTTATCCTATTAGCTTTCAGAAAGCCCACACACTCATACATTTTTGGGCATTCTCAAATTTAAATCTAATCCTTTCCCACCCTAGAAGTGGTCAGAGATTCACTCCAATTTATCTTGCCAGGATGGGAAGGTGTACAAGCAAATATGTATCTTGTCAGTCCTGATGAAAACCCACAGACTTAGCTAGGGTCAAAGCACAGTAAAATATAGGTGGATCAAGGATTCAGATGCATGCCAATCCCACTATTGCTGTGCTCCATAATTTAATATTGCCAACCAATGTTATCCCATTGGTAACATTTTTTTAATTCATACTCTTGTATAATATTTGATAAAAACACAATTGCGAACCACTGAATGAGCACCACACACATTTGCACTTTTAGTCTTTGATCTGCATTGAAATATTTTTTTAATAAACCACTAAACTGAACTGTTACTTTTCATGTGTATCAATCTGTGATAATAATATTTCAATGTCAGATCTAGAATTGTATATAAATGTCATTAATCATTTGTTTGTCTAACTTTTGTATTGCAATAGAAGCACTGCTTTTCTTTTATTATACATATCACAGAGGTTTTCTCTTGGGTCAATTGGGTTGCCCATGTTACTATTACAAAAGTAATAGTGGCAGGGTTGGACTTGAATGGAATTAAAAAAAGACTGCCCTCTTCCCAGCAAATTATAGTATTTCTGTCATATCTATAGTCCTAGAGACATTACAGAAGAGAGAGGGCGATTCCTCAGTCCAGTGTTAGACCTTCTATTGTGTGCACAGTAGTCCATAGACATAACAGAAGATGTATTTTCTGCAAAAAAGAAGATACTCTACCTATTAAGTGTTGTGCATGCTTGCCGTTGTAGAGCAGCTTTTTGCAGTGGTGAGTGGGGGCCAAAGGATGGATGGGTGACACAATTCTTAGACCTGCGGGGAACAACCTCCTTCCCTGCAGGTAAAAATTATTTTAATTACTGATTTTTGTATACCCTCCTAAATATTCAGAGGTCATAATTAACCATCATATGTGCACAGGTAACCTTGAATTCCAGGGGTCGCCCACAAATATTATTGGTAACCTTTTTCAAAGGTTCTCACAGGGCTTACTAGTCAGATTTAATTTTATGTGCATGGTTCCATTTTCTGTTGATCAGTTTATCAGACAGTCACCCCATGTAGGAAAGCAATCCCTGAGCACATGAGTGCTGAGTCTGGGAAAAAAGGATATTGTGTTATTTGGTTTTTCTGAAGGATAATATTGGCAATTTGCATGTCTTATTCTCCATGAATACAATTTGTGTGTTACCACAGTTACTAAACACTAAATAAGTCGACTGACCATGTTAGGTGGTGGAGTGCTCATTGTCAGAATTCTCCATTTGTGCACAGTTGAGCTCTTGTGAACTAGGTATGTGTATGTTGCTGTCAGTGGCCTCTGCTTGGTTCAAGACATGTTCTTTGGGATGTACAGACTTAAATATACCAGCAAAAGTGTGGTTCCCAAATGATCTTGGTAGCTTAGTCTAAAAATAACATAGGTCTTTGTGGTCTGTCTGATTGCCAGTCAGTTGCCAGATGGTCCTGCCATCAATCTTGAAGTTGCATTGCAGAGAATTATGAGAGGTGTGCAGATCCTTTTACTTCTAGACTTTTTGGAAGTACAAAGCAATAAGGTTCTGATTGGTAACTCACTTGACTGGACAGAAGGGGAGGTACCACGAAAAACTGATTTAGAGAAATTGTGCTCCAGCATGGAAAACTTAGGACTTGATTTAGAGTCTGGCGGACAGGTTACTCAGTCACAAATGTGACAGATATCCCACCCTACGTATTACAAGATCCATAGGGTATATGGACTTGTAATATGGCAGGTGGGATATCAGTCACGTTTGTGACGGAGTAATCCTGTCCGCCAAACTTAAATCAAGCCCTTAGTTAGTTTCACAAACGACAAAGGACATTTAATTTGATTCTTTGGGAGATTGGGGACCAGTGGATAATCATTATGGTCAGCAATGTGTAGTCTCAAACATGCAGGTGTATATGCTTATTGTATGCATTAATTTTGACTGTAAGTCATGGAATCTGGTAAAAACCAAAATAAAAATGTTTGGAAAAAATGTAGTTGTAGTAACCGTCTTGCTACAGTTTTTTTGTTCTCATTGTAACCCATGGTGCAGGCAATTTGGGAGTTGTAGCTAGAGGTATTTATTAGTGTAAGTTAAAAAGAACTAATGTGATTGTCAAAAGTCCATGAGTGAACAAGATGAGTGGTAAAATGCTCATTAAGGAGTAAATGGGAAAAAAAAGTATATTTACTACAGACTTTATCTCAGTGCCGCATGAGAACAGAGTCCATCAGCATGCCACACATTCTTCAAAGAGGCTAACCTGGGTCACGGAGCAACCAGATGAGGGAAAGGGTGTGGTACACTATCACTGTTCTGTCATGACTTTGTCCCAGCCGGAGCTCGGTTTAAGGTTGTTCAGGGGCATCAAGGCTTGTTGAAGCAGTTCAGAAGTCCTGGCCCATCAATGAAGGGCGTATTGTTTGTTTTAAGGATTATTTGATGTCTTTGGTGTAGTTATAAAAATTAAAATAAAGTAGGGGGGGATTATCCATTAAGAACTAGTGGGGATGGAGCAATGAATATAAAATGAAAACCAGAGCTTTCCTAATTGGCCATCAATCATATTTCTTTTCACAAAGGCACTTTTCTTGCACTGGAATGTTATTTCATTGACCTACTTTTATAGTGACAACCTCATTGAATTTATACAGCTCAAAAATAATATTGCATCAAGAATAAATAAAAATATCTAAAACTTTTTCCCCACCAAAGTGCCGTTTTATTTCCATAGTGTATGCATTTAAAAGAAATATGTCAAAAATATCTGATTGAAATAATTTCAGCTCATTGTTTTAGAAGAGGATCTTTATAGTGGGTGAGTGGGTGTATCTTGTGCACAGGCATGTGAAAGTATCGCATACCCATCTCGAGTTAAATAGCCTATGAACTTGCCTTCAGGAGCTCTAAATAGATTTAAGCTAAAGAAAATAAATTTGTAGAGGGATTCAATCAATAGAAAATCTGTGCATGGTAAAAACACTTCTTGGCGTCCTGCATGAATAGCACATGTTACATCGCATAGAAATACCACGCATGCCTTTACAACGCGGGTATTACTACGCGATGTCAATTACAACGAGTACCATTACAACGCAAAATTTTACCACGACTATACCTTTACCACGCATGCCATTTCAACGCCAAGGCATGCGTGGTAAAGGTATACTCATGGTAAACGTTTGCACAACCCCCCGACACTACACTAATTGCCCGACTCTCCCCCGACCCCCAGTCCTCTCCCTACAATAACACTACACTACCCTGCACAACCCCCGACACTACACTAATTCCTAAAACACTACCCTACACTACACAAACACCACAACACTACCCTAAACCCTAAAACTCTACCCCCTGCACGACCCTCCCCCTACCCCCAGTCCTGTCCCTACACTCTAACACTACCCTGCACGAACCCCTACACTACCCTAAACACTAAATCACTACCCTACACTACTCAAACACAAAACTACCCTAAACCCTAAAATACTACCCCCGCACGACCCTCCCCTACCCCAATCAGTTCCTACACTCAAACACTACCCTGCACGACCCCCGACGCTACCCTAAATCCTAAACCACTACCCTACACAAACACCACAACACTATCCTAAACCCTAAAACACTACCCTACACTACACAAACACCATAACACTACCCTAAACCCTAAAACACTACCCCCCGCACGACCCCCAGTCCGGCCCCTACACTCTAACACTACTCTGCATGACCCCCTCGACACTACCCTAAACCCAAAAACACTTCCCTACACTACACAAACACCACAACACTACCCTAAACCCTAAAACACTACCCCCAGCACGACCCTCCCACTACACACAACCCTACACTACACAAACATTACCACACTACTTTGACACTACCCTAAACCCTTAAAAAGTAACCCCCACCCCAAGCACATCCCCCTTACCTCTCTCTCCTCGTGGTTCCTCTCTCCTGGTTCCAGCGTCAACAGAGGGGCGGTGCACGTCGTTGTGAGGAAACGGAACAGCCCAGTTTTCTCACAACGATGTGGATAACAACTACATCGCATGCGTTTTAAAAACGCATGCGATATAATGGTTTGCGTTGTAATGGTAGTCGTTGTTACATCGCATGCGTTGTTACGCATGTGATGTAACAACTTGCGTGGTAACAACCTCGTTGTAATGGCTGTTTACCGTCCTGCATGCCTCGCTTACCCTGTTCATTTTGAGACTCCTATTCCTTTTTAGGTCTCGCAGACCTGCCTTGCAGCGCGCATGCGCTGCTCGCTCTGCGAGGTTTCTTGTAATCGAGCAGATTTCAGAAGTGGAGTGTAGGCTCCGCCCCCTCTTTCTATTGGCTTGCGTCATCGTGCATGCTAAACGCTGGCTTTCCATTGTAAGTGAGGCTTTTTAGTCACGCCTTGTTACCGCCCTGTCTCCTTTTTGCCCCGCCCACCCGGACTGGATCTTTTACTTGTGGCGTTACACGGTGTCCTTTAAAAGTCGGTAAGCACTCTTTTAATTTACTCTCAGCGCGATCCGCTTTGAGTGCGGCCCGCCTTGGGCGCGCTTCTTTATTTATTTTGCCTCGTCCGCGGTTGCCCGGTCATCCGGGAACGGGGAGAATATGAGGTGAGGTATTATTATTATCTTGAAGGGGGCTGCGAGAAGGGAGACTCAGAATCACAAGCACTCTTTTAATTTACTTTCAACGTGATCCGCTTTGAGTGCGGTCCGCCTCGGGCGCACTTCTTTATTTATTTTGCCTCGTCCGCGGTTGTCTGCATTTGAAATAAGTTTATAATGCAGTCGAGAATGTCTTCTTTCTTCCGGCATCCCTATGGGGTGCAATGCGTTTACACGTTTCAGCTCCCTGCAGCGTTCACCTATGGCTCTTCGGCTATTGTCAGGAGCATGTCCTGGCTTCCGTGTGGAATACTCACGAACAGCTCTATCTGCTTGCGTAGAGGCTTGCATTGGAAAAAGTCATCTCTCACTAACCTGAGAAGTAACATCAGCTTTCTTTAAACAGTCAATTTTGGGTTGGAGTCCGAAGGCTTGTTGACAGATGCGACCATGGCTGTTCTTTAACCATTTATTAATGTCATTTGTTGTAGAACGTCTTAGCTTCCGGAAACGTGGGCTTTCGAACAGTTATTTCCCCTTAGGTTTTATTTTGCATAGATGTGAGGCGAGCTTTGCTGCCATTAGGCCTAGCATACAAGGAAGACCATGTTACTGTAAATTAACTTGCCCGGGGAAGAACTACCGCGAGCGCATCAGGGAATGTCGCATCTAGGATAGGGGTGCGAGGGGCCCATTCCACCTCTATTACATTTGTCTTTTACTACTTAAGAGGATGGGAGAGTCCACTTGTTATGCCTGCGCCCCCTACTGCGTACCACCTTGTATCATATTTGCGTCACCTCGTTTGGTTTCGTCATAGCCACTTCTTGGGGCAGCTTGTCTGGGCGTTAGCGGGAACTTCACCCCTTCCATCTGTTCTAATCTAGATGAAAATGCCGATATCTTTAAACCAAACAAGCATTTGCAATGCAATAGGTCTCGCATTTACGCGACTTTAAGCTATTGGCATTGTAAATGACTTTGCCTTTTATTTATGTTTTAAAAACGAAAACAAATTTAAAAAGGCATTATCATTTGCAACGTCAATAGCTCAAACTCGCGTAAATGCGAGACCTATTGCATTGCAAATGCTTGTTATCTTTGTCCTGGAGAATATAGTAAAATGCCAATTCACAAATAGCCTTTAATATGTTTTCTTTAAGAAATTAGCAGATATTGTTCGCACTCAAACCCCTTAACTGGAGATACCTTTTAGTGTGGCTTAAATCCGGCAGTGCCACAGTCTGGAAAGTCTTCGGAGAAACTCAAAATGCGGTTATGAGCAGTTTTGTAGGACAAGGAAGCCGTGCATGCGCCATCTTCATCAAATTGTTCAAACCCGACAGGTAAGTCAACACGCAGAGTTACCTATTCTCCAATACCCATCTTTTCTCATGATACGTTTCTCTTGTTCACATGTGGTCAAAATGTAATTACCTTTATTGCGTGTAACCAATCACAGACAAAACTGTTTCTGTGTGATTTAGGTGAGGCTATGTGGCTACGGCCATGGATTATTTTGGTGTGTCTCTTGATTGGCTTGGGAATGGCAATCAGCCCTTTACTATGAGCAAGTAGGGCCACACCTAGAGTGCTCGGCTATGAATTGTACATAAGGGGACCCTCTGTGGACCGTGATTTGCTTTTCTGTTATATAGGGTAATCTCACATGATGTAGTTCAGTCACACAGTCATATGTAGGTAAAGCTAACCATGAACCCTGGAAACGCATCCAACAGACGAAGCTCAAAGTAAGAAACAAAACAGTAATTGCTGCTGTGGTGCCCCACTTCATGGAAAAATGGCATTCATGAATTGGGATGACACCTGCAAAAATTACAGAGATGAGTTCACATGGAGAAAGTATGGAGAAGAATCTGCTTTGCAGATATTTATTTTTTATTTAAGGAGTTTATAGAGCGCACAGCTACCCCCAACGGGGGTGTCCTGGAGCTGAAGAAGACTCATGAGATAAGTGCAGGAGAACTAGAGGTTGGTGAACAGCCAGGTTTTCAAGGTGCGTCGAAAGATAGGTTCTGAGTCATAAGCGCGGAGGGAGAGTGGCAGGGCATTCCAGATTTTGGAGGTAATGACCGCGAAGGCTCTGCCTCCTGTTCTAGACCTGCGGAAACGGAGGGTAGCAAGTAGACGAAGATGGTTGGATCTGAGGGTCCGGTTCTGATGATAATGCTTGAGTCTGGTTCGCAGGTATGCAGGGCCCTGTCCACGAAAAGCTCTGAATGCCATAGTCAGAGCCTTGAATTCAATGTGTTTCATCACTGGTAGCCAGTGGAGCTTCCTCAGGTGGGGAGTGATCGAGTGGCGGAAAGGGATTTTACAAATCACTCTGGCCGCAGCATTTTGTACAATCTGTAGACGCCTGATCAGGTAGGCAGGTGCCCCCAGATAAAGACTGTTGGCGTAAACGAGATGGGAGGTAATTAGAGCATGAATTACCGTCCAACGGGACTCCAGGGGGAGAAAGTGAAGGAATTTGCGCAGCATGCGGAGCTTCCCAAAACAAGAGGAGGACACCTGTCTAATTTGATTTTTGCAGGACAGCTCATTGTCGAACCTGAAACCGAGGTTCCTCACTGAGTCGACAGGCTTGGGAGGGGGATTCATCTCAGGAGGCCACCACAGCGTCGGGGGAGGCAGACTTTTTTGATTGAAGAAGAGTACCTCAGTTTTGTCGGAATTAAGCTTGAGAGTGTTGAGTGACATCCACGCCGAGATGTTACTCAGGCAGTGTCTAAAGTTGGAGAATGCCGCTTCGGAATGTTCTTCAAAAGAAAACACCAGTTGGGTGTCGTCAGCGTAGGAGATCACCCTCACCCCGCATGATTCGACCAGCGTCGCAAGGGGTGATAGGTAAACGTTGAAGAAGAGAGGGCTCAGGGCAGAGCCCTGGGGAACCCCGCAGAGCTGGGGTTTCTCGTCAGAGACGAAAGGACGGAGAAAGACCTGTTGAGTCCGGTTTCCCAGATAAGACCGGATTCAGGACAGGGGTGTGCCTTGGATTCCCATATTGCTTAATCTGTCTAGGAGGATAGGATGGGAGACCGTGTCAAACGCCGTGGATAGATCGAGAAGCACCAGCAAGGCTGCTTTGCCTGAATCTACGCTCTCACGGATGCTCTCGGAGACTTCGAGAAGGGCAGTCTCAGTGCTGTAGCTGGATCTGAAGCCGGACTGAGAGTCATGAAAATGGTTTCGGGATTCCAAGTGGGTGGAGAGTTGTTCCTGAACTATTTTTTCAAGAATTTTTGCCGGAGCCGGTAGGAGGGAGATAGGTCTAAAGTTTTTTTTAAACGGTGGGATCGGCGTCAGGTTTTTTGAGAATCGGCACCAAAAGCGCCTGCTTCCACACTGCGGGGAAGGTGCCAGAGCACAGTGAGGCGTTCCAGATCTGGTTCAGTGGGGTGTTGATGAGAGGTGCCAGGAGTTTAAAAAATTGGGCCGGACAAGGGTCATTGGGGGAGCCAGATTTGCACGATGAAAGTTTTTGAAGTGAGGCCTCGAGAGAGATAGGGTGGAAAGAAGTCAGCGTGTCATTGCTGATTTAACCCTGCAGTAGGCGCTGGATTATTTTGAGGGGGGGAAAAGGTGGAATAGATCTCGAGAATTTTATCCTGAAAGAAATCGGATAGCCCATTGCACAGGGTTATGGTAGGGGGGACTACACTAGTGGTGACGACGGGCTTGGTGAAATCTTGTACAATTTGAAAAAGGGTTTAGCAAGAATCATCTTACGCTTGCATACCTTAGACAATGGCCTGAACATAATCAATGGGGCTGGTGTCAGTGCATTTAAGGGTTACTAGGTACTCAAGCGGAGAAACAACCTTTACATCGCGGTCATTAGACTGCGATATCTTTACAATGCGGTCGTTACAACGACCGCGTTGTTAGAACGCGATGCCATTACTACGCAAGTCATTACATCGACTTGCAGTAGATGGCGCTCTAACATAAGGAATAGTATAATTTACTATTCCAACACCTTCCCTACTGTTGCGTAGGCTGGAGTTGGAATAGTAAATTATACTATTCCTAATGTTAGAGCGCCATCTACTGCAAGTCGATGTAATGACTTGCGTTGTAATGGCATCGCGTTGTAACGACCGCATTGTTAAGGAACGCGATGTGATTGCATGCGTTGTAGCATGCTATATTCCTCAAGCCAGTACAGAAAATATTTGTCGCATCTCCACAAATACAGATGAAGAATTTGTCAACCTGCTTCTATTTATCAGATAGCAGAGATGTGCCTTAATTCTGTGCCAATATACAAATGTAAATGCACAAAACAGAGCAGGACTGGTCGTTTCCTGTTTCCAAAATACTCACCTTCAGGAATGAACCGCTAATGCACCGTGATGGTTACAAGTACCTATTGGATTGTCTTGCACCCTTCGTAAATTAAATGATTCAGTTTAATCTGTGAATTCTTATGTTTAGTTGGTACCACAGCTTAGCCTGCTGGAGGCAAATGCCTAATTTCAAGCCTTTGTGGGGAAAATTCAGACAACATATTCAACAGTTGAATCTTTAGGTTGCAGAAGAGCGAGAGTTCCATAAGGGAATCTCCTGTTGTCCCTTTAGTGTAGGGTGACCAGATTTTGAGAAGCACAAACCGGGACAGACATAAAAGCATGACTAAAGCCTTTAGTCTTACTTCTATGTCAGGCCAGTCCCGGTTTTTGCATAGCACTGTAAATGTGTGCACACGTTTATACACACACGGCTACGTTTACGTGATTACATGCCATTAGCTATGATTAGCTATGGCAGGATCTTCACCCGGAGCCTCCCTGCCCTTCTCCCCACTCTGTCTCCCCTCTGCTGAGAGGATGCAGCCCAGCTTCTCATGCACTGCCTAAAAGGCACAAATACAATTATTTCAAACTTCAGAAGTTTCTTTGAAAAGAGTACAGTTTCAATTCCTGTTTCCAGGATGACTTGACCTTTCTCCCAAAAACTGGGAAATGTATTTAAATGTAAGAGAAGCGTTGGGACACTGGAACAGTTATCTGAAAACCGGGACTGTCCGGAGAAATCCAGGAAGTTTGGTCACCCTACTTTAGTCTAGGAGTTTGAAACAATCGATGCCTCAAATGTTAACATCGTATCACCCAAATCTGTCAATATCATGGGTCATTCTGATCAATCTGGTGGCCATTTTGTGAATTTCCCTCCAAAGTAAACACATGTGGCAACAAGTTGGACAATGGCCTTGCAATACTTTTTCTGATTCTAAGTATGAGATGAATCGTGTACAGCAGTACCACTGCAATGTACCTCTCTACCAGTCGCCCTTGACACTGCTGATTGCAATCTTTTCCAGGTGCCGCTTCCCTTTCTGTTCTCTTAGGATCTACTAAGCACACTTTATGAAATATGTATAATCTACTACCTTTGTGTGCCTGACGTCAACAAAAGCAACCCTTGGTGGTGCTGCGCCAGCATGCAAAAGTTTTAGGCTAGCATTGAGTTGATATTTGAGGCAAACCTATCAATATTTCTCTGAGAAGTCAGATTTTTTGATTACTTGTTTTCCTCTTGAACCTTCAATGGCACTGTCTTCATGCTGCTTCCGAAGATGCTGCGCTTACGTCGTATTTGCATATGCCTGCGAATAAACAGAAGAGCAGAGGGGCAGCAGTGAAGTTATTCTAGTGCAGTGACCTACGTCTGTTTTCGTAGACTAACGTACCTTAATTAGTTCTCATGCCAAGTATCGTTAGAGCATGAACTGAAACGAAAAGACGTAAGTAAATTGGCAAAATAATAGTCTGAAGGGAGAGAATTGGCGCCAAGGATTTGACTGGAAAATTGATGGGATAAAAACTAATGACACCAAAAGAAAAAGGGCCGCATGCATCAAGCATTTTTGCCCTCGCAAATGAGCCGATTCGCAGAATCGGCCCGTTTGCGAGAGCAAAAAGGCCTTTTCTGATGCATCAAAGGCTTTCAATTCGCAAATTAGGTAATCGCAATTTTTAGCAATTACCTAAATTGCGAATGCATTTAGGGAATCGCAATTTGCGATTCCCTAAATGCGATGTATCAAGCCTTTCCTAAATGCAAACTGTGCATTTAGGAAACGCTAATTACCATCAACTTCAAGTTGATAGTAATTTGCTCATTCTTTGAAAAATGCACAAAAGTGCATTTTTCAAAGTGACATGTGGTGCACACACACGCCCTTAGGGCATGTGTGTGTGCCACATGTGCGCACTTAACTTTTAGGGGGGGTGCATCAGGGGGGCCTTAGGGGGCACATGCATCAACATAAGGAATTGCGATTCCTAAATAGCGATTTTTAAGGAATCGCTATTTAGGAATCGCAATTCTTATGCATGTAGGAATCGAATTAAATTTTGCGATTCCTAAACATTACCTAATAGCGATTCGCAAATTGCGACTCGCTATTAGGTAATGTCACTCCATTCATTCCTATAGGCCCATAGGAATGAATGGGAATGCCTTTGCGATTCCCTAAATGCATTTGCAATTTAGGTAATTGCTAAAAATTGCGATTACCCAATTTGCGAATTGAAAGCCTTTGATGCATCAGAAAAGGCCTTTTTGCTCTCGCAAACGGGCTGATTCTGCGAATCGGCTCATTTGCGAGGGCAAAAATGCTTGTTGCATGCGGCCTAGGTCCCCTGGCACCCTTGGAATTGCATTCGCAATTTGCGATTACCAATTTGGTAATTACAATTTGCGAAGGTATTCCCATTCATTCCTATGGGCCTATAGGCCCATAGGAATGAATAGAGTGACATTACCTAATAGCGATTCGCAATTTGCGAATCGCTATTAGGTAATGTTTAGGAATCGCAAAATTTAATTCGATTCCTACATGCATAAGGAATTGCGATTCCTAAATAGCGATTCCTTAGGAATCGCAATTCCTTATGTTGATGCATGGCAGCATGTGCCCCTGTGTTTCCTTTCTGCGCTGTTTACAAATGGGCAAATAAGTGGTACAAATCCTGAGTTGGATTTATTAATGTTAATTTATATTATCCCAGTAGATCTTCATGAGCACGTGCAGCCGAATGTTTTTTGAGACCGCTGGGGGAGTGGGGATGAGGAATGCGCCCTAGAATTTCCATACATGTACGGTTGGTGACGGCCGCCATTATTGTGGTGGCCTGTCGAAGGCGCAGCAGACACGTGAAGCCTATTTGGCCTGGTCTGCATGAAAAAAGTTCTCTGAAAGCACAAGCGTCGGCCGAGCACGTCTCCTCCATAATTAAAGAGGCAAAGGCACTGATGTTGCTGCAGCTGGGAGCGCTAAAAATAGAGCCGCTCTCCGCCAGTGTCAAAATGCACATTAGCATGCACACCGACGCTGACTCCAATCTAGAGCTTCAGGGGTCTATCGCTCAGTCTTTTTTGCCATTTCGTCTGATTTTTCTGCCAATGCAAGACTCTTGATGCGGATGTTGGGCGAAATTACGGCAATGAAAATCGGAAATGTTCATCCAGGGATAAGGTACTGTGATTTTAGGCAGACGTACTAACAACATTCCATGTGAAAAATCCAGTAGAATCGATCACCCATTTTAGCCTTCAATTTCAGCACACAATGTCATGTCATGACCTTGTGCCAGACTGTTATGTTTATTCTGCGATCAAGCTGAAGTTCAATACTGCACGATTGTGTATCTCTGCACTATGTTGAAGGTCATCTCCTCATGGAAGCCCATATCAATTTACTCAGGGCACAAGTCCTAAAAGTGGGGGGACTAATCAAGTTAGTCAGTATGCAAGTGACATCATGGCACGTGACATCACAGTGTGTAACATCACTGCACTTGACATCGCACGTGGCATCACAGGAAGTTCATCACAACACATGACCTCCCAGGAAGTGACATCAGATCTTAAGAGCTCACATATGTTTAGCATGTCTATCATGAGTGTACATTTGAGCACATTCCAATATTTAACAAATGATGTTTTGCGTTGGGATTGTGTTAAAAAATTGATGCAACCCCGGCGGAAAATCTGGGCCTCAGTTTATAAATTTATTTTTTAAAACCCTGCCACAAAGGAATTGGCAACAATGAGAAATGTGGCAGTAAACCTGTTATGCTTATTTGGTTGCAAAGTCTGAATTTTAAAATATCTTATGGGGTTAAGGCACCTGCTGTATAGGTCTTTGTGGGCCAGCTAAGTCTCAGGGAATAATAATAATGGTAAGATAACTCTGGAGGATAACGTATTTGCTGGAGAGATCTTTGTTTTGTCTAGTCCCAATTTTGAATCAAAGTATCATAGAGGGTTAATATGTCTCCTGCAACGCACATTATGTAACAAGCAGATGACAGATTTTTATGTGATGTAAATGGGTTACTGCTTTTAAGACAGACATCCTTTTGTTACTTGTAGTTAATAAATTGTAATCCTTCTACAATATACTATACTACAGTGAGCTATGAAGGACATGTGGCTCCTACACCATGTAACCCTCACTGTCTTATGTAACACATCCTGTACATTGACTTACACACACGATTTATTGTCAATGTATAATGTGTACGTGTGATGTAAGGCGCTGCATTGGGATGAACAGTGCTGAAGTGCTATAAAAGAAATAAAACAAAATAGTGGTATTTAAATTGCTATTTGTGTAAATACTGAGATAGACCAGAACATCTGACATTCTTAAAGTGCATGCATATCTCTTATATACAGGGGCTGAAGAAAGTCAAAAGAATGCCTCTCTTAAGTATCTGTAAAGTGATAACAAGCTGAGAGCCTTTGTTTCCCCTCCATTGCATCTAGGTGTGAGGCTCACGATAGCCCCCAGCCAGGATACTCCTACGAAAGGAAGCCTGTTGGCCCCTTAACTTTGTCTTTTGTATGGATGAGCTGGAATCTGATAAGCCCCTTCCCCGCCTGCAGGTTGCTGCTCGGAACAAAAGCAGACAACGTGCAGATGCTGCTGAAATTATCCTGGTGTCCGAAAATTACACTAGGACAAGTTTAGCATATTTCTGTGGAGCCCAACTTCTTGGTAAGGTTGACGGCACCCACCCTGTGAAAATAGTGGGTAGACGCCATCTACCCACGTGTACCCATGACTTGTGCCCTGAGTTTACCAATAGTGGGACAGTGTTGGGCGACCGGTACAGTTCAATTCCTCCAGTTTCTTCTGAGCAGGCTCACACCACTTCAGTACCTCAAAAATCAACATCCCACCCAAAAAAACACATTAAGCCATACTTATGTCATACTAGTGAAAAAAATGTGGCAAAGCAATACGTTATTTGGAACAAGTGTACTACACAGATTTTCACTCATTTACCTATGCATATTGTCTGACAGAAGAAAACAAGTATTCGCAAACCCAGTAGTTCTGACATAGGTTTCCAGTCTTTTAGATTTGTCATTATCTGTTTTGTTTTGTCATTGATTTGCAAAACTTTATTGTTGGGGAAGCTGGTGTGCCTTATCAATCTAAAAAAAAAACAGTTGCTTAAAGCAAAAATAGTTTTTGGCCTAAAAAAGCTTACCCTTTGCCATAGTAGTCTCTGACACAGAAGGAAACTACTTTGTATGTGTATGTGCTTCTTGTGATCGTACAGAATTCCGTCACTCATAGTGAAGTTGGCCAATGGCTGAAGTGGGCTTACACATTGCCCGATGCTGTATTCTGTAATGGGCAGATGAAAAATGTGATTGATACAATAACGGACAAATGGCGGAAGAAAGCCAACTGAAAGCCCTTTTAAGTAAGTATATCATACATATAATTCTAGTAAAATCAAAAGGTCTTGGCTAATGCCAGACTTAACAAGCATTGGCATAGCCAATAGGTATCACCTTTGGGACCTTATAAGTGTTTAGCCATGCAACAGTTATGTTGTTGCAGTAAGGATATTGTGCTGCATAACTAAATACTTATACGGTCCCAAAGGCGAGACCTATTGGCTATGCCAATGCTTGTTTTCTTTACCGCCTTTCTAACTGGTTCATAATGTAATTTTCTTATTACATTTCTGGTGCATATTGCACCTCCTTGTTTGTCTCTGTTATTATTTCTTCGCCTGGGCCAGCCTCTCTCCTATGTGTATTCTCTGAATCTTGTGTATTTCAGATCCTTGTTCCTGACTTCCATTTGACGTGATTGAGATATCAATCGATCCATCAGCCATTTTGCTCTTATCACACCTGCCACAACATCTGAATCATGTAAAACGCGTTTTCTCCTTTTGTTCTGTGAACTTACATAGTTTAAAGGAGGTTTGTCGGACACTGGTCCAGGGGGCCCAGCTCCATGTCAGATGCTCAGGATAACTTCTGACGGTGTAAATTATTTACATTTAGGTGTATTGTGTTGAAATATATCGTATGTGTCCGTCGAGAAAATCTAGCATGTAATGGCCTTCCTCGACCTGCATTGGGCATCCCTGTTTTAAACTAAAATGTTTGTTTACTACATTAATGATAACTCTTCTCTATTTCCATATTTCAACTCCGTTCAATTACGCTTCCCCTTGTGTCAAGCTTTGGATGTATTTTTCAAATTTTGAGTGAAGGACCTTGTCTGTGCTATGTGCTAACTCTTAAGGCCCTTTTAGATGCAGTAACGCCATATTGAGTCCACCTGTGCCCAAGCGAGCTGCACCCAAAATGACATAGTTTCTGTTTAACCAACACATTATGCTGCAGTTTCCTACAAGGACTCGTTATTTAATGACGATAAAGTAAAGCATGCCAGGATCAAAAAGTAACAGCGAAGTGGAAAAAGGATTCATGCATTTTTTGGGTGTGACCTGTCAGATTAGTGGGACACCATTGGAGCTCAAGGGTCGTGGCAGTATCTGGCCACGCCCTCATGGCTTTGTCTACTTATACCTTGTGTCATGATGCTACAGTTGGGAGGGGCGCGCAGGGAGAGAGCAGACTCAGGTAGGAGATGAGGTGAATGTGCAAGCCTTTCAAAATGAAACGCCAGAAAGCCGAGGTCCATTTCACTTATTTAACTTTATTCAGTTTCTGGTGCTTCCCCCAGTGACCGTGGAGGGCCACGCGCGCTCTATGTGGAGATGATCGACAGCAGACGAAGGTGCAGAAGTGTTGTTGACAAACCACAGATCAGGCGGGTGTTGGGCTGAACGCTGATGACACAGAAGACCTGGGGCAATTGCCACAACCCATTAATGTCCCTGGTTATTGGGAGGTGATAGTAGCTGTGTGCAAAAAAAAAGAAACATAGCCTACTTAAACCTCATATGACTGTGCAAGGAGACACAGTACCTATGTGAAACAAGTGGTGCGCGCGCGCCACAGCGAGACATCTGTTTTGCATTATCGGGCACGATAATGCAAAACAGATGTCGGCCCTGCGGTTAACCGCACGGAAAAGGCCATGACGCACGAGCGTCTGGTCAGCTTTTTGAAACCCTTAACTTAAAGTCTTGCCAGAGCAGCGCTTGCGCGCTACTCGAGGCTCGACCTAAAAACTGGGGTCTTACACACAAGGCTGAGCTATTGTTAATCTATGTCAACCACTAGTGCTCTGAATATTGCTTTATACCGTTGTTTATAACTACTGCACATGCAAAAATTATGTGACATAACCATACATGCCGTTCCAAAGAGTGTAACATGCTATTTATTATAGTTGTTAATGGAGGGAGGAGCATCATGATTCACTTGAGGCTCCATCTCTCATGATTGATGGCCCTCATACACTCAACCATCGTAATAAATAGACTCATTATACTCAACACATCTGCATATGTTATATATGTATGTATATGTATATATGTATGTATATGTATTTATGTATGTATATTTGGATATGAGACCCTAATGATCATTATAGGCAGCATGCTTTGTCTACCTTATAATTTATTGAAGGATGAGTTGTCACTGCATATTTTAATTGCTTTTTTATTTTGTAGATTGTGATGTTTGTGCTAATTTTAGGATTTCCATTAAGAAAACAAAGAAATATATTTTTGTATACATGTATGGATATATAGCTATATTCACTGAAAAAACCATAGGTTTTAGGGAAAGCTATAGTTAGTTGGACATTGCACTCGTACAAAACCCGTGAAATTCCCCCGTTATAGTTAGTTCAGCTAACTATAACTCGCGCCCCGCAATGCACTGCTGATGATGTCACATATTACATCACTCATGACATGGTCAGTGACATCACTGATGACATCACTGACATCATCCAGTGACTGTGTGTTTCTGTAAAGTTTAAATATGTTTAATATATATAGGGAAAGGCGTATTGAAGAATGAGTGGGTGTATAAGCGTCTGAATGGATGATTTAGTAGGTGCGTAACTGAGTCTATAAGTGAGTGATTAAACGTATCTTACTGGATGCATGGGTGAGTGACTAAACTGTGTGAATGTCTGTATCCGTCTGTCTGTTGTTGTGTAAGCAGCTGCATGGGTTTCTGACTAGCTAAATGAGTGTCTATATGGGTTATGGATTGGTTCTCTGAGTATCTGTATGGGTGCCTCAGTGTTTGTGTGGGTGGGGTGTGTGTGACTCTGTGCATAGATGTGTGAGTGGGTGATTCACTGGGTGCATGGTTTCAAGAGTGCGTCTGTGATGGACTGTATGGGTGGGTGAGTGTGTGTATGGGTGTGTTAGTGATTGAATGTATATCTCAGTGGTACATGTGTGAGTAACTACATATGTGAAAGGCAGTATATATGTGTGTTGGAGTATATAAATGGCTATAAGTGAGAGTGTGTGATTGTGAGAGTGGCTATATGGATGAGTGTGTGCTTGCATCAGTGATTGCATAGGAGCGTAAGAATGTGCTAGTATTTTTATGAGTAAGTGAGCTGGTGTGTATAACTGTATAGGTGAGTAAATTGGAGTGTGATTAATTATTTGCATGACTGACTAGGTGTGCGAGTACCTCTATGGATGAGTTGCGTTGTGTGAGTGTTTATATAGGTGTATAAGTGCATATGATAGTCCTGTACTGAGTGACTGTAAGTATGAGTGACTGTACGGGTGAGTGAGTAGATGTGTGTGTGTAGACCTAAGAATCAGTGAGTGGGTATGTACTTATTGGTATTGGAGTGTGTATGGTTTTGAGAATGGCAGTCTGTAATTTAGAGTGGGTGTATCAAAAGTTATATTAGGGTGTGAGAAGATGCATTAAATTCTCACATGGATGATGTCATCAGTGATGTCATTTGAGATGTCATCAGTGATGTCATCAGTGATGTCACTGACCATGTCATGAGTAATGTAATATGTGACGTCATCAGCAGTGCATTGCGGGGCGCGAGTTATAGTTAGCTGAACTAACTATAACGGGGAATTTCACGGGTTTTGTACGAGTGCAATGTCCAACTAACTATAACTTTCCCTCAAACCTATGGTTTTTTCAGTGAATTTCAAAGGTTTTTTAAATGCTAAACCCTAACTATAACAGGCCTGAAACCTATGGTTTTTTCAGTGAATTTCAAAGGTTTTTAATATGCTAATTCCTAACTATAACAAGCCTGAAACCTATGGTTTTTTCAGTGAATTTCAAAGGTTTTTTAAATGCTAATTCCTAACTATAACATGTCTGAAACCTATGGTTTTTTTCAGTGAATTTCAAAGGTTTTGTAAATGACAATTTTTAAATGTATTAATTGTTATATTTATTTTTTTTGATACTGATTTACTACATTTTTTTAAACTATTTATTTTTAGATATTTTATTTTTTAAATTACATTGTAATTACATTATACATTACATTACAAAATATACTTTCTCAGAATGAATTACTTTAGTTTAAATACTTTGCAAATAGGCAATAGACTTTTAAGTACAGTAGTTACAGTTGTTGCAATGGGCAACACAATTTCAAACACAATGCAACATTGAGCTCAATGTGAATTTCTAGCTAAATGCAATTAGTTACTTTATGGATTACTTTTCTAACCACAGGACTGGATCCTAGATTCAGTCCTGGGACATCTCCTGTAAACAGTTGAGTAAAAGTGTTTTGGTTACAGTAGTGATTTTTAAGGAATATTATTGTATTTTAAAAGTTGACACTTAGAAACTTTTTCACATAGAATCACCAATGTTATCCTATGGGAGGAAATTCACTTAGCAGGTAAGTAGTGTTATCGTTACTTTTTCTTACTCAGTGGTGGATCCTGGATCCAGCACTGGTGCATCTCCTGTAAACAGTTGAAAGAATGCGTTTAAGTCATACAGGCGATTTTTAAGGAATATTTGTAGTTTGTGAAAATCAACACTTTGAAACTTTTCTGCTGAAAACCAGACAATGGATTCCTATGGAAGGAAATTCAAGTTACTGGAAAGTACGGTTAAAATTACTTTTCAGGATCAGTACTGGGCTGAAAGATGCAGCACTGAGGTCTCTCCTGATAACAGGTGAGTAAATCGGAATTCGTATTTCGGCTGATTTTAGAAGAATATTATAAAGTTCCAAAACTCCACACTTAGAAGAATTTCCAAGTGAAACCAGTCAATGTTAGCCTATGGAAGGAAATTCAAGTTACTGGTAAGTACGGTTAAAATTACTTTTCAGGATCAGTACTGGGCTGAAAGATGCAGCACTGAGGTCTCTCCTGATAACAGGTGAGTAAATCGGAATTCGTAGTTCGGCTGATTTTAGAGGAATATTTGTATGTTTCAAAAATCGACACTTAGAAACTTTTTCAGCAAAAAGCAGACAATGATATCCTATGGAAGGAAATTCAAGTTACTGGTAAGTACGGTTAAAATTACTTTTCAGGATCAGTACTGGGCTGAAAGATGCAGCACTGAGGTCTCTCCTGATAACAGGTGAGTAAATCGGAATTCGTATTTCGGCTGATTTTAGAGGAATATTATAAAGTTCCAAAACTCCACACTTAGAAGAATTTCCAAGTGAAACCAGTCAATGTTAGCCTATGGAAGGAAATTCAAGTTACTGGTAAGTACGGTTAAAATTACTTTTCAGGATCAGTACTGGGCTGAAAGATGCAGCACTGAGGTCTCTCCTGATAACAGGTGAGTAAATAGGAATTCGTAGTTCGGCTGATTTTAGAGGAATATTTGCACAATGGTGAAGGGAGGGGCGGGGCCTGAGGTGACATCTGTGCAAACGCGCTCCGTGGCGCGTTTTAAGTTGGGGATTAAGTCCCCTTGAATCATGAGGGTCCCTGGGGTCCAACTAGCCCACCCTGTACCTCCAGTATGCGCCAGGGAGCTGCGTTGCAGAGAGGTGTTCAGAGGCCACGCCCTTTTGCACCTCTCTGCAATGCAGCTCTGTGGCACTTTCTGGACGTACCTGTTGGACTAGTTGGCCCCCAGGGACCCTCAGGATTGAAGGGGATTTAATTTCCCATCTTAAAACGCGCCACGGGCCTGTTTGCACACATGTCACCTGAAGCCCCGCCCCCTCCCTTCACCACTGTGCAAACGCGCCCCGTGGCGCGTTTTAAGTTGGGGGATTAAGTCCCCTTGAATCCTGAGGGTCCCTGGAGTCCAACTAGCCCACCATGTACTTCTTAAAAGCGCCACAGAGCTGCGTTGCAGAGAGGTGTAAAAAGGGGCGTGGCCTCTGTACACCTCTCTTTAACGCAGCCCCCTGGCGCATACTGGAGGTTCCTGGTGGGCTAGTTGGCCCCCAGGGACCCCCAGTATTCAAGGGGAATTACTTCCCTTCTTAAAACGCGCCAGGGGGCGCGTTTGCAGAGTACTGCAGGGAGGGGGGGCGGGGCCTCCGGCACGATGCCGGTCGTTTTTTTTTTTTTCTAATTTTTTTTAATGGGAGGGGGGCTGCGTGGCCTCCCTTCCCTTGGCCACTTTTGGCCCCGGGGACCCCATCCCCCGGGGCCTGAGCATTTTTTTTTTTAATCAAAAAAAACGGGAAGGGGGCCGCGTGGCCCCCCTTCCCTGGGCCTGTATTGGCCCCGGGACCCCATCCCCGGGGCATGCCCTCGATTTTTATTTTTTAATTTGGAGGGGGCTGCGAGGCCCCCTCCTCAGGCCATTTAAGGCCCCGGGGACCCCATCCCCGGGGCCGGCCTTGCCCTTTTTTTAAAAAAAATTTTTATTTGGGGAGGGGGCTGCGTGGCCCCCTCCCTGGCCACTTATGGCCCCGGGGACCCCATCCCCCGGGCCTGGCCTCTGGTTGGGGACTCTGGGGGTCCCCAATCCCCCACAGTCCCGCCGGCTCCCCGTGTCCTACGGGAGCCGGCATTGCTTTCCACATGGGGAGCAGCTAACATGCTGCTCCCCATGTGGAAAGCAATTAGTTTGCATTTTGAAAGAGAGAGCAGGTTTCCTGCTCTCTCTTTCAAAATGCAAACCAAGTTTAGCTATGACAGGACGGGAGCCGAGGCTCCCGTCCTGTCATAGCAAACTACAGTGTCCCGGGGTAGGCACCCCGGGACACTGCAGGAGCCGGCCCTGGGGGTGGCAGTCCCCAGGGCCATCAAGGGCTCCAGGAGGGGGCCGCGCGGCCCCCTCCCAACCATTTCACAGCCCCGGGGAGGTGGTGGTCCCCGGGCTTTGGGGTCCGTAACGGACCCCCATATTCAATCTTTAGTGCCCCGGGGAGGTGGCGGTCCTCGGGCATGTGGGGGCTGGAGCCCCCACACAGGTGAAAATAATTTTTTTAAAAGAAGCCCCGGGGGTGGCGGTCCCCGGGCTTGGGGCCTTAGAGGCCCCCCACATTAAATTTAAACCCCCACCATGCCCCCGGGACTTGGCCCACCCGGGGGCAATTAACATAGAAGCGCGGGAGACGCGCTTCGATTTTTTTTTTTTCGGCAGGATCCGCGCACCCTGAGCGCATCCTGCCGATTTAAAAAAAATAATAAAAATGCTTTTTCTGCCCAGGGGGTCCTTGTGGGACCCCCTGAGCAGGCCTAGGGGTCAGGGTGTTTCTACCCTGCCCCCTTTGTGCGTTGGCGACGTGTTTCTTGTGCTTTTTTTTTTTTCCTCGGCGGGATTCGCGCATCCCGCCGATTTAAAAAAAAAAAAAATGCTTTTTTTTGCCCAGGGGGTCCTTGTGGGACCCCCTGAGCAGACCTAGGGGGTCAGGGTGTTTCTACCCTGCCCCCTTTTTGCGCTTTGCGCACTTGTTTCTGTCCCCAACACTTCCTGATTTGGAGTGTTGACAGCCACTTGACAGCCAATTAGCATACAGCTCGTGATCGGGAGGGTACGCGGACCCTACTCGGCCATAGATATATATGTGACTTTACTTTTGATTTTCTCATGAACTACTGAACGGATTTACACCATTTAAGCAAAAGGCACGACACTGAACCAAGGGCTACCTCTTTGCCAAATTTGGTGTAATTCCGTTCAGCAGTTCGGGCTGTAGCTGCGACTAAAAGTTCCTATGGAAAAATGAATGGGGAAAACGCGTTTTGGGACCCCCCCTTTTTTCTCGGCCCCCGCTTGACGTATCACCCCGAGACTTTCAGGATAGGAGCGGACCGGAGCGCCCCAACAAGTTGGAAACTTTCGCGACCGCCAGTAGATAATATATATATGTGTATATATAGATATATATATATACATATATATATATATATATATATATATATATATATATATATATATGGATACAAAATGTATTATACAACAGCGAAAGGTTTCCTTGCATATATATATATATATATATGCGAAAAAGACTCCGCTGCTACAATCCTACTGGATGAACGAAGACAGACCCAGAATTAAGGTGCGGTATATATTTATTGTTCAAACGCCCTTGAAATCCGCCATGACGCGTTTCGGCCTGCAAAAGGCCTTGATCACATGACGCTTTTTTTGAGAAGTGCAAAAATTTAAAGTGACAAGTGCAAATTGATACGATAGCACAGAGCACACAGTAACAAACATAAAAGAAAAACTTCATCTTTTAGCTATGGCTTGCAGAACACACACTATTAACAACCAGGTGAAACCCATCAAAAATGCCAGTTTTATAATGCTAAAATCAGATAAAATATATTCCTCTAAAAGAATATAAAACCCAACATGAATAAAAAATAGCAATACTCACATTTTTTCATAAAAAGAAAATCTCCTTTTCTAAGTCACCACAACATGATCAAATTGGTAACTTAATCCAGCACTTTTGAAAATGTATACTACCCAAGTGGGTAAAGCCACCCTAAAATTATGCTACAGGCCCACAGGCAAATCAGAAAAAGTAAATTCTGTGATATGATGGCACTGCACCATCAACAGGATTAAACCATGTAGAGCTGCATAATAGCTATATAGGGAACAAAAGATACATGACTGGCCACTGTTGTTTCACTTAATATGTTGTGTTCACTTACAATACTGCCCAAGTGGGCACCGTATGCCACACAACCAGTCTAACAAGACTAAATTGTTTAAAGTGCTGGTGCTAAAAAAGTGCAAAATAGTGCAAATTGAGATAATCAAAAAACCAGAATAAACCATTGTTATATCTTAAAAAGTATATACAAAGGAGGCTGCTATGCTTAGTATAAAAAAGAGACATAAATGGCTGCCCTACAAGCATGTAAAAATCCTCACTGGCGTTTAGTCCTCCGGGCATTTTGGTATCCAAATTTAATATGTATTTAGTTTCCAACGCACGCAGACGGGTTTCACGATTGCCACCTCTTCTCAATGGGGGAATGCAATCAATCACAAAGAATTTTAATAATTCTGAATCGTTATCGTGGAATTCCTTAAAATGACGCGCTACCGGGTAGGAAGCGTCACTGCCACGAATTGCCCTTATGTGCTGGAGTATCCTCTTGTGAACCTGCAACTTGGTACTACCAACATATTGCAAGCCACACGGACACTCCAGCACATAAACAGCAAAGTCAGTTTTGCAAGTGAGCAGCTTTGAAATTGGCACAGAGTTCTCATGGAATGGGACAATATATGTGGATTTATTCATGCCATGCCTGCAAGCCTTGCAGGTAGTGCATTTCTTAAAACCCGTAACCGAGTTCAACCATGATTTGGGGGTTGCAATTCTGGGCTACTCTTCACCAGAGTATCGCCCATAGATCTAGCTTTCCTGAACGATATATCTGGAGCAATCGACATCACATCTCCAATTACTGGGTCATTACACACCAAACTCCAATTCTTTTCAAGATCTTACGTATGGCTCGGTGCTGCCGATTATATGTTATAATCAACCGGGTCGGAGTGGCCACTTGACCTTCAGAATCTGCCCTACTCAAGTTTTTACCATTAATGGAAAGGGCCTCCGATCTGGAGATGCGATTTGCTTTACTGATGGCTTTATCCACTATACCTACTGAGTAGCCCCTGGCTAGGAATCTGTGTTTGCTGGCATTCTGTGCCAACTCACACGCATGTTGTGTGCTGCAGATGCGCCTGATCCACAGCATCTCCCCATAGGGGATACTGCGAATCAAGTGCCCTGGGTGGTGACTTGCAGCATGTAACACAGTGTTACCCGCTGAGGACTTCCTAAACAATCTAGTCTCAACTTTCATGTTCTTAATTAGTACTTCCACATCAAGAAAGAATACCCTCTCCTGACTGATGTTACCTGTAAAGTGGAGATTAAGTGCATTGATGTTAATCATAGAAATAAAGTCCACCGCCTGCTGTTTGCTACCCCTCCATATCAAAAAGATGTCATCAATATATCTGTACCAATGAATTACATGGTCCTTAACAATGTCAGCGTGCTGTCCACGGAGGACCCGCTCCTCCCACAGTCACATATGCAAACAAGCATAGCTGGGGGAGAAGCAGGACCCCATAGCAACACCCCTGACCTGCTGAAACACCTGATTGGAAAACATGAAAAAGTTATTATGAAGGCACATAGAGATCCTTCAAATCAACATTTTGTTATGGTTATACATTTGGATCGGCCTGGTACCAAGGTAACGATCAATTGCCTTTATACCGTCCTGATGGTGAATGCAGGTATAGAGGGATGTAACATCCAATGTAACTAACCAATACTCATTCTGCCATTGCACCTCCATAATCTTTCGCAGGAAGTCACTAGTGTCCTGAATGAAGGAGGGCAATGCTTTCACATGTTCTTGCAGAAATGCATCAACGTATTTAGAAGTGTTTTCCAACAGGCTGGACTGGGCAGAGATGATCGGTCTGCCAGGTGGTTTACTAGGGTCCTTATGGACCTTTGGAATGAAGTATATAGCTGGAATTACAGGATGATCGTTCTTTAAAAATTTGTGTTCATCCTGGCTTAACAAGCTTGCACTTTTCCAAGCTAATAATTTCATATAGAATTCGTTCCATGATTGTTTCACCGTACTGATGTTGCTCCTTCTATAGCAGTGCCTGTCATTCAGATGATTCCAAGCTTCGTTGAGGTACATTTCTCGAGGCCAAAGCACGACATTGCCTCCTTTGTCGGCCTGGCGCACAATGATATTGCCCCCCTCCTGAAGTTTCCTCATTAGCTGCATGTAACAGTGATTTTGTGACGTGTATTTATGCTGTACCTTCATTGTTTTGGTGTACAGCCTTTTCAATTCAACATTCACAAATTCCTGAAACACATCGATGTTGTCGTGTAACATTATTGGCGTGAAAGTTGATTTTGGTCTAAAATCTGTATTGCCAGCCATATTCAGGGTAACCATATCTTCCTTAATGGCGCTGCTTGCGCTTTCGTTTTGCAGGTGTTGTAAGTCCTGTAATAGTGCGAGATCACTAGCTGTAAGCACAGATGGACTGCTGATGCTATGTACAGATTTGGATCCCGGTTGGTCTTGTTCTTTGTTCTTTAAGGAATTAAATTTGCGCAGTTTGAGTTTCCTTGCAAACTTGTATAAGTCAATGCGAGTCTCTGCATAATCAAAATTGCTCGCTGGACTATATGATAAACCTAGTCCCAAGACTTGTATTTCAGATTGACTAAGAGCAATATTGGTTAAATTAATGACTGAGTTTGTATCCTGTGCCATGTTGCTTTTTGTGCGCATTACTTGCGGTTCCATCGTCTGCTGTTGGTAAATTTCTTGGCATTGCCCTGCTTGCCGCTTCCTGTGGCATTGTCGTCTTTCACGGCGCCGCTTGTTTTCTCTTTGGCGCCTATTGGAACTGGCACTCGTGGTCGTAAGGTGGATCTGCGATCTTGCCTCAGGCAATCTACCTCCTGAGCAAGGGAAAATCGGGTAAACCCCAACCCCGATGCCTGCCGCCCAGCTTCATTATCCGACTCACTATCGGGAACCGAACTGAGATCTGACTGACTGGATGCCGATGGTAAGACATTACTGGTGCCAATTACCACATTTGCTGTTTGTATGGTGTTTTTAGAAGCTTTAATAGCATCAAACTTCTTCGCAAAGGTGAAGACTTGGCCTTGTTGGTAGTCAATCTTATCTCTTTGAAACTTAAACGCTTTGCGTTTCTTTATGATTTCTTCTTCTTTCTGCAATCGGATCAACATATCATCCCGTTTTTTCTTAGTACTCTCCGCAGTCGCAATTTTGCTGATTTCATTATTCAAGTCATCGATTTTAACCTGTAGCGCAGCACGATCACTTTCTGCGTATTTAATCAGGATTATCACTAACTTTCGTGATGATTCCAAATTGCATTCTGCCCATTCAGTGAGCATATTCGGGTCGGGGTTTTCATAGCTGGGAGCCAGCATAATACGAAGGCCACGAGGAATCCGGCCACATTCCAAATAGCGAGACAGTGAGCGATGTTCCCACCACTTGGCTTGTTCAGCTCGCATGAGCTTCTCTAATTTTTTAAACATGTCTCTAACATTACTGCCACTGGAAGGTATGGGTTCAATATGTTTTGCGGTAGATGAAACGCCAGCCGGCGAATCATCAAACATTTCCATTGCAGCCTCCTCTCTACTTCTCAAAGCGTCGGCGGACATTATTTCAAATGGGGGCTATAATCACGCCAGGAAACGGGACAACCAGATAATTGCCGGCACCCCGCTCCCTCACACTCCTTCACCGGACTGTTAGGCACTCTCCTACCTCGGCGGGACTCATAGCGGTGCTCAGGTCTTCCAACTTTTGCTCCGTAGGTCCCGTGCTTTGTCAGGAGAAAATGACGCTGTCCGGGGGCTACCGCAACTCGTCCTCACAGGAACCACAACGTTGTTTCCGGAATTACCGAAATTCTGCTTCCTGCTGCTCGGCCCAAAATTTAGAAGGAGGGGTCTGTGAAATGCCGAGGAAGCAAGCTCGGCAGCTTAGATGCGAAAAAGACTCCGCTGCTACAATCCTACTGGATGAACGAAGACAGACCCAGAATTAAGGTGCGGTATATATTTATTGTTCAAACGCCCTTGAAATCCGCCATGACGCATTTCGGCCTGCAAAAGGCCTTGATCACATGACGCTTTTTTTGAGAAGTGCAAAAATTTAAAGTGACAAGTGCAAATTGATACGATAGCACAGAGCACATGGTAACAAACATAAAAGAAAAACTTCATCTTTTAGCTATGGCTTGCAGAACACACACTATTAACAACCAGGTGAAACACATCAAAAATGCCAGTTTTATAATGCTAAAATCAGATAAAATATATTCCTCTAAAAGCATATAAAACCCAACATGAATAAAAAATAGCAATACTCACATTTTTTCATAAAAAGAAAATGTCTCCTTTTCTAAGTCACCACAACATGATCAAATTGGTAACTTAATCCGGCACTATATATATTCACTGAAAAAACCATAGGTTTCAGGTACGTTATAGTTATAAATTAGCATTTAAAAAACCTTAGAAATTCACTGAAAAAACCATAGGTTTCAGGGACGTTATAGTTTGTTGTACATTTCACTCGTACAAAACCAGAGAAATTCCGCCGTTATAGTTAGTTCAGCTAACTATATCTCGCGCCCCCGCAATGCACTGCTGATGACGTCACATATTACAGTTCCTGGTTTGGAGTGTTGGCAGCCAATGAGAATGAAGCTCGTGCTCGGTAGGGTTCGCGAACCCACCGCGCCCCCAGATATCAAAACTTTCTTTTTCTAATTTCTCAGGAAATTTAAAAAAAGGACTCTTTCTGAACTAAGACCTACCTTTTTGCCAAATTTGGTGTAATTCCGTTCATCAGTTCGGGCTGTAGCTTTGTCTAAAGTTTCCTATGGAAATTAACATGGGGAAAATGCGTTTTGGTACCCCCCTTTTTTCTCAGCCTCTGCTTGTCAAATCACCCCGAAACTTTCAACACAGGAGCTGACTGGTGCGGGCCACTAGTTTTGAAAAGTTCGCGAAGATTCGTCAACCGGCGCCAAAGTTATTGGGAAAAGAAAAAACGCTTTTTGAATAGAAACGAGGTCCTAACTAGAACTACCTACTGGCGACCGCCAGTAGGAAATATATGATACTTATTTGTTTGTATGATGGTATGTGTTCCTCGTATGAGTTCCAAAATTTATAATAAACTTGACTCCAGATGGGTCTTTCCCACACCCCAATGCCTCTGTTTCTCTGACACCAAGCACTGCAGCGACTCATTGACTCTCTTGCTCCCCTTTCGCTATCCTGAACCCACTCCTCGCCACCGCCACTATTGGATTTGCCATTGCTTGTACAATTGCACTGACGTTGGTATAACCAATGGCAGTGGCAGGCTACCTTGGAAAGTACTTTTTTATACTAAGCACTGGCAAAGACAATAACTGCGGCTGAACATTTTAGGTTATTTTCTATATTTCGAAGATGGCCACCATATAGGGATGCTACATGACAGCCATCTTGGAAGTACAGGAAACAAAATCCAAGATTGCTGCCATCACAGTTTCCACTGAATTGGCAAATTCAATAACCGCAAACAACAAATATTGCCAAAGTGAGACCTCTTGTCTTTGCCAATGCTTGTTTGTGTTTGAATGACATAAAGTAGTTTGATGTGCAAAGGTGAGGAGCGTAATGGTAATACTTCTTCTTGGTGCAACTGCAGCTATCTCACCACAAAGATTATATGGGTTCTATTCTTCCTTTTGGTTAGACCTCTGATGATGCTCAAATCTTTTCCAGTCAGTTGATTAATTTTTGATAGGTCAGTTGGAAAATTCAGTATTGCTCCTACTGTGCCTAATTAAAATAGGAATAGCTTTTTAGCAGTTTGGTGTAGCACTGGCCAAATATTTTTATGTTGCTTACGTGAAGAACAAGGTTAGTTCTCAGTTGATTGACACATGTCAGTTTTGGGGATTTGGTGACCTAGGAATTGATGTGTTGGTACGTGTGAGAAAGAGTGAGTTTTGGTGATGTTTGAAGAAAAAAGATTAACCTTTGGATCCGTTCAAGCTCATGAGGTTTTCCACCATCCAGGTTTGGATGGATTGAAGAATGGTGTTGAGTTGTGTGGTGTTTTTCATGAGTAGGAAGATGTCAGTGCGGTCATGGCCTACCAGATCTTTTTGTGCTGGTGTCTCATGCTGTTTCTGACCAGAGCAGGGGAGTGTGTAGACCAACTAACCCAACTTTCGTAGGTAAACTGCTAGGTGAAAGTATGGTACTGATGCCAGGTTTTGCTATGCTTTGCATTAATGACAGTCAATACCTCTTACTTGCTGCACCCCACTTAGCAACTCTACATGGTCAGTGATTTTTCCATACTGCCCACTCAAGCTTCTGATTTCCTGCCTCTTTGCAGGCAGTTACTATAGCCTTATAGCCCGCTGCCGAGGGCTATACCGGCTGTTAAAGGCCCTGATCCCGAGTTATAGGCCCGAGCCGCAGGCGAGGGCCTATTCGAGGGAGAGGGCCTTTAACAACCGGTATAGCCTGAGGCAGAAGGGCTATAGGTTATTAGAACATTCCACCCACTAAGGGTAGAATGTTCTAATTTAAAAATGGAGAAACAAAAGACAATCATTGGAATGTTGGAGCTCTGGGCTTATACCAGCCATTATAAGCCCAGAGCAACTCCATTGTTTTCAATGGAGCTCCCAACATTCCAATGTTCTAATAATTGTTGTACCTCACTACACAAGGAGGATTTCTTCCCACTAATTTTCTACCCCACGCTCACTTATGCCTCTGCCGCCTCAACAAAAGTAACACAACATTAAAGATTCAGCATTATTTTGTCACACTTTTTGCACACTGGCTAAACAAAATGGTACTGCCACCAAGGATTTAGTGCTTCTCCTATTAGTTGTCACCTAACAAAAATATTATGAATTTTATAGTCCCACCTGATATGTAAATGGAATTGCAGATGGGTTTGGTGGCTATTACCTGCATCTTTCAGTGCCAACCCATTAGTAGTATTTTACTTCCGCTCTGGAGTGTTGATTGTTTGCTGTGATACATTTTTCCTTTATTTGTATTATGGTCGCAGTGCACTCACCTTGACTTCTTTGGCCATGTTAAATAAGTTAAGTTAGGAATACCCTAGGCCATAATTTGGATGAAGAATTATCTGTACATTTGGGGTAATACCAAAGAATGTGAAATTGAATATGTAAACTAACTAGCTGTCTCGCGATCTAAGTGAATACCATCTTACACTTATTTTAGTGATTATTTAATGTTGTTTTATCTGTCTGTTGTTACAGGTGTACCGAGTCTTCTGTTTTATCCAAGATGCAAGAAAACTTATATATCCATTATTTCGGCCAAAGTGACAAGTTTTGTGTATTTTCTGCTAGGAGAAACTCTGCAATTTTGTTATTGAAATCATGATTGAAAAGGTTTTACCCGAAGTATTGAAATTCCCCATAACTTTTACCATCCATTAGGGCAGCAATGTGCATGTCCAATACTACATTTACTGTGAGACAGTACGTAATAGGTGTGCTGAATACATTTTCCAACATGAGTACGGTTGCCCAAAGGGGCAGTATGCGCAGTATTTATGGTACGGTCAACATGACACCAAAAGCCCACTGGGGCCAAATACAGTCAGCTGTGAGTACAAGTACCTGATACTTTAATGACCCACTAGGGTTTGATTTAATCATGTGGCTGCCAAAATCAGGTTGATGGTTATTTTGTTTGCCCACTAGGGTTGAATTGTTAACTAATGAGAAATAGGGGTACCCTTCCAGATCAATACATTGATGAAATGCTGCAATAAACCTTGACTAGGTAAGCCCAAAGAGGCATGAAGTTGTAGACAAAGTTTGGTAATTTTTAGTATGTCTAAGATGATGGGGACGCACTGGTCTTTATTAAGAGGTGGTATGTTTAATTGGCTCATGTTATGCCTGAACTGTGATTAATGGTTTAAGTAACCAAGTAAACACGGGCCTATTTCTTTAAGCGTCAACACTGGCAAAGCTATTTTGTATCAATTCCCAACTTTATTGAGCTGAACACATGGGCAAGAAACAAACATCATTTCACAATATTGCAACACTAAAAATGATTAAGTTTATTGTATAACTAACGTTTGGTAATTGCAGACCTGATTTATTGTGAATTAGAAATTTGTCACAGAACGAATTTAATGAATTTAGGGGCTTATTACGATGGCGGGCGGATCGCCATCAAAAGGTGATTTACCCACCGCCCTATTAGGATGGCGGTGGGAATCACTATTGTTCCGCAGCGGTCGAAAACACCGACCGCCACGGTTCCGCAATGCGGTCCTTTTCCGCCCGCCTTGCGGAACCCGGAACCAGGCAATCATTGCGGCGGTGCCGTGCAGGCACCGCCGTAGTGATTACAATGGCACTCTCCGCCTGTCTTTTTGCGGCGGATTCTCCGCCGCAAAAAGGCATGCAGAGACTGGCTTTGGGGGCCCATTGCGGGCCCCCTGGGGGGGTCAGCTGTGCACGGGGGGGGTCCATTTCCATGCAAAAGGTGGCGGGCACCGTGCGGTGCCTGCCACGTTGTGCAGGGAAATGCACAACATGGCCATTTCACATTGTGGCGGGTGCTGCAGCCAGCAGCTCCCGCCGCAATGTTAATCGCAGATGCGACCGCCGTGGTGGCGGTCGCATCATGATCAGGGTGGCGGGACCACTGCATGGCAGGCGGGCGGTCCCGCTATCGCTAGGATGGCGGGCGGACTAATGTCCGCCCGCCATCCTAATCAGCCCCTTAGTTCGTGCACTTTATAGGTGCTGGACCGATATTTTGTGTAGCTATGTTTAAAGACATTTATTGTGTTGTTTATATGAGCGTAATGCATCAGGTTTTTGTAAAAATTATAATGTATTTTAAGACGAGTACACGTCTGTCTTCACTGTTGAATCATGTGGTGTAAATTTAAATGTGAATGGAAGAGCGGTCCCTTTACTCGTGATCAAGAAGCCGGAAGCTCCGAAACGCGTAGAGGTGTTGCTGTAATAAATCATCCTTTCACGCAAAAAAGCAGCGTAGTGTTGCTGTTTATTTGGTCAGCACGTTGGTTTGGATATATATATATATTCACTGAAAAAACCATAGGTTTTAGGGACAGTTATAGTTAGTTGGACATTGCACTCGTACAAAACCCGTGAAATTCCCCCGTTATAGTTAGTTCAGCTAACTATAACTCGCGCCCCCGCAATGCACTGCTGATGACGTCACATATTACATCACTCATGACATGGTCAGTGACATCACTGATGACATCACTGATGACATCTCAAATGACATCACTGATGACATCATCCAGTGACTGTGTGTTTCTGTAAAGTTTAAATATGTTTAATATATATAGGGAAAGGCGTATTGAAGAATGAGTGGGTGTATAAGTGTCTGAATGGATGATTTAGTACGTGCGTGACTGACTCTACAAGTGAGTGATTAAACGTATCTTACTGAATGCATGGGTTAGTGACTAAACTGTGTGAATGTCTGTATCCGTCTGTTGGTGTGTAAGTGGATGCATGGATTTGCGAATAGCTACATGAGTGTCTATATGGGTTATTGATTGGTTCTATGAGTATCTGTATGGGTGCCTGAGTGTTTGTGTGGATGGGGTGTGTGCGACTGTGCATAGATGTGTGAGTGGGTGATTCACTGGGTGAATGGTTTCAAGAGTGCATCTGTGATAGACTGTATGGGTGGGTAAGTGTGTGTAAGAGTGTGTTAGTGAGTGAATGTATGTCCCAGTGGTACATGTGTGAGTAACTACATATGTGAAAGGCAGTATATATGTGTATTGGAGTATATAAATAGCTATAAGCGAGAGTGAGTGATTGTGATAGTGGCTGTATGGATGAGTGTGTGCTTGTATCAGTGATTGTATAAGAGCGTAACAATGTGCTAGTATTTGTATGATTAAGTGAGCTGGTGTGTGTATAACTGTATAGGTGAGTAAATGGCAGTGTGTTTAATTATTTGCATGACTGACTAGGTGTGCGAGTACCTCTATGGATGAGTGGCGGTGTTTGAGTGTCTATATAGGAGTAAGAGTGCATATGATAGTCCTGTACTGAGTGACCATAAGTATGAGTGACTGTACGGGTGAGTGAGTGGATGTGTGTGTGTAGACCTAAGAATCAGTGAGTGGGTATGTAGTTATTGGTGTTGGAGTGTCTATGGTTTTGCGAATGGCACTCTGTAATTTAGATTGGGTGTATCAAAGGTTATATTAGGGTGTGAGGAGCTGCATCAGATTATCACGTGGATGATGTCATCAGTGATGTCATTTGAGATGTCATCAGTGATGTCATCAGTGATGTCACTGACCATGTCATGAGTGATGTAATATGTGACGTCATCAGCAGTGCATTGCGGGCGCGAGTTATAGTTAGCTGAACTAACTATAACGGGGGAATTTCACGGGTTTTGTACGAGTGCAATGTCCAACTAACTATAACTGTCCCTAAAACCTATGGTTTTTTCAGTGAATTTCAAAGGTTTTTTAAATGCTAATTTCTAACTATAACGTGCCTGAAACCTATGGTTTTTTCAGTGAATTTCAAAGGTTTTTAAATGCTAATTTCTAACTATAACGTGTCTGAAACCTATGGTTTTTTCAGTGAATTTCAAAGGTTTTTAAAATGCTAATTTGTAACTATAACGTGCCTGAAACCTACGGTTTTTTCAGTGAATTTCAAAGGTTTTTTAAATGAGAATTTTTAAATGTATTAATTTTTATATTAATTTTTTTCATACTGATTTACTACATTTTTAGAAACAATTTCTTTTACATATTTTATTTTTTAAATTACATTGTAATTACATTATACATTACATTACAAAAATACTTTCTCAGAATGAATTACTTTAGTTTAAATACTTTGCACATAGGCAATAGACTTTTAAGTACAGTAGTTACAGTTGTTGCAATGGGCAACACATTTTCAAACACAATGCAACATTCAGCTCAATGTGAATTTCTAGTTAAATGCAATTAGTTACTTTATGGATTACTTTTTCTAACCACAGGACTGGATCCTAGATTCAGTCCTGGTACATCTCCTGTAAACAGTTGAGTAAAAGCGTTTTGGTTACAGTCGTGATTTTTAAGGAATATTATTGTATTTTAAAAGTTGACACTTAGAAACTTTTTCTCATAGAATCACCAATGTTATCCTATGGAAGGAAATTCACTTAGCAGGTAAAAACTGTTATCGTTACTTTTTCTTACTCAGTGTTGGATCCTGGATCCTGCACTGGTGCATCTCCTGTAAACAGTTGAAAGAATGCGTTTAAGTCATACAGGCGATTTTTAAGGAATATTTGTAGTTTGTGAAAATTGACACTTTGAAACTTTTCTGCTGAAAACCAGACAATGGATTCCTATGGAAGAAAATATAAGTTACTGGTAAGTACGGTTAAAATTACTTTTCAGGACCAGTGCTGGGCTAAAAGATGCAGCACTGAGGTCTCTCCTGATAACAGGTGAGTAAATCGGAATTCGTATTTCGGCTGATTTTAGAGGAATATTTGTATGTTTAAAAAATCAACACTTAGAAACTTTTTCAGCAAAAAGCAGACAATGATATCCTATGGAAGGAAATTCAAGTTACTGGTAAGTACGGTTAAAATTACTTTTGAGGATCAGTACTGGGCTGAAAGATGCAGCACTGAGGTCTCTCCTGATAACAGGTGAGTAAATCGGAATTCGTATTTCGGCTGATTTTAGAGGAATATTTTAAAGTTCCAAAACTCCACACTTAGAAGAATTTCCAAGTGAAACCAGTCAATGTTAGCCTATGGAAGGAAATTCAAGTTACTGGTAAGTACGGTTAAAATTACTTTTCAGGACCAGTACTGGGCTGAAAGATACAGCACTGAGGTCTCTCCTGATAACAGGTGAGTAAATCGGAATTCGTATTTCGGCTGGTTTTAGAGGAATATTTTAAAGTTCCAAAACTCCACACTTAGAAGAATTTCCAAGTGAAACCAGTCAATGTTAGCCTATGGAAGGAAATTCAAGTTACTGGTAAGTACGGTTAAAATTACTTTTCAGGATTAGTACTGGGCTGAAAGATGCAGCACTGAGGTCTCTCCTGATAACAGGTGAGTAAATCAGAATTCGTATTTCGGCTGATTTTAGAGGAATATTTGCACAATGGTGAAGGGAGGGGGCGGGGCCTGAGGTGACATCTGTGCAAACGCGCCCGTGGCGCGTTTTAAGTTGGGGGATTAAGTCCCCTTGAATCATGAGGGTCCCTACGGGCCAACTAGCCCACCAGGAACCTCCAGTATGCGCCAGGGGCTGCGTTGCAGAGACATGTACAGAGGCCACACCCCTTTTTACACCTCTCTGCAACGCAGCTCTGTGGCGCTTTCTGGACGTACCTGTTGGGCTAGTTGGCCCTCAGGGACCCTCAGGATTGAAGAGGATTTAATTCCCCATCTTAAAACGCGCCACGGGGCCTGTTTGCACACATGTCACCTGAAGCCCCGCCCCTCCCTTCACCACTGTGCAAACGCGCCCCGTGGCGCGTTTTAAGTCGGGGGATTAACTCCCCTTGAATCCTGAGGGTCCCTGGGGTGCAACTAGCCCACCATATACCTCCAAAAGCGCCATAGAGCTGCGTTGCAGAGAGGTGTAAAAGGGCGTGGCCTCTGTACACCTCTCTGCAAGGCAGCTCCCTGGCGCATACTGGAGGTTCCTGGTGGGCTAGTTGGCCCCCAGGGACCCCCAGTATTCAAGGGGAATTTGTTCTCCTCTGCAAACGCGCCAGGGGGCGCGTTTGCAGAGTGGTGAAGGAAGGGGCGGGGCCTACGGGCCCGATCGTTTCCCCCTGAAGGGGGGCTGTGTGGCCCCCTTCCTTTTTCCTATTTTTAGGCCCTGGGGACCCCATCCCCCAGGGCCTTACCCCTTTTTTTTAAATTAAAATTAAAAAACGGGAAGGGGGCCGCGTGGCCCCCCTTCCCTGGGCCTGTATTGGCCCCGGGGACCCCATCCCCGGGGCATGGCCTCTTTTTTTTTATTTGGAGGGGGCTGCGTGGCCCCCCTCCTCAGGCCATTTAAGGCCCCGGGGACCCCATCCCCGGGCCGGCCTTGCACTTTTTTTAAAAAATTTTTCCCTTTTTTTACTTTGGGGAGGGGGGCTGCGTGGACCCCCTCCGTGGCCACTTATGGCCCCGGGGACCCCATCCCCGGGGCCTGGCCTCTCGTTGGGGACTGTGGGGGTCCCCAAGCCCCCACAGTCCCGCCGGCTCCCCGTGTCCTACGGGAGCCGACATTGCTTTACACATGGGGAGCTGCTAAGATGCAGCTCCCCATGTGGAAAGCAATCAGCTTTGGATATTGGAAGAGAGAGCAGGTTTCCTGCCTCTCTTCCAATATCCAAAGCAAGTTTGCAATGACAGGACGGGAGCCGCGAGGCTCCCGTCCTGTCATTGCAAACAGCAGTGTCCCGGGGGTAGGCACCCCGGGACACTGCAGGAGCCGGCCCTGGGGGTGGCGGTCCCCAGGGCCACCACAGGCTCCAGGAGGGGGGCCGCGCGGCCCCCTCCCTACATTTTGAAAGCCCCGGGAGGTGGTGGTCCCGGGGCTTGGGGTCCAAAACGGACCCCCATTTTAATTTTTCTTAGTGCCCCGGGAGGTGGTGGTCCTCGGGCGTGTGGGGGCTGGAGCCCCCCACACAGGTTTTTAATTTAAAAAAGAAGCCCCTGGGAGGTGGTGGTCCTCGGGCTGCGGGAGGGCTCAGAGCCCTCCCGCACCATTATACATAAAGCCCCGGGGGTGGTGGTCCCCGGGCTTGGGGGCCCTAGAGGCCCCCCACACATAAAATTAACCCCCCCAGCATGCCCCCGGGACTTGGCCCACCCGGGGCCACTAACATCGAGCGCGGGAGACCGCGCTTCGATTTATTTTTTCCGGCAGGATTCGCGCTCCCTGAGCGCATCCTGCCAATTTAAAAAAAATAATAATAATTTTTGCCCAGGGGGTCCTTGTGGGACCCCTGAGCAGACCTAGGGGTCAGGGTGTTTCTACCCTGCTCCCTTTGTGCGCTTTGCGCACTTGTTTCTGTCCCTCGGTTCTACCGAGGGATAAAATGGCTGCCAACACTTCCTGATTTGGAGTGTTGACAGCCAATTAACATAAAGCTCGTGCTCGGGAGGATCCGCGGCCCTAGATATATCTATCTTTTTACTTTTGATTTTCTCAGCAACTACTGAACGGATTTACACCATTTAACAAAAAGGGTTCTTTCTGAACCAAGAACTACCTCTTTGCCAAATTTGGTGTAATTCCGTTCAGCAGTTCGGGCTGTAGCCGAGTCTAAAGTTTCCTATGGAAAATTGCATGGGGAAAACGCGTTTTGGGACCCCCTTTTTTCTCGGCCCCCGCTTGACGAATCCCCCCGAGACTTTTAGGGTAGGAGCGGACCGGAGCGCCCCACAAAGTTTGAAAATTTTGCGAAGATACGTCAACCGGCAAGAGAGTTATTTCAAATAGAATGTCGCGGATTTCCTATGGATAATAGGTTGTAACTATAACTATCTACTGGCGACCGCCAGTAGATAATATATATATATATCAACGCTCCAATGCTCCTCTTTTCCGGAACAAAGCCAGCACTCACGGGGTAATTGTGGAAAGATTTTATTTATCTTAACAACAAACGCGTTTCGGCATACGCGCCTTCGTCGGTGTTACTGACACGGCAGCGGCGCCCATTTTTAAACACATTTCATTAATTGGAAATAGACATGAAAGAAGGAAAATTTCCTACTCGCCCGTAGGCGCCATCTTTGAATGGTTAGATATTATCACCATACTATGCATTAACAGGCAACAATGTATCATTCTTACACATACAATAGTTTCCCAATTGCGCCGTGTATCGGCTTCACTACCAATACATCTAATATGTCAGAGCACATAAGATAATCGGTAAATTCATTTCATATATCGGTTTGCACTGTCTGTCAGCCTAATTTCGCCGTGTATCGGCCAAGTGCCCTTCACGGGCTTCATCTTCTAAAAAATTTTGACAAGACAAAAGTATTTTGCAAAATCGCAAAAGGCATGGCAAAGATGGCCTCACCTTATTATCATTTTGTAACTATTGTTGTTATAATCACGCCGTATATCGGCCTTTTACATCACATAATGCCTAGAAACAGATAGAATTCACCTCTTAATCATGTTTAATTTCATAAGTGGACATGCTGATAGAGCACACCATTGCATCACATATCGACTAGTCCCCCAAATGAACTGCCAGCTCTTCCCCACTGTTTAAACCCTTAGGGGTTTTTGTCTGCAGATCAATAATAAAGCGAGTCTCAAGTCTACGTAGCCTAAGGATTCTATCCCCTCCTCTGATGTTAACTGGGACATAATCCAGGCCAAAGAACGTCAACAGATCCCTGTTACTATTATGCATGCTGGCAAAATGTCTGGCTACTGGATACGCCTGGTCCTGCTTGGTGATCGCCCGCATATGTTCTAAAATACTGACTTTTACTGGGTGGATGGTACTGCCTACGTACCTTAATCCACATGGACATACTAGGCAATACACTGCATATGCTGTGTTACAGGTTATAAACTTAGTTATATTCCTTTTGATTTTTACTTCTGGAATATTGTAACCCAATGGCTTGTGAAGAAGATCGTTTGATCGAAACGCGTTGCCAGTAAAAATATTGAATTACATTCACCCTGGAGTGCGAGTCCCTTTTTCCTGTTTGAGTGAGGAGCTCTTAAAAACGGGAATTTTCGCATATATATATATATATATATATATATATATATATATATATATATATATATATATATATATGTGTGTGTGTGTGTCTTTGTGCTGATAAAAACACTCAACACCAAAGTGTTACACTTTACCATGGTATACCAGTGTACCTTATAATCTAGCATACAATTTATTGTCATTTTACCTCACAAAAATAGAAATAAATCAACCACACGATTGGCAGCCCATCAGTGGCAATGAACCACACAACCCGGCTACTGACCATAATCAAACCATACATGTACTCAGTGAAGGAAGATGCAAAGTCAAACTGTTAAGAAGCCTCAAGACAGCAATAGCACCAGCTTACTGCATTAAATACCATATATATATATATATATATATATATATATATATATACACACCTTTGCAATAACAAAATCTACCATCACCAAAGTGTCACCATACCATTGCAATGTACCAAACTGATTGAAGGCTTTAGTCATTCTCTTACTGAAAAACCCATAATTGACCTAAACACATCCTCAGATTACCATCCTGTTTCAAACCACTCCATTGTAGCCACAATTTGAAAAAGGATGATAACCAACCAACCTCAGTAACAGAGAGAGCGGATATCTATACACAACCGTCAATCAGGATTCAGATGTCTCAGGTAAATAGAACTAGTCTCAGTAGAGCTCAGAAAGAAACTGGTCTGGCTTTAAGATCAAGATCAACTGATGGCCTTCTTATACACCCAGCAGTATTCGTCGCCATGGATCACAGCATCTGATATGTCACACCATGTTGCAGCGTTTTCACACAGACATGGTTATCTCAGGCAGAACACTAGCATGGATCATGTCCCACCTACAAGACCACTCACAACAAATTCAACCCGGCCTGATCTTGTTAGAGGGTCAAGACGTAACTTTGGGAGTTCCCCAAGCATCACCATTGTTCACTTAGTTGGTCTACAGGCCTATGGACCCCCTGGCCCACATCATCAAACTGCACAATCGCCTTTCCTTTCAATGAAATGCAGACAATCGTTAAAAACAAATGGGTACATCTCAATGACCAGATGGGAAAGATAGGCTACATTTCTGTGACGTTAATAAAGGTTTGGGCCTGATAGAATGCTATTTATACTGCTATGAATGTACACGCTTTTCAATACTAAAGCTCTGCAAAATCCTCAAACAGAACTAGGCGTGATCTCATTTTCATAATCCTGTTAATAGGCGGCTTGCTGTATTTTATTTATTTAAATGTTTTTTTATGGTTGAAATCTACCTTATGAACCGGGATATATAAATGCAATTTGGAGTATGCACACACATAATAAAATAATGAAATTATCCAATCAGTTGCATCATTTGCAAATGATCAACAACCTTCATAATTAAATACATCACCTTCCGCTTATTACCGATATTTGGTGAAATTACACATGAAGCAAACAGTTCTCAGTTTTCTAGCATAACTGGGCACTTTAACTTGTTATACTTTATCAAATATAGTGTGCGCTTTAGTATAAATCATACATTACTAATTATTGTCTGTAATAATGGCTTGATTTGCTGTCCTCAATATATTTTAAGTGTCAGGCTTACCTTTCACTTTAAACCCCTTATAGAAAGGTTTGGATCATTAAAATGACTTAGAACTACAGAAATTCTAACCAACTCTTACATTGATCAATATAATTAGTGTAGTTTTCAGCTTTAGTGGTCTGTAGATCCAAGATAAATTTGATATCATGCAGCTAATTACGTGGGTCCTACTGATCTACAGTCTCATTATTCCTACTGCGTAATATTAAGGGAGCAAGCATTGCTGGAGCCTGGCACCCATTTGATCCAGCAATTGAGATATTTTAGGTAGCAAGAGTTCACATCCATCTGTTAGGATTGGAATCATTTTGGGAATGTATGTCTTAACTAGCGTACCTAGGGAATAGGGATTACCACGCACTGCTTTACAACGCGGTTATTATAACGACGCAACACTACCATGCAAGTCATTACCATGCATATGCCTTTACCACGCATGCCTTTACAATGAAATTTGCGTTGTTAAGGCATATATAGCAAAATGTGTGGTAAAAACTTACCAGGTAAGTATAACCCTAAATAAAATTTTATATATATATATAAATATAAATCTATATATATTGGTGTGAGCAAGCTCGTTGTGCAAGCGAAACGCGTAACTGTAAAATAAACCATCTGCTGATGCTAATCCTCTGAGTGATTGCATTACTTTGGGACTAATTTGGAAAAATTGTCCGGCATGCTCCGCCGGCTTTGGCGATCCTCTGCTCATGGCGTGGGGAGACGGAAGGAGCAAGAGGTACAAGGATGTGTATATATATATATATATATATATATATATATATGAGTTTGTGGGTTAAGAGTAAGGCTTCCTGTTTTCCGTTTTTACAGATTTTTACTGATAAATACAGACAGAAAACCATTATTTTCTTGTCTGTATTTATTTTTAAATGTGGATAAAAACGGAAATTGGGTGCTTTTTGAATGATTCTAAATACACTTTGCCATGACTGCCAGGCCAATAACTGTGTGGATTGATAGGTAAGGGGGTTAAAAAAGGGAAGTGATTTTAGTAAAGAGGCTTAAACAGCAGTAGCTACGCACAAGGGTTATACTGAAATGTGCATATTTTCATATAAGTGCATTGATTTATCTTCTGCGGGTGTACATATCACTGAAACCTGGCTGGCATTCAAGCATGACTGCATATTCATTGGTTAAATAAATGTGGAAATATACCAGTTTCAGCGTTACTTAAAAAAAATTTTTTTTAATAAATATGGATAAATACAGATAAAGTTGACCAAAAATAAATATGGATAAATACGGACGGAAATGACAAAAAAATAAATACCATAAAACCGGGAGCCCTAGTTAAGAGAAAGCCCGGTTGAAGGCACAAGCCGAAACACGTAGGCGGCCCATATGAGGTGTTGCTATGACACAAAAAAATAGAATATAAAAAATAAATATTTATTAGCACCTGGACTTTGTGCATCAGCGGTTTTTGGAGTGGGGGAGGAGAGTGTGGCTGGATTGTCTGACAGGAGATGGTCATTGTGGAAGCATATATATATATATATACACTTGTGTGTGTGTATATATATATGTGTGTGTGTATATATATATATATATTCACTGAAAAAACCATAGGTTTCAGGCACGTTATAGTTAGAAATTTGCATTTAAAAAAACCTTAGAAATTCACTGAAAAAACCATAAGGATTTAGGGACAGTTATAGTTAGTTGGACATTGCACTCGTACAAAACCCGTGAAATTCCCCCGTTATAGTTAGTTCACTTAACTATAACTCGCGCCCCCGCAATGCACTGCTGATGACGTCACATATTACATCACTCATGACATGGTCAGTGACATCACTGATGACATCACTGATGACATCTCAAATGACATCACTGATGACATCACTGATGACATCATCCAGTGACTGTGTGTTTCTGTAAAGTTTAAATATGTTTAATATATTTAGGGAAAGGCGTATTGAAGAATGAGTGGGTGTAGAAGCGCCTGAATGGATGATTTAGTAGGTGCGTGACTGAGTCTATAAGTGAGTGATTAAACGTATCTTACTGGATGCATGGGTGAGTGACTAAACTGTGTGAATGTCTGTATCCGTCTGTCTGTTGTTGTGTAAGCAACTGCATGGGTTTCTGACTAGCTAAATGAGTGTCTATATGGGTTATGGATTGGTTCTCTGAGTATCTGTATGGGTGCCTCAGTGTTTGTGTGGGTGGGGTGTGTGTGACTCTGTGCATAGATGTGTGAGTGGGTGATTCACTGGGTGCATGGTTTCAAGAGTGCGTCTGTGATGGACTGTATGGGTGGGTGAGTGTGTGTATGGGTGTGTTAGTGATTGAATGTATATCTCAGTGGTACATGTGTGAGTAACTACATATGTGAAAGGCAGTATATATGTGTGTTGGAGTATATAAATGGCTATAAGTGAGAGTGTGTGATTGTGAGAGTGGCTATATGGATGAGTGTGTGCTTGCATCAGTGATTGCATAGGAGCGTAAGAATGTGCTAGTATTTTTATGAGTAAGTGAGCTGGTGTGTATAACTGTATAGGTGAGTAAATTGGAGTGTGATTAATTATTTGCATGACTGACTAGGTGTGTGAATACCTCTATGGATGAGTTGCGTTGTGTGAGTGTTTATATAGGTGTATGAGTGCATATGATAGTCCTGTACTGAGTGACTGTAAGTATGAGTGACTGTATGGGTGAGTGAGTAGATGTGTGTGTGTAGACCTAAGAATCAGTGAGTGGGTATGTACTTATTGGTATTGGAGTGTGTATGGTTTTGAGAATGGCAGTCTGTAATTTAGAGTGGGTGTTTCAAAACTTATATTAGGGTGTGAGAAGATGCATTAAATTCTCACATGGATGATGTCATCAGTGATGTCATCAGTGATGTCACTGACCATGTCATGAGTGATGTAATATGTGACGTCATCAGCAGTGCATTGCGGGGCGCGAGTTATAGTTACCTGAACTAACTATAACGGGGAATTTCACGGGTTTTGTACGAGTGCAATGTCCAACTAACTATAACTGTCCCTAAAACCTTATGGTTTTTTCAGTGAATTTCTAAGGTTTTTTAAATGCAAATTTCTAACTATAACGTGCCTGAAACCTATGGTTTTTTCAGTGAATTTCAAAGGTTTTTTAAATGCTAATTTCTAACTATAACGTGTCTGAAACCTATGGTTTTTTTCAGTGAATTTCAAAGGTTTTTTAAATGCTAATTCCTAACTATAACATGTCTGAAACCTACGGTTTTTTCAGTGAATTTCAAAGGTTTTGTAAATGACAATTTTTAAATGTATTAATTGTTATATTTATTTTTTTCATACTGATTTACTACATTTTTAGAACCATTTTTTTTTTACATATTTTATTTTTTAAATTACATTGTAATTACATTATACATTACAAAAAATACTTTCTCAGAATGAATTACTTTAGTTTAAATACTTTGCACATAGGCAATAGACTTTTAAGTACAGTAGTTACAGTTGTTGCAATGGGCAACACATTTTCAAACACAATGCAACATTCAGCTCAATGTGAATTTCTAGTTAAATGCAATTAGTTAATTTATGGATTACTTTTTCTAACCACAGGACTGGATCCTAGATTCAGTCCTGGGACATCTCCTGTAAACAGTTGAGTAAAAGCGTTTTGGTTACAGTAGTGATTTTTAAGGAATATTATTGTATTTTAAAAGTTGACACTTTGAAACTTTTCCTCATAGAATCACCAATGTTATCCTATGGAAGGAAATTCACTTAGCAGGTAAAAACTGTTATCGTTACTTTTTCTTACTCAGTGTTGGATCCTGGATCCAGCACTGGTGCATCTCCTGTAAACAGTTGAAAGAATGCGTTTAAGTCATACAGGCGATTTTTAAGGAATATTTGTAGTTTGTGAAAATCGACACTTTGAAACTTTTCAGCTGAAAACCAGACAATGGATTCCTATGGAAGAAAATATAAGTTACTGGTAAGTACGGTTAAAATTACTTTTCAGGGTCAGTGCTGGGCTAAAAGATGCAGCACTGAGGTCTCTCCTGATAACAGGTGAGTAAATCGGAATTCGTATTTCGGCTGATTTTAGAGGAATATTTTAAAGTTCCCAAACTCCACACTTAGAAGAATTTCCAAGTGAAACCAGTCAATGTTAGCCTATGGAAGGAAATTCAAGTTACTGGTAAGTACGGTTAAAATTACTTTTCAGGACCAGTACTGGGCTGAAAGATACAGCACTGAGGTCTCTCCTGATAACAGGTGAGTAAATCGGAATTTGTATTTCGGCTGATTTTAGAGGAATATTTGTATGTTTCAAAAATCAACACTTAGAAACTTTTTCAGCAAAAAGCAGACAATGATATCCTATGGAAGGAAATTCAAGTTACTGGTAAGTACGGTTAAAATTACTTTTCAGGATCAGTACTGGGCTGAAAGATGCAGCACTGAGGTCTCTCCTGATAACAGGTGAGTAAATCGGAATTCGTATTTCGGCTGATTTTAGAGGAATATTTTAAAGTTCCAAAACTCCACACTTAGAAGAATTTCCAAGTGAAACCAGTCAATGTTAGCCTATGGAAGGAAATTCAAGTTACTGGTAAGTACGGTTAAAATTACTTTTCAGGACCAGTACTGGGCTGAAAGATACAGCACTGAGGTCTCTCCTGATAACAGGTGAGTAAATCGGAATTCGTATTTCGGCTGATTTTAGAGGAATCTTTGTATGTTTCAAAAATCAACACTTAGAAACTTTTTCAGCAAAAAGCAGGCAATGATATCCTATGGAAGGAAATTCAAGTTACTGGTAAGTACGGTTAAAATTACTTTTCAGGATTAGTACTGGGCTGAAAGATGCAGCACTGAGGTCTCTCCTGATAACAGGTGAGTAAATCCGAATTCGTAGTTCGGCAGATTTTAGAGGAATATTTGCACAATGGTGAAGGGAGGGGCGGGGCCTGAGGTGACATCTGTGCAAACGCGCCCCGTGGCGCGTTTTAAGTTGGGGGATTAAGTCCCCTTGAATCATGAGGGTCTCTAGGGGCCAACTAGCCCACCAGGAACCTCCAGTATGCGCCAGGGGCTGCGTTGCAGAGACGTGTAGAGAGGCCACACCCCTTTACACCTCTCTGCAACGCAGCTCTGTGGCGCTTTCTGGATGTACCTGTTGGGCTAGTTGGCCCTCAGGGACCCTCAGGATTGAAGGGGATTTAATTCCCATCTTAAAACGCGCCACGGGGCCTGTTTGCACACATGTCACCTGAAGCCCCACCCCCTCCCTTCACCACTGTGCAAACGCGCCCCGTGGCGCGTGTTTAAGTTGGGGGATTAAGTCCCCTTGAATCCTGAGGGTTCCTGGGGGCCAACTAGCCCACCATGTACCTCCAAAAGCGCCACAGAGCTGCGTTGCAGAGAGGTGTATAAAGGGGCGTGGCCTCTGTACACCTCTCTGCAACGCAGCCCCTGGCGCATACTGGAGGTTCCTGGTGGGCTAGTTGGCCCCCAGGGACCCCTAGTATTCAAGGGGAATTACTTCCCCATCTGCAAACTGTTTTTTTTTTCCCCCTGAAGGGGGGCTATGTGGCCCCCCTTCCTTTTTCTTATTTTTGGGCCCTGGGGACCCCATCGCCCAGGGCCTTACCCCCTTTTTTTTTTTTTATTAAAATTAAACTGGAAGGGGGCCGCGTGGCCCCCCTCCCCTGGCCGAAAACTGCCCCGGGGACCCCATCCCCCGGGGCATGGCCACACTTTAACATTCCTTTTTAAGGAGGGGGCTGCGTGGCCCCCCTCCTCAGGCCTCCTTTTGCCCCGGGGACCCCATCCCCCGGGGCAGGCCTTTTTTAAAAAAAATTTAAAATAATTTCTGGGGAGGGGGCCGCGTGGCCCCCTCCCAGGCCACTTATGTCCCCGGGGACCCCATCCCCGGGGCCTGGCCTCTGGTTGGGGACTGTGGGGGTCCCCAAACCCCCACAGTCCCACCGGCTCCCGTGTCCTAAGGGAGCCGGCATTGCTTTCCACACGGGAGCAGCTAAGATGCTGCTCCCCGTGTGGAAAGCAATTGTCTTGGATATTGAAGCGAGAGCAGGTTCTCTGCCTCTCTTCCAATATCCAAGCAGTTTGCAATGACAGGACGGGAGCCGCGAGGCTCCCGTCCTGTCATTGCAAACAGCAGTGTCCCGAGGGTAGGCACCCCGGGACACTGCAGGAGCCGGCCCTGGGGGTGGCGGTCCCCAGTGCCACCACAGGCTCCAGGAGGGGGCCGCGCGGCCCCCTCCCCACATCAGCAAAGCCCCGGGAGGTGGTGGTCCTCGGGCTTCGGGGTCCAAAACGGACCCCCATTTTAATTTGTTAGTGCCCCGGGAGGTGGCGGTCTCGGGCGTGTGGGGGCCCGAGCCCCCCACACAGGAAAAAGTAAAAAAGAAGCCCCGGGAGGTGGTGGTCCCGGGCTGCGGGAGGGCTCAGAGCCCTCCCGCACCATTTTAAAAGGAAAGCCCCGGGGTGGCGGTCCTCGGGCTTGGGGGCCCTTGAGGCCCCCCATACATAAATTTAACCCCTCACCATGCCCCCGGGACTTGGGCCACCCGGGGGCAAAATACAATTGAAGCGCGGAGACCGCCTTTCGATTTTTTATCGGCAGGATGCGCGCACCCTGAGCGCATCCTGCCGATTTAAAAAAAAAAAATGCTTTTTCTGCCCAGGGGTCCTTGTGGGACCCCTGAGCAGACCTAGGGGGTCAGGGTGTTTCTACCCTGCTCCCTTTGTGCGCTTTGCGCACTTGTTTCTGTCCCTTGGTTCTACCGAGGGACAAAATGGCTGCCAACATTTCCTGAATGGAATGTTGACAGCCAGCTGACAGCCAATTAGCATGCAGCTCGTGATCGGGACGCAGCGCGCAGGGTGCGCTCAGGGTGCGCGAATCCTCCGTGCCCATAGATATATATGTACTTTTACTTTTGATTTTCTCAGCAACTACTGAACGGATTTACACCATTTAACAAAAAGGGTTCTTTCTGAACCAAGAACTACCTCTTTGCCAAATTTGGTGTAATTCCGTTCAGCAGTTAGCCGTGTCTAAAGTTTCCTATGGGAAAATGAATGGGGAAAACACGTTTTGGGACCCCCCTTTTTTCTCGGCCCCCGCTTGACGAATCACCCTGAGACTTTCAGGGTAGGAGCGGACCGGAGCGGGCCATAAAGTTTGAAAATTTCGCGAAGATTCGTCAACCGACGCAAGAGTTATTTCAAATAGAATGTCGCGGATTTCCTATGGAAAATAGGTCCTAACTATAACTATCTACTGGCGACCGCCAGTAGATAATACTGTATATATATATTCAAATAAAAAAAATATATACATAAATATATATTTATATATTTAATAAAATATAGACAGACATATTTACATGCATACACATATATATATACACTTTTTAAATATATATTTATAATTAAATCTAAATATATATATATATATATATATATATATATATATATATATATATATATATATATATATGTGTGCATATATATATACACACACACACATGCATAGACCCTTCCCACCCCAAAACCCATACCCACCGAAAACACTAAACACCCATAACCCACAAAAACAACTCTGGTGAACATTTTAAATTACTGCCAATTTGTGGTAATGTGCAGGGTTTGCATTGCTATGTGTTTTGACTATAGGCCCAAGAAGGAAACCATTCCAATGCTCTGGTATAGTGCATATGTTTAGGATTGACTAAAATATTTCTTAAAATTATTGCATGCTAGCAGGGATATATAACTTCAGTACGCCAGAGGTTAGCCTATCTAGTCCGTTATCAAATGCAGATTTGCCCCTGATGATTATGATGATTAAGGTGCACATGTAATCCACCATAATTGGTTTGGATCTATTGAGTGGAAGGAAGGACAGAATTTAATATAAACTTAGTCTCGTCCAGGAGCCAAAAACAAGTAAGAAAAACAAGTACACCGTGCATCATAGGAGACATGCTCCTGAGTGCTGGTTAAGGACAGGAGACTTGAACCATGAGCAACCAGTGACCAAAAACCCTCTAATCACAGAAAGCATTTGCTTCCAGTATCCTTTATTGTTATTTTGTAAGCTTAATAAGGTTCTTGATTATTCATGCTCATGTTTTGTTATTTGATACAATACCTATGCTGCAATGGCATTGCAATGTCTGAGGGATCGACACAACTTTCTGATACATCCTTATTGGATTTGGACTTCGAGCTCGAACCACACTGCCATATGTACTTACTGTATATTAAACCGTGGATTTGTATCTATTTAAATGATCTTGCAATAGCTATCAAAGATTCATAATTAGGAACAGATGTGTTAAGTATCCATTACATTTTCTTTCCTAAGGAGTCCTCACACACAGTTGATTGCTAAACCCAGAAAACATTATAGCTAAGAATTCAGGGATTCAAATTCATATTTCGCATTGTGTGGACTCAGACCAGTCACATTTAGGTAAGGGACCAATATAAAGCTGTTGATCACTTTGAGTGATTTCAACATAAAATGTAGGGCAATAAGCAAATTTGTTTTCAATTGTGTAATTGTACAGATACTGGGAAGTATGGGGAATGAAGTTTCATGTGAGGCGCTGAGCAGCAGTGCAACATGGTTCAAGGTTCAAAGGAAGCAAAGATCCGTGAAGATAGAGTTTCTTCTTTTCACATATTGAAGGTCCTGATGAAGTTCTTTCTCAAAGAAGAATTACATATTCCCATGTTGTAGCCCATATCTCAAGACCGTCCATAACTGAACCATAGTAAATTTCACCTTTGAAGTTATAGTATGATTTGAAATTGGGTTAGGTAATTCCAATACTAACAAAATATCCAACACAGTTATTACTCTATTATTGGATGACAGTACAGTATTCCTAACTTATGGTCTGTGAATAAAACTATAATTTGCTTGGCACCCATCAATTCATGAAAAAATTGACTAGTCAGCCCAAAATGGGCAATTAGAAACATGATGTGGGCCATGTTTGATATCTTCTGCTTACTTTCTCCCCGGACGATCGAATGACTGTTGATGCAAACAAAGTAATGTTCTTGAGTTTGAGATTGCAAGTCAAAGATCCACTTAGCGGATGTGATTCAGAGTCATTCGACATTATAAAAGAGTGAGTATATTGTGTTTCTAACATTTGGGCTTCAGAATCTTTATCCTCAGACTTCCTTAAGTAGTTCAATATTGCAGAATTGCTTCTTGTCTCTAAAACGTTTTTTCTTTTGTATATAATTTTTATGTTATACATTTTTGTGAGATTCACTCCTAGTGGCATGTGAAGTGCAGGGAGTTAATTTGGGTTCTGTTGGCGGGACAGGCTAGCAGTGCTCTTACTCAGGCGGCCTTTTCAGCCCCTACTGACTGCAGTCAGCCATCTCTATGGCAGTGGCACCTGCTAAGGGAGAAATAAAAGCAACATTATTAGAGAGATATGTGTTGTTTATTTAAACCTTCGGTATTCTTTGGGCAAGTCATGGCTATGGTCATAGTGTTAGTGATGTAAACCTGTATACATGTTTTAGGGTGCGAGATACTTTCAGCAAGGATTGCATTGGAAACGCTAATTGCAGGAGAGCTGTTAGTAGTCAATGGCTTCGTCTGCTGCGATCAAGAAATAAAGGTCCAGCTGCCAAAGAACCAAGTCCATTTCAATTAAATGATTATCTTAACAATGAGAGTGCATAGGGCTTCCAAAGATGCAACATTTGATTGATATTCTTCAACTTGTAATTTTGATCTTCATATTAGTCTTTTAATGATGTTACCACTAAGTTGCTCATTATGAGAATGCCAGAATTTAGTGTGGGTATACCAGGACCCCAGAGTCTCTGATTCTGAATAGTATCCACGCACCAAATTGTCGTGATTACAAATGTTCTCCCTAGAACCTGGAATAATTGCGCAGAACTGATAATACTGGGTCTTTATCCTTGTATTTCTTCCTGACTCCATAGAGAAAACTGGTGATATTTTCTGCCCGCTTGGAGCGGGCAGAAAGTGTCAGCTGAGTGGCTGGTGGGGGGGTTAGAGGTGGAGGTTTGTCATCTGATTAGGTTTCAGCCTGACTGGGGAGAGCATGGTCTGCTCCTCCCTTGCTGCTGCAGGAGTTGGCTGGGGACCGGTCTGTGCTGCTCCCCACCGCCCCTGCACTTATAGCATGAAAAATAAGTTTGGTCTCCGGGTCCAGAATTATTTGGGTCCGGAGTTTGCAAACTCAACAATTCTGGCCCAAGAGACATTTGGAATTGCGGGTGACAGATGTTTTCCCAGTATTATAGATGCGGGTCAAATTCTGCCACCCATAATGAGGAGCAAGGTGGAGAGCGTCAAGTTAAATGGGCAGTAAAGATCCCCCTACAATTAATGTCTCCAACAAAGTCACTCTTTTCTGTTATATGGTATCAATCACATAGCTACAACATTGGGAACATTTACAAAAGTCTTCCAACTCTGTGAGAGTAACAGTAGCATTTAAAGGTTCTGGAGTTGCTGCCGAGCAAGTAAACTTAACGATTTTGAGGTCAGTACACTTGCATCCAGATGAAACTTGAGTGCCTGAATCAGGCATGATAGAAGCTCTATTTTTAGGAACTAAAAATGAAGTACCCTAATTATCCAGCAGACAGGTGCAAAAACATTTGTTATCAGGCAATATGGAAGAGAAAATAAAGAATCAGATATTAACAATTGCAGCTGTGTGGGAGAATAATTTCCTGAAGTCTTCTTTTATATTGCTAGGAGTTGGTGATTCTCTAGAATTATTAGGCATACCTTCATAAAACAGAAAACGGCATATGTTTTTAATGCCACTAATAAAAGTTGTCATAGTGGGCAGTAATGGAGCAGAGGCTTTTAGGCTCCTTGTCAGGTTACTCTTGCCTTGAGATACAGCTTTTCTGGTGATTCCCCATTTGTTAAAGGCTCTCGTTTCCCTCTTTTTAGCAGATGAAACAATTCAGAATTGCAACCACAGTCGAGCCACAAATAATCTATATGTTCCTTAAATTAATGGGATGGTGTTACTCATACACCTCAGTTTTTATTGAAAGGTTCTCTGGCACACTGTTTGCAGGCATCTTCCGAGGAGAAGGCTGGGGGGAGTTCATTTATGAACGCTGCTATTGAATCCTTTCCTCACCTCCTTTCACATCATACCAGGTTGCGTCAATATTGGATCTTTGGTTGGAGTCTTGTTTTTAACATGCGACCTGGTTGGAGTCTTGTTTTTAACATGCGAGCAATCCCTGGTATTGTGGCATATCCTTTGACTTTCACCTGCCATCATGACAAACCCATGACAGTGCACTTTGCACATACTGCTGATGCCCTATGTCACCATGGAGGCATTTTTATCAGATGGAGGTTGGGATGGAAAGCCTAGACTGGAGTTTAGCGACCTCTTGCTCCCATCACTCTCAGGGCTCTCACCAGCAGGATCTTTTGGAATGTGGCACACATCCATCCATCAGACACCCAAAGAAGTTGGCATGGCCAAAAATAGAACAGGTAAAGATATCAACAAATCTGTACTTGAGATTTTCTGTACCTGCTGAACGGGTAATTGTGCTGTACCCCAAATAAACACAATTGATGGAGTTCTGGTGATATTAGATAGCGGCAGTTTCTGTGCTATTTTTTTAATCTTGAGTCAGGATCATTTACTCATATAAAGACGGGCAAACATCCAATTTTATCTGAGGGGCCACAGACAAACCTGAACCTACTTTAAATCCCAGATTGGTTATTACTGGAGAGAAGATGGGCAAAAGTCCTTATTGGTAAACCAGAAAATTTAGTTCAATAGCTCATTGCAGTCCCCAATCAATAACAAGCTTAAATTTTAACCAGCATCTATAGTATGGGGAATCCCAAATAACCCTCTAAAGTTTGGGCTATCAGATCAAACAAAGAGAAAAAGCTCTAGCGGGACAGATCCACCTATGGTGGTTTGTGAACAATAAGACAAACATTATTACGGGACATTAAAAACTATTTTTCAATACATAATTTCAGTGCTTAAATAAAGGTACCACCTTTCAAGTTGCCTATAAAAGCTATCAAATATCTCAAATGAGAACATGTTGAGTTGCCAATAATTTACCAGGACAAGTTGTTCACCAGGATGTTTATTGTCATGGAGCTTCCATAAGAAAGCTTGTACACAGGGCTCAGGAGATCACAATAACCGACCCACAACTCAAATCAATGCATGAATGGTTCCATAAAAGAACACAGCAGGAACCAAGAGCCTTACAATGAATCATTACATCGGTTGTATGATGGAACCCCGCCTGCATTTACCACGCATGCCTTTACACCGCAGTCAGTACCCCGACTGCTACGTTACCATGACTTGCCTTGGGGGTGGTGCTAAACTTTGGAATAGTATAAATTACTATTCCAATTCCAGTCAGTGTATCAGTAGGGAAGGTGTCGGTCTTAATCTCCAACACCAGTCCAACACGCATTCCCTAAAGCAAGTCGTAACGATTTGCGGGGTAAAGGAATGCGTGGTAATGTCGCAGTTGGGGTACTGACTGCGTTGTAAAGGCAGGTCGTGGTTCTGCTTTCGTGTTAAAGGATGTTTCCCATTACATCACATAAGAGATGACAGAGAAGAAATCCTATCTACAAATAACACACCTCTTTTCCCTTTATTATTTTTTATGCTTTTGTTAATAAAAAACAAAACGCCAAGATGTGGGATTACTAAACATAACAACAAAAAAACTAAAAATCGAAAATATACCAAGAAGAAAACCCAGCTAAATTAATTGAACAAATAATCTCTGTAGTACAAAAGACCTCAAAATGGTGGCAAAACATTGCCTAGAAAGTAATAGTTATACACCAGAGCATTCAATCAGTACACTAGTCCTGCTAACAGGTAACGCTATCCATCAGATATCCACCAATTGAGTTCCCTCACGTATATCTCCCCCCTCACTGTCATCATTCCGGACCTTAGCAATGTGTAGTTTCTCAGCGAAGCACCTTTCGCTTATATCCCATTTGGGATGTCATCAATGATGTCATCTATTATGTCATTTAACATGTCATGAGTGATGTATCATATGTGAGGTCATAAGCAGTACATAAAGAGCTGCAAGATATAGTTAGTTCACTAAACTATAACTGGAGGATTTCAGTGGGTTTTAAGTTCTAAAACACTAGCTGTGATCTCATTTCAACACTTAACTATAACCTCACTTTAATTTTGCCTTTGGAGAAGTTGGTAAATATGAAATTGTGCTCTGTTACAAACCTCATTTTCAGATATGGCACTGAAAACCTAAAATAGGAAAATTAACAAGGATGTAGTGAGTCTGGAAGTGAAATGCACTGCTGATCTCAAAAGAAAACGAAGCGGTCTACAGACAGAATACATAATATATTGGAGGTATAAATAATTAACATTTTCTCTCCCGCTGGATCTTTCTTGCTCACCAAGACACACATACACCATTTCCTGCTACATAATCATAGGTTTTTATAAAGCTACAAAAGATTAAAATGTCACTGAACATACAGGGCAGAGTCTCTGCCATTTCTATTGAAATGCTAGCTCCTGTGTTGTGCTAGGCTGTACAATGGTGATATTTAGAGAACCGTGCACCCGTTTTAAGGGTAATCTCTATCCAATGTAAATTCTACAGACACTGGTACACGGATCCTCGATAAAAGGAAACAGAAAATATTCCTTCTTTGACGTTCTCTTAGAAGAACCTGGTCTTTGAAATGAACTGTCCAGATCACGCAGCCCCCTCCCCCGCTCTATAGCCATGAAATGAAAAGAACGATTTATTTATTTCACAAGTAAATGTTGGAGCCCCATGTAGGGGTAAAACATCAGCAAGGAACATTTAAAAGAAAGATTAAAACATGAAGCAAGCTTTTGAAATTGAATTTGAAGAGGAAAGAGAGATTGGTGGCCCAATCATATAAGGTGAGCACTAGGATTGCTAATTTAAGATAAAACCACTGCCACAGTTTAAGGCCGACTCGTGTCTTAAAAGGTTGAAAAGCTGAAGTTCTGATATTTTACCACCTTAGACAGTGGTAAATGTTTTTTGTCACAGCAACATTAAATAAATGTGCTGCTTTTTGCTGCAAATATATTAGCATTTATTGAGATCTCTAAATAATTAACAGAGCACAACACAATAACATAGCACAAGCAGAAATAAAAACAAACCAGAACACAACACTAGCAGAGTACTTCACAATAATAACCCCATGCAGTAATGCAGCACAAAACACTCAACACATCACCGCCAGAACAAAACACAACACAACAAATTTACAAAAACATTCTGGTCACAGATTACTACCTTCACAAATGTGCTTTTATGTTATGGCGGTAAAAGGTGTTTGGACGAAATACTGCTTTATTTACCACCAAGGACATGTAGCAGCACCACTCAAAAATATTTTGTGATCTGAATTTGAGAGTGTTGTATTTTAGGTATGCAGGATTGTAGTTCAGTACTGAACGAAAGGTGGTTGTAATGGAACAGGTGACCGGGGCAGCTGTGGACAGTTGGGAAAGCGAATAGAGAGTGGATGTTAGGACCCGTTCACACACAGATACCTCATATAGGAGAAAGGTCTTCATTATAGGCGGTCATTACAAGTATTCTGGTAATAGTAATTTGGTAGTACTTGGAACAACATTTGTAAATTGCGAAATGCTTCTTGATGACCAACGTGATGACCTCAGTACAAATGTCCTGTTTTTTTCACGATAAACCCCTTCCACCAAATAGCTCCTTATTCCAGTGGTATTGGTACCTCAAGGGGGGATTTATGATGGTAACCCTGAAGGTAATCTCAAAAACGAGAAATTACTGGGGGATTCGTAATTACACAATAAATCCTAATTTTCCCTTGTGTTTTTTTCACCCAGACATTTCAGATGCAGTCACTGCTTGAAAAATCTCTGATCCTCAAAGTTACTGTGCATCTCGTAATTCCAGTGTGGCCTGTAACTCCAGTTAATGGCCCCCATCTGAATTCCACTCACATAGAGTAGCAGAAATGGAGGCTCTGCGTGAGAATTCATCCCATGTCAGATGGGTTATGCTCTTAACTCTGATGCTGCTAAACTCAGAATCACTAATGAAGAACAGACGAGTTTCATCTCAATCAGAATTGGGAGACTTCTACTCTCCAAATCATATTAAAGAAGACGAAGGTGTATGGACACTTGCATCATCACCGTGTTGGTTTAACAGCAAACTTGCCCGTTTTTTTGTTCCATGATAGAGTTCTTCGCTGTTTGAATTCCTGACTATGGAGTGGGCACCTGCTTCAGGAAAGACCTTTGCACCAAGCTGATATATTATTACAAATCAGAAAGGAAAAATAAAATAGGAATTATTCCATCTCCCTATCACCGTTTGAAGTATGCACACCTCCAAATCATGTCTTTATGGTGCAATATAAAACCCCTATATCAGCAAGTCTCAAGTTCTCTTCAAATGCTCCTTTTCATCCAATCTCACAATTAGTAGATTTCCAGGGACCACATGAAAATGAACTCCAACGTTTCTAATCAGTAGGCCGCTGTGTATTAGGGCTACAATAGAGAATCCTCACATTTCATAGTGAGGGTGGCAACCACAGAAGAACCTGTTCTGACCTGTAGGGGGAGACTGTAGCACTAAGAGGGTATTACTAAATCCCCCAATGCAGCTGCACTGCTTGTAGTTTGTAGTAATTCACTAGAGGCGTCAGGAGTGCGCAGGTAAGTTCATTACTACATAACGAGCTACGCGGTAGGGGAGGTCGGACGCATTGGAGCTCCTCCACTGCCAACACTGGTTTAGCTGCCAAATCTCACAACATTACATTGTAAACCACCGCATCGTAGCATTCCTGTGAAGAAATCTCCGCAACACAAGATTTCAACTCAGGTTAAAAAGTACAAAGTACAGCATTTCATTTAGAGGGTGGCAACCAAGGAATAATCTGTTCCGACCTGTAGGGGGGGACTGTAGCACCAAGTGAGTATTACTAAATCCCCCCATGCAACTGCAGTCCTTGTAGTTAAAACATAAAAAAGCAAAACAGTTGTACGTTTTTATAGATCATCGGCAACACATATCCCTCCGTGCAGTACTGCAAGAAATAGCGTTCTTATAATTAACCAAATAATATGATAGGTTATGTTAATGGCCAGACACTGGCGGTACTAAAACTCTTTAATCATTTTATTTAAGTTGAATGAAGGTAGACATCAGCTGTAAAAATAATTTAGACCCTTAGAATGATGCAAATAGTAGAAAAGGGGGCCCCCAATCCGAGTTGAAAATCTCTAATTTGCTGGCAGTTTTCACTAAAAATACCCTTCAGTAGTTGGGTTAGGGTTTAGGGCTTCAGGTGGTAAGGGTTGCAGGCAGACAGCATATCCCTATACATACATGGCATACCTTTATATGGAGCAGTATCTAAATAATAACTCAAAAGACTGTTGTATATTTTTAGATCCTGTAGCAAATACTTCAGTATTAGGATCCACTAGGGTACCATTCTTGTGGACAGATGGTCACCATCTCCCTTAGCTGATAGTTTCTTACGAATTAAGAAAGACACCTTCAGATACTTGGGGGATTCACATTTCCTAGATGTAAGGAATACGTTTATGACAATAATTTGGCTGTATTGCTAACATATTTTAAGGAAGATGTAGTGTACTGGAGAAAGCTCCTAATGTTTCTTCTCAGAGGAGTTGAAGTGTTAGAATTTATGTGTTGCCATGGTTCTTCTACTTTTTAGAGATACATCTCTATTGGGTCCTTAATGGGTTATATATGTTAGCAGTAAATCCACGACACTCATGCATGTCAACTATCGCACTTCACTACTAACTATACTGAATTACAGAGTATCCCAACAAGAACAATTATACTATAACTCAATGCATTTAGTGCGCAGGATCCCTTAGTCATAGTGCTGTGTGTGCCGTGTGTTACCGTGGGGAAAAGAATGCATATGGGAGCTAGGGCTGCCTAGAATTCGACAAGGTCTAGCGACGGTGGATGTGTTATCATGTTCTCACTTGGGCCGTTTGTACAAGAATGAATGCTCATTGAATTTTGTTATACATGAAAAGCTCCATGATCAATCTGAGCACTGTAATAGATATTGTCCTTCATGTTCGATTCCTGGGATGGTGTTGTTTGATCCCTTTATGTTATTTTTCCTTTGCTTACTTTTATCATGTCGGAAAAAGTAAAAAACTAGTAATACTTTAAAAATACTGTTTAATCAATCGATCAGCATTTGCATAACGCAGCACTGTCACCCCTAGGGGTATCTGAGCGCTGACGGTGCTGTGTTTCCGTCAAAGAGCCAGGCCTGGTGGGTGCTGTTCGGAGGTGGACGGCAGGGCATTCCAGGTCCTGGCAGCGATGTAAGAGAAGGAGCTGCTACCGATGCAACTGCGAAGGATGCAGGGTTGGGTGCAAGGCTGAGGGAGGTGGAGTGCAGGTGTCTAATTGGGTAGGTGGAAGCTCAGTCAGTAGTTGATGTAGGATGGTCCTAGGTTGTGTAAAGCCTTGTATGCGTGCGTGAGGATCTTGGACTAGCATCTCCTCTGGATGGGTAACCAGTGGAGGTTTCTGTGGAGGGGGTGATGCAGGTCTGTCTGGGGAGGTCCAGAATTAGTCTGGCTGTGGTGTTCTGTATGGTCTGGAGTCTTTTGAGGAGCTAAGAGAAAATTCCGGCGTAGAGAGTGTTGCCTTAGTAGAGGTGGCTGGTGATGAAGGCCTTTATGGCTGTCTGTCTAGTGTTGATTGTGATCCATCTGAAGATTCCGCGGACCATGCAGAGGGTGTGGAATCACGAGACGACTGCATTGACTTGTCGTTTCATGGTTAGTTGGCTGTCGAGAATGATGCCGAGGTTGCGTGCATGGTCTGTCGGTGTGGGTTTTGGTATGAGTTGTGCTGGTCACCAACTGTGGTCCCATGCAAAGGTGTTCTTCCTGAAGATCAGTGCTTCTGTTTTGTCAGAGTTGAATTTGAGGCAGCTGTCCCTCATCCATTTGGCTACGTCGGTCAGGGCGTTGCAGAAGTTGGTTTTGGCGTTGGAGGGATCTTTGGTGAGCGTGAGGATAAGCTGAGTGTCCTCAGCTTAGAAGATTATGTTGAGTCCATGGGATCTGACAACATCTGCGAGGGGCGTCATGTAGATGTTGAACAGGGTGGGGCTGACGATGATCCTTGGGGTACGCCACATATAATGTTTTGGGGTGCGGAGGTGAAGCGAGGCTGTTTGGTGCAACGTTCCAAACGTTCGACCTTCCATTGACCAATAGTAGCATGGGTACTCTCTTTTCATTGGCTGTGTTAATCTCTGCTACAGCCATTGCTCAGTACATCAAGGTTTCCTTTTTGACTGTTGCTTCTTTGTTTATTTATCAGAAAAAAGGGGGGGAGGAAGAGGAAAAAACTGGGTCCACCCTCCTCAATAGTATATACACAACAATAGAAAAACCCAGTAGGGGGAGAGCTTAGAAAATGGCAAATTCTCCACCGCGATGGAAACCTTAGAAAAACATAGTTTTTCTTAGAAAACCCTCACCCACCAGGGTTTCCCCTTGGTGGCATGCTTCATCATTGTGGTTCATCCTGATCCGCTGCGGAACGAGGCGTGCTAAAATACCTGAATAGTAGGACCCCTTACTTCAGCAAGGCTGTCCTCTGCCTTTTTGCCTAATCAGATCCCCGGAGACTGCATCCTACCGGTGTGTGTCCCGGGGAGGCTGTTTAAACAGACGCGTAGCGGGTAACTTCCTCACACGTGTGTCTAAAAAAGCTAGACCGCTCGGTGTCTACAAAATGGTCGTCTGTATCAGAACACAACCGTGGCCATTGGTGTATTTTTTCAGAGACAGAAAACTGTTCTCATAAAGATTTTATGTAGGTCCCGAGGAAGAACCAATAGGGGCAAGGCTCGAAACATGTTGACCGATTTGAAAAGACAAACTCATTGCAACCTATTTCTTCCTACAGAACCCCCGGATTTTAACCATACCAGCTAGAGGCAGGAATTAAGTAGGGGTTCTACTAGTCAGGTATTTTTAACTTGATAGCACTTACATTCCACTCCCCTCACAAACACTGTCTTTATCATAGACGTTATTTCCAAGTGCTCCCGCGTATTTGCTTGGTCGTAGCACGCCTCGATCCGCAGCGGAACAGGATGAACCCCAATGATGAAGCATGCCAACAAGGGGCAACCCTGGTGGGTGAGGGTTTTCTAAGAAAAACTATGTTTTTCTAACGGCTTCTTTGTTTATGCCAGACATAATGGTTATTCATCTGAATTTGAGTGCGTCTCTTGTTATGTTCTGGAGAAATGAAAATACTGTCTGCCAGTTGCTGCAAAGTAAGGGACAGTCAGAGAAGATAGTCAGTTTGACAGCAGGGAGAGCACATGGCACTCTGAATTCTATCCCCTTTACTCACTTTACCGGCAGCATAATATAGGCTGAATAAAGTTTAGAACGATACTGATGCAGGTTGGCTAGTTTTAGTACGTTGTGCATGAATTCAATTGATCGGGGCAGGTCTGAAGCTGTCACGTTAGGACCCAGTTTGTATTGGTGCGATTAGTCCTTGGTATAAATCAGTTGTATTGTATCAAGCTGATCACATTTAAGTGATCAGTCTACAGGCGAGCGTTTGCTAAGTACTTGCCTATGTCGTCCCCGTCTTGCGTGCCCAATTTGTCAGTATTTAAAAATAAACTTCCCACAAACAGCATATTGGACCTGTAATGTCAGTGAAGTTATTAACTGCCCTTCTCAATAAAATGACCAATCATCCTAATAACATGATCGCCAGTCTTTTCGGCCCACCTATCTCTAAATGGATCCGGACTCAATGGATTAGGTATTACTGATGTGTATCTACTGATAAATAGAAGATGTTAATATTTGCTGATATCATGCCGGATACAAACTAAGTTCAGGAGAGCCTTCACTTGTATCTGTTTGAAATTTTTATATTGCCAATACTTAAGCAGACATCCTGGCATGTTTTTAGTAGCAACTAAAACTTCCTCATATGGCACTCTTTGAGCATTTGCAGGTAGCAGAAGTTCTAATCTGGCGCACATGACTGACCTGATGGTGCAGCTAGAAATCCGGAATGGTTTGGCCACCTAGTTTGGTTTAAGTTTTAAAAGCAGATTTCCCTTCTCAGTTGGTTGCCTGTCCAAATAAAGCCATTTATAACTGATTCAAGTTTGCAGAAGAATAGAGTAGGAACATATATCAGAAAATCTCTAAAGAGCTCGAAAGATCCCTGTGTGCGATGAGAATGGTGCAGTATTATGGTTGCCTTCAGGGTGACTCTTGAGAGCATTCACCCTCAGAAAAGGCATCCCATGGCAACATTACAGATGACCACCATGAGCACAAACCTATAAGTTGCTGAAGTTGAGATGGAGTTGGCTTCTGCCATGGGTAAGTTGGTGCTCTTGCATCGCATTCATAGTGGTTTCTTCTGATACCTGGGGTATCTCTCCTCGACTGGCAGTGTCAGGAAGACTGATGCTCAATGTAGAAGGCTACTATTTATGGTATTCCTTCTATTCTGAACGGAAGACAACCCCGTAATACCCGAGGATCATAATCTTCAACAGGTTGATGCCATCAAGTAGAGCCAATGATGATGAATAAGAGAATGTTTATTATATGGATTTGGCCATACTTGGCAACCGTGTCACTCCCCAAGATAACAATAGCTTTGAAAAGGAACAAGTCTTACTTGACAAATCCAAAAGATAATTAAAGTCTAGATGACTTTTTAATATCAGTAGAAGCATTAGCTGCAAATTATCTCTTATTGCGTTCAATGGACAAGTATTAGCAATGCCAATCATTTTGGCTTTTAAAAATTGAAAAGATTTTCTAAAACTTTAAGACATATACAGAACAAGCACAGCAGTGCAATCTTCTATCTCCAAATTATTGTGCTAGTTATGCATTATTTATATCTACCAAATATTTATGAAAAAAGACTACGGATGCAAGCCGTGCTCATTGCGATCCTACGGCAATCCAGCCCGGCTTCGCGCTATTGACAGGATTCTCCCCGCAATTTACTTTGGAGCGTGACTCCTTAGGCCCTCGAATTCGAAGCCTCCTATTTGACTGGTGAAACAATCTATTATTAAAGAACCTTGGATCAGACGTTCATGAGGATTTTCACCTGTTTTTCCATCTGTCAGCTACATTTGGGGCTATCGCTACATGGTGATACCAATTATCCATTTTTTGGGAGGTCTTTGGACCAGTTGTCCCCACTAATCCTATGAGTGCTGACTAGACTACCCTCCGTCTTGCGACTTACTAGATATTGGATGCTCACTGCCCTGATGATGACCTCACAATAATTTGAGGTTGAAATGCCATTGATCACAGACATATATAGACTCCACTCTCTAAACCTTAAAAAATAATGAAAGTAACCAGAAGTCATATGACTTTTTAGCTTTTTCAATTCAATGGTTTTCACTGGTCACTTATCACTGCACATTTCTTCATGTGTGTGAGCACTTGATCTTTTGAAAATACTGCAAAAAATACTACTTTACTGTGAAAATAAAGTGTCACAAAGCAGAAATTGTGCATGTCTCAAATATTTGAATCATTTTGGTTTATGTGGGGTTAACATATGTATTACGCACATACTATGGTGCTTTAATTCTTTAAAAAGCACAATAATTATTTTTCTCGGATTCCTCTCTGTATATAATGTAGAGCGTATTTTTCCAGGATTAATACCACATTGAACCAGTAAACATATTGTATTACCCTAGGTTCTCTAAAATTTTGGGGCTACCCTTGTTTTCAATAGCTTTGAAAAGGCACAAGTCTTACTTGAGACATCTAAAAGATAATAAAAATCTAGACAACTTTTTAACATCTACAAAAGCATTAGCTGCAGCTTATCTCTTATAGAGTTCAATGGACAAGTCCTGGCAATGCCAATCATTTTCGCCTTTAAAAAGTGAAAAGATTTTCTAAAGCTTTATTAAGATATTTATAGAACAGGCATAGCAGTTCAATCTTCTACCTCATAATTATTGTGCTAGATACGCATTATTTATATCTACCAAATATTTATGAAAAAAATGGCACCAATTGTACTTAGAATTTTAACGGTTGCGAACATTCCATTTCGGCGTTTGTGATTGTTAAAATGTTTTTTTCCTATGTATTAATCCTATTTTATGAGTCAAAAACTTTTTCTGACTCCTAATATGGGATTCGGAATGGATGCTTGTAGGGCTGTGTTGAAGGCATCCCTTACAAACACCAAAACGGTATCTTATGTATCAATGTTTTGCGACCAAAATCCAGTCAATAAACATTGACCATTTAATGGCATCTCAAAGGAGGTGGTAGTGCATTTGCAAAATGGAAGCGGTCCTTTTAGTACTCCTTCTGCTTTGTGAATATAATATAAAACAGTTTGTTAAAGAGGGGGCAGTGGTACGGTAGACCTCTACCAACTCCCAAACACATTTTCCTTTAAGGAAAAAGGGCTTCTTTAAAAAAAAAAAGAAAGTTTGCTTTATTTAAAAGCAGTCACAGGCATGGTTGTATGCTGATCCCAACAGGCCATCATCCCTGTTATGGCCTTCAATTATAGTGAGTCGCACTTTATTACCTAACTTATTAATAGTAAGGTAATAGGAAATAGGTTGGATTGTTACCCATTACAAATCAAATTTTAAGAACCGGTCGTTTAGTACTTAGTTGGTTTTAAAAAAAATCATTACTGGGTGCAAAAATACTGGTCACAATTTGCTACCAGTATTTTGCTACCAGATATTCGTACAACTATTCAATGATTTTCATCACATGTTGTTTTATACTTGCATGATTGTTTCTATTCCAACAGTTCTATCAAGGAACAAAGTGAATCCACAAGGGGTATTACACTTTAAAGCATGAAAATATATCTCAACTCTTTTGCGTTGTAGGTTTTGTGTGTGTGTTATTTTAACCTTGCAAAAGTACAGAGGACGAAATGTATCAGCTGAAGGAAATTATATGAGGCCTCTGTGTAGGTGTTTGGACAAAATATTGAGTTCTAAATATCGTAGACAGAAATATCAGAAATTAAATATCGTGATTCAAAAATATTGTGATGCAAAAATATTGTTGTCAAGAATATTGTTTTTTGGGTAAGTAATATTGTTTTTAAGAATATCTCGATTTTTAATATCGTTTTCTGGACTATAGGTATAAATATTATTCTTTTTAATTATTTTAATTTGTTCTAGTTCGAATATTAACTTTATGTGTTACTGTTGTTTGTATAATTGCAATAAATGTTGTTAAATATAGTTTGTAATTTGAAATGATTTAGAAATTTTTATTCAATTGTTAATAGTCATTTATAGTGTCGCAGTGGGTTGTTGGGTTAGTAGGGGATAGGGTGGGAAGTTAATTAAGTACGAATTAATTAATTAATAAATAATTAATTAATTATGTGATTGATATTAATTATGTAAATTATGTAATACTGATTTTTTTCATTTATATTTAAGTGTCGGTTGGGCTAGGTTTGTAGGGGTCTAGGGTGGGAAGTTAATGAAGTAATAGTTAGCAATTATTTATTAATTTAGAATGTATTATTTAATTGATTACTAAAGATGTAAATTACTCAATACTTATATATTTTAGTTATATTTTAGGTGTGGGTTGTTAGGTCTGTAGGGGTTTATGGTGGGGAGTTAATTAATTGACAATTACTAATTGTTAAGTGATTATTAATTATGCAAATTGTGTAATACTTATAGATTTTAGTTATGTTTTAGGTGTGAGCTGCTGGGTTTGTAGTGTTATACGATGGGAAGTTAAGTAATAATTAAACAATTATTTTAGTAATTATTTTTTTAAATAGTAAATAATTAATACAATTTTGTAATAATAAATTATTATTAAAATAGTAAACAATCATTTAAAATTGATATTTGATCATTAATTAGGTAAACTGTGTTTTAGTTTAATGGTAATTAATAATGTTTATATTAAGAGTTTAATATTGTTTCTAAATGAATAGGGTTAGTCAAATATGTAATGTGTTTGAAGTTAAGTACTTTCCCTACTGTTGCATAGACTAAAGTGGGAATAATAAATGTAACCCCTCCAAAGTCCAATGCTTTCCCTACTTTTTGCATAGACTGGTGTGGGAATAGTAAACCTTACCCCTCTGAAGTCCAACGCTTTCCCTACTGTTGCGTAGACTGGAGTGGGAATAGTACGTTTTACCCCTCCGAAGTGCTGTTTGAAGTAGTACTCATAAATGTAACGCCTCCAAAGTCCAACACTTGTCCTACTATTGTGCTGTTTGGTATGGGAATAGTAACTTTAACGCCTCTGAAGTCCAACACCTTCCCTACTGTTACGCTAACTGGAGTGGGAATAGTAAATGTAACCCCTCCAAATCCAACGCTTTCCTACTGTTGCTTAGACTGGAGTGGGAATAGTAAATTTAACCCCTCTGAAGTCCAACGCTTTCCCTGCAGTTGCATAGACTGGAGTGATAATTGTAAATCAAACCCGTATAATTTACATTATATTAAGGTTATGTACTATAATATTTAAGATTTACTATTTTAAACTGTATACATATTAAAAAATGATATTTTTTTATGTTTTTGAGCAGTATTAGTGTTAAATGATATTTTATTTCCAATATTTTTTAACTTACCATTATATGCATAGGGACACAATATTTCGGTAAACAATATTTTTGACACAATATTTGTGTCGAACGATATTGTTTACCTCGATATTCTGCCAGTGTAACTGGTTGGTGAGAAAACATGATGGATTATATAGGATTCATTAAAAGTGCGTGCTTAACTCTACGATATAGCATCCTAATGTTACTCTTTGAACAGATTTTTGGAATACTTTGAATGGTGTGCAATAAGACATTATGCAATTGTTGACTAATTGATTTTAGTCATGTAGTTGTTAGCTTGGTAGCTCCCAAATTAAGTACCGTTCACCAGGTAAATTATTTCGTGACATTAGAAGGGGTGTCTGTTCAAAGCTCAGTTGTCTATTCTTGCTTCCTTCAATATTAGATTGATTGATTTTATCTCACATCTTTGCCACTTGGGATTTTAGTGCAAAGAAATGAAGGCACGTGTTAGGAACAGTCAAAACTGATAAGAATGAAATGCGGTTAGATATCTGATAGCAGAAACAGTCAGAATACATCAAGTATAAATAATATAAAAATAGTTATGCCATGCCAGTGAAAATAAAAGTGGTCCAATAAAACATGTTATTTAGAGCAAGGCGAGTGTTCTAAGAATCATAAATTCTCACATTGCCACAATGAAATGGGTAAATCCCAAAGTACAGCATAACTAAATTGATAGAAGGATTTACTATCCTTGCAGATTCCTTGTTTCAATCACTTTACACAGGAAACCAATTTGGCTCATCTTATAAAAGGTCTATTTAATGGTGTGTTATCCCATTACAGTGGTTTAATCACATGTGTGTGTTTTAGTTCAATTCCTCTTTTTATATGTTTTGCACATAAAAAACAGCAGAGCATAAATCATATAGGCAAATCCACTGAGAATAATTTGGTATTAAACATGGTCTTTCTGCATATATAATAGATGCAAATATACACATGCACATGTGCCCTGACACTCTTATAAACGTATTCATGTGACTTGGTTGTATAATGCCATCTGGGGTTCTGATGATGGCCTTGCAGGGTGTGAATGTCACAATAACCACAAAATGCCGGATGCTACTTTAAATGTTCTTTTTATTTACCATGTTTGAATTTAGTTTAGCATGAAAGTGTATTTTTATTTCAAACAGGAAAACAATTATTGAAAACATTAAGTTGTAATCTCTGGTGTTTTTAATGTTCTTTGTGAGTTGTGGTAAAAATAATAGAAACAGTTCAAGAGAAGAATAAATACCTGAAAGAAGCTGGTATGGTGCGTTTACTGTTCAAACTGAATGCCATGAATGGAAACTGATTAGTTGGAATGAAATTCGACTGGGAAACACATTTTCTATGTTTTCAAGTGGCTGAAATAATCCTAAATCCAAGCAAAGATTAAATTCCAATGAGTTATGGAAATTGTTTCAAATGTAAGGCATCTTTAACTGGAATTATAGGTTTTAAAGATTCTACAATTTGGCAATAAAGGTACCCAAACAATATTGTATTTAGGTTGATTTTAAATCAGTTGGTTAATTTTGGAACTCGAATGTGTACTTTTTCAAGGGTGAATATAAAAAAACATAAACGTGTATTTTTTCCTTTTGCTCATAAACTTTAAATGGTATTTCATTACATCACGAAACATCAACATTAATAACATAACTGAAGAAGTGGAAAGCAGGAAGACATGAACAACAAGGGTAACGAGTAGAAGAATAGGAACTTGGATTAGCTGCTGGGTGGAGAGGATATGGGATGCAACATTTCCTCCAGCCTCACAGTACTTGAGTACTCTGTGATTTCTGATTTACATGTTGTTCTTCTATACGATTTCGTCATGCCCAGTCTTTACTAGTCTTTAAAATTACCCATATTTAATAACTACCTTAAAGATGGCACCAACTGCATGGAAAATTGCAGCTTTGCTTAGCCCAAACCACTTCTAATGGCAACTACAACTTTCGGCAGGTGCAAAGGCATCTTCTGCCAGGCAGATCCTGCACCACAAGCAAAGTCAATCTGAGTTCTCAAACTTCACCTCAATATTCTCTTCTGGCACCTGCCTGCTTACTGTGTGTCCGATTCTGTAAAAAAGGCGTTATTCCTGGTTTATTCCGGAATTCCCAGGAGTAAGTCACATCTACCCTGAATAATTTCCATAGCGAGAAACATCCAAAAAAATATACACCAGCTGATTGCTTCTCAGTGCTGAGCCTACGTTTCAGCTCACTGGCATTTCACATGGGCACCTGAGCTGTAGCTCAAGAGGGCACCATCCATTAATGTGTCACTAGGTGTAGTAAGCTATCATATACCTCACTTGCTGCTTTTCTGCAATTTTATTAATTTCCCTTTACTTGGGAGGGCTGTGTCTTTTATGAACATTACATAGCTAAATGGTGTAAATAAAATATAGTTATTAAATGGTAAAACGCTTTATTTTTGTTGTTAACTTTGAAAATGGACATTTTGCCCTGTCACGGTTGTTCTATCCCCTTCCTTCGCTCTGTCTGGTGCTCTCATCTACCGTCCTCCTGATGTGTCGGCGAACTCTCTCCTCCCGCTTGCTGATACCCTTGGCCAACTTTTCCCTCTTCTTGCAAATTTCGTGGCGTTAGGGGATTTCAATCTTCATGTTGATGATTCTAATAATGAACCAGCGCAACAATTTGTGTCCTCTTAATAAGATTTTAGTTTGGAACAGTTGGTCAAGGAACCTACCCATTTGGCAGGTCATACACTTGACCTAATTTTTTCATCTACTGACACGATCAGGGTCAGACCGGCTCTTAAGTTTTCTTTGTCCGACCATTTTATGATACATTTTGATATTCTCTCCCCAGGCAGGCTCAAGGACCAATCTTGACAACCTCCAGACCTTGGACCAAGATAACTGAAGCATCTCTTATGGCTATGTATTTATAACTTTCTCCTTTCCTCTTATGTGCTGTCCGCTAGCGCTGGGACACCTCCTTGGAGGTAGCTGTGCACTTTACAAATGCCATGAATTAAATTGAATTGGCCCAAGTTGTGACTGAGCCGGTAAAGAATGAGGCATTCATGCACCTGTGAAATGCAAATGCTGTGGGATGCTCTAGTTACTTGATATGATAAATAACTCCTATTACGAATTTTCCCTCAGAACAATGGAAATTACTTGCGGAGTCTGTGTTTTCCGCACTAAGGGGCTGATTACAATGTCATGCGGAAAGCCTCCTCCGGACAGTCAGAATCTCCTTGACTGTGTCGGAACCCTTCCAACCGACTCAGCCGTTTTACAATCCGCACAACCGATGACTATGTTTGTGGTCGGAAGGTAAACCACGCGGTCATTCCGAATCAGTTCCGACTGGCTCTCAGAGAATTCATGTCAGTTGGAACTGCATCGTACACCTCTATGAACAGCGTTTCCGACCTCGCGATTACAATGTCGATTTCCAACACCCTTTCCGAGTCGGCCTGTCCAACACGAAAAGGCTGTTGTAAAGTGACTTTGGGGGCCCCTAGCAGGGCCCCCTTCATCCTGAGGCCTCCAGTTGGGGACCGAGGGGGTATCTAAGGGACCCCCCTGGAAAAACCCTGCACTGTATGGCAGGCACCGTGGGGTACCCGCCGCAGGGTGCAGGGTTTTACAGACACACCCCATTTCCCCATAGGAGCCTGTGTTGTTGGGTGGAGCACAAGCTCCCATAGGACACAATGGGAATCCGACTGAACAGTGTTCGGTCGCATCGTAATCGGGTGGGCGGAACCGCCGACCATGAGTCGGTCCGTCCCGATTCCATGTCGGTAAAGTTTCCGGCCGACATCGTAATCGGCCCCCAAATTCCTTATGTGTTTGAGTTTTCTTGCATTAAATTTCCGCGGGTTTGACCTAACAAAATTTACCTTCTGAAAATTGTGATTGGTTCGGTAATTATTGCATCTCTTGGAATTCCAACCCACTCTTAATCAAGCCCTCTGCCGGATTTTGCTTTACTTCTCCTTTTATCTTACATAGAATATTAAAATGTGCCAGAGTCTACTAGCATTTACTGTCATAAATAAAAGTTGAGGCATAGTGTTCCGCTGAATATGGCGCTGGGCAGCAAGGAGCCCACGGTCAGGTTGTACCTTGTGCGGTGTCTGTATTTGCCGGGTGGATTGATGGGGGATAATCCATTCTCTCATGTGGCCTCATGTTCTTACCTTTGCAAGAGTCTGCTCTGCTTCCCGATATTGCACTGTCAAACAAATGTTTTAGATGGCTACCCAGCGTTCACATCTTCCTTAAGCCTCATTTTCTTTATGGGTTTCCCTATACATTTGCTCCCTTTTAGATGATACATCTGAGGATTGGTGGTTTCTTAGGGTCTGCAGTCGGGCAATTTGTTATTTCAGCTTGGGTAAAGCCTGGGTTGCAGCAATGTTGAATTTTCACACTATTTCATTCCTGCTTTACTCCCAAGGCGAGACAACAAGTGGCCCGAATAATTACGACTCTTGCGGAAACCCCTGTGTGTGCAATGAACGGAATTCTGAGTTGTATGGACTTTACTGCACATGGTAATTTCCAGGGGCCATAAAGTGCAGACCCCCATACCATTTTGTTAGGTCAAACCTGCCAGACGCTAAAATGGGAAAATAGCCCAGTAATTACTCGAACATGGAGATTTTGGTGTTTCAACCACCAAAATCTGCATGTTTTTCACTACTTACTGGAGTAAACCTCTGAACTGGTGCTTTTATCGTACCTGATCAATTCCAAACCCCATGGTGCCTGATTGTGTCAGGTGTGATCAATACCAAATGCCCCTCCGCCTCTATTGTTATCAGGCCCTATTCGATTCGAAATAAATGAATTCTCTCACCCCATAAGTAAAGTACACGGATTAGTGCAGAAGGCATTGGCATGGCATAACTATTTTTATATTATTTATACTTGATGTATTCTGACTGTTTATGCTATCACATATGTAACAGCATTTCTACTCAGTTTTGACTGTTCCTAACATATGCCTTCATTTCTCTGCACTAAAATCCCAAGTGGCAAAGATGTGAGATAAAGTCAATGCAATGTCCACCACCTTCAGTTTTTTGTAACCGACATCTCTAGTAATTATCTCCTCAAAAATTGTATAAAATATGACGAGAGCATGTGTGTGTGACAGTAAGAGGGACTGTTTTCCCAAAAGTGGGGAGAAACTGTCCATTTAAATCTTCTGGAAGGAGAACCTCAAGTTTATGGTTCTCGGCCACCCAAATTAAACACATGCAGTGCTTAATTTGGGCCAAGTTGTAGATGGTGGTGCACCAGGACTCATCTTTGGAGAATGGGACTTAGTTTACATCTTCCGACTTTGACCTATGTAAAATAAGACAGAAGAAGGAAAGAGGGACAACGGAGGGGGCCGAGAAAGACTGAAAACCAATGACAAAGGGGGAAAGCGGAGATATAACCGAACCTGCAAGAATCAGATAGAGACAAGGGTCTGATTGCAGGAATCAGATAGAGACAAGAATCAGATAGAGACAAGGGTCTGATTCCCCAAAAAGGTGTGGGCTTAGTTCTGCGACTTAGCGTGAAAGCACTTTTGAAATTGTTTTGCTTTTTAGAAAGCAGGTGTGTTAGTATGCCCGGAAAGTCACAAAAGTCTCAGGCTGGCAGTTACTGTTGCACCTCTCATGTGACTTTCTTAAGGCTGTCTATTTATTCCCTCTGTGCAGAATTGTATACAGCATTCAGTTCTACACAAGGGGAAGGGCCGGTGAAATATGCAAAAGCCCAATTTTTTAATTGTTTTTCTATATGGGAGAAACATCTTTCCCCAAGGAGAAAGCTCTCCTCCCTACACAACCAGCCAAACCTGGGGGCAATCTGTTCCCCTTTGTATCCTGAAAGCTTAGTTCTCCAACCCGAAATTTTCTGACCATTTCCAGTTTGTGAAAGGGTTGACTTCAGTTTGTGAGTGCCCACAAAGGTACATGAGGCATTTTCAACAGTAAAGTTACATTTACAGACAAAAATACCTTTGTAATTTGGGCCAAGGAAGTAAAGAATTATGAGATGTAATCAAGACTAGGCAGTCGTGGTTTTCGACAATCTCAGCATTTGGAAGCTCTGAAGGGAGATCTTTAGAAAACTTATGGGCCCATGTACTTATGTTTATTATGTTTTTTGGGGGCAAATTAAGCACTGCTCATTAACTGAATGGAACCCAGAAGAGATAAACGAAAGCTAAGATTGAGGAGAAGGGGGAAAAGTTGAAAATATATTACAATGGTCATCATGAAAAATCAACAAATATATCTGAACGAGAAGCGAATAACTATTAGGTAATGTATACAGATTTTATATATGCCACAGCCCCTGTTGAATGTCTATTTACAGTTTTGAGACAGCCTGAAAATCTTGGAAAGTGCTGTTGTGAGCTGAAAGAATGTACATTTGATTATGTGGTTCCGGTTGGTTTGAGAGGACTGTCAGCACCTGCTCACTGGGAGCTGAACCAAGGCCGCCATCTCATCGTCCACGAGCCGCTGAGCAACCAGACTGCGCTCCCAAGAATACTGTCGCTAGTGAGCCAAGGCAGCATCATGCAGCCATCCGGCTCGCTGCCACTCTGGCTGCAAATGTGGAGGCAGAACTGGCCTCAGCTGACGCGGGCAGCGCTCCTGAAAACAGGCTTCTCAAGCAGCCCACCAGCAAAGGTGCGCAGGCCCTACAGGATGACAAACACAGTGTGAAGTCCAGGCTTAGAAGCTCACCTTGCCTCTGACAAAGAACAGACCCTTGTTACAACCAAATAAAAGGGGCCGCAAGCCACTCAAGCTGATATTCTTTTAATCCACTGCTAATTTATTCTGTTAAATGATTTATTTGCCCTAATTTTATTTATTAGTCATTGATTTCTAATGCGTCACATGGCATTAACTATACATATGTTGTTTTTTTAATGCTTCATTTTGGCAGAGGTATTTTCTGGCACAGACAACAGTTTGGATTACTTTGAAGCGAGAGGTGTATGAAGTAAACAAATCGGATCAACATTTGGAATATGAAACCAGCATTGGCAGAGAAAGTATGTCTCGCCTATGCAAGAGCTATTAGCTTTGCCAATATGATTTAGCCATGTTGTGCACCAGTGTGGCTGCTGTTTCAGCATGGCTAAAAATAGTGGGGTAAAGGAGAGTGGCGTGGAGTGAAGTGTCGTAAAGTGGAGTAGAGTGGAGTGGCGTAGAGTTGAGTGGTGTGGGTTGGAGTAGACTGGAGTGAAGTGAAGTGTCGTCCAGTAGCGGCTGCTACAGGGCACTAGTGGTGGTGGTGGGGTGGGGGGGTTAAAAAATTAAAAAAAATACAAGGGAAAAAGAAATTTCACTTACCTTACCGGCGACCGCCTCTCCTCCGTCCTCTTCAGTCGCAGGAAACTGGAAGCACTCAGGCTCCCAGACTCCCCTAACCAATCACATGACTGCGTAACAGCAGCTTTGTGATTGGTCTGAGTGCTGTGGTTCGGCGCTCAGAGAGGGACTGGGAGGCTGTGCATGTTCTCCACCCAGGCTGTGCAAGGTGGCCGGCCAAACAGTCATGCGCACTTAGAAAGTGCCCACCACTCCTCCCCCTGCTCTGTGGGCAAACCAGCCCCATCTCGCACCTTCAGAGCCACTAGAGAAAAATACAATGATAATAACATGGTGTTAATATCATTTTTTTTTCCTGTGGGACGACGCTCCTGCACCTTAGCGGAGGAGCCACCACTGGTGTCATCGAGTGGCGTGGAGTGTTGTTGAGGGAGTAGGGTAGAGAGGGCATGTGCGCCCCTCCCCCAAAAAATAAAAGCCTTGTTCTCCCGGGCCCTGGCCCCCCCCCTGGTGTGAACAAGCTTGCTTGACAAGCGAAACGCGTTACTGAAATAAACCATCATCTGGCAGTTGGACAGACTCTGAGTGATCGCTTTATGCAAAAGGTTATTGATACGATGTCTGGCGTGCTCCGCCGGCTATAGCGATCCTCTGCCAAGGACGAGGGGAGACAGAAGGAGCACTGTTTTGAATATACATATATATATATACATATACATATATATATATATATATATATATATATAACGAACGATCTCTTCTGGTGAAGCAACCGGAGGGACACAGCGGGGTTATTAGGAAGAATCTTTATTGGAACAACGGCATGACGCGTTTCGGCATAAATGCCTTTATCAAATGCCTGTAACAACTAGGTTTTCCCTCCAACCTCCTTTTAAAATGTTCAATCACTCTCGCATTTAATTGCCGTCCAGCTGAGCCGAGTTAGCAATCTCTGCAGCCCACGTCGGTAAACTCCAGTACCCAGCGTGCACCTCTCTGGTTAACTGGGTAAGTATCGTCTATCGGCTTGTACATCTCATGGTGAGGGCTGGAAGAGTGTTATTAAAAGTTCCAGTTGGTAAAAAACAGAGTTGCTGCTGCAATACTTTCTTCTCCCTGGTCCCCAACGCCCAGCCGCATATACCAATCTCCAGCCTGCATTGAGACCTCAATACCGTGATCAGGTCTCTCCGTGCAATCACGGGCTGCCACTGCAGCGATGCCTTGCTTTCACTGGATGCGGCGGTCTGGAGTCATCCAATACCTCGGAAACACTCTTGCTTTTGCCCATGTAGCTCCAAACACTTCGTGGACGGGTCCCCCAGCACTCCAAGGGCAAACGCGCAAAATATAGAACGAACGATCTCTTCTGGTGAAGCAACCGGAGGGACACAGCGGGGTTATTAGGAAGAATCTTTATTGGAACAACGGCATGACGCGTTTCGGCATAAATGCCTTTATCAAATGCCTGTAACAACTAGGTTTTCCCTCCAACCTCCTTTTAAAATGTTCAATCACTCTCGCATTTAATTGCCGTCCAGCTGAGCCGAGTTAGCAATCTCTGCCTCTCTGCAGCCCACGTCGGTAAACTCCAGTACCCAGCGTGCACCTCTCTGGTTAACTGGGTAAGTATCGTCTATCGGCTTGTACATCTCATGGTGAGGGCTGGAAGAGTGTTATTAAAAGTTCCAGTTGGTAAAAAACAGAGTTGCTGCTGCAATACTTTCTTCTCCCTGGTCCCCAACGCCCAGCCGCATATACCAATCTCCAGCCTACATATATACACATATATATTTTCACTGAAAAATAGCGTTTAAACGTGCAAAACCACTGAAATTCTCCTGTTACATTTAGGAATGCACACAGCAATCAACATAACTCATAGTTAACTGCCTTGTTGCTCTTGCGTTAACTGTTTTTTTCTGTATCTGTGCCGTTGCCAAATATGTGTATGTTCATGGTAGTCGAACATGTGTTATTTTGTGTATTCCTAAACATAACTGTTGAATTTCAGTGGTTTTGTACATTCAGCAGTGCGCATCGGAAATTGAGCACAAGGTCAGGTCCTGCGCCCCACCACCGGCGGCTGTTCAACCCATGCTGTGGCAGTGTGCAGAGTTTGCTGGGTGCAGGGCTGGAACTGCGGCCAGGCCCTAGGCCCAACCTGCAGAGGTCGCTGTTATCAGGAGATGTCCTCAGGACCAGTCTTCTGAGCAAAGCCAGACACTTATTTTAGTGTTTAGCTTTAATTGTGTTTTTTTTCACAGTGCCTGAAACTTTTGGGTTGGAAGCGTTAAGTCACGCACCGAAAAAGAGGCATATTTTGGGGATTGCTGTGGATTTTCCATGCCTCTGGGTACCCATGACTGTTGCCCTGTGGAAGTCCACCTTTGGGGTTGGACACCCATGCCTATGTAAAATTAACTTTTTTTAACATGGGTGCATCTTCACAAAAGTTGGCATTAGCTGATTGTTTTCGTATATTGTCAGGTTTCATATAAATCAGTTCACTGGTTCGAAAGTTGTAGGCAAATAAAACAAGTATTTGTAATAGGTCTCGCATTTATGAGAGTTTGAGCTATTGGCATTGTAAATGACAATGCCTTTTTACATATGTGTTGTTTTTAAAACAGATAAATAAAAGGCATTGTCATTTACAATGCCAATAGCTTAAACCCTCGCAAATGAGAGACCGATTGCATTCCAAATGCGTGCTATAAACTTTTTAAAAAGCGTTAGGAGAGAGCGTGTCCTGCCTGCAACAGCAGACAGGAAAAAGCTATTTGAGAAAATAGTGCTCGGAGGCTGTAATTAAAGCCTACTGAGCAACAATACATGTAACAGGAGTGTCGCCATAGGAGGTTACAAAATGAGACAAGGCGGTACTAAAGAGGTACTACTAAGCCTTTTGACCAATGAACAAATGAACAGCCACAGTTTACAGTGGACAATGACACAAGCCAATGAAAAATGTGGCTGGAGAGTGTGCGGAGCTTCAAGACCCTACCGCAATAGAACATGCCTCGCAGAGCAGCGCATGCGCTGCCCATGTTCGACCTAAAAATGTCTTGTCAACAGAAAGTCTGTGATAGGAACTCTGTAGTTATGGTAGATCAGAATATCCATTTTTTAATTTTCCTTATAACTTTGGGATTATCTGAATGAATCTACATAGCTACATGAAACTTTAAAAAAAATTGCATTAGGTTTGGCATTTCAAGTGTCATGCAGATTCATCCTGGGAGAGGAAAATAAAAGGGAGAACAGTAAAAAACAGAACATTTAACATTTTATCTCCTATATGAAACTTTGCTCTCCTTTAGATAAACAAAGCAGTTAACAGAATTACACCCGACTACAACTTTACCTAGACGTTTTATTTTGCTTAGATTGAAAATGTTTTCAGTAGTTTTTGAGATGTCTTAGGTATAATTGTTGTATATCGCTGTTTGCAGGTTTAGAAGGGTTAAATTATAGAATATATGTGCACGGTACAATCTGTATTACAGAAAGAGTTGCACAAGCGTCTGCAGCCCCTTTCATAATACCAAAGTGCCCCAGGCAAAAAAGTGGGCCACTGCAGCACTGCTATGCATGGCCAAAGGCCGTGCACCTTGAGGTTGGCCAACTCTGGGCAGTTAGTACAGCGGAGATTAGCAGTTTGTGGTGGTTAGGCACTGGTCCCAGATGTAGGCTATGTCCCATGGTTAACCCTTGCTCTGCATGGCTGAAGGCTTTTGGCCCGGGGGGTTTGCCACCTGCAGCTACTAACAATGTCTTTTCCATAGGTTTTAGAGATTTGGAGAAAAGAGTATGCTCATTTTTTTGACTAGGCACCTGATAGGATATTGTCCGGTTTTACTTCAAAACTCTGTATTATATTGCTCCATATCTTACATAGATAATGATAGCAGATAGAAGACTCTAGCCTAAGCCAACTTCCCTTTTGATTGCCCATTTAAGTTTGTACCTTACTGTGGCATCAAGCTTTTTGGGAAATTATAATGTTGGATATTTGAGGGACAGATGAAGCTCTAGCCAGAAGCATGCTCTACGCTTTAGGAAAGAAGTTGGAGAGATGTTCCCGTGATAAAGCATGGCGTTTGAAGGAAGATCTGGGTGTTGGATCCTAGGTTGACCTTGGCGATGGAAATCATTTATATATTGGAGGCAATTTAAAGGTGATTTGTGCTTAAACAGAGAGCCAGGGCAGAACCCTCCCCTTGACTTGAGTGAACAATCAGGTGACTGGTGTTTTTGGAGTCCAATAAAAGCAAGTTGCAGTAGTCTATTTTTTTTCCAAGTAGCGTGTGGGCTATTTAACAGCTTGTGTTTTTCTTACTGGAGATTTCATGTATTATTAATATTATGGTGATAATGAGTATTGTTATTATTGCTAATGCTACTACTATTATTATTACTACTGCAAATACTCCTACCCCTAATAATAATAAAATTATTTGCACGTGAACAATTAGTTTCACTTATCACACAGAAATACAGTCAATCAAAATTTGCAACATAGGTTATAGGTGTGATGAACAAACGTATTAGTTCTTTAGGTAGATTCTGAATAGATGAGTTTTTCGATCCAGCCAGAATGATAACCAGTTGGGTTTAGTCAGGTAACTGGTTATAGATTCTTGAATGTTGGCAGGAGGAGGACTTGGGAAGAGTTTTGGACGTTTTTCCTTCAGCGATTTCAAGCAGGAGACAAGGTTTCCCTTCAGCCGGCAAGAAATTAACATACTTTCTTTTTTGGAATTATGTGAAATGCCCAACAAATTATGCAAAATTGCGTGTTATTACATGAAATGCTAGTTTTGCACTTCTGCACTTTTTTTGTGCAAAATGCATATCCTCACGCCCATTTTTGGCATGAGGATACCCTTCGCGCTAAAAAAACAAAATAGCACAAATCACGTGTGATGCGACCAATAGCCGCTCGAGTTCAGCATTCTTCCCATGCTCTCCCAATAGAATGTTTACTTGAACGAAGTCTCAAGTATTCATCGTGGGATATTCTCAAGAATTTCGTGTATCATTAATACTGAGAAATGACAAAAAATCCTGCAAGATTAGGCCGACGTGAACACATTTTCACCGGGCATAATTTTCCACTCCTGCCTCTTTTTAGTCCAGTAATGCGGATTTATCACTCTCACACTTTTCAATAACCAAAAATATTTGACTTTGATCAACTCTAAAGAGTATATTATATAGACTAGAAATGTTATATATCAAGATGGTGTTCCATTTTTCAAAAAATGCTTTATATTTTTATTCGACTGATGTGATGTTTTGAGGCTTTAAGTCCTTGTACAATGACTTGCATGGCACCTCTAAGAGTTGGCTCTGTTCTGATGAGTATGAATAAATGTGTTTGTGTAGTAAGATCTCACCCCTCAATTGGGGGGGCGGCTGCTGATTATATGCTCTTGAGTAACAAGCTTTATAACACTGAACAACAAGCCAGGTCTTTTGTGTACAATTTGTGCTTTAGATATCAGGAGTGGATGCGGCGGCCGATCATCAAGAGAGGCATGTGGGAGAGAGTGACTGATAGCACACACGTCATTTTCCAGTTTCAATTCTGCATCAGAGAAACACGTGCTATGGCTCAGAATGTGCAGACTGGGCTCACAGGATTGGTCGTGCACCACGGTGACCGGCTCCGCTACTGGGTTCTGTGCAGTCAATGTGTGGCAGACTGTGCTGAATTTGGGCGCCCAGGGACTGTGCTTCACATTTCCACAGAAGGGCTTCCTGTTATCTACTACAAAGGGCTGGTGTTACATTTGAGCAACACCAGGCAAAACCACCTCAATTGGGAGCTAGACATCACCTGAAGGCCTCAAATATGGGAATGTTCTGGGGGAGTGGAAGCTCAAAGAAGCCAAATGTCATTTTGCCTTCAGTACTGGAGCTGACTCCACTCTATCTTACTATGCACTGCCTGCTCCACTGCACTATGACCTGGAACACATCCAGGGCTGCCTAATCAGAACATCTAGACTAATAAGGGCCCGACTACGATGTCGGACGGACCTGAATCCGTCCGACATAGTTTGGGTACTGGGACCGACCGACAGCAATTAGGATGGGACCGAACACTGTTTGGTCGCACTCCTATTCTTTACAATGGGAGCATGCATTCTGACCGGAATGCATGCTCTCAGTGTAAAGTGAAGCGGTGCAGTTCATCCCTGCACCCCAAAGTGCCTGCCACGGGATGCAGGGATCAACAGGAGGGGCACCATAGGTGCCCCCTCGGCCACCATCCGGGGGCCTTGCACCCATGGGGGCCCTGCTGGGGGCCCCCAAAGTCATCTTCCAACAGCCTTTCTGTGTCGGAAAGGCTGGCACAGAAAGGCTGTCTGAATCCAACATTGTAATCCCTCGGGCGGAAAGAGCCACCCTTGGGATTACAGGAGGCTTTCCGAATGGCAGACGGCTCTCTGAGCCCGTCGGAAGCCATTCGGAAATCCAGTTTGGATTCATATCCGACCGACTCCATCCAAATGGGTCGGTCGGAAATGAATCCAAACAGGAGATTACGATGCTGCAGGAACGGCTCCGACCGAGGCTCGGAGCCGTTTCCTACGGCATCATAATCGGCCCCTAAGTTGGGGAGAGAATTGGCCCATAGTGGAACATCTATTTATTGGGAAGTAACACTACTCTGAGTTGTAGTGAGCCACTTGACTCCTACATGAAGGGGCCCTCGCACATGTACGTACACCCACTGCTGGGCGTAGCCATTACGTAACCCTACAGCTGGGCTCAGACCGTGGGGATATATAAAAGAGTGGGAGCATTTCCCCGACAGAGACTAATGAGTCTGAGGTTTCCATGGCACCGTGCACTGTAGGTTGGCCGAGCACTTTACACCAGTCAAGATGAAGAACGTAGTTATTGGCAATATCCTCTAGCCTCATGGAAGCCCACTGCAAAATATGACAGGCTTGGTAAGTCTGCCCCTAAAGCCTGACTTGCTGGCATGCTGGTGCTTAATACATCACTGATTAATCAGAAACATATTGTTCTCTTTAGCCCAGTAACAGGACTGCACACACACACACATGGTGACATAACTGCATGCACAAACATGGCGACGTAACTGCATGTGCAAACATTGCGAGGTAGTTCAGGTAATCGCAGACTGGCACCAGAAAGTGTTGTTCATCTGCTGTTACCCACCTTTTGAAATGGTTATTCTGTGCATGTGAAATTGATGTGAAATAAATGGCTGTATTTCAGTAATTAGGATCTATATGTGAGCGAGGTGTTATTTTTATGAAGTTTATCAGTATGTTAGCTCTGCAAGAATTGTTCATGTGCTCATCATTCCACAGTTATGAACAGACATTTGACTTTTTGTGGCGCATCTTCACTGCGGGGACACAATTATCCATATACTATTAACCATGCTAAATACATCACATTGCAACCACATTGGAACCATACTCACCCAAACTTTGATATTTCCAGTGAGCGCAGACAACATCAAGATTACCCTTCCAGAGGGGATCAAGAACCAAGAAAAAACACAGCAGAATGCTTTTCCGACATTCATTACTGGATACAGGAAAGTGTGGAGGAGAAAATTGCACTGCCAAGGCATTAGCTGAGCAAAGGACTTAAGAGCAAGGGTTTGTGCATAAAGGGACAGGATGTGGTCAGAAGGGACTTTTAGGGCATGTAGTTTAAGTGCCTTTTAGCTAGCCCTTTTTTGTAGGTTCAGTAATAAGCCTGTCACAAAGGTCCACAACTATGTGGTACTTTTGAACTTGAACTCGTCATTCTAACCACCTAGTTAACAAAGGGTGTTAAGTTGCAGTTGATTTAATTAAGGAAAACCATTTTCCTTTTTATTTTCCGTATACAAAACAAATGCAATCAGGTCTGTAGACCCCGGACGGCTGGTCTACTGCAATGTCATTGTTAATGTGGAGAAAGTCAATGCTGATATAAGAAACAATACATTCATTTATGTGAACAAAATCACGTCTTTATTAACAAATTCACCCGTTGTGAACTCCACATCAACCCCACCTCACAAATATGTAGTCAGGCAAGCTCTGAGGCCTAGGCTCGAGGTTATTGATTGACAGGCCACAGGTGGGGTAGCACGTAGCTGGGCAATAAACGCACAGACAGGAAGCCTTAGATCAATCCCACAGATAGGCGCAGTGACACTACAATGATCAAGGGAGATTGGCCCCAATAAAAGCACACATGGCCGTAGAGGGTATGCGCGCTCCTAAAACACCATAAAGTCAGATGCCACATACGTTAGGCACATATAGCCAATCAGAACACAGCACACACAGTGATCATGTGCTCACCATGGCGAACATCTGGACACGTTACCCATTGGCCACATTGTGTCCACGCAGAGTCGAGGCCCACTTGGATCATCCATCAAACAATTAATTTACAACTCCAAAGGCAGCAACTTACATTCCTTACCATACAAGGATCACCGAAACCATTTTATGGCATACATTGAACTGTATGAAAGAACATCTCAGATCGATTGAAAATTGAAACAGTACTCAGACCCTACCCTGTAACTGATCTCCTGGCCTAATGTTTAATTAAACAAACTCTTCCTGTTTTGCCAAATGCCTCTTGTCTCTTGATTTTCAAAGGTATTTCATGTTCAAGCAACACCATGAATATAGTCCTGCAGAAAAAAATGGAAAAACTGCAAATGGTGATAGACTTCGGAAAAACAGAATATGCCCACCGGCCCGAAGATCTCTGCATGTACGCTTTAGGGGGCAAACTCTTCCTTCTGATGCACAAACCTTATTGGCAGCAAGGCACCACTCATATCCACAAACTCTTCCATAGGTATATGTAGAACTGTGCGCTAAGATACACCACTACCAAAAGAGTCTCAGCAAGAGGCGGCTGGTGCTTTCAGTAAGGAGGAAGGCTCCTCCAAGCCCGAAACCTGAAACCTTGAATTTTACCATCCCAGGACTTGTATCCCAAGGTACTCACTTCCCATTTAGGGAAATGCTCAAAATGTACTTCCTTCACCAAGCCCTTGATTCATCCTCTCACCCATAACTGCCTTCAATGCCAGCCTTGCATCTATTAGTGGCCAATCAGTGGGTGAAATTATGTGTATATCTTTGATGCTCCAGCATACTTTAATGTCTTTCCGAGCATTGAGCTGGTATCTGTCTTTGTGTATTTATGCAAATGCAACATTAGTTTATTGTTTTCTTTCTATGTATATATTCTGTTCGCTGCTCCTCATGTGGTTTCACAGTAGTGTATGGTTCCCCCAGGGTAGCAACAATAAAACAAGTGTTGGCAAAAACAATAGGTCTCACCATTGCGAGAGCTATTGGCTTTGGCAAGGTGTTTTAGCCATGTTGTGCACCAGTGTGGCTGCTGTTCAGCATGGCTAAAGGTTAGTGGCATGTCGTGGAGTGGGGTGGGGTGGGTTATATTGGGAAAAAGTGGAATGGGGTAAAGTGGAGTGGGGTAGAGTGGGGTAGGATGGAGTAGGGTGAATTGGGGTAGATGGAGTGAGATTGACTGGAGTGGGGGAGTTGGGTAGATTAGCATGGTAGATTGGAGTGGGGTAGATTGAATTGGGGGAATTTGGGGTGGAGTGGGGTAGACTGGAGTGGAGTAGATTGGGGTAGGGTGGAGTGGGATATATTGGGAGTGGAGTGGGATAGATTGGGGAAAAGTGGAGTGGGGTGGATTGGGGTAGATTGGAGTGGGTAGACTAGAGTGAGGTAGATTATCGTAGGGTAGATTGGAGTGGGGTAGATTGAAGAGGGATGATTAGAGTGGGGTAGTTTGGAATGGAGTGCTGTGGATTGGGGTGGGGTAGATTGAAGTGAGCGGATTGGATGGGGTAGATTGGAGTAGGGTAGTTTGGGGTGGTGTGGGGTGGGTTGGAGTGGGGTGGAATGGGTTAGATTGGACTGGAGTGGGGTAGATTTGAGTGGCGTGTGGTAGATTAGAGTGTTGTGGAATGGAATGCGGTACACTGAAGTATAGTTGAGTGGGGTCGATAGGGTGGGTTGGAGTGGGTATATTGGAGTTGGGTAGATTGGAGTGTAGTGGGTTGAAGTGGAGTTGGGTATATTGTAGTGGAGTCGAGATTGCTTTGGACTGAGATAGATTGGGGAAGAGTGGAGTGGGGTAGATTAGGGTGGAGTGGAGTGTGGCAGATTGGGTGGATGAGAGCAGGGTAGATTGGAATGGAGTGGGCTGGATTGGAGTAGGGTAGATTGGAATGGGGAAGACTGAAGAGGGATAATTGGAGTGGAGTAAATTGGAGTGCAGTGGCGACTGGCTTGCACCGAGGGTGGTGGGGTGGGGGGCACAAAAAAAGAAATGAATAAAGTAAATTCACTTACGTTTGCAGCGCGACGTCATCTTCCCTTGGGTGCCTTCTCTCCTCCTGGAAGCTGCAGATGCAGGAATCTGCGCTACCCAATCCTGGTGCTGCTTTCACAGCATGAAAGCAGCACCAGGATTGGATGTAGCAGGCTTTCCCAGCAAAATAACCATTACATTTGCACCGAAATACAGTTTTACTGCAAACGATAATGTATTTAAATGTCATCAACTTGTGTATTGATGTGTTTTGATCGTATTCAAATATTTGTTTCCACCACACTTCAGGATTACCAAAAAATTTGTTGCATTTGTAGTAATTCTGATATATTCTGAAACATCAGAACAGTTCATTTATTTTTCTTGTGTGCTAGAAAAAAAAAACATCCTACACCCTCTCCTCTTACATGGTTACTCAGCAGGATTGTCACATAAATTCTCTCGCTTTGAAGTCAGAGAAAGAAGAGTAAACACCAAGCTCCCTCAGAAGACAGCTTGACATTGGACCTCTGTCTTTCAACGCACAGCAAATGTGACTAGATAAGAACAAGTTTTAAAGACCTATTTACAGAAAAAGAGTTTGTGGAAGAATACAGTAAACAAGGTGTTGGGAAACGGGAGGGACGAACTCAAGCTGGACAGCATAAAACAAATAAAGCCAGCAAATAGCCAGACAATATGAGTTACAAACCACAAAGCCAATGGCCAGCAACGGATGGAATGCATTCCTAGGTCAGCTTTCTGAATGTCCCAAGATGTCTTTAGCAACTAGACAGCTGCGCCGTCTGGTAGGCTTCAGCCTAAAAAGACTTCTTCCAGGTATGGTTGGAACTGGTGCTCCTGAATAGGGTGGCATATTCATTTGTGCTTTGGGATGTATGTGAAAAAGAGGTGCACAGTGATGCACTGTATGTTGTGTGAACTAAAACGGAGTGCTTGAAGGCAGCCATCCGTAGAATGATTTTTAGTAGGAAGACAAGGAACGAATTGACCCTTTTGCTTCAGATTCTGACCATTGAGGCTAGGACGAAAGCCCCAGGAATAGCTGCATAATGCCATGGTAGTATTGCCTTGCACGTGACACTTAAGTTCAAACAGACGTATATTTAATATTTGATTTTATTTTAAGTGATTTGTAACATGCACACATTAAATGCATCAACTCTTGGCTCGCCTTTCCCGGGTAAGTGTTAAATGATGATGTGTGCAGGATGCTCTCAGTATTCTGGAAAGGGGGTGGTGGAATGAGTTTTAAAGGTTTTTCTGAAAGTGGTGAGAGAGAGTGGGGATGGATGTGCTTGAAGAGGTTTCTTTAGAGCATTGCTGAATGGGCTGGGATTGTTTTGCTCTCTGGCTGATAGAACCAAATGCAGGTGTGCTGAGTTTTTGAAGTGCTTTTAGGGGTTTACGTGTGACTGCATATTCCAGGGATGGTAACGGAGAGTGTTGGATAGGCATGTGTATGTGAGGCTTAGGACCCTGGCCTGGATTATTGTTCTTCCAGCAACCAATGGAGAAGTCTCACCATAGGTGTCAAGGGGATGTCAGGATACCTCGCCCCTGGGTCCGATGAATGACACAGGTATAGTATGCGCCTCAAATTTGACCAAGATCTAGTGCAGAGGTCCCATTAGACAATAGACCCTCCACTACAGAAGCAGATGGAAATGTGATTGGGAAGGTTCTGAACGAAATAGGCTTTAGAAAATGGCTGAGAATATAAGGTAATATGCACAACCATCAACAGTCTACGAAGAGACTTTCTGGCATAGTCATACCAGTTACCTGTAAAAACATGCCTGGTTTTTCAGATGTGCCCCTACAGGAGAGTGTGCAATGATGGACTGATTACGATTTCACCTTTCCACGGAATGATAACTAAGAGAACCTGAAACTGCTACCTTAGGATCTAACAAGCTGTAAACGTAATATTTCCCAATATTTAACGAGCTGCTGCCAACTTTGGATGATTTTGTGCATTGGCTCACGACTCTGTGCACTTACTAAGTACTACCAATGAACGCTTCTTACTGTTCTCTACCCAGGGCACTCCTACGTCACATGAATCTTGGGTCTAATTAACAATGCAACACAAGTTCTGTGATGTGCATGCAATGTTATGCTTTATCGGACTCTATAACTTAGTAATAAGAAAAGATCTACGACGAGCTGATCATTGCTAAGAGACAGCTTCATGACATGTGCCGCAGTGTTTGGTGACGTGTGATGTACAAAGTTCAAGGAAATCTTTAATTTGCAGAGGAATTGTGGGACTCCTTCCTTGCATAGGTGAGATCAAGCTGGTTGTCTGAGGGAAACAAAGCAGACACAAGGAGATGATGGACGTAGCGCTGAAACTTTTCAGACACTGTTTCCGGTCCAGGGAAGACCTGGCTTGGCAGTTTGGACTGGACTGTTCCCATGAGGAACAGGGTCAAGACTGATTTGCATATGGCTGGGTCTGAACTGGGGTGACGAAGTGAGCTAAAGAACGATGATGGATTTAACCCAGACCTGTGACTGGGGGTGAGTGTCTGAAAAGTTTGAGCGCTCCATCCATCATCTCCTTGTGTTTGTTTTTTCTGAGGGAAACACCTGAACCCGGTGAGCGGCAGTAAATATGAAAAGGCTCTATAACTCTCTTACTCATTTGTAATAATTTATAATAAGCTAGTAGTAATTTAATCTTCATATAACAGGCGTGTTCTGACATCAGAACCTATTGATAATAGAAAAACATAGCACAGGCTTTCATAGGAAGATTACACTCGCTCACATATTATGAAAGTGTAATGAATTAACACAGGCGAAATGACTGAGCTGTATAAAGCATCTGTTCAGCTACCTCATAAGAGATATGGGCAGTTGGAAGTGCAGAGGCACATTCACTATTGCTATGCGATGTCAAATATATGCCTACATCATTATATGTATTATCAAAACAAAGAAGGGGACTAGGAGCTGATAAACGCCCAGTGCCCGTGCTCCGAAACTATAATCAAATCAATAAAGGGGGTCACTGTTCCTGAGAGATAAAGATGCGAGGAGAGTATCTAGGTTCTGGACAGGCCATCAGCGACAGTCAACAAGACTGTTTCTTGTTGCCCTCACACATCCCTAGGGATGTCATGCTTCATCATCAGGTGGGTGTTCCTTGTCGGGCTGGCGCTGCAATGCCCTACGGGTCCCCTGAAAGGCCACTTTAGCAGAGATCTTTTGGTTTTCTTGCCGTTTGATGAGTGCGAGGGTGTCCAAGTGGGGTGGTTTTTATGTGTGCGACGTAGTGAGCTAAAACTGTCTAGGGGATGTCATATTAACCTTTATTATGTAGACTTCCCTGCCAGACATCCCCTAGTCAGTTTTAGCTCACTATGTCGCACACATCACAACCACCCCACTTGGACACCCTTGCACACACACCCTTGCAAATTGCCAGCAGGATGGCAGAGGGACGTGATACTGGTGGAGGACCCTCAAAACACCCTCCTCCAAGTCCCATGGAGGTGCTCATAGAGCGGACCCTGGAACCCAAGAGTGTGGCAGGAGTAGGAGACATTGAAGTCTTGAATCCAGTAGGCACTAGCCACGGTAAATCATCTTCCCTTTATGTCACATACATAACATCATGTTAGCAAATCCACATATCATACGTCACAGCATGAATTACTCCATTGAGGTGCTTTGCCCACCCAGGCATTGCATCATGGGAGTTGTAGTACACATTACCATGCTGTACTGAGTGTTGATGACCACACCAAACATATCTGTACCACAGAAACATGTCACAAACACATTCAGCAGAGTCACAACAATATTGTGGCCAAACATTAAACATTCATTTGCAATAACGACGTACATGCATTTCCACAGATAACAGCCCAGACGTGTCGGGACCTGTGGCAGCCGAAAGGCCTACTTACAGTGAGGTGGTCCTTGAGGTCACAACACCACCATCCCCTCAGCCCATCACGCCAACCCCAACTGGCAGGAGAGCAACCATCTCACTACTGCCAGAGTTTCAGGACAGTGATGAAGGACAGTCATAAGGCAAGGACCCCACAACCACCGAGACCAGAACACAGTGAAGGTGCAGAGGCCAAACCTCAGCAGACTATACAGAGACTGTGTTAGGCATGTTGGATGCACATTCCGTGTATGGTAGCCTGGAGAGGTCGATCATCTCCAGACAAAGCCTGCAGACAAAGCAAATAAGAACAGTCAGTAGGCAGCTGCAACGCATGTCCAGGTTGCTGCAGAACATGGAGAAAGGCCAGGAATGGTAGCTAGCAGCTATGGAGAGGTAGCACTGTGTGCAGCGTCAGAGGCACAGGCAGTACCTGGCCCGGTTTGACACGTTCATGCAGTCCATCAACCAGCTGGCAGTCGCGACATCAACGCTGACAAGGCGGGCTGTCAACATCCAGACGGACATGGCGCACTGCTGCCAGGACGTTGCACATGGGCTAGAGCAAGTCACCATCGTGCTGGAGAATATCCAGACCCACAATCTCTGCATCTCCAACATCCCAGCCCCATCAGAGGCTCTAGCCTCAGTGGCATATCCGTGCCCGAGCCATGCAATACCAGTTGTTCACGCCGCCACACATCTGGCAATGAGTCCTTGTCAGTCCTACAACCCAGTGCTGCTGACAAAGCACCCAACCCAAGGGTCCATAAGAAGCGACTCCATAGACATTCAGTGGAATGAGTTGCCTTAGTTTATGGTACACCTTATTTTCTTTGTTATTCTCATGTCAACTATGTATCATGCACAAAGATGCAGTTGATCCTCGTTTGCAACTATGTTGTTGCCAGGTGAATAAAAGGTTGTCACTCAGTTCTGCACCAGCACTACCATCATGTGTGATGTCTTATTATAGGATATTTAGATATCTCTTACCACAGAAATAGTTGTTGGTTATCTCTCTGCATCGTGCACATCCCTCTGCTGCGCGTGTACCCTCCTGCTACTCCTGCCGTGGTGATGAGTCATCATCAGAGTCGCACTCAGGCTCTATAAGGATGTCATGCAGACCCTTCCTCATTGCGATATTGTGCAGTATGGCATATGTGGCGATTATCTTGCAGCATATATCCAGGCTGTACAGTAGTGCCCTGCTGGTCTTGTGGCAGCAGAGAAAGCTGTACTTCAGGATCCCAAAGGTCCTCTCTATGATGGAGCTTGTTGTCCTGTGTGACATGTTGTACTGTCTTTTGCTTCTTGTTGGTGGAGGCAGGTACAGTGGGAGGATCCAGGGACATAAAGCATATGCACTGTTACCTTAAGGGCATAAGAAGGTACACCATTAGGTCACAATACACACACCATTCTGGCCACTGTAGGCATTGAGACTGCAATTCTCTTACCTAGTAGAAAGTCATTGCCAAATTTACCATGTGCCAGTCGGATATGTAGTCCACTGTGGCATAACATGAATTTGTCGTTGGTGCTGCCTGGGATTCTGGCCACAAGGTCTGTTATGATACAGGAGGCATCTCACACTACCTGCACATTGAGTGTGAGCTTTTTTCTGTTCCTGTATATGTACTCATTTGCAGAGGGGGGCCATATGGAAATATGTGTGCCATCAACACAGCCGATGATATTTGGGAACTGCGCTACCCTGTAGAACATCAGTTTGCTTTGTTGCAATGATTGGTGGGGTATTGACGAATGATATATATTGGTTGACTTTGCTCACCATGATGTCCAGAAACCTGCAAAGTAACCTGGACTGGGCACTTTGTGACACCCCCTGCCCCTGCTATGACCCTCTGGTAACTGCCAGAGGCTTAGAGGTGTAGGCAACACAATACCTGCACATGTGGTGGGATTGTGTTGCTTCTGAGTGTTGAGGCCTGTAGCTGAGGTTGTAACTCAGCAATTAAACAAAGTGTCACCTGACTACTGATTCTGTACCTCTCATGGATCTCCTCCTCTGTTAGTCTAAACAGGGTGACCCTCACCCTAAATATCCTCTCCTGTCTCCTCCTCCTTCGCTACCTCACAGCCACAATCCTCATCCTCGTTGCCAAAACATACAGTGTCGCCATTCAGAAAGAGCCTCATTCATTTTGGGTTCCTTTTGATAGTTTGCACCTGGTTACTACCTGATCCGATTCAATGATAATTGCATTTCCTAAATGGCCATTTTGCGACTAGTGGCAATTAGGAAATCGGTTGTATATGCGGTTTGCGATTCACATTTAGGAAATCGTTATTTGCAATTTCCTATTTTGCGATTTCCAAAATGCGATCTCTATAAGGTAGAAATCGCATTTTGCACCACCGTGAATGCATTTCGTACATAGGGAAATAGCATTTGCATTTCCTAACGGCCCGAAATAGCGATTTGCACCATTAAGAAATGCAAAATGCCTTTGTACATATGGGCCTTTGTGCTGTGCACACTTGGTATAAATCAGATGATAAACATACAGTCTACAGAACAATAACTAAATACCTCCTATGGACTTGATGTGTGATCTCGAATAACTTAAAAGGAGTGGTGTTCCCTTCCATCTGCAAGCATAGTTGGCAACAAACAGAGTGAGCTCTGTGCTTGGGCCTTAAAAAATTTACCATTAAGCAGGTAACTCATCCACAAAGCAATCCATGCCTTTTCATGTTGAGAATAATTGGGGTAAGGATGGTGTTGGAATGTTAGCTGAGGTCTTATTAGCAAGAAAGTCCACTCCTGGAAAGTTTAAACACACAGGGAGGGTTTCTTATAGGCGACATCAGAGTGATTACGTCATGTGTGTAGCATGCTCCTATCCGAGATGTAGATGTTTGCCGCCCATTATCTTTGTTGTTCAACTATCGGGTGTTTTTTTTTTATTGTCAACTTTATTTTTTAAAACAGTGAAGGTGCCCTACTAATAAAATCATCATTTGGGTACACATGAAGGCTATTTTAACTTTCCAACTATATCTGACCCCTGATAAGTCTTTAGGACTACCATCAGTGTGCTCCCTCCTAAAATGGGGTTGAGCCCATACAGCAACAATAGCTGTGCCTGATATAGAACTCAATGTTGAAGCATGGCGCACATTTTGTGTGGGTGAGAGTTCTTATTAAAAAATAAGGACTATTTTTACGGGTAAGAGATAGGTATTGCAGGAATAAACCTTCCAAAATGTTTCTTTCTCCCCTGTATGATTTGAGACTATCCAGCAGCTTAGTCAGTCTTATAACGTACAATCGGGAACAGCATAGGAATCGTGTCATAAATGAGGTTGTAGGAAATTCACTTCCAGAATTTAAATAAAAAGCAAGGCATAACTCATCTAATGTTATGTAGTTTCTGTATTCAAAGTAAAGGAAGCATTGGACTTACTGGTTCAGATATCATAGGCTGTGGTCATAGGGTCTGATCACTCCAATTTGTTTGCTGTCAGTCAGTGAACAATGTTGCTGGCACTTTACAGAGATTACAATGTGTGGCTGCTTACGTTGGCAGCCATCTTGGATGTGGCATGTCGTAAGTAATGTTCGATACGATGACAGCCATTAAGTAGAGAGAGAATGTCGTGTGTACCTGAAAGGCATTCCAAGTGCACTGGTGTCTGGAATAATGTATAATAAAGGCAAATTTAAATGGGAGGATATAACAGCTATTGGAGAGGTATATAATAGAAACTAGAATTAGGTAAAACAATTGTAAAGAAATTCATCATAGAATTATAGAGGAGAACTACATTTACCTAAATGTTGATGTTCATAAGCCATGGGTTATTTGATTGGACAAAACACTTATCATTATGCAGGAACCGTGTGGGAGTAATATTATTAATATATAAAAGAGATTATAAATAGGGTGGAAATGAGGAGTAACTCATCTATTCAGTTGCAATATAAACGTCATATCAAGTATTAAGAAGTTCTGTTCAATGTTTGGCTAAGGTAGGCCAGTTTCATTGCAAACAGTCCTACGGGGTCTCTCAAGGCATATCTTGAGAGGAGTTGTTTAACTCCGGGCGTCATCAAATGATGGTAAGAATACAGATAATTTGATGAGTATTTTGAAATAGAGATGGCTAAAAGGAGAATTATTGTTTGGGAAGGTTTCATAGTCAGAGGAAGGGAACAGATTTTGTTTTTTTGGCTTGCCTATGTTGACATATTTACAGATGTGATTTTCTTTTATCACATGACTCTCGCAGAGAACCAGACATTTCCCGGGCTACCTGCATCTTGATATATGTAGGGATGTAAGTTGTAAACTACCCCGGGAGAAGTGGTTTTCAGTAGGTTTGTGGTGTAAATATGATAAACATGTTTTTATGCAGTATTGTATATCTCCTTGGACATCATAACTGGAACAGCAAGCAAAGAAATTCCCTGAAATTGACCCTTAGCTAGATTGCCCAGAATGTCTACTTTCAAGAAACATATGATGATAATAGGTTTCCGTAAATGTAAGACTTCACTGCATGTGAAATAGCAGCTATATCCCCTTCTGGAACTTCAAAAGAGAGCGCTGTAAACAGTGGTGGCTGGAATCTATGGGGATGGGGGGCGGGCGCAAATTATATATTTAAAAAAGTGCGCAAATAGTATATAAAAAAATAAATAAACTTACCTGACACGAACACGACGTCCTCCAGTCCTGACCTCTTCTTTGACAGGAACTGGAACCGGAAGCAGCAGCTCCCTTGGCCAATCCTAGGGCTGATCCCACCAGCATGAGAATAGCCCTAGCATTGGTGGGAGCGGCCTCACACGGCGCTCCACAGTGCTCTGGAGGCTTTGGCTTGCTCTAACCAAGCTGTCTCAAGACAGCTGGGTTAGAGCTGTTTAAAGTGCTCATGTGTGGCTGACCTTCACAAGATGGCCGGCCCAAAAATACATGCGCACTTTAAACAGTGCTTTGCCAGCCCACCCTCCTCACTGATGAGCGACATGCTGCTGTCACTCAGCATCAGCCCTTCCCCCGTCCTGATGCTCTGTTCGGGAAGGGGCATGAAAAATAAAATAGTAATAAATTACCACTTTATTTTTAATCTCTGGGGCTTTGGTGGGGGGGGGAGGGAGGGGGAGGTGAGTGGGGCGACGGTCCAACGGAGGAGCTGCCCCTGGCTGTAAAGTGCTCCTGACATGTCTGTAGGTATGACGTTTTTTTATTCTGTGGTTTATGTGATTCCACAAGTCTGGTATTGTCTATATCAAGAGGAGTTGGGAAATGTGGGATGGTAACATTCTCTATTCGGAGTGCTTTTCTGCAGGATGCAGTTTTAATGCGGATTAAAAAATATGCTAAAAGCAACATGTTGGAACACCAGATGCTTTATGTGTAAGATACAGTGATGGCATCAATGTATTTAGTTCGCATCAAATTCCCAGGAGGTATAATATATCATTATGAATGGCACTACATGTTAATTCAGTTCAGTACTGTCTTTATTCGATCTCAACACAAAGATCATAAAAGATACACACATTAAAAGTAATCCCAGAGTTTGAGAAATAAACGTATACAGAGCACATACACATACTAAAACACATACAGTATTAAAAACGTTAAAAAACACACCATAAAATTATACGTGGCTTAAAATTTATCACCATTGGGAATTACAGTATATTGTTTGAAGGCAGGGGCAGGGGCAAATAGTGAGAAAAAGCGCAAATAACAAACAACATTGAATCAATTAGAATGGCATACTCTTTCTCAATACTAAAGTGCATTTCAAGGAAGACAACCAGATAAATTAAATATATTATCATTGTTTTACTAGTAGCATGATAGCTTGTTAAAACATCACACTCTTTCTCTGTGCTAAAATGCATTTCAAGAAGCAGCCAACCAGGTAACATGTGTCATAATCATTTAGTTGCTGGAGATAGAGCAGGGAAGCTTTGCATTTAAAGAACTTATGCCTACGTAACAGGGGCAATCAGATTTTTCTAGTGTAAGGTAGGTAATAACTACAGAAAAAGACGAAGTGCAATAAGGACTGAGGCAATTTCTCATCGCAAGGGCAAATACGTATATAAGAAGAGGAGTATTGCCCTAGCGGAAAACATAACATCCAACTAATCGTACAGACATTCTGTACAAAAAGTAAGTAAGGCGCTGTCCCTTCTATCATCTGGATTACACAGTAATCTCTCACAGCTGGTTTTACCACATTAACCGCCTCCCTAAAGACCAGCCTGTGCTTTAGAAAACAATCCTGAATACAGATTTTGTCTTTTTTTGCTATTTCATCTGGATTCTCAAACATATGTTCACAACCCAGAGACATCAAAGTATCCCTAATGTACTTAAACCACTGAAGTTTCATTCCATGTTCGCAGGATAGGCAGTCTCTTATAATTGCCCGATTCACTATTCGACCATATTGAACACCAGAGAGTCAGGGGGGCTAGATTAATAAGGTCTTGTACATAGTCCAACCCTAATTCTTAGTGCAAGCAAAAATGTGGAGTCGATAGGGGATACCTCAGCAGGCGACAGCAAAACCTATTCTCCTCAACCTGGATCGCCCGACCTCTCTGTAGCTCCAAATCCCCATGCCAATGTCACAGTTGGTATACACTTCCTTTTGTAAACTTCCAGAATTGGGGCAACCGCTTTCCTGCCAATACATGTGACAAGGGAAAACCAACTGCACGAGAAAAACAAACTATCCTGCTTCTAAGACAGGGGGACCACGTGCAGCCCTCGTGAAAATCCGGCCCAAGTAAGGAAAGGAGCTCACCCTAACCAGTTTCCTTCCTTCAATACTTAAGGTGCGAGTTTTAGTATTTCTAGGACCACACATCATTGTAAAAGTCTTCGTAAAATTTGTCTATCTCTAGCCCCTTCATAAAGGTCACAAAGCTTGAAATTAGAATCTTGAGGCTGTTGGCCATCCTAGCAAGAAGTATAGCATCATCCGCATATAATAACATCGGCCACGGTCTTTTCCCCAACCCAGGATACGTATGCTCCAGCTGTAGCCAATACTCTTTCCAGATCATTGATATAGAGCAGGAAAAGAATGAGGGCAAGAACACATCCTTGGCGTATTCCTCGTTTTATCTTTAAATGGTGACGTACACTTGACGGCGTTTCCATACCAAACCGAGGCTGAAAGACCCTGATGAAGGAGTCTTAGAAAAGAGACCAAATCCTCCTCTAGGCCCAGGGATACCAGGGTAGCCCACAATTTAGTCCTATTGTCGCAGTCGAATGCGTTCGACAGATCCATAAATGCCAGGTGGATCGAGCCCCTTTGCTATTTTTTATTTAGTCACAATAAGATGTAAATTGAGGCAGTGTTCAATCATACCAAGGCCTTTTCTGAAACCATATTGCAGTTGGGAGAGAACAGTATGCTCATTTATCCAGAGAAAGAGTTGCTCCAGAATTACTGTACCAATTATCTTCGTTGTGTAGTCGAGCTGGGATATTGGTCGGTAACACCTAGGATCATGGGCATTACTCTTTTTGAAAATTGGAACAATAATAGACGTGCGCCAGGATGACGGTACCCCAGCCGGACAAGCTGAATTAAAGACATTGGTAAGCACACGGGCCCAAAACACGGGATCTTCTTTATTTTTATTTTTTTTAATCTTTTTTATTGATTTTCCATTCAAATACCATCTCAATACAGCAGTGGCAGCAGTTACATATTATATATGTTCGTTGGTTCCTAATACACAGAGTAAAACAACAATACACTTCCATCTGTTAAGGACCTGATTACAACTGATAACTGGTGCTATCCACTTCATACCGTGTTTTGATTTAGAGAAGCAGTGTCTAAGAACAAGTCTAGTTAATTCAACTGTAAACAACCCATCCCCCCTCCCCCACCGGGTCACCTTGGGAAACACCTCCCCGCACAGTGTGCCATGGAATAGTTAACACCACCCTCCGGGGCTCACCAGTATGTTTAAAGACCGGGATTGGTCTCTGGTCGTGATCTCTCCTCTGACCTATCTCCGACCGACTGCGTTTCGCCAGTAGTGTGTGAAAGGGGACTCTCTCCAAGGGGGACCTCCGAGATCATAACCTGCCATGCCCTCGCGTCATCCTCCAATTTGTTATCCCTACGGACTCGTCTCATGTGGATTAGTTCCGCTGTGGCCCATTCCTCTAAGTCTTTAGCCCAGTTTTCCATCGTGGGGGGCAGCGAGCCCATCCAGCTGATTGCAATTCGTCTTTTAGCCAGCACCAGTCCCAGCTGTAAAAACCTCCTTGTAAGCTTCTTACCCTTGGGCTTTGGGATAAGTCCCAAGAACACCTGCTTAATGGAGTATGGGACCGACCACCCCGTCACCTGCTTTAAACGTTCTAAGATCAATTCCCAGAATAGTTTCAATTTCGGGCAGTCCCAAGTCATATGTAAGAACTGGGCGTCGTTAGAACCACATTTGGGGCATTGAGCGGAGCGGTCCGGGTAGATTCTGTGTAATGTATGTGGAGTCAAGTATGTTTGATGAACAATATTGAATTGAGTGAGCTTAAATCTCACGTTAGAACTAATTTGTTTGACCCCTTCGTGTACCTTTCCCCACTCTGAAACTGTCAAGGGCTCTTCTAGTAGTCCATCCCATCTGGCCTGCACTGGGAGCGGATCTGTGGCAAGGTCCTCTCTTAACGCCCTATATATATATGGGCTACCAATCTGCGGCCCCCAGCCATCGTAATGAGTGCCTGGAGTGTGGCAGTTATGGGTGGTTCCTCCGGAAATGTTGGCCATAGCTCCCATGCGACCGCCGAAATCTTCACATACTGGAGATATTGTCCCCGACCCAAATCAAACATTGACTCAGCTTCCTCCCTTGTGATGAATCGTTGCCCCAGGTATAGAACCCCCATAGTGTTGCAACCTGCCGCCGTCCATCTAGTGGTGGCCATAGTTTGACTTATTCTTTTGAACGGTATCACTGCCCACAGTGGGGCCTCCTGGGCATACGGCGCTCGTTTCATCACAGTTTTAATGGCGGTTTCCCATAATGCAGCCACATGCCTAATAATATAAGGGAATCGCGCGGGCACCCTCGACCCCATCATGAGGAGATCAGAAAGAGGAGTCCCCTCATGAGTGCCTTCTAACAGCCGTTTCTCCCAATTGTCGTTTTCATCTAGCCATTGTATTGCATGCTGAAGTTGTGTCGCTATATAGTAATGGGTGAACCTGGGTACCTCCAGCCCCCCCCGGTCCCACGTCCTCTGCAGAGTATCCAGCTTCACTCTCTTCCGTTTGGATCCCCACAAGAGTCCTACCAACAGTCGATCCAGCCTGCGAAAATACACCCATGGAATACGATAGAGAGAGTTTTGCAGAACGTATAAGCAGCGTGGGAGGACCACCATTTTAATCAGGGCAATCCGCCCCATCAGGGATAAGGGGAGGTCGCGCCAGAACTCAATTGAGTTTTGAACTCCCTCCACACATCTCCCCACATGTTGTTCTAAGTAGGCTTCCTGCGTGTGTGTCAGCAGGACCCCCAGGTAGTGGACCGTGTCAGTGACCCAACTCATCCCCACCACAGGCAGAGCTTCTAGCCCCACGTCCCATAGGCTGCCCATGGGGAAAAGTTTAGATTTCCTCGGGTGAAGGCAAAGTCCTGAAATTTCACCAAAACTAGTGAGCTCCTGGAGTAGCTCAGGGACCGCCGTTTCAGGGTGTCGGAGGTATACCATAGTATCGTCGGCGTACATGGACACGACATGAACCGTAATCCCCGGATCACTGACAAAATATCGATCACACAAATATCGAGCAGACAAAATATCGTGGACAAAATATCGACTGTCAAAATATCAACTCCCTATCTCCAAACAGGTAAGTACAAAAATATCGAATCCAAAATATCGTCGTTAAAAATATAGTTAGTCAAATTATCGAATTTTATAAATCTGTTAAAAGTAATTTAAAATTAATGAAATAATAAATAAAATAAAGTAAAACATACTTAAAATTAGTTAAATTACTTTTAAATTAATAAAAAAACTTTTAATTAAAAAAAAAATCTACATACATTTTTATTTTTTAATACATACATATATTAACGTAATAATATAAAATAATAATCATTACTTTTAGCATAGGATAGCGGGAGGCTAAAATTTACTATTCCCACTCCAAAGAGTGCGACAGTAGGGAAAGCGTTGGATAGCGTAGAGGTAAAAATGACTATTCCCACTCCAGAGAGTGCAACAGTAGGGAATGCGTTGGATAGCGGGAGGGTAAAAATTACTATTCCCACTCCAGTGAGTGCAACAGTAGGGAAAGCGTTGGATAGCGTAGGAGTAAAAATTACTATTCCCACTCCAGAGAGTGCAACAGTAGGGAAATGGTTGGATAGCGGGAGGGTTAAAATTACTATTCCCAATCCAGTGAGTGCAACAGTAGGGAAAGTGTTGGATAGGGTAGGGGTAAACATTACTATTCCCACTCCAAATAGTGCAACAGTAGGGAAAGCGTTGGATAGCGTAGGGGTAATAATTACTATTCCCACTCCAGTGAGTGCAACAGTAGGGACAGGGTAGGATAGCGGGAGGGTTAAAATTACTATTCCCACTCCTTTTTTTATTTTTTTTATTTTTTTTTATTAAACAGTTCCAGAATATACATATACGTGAATTAGTAAATAATGATAAAACCAGCAATAAATTACATAACAGATTAGCAATAAAAAGGCAGTAGTTATATAAAAAGAAAAGAGTCTTATGAATAATATAGTACATCAAATATTTAAAAAAAATAATAATAGTTAAATCCAATAAACGGGTAGTTTAGCCACAAATATACAGTACTTTTTGGAAATATTTACAAACAGATCGATCAATTCATTGGAGCCTATACCCAATAGTGCTAACCATTATTTCTATTAATTCCTATCTATGGCCCCCTTACGTTTCTAGTCCAGGAGGCGATAAATGCCCAAACCTTCTGACCCCGGATTCTAGCCTGTCTGCCCCTGCTGGCATAAATAGCCTTTTCTTGATTATAGATTCCCAGGAGCCGGGCGAGCCACATTTGGAAAGTTGGGGGATCAGAATCTTTCCATCTTGCAGCGAGTAAAATCCTGTATACCGCTGCCCCCAAAAAAAGACAATATTCCTCCTCTATGCTTAGCCCCAATGAGCCATCATAACCAAGAATCAGCAAAGTTCGTGATAAATCTACTCTATGTCCCAGTACTTCTTCCCAGTATCCTGATAAGCCCCTTTTAACAGAGTTAATCCGTCACAATCGTAAAACATATGAGTCAGAGTAGCTGGCCCTAGCCCACTTCTAGGACAGTGGTCATCTATCCTTTTCCCCCATGTAAACAATTTAGCTGGTGTAAAATATAAGTTAAAAATAGTTTTATATAATTGGGCTTTTAAGCTTGAGGATAAGAGTGTTTTGGATGTTAAAGAAAGGCTCATATAAATATCAACTTCAGGATTAGCGAGCTTCAATGCCCAGGAAGATTCCGTTTTTTCCAAATCATCTGGGATCTTATCAAGAAGCAGGCTATACAAATTCCTAATTCTAGTGGATTTCCTAGATATGGTATGTAAAAGTGGCATCTTATCAAGTGTAATCTTAGGTGTTTTTAAGGCCAGAATGTTTTTGATCTGAGCAAATTTAAAATACTGATTATTAGGAATATCAAAAACCCTTTGTAGTACTGAGAAATAGAAATCTTGTTCTCCCCCAGAAAAATCCCCGATTGTTCTTACGCCCATCCTTTCCCATTTCTTTGCCATATCATCATTAACCTGGGGTGATAATAGTGATGAATGCCACAGGGGGTATATCTATTAAACTTCGGGATTGCCATAAAGCTGGAGACCTGCTTCCAAATTTTCCATGCACTACGGATTACCTTAAATTTGACCTTTTTATAATAACTTGGTTCTAATTGTTTCAATAAGAGCCCTGGAGCTTTCTTCCCAATAGAGAGTTCATATATAGTAGGTATTTTTAAACCTTGCTCTGTTCCGTTATCATTCCCTAGAATAAACAAAGAAGTCATTTGATGGAGAAGGGCCGCCCAATAATATAAAGTGATATTAGGAATTGCTAAGACACCCCTGTCTTGTGATAGAGCTAAATATTTCATTGATCTTCTAATTTTCCCATATTGCCATATAAAATTGGAAAATAATGATTCTAATGTTTTCAAAATGTTATCTTCTATAGCCAGGGGTATAGCCCGAAACAGGTACAGTAGCTTTGGAAGCATGGTCATTTTAACAAAATTGCCCCTCCCAATAATAGACAAATGTAAACAGTTAATTCTTCTTAGATCATTCCCCATATTTTTAATCAAGGGTTCGAAATTACATTTATTAATTTCTTCTATTTTAGCGCTTATACAGACCCCCAGATAGGTAGCCGTGTCTACTTTCCTTGGATCATTATACTTAATATTGTCTGTACAGAGAATAACAGTTTTCCCCTTGTTCAATGCGTACCCCGAGAAAAGCCCAAAATGCTCTGCGATTTTATTTATTTCTAAAATGGCCTCAGCTGGGTTTGGTGTTACTACCGCCACGTCATCAGCATAAGCCAATACTTTAGTCTGATAACCCCCTGTAACAATTGGCTTAATATTCTGGCTCTGTAGAAGTTTAACAACCAAGGGGTTAATATATAGAGCGAATAAAATCGGAGAACAGGGACAGCCCTGCCTCGTCCCTCTTGATATATTAATAATATTAGACTCCTTCCCCATAAGTTGTAATCGGGCCCTCGGTTGAGAGTACATGGCTCTGATTGCTTTTATAAGTTGGGGTCCAAACTTATTTATTTCAAGTATCTCCCATAAAAACTCCCAGGACACCCGATCAAAAGCTTTCTCAGCATCGAGGAGGATCATAGCCATCCGGCCCCCGTCCCGGACATGATATCCAAGAGCGAGATAACTCTACGGGTATGGTCAGTCGTTCCCTTGCCCGGGATAAAACCATGTTGCCAGGGGAGACCAGACGTCCAATGACCCCCCGAGCCTGTTAGCCAAGATTTTAGAATATAGTTTAGAGTCAGAATTGATCAGGGAGATTGGTCGGTATGAAGATGGGTTGTCCACAGGCTTACCTTTCTTAGGAAATATTATTATATCAGTCTCTTTCCAAGACTCAGGGGGTTCCACTAAATTGCACTCCCTTGAACAGGTCCAGTAAGAGAGGTATTATTATTGTTCCTAGGATTTTATAAAACTCTAGCGGGATTTTGTCGGGTCCTGCGGCTTTCCCCGAAGCCATATCTAACAAGGCTAAATGAACTTCTTCTATAGTAATTTCCTTTTCTAGCTCATCTCTTGTTAGCAAATCTAAACCCCCTCCTGATTCAGTACCTGCAGTCAGTTCTATTAGGGCTTGCCTAACTTCAGCCGTGTCCTTCTTGATATCATCTTGGTACAAAATTTGATAATACCGTTGAAACTCTTTAATGATATCATCCGGATCTGTATATTCTTGTCCATCTATTTTAATAGAGGGTATTGCATTAAAAGAGATCTTTTGCCGGGTACGTAAGGCTAGCCTCTTTCCTACCATCTCTCCGTTTTCATATGACCCATTCCGATGTGATTGAAATGTTTCAGCTGATCTCTGGGTTAGCCAGCTATTTAGTTCTGTTTTTAGAGTGATTATTCGGTGTAGAATGTGGAGCCCATCTTGTCCCTGTATTATTGCTAAAACATGTTCTTCTTCAGCTATAGCCAGCTCCTGTAAAATTTTCTGATTTTTACTTGCCTGTTCCTTCTTTGCCCTGGCCGTGTAGCTAATAGTTTCCCCTCTAATAGTGGCCTTAAAACAGTCCCAGACAACCCCTCTGGCCGCGCTGAAGCGATTCATATCAAAATACTTTTGTGCCCAATCTTTAATGAATTCAATATAATCTTTATTCACAAGGAGCTTTCTGTCAAACGTCCACTTAGTGCGGCATCTTATAAAGTTGGTTAGTTCTATTTCTAAAATCAGAGGGTTATGGTCCGATATTAATTTAGGGAGCTTCATAATCTTAGCCTGTGCAAGCAAGTCTCTTGTTCCAAGGAAATAGTCAATCCTGAAATATTTATTATGCGGGCAGGAGAAGTATGTGTAGCCAGGGTCGGGCGAATTTTTTAACTCCCAGATATCCACCAGGCCATGGCTCCTTTTAAGATAGCTTAGGGCCCTATAAACTCTAGGCTTCCGCCCAGAATATCCCCCTGCCTTTGTTTCCTAGAATCTATATCTAGGGAGATGTTTAGATCTCCGCAGAATATTAAAGAGTTTGGCCAAGTGGCAAGCTCTATTTCAAGATCCTCAAATATTTGAGGGTCATCTTGATTTGATCCGTACACTGAACATATCGTAATTCCAGATGTAAGTTCTACAATGACCCATCTCCCCAAAGTGTCCACTGCCTTACGCTTAGCTAACCCTAATGGATATTTGGCTAGGATGGCCACACCGCGGATATTAGAGGTCTGAGTTGTACAGGCAAGAGTGTTATAGCCCCCGACCTTTAATAACTCTCTTTTCTCCCAAGGAATATGTGTCTCCTGTAGACAGACTACATCCAAAGAGTTAAGCCTAATTATTTCAGCATAGCGAACCCTCTTAGCCCTATCGTTCAGCCCAGCCACATTCCATGAACAAATCGTTATCTTCCCCATTGAGATTTAGTTCCAAGTTCCAGGAGTCCTTTTATTAATAACCTGATGCCCCCATATTCCTCCAAAATATAGCTTGCCTTCTGTCTTTCATTAATCTCTTTTGATTGTTCCTTTATTTCATTACTAAGTCTGGAAATGCATTTTTTATCTTGTTTTTTACCCCCGCCTCCCCTCCCCTCCTCCCCCTCCCACCTTCCCAACACGCCCACCTCCCTCCTGAGGCGTACAGACTCAATCTAGAGTCTGTTCGTGATGAAAGTGCGCCACATAGCCAGAGCTCTAGTGTTAGAACCTTCCGCTAATACTTAACAGATGCTGGTCATAAATTTCCAGGTCACGCGGTTGCTCTTTAAAGTTGTGTTTAATTTTCCGAATATTTCTTCTTTTTTTTTCCCCCTTCTTTTTTTTTTTTCCCCCGCCTTAAAGACCTTTCAAACACGTCAATTATACCAAAAACACACCAAACACAAAAACAGAAAACCTTCTAAGTATCCAGTGCCACCTTATCCCTACGTATTTGATTAACTCCCCATTGTAATAGTTATTCTCCGGCAACCCTTATTATTTTCTATGAATCAGGGTCTAAACCTAGCCAGATAGACCATCCAGATATTCTCTAGCCTTTATTTCGGACAAGAAGAATTTGGTTTGCCCTCCCCAGATCACTTTAAGCCGAGCTGGATTGTTCAAATAGGCCTGGGCTTTTTATCTTGGAATGGCTTAATTAACTGGCGCAACCTCCACCGCCTTTCGACGGTGGAGTGACAAAAATCTGGACGAACAAAATAGGAGATCTCATTCCTAGTTCTCTTTGATTCCGGTCTGGCCATCTCAAAAACCGCTTGGCGTAGTAAGAAATTACCGAAATACACCAAGATGGCACGGGGAAAGGCCCCAGCCTTTGCTGGTTGTTTCAAAGCAAAGGGGACGCGATGAGCACGTTGCACTTCCAAGGCCCAGTTCCACTCAGTAAGTTCTGGCAAAGAGTCTCGAAATAAGTCTACCACATATGAGCGAACATCCCCCCCCTCGACCCCTTCGGGAACCCCAGCACACGTAGATTGTTCCTCCGCTGGCGATTCTCGAATTCTTCTAGTTTCCATTTGACATCAGCCAGCTGTGCCTCATGGGAGTCCACACGCGTTTGATTTGAGGCCAGCTCAGACTCATTAGAAACAGTCCTAGATTCTAACTCCGTCAGCCGCTCCCCAAATGCGCTGCATGTCTTAGTTAGCTTCCGGACAACCCCTTGCACCTTACGCATGGTAGCTTGAGCCTTGCGCCCATCTTGGCGCGTTTCTTCCCGGTGCATCGAGATGGCCTGAAAAATAGCATCTAGTGTTGGGGCGGTTGTTCCTGGATGCTCTGAGCTAAGCGGATCGGGGTGTGAGATGTGAGAGGATTGATGAGCTGATTCGTGGGAGTATAGTCCCAGGCCAGATCCTTTGCCCCCTGCCTTTTTTTCTTTTTCTTTAGAATAGTTTTTAATTTAGAGCCAGGATCATCTCCCTGATCGCTGCAGCTCTCATCCGTCGTAGATGAGATGTCATCCGACCACTCACCCCCGTCTGATAAAGAAAAAAAGTCACTAGGCTCTTTTTCTGGCTCCGTATCGACTATATTAGTTTTGTTGATTTTAAGGACTGGTTGGGGCTGAGATTGATAAGTTTGGTCAGTTTCATATAGTAGTGTCTGGGATGACTGTGGTGGGATAGATGATATGTTCCCTCCCCCTATTTCCCCAGCCATATCCAGTGGATCCCCGGGATCGTGAATACTGGGGGGGGTCCTAGTCACTATATCTCCATCAGGTCTCCTCAAGCTCTCTACCCCTCCATTATCCATCATAGTCACATACTCGGGGGGAGAGCCTGACATTCCTGCACTCGGCTCCGGGTTAGGAAAGCCCTCTGTCTCTATTTCGCTCCGTGTTTCTGGTGTAGCCTGAGTCGCTCTCTGGACCTCACCGACAGCCACTTCCCTCGCGTTCACGCTCTCGTTGGGACCAGCCTTGCGCTTCCCATCCTGGCCCGGAACTGCTTTCCCGGCCGACCCTCGCAGCAGATCAGCCACAGTAGGGCCGGCCGGACGCCCCTTCTGCACTGCCCCGCTTCTTCCTCGTCTTGGAGTTTGCGCAGGCGATCCCAGTGCTACCGGCGCTGCAGCTTTCTCCCCTCCGGCATCACCCGCCTCGGACGCTTCCCGTAGCGCCAGCCTGGCCGTCCTAGCCTTGGCAGCCGCCGCAGCTACAGCCGTCTTGGGAGCCATCCCTTCAAATTCAGCGGTGCACCCAGCGCGCTTCGTTCTATCCGTGAACGACAGGTGAGAGTTCCCGTGTTGATTTCCGTCTACTTTGTGAATTGCTCTGCCCAGGTATCGTAATACAGCCAGACCAATAATAGTTCCAATCAAATGTAGATATCGCCCATTCAGCTTTAGCTCTTCCTCGCAGATCACCGCGTTCATTTCCTGTACAGGTTCTTCTTAATCAGCATCTTCCGATAATTGTCTCGAGCTCTCTAGGCTCTGTGCGCACAGCAGTCTCAAGCGACCGCCATCTTGCCTCGACTTTGTCCTACTATTCCCACTCCAGTGAGTGCAACAGTAGGGAAAGTAATATTTTAATATTTTACTAAAAAATAATTATCAATACTAATAAATATTATTAATAACACTAATTACCAATTACAAAATCTTTAATAATTAATTTATTATAAATACAATACATATTTATTAAAAATTAATTACCTATTAATAAATCATTAACAACCAATTAATAATCATTACCAGAGTTGTATAAATATATAAATACCAATTAATATTTAATTACCAGTAAATTAAGTATCAATACAAAACAATATTTTCTATAATTAACTAATTACAATTAAATTACTTCCCCCACATTCCCCTATAAACACACATCCCACTACAACTATTTAATTAATAGAAATAACATAATTACCAATAAATCAATTTAAAAAAATTAATTACCAATTAATAACATTTATTTACCAATTAATAATTAATTAACAATAAATGAATTATCAATACCAATTAATATTAATTAATATGTACTTAATTTCAATTAAATTACTTCCCACCCTATTCCCCTATAAACCCACATCCCGCTACAACTATTTAATTAATAGAATTAACATAATTACCAATTAATTTTTTTTTTACCAATTAATAAAATGTAATTACCAATTAATAATTAATTAACAATAAATTAATTATCAATACCAATTAATATTTATTAATATGTACTTAATTTCAATTAAATTACTTCCCACCCTATTCCCCTATAAACCCACTACCCGCCACGGAATTAAATTACGCAAAAATTAAATTACATAAAATTCATTGCTTTTAAAAAATTAAACAAACATTACAACAACTAATATACACTTTTAACACATATACTAACATACAATACACTTAGAAAAAATTCGATATTATTAAAAATTCAATATTTTTTAATGCCTATATTATGTACTTCGATATTTTAACAATCGATATTACTTACCTTAATTTCGATATTTTTAACGACTATATTATGTCCATTCGATATTATGTCCATTCTATATTTTGGACTCGATATTTTGTCCATTCGATATTTTTTTTCTCGATATTATGTCTATTTACCGTAATCCCCAGCCGAACCCCCCAGCACTCCATCCGTCGTCTGAGGGCAATCGCCAAAGGCTCCATCACAAGGGCAAAGAGGAGCGGCAACACGGGGCAGCCCTGTCGGGTACCTCATTGAAGTTCCAGACTATCCGATACCTGGTCCCGGAGGCGAATCCGAGCCGTGGGTTTACAGTAGAGCAGTTTCAACCGTCTTAAGTAGTTGTCCCCCAATCCCATTCGGGCGAGAACCAGCCACATATAATCCCACTCAACCGTATCGAAGGCCTGCCGGATATCTAACAGACACAACGCCCAATCAGACTCCCGAAGATCCGATGCGTGCCATAAGTGTGCAAGTCTGCGCAAATTATGTGTGGTATTTCGACTCGGGATAAACCCAGATTGGTCAGGGTGGACCAAGTGAGTCATATATGGCAAGAGTCGTGCCGCTAGGAAACCGCCCAATATTTTCTCGTCAATTTTTAAAAGGGATATAGGCCTGTAAGAGCTCGGGGAGTGGGGATCCCTATCCGGCTTGAGGATCATGGAAACCAGTGCCTCCATAATAGTATTGGGAAGTGCCCCCTTGTCTAGGGCCTCCGTGTATACCAGAAGGAGGTGATCTACCAATTCTGGGGCAAACATCTTATAAAACTCGGCCGGGAGCACATCCCTCCCGGGGCATTTTTCGTTTTTCAGCTGTTTAATGGATGTCAGTAGTTCTTCCCTAGTAAGAGGCGCCCCAAGGGCCTCCGCCTCATCGTCGTTAAGTGTAGGAAACACTATATCCTTGAAAAAGTCTTGGAATGTAAGAGATCCGGTCCGGGCCGCAGTCGAACAGGGCTGTCTTAAGTGTGACACAAATTCCCAGATGATCGCGTCCTTTGTGTATACTGTGTTCCCCATGGTATCGTGGAGCTTCAATACCGGAGCGCGTTCCGTCTCCGTCTTAATCAACCGAGCTAGCAGCGCTCCAGACCTATCGCCCTCCGCAAGGAGCCTCTGTCTATAGGTGGTGTATTTGTGTTTCTCTAGTCGTGCCCTTCCCTGTATAAGTCGGGATTACTGTGGGAGAGAAATTGTTAACCACATTTTCTAGATAATGGACCACCCGCAGTGAGAATAATAAATGCCCCCTGGCATCCATGTCATTCAAATTGACATCCGTTGATGATGGGTCATAAATAGATTGTGACAAGGAGGGTAAAAGTCCCAGTTTGGCATTAAAGTTGCCTGCCAGCAGGAGATTAAAAGGTCTGTCGGCCTCTATATCTACCTATTCTAGTGCGCCAGTCAAAGAGGACAAACCCTAAAAATATTGATTCTCCTTATTAGAAAAATCATCATTCTGAAAATTCAACATGTGCACTCTAAATTTATTCTCCCGACAGAGCCTAAAAAACTGTACCACATTCATATCAGATGCAATAGGAGAGATTATACATCCAATATCAACCTTAAACCAGGCCGCCAAACCCCCCTTGGCACGACCTGCGGGAGAGGGTAAGGCTGGGAGGCTGAAGCACATATATCCATCAAAAATAGCCTCTTTAACATTCCTGGTCTCCTGCATAAATATGATGTCATATTTTATAATGATAGATTGCCAACCCTCATCATGTATTTTCATGGCCAAGACTTTGACATTCCAACTAAGAAAGCTAACAGTGGGGCTAGTCTCATCCATCAATTCTGCTTGCGCACTCACCCTTGGGATTGTATAAGATAATAATGGATTTGAGGAAGTTCCCGGGGCATGTTCCAAATGTGTCCTACCCTGTGATTGTGATATTGAGAGGGTGGTAGTGGGACTAATCACCCCAGAGTCTCCGGAACCCTTGCTACAGCCCACTGCCACTCTCCTGCACAAGATGTCAATCATTATCTTCCGATTCTGTCAGGGACGCAAATCTATTTTGGAGGGGCAAAGGCCTCAATTGGTCTAAACCACTATTAGATTGGAGGAGGGTCTGAGGCCCACGAGACCTAGATAAAGCCAGGGCCAAGTGCCTCTAAAAGAAGCCCAAGGGCAGGATCCTGATCGGGCTGGGTTTAACCAAGCAGGCTCTAGCTTGTGCCAGGACTTCACCCGCAACATGGGGGCTACATACATTAATTATTTTTAAATCGGCATTAAACTGCTTTCCCAGATATCCTATCCCCACCCACTGGCCATGCCAGGAGAATCTCATTGCAGAAGTCCCACTGTCCATGGAAGTTGGAATTCAACCAATGCATTGTTTTATTCATAAGAGCCCTTGTGGGTTCAAGCTGGTCAGGAGGCAGACTAGGGACATTGGCTAGCACAACATATGGACATGAGGCAGGAGGTAGACCAGTCACAGGGAGGGATCCTGCCTGATCTGTGGGGAGGACTAACGCAGTCTCTACAACAGTCCTCTGTGACAGTGAAGGTGGGGCAAGATCCATGTCATTGGCCCGAGGTTTGATGTTGGCATCTGTACCACTGACCTCTCTGTTGCAAACTAAGTGATGCACAGCTGATATTTCAGGACCAGACGAATGAATGGTTTCTATATCCAAAGTAGGCTGTAGTTTCTGAGAGAACCCCTCCTAAAATGTTCCCAATTTGGCCTCAATTGTGTCCAGACGGTCAAAAAGCGGGTGTAGTTTCACATCCAGCAATTCGTTGAACCGCGCACTTATACAGTCCCAAGGATCGACACTGGGGACAGGCCCTTTCGCAAGTTCGGCTGACCTGGATGCAACAGGTTTTGCAGTACGACCTGGCAGCTTGGGTTTTACGGCCCTTTTCCTGCATTTTATTAAGAGACTTGTGTTTAAATCTGAGCCTAGTACTGAGGTTGGAGTTCGATCCAGGGAGTGTGGGCTTAACGCAGCCCCTCATCCTCAGCCTGCTGACCATCCCTAGTAACCCCCATTGCCCCAGAGCAAACGCCAGGGCTATCCCTGACAGATCAGCTTGATGACGCGACTGAGTGCACCAGTGTGGCAGAGGGATCATTGCTGTGTGGGATAATGGTGCCCCCTAGTGGGGGTAAGGACTGCAGATCTAAATCATCAGCTGTTAACAAAAGACGTCGCTCAGCAAGTTTGATCTTCCCGGAGAGCTGGAAGCACGCCGAGCTTACCGCCCTCCTGAAGAAACCAACGGCGGACCCCACCGACCTCAAGAACTACCGCCCCATCTCGCTCCTTCCGTTTCCGGCCAAAGTCATCGAGAAGACCGTCAACAGACAGCTTGCCGCCTTCCTCGAGACGAATGGATCCCTCGACCCCTCGCAGTCCGGGTTTCGGGCCAACCACAGCACCGAGACCGCCCTTATCGCAGCCACCGACGACATCAGAACCCTAACCGACAACGGGAAACAGCTGCCCTCATCCTCCTGGACCTCTCCGCGGCGTTCGACACCGTCTGCCACCGCACCCTAGTGAAGCGCCTCAGCAACATCGGAATCCGAGAGAAAGCACTGGAATGGATCATCTCGTTCCTCGCCGGAAGAACCCAGAGAGTCCGCCTCTCCCCGTTCAGATCCGAAGCCACCGAAGTCATCTGCGGCGTTCCACAAGGATCCTCACTCAGCCCGACCCTCTTCAACGTCTACATGAGCCCCTCGCAGCCATCGCACGCCGACACAACCTCAACATCATCTCCTACGCCGACGACACCCAGCTGATCCTCTCCCTCACCAACGACCCCACCACCGCCAGAGCCAACCTGCACGACGGGATGAGAGACGTCGCCGACTGGATGAGGAACAGCCGCCTTAAACTGAACTCAGACAAGACGGAAGTCCTCATCCTGGGCTCATCACCCTCCGCCTGGGACGACTCCTGGTGGCCCCCGGCCCTGGGCACCGCACCCAAGCCAACGGACCACGCACGCAACCTGGGCTTTATCCTGGACTCCTCCCTATCGATGACCAGACAAGTCAACGCCGTCTCATCTTCATGCTTCAACACCCTGCGCATGCTCCGCAAGATCTTCAGATGGATCCCCACTGAAACCAGGAAGACCGTCACCCAGGCACTCGTCACCAGCCGACTGGACTATGGGAACACCCTCTACGCCGGAACCACAGCCAAACTTCAAAAGAGACTCCAGCGCATCCAGAACGCCTCCGCACGACTCATCCTGGACATCCCCCGACACAGCCACATCACCGTACACCTGAAAGACCTGCACTGGCTCCCCGTCAGCAAGAGAATCACGTTCAGACTCCTCACCCACGCACACAAGGCCCTCCACGACCTGGGCCCAAAGTACCTCAACGACCGCATGTCCTTCTACACGCCCACACGCCAGCTACGATCAACCAGCCACGCCTCGCCACCGTACCACGCATCCGCAGAACCACCGCCGGAGGAAGATCCTTCTCCTACCTGGCGGCCAAGACCTGGAACTCCCTCCCCACTCACCTTCGGCGAACCCAGGACCATCTCGCCTTCAGGAAGCAGCTCAAGACCTGGCTGTTCGAGCAGTAACTTACCCCCTCCCCCAGCGCCTTGAGACCCTCCCGGGTGAGTAGCGCGCTCTATAAATGCCGTGATTGATTGATTGATCTCATTTGACACCAGGTCCACTGCGCTCGACAAAAAACTATCAATTGTGGTGCGTGGGCGCGGTGATGGCTGTTGCAGTGTAGTGGAGCACGCGGGAACTGCCCATATTCACCACAAACAGAGCACAGCACACATAAATGGCCCCCACGTTAAGTAAATCAGACTCACAGTACCTTTGCGGATGACAAGGGACAAAAGATTAGCCAAGAAATTGGGCCCAGTCCAGTCTCTGCCAGTGTATTTGGGCTAATACGGGCCTTGCTTGGCCCTATTTTTTGCTGAGCACGCGCCCGGGCACGCTGCAGGAAGTCGTAGGCGCTTTTCAGCGCGTGGCCAGCCCCTCTTTCCTAGGGGCATACTGGGGGATGCAGGCTGCAAGGAGCGTTGCGAGCACTACAAGTCTTTCTTGTGCATAGGCCATACCTGCAGGAGAAAGTGCCAACATATAGAATGCTATATATGAATAAAAAATAGGTGTCAAAATCAAAGCTTGGTATGACAGGAGTTCTGGTCTGAATTGTTCCGAACAAATTGTATTACTGTTTTAACTGGGAAAGAGCGTGTGATTGCATTACTTAGATATTCGCTGTTGTATGATTTCTGCTTCCAAATGTGGCCAGGGTCACTACGGGCACTACGGGTACTGTCACAAGTTGTTCTGGTGAGGATATGTTTTATTCGTTACTTGTACTGAGTGTTCCTCTTTGTATTGCCACTGATGAAATATAATAGGCAACTGCAAATACAGAACCGGTGAGCTCGATGACAAAGAAGTGTGAGCTGAAAAGGGTATGGCTTGTAATTTATTCCGCAAGGACACGGCAAGGTCCTCATGTAACGTAACTGGTGCTATGTAAAGCGCTCTGATACCCGGTTGCGGGTCAAGTTCGCGCTATATAAAACTCTGCAAAAAAAAAAAAAAAGGCATTCGCATAGCAAATAAAGGATTATAAATACAATATACTAATGGTTGTAAGATCTGTCTTGGTTCTATGTTTTGGTACTACAAGTATTTTCAACAAATTATGCATATAAGTATTCATAACAGCAATCAAGAGTTACTATATTCGTATACATTCATACTAAAGTTATTAATGCAGACATTTTACACACTTTCACACAAAATATATTTCCAATTTTCACAAGAAATATTTCATTTTATGTGGCCTACGTAAAGACTTTCTGAGGAAAATATATGAGCGACGCTTTTCAGAATTGCTAAAAGTGTTTTATTTTTTAAAAGAAATGTACAGCTGCCAAGTGTCTTGTTCTTTTTTTAACCTTTTCACTAAGGGCCTGATTACGAGTTTGGCAGACGGGTTACTCCATCAGAAGCGTGACGGATATCCCACCCGTCGTATTACGAGTTCCATTATGTTCCATTGGATATAATGGAACTCGAAATATGGCGGAAGGGATATCCGTCACGTTTGTGATGGAGTAACCCGTCCGCCAAACTCGTAAACCGGCCCTAAGTGTGCATTCAAGTGCAGAGGAGAATCTGAGCACCTCTTACAAAAGACCTGACATAGACCTAAAAGACATCAGGTCCACCCCATTTCAAAAGGTCAGTAGATGCTAATGTTGCACATCGCTTTTTAAAATTTAAAATAGTTTTACAGAGATGTATTTGGATAAAATCCTCACAACTACATCACAATGAAAAAGTCAAATATATATTTTAACGTTTAGCGTAAAATAAAAGGGCTCTCCCCATAATAAAAAAGATGTATGCACCATTTTTGACCTATGGTCGGCTTTTGATCTAGTTCCCAGGGAGGGTCTGTGGGCAGTTTAAACCAACATGGAAGTTCCGAAATACCCAATTGATGTGTTCAGGAGGCTTCATTTGGATAACTATGCGCAAGTTAGGTATGGCCCTGCGGGGGAATTGACAGATCCCTTTCCAGTGACTTGGGGGGTGAGACAGGGGTGCATACTAGCCCCCACTCTGTTTTTGTTATACATTAACAATTTAGTAAACATGCTAGAGCAGTGCAATCATGATGCCCCGCGTGTGGCCAACAGGAAGGTCCCGGCCCTCCTGTTTGTGGATGACACACTACTGGTCTCGAGATCCCCAATGGATATCCAAAATCTTCTGGACCAGTTCGGAGTCTTCTGCAGACAGAGAGGGCTGAAGATCAATACAAGCAAGACCAAATACATGGTATTGAACCCCTGCCAGATGGCCTGATCGCACCCGGTTCTTAATGGTACCCAATTGGAGAGGGTTTGCACCTTTGAATACCTGTGGCTTACTCTCAATGAGCACTTTGGCTGGTCACCTCAGATTCGTAAGTCCAAACTCATACTAGAATATTATAGTGGCGGCCTTCTGAGAGCCTTGAAGGGGTCCAGCTTTCATCCGATGACACCAGTACTCCAAATCTATAACTCCTAGTACTCCATTAGTGCCACTTCGTCTAGATCTTGGCATTTGCTCACTCTCACACAGAGTAAAACTCAGACCCTTGATGTACTGGAGGAGGATCTGGTCCTCAGCAGAGCTATTTTCTTATCAGCTGTGCTTGGAAGAAATCATAAAACTCTCCGGAGCCACCATGATTCCATGGTTGGGATACATTAAGTATTCACTTGAGGAGATTGGATGCGGCAACATGTGGGCTCACCCGGAAATGTCTATGGCATTTCCAAGTCTATGCTCAAGGAGTGGTACTGGAGATATGTAGGCGGTAGATTGCACAGGGGGGGGGGGGGGTTGGTAAGGCACTCTAACCTCTACCTTTATGGAATTGAAAGAGACTTATCTTTTGGAAATGTATATGGACACAATTGGACCTCTGGCTGCTAAGACACTCTACATTAAGTTCCAAATTGGGACTTTGCCGCTTCGATCATTTACTGCGAAGTGGCGGCGCTCCCTTGCTGGTGCTGAACCTAACCCTAAGCTGTCTGTTTTGCCCTGAGGTCAAGAAAACTGTAGATCATGTCTGGTGCTTTTATCCTCAGTATCATGTACATAGGAGAAAATGGATCCTGCCATTGTGTCGCAATCTGGGTATTAGGGACTACAAAATTGCAACTAGGGTATTCGGGGCATACACTGCTCAACCAATTGTCTTTCCTGTCTCCTGGTTTTTTGCATATATGTGGAGACACCGACAGAAAAGAATGCCCAGCTGTTCTCTGTTACTTAGCACCTAAGATTCTTGTGTGTTCAAGTTGCATTTCACTATTTACTTATGATTTCTAAAAGCATGTGCAACAGTAGATAATAGGCATATGAGTTGTTGGATGAACTTTAACTTCACATTTTCAAACCATCGTGAAGTTCTCCTTATATGCTGATAGTTTCAACTGTGGGTATTTTAATTATTTTACATGTTATGTTTTTAAGCGTTTAATTATTGAATGATTTTACAGTTTTAAGTCATTGTGTTTGCTTTTATGGCAATTGCCGAATTAAAGCTGTTATGATTGATTGGTATGCACCAATTCTATTTTAGAAATTCTCCATTTTACAAAATTAGATCCCTTTGTCAGTACAGAATTGGTTTATCAACATCAATATCCTTCGCTCCTAAGATTAGTTATTTCTGTTACATAGGCACATAAAGGATTTACAAAAAGTTATGGCAGTAACAGTAAAGAGCGATAGCAATCCCCCTACTAGTCAATGCCATTAGAACTTGAAGATATGACTTGGTTCATGTGTCCGATCTTAGTCTTCTTCCGTGTACCGCTTCTCAACCTGGGCGTTTTCCTGCAAGGCAGGAATCCCTGTGACAACGAAAGATAATAGGTGCACAAGGGCTACTGCTGGGTGAGAATAGCTTTGGGATACATTTTCATTGTATACTTGGAGGACGTTTCCAGAGCTTCTCACATAAGTTTGCGATATTGAAAGCGTTTTTGTCCAGGGCAGCAGGGGCCATTTTAGCTGAGAATTCACTGAGATTACAGCATGTGGAAGTAACCAGTACTATAAGGTCAAGGCTTGGACTTTCACCGAAGGAGGCTAGTGCATCCTTTCAACAAACTCACTCAATTAAGAGGAAGGAACGGAGGTGGGGATCCTGCCTAACTTGTAGCAAGATGGTTGCCTTCACCCTTGTGGCAGGATGCCTGCCTAAGGCCACCTTGGATGCATGATGTTAGAGATGGGTGGCTGCATTCAGTGCTAAATTCTAATGTTGATAGCCTGGGTGGCGGATGGCAGAAAAGTGATAGTGGATTGTGCCAATTCAAGCTAGTGATAGCCTCATTTATTTCCCTCTACTGGCTCCAGAAGCACTCTGTATTTCCAACGCAGCCTGTTGCACACAACTGGCAGGCTATGTGGCAACCACCAGCCCACCCTGTGGCCTCGTTAGGGGGACAAGGCCATTTATTACCCTTGCACCTACAGGACATGGATAATGCTTTGGATTATCCTCATCTCGGAGAGGGCACACACTGGTTATGAGTGAACTTGAGAGATTACTCAGGAATACCGTGCATGCTGGTTTTAAGCCTGAGGAGATCCCTCATTTTTATGGTCTGACTTGACAGCACAGCTGTCGCCAGACAATTATGTGAGCATCACTAGAGAGAGGCTTTGGCTCCGCCCACATGTTGGAAACCAGGAGTACATGTTTCGATTGGGAAGAAGCTGTGTGGTTGCACAAAAAAAGTGCTTGCCCTCCACACAAATGTGATCATTTTGTTAATTTATCCAGCCGCCTGAGGTTGAACTTTGAGGGGCATACACATGGTATTGCAATGTTATTAAAGTGTCTTAGATAACTAGATCGTTTATTTGGTGTTTTTCTCTGGCAGCAGCACAGATGGGAGGAGGGCAGTCATCAACCTACATGGATGTTTAGGCTTGAGTTGACAATGGATTCATAAGCCAGACCTATTGACATTGCTAATGTTTAAATATAGCTGGGGGGAGGAGTGAGAAAGCATGAACGGCAGAGCAGGTTGGAAACCCAAGGACTGCTCATGCGTTGCCGGCGGTGCTCCCCTCTTGATGCCAGGTATCAGCACTGAGCTATTCAAGGCAGCTTTCCTGGGTAGACTTTGCTACAGCATTAAAGGAGCACTACTTCCATATTGATGACCTTCGATACCCCCACCCAGCAGACAACTTTTTGTGCGCAGTTTACAGGAGAATCTGTGATGAACATTGAACCCAAAACCGAAGAACCAACAGTTAATGTGCCATTGTTTTATTTTAAAAGACGTTGAAGGAAAATAGACTTACCGACTCTCATATTTGCAATTCAAAAAGGTGACACAAAAAAACAAGAAACCAGAACATACAGACAGATGGCTGAGGTGATGTTTTGGCTGCCAGGCATTCTTGCGCAGAAGAGGTCTGACAGTTTTCTATTTATAAAGCTAAATAGTCTGGCATAGAGACTTGAGGTAGACAGAAGGACAGAAGGAACACAAAACACACCGATGGAAATAGTTCTAATTTAGAACATGACACTATGCTACAAAGCCAGTGTTGAGGTAAGGATTTTACTTAGTAATATTTAGGTTTGTGGAATGGAGAAGGGTTAGAATTCAGTGGTGCTTCCATCTTAGTGAACAAGGTAGACCAAGGCACACGTTTTATTAAATCACAATAAAATGTATGAAAATGGATGGCAACCCAAAAATATTAAGCGCCATAAGTCAAATGAAGAAAGAACAAATGATGGACAGAATGTAGAAGAATGTCAAACATTCACCCCAGTACAGAGATCTGGGCCTAAATCCATAGTTGTTTTGCTCCCCATACCATTCCAGTTTAAACCCAGCCATATTCAAATCAGTCTTGACCCTGCTCCACTTAGGGCGACAAAGGCAAAAGGAACAAATGATGGATGGTGAACAATGCAAACATTCACCCCAGTCACAAAGATCTGAGTTTAATCCATCGTTCTTTTGCTCACCAAGCCGCCCCAGTTTGGACTCAGCCATATGCAAACCAGTCTTGACCCTGTTCCTCTTGGGAACAGTCCAGCCCGAACTGCCAAGCCAGGTCCTCCCTGGACTGGAAACAAGAGTACTGGGACCGGTTTCAGGGCATCACCCCATATCAGCCAGGCTAGCTTGAATCCAGTGGTGCAGTGAGCACGGGACCCACATCTGGGCATACCCTTCCCACTTAGGGCGACCAAAGCAAAAGGAACAAATGATGGACGGAATGCTGAACAATGCAAACATTCACCCCCAGGTATTGCAGGCATTTGATTTAAGCACAGAGAAGAGTGGTGGAAGGGGGCAATTGAATGACCACACTGTCATCCATAGTCTTACTGGTTTTAGGACTTGACAAGCAAGGTGTCTAGCCAAAAAATAAGGCGCTTCAAGGCCTTCCTAAAGACCAAGTGGTAAGCAATTACAACAAAGCAAGTGGAAATGTGTTTGATTGAGAGAGACAAGGAAGCAAAATAGCATGACTAATCATTCATGACAGCTTGAATGTGGGGATAGTCGGGAGGGACTCACACTGTGATCTAAATATATCCAGGGAATATCATGATCCGGTTTTGTCCAGTGAAATGAAGGATCTATGCAATGATATGCTCAGTGAGCAAGACAAAGAAGCTTGAATAAGACCTTTCAGAGCACAGGAAGGCAGTGTAGCATTTTACAAGCCTTGGTGATGTGATCATCCAGGGGCCACAAATGATTTAACTGCTAGAGTTTGGATGTGCTGATGTTTCCTCAGTTGAGAAGCAGGGAGACCAAGGTTCAGGGCATTACTTTAGAATCACAGGTAACTTAGATAGGATTAAGGGAAACATTTTTTTGCAACAAACACAGTTAATGCCAACACAAGGAACCCACTGCATTAAGTCCAATTTCTCATCTGGGGTAGAAGAGTTGCTGAGTGCCTGGGGCCAACACTGCTCTGAAAGAGGAATGTTTTCATCTAATTAGTAGCTCAAAGTTAACCTTTAGCTAGTTTTAATTCATCCAGAAGTGGATGGCAGTGAGACATTCAAAGAAGCAATGAGAGATGTCAATCATATATTGGTCAAGTCAAATAATGATCTGTGTCATCTGTATATGATAACAAGCTGAATCCATAGGAACTAGTGTGGTCTCTGGAAGGTGGGCAATTTGAGCTTAATGTTTACAATGATTACTTTTCGGCTAAGGGTAATAGGAACTTTATTGCTCTGTCTTCTTTCATTGAATCCCTGACTTCTAGTCCTCTCTGTCCTGGGGGAGTTTTAATCTTTTGGTAGCATCAGATTTTAATGCTAAGCGACCGTGATGCAAGGGGTATTCTTCTTTTCCCTATTCTAGTTAGTTACAATCAGTGTAATGCTTTTGATTTTTTTAAACACGATGTATCTAATGTTGCCACATTCACAGGGAAAGGACAGTGCTCCATTATCAATTATGGCCTTACTTCTAGAGATATGTCTACTAGAGTGGTTAAAGATTATGTTATCCCTAATGTTTTTTGTGACCAAACTATTAATTATCCTGTGTTGACCCAAAGGAGCACTTTAGTGGGTAATCCGCGAATAAAAGTGAAAGATAACTTGAGCAGACTAGTATGGAGGCATGCTGACACCGACCTAGTGTTTACTAAATTAGTGGCAGATAACCAGATTAACATTCTCGACTGTCTCTCTTTGCATATCGACAGTCGCCTGGTTGTAGACTCGTGTGGTCCTGGGGGGCGCTATTAGAACAAACCTTACTAAAAAGGTTATGGCAAACGATCAATGCTTAGCTTCCTGGTTTGATAAAACCTGTAGGCTGTTAAGTAGGAAATTACATCAAGCCGTAGGGAAAAACCCTAGGGACAGGGATGAAAAAGTCAATTGTAGAAGAGATTACCCATGGGCATTGAAGACGAGGAAAGCTGAAGTAAGAAATATTCACTGGGATGTGCTAGTGGATGCATGCAACTTAAAATATTATACAGCTTTCTGGAAGTTGGTCAACAATTATTCTCTGGCTGATGCACCCAAGCAAGCTCTGGAGTGCAATATTGCCCTGGAGGACTGGGTGAGAAACTTCCAGCATATTTATGCCCTGAAGGATAATCCCCATATTGAGGCAGTAAATGAATTATAATTAATTAATATTTAATTTTTAATTAATATTGATTATTTAATTCACCATTATTAATGTTAATTGTATAATTATATTTTTTAAATTCAAGTTTTAGGTTAAGGTTGTGGGTTTTGTAGGGGTGTAGGGGGGAGTAAATTCATTATAATTAATAATTATTTAATATAATTACTTTATTAATTGATAATCAATTATGTAAATTGAGTACTAATTTTTTTGTATAGTGTGTTGTTTTTGTAACAGTAAAGGGTGTGCAGGAAATTAATTATAGTATTTAAGTAATGTTAACACATACCTTTATTTAATTGTTAATTAATTTTGTAAATTGTGTAATTAAGATATTGGGCAGTTGCCCACTTTGCTTATGCCTTAAAACGTCTCTCTGAGCCTGCAGCTTAACTGTATTGTCCCAATTTTTGAACCTTTGTATGCATTTTGCTTGCCAGGGTACACCCGCTGTTGTCCTCGGAATACGTTTCATTCTACTTGAAATCGTTGTATATGCTGAGTTGTCTACACCATGACGTAATTACGCACGCAGATATCGTATTTCTTGATTATAGCAAACCCACAGGCCAAGGGTTTCAGCCCTGCCGTCTAAACGAAGGATTGGTGAAGGTTATCATTTCATTAGCCACGCTGCTTGCCCCTCTTGTTGAGGCTGATTAGTAAGCGCCTTTAAGGGCAACTGCACATTAATTAATATGAGGAATTTATTGAAAACGCTCATCTAAATATTTAACTAGAAATTCAAACCAGTATTTTTATAACACTGCAGTATGAACATACAGAATTTCCTGACATAATCATTTGTCGAGCTTCTAGCAGTTTCAGACATAGAGCTGTTATTATTCTATGTGTTTTTCTGTAAACTTGTGTCGTTTCTGTTAATAAATGTGTTTTTGTGTTCTAGTTTTCACTTATGGTTTTATAGTTTTTTTTACTCAGTCTCTCAGAGACTGTCTCTGTTCTACGGTACCCCTGGCTCGTGTTTATCTCTCAGTGCCCGCAGCCTCAGAGCACACTTTTCAGGCAGAACCCTGACTCAGAGCCTTTTTTATACGAGCTTGGTGGCAAATTTGTTTTTTATTCCGAAAAAACAAGGCGTCATAGCATCTATGGGCATCCGCAGCCAAATTAGAAATCACATTAACACACATTTTCTCGTCACTGATGATGTGGCATGGAAACAGTTCTCCAGACAGCGGTTTCACCCAGCCACTGTCTCGCTGAATTCGCGCCTTAGGTTGGAACACGGGTGGGAGGCTGCGCAGTATTTATGTCACCTACTTTAGCAAGTATATGCAGTGCTAAAACATTAGCAGACTCATTTTTGGACTCTTTAGATCCTAAAATGCTTTCCTGCGTATTACGTGGGTTTTATTTGTTTGTGCGCTGTGTAAAAGTACGCGAGAGTGTTTATTTGGTATCGTGATTCAAAACAACAATATATGAGCCAGTTTTGCATGACTCGTGCTTGAGCATCAGCGTACTGCACACATCACATGTTTTCTCTGGATTCTCTTTGTTCAATAATATGTGGAATCTTGATCACTGGAATTAATGCTGTTGGATCTATGCCACACTAATACACATAGGTGACCCACACTCACAAAATCGTCTGTTTCTGCTTCTCTATTTATTTATAAAGTGTTCCAATGTAAAAAGGCACCCGAGAGGTCAAAAGGCAAAAGAAAAAAATCATGACTGCTGCCTACTCTTCTCATGATAGTCTTCCACTTTGTGGCTTCTGGGAATTCGTAAAGTCATCCCTAAAGCTTCCAGGGTTCCCACTGCGTTTTCCGATTATCTTTTTCCTAAATCGTGGCATGATGATATTACATTTCTAGAATACCTTAACACGCATGGAGTGAGGTACCACTATAGCCTTAGAGCCCGCCGTAGCGTGCTCTACCGGCCATTAAAGGCCCGCTCCATCGTTAAAGTCCTGAGCCGAAGGCGAGGGCCTTCAACAAGGGAGCAGGCATTTAGTGGCCTGTTGAGCCCGCTACAGAGGGCTTTAAGGCTATTAGAACATTCCGCCCCTAGAGGGCAGAATGTTCTAATTTGTTGAAATCCCCTCAGGCTCCATGAGGACTTTGTTAAACATTGGAATATTGATGCTCCGGGCTTCTACTGGTGGTTAGAGGTTTTCAATTGAGCACTCAACATTCAAATGTTCTAATAATGTAAAGAACATGATATTTCCCCAGGGCTTGATGGATTAAATTAGCTATCTTAAATGTAATCATTTTGTTCACATAAGCGAATGCTTCTCATTCTGGGAGAGACATGGCTTGCTCTTCAAATTTTGCTGTTATGCTTGCAGCATTATTTTAGTCCTTTTGAATCTATTAATTAATTTATTCTTGCAGCCTAAGCAGAGAACATTCCTTTCAAAATGAAAAAAATAGCAATTCTTGCAAGATTGTCTTCATTTTCAAGAAAGGTTTATCAGTACATGTTCTACTGAGATTATTTGAGCTTCAATTCTTTCTAATATCTAGCTTGCAAAAGCTTTAACTACATATTAAATAAGGGAGAGGGCAGTAATTAGCCAGGGGGCAACAGATTCTGGTGTACAAAAACCAGATTAATGTATGCTGTACTCACCTTAGATTTGTTTCTTTTTTGTTTAGAAAATTTTACACCCGTTTCCCCATCTCTTCCAAGATACCTAAAAGCTTGTCTTACTGTTTAATTAAGTTGTAATGATTAGTAGTATTGAAGGTTTTGAAGATGCAGACCTCACCAAATTGATACTACTTTTACAACTAGTTGCACTTTCTCCGTAACCTCTACAGGTGAGTCATCAACTTGCAATCGTCAATAACACTTTCATTCTCTTTGACCAGCTGTGCTGTGATCATCTTTTCTAAAATATTCACAAACAATTGCACCAAATGAAGTATTTTGAGAGCCTTGCTCCTTACCTCCTATCAATGATTTCTTTAGTAATTGACTGGATCATACAAGTAGCAGTCTTTCAAGGATCTCCAATTTATATAACAATGGATTCATGATCTCCGAGAAGAACGGTGCAAAAACTGAAGGATCCTCAAAAATATCTTTTCCAGCTCATGGTTTGCCCTTAAAAGTATGAATTCATAGTGGAAGAATACACATTTTTCTTTCCATCGGTCAAGGGCTGAAGCTAAACTGACCCCAATCTTGACACTGCACCCAGTGCATCTTATTGAAGTTGCACTTCTTAAATGGAGCACCCTGCTTTGACTTTTCAGTATTCCATTTTTGTGGCATTATCTTTCATTTGCTGTACTTTCCTAGAAGTATCTACTGTTTTTTAGTACTCTAAATAAATATTTTCAAGGTGATGCAGCTTCATCGGTTGGTGTTTATATCTGTCTGTCACGATTCTGAGTCTATCTTTCGATTTCAAGTTGTTAAGGTCCATCTTCAGATTAACGTCACCTGTCTTTTCCCAATCATTTTTACATCTTTTACAGCTCTCATTTTAATCTTCGTAATCAGACATGGTCTCATTTATTTTCCCTACTGTGCAAATGTGTTACTAAACATTTTAGAATACTGATCAGCAAAAAAGTGCAGTGTCCAATCAACACTTCTATCTGGCTGGGTAGTAAGCTTTTCAAATCTAGATTCAACTTCTGTAAATAGTTACAAATTTCTGTTTGCAAAGATATTGTTGGGGTGTTTCCACAATACCTAAACTTTTTCTATTGTCTCCTGTTTTATCATACCACCCACCGTCAGTCTATTCAAATGAAGTGCTATTTTTCTATGTCACAAAAGATGTATTAAGTAGTAGCCAAGAATGAATGGATCCTAAGATGAGAAGATTGAGAGACTGCTTGAAGCCCAAAGCCTCTAAGTGCTTCTTTAATGATTGTGACATTGAATTTCTTTATTGTCAGCCTAGAGATTTAAATCTCTGGCAATAATTCAATTAAGGACCCTATTTGAATGAATCTATTCATCAATACTAATAGTTTTTAGGGTTCCAACATGGGAAATATAGTGAGTTTAACACTACAACTTCCATAGATTTAAAAGGGACAAGAGTTACCAATTTGATTGTTACAGTTTCCTCATACACCATAGCAACTCCTCTCCTAATTCACAAATCCATATTGACATCTATCAAAGTATAGTTATCTGGGAGCATCATAGAAAGGCCTGGTCCTGAGGAATCATTCGAACATGTTTGCATGATGGTTCATAAGTCAAGGTTATGATTTTCTAACAGATGAAAGATGTTCATAGCCGATGTTATGAGTAAGCTTTTATTGAGTGTATTTTAAATATATTAGGTTCATAAGGAATTCCAAGCTGGTTTAATTTTTTATTGAGCATTTTTCAGTTCAATATATTGGACTCTCCAGGAGTCTTCTTAATAAGTGCCACTACATCTCAATGCAGAAAGTGTACTGTGAAATCTGTCTTTATGGTTAACTGTTTTTCAGAATCAATGATAGCATTTACATATGATTTAATGTTGTGTTTTATGATTCAATCTGAAACAACCCACACTCATATAAACATATCTATAGAGGCACTTCTTAATGCCAATTAGAAGGCGAGGCAGTGGAGTCGTTTTTCCTCGAGTCCATGTTTTTTGAGGACTCCACACCTGTACTAACATGGCTAATACCACCAGATGGTGCCGGTTTGTTTGAAAAGTATCTTGGATGATACATGGCCAGGTACCCCTACCCCGAGTGACCAGACTGCATGTGAAACTGTTACCCACACTTATTTTGGGCCCTCGTTTGCACTGAGGCCTAGGCTTGTCCATGGTAAAGCCAAGTTTCAGAACCTGTTATGAGATGAGGAGGACTGCACCAAGTATATCCCTTGTAGCGGCATGAGACTACTGTCCATGACCTATGTTCTTCAACATGCAATAGAGGTGGCTACATACTGATTTTTCATAGATTTATAGTTCTAAGCAGACCTTTTTTCCGTTCAAGGGAGGGTGCAGCTTACAAGCCCCACTCATGTAAAGTTCCACTGCAATATAACAGACGGACCCATGTGCTGGCATTCTGTGTACATGTCCAGTGTGTGTATGCATAGTGTAGGTGTGGTAAATGTATAGTAGCAAGACTGTGTGTGTAGTGAGAGTATGATTCCTGGGAACAGTGGGACCCTTTTTGGATTGCTCTTTGGATAACATGGCACAAAATGGAGGGTGGATACAACTTCCCTAGACAGTGGGAGTGTATTGTCTGCATTCCTGTGGTTGGAGGGTGGACACCCTGATACTGTCGTGGGGGAGATAAGAGACAGGGTAACCTTTAGAAACCGTATGAAGACCTTTTAGCAAACAATTGCTGATTATTCCCTCCAGAGCACTGACATTGTTTGAATAATAGGGGAAGGGTGGAGTAAGCAGTTTCTTTTGTTGAAAGTGAGGGTGTTTCTCTGCAGGCCCTTCACTTTTGTCTATCCCTGGTTGCCACTTCAGAGAGGCTAATGACAGCCAGGTGCAGAGACTTTGCACTTAATTGTACCCTTGCTTTGAATATACCTACTTGGTGCCAACATCATTACTATCTACTGTGATAGCCATCACCTTGCACAAAGGCTGTGGCTGCACTATAGGCAGAAAATGATTTTTGAACGTGAGCCACTTCATATTGGTTCTAGGACCTTAAACGGCTGATCCACACCACCTGTCTGGAAAATGAGTATAAAGGTGTGGCTCAAACCACCACACTTTATTCCAGTTCCATGTTCTTCTTGCCCAAGGAAGGGAGTGCTTCAAAGGTACTGTATAAGAGCTGCTGTATGACCAGAGATGGTGTCTGCATGACAGCCAGTCTCCCAGAGGTGAGGGAACATTACCTGAAGTCTGTGCAGCATGCTGGAGAATCGATGGGCCTACCTTGAGCCTAGAAGTATACCTGCCTCCTCAGAGAAGCAACGAGAGTGCCTGGTCCTGCAGGAGGATAGACTGTCCAATAGGAGAAGTCTAGCCATGTGCCTGGTGCGTGGAACACTAAGAAAAAGCTTACTTGCATTTGGGAGCATGCCTGGTGCAAATCCAAATGAGTGGGGTCACCTAGACTCTAAACATGATTCATTGAATAAAATACATGAAGCGACTTCAACTTTAAGAACCAGCTTCCCAGCCAGCATCTCCAGTGTGACCTGAGGGGCTTTCCTGCCACCGCTGGTATGCTGTACATCCAAACCTCATTGCTACTGTGTAGTAATCAAGTCCAGACAGGTTGATGTAGTTCAGGATGATTTATTGAAGATGGTTACAAGATATGTAGATCAGATAGATGTGTCCAGTACAAGTCCTGAACTAGCCCCACCAGGAGCAGCCAGCATGCTGCTCAGCCCATTCTCAACTGTGGCTTTTCTTCACAGACTCCCAACATTCCGTAATACATCATCACAGTAACATTCCACTGGCTGAGCATGTGGTGGAAAATGGCATACATAAACATTGACAGGATACTAGTATATTACATATCCCCCTTTCTTCTATAACAAAAACAAATAAGATGAAAACCGAAAAGGGAGAACCATAAATGAGAAAAGGAAAATAGGAATTAACGATGCAAAGAAGAGAACAACAAGGAGAGAACAGAAAGAATAGGTGGGAGTAGAAAAAGAGGAAGCGACAAATGAAGAAATAGATAAATGCAACCCATCCTCCATTCTATAAATAAAACAGAAAAGGATAAAAAGACACAGCGAAAGAAAACAACGAGAAAAAGAATAGATGAAAGCGCCAATCACTACCCCCAAAACAAACCTACTGGCCAGGCAGACATGCGAGGAGGCAAAGCATAGCACAACACAACAAAACACTGGACTACATCCAGACACACACAAAGTGATGAAGGAAGAGCAACGAGAAGAGGAAGAAAGAACCCAAAAGACGCACTACGATAAGAGAAAGACAAAGAAGAAAGAAAAACTAACAACAAGAAACAAGAATCCACGGATGACAAAGAGAAAAGACATCACGAGGAGAACAGAAAAAGCGAGAAAACAGAGAAGATGAGATGAAAATACAATTAGATCACTCATACTTCCCTGTTATAAATTTAACATAGTAATAAAATATAAACATAACATTGCATTGCGAAGTTGACAATGTAATGATAAAATGAAGACAAAACGTTGAGTCAAATGGGACTGGGACCCATGAGACACACTCTATGTAAGAGTAAAGACGTAACCAACGTATGTGAAAATGGGAGGACTATAACCCAAGACCAACCCCTACCAAGAGGAAAAGGAGTAAAACTATTACGAACCGGACTAAAACCCATGAAATGATAGCCCTTGTAAAAACAAATTCATGTAGAAAGCACAGTGCAGTGTAGTAATGGGACTAAAACCCATACGACCCAAGTAAGAGAACTATGGGGCAGAATCCAAAGACTTACCCAAATACGAAAAGGAAGTAAGGTATAGATAAATAATGTAAATGGGTAGGAACCCATAACCAGTCCCTAAAGATAGAGATGGTTAACTACTGCAATAGGACTGACACCTATGCATAGATGCCCTGGGAACCGTAAGTAACCCATGAAGGCAAGTGTATAGTGAGCAGATGGGACTAGGACCCATTGCTAGCAAATGGGACTGAAACCCATTGCGATCCCAGTGTAGGGAAGACTAAAAAAACAGATAGCAAACATGCAAACAGGAAAAAAAATGGACTCTTGACGGTGTCTACCTAGGGTCCATGTACGCACAATGTTCATCCCAGTGTAGGGAATAAAAACAATGTAAAAATGTAGAAGTGTGGAAAAAAGGGCGGAGACCTGTAGAAGTGTGGAAAGAGGGACTAAAACCCAAATTCCTGCCCCTGAAACAAATGACCTATAACGGCCACCCAAAAAGACCGGGACCATCCTTGTGCAAGAAACCTAAACTGTGGGAACAGTAAAACACATGTGCTGTAGATGTAGAATTTCTGCACTTAAACTCTAAACAATGCAAACACTTTCAAGATTGCAATAACCATAAGAAAAATAAGCTCTGTAGACGAGCAATGGATCAAAATCAATAACAGTAGAAATCTGTAAAACAAGTAACCACCCCAGTGAACGACTCCACACCCGAGTTGTACCTTGGTATCAACCAAAACAACAAGCAGATGACGTACATTACTTTGACAAAACACCAAAACAGGCAAAAGATTCTCCCTTGACGTTTGCTTTTAGCTTGACTGTAACCAATCAAGACGCAGCAAAGCGTGTTGTGAGCGAATATGCCATCGAAAACAGTTCACTGAACCATGCTCAACTCGGGTAAATACGAAACTGGCCCGCAACAGTGTGCATGCAACTGGTCATAGACATGCACACGATGCCCAAATAAAAGAGTACCTGAAAAAGAGAAAAATCGGCTCCGTCCACTTGGATACGTAGATGTACCCGGTTTCTCACAGAGTACTGTAAAGCTTTATTGAGAGAAAAAAACAAACAACGTGGTTGGCAGGATGTGATCCAAAGTACTTGACTGAGGAGAAGGCAACAAGGCTCAGTTTCGGATGAAAAACTGCCAAACCAAAAATGGCGGCACGCAGGAGACGCCGCGTCGGGAGGCTCACGGCGCATTACTGCAACAAGACGTCCCTCAGCATCGCCAAACTGTGTAGAGAACGACGAGGCCTGGCGAAGAAGCAATGTGTCGTCACAGTGAACCTCGAGGAGGACATCACGGCCAGCAGATGCAGGTAAGGTTGCGCGTGCTATTAAGGACACGTGCTTTAACATACTTTGAAAAATGCTGTATGCGCGTGATAGGCACAGCTCTTGCCTCGTTTAAAATGTCAGGCAGCGGTTTAACTGCCATGGTGAAAACACACTGAGTTAAAATGCACAGGAAAACTGCAAAGTAGCAAAAGTTAGATACCGGAACACTGCCAAAATTTATTCCCATGAACAACAAATCTGCAAGCTCACCAGGGGTGCCGGTCATCCGATAGCCAAAGGCATTCACAACTCAATAGACTGTAGAAAAACGTGAGGCTGGCACACACCAACAGAAACCACGTGAAGTGCTCAAAAACACGTAGCTTGGCTTAAATCAGCCACGCATGGGTTTTCACCATATTGACGGTCACAATAACATAGAACTGTGGGCACCTGGCAGTAGCAGTACCATAAAGAGGCGGGAACTTGTCAGTTGCGTGGAAAACTCCACTTTCAAGAGGCAGTCTCCCAAAGAGGCAGGACAGAGAAGAACAGGTACTCCCGGGTTGAAATAATTACACTGAAAATACTGCTGGGCAGCTCTTTAAGTTGTACTTGCCATTGAGGTACTTCCCCACGCAAACAGAACAAACTGCAGCTGAAACAGCTGAAACAGAAAACACAAGAACTGGCACACTTGGGTTGTGGGCGACCGATGTTCAGGTCACTGGTGGGGCTCAGGGGTGCCAGTTTGCTTTAAATACGCAGCTTTCAGTTTCAAAAGAAGTTCCTTTACCTTGAAGTTTCTTAAGGCTTCGTAGTAGCAGTCCATTGAAGTAGTACACGCAGGTTCTTCAAAATCGTCGCCATAAAATTGTAGTAATCAAGTCCAGACAGGTTGATGTAGTTCAGGATGATTTATTGAAGATGGTTACAAGATATGTAGATCAGATAGATGTGTCCAGTACAAGTCCTGAACTAGCCCCACCAGGAGCAGCCAGCATGCTGCTCAGCCCATTCTCAACTGTGGCTTTTCTTCACAGACTCCCAACATTCCGTAATACATCATCACAGTAACATTCCACTGGCTGAGCATGTGGTGGAAAATGGTATACATAAACATGAACAGGAAACTAGGATACTACATACTGCTACCGAGGTCTTCCTCGATGGCCCTGAGGCTACATCTGCCAAGAAAATATGGTGGCTGACGCCCAGTATGCTGTGTCGCAAGTCTGACTTGACTTGAGAAGCAGGTCCACCCCCACATCCTTAGTCCTGCTGCTGGAGGACTCTGCCGTGTGCCTGCAAAAGAATTTGATGGATCACAGCAACTCTGAACAGCACTATGCATGGACAGGTAACACAAAGCTGTGTTAAAAAGATTGAGAGACTGTGTCTTGCCGTAGAACTGCGCCCTAGAATCCGGCATGACTGATGGCACAAACTCTTTAGCAAGATACAATTTGAAATGACCTGTGGGTGTCGCCCACATTGGGTGATCACCTGCCTACCCAAATACTGTACTTGCACCTGTGCTAATTCATGCCTGTGTCCTCACAGTAACATGTTCCCTTAGACGGGTGGGAGCTACAGCCACAGTACTAGATCGACATAGCAGAGCAAGATTTAGCGCCCCTGGCCTAGACCCCTCAGGAGGGGGTGGAAGGTTTACGATTGGTTTTAACCCATGACGTTGGACAAACTCTGCAACTGAACCCCATTCCTGTTTGTAATATTATGTCTTGTCATGCTATTAAAGTACTTCTCTTTTTACAGATAGAGCACTGGGCTGGACAACAGGTTGTTTCGATTGGTTTACTGTTGAGTTCTGAATTCAAGCCCTGCACTACCTCCCAGAGACGTTTTTGAACGTTCGCCCTCATTAACTTGAGAGACAAGTGCAGAAGGGTTGTACTTGGTCCCGTTTGCAGAGCCATAGTTGGACGAACCTCAAACCCCTAATGCAAATGACCCCTAACCTCCACCATTGTGGTCCAGAGCCCCTGTATGCCCTCTGGTCCCCCTAAAGGTATCTGACAGCAAGAGATCTTGATCTGCCATATTTTGTCTTTCCCTACATGACATATTTTTGATTTTGAAACAAGCCCTCCTCCTCTGTAGACCCCGCAAAAACTCTGACATGCGTGCTCAATGCCATATCTCCAGTTATAATAACCCTACCCACACCCACGTTCTTGACCAAATACTGAGTTCTTCCCATCTCCTTGCCCTTATGGGGCCCTAGCTTTATATGAAGGGATAGGAACAAAAAGAGAGAAAGAAGGGAGAGGATAAAAGGAGAAGATTGAGTTGTACAGAGTAGAGTATAAGGTTCCGTTAGCTATTCCAAAGATGCCCAGACCCGAGAAAATCCCAAGGTAGCGCTTGTTCAAAGCCCTACCTTGGACCCTTCTCATGCTACTCATAAGGTGGATTCCAGACTTCCATTTTCATATCTTGAACTGGTTGGGTCTTTCACTGCTACAGCAGAGAGACCAGATGAGAGACGCTGTGTGGTCGTAGAATGGTAGATGGACTGTCAGGATTTCCTTTATATCTGCTACAGGACTTGCGTCATTTGTCCTTCGAGACCAGCATACAGGGAGGGCTCAAAGAAGAAGGGGTGTATCAAGGGTATGTCTGAACTGCAGCCATGTTTTCTGCAGAATAACACCAGCTTAATGGCGTTTTTTCAAATACAAATTAGTTGCGACACAGTCGCAAAACATATTTGAAACATCAGATGTATCAAAGGGGTTTACCCATTCTGTGTCTATAGAAAAATGTGTTCCTACATATGGCCCTATGCTACTTACCAGGAAGTTGTGAAAATGTTGTCAACATACGAACTTCTCCCCGTTACCAGGGAATATACCAACTCAATTTACACAACTGTCGTAATCACAGTGCTGACATTCATGGCGTAATTCGCATGGTCATTGGCGAAAACGAGTACATAAAAACATTGTGATAAAACAGAGTAAATAAATACATGCAACAGTGAAACCTAAATGGGAAACGCGGTTAACTACCTAAATATAATTCTCCTAGAAAGGACATGCTTATTTTCTGCCATATCACTAAACAGGGTGGCCTTCTAGAGAGAGCTTAATATATCATGCAGCACTCATTCCAAGATCATGCTTTTTGAGAAAGGAGCGATCCCACCGCAAACGTTAATACTAATATAATGACAAAAAAAGACAAAAAAACTTGACTTTGCTTGCGCGTCAGTTTAGTGCTCGCGTAGGTGTCATATAGCAACCAAATCAAAACACTCGGGACACCGTGTACCTTGACAACTGCAGTACAGTAGAATATTACACAACCAGAACCAGGCAGATATATCTCAAAATCCATAAAAGCTTTTCACTAAAATGTTGAAAATTTAATTTTCATTTTTAGAAATGAATTTAATAATACAAAATCTAGGAACATTGCTTTTTCACATTGTATTGTGTAATTTCCAAACTAGTTCTAGAAAATTGTCCGTGTTTTAGGAAACAGGAGGCGAATTTTGTAGGTGATCCTTTCAGCGAATGTTGTGCCTACCAGTGTTTCTCTGTGAGTTTCTGTCTCTGTCTGAGTCAGTGCTGGTGATTGTCTGAGTCACTGTCTGTCTGCCATTGTCTGTCACGACTAGTTCAACAGTATCAGCGTCTGTTTCTTTCAGTGTTGCTGACTGTCCGTCTGTATATGTTAGCCTCACTGTTTTTGTCTGTTAGAGAAGATGTATGTGTCAGTCTGTTATTGGGAGGCTCTTTGAGCATCAGTGCATTCTAGTCTACTTTTGTCGGGGTCAGTACCCTTACGATAAGACCTCTGAGTGTCTGCTTGTCAGCATAAGCGTGAGTGAGTGTGAGTCAGCTAGGTGTGTCAAAGTACCTGGAGTGTTTAAACTTAGCTTGATATTTCCTTCCACTGTTTATGTGTAAAATATTGGTGTGCTGCTGCACAGTATGGTGTTTATCATTTTTGTTAGAGGGGTGCAACCTATGTAGAGGGAAGAAATGATTCTTCCTGTGATTTAGAGCTTTCTGATTTTAGTGCAATAAGTCATTTTAGACTTCCTGGCATTCCTGATGTTTTAACTTTGTGTCCACCACATCTTTCTCCCGTGTTGTCCAGAAGTGAGATAACATATTTTCTTCTACTGCTCCCCATCGGGACTAGCATTATCTTGAAATCTTATTAGGTTGATCCTTCACTTTGATCACAACCTTTATAAATTCTTTCACCATTTTTGATACAGATAATCAATTCAATTTATATAGTCATCTTTAATTTTGTAGTATTTAAATGTACTCATTTATTTCCCTTAGTTATTCCAATTTGAATTCTTGCCAGATATCCTAAACTGTCTCGTGCATTGATAGTAGCCCTCCATATAGGAGCACATGATTATCTTGAAAGATCTCTGGCACTCCTGGCAGGCACAGAACAGCTATTGCTAGCCTAATGGGAGATTGTTTTAAGCATCTCTAAAAGCAATGCCAAGATCTAAAGGACCAATGTACGGGCGTCAATATCACTGGTTTGAAAAAGTTTGAGAAATCAAGGTTAAAAAAAAACTTTGAACTGGGGAGGGTTGGCCATGGTATATAACACTGTGCAACTTTCTCTGCTCTCCCATGCAGACATAATTCCAATGTGTTTGTAAGGTTGTTCAAATATCACACATGTACAAGTCTGGGAAAGGACATCAATACAAACATATATGTCTTCTAAATTCAAGGCCAATCACAGGCTCTTTATCATTGCAGATCAATATTTTAGGTTGACTGGAGACTCTCAAACAATATATTAAGTTGAAGTAGTAACAACAGCTTAACCACGTTGAAATGACAGATCAGGGTCAACAGAAGTTTTGGTCGCTTCGCAATCAGACTTTTTTCGTTCCTCTGTAATAATACCAGACTTTACCTTTGCATGTTCTTGTGCATTTTCTGTTGTCGGGGTCAAAAGTTATATAATCCATATTTCACTATAAGATGCTTCCTAACTAATATTTCAGCACACAATTCACATATCAATTACAGCTAGTCACTGCATCATAGTTATCCACTACTTCTTTAAGTATTTCTGGAGTGGAACTGAAGTTTGTGGTGTAAATTGGATAGGTATCCTCATGCACAGAAATAGTCCTCACCCACTTATGAATATTTAAAGAAGTCATTTTTGTAAGGTCTCTACTAGCTGTCCCATTATTACTATATGTATATCACATAGCGTTGGGCGAAGGGATATCACTACTGTGTTCTTCCAGAAGTGTCTCTAGTTATAGAACATTCTCTGTTGAAGCACTACTAATGCCTGTGACTTCCAATACAATATATGATCTGTCACTTCTCAGGTGGGGTAATGAAGTTTGCAAGTCCATTTGGGGGTCACTGGATTGGCTTGGAAAATGCACTCCTATTTTTTTAGAGCGATGCACCTTCATGAGACCCATACAACATTTCATAGAGCCATTCAGAGACAAGAATTGATTTGTATAGCGCTAAGCATATCACCAACTGCTATTTCGCAGTGCTAGATAAGTAACGAAAGGCTCAGTGGTTGACTTCCCTGATTGTGTGCAACAGACTCTGGAAAGCTGACAATGAAACTGATGGCACCTGGTTACTTCAATAATGTATGGTTCCAGCGGAGCCCGATCGTTGATTATATTACTTTTTGAAGAGGTTGCATTTCAAAGCTTTCTTGAATGATACTGAGGTAGGTATCAATCTCAGATGATGATCCTGTGTTTTCCGAAGATTGGCTGCTTGTGCTGTGCTGCTTTTTTCTGCCATGTTGTTTTTCACTTATCTTCTGGAGGTCAGATGAAGTTTTCTAGGTGCATTGTAGAGACTCTGGACTAGGGAGTAATTGAGACCTTCCCTGCAAAATAATTTTATGACTGAGCAAAAACTTTTGAATTGCATCATTTGTTTCATTGGGAGCTAGTGACGCTCTTCTACGGCTGGAGTAATTTGGTCATGTTTCCTTAGATTGAGAAAGTGTCTTGTCTCTTGATTTTGTATGATTTGTAGTTTCTGTGCCTGTCTTTGAGGCACTGATGACTACTTTGCAATAGTCTAGTGAAGTCAGGACCAGAGTTCTTGCGAGGGCAATTTTCTAATTTAAATGTAGCGGAGGAATGAGTCATCTGAGCATCCTGAGTTGGAAGTTGGTATTATTTATGAGTGTAGTGATTTTTTGATTGACTACGGCCACATGGTGGAAACACATTCTGAGGCATTTTTTTTACTTATCTTACTGCTTTTGTTTATTGTTGATTGCCTTCTTGACATTAACTGATATCATAGGCAGATGGGAGTTATTCGCTACTGGGAGAATAATCATGCCTACCGTCATTTACCCGTTTTAATTATTGGGAGAATTGGGAATATAGGACCCTTCCTCCGGTAATTCCTCATTCACCCTCGGAGTATCAAAGGGACATTTGGTCTGATTTCAGCCATGTAAACATCTCGGTGAAACACACACGAGCCACAGAGTTACTGCGGATTTAGGGATTTCCCTGAATTTAACAATTTTTATAGGAATTTAGCAATTCTTATAGAAATTACAGGGCCCATCAGAAGTTCAGGGCCACTCCTAATGATGAACAAAGTGCTGCAATATATTTCGAAAGGGCAAACTAAATTGGCTTCGGATTGTAGATTATTTTACCCTGCTGCGAAGTAAAAACTCTGAATAGCTTTGCCTTATTATTAATACACTGATTTTATATTTTTGTATGCTGACGTGTTAACATGCTCCACAGGAGCCAACATTTTTCATGACAGTTCTAAATATTTACAGAATTTTCATGAATTGTCAGTTTTTCTGTAACCCCTACACACATATTGATGGTAATTGTTGTGCAGTTGTCTTAGACAGACTGACTGACACACACGCGCACACACAAACACACACACACACACACACAGACGCACTCCCTCCCATTTGTGCCGACTGACTCTTTTTGTATCTTTATGCTCCCCGTTCCTTCCTGTTCCACTTAAGAGTTATTTTCATGTGTTTCCTATTCAAACATGGTTTGTGTCTAATGACTGATGGTTGGCAAAGCTGTTGAAATTGAAATGTTGGAAGTCCTAGTTGCCAAATATTTCCTAAAAAGAAACCTGGATGAGATCTATATTCTCTCCTTGTCAGTAGCATTTATACCAAATATCGTGATTTATTGGGTGTGAGGTATGTTCGGAAACCCCCTGATCAAACAATGACGGTAATTTGACGTTTCTTGACTAAACACCAGCAGCAGTATCATGATCCTGTTCTCACCATACGTGCAGGCACAGAGGAGAGCTGTGCACCCATTTCTTTTTAAAAACAACAATGTTGTCTTCTATGCAAACTCGGCTAGTTGGCACATACACTGGAGAAGGCCAAGCTCGTAAACAACGAGCGATGAATGTAGCTATGTGCTTCTGATCTTTGATGTCTGGCCATCCTGTACTAACTCATGGAACAAGTGCACACCTTGTAGATAGGGCAACTTCTTGAAAAACAGGTGTACAAATGCCTACTGCGAATGTCGGAAGGTGTAAACAAGCATTGGCATAGCCAAAAGGTCTCGCTTTTGGAACCTTATAAGTGTTTAGTTATGCAGCACATTATAAACAGGGTATGCTTCTTGGGAGGGACAAAGACATGCTGGACAGCCTAAAACAAATAAAGCCAGCAAACAGAAAGCAAGCAACTGTCAGTTACAAAACACAAAGCCAATGGTAAGTAAAGGGCAGAATGCATTCCCAGGGAGGCTTTTAGAATTACCCCAAGAAGTGTTTCACAACCAGACAGCTGCACTGTCTGGTAGGCTTCCACCTAAAAAGAGGTATGGTGGTTAGAGAGGCATGGTCCTAAAGCTAATAACAAGATATGTGGTACTAGGGCACATAAAGCAAGTGAAGACAGCAGACAACACCTTTGAGACCACACTACGATGGGGTGATGTACCCACTGGTAGACTGTTCTACCCATTCTTAGGAAAGGGTCTTAGCATGCTATTGTAACTCAGGATTTTTGTAAGTTGATCTTGATTGCTTTGGTATATGAAAGAACTGGAGATGAGGAGAAGGCTGGGGAGCAAAAGTGGATAAAGTAACTTGCCCAGGATCACTCAATGGAACCCGGGATTACAACTCTGGTTTCAATGTTTCACAGTAAACAACTTAATCATTGAAACCAAAATTCTCCCATACAGGGCATGGTTTTGGTCTGTTCTTTGTTTATTGTCATTCCTTGGGTGGTACGTGTCAAGGAAAGACAAAATAAAATATTAACTGAACGTGCTCAAAGTTATATTTGGCGAATTGGTCGGAGAGCGCCGGGGGAGGGGAGGTTGGTGGTGAACAAAAATATTACATCTCTCAGGCACAAAACACCCGCAGCCCGTGCAGGTAAGAGTGGAGGGGCCAGGTGGGGGGTGGATTTCGACGGACGATGACGAGAGAAAATTAAATAAATAATTAATTTTCCCTCCTCGTCGGCTGTCAAAATCACCCCCCACCCAGCCCCACCGCCCCACCACTCTTACCTGCACGGGCCGCGGCTGGCACAAACTCTGTAACTGCAGCGCATGTAACCTGTCTTTCACAGAGACGTGACATTTCTAAGGGGAAGGTGTGAAATCGGGGTTTACATAAAAAATAGAAAACATGGACAGAAATCAAACCATGAATATTGCAGGAAAACATATATTTTATCGACGTATGTACAACATTTTTATATAATGAAGCATATCTTTGTAAATGAAAAAAATTCTGGGGTTGGGGGTGGGCATTGCTGGACAGCCATCACACTGTGAGACACGCGTATGGGGTACAAGGGATGCACATAGTAATGTCTACTACATGCAGCACTGAGATGAACATACATGTGGTCACGTGGGCATTTTTATAAGATTATTTATGGCAAGTGAAAAAGATGGAGAAGGATTTTATCGAGGATCTTGTTTCACTGTCAGCAGTGCGTAATGATCACAAGTATGGTGAACCCAAAGGAGAGGGATTAATTTGTGTGCCTTGTGAACAATAAAAAATGCACATCTTTTAATAAAACACAGCACAGTTCAATTGCAACAATACTTTTTTTAAAGGGGGTTAGTTAAGGGGCCAGACTGAGTTAAAAAATGAGATAACTATAGATAAAAAGGCAGAAACTGAAGAAAACAAACTCCTGCAGCTGATACACCGCTACCGTAAGGAGAGCAGGACCGCACTACCTTCCCGTCGAGCACCAAGACTGCTGTGCCTTTTTAAGAGTGACTGAGTCCAGTGCTGATATGTGCGTCTTTGGCACTGTCAGACATGGAAAAAAAGGCTATAGACATAAAGCAACTGAACAATGCAGACGAAGTTTAAAGTAGCCTTGCAAATTGTGTTCTCATTTGCCAGAACAAATGGACGTCGCTTCAAAATATGGTAACGATGTCCTTGGAAATAATGGTATATTGAAAACCCTACTGGCCCTGAGGCCCTAGATTACTGAGTTGCAGTTAATGGTACTGGAACGGAAATGTGCGGTTGTCACTCGCCCTATATATATATATCAACAAACTGGGGCACGTCAGCAAGAGCATTGGTAGTACACATTCATGACTGTGGAGGGCCTAAAGGGAATGGGGGATGTGACGCATATAGCAGCGCAGTTCTTCTCTGCAAATAAATCAGCGTAGAAATTGCAGACGCGGGGAAGACAACTCTACACTTGCTCTGACACATGAACGATTAATAGCAAGTCTGAACTGTGGAAAACCAATGAATTACGTCTGTTGTGTCCATTTACAAAAAGTCAAAACAAAAATAAGGTTGCAGCCTCCTGCCAGCACAGTTCTCACCCAAAAGACCAAATTTGTATGTGGCAGAGAATGGTTGCCTTCCTGCGCTTGAATTATGTAAACCTACAATAAAGTCTACCAGGTAGAAACGCTCAAGCGCTAGATTGAGAAGGTTGCCATAAGGTTTGACCATGAGAAATAACCCTCCTAGGATTAGTGAGTGGTTTAAATACCCTTCAGGGACAGTGCCGTGACATACCAAGCAGATAATATGCCATGAAAACAATTAGCACACCGTGCCACCAAACAGGGAAAACATCTCAAACAAAGATTAAAGCATGTCATGTGCTTTGAATTTGTGCGTTTACGCCATGCTTGTTAGGGAAGCAGCTGTGTAAAGTACTCTGCTGTGCACTTCCTTGACGTAAACTCAGAGTTTCAAAGCACATGACATACTTTAATCTTTGTTCGAGATATTTTCTCTGTTTGGTGGCAAGGTGTGCGAATCATTTTCATGGTATAATATCTGCTGGGCATGCCACGGCGCTGTCCCTGAAGGTTATTTGATGAGAAGGTAGCCCTTATGTATATTTCTAGCATGGCAGCTAGTGCTGACGATGGGCGCAGAAGCACTGAAATTAACATGCAGTGAGGGGCGGGAGGCGGTAGTGGGGGAGGGGACAGCATGGGGATCATAAGTGACGGCAACGGGTGCCAAATCACTGAAAATAACAGGTCGGGGCGGCACAGGGAAATTCCTCAAAAGCAAGATTAACAGGCTTGTTTTCAAGTCGGGGCCAGCACTCATGCAGATTTCTTTTTGATTGCATCCTGAGACCGAAACATGAAGTCCGGCGTCCATGAAGCGGGTGCCGTGCTGATACACGAGCCAAGAGAAACAATAAAAAAAATAGTGCGTAGAGAGGAACCTACATTTTAAAAAAAGTACTTCGAAATGTAACAGGGGCAGTCTCCTGGGAGGGTCCGAAACACCAAAAGGTGGGACTAATTAAGCATACTGACCAAACAAAATCTGGCATTTATGAAGGGAACGAACATGGACAAATGGAAAAGATGGGAGGTGCTTCAAGCCCCCAGTCTATCTACAGCATGCCTCGCAGAGGAGCGCATGCGCTGCCTAGGCTCGAACTAAAAAGGGACCGCACATATGTGAAATCTGCCCAAAGTTAGACAAATCACTGAACAATTGACCACTTTCATAGCAATAGTGTTTCTAGGAGAAGCAAGATTTGTGTATGAAGAGAAACCCATTTCAACTTGAATAGGGCACCATTAAGACATTCTTTGATAAAATCTTATTGGGACTCACATTTTTGAGACATGCCAGAATCCCGCAGGTAGCAGAGGCCTTGAGTCCATTAACATCACAATAATTTACATTTTCTGATGTATTCGAACTTTTTATTGTTTTTGTTTTGCAAACAGAACAGTTTTTAACCAAAGAAGACTTGTACAAGTTTACTCTTTGAATACATTTTGCATTTGATTTGAATACATGTGCCAAAGACAGACCGGTTCTCACTCTTATTTGTGATACAAAAACATTCTGTTTAGCAGACTCCAAGAAGACTGTGGTCCCAGTCCAAGAAAACTCTTAGGAGGGTGCACCTGAGCCAGGATGCTGTCACTTCTCAGGTGGGGTAATGAAGTTTGCAAGGCCATTTAGGGGTCACTGGACAGGCTTGGAAAATGCACTCCTCTTTTTTAGAGCGATGCACCTTCATACATAATGCTAATGCTGCTTGTTAGTTTGCATTCTCATGAATGTCTATATTGCAATAATATGTCTCCTCTTGCCATAATCTAAGTCATCGACGAGAACCTCACATTCAAGAAGACGCTGTGGATCCACCTCTTCCATTCCCACCTCTCTAGTGATATTGAGCCCTTCACATAAGGAACTGTCCCTGGCAATAATATGCTGAGAAACAATAACCTCCAGATGCCTGTAGGAAGCCAAACAATAACCATATAGCGATAGAATGATTTGCATGGTCCATCAGCATGGGTTTCATAGCATCGTTCCCAGAGCGCCCGAATGCAAATCAGTGCTTGATTCCAAACAAAGAACAGTGGTTCCTGGAAATGCTAAAGACTAATATTTCAAAGAACAATTAACGTTAAAAAGGTAATAATGCAGTCACTCTCACTGAAAAGGTTACATATAGACCAACACAAAATATTAAGGAGAACATTTCCAGATACTGAAATACATAGAAAAGAATGTTAATATATGCAGAAAAGAAGCAGTGACAATTGAAAAAGTGAAACATACATGCTTGATGTTTCAAAAACGTGAATCACACAATATCTTTTAAAATTTCAAGTGTGACAAAGCAAGGGAAAAAGCCTCAAGACTAAATGAAAACAATATTTGTTTCATATCAGTTATTATAAGATTGCGGTTCCTAAGATGAAGGTCGATTGCATTGGCATGCCCATCAAACAAGATATAAGGGTCATCATCAGCAGTGGCGTAGTGAAACTTGAGTGGGGCCCCCCGCAAGGAACATGAAGGGCCCCCCCTCTGGACTCACCTAGAGGCTCTCTTTCCAGGGTACTGTGCTGAGGGGTCCCCTGGAGCTCGTGCCCGCCGCACCGCTGGGGCTGCGGGGGCCTATGTTACGCAACTGAACAACAGGACTATTCAGTTCATTTAGTTAGAGCCCTAGAAAAGGCCAATGGATAGGCCAGTTGGTCTCAGCTCAGCTGAGGGTGCTGTCCAAGAGATTACTGCTAACACCCTATTCAAAGAGAAGGGGCCACTTGTAAAGCTGGCCTAATAGCATTAAAAAACACTCCGTACATGCTCCTGTGCGCAGTGCTTAATTTGTAAAATAACAAGTGCCGGGACCCAATGTTTTGTACAAAAGCCTGCGGCTGGCAATATAGGATGCCGAATCTCAAGGCTGCGTATTCTTGAGCCCACCTCGTGCCTCTTTAATCCACCACCAGACACTTTCTCCCTCTTTATCTTGCTCTGTCATGTTCTTTTTCATTCCTGCTTTCGCCATTTCTCTGCTTTTCTCTTCCTCTTCTTTCCCCTTTTGTGTTTTTCTCTCTCTTGCTCTGAATCAAAGCAACCAGCGGCTCAAATTAAGCTGTGTCTGTGGGTCCTCACACCATGATACACACACCAGGAGCAGTGTCATCTTAAGGATTTTGGGGGCCCTGGGCAGGAAATATTTTGGGGGGCCCCGGTTTGGGACAACTTTGAATTTTATTACCAGTCTTTTGCTAATTCAAGCCCTTGGGTGTCTAACATTATTGTTAAGGATTAGGATGCAAAGATACACAGAAGCGAGATGGAGAGAAAGATCACTTTCCCAGGGGGGCCCTTTTTAAGGTGCCCACTTTGCCCATGCCTTAAAATGTCCCTGGCCGGGACAAAGGGACGTCAGAGGAGGCTGCATGAATATTAATTCTGTGTTCAATGCTGGCACAGTAGAAAGGAGGAACACACTTGGGTGTGTGTGCTAGGAGCTCACACTGCTGGCAGAGCTGGAAAGCCTCTAACTGGGGATGCATTCGAGGCCAGCGGAGCGGAATGTTTCTGTCCGTTAATGAAACCACATGGGTGTGTGTGCTAGGAATGCGCACTGACGGCAGAGCTGAAAAGTCTTATCAGAAAGACTTGCCTTCCAGTAAACATCAACTGCGCATCATGGCGGATGTACTTTCTAGCAGAAGAATGTCCAGAGAGGACCTCAAGACCTGGCTCTTCAAATGACCCTAACGGAGCTGCTCACACCCCCTCCTTCAGCGCCTTGAGACCCTCACTAGTGAGAAGTGAGCTCTCAAACCCTGATTGATTGATTGATTGATATGAGGGACTTATTTCAGTTCCCCAGAAAATTTAGGAGAACTGGTAAGGGCCTCAGCAGAGCACTTCCCTTGACTCCACAGCGTACAATGACCTAGCCCCAACACTTGCTGGAGGCCAAGAGCACGAATTATAACATTAGCTGCTTAGCATTTTTATAGTGAAATTAAATTGCATAACTCAAATCAAATTGTATTGCACAAAAAAGTAGACCTCATATTATATAAACAGAGAGAATACATAACGGATAACTGTGCAATACGTTCCAATATTGGACCGGGCGACATCATAAACCACAAGGCCAAGTGATTTGTGAATGTCACCAGAACCCCAATGTGACACCCTAGGCCATAATACACATTTTACCTATTACCTATTGTTTTACATTATATATGTTTACTTGTGAGGATTTAACTTTTTTTTAAAAGTTGCTCTCTTCAAAGTGCAGATAACAACGGGCACTGACTGAAATTTGATTAGAATGTTTAGGCTTTGTTTACCTTTCATACATAAATTGTTGATAAAAGCAATTGACTATGAAGAGGACCCAATTGACTATGAAGAGGACCATTGGTTTTATGTGAGTCTGTGGCAGGAGTATTTACTACAGAATTATGGATTTACTATGTTTGCCACATAATCTGCCATATAATTTGTATAATTTTCAGATTCTACAAAAATGTTGTTTATTGCTCAACCGGAGGGAACTAATACTACCATTTAAATTAGCCACATAATTTGTATCTTTTATACAAATAATAATTTAGATAACCTTGCTGCATAATTTAAATATCCATGTTGTGTAATCTCAGTAGCCCGAAAATGGTGAAGCTCTGCAGAATGGTTAAGAGCTGTTGTTATGATGATGAAACCAACATTTCGCAGGGAATCTTTGAGGAAATTGGGTTACTGGTTGAGGGGTGTGAAACCCTCCTCAGCAGAAACCAAAAATTCCTCTCAGGGTGAAGTCACAAGCAAACTCCAAATTGACCTATGCTTAATACTCTGGTAGCTTGGCATAAGCAGTCAGGCTTAATTTAGAGGCAATGCGTAAAGTATTCATGCAGCACTACAAATGGTAATAAAGCGAAAACACAACACAAGAAAAATCCCACTTCAATCTGGAAAAAGTGTTAAATTAAAAAAATTATTTAAATCCAAAATAACAAAAAGCCATCAGTAGAACCAGAGATTTGCAATTTTAAAGCTAGGAGAAAAATATTACCTAAAAGCACAAAGCGCCAACTGTGGTTATCTGGTCGCGGCTGATCGGGACAAAGTCACATGTTTAGGCTGACCCTGATGGAGTGTGGGCCGGATACAGGGACCAAGTTAGGCCCGCTGAACAAATTACCTTAAATCCTGCTTTGCGTAGCTTTGTGAAATCCTACTTCGAGGATGTGTCACGCAGCAGTGGTAGCTAGGAAGCTTAGATGCTGTTGACGAAGGGCTTGCAATGCGAAGTCTTACGTCAAAGATGCATTGCGCACCAACAGTTCCGAAGAAGCTGCGGGGCTGTAATGCAGAGTCCTGTGTCATCGTCGAGGATGCAATCGGCGAGGAGCTTGTAATGCGAAGATAGGCATCGGTGATGCAGTGCTGCGGCAATTCTGAAGTGGAGCTGCGAGGAGATGCATCGCATTGTGTTGGTTCTGCCCACAGGACCACAGCTGGGCTGGCAGAGCAGCTTCAGGCCCACTTTCAAGGTTCCAGGACTGGGGTGGCATGACTCACAGAGAACAGAGTCCAGGTGCTGGGTTCAAGGTGGTTGGAGACTTTTCTATCCCAGAGGCTCTGATCCCAGCCAACTAGCCCTTGGAGTCACTCTGGTGGGGGGGGCTGTGTTCAAGATGTAGGCCCAGTCCTTGTCACTCTGGCAGAAGGGCAACAGAGTTGCAGTCCTTCTGGCATAGCAGCACAGCATTCCTTCTGAGTCTTCCATAGGTCCAGAGCTGTACTGAAGAGTTGGGTCTGAGGGTCCATTATTTATACCTGGGGCCCACTTGAAATTAGGAGAAGGCTCTGGAGGTTTCGACCTCCAGGGGTGGTTGGAATTTCCTGCCTCCCTGCCTTGGCCCCAGCTTGTATTGGGTCACAATTACTTGTGTCCAAACCTTTTGCGAGTGTGCTGGGCAGAGCCTTTGTGATGTGCAAGTGTGGTAGGTGACAGCTCCTCCCCCTCATCAAGTCAGAGTTGCTCCATCCTGCCGATACCTATTCATGGACGTCAATTTGGGTTTGCTAGAGGTCGTAGCTGTGACCCCTGGCTTCCTCATTGAGACCCCTGACATTTACCTTGCGACCCGTGGCTCAGATGGCACCGGGCAGCACAAAGAACAGAAAACAAACATGGTTCTCTGATTCAAAGACTCACGTTTCCTTTCTGTTGTTTGAAGAGCAATGTTCACATTTTGTAGCTGTAACCAATTGTCCCACACTCAAAAAATATAGAGACGTGGTAAGAGGTGATGCTACCCACTCCCTCTGTACCTCACAAGGACACACAGAGCTAATACGACTGTAAATTACATTTAGCACGTGCCTGCCATCTAGGATCATCTGAACGCACCAGTTTTAAATGGGAAGCCGGATGGGCATTCGTTCTGCTACAAGTGCTTCTAGCAGGCTCCTCTTCCTGCACCCGGTGTCAGTAGATGAATAGGATGTTGGGGGCTGCAGTGCGATGCCCTGCTCTAAAAATGTAATGGTATTGTGACTTGTGGACAGTTGAATTGCTATTATTAGAAGGACAGAGTGCAAACAAAAGAATGCAGCTGCGACCAAATACAAATGGAGAGGCGGTTGCGGCCATTACATTATTAACCAGCGTAATTATGCTGTTCAATAGGTGGTATGTACCAGGTCCAGGCACTAGTGCCGCATGTAACCATGCTCAGTCGATGGAAAATGGCCTGTACAACGCGGGCTGAGCCACGCATCCAGTTAACCCGCATGTAAAACAACGCTTGCCTTAACCACGCATATGCATGGTTAAGACAGTGGGCGGTCTAGATGCTGGGGTGGGCAGACACAGGAAGAGAAAGGATCGGGAGAGGACGCAATCAGGTAAGTGGGGCTTGGGACAGGTTTTGGGAGGGTAGGGGTAGTTTATAAGGGTTGGGGGGTTTGGTGGTAGTTTGTAGGGCTTGGGGGTCAGGGTAGTTTTTAGAGCTCGGGGGTTCGGGGTCGTTTTTAGGGCTTGGGGGGTCAGAGTAGTTTTTAAGGCTCAGGGCAGGGGGGGCTGGGGTGTGAACTTTACCACACATAACTCTTTACCAGTCATGCCTTTACCACGAAATTGTGTCGTTAAGGCATGCGTGGTGTAGGAATGCATTGTTCAGACGCATTCATTGTTCAGGCAGCGTTTAGAGGCACGAGTGGTTTAGCCATGCATGCCTCTGTCATACAACCTCAGTCGACATTCTACCTACAGCTTCTGTGTGCTGTGTCATGATTTAAATGTCAAGTTTGGTGGATCTGCTCTCACATGTTCACAGTGAAGTCCATTTTACTTGAAGTAGTTTCAGCTATAGTTTTGGAATATGCGGCTTTTCTGTTGAACAAATATGGCATTGGATTGTATTATGTTTTGCCTTACCCTTCTAACATGTGCCCCTTGCCATAAAATACACAGCTAATAAAACTGATCAACAGTGAAGACATGAGTCTGGGTAGTTTTAAACATTCCCCATATTTATAAAGGATTCTGTGTTTTGTCTAACATGGTATACAGATTATTTATTTGGAATTGATAATTTTTCTATGCCTTTCAGATAGGATTCAGAGGCATTAAAAAATATATTGCAGCCTTTTTTGACACTATAAATGTGAGCTCACACACAACCTTTAATTTGTTCACTAACCTAAAGTATTCATTGTTTTCTGACATTTTCTCCATGAGTGTTTTCCTATGCTGCGTTTGAGCATGTGAGCTGGATTATGGATTCCGTGCATGCATACAAAGCGAGCAGCATTCAGGTAATGCAGTCAGCATCACCACTCCATGGCAGGAGTGCCCAGTGACATAGTAAGGGTGCTAGAGGCCCCAGGGTAAGCAAGAATAGTAGGCTTTCTGTTCCCTCACCCAGGCTGGGTAGTAACTAACAGCCATAATTGGGGTGCAGTTGGACCTCACACACCTGGGCTGCTGTGCCACTGCACATGTTGCACCAATGACAGCTGTATCCTTGGCATCAGTAGTGCCCCTGTGCTGCACTCTTGTCATGCTCTCAGAGCAGAAGTGCATCCCTGGCATCAGTTGTGCCTCTGTGCTGCAGTCTTGCCATGCTATCACGGCAGAGGTGCATCCCTGGCATCAGTAGTGCCCCTGTGCTGCAGTCTTGCCATGCTATCAGGGCAGAGGGGCCTCCCTGGCATCAGTAGTGCCCCTGTGCTGCAGTCTTGCCATGCATTCAGGACAGAAGTGCATCCCTGGCATCAGTAGTGCCCCTGTGCTCCCTGACATCAGTAGTGCCCCTGTGCTCCCTGCCATCAGTAGTGCCACTGTGCTGCAGTCTTGCCATGCTGTCAGGGCAGAAGTGAATCCCTGGCATCAGTAGTGCCTCTGTGCTGCAGTCTTTATCAGGGCAGAAGTGCCTCCCTGGCATCAGTAGTGCCCCTGTGCTGCGGTCTTGCCATGCTATCAGGGCAGAAGTGCATCCCTGGCATCAGTAATGCCTATGTGCTGCAGTCTTGCCACACTGTCAGGGCAGAAGTGCATCCCTGGCATCAGTAGTGCCCCTGTGCTGCAGTCTTGCCATGCTATCTGGGCAGAAGTGCTTCCAGGGCATCATTAGCGCCTCTGTGCTCCCTGGCATCAGTAGTGCCCCTGTGCTGCGGTCTTGCCATGCTATCAGGGCAGAAGTGCCTCCCTGGCATCAGTAGTGCCCCTGTGCTGCGGTCTTGCCATGCTATCAGGGCAGAAGTGCCTCCCTGGCATCAGTAGTGCCCCTGTGCTGCGGTCTTGCCATACTATCAGAGCAGAGGTGCATCCCTGGCATCAGTAGTGCCTCTGTGCTGCAGTCTTGTCCAGCTATCAGGGCAGAAGCGCTTCCCTGGCATCAGTAGTACTCCTGTGCTGCGGTCTTGCCATGCTATTAGGGCAGAGGTGCATCCCTGGCATCAGTAGTGCCTCTGTGCTGCAGTCTTGTCCTGCTATCAGGGCAGAAGCGCATTCCTGGCATCAGTGGTGCCTCTGTGCTGCAGTCTTGCCGTGCTATCAGGGCATAAGCGCTTCCCTGGCATCAGTAGTGCCTCTGTGCTGCAGTCTTGTCATGCTCTCAGGGCAGAAGTGCTCCCTGGCATCAGTAGTGCCCCAGTGCTGCAGGTTTGTCATGCTATCAGAGCAGAAGTGCTTCCAGGGCATCAGTAGTGCCTCTGTGCTCCCTGGCATCAGTAGTACCTCTGTGCTGCAGTCTTGTCATGCTATCAGGGCAGAAGTGCTTCCCGGGCATCAGCAGTGCCTCTGTGCTCCCTGGCATCAGAAGTGCCTCTGTGCTGCAGTCTTGTCATGCTATCAGGGCAGAAGTTCTCCCTGGCATCAATAGTGCCTCTGTGCTGCAGTCTTGTCATGCTCTCAGGGCAGAAGTGCTTCCCGGGCATCAGTAGTGCCTCTGTGCTGCAGTCTTGTCATGCTATCGGGGCAGAAGTGCCTCCCTGGCATCAGTAGTGCCCCTGTGCTGCGGTCTTGCCATGCTATCAGGGCAGAAGTGCATCCCTGGCATCAGTAATGCCTATGTGCTGCAGTCTTGCCACGCTGTCAGGGCAGAAGTGCATCCCTGGCATCAGTAGTGCCCCTGTGCTGCAGTCTTGCCATGCTATCTGGGCAGAAGTGCTTCCAGGGCATCATTAGTGCCTCTGTGCTCCCTGGCATCAGTAGTGCCCCTGTGCTGCGGTCTTGCCATGCTATCAGGGCAGAAGTGCCTCCCTGGCATCAGTAGTGCCCCTGTGCTGCGTTCTTGCCATACTATCAGGGCAGAGGGGCATCCCTGGCATCAGTAGTGCCTCTGTGCTGCAGTCTTGTCCTGCTATCAGGGCAGAAGCGCTTCCCTGGCATCAGTAGTACTCCTGTGCTGCGGTCTTGCCATGCTAATAGGGCAGAGGTGCATCCCTGGCATCCGTAGTGCCTCTGTGCTGCAGTCTTGTCCTGCTATCAGGGCAGAAGCGCATCCCTGGCATCAGTGGTGCCTCTGTGCTGCAGTCTTGTCATGCTATCAGGGCATAAGCGCTTCCCTGGCATCAGTAGTGCCTCTGTGTTGCAGTCTTGTCATGCTCTCAGGGCAGAAGTGCTCCCTGGCATCAGTAGTGCCCCAGTGCTGCAGGCTTGTCATGCTATCAGGGCAGAAGTGCTTACCGGGCATCAGTAGTGCCTCTGTGCTGCAGTCTTGTCATGCTATCAGGGCAGACGTTCTCCCTGGCATCAGTAGTGCCTCTGTGCTGTAGTCTTGTCATGCTCTCAGGGCAGAAGTGCTTCCCGGGCATCAGTAGTGCCTCTGTGCTCCCTGGCATCAGGGGTGCCTCTGTGCTGCAGTCTTGTCATGCTATCAGGGCAGAAGCGCTTCCCTGGCATCAGTAGTGCCTCTGTGCTGCAGTCTTGTCGTGCTATCAGGGCAGAAGCGTTTCCCTGGCATCAGTAGTGCCTCTGTGATGCAGTCTTGTCGTGCTATCAGGGCAGATGTGCATCCCTGGCATCAGTGGTGCCCCTGTGCTGCAGTCTTGTCATGCTATAATCAGATGGCAGAAGTGCTTCCCTGGCATCAATAGTGCCTCTGTGCTCCCTGGCATCAGTAGTGCCTCTGTGCTCCCTGGCATCAGTAGTGCCTCTGTGCTGCAGACTTCTCCTGCTTTCAGGGTAGAGGTGCATCCCTGTCATCAGTAGTGCCTCTGTGCTGCAGTCTTGTCATGCTATCATCAGATGGCAGAAGTGCTTCCCTGGCATCAATAGTGCCTCTGTGCTCCCTGGAATCAGTAGTGCCTCTGTGCTCCCTGGCATCAGTAGTGTCTCTGTGCTGCAGACTTCTCCTGCTATCAGGGTAGAGGTGCATCCCTGGCATCAGTAGTACCTCTGTGCTGCAGTCTTGTCATGCTATCATCAGATGGCAGAAGTGCTTCCCTGGCATCAATAGTGCCTCTGTGCTCCCTGGCATCAGTAGTGCCTCTGTGCTCCCTGGCATCAGTAGTGTCTCTGTGCTACAGACTTCTCCTGCTATCAGGGTAGAGGTGCATCCCTGGCATCAGTGGTGCCTCTGTGCTGCAGTCTTGTCGTGCTATCAGGGCATAAGCGCTTCCCTGGCATCAGTAGTGCCTCTGTGTTGCAGTCTTGTCATGCTCTCAGGGCAGAAGTGCTCCCTGGCATCAGTAGTGCCCCAGTGCTGCAGGCTTGTCATGCTATCAGGGCAGAAGTGCTTCCAGGGCATCAGTAGTGCCTCTGTGCTCCCTGGCATCAGTAGTACCTCTGTGCTGCAGTCTTGTCATGCTATCAGGGCAGAAGTGCCTCCCTGGCATCAGTAGTGCCTCTGTGCTGCAGGCTTGTCGTGCTATCAGGGCAGAAGTGCTTCCCGGGCATCAGTAGTGCCTCTGTGCTCCCTGGCATCAGAAGTGCCTCTGTGCTGCAGTCTTGTCATGCTATCAGGGCAGACGTTCTCCCTGGCATCGGTAGTGCCTCTGTGCTGCAGTCTTGTCATGCTCTCAGGGCAGACGTGCTTCCCGGGCATCAGAAGTGCCTCTGTGCTCCCTGGCACCAGGGGTGCCTCTGTGCTGCAGTCTTGTCATGCTATCAGGGCAGAAGCGCTTCCCTGGCATCAGTAGTGCCTCTGTGCTGCAGTCTTGTCATGCTCTCAGGGCAGAAGTGCTCCCTGGCATCAGTAGTGCCCCAGTGCTGCAGGCTTGTCATGCTATCAGGGCAGAAGTGCTTCCAGGGCATCAGTAGTGCCTCTGTGCTCCCTGGCATCAGTAGTACCTCTGTGCTGCAGTCTTGTCATGCTATCAGGGCAGAAGTGCCTCCCTGGCATCAGTAGTGCCTCTGTGCTGCAGGCTTGTCGTGCTATCAGGGCAGAAGTGCTTCCCGGGCATCAGTAGTGCCTCTGTGCTCCCTGGCATCAGAAGTGCCTCTGTGCTGCAGTCTTGTCATGCTATCAGGGCAGACGTTCTCCCTGGCATCGGTAGTGCCTCTGTGCTGCAGTCTTGTCATGCTCTCAGGGCAGACGTGCTTCCCGGGCATCAGAAGTGCCTCTGTGCTCCCTGGCACCAGGGGTGCCTCTGTGCTGCAGTCTTGTCATGCTATCAGGGCAGAAGCGCTTCCCTGGCATCAGTAGTGCCTCTGTGCTGCAGTCTTGTCGTGCTATCAGGGCAGAAGCGTTTCCCTGGCATCAGTAGTGCCTCTGTGCTGCAGTCTTGTCGTGCTATCAGGGCAGAAGCGTTTCCCTGGCATCAGTAGTGCCTCTGTGCTGCAGTCTTGTCGTGCTATCAGGGCAGATGTGCATCCCTGGCATCAGTGGTGCCCCTGTGCTGCAGTCTTGTCATGCTATTATCAGATGGCAGAAGTGCTTCCCTGGCATCAATAGTTCCTCTGTGCTCCCTGGCATCAGTAGTGCCTCTGTGCTCCCTGGCCTCAGTAGTGCCGCTGTGCTGCAGACTTCTCCTGCTATCAGGGTAGAGGTGCATCCCTGGCATCAGTAGTGCCTCTGTGCTGCAGTCTTGTCATGCTATCATCAGATGGCAGAAGTGCTTCCCTGGCATCAATAGTGCCTCTGTGCTCCCTGGCATCAGTAGTGCCTCTGTGCTCCCTGGCATCAGTAGTGTCTCTGTGCTACAGACTGCTCCTATCAGGGTAGAGGTGCCTCCCTGGCATCAGTAGTGCCCCTGTGCTGCGGTCTTGCCATACTATCAGGGCAGAGGTGCATCCCTGGCATCAGTAGTGCCTCTGTGCTGCAGTCTCTTGTCATGCTATCATCAGATGGCAGAAGTGCTTCCCTGGCATCAATAGTGCCTCTGTGCTCCCTGGCATCAATAGTGCCTCTGTGCTCCCTGGCATCAGTAGTGCATCTGTGCTGCAGACTTCTCCTGCTATCAGGGTAGAGGTGCATCCCTGTCATCAGTAGTGCCTCTGTGCTGCAGTCTTGTCATGCTATCATCAGATGGCAGTAGTGCTTCCCTGGCATCAATAGTGCCTCTGTGCTCCCTGGCATCAGTAGTGCCTCTGTGCTCCCTGGCATCAGTAGTGTCTCTGTGCTGCAGACTTCTCCTGCTATCAGGGTAGAGGTGCATCCCTGGCATCAGTAGTGCCTCTGTGCTGCAGTCTTGTCATGCTATCATCAGATGGCAGAAGTGCTTCCCTGGCATGAATAGTGCCTCTGTGCTCCCTGGCATCAGTAGTGCCTCTGTGCTGCAGTCTTGTCGTGCTATCAGGGCTGATGTGCATCCCTGGCATCAGTGGTGCCCCTGTGCTGCAGTCTTGTCATGCTATCATCAGATGGCAGAAGTGCTTTCCTGGCATCAATAGTGCCTCTGTGCTCCCTGGCATCAGTAGTGTCTCTGTGCTACAGACTTCTCCTGCTATCAGGGTAGAGGTGCATCCCTGGCATCAGTAGTGCCTCTGTGCTGCAGTCTTGTCATGCTCTCAGGGTAGAAGTGCTCCCTGGCATCAGTAGTACCCCTGTGATGCAGTCTTGTCATGCTATCATCAGATGGCAGAAGTGCTTCCCTGGCATCAATAGTGCCTCTGTGCTCCCTGGCATCAGTAGTGCCTCTGTGCTCCCTGGCATCAGTAGTGCCTCTGTGCTGCAGACTTCTCCTGCTATCAGGGTAGGGGTGCATCCCTGGCATCAGTAGTGCCTCTGTGCTGCAGTCTTGTCATGCTATCATCAGATGGCAGAAGTGCTTCCCTGGCATCAATAGTGCCTCTGTGCTCCCTGGCATCAGTAGTGCCTCTGTGCTCCCTGGCATCAGTAGTGTCTCTGTGCTACAGACTGCTCCTATCAGGGTAGAGGTGCCTCCCTGGCATCAGTAGTGCCCCTGTGCTGCGGTCTTGCCATACTATCAGGGCAGAGGTGCATCCCTGGCATCAGTAGTGCCTCTGTGCTGCAGTCTCTTGTCATGCTATCATCAGATGGCAGAAGTGCTTCCCTGGCATCAATAGTGCCTCTGTGCTCCCTGGCATCAATAGTGCCTCTGTGCTCCCTGGCATCAGTAGTGCATCTGTGCTGCAGACTTCTCCTGCTATCAGGGTAGAGGTGCATCCCTGTCATCAGTAGTGCCTCTGTGCTGCAGTCTTGTCATGCTATCATCAGATGGCAGTAGTGCTTCCCTGGCATCAATAGTGCCTCTGTGCTCCCTGGCATCAGTAGTGCCTCTGTGCTCCCTGGCATCAGTAGTGTCTCTGTGCTGCAGACTTCTCCTGCTATCAGGGTAGAGGTGCATCCCTGGCATCAGTAGTGCCTCTGTGCTGCAGTCTTGTCATGCTATCATCAGATGGCAGAAGTGCTTCCCTGGCATGAATAGTGCCTCTGTGCTCCCTGGCATCAGTAGTGCCTCTGTGCTGCAGTCTTGTCGTGCTATCAGGGCTGATGTGCATCCCTGGCATCAGTGGTGCCCCTGTGCTGCAGTCTTGTCATGCTATCATCAGATGGCAGAAGTGCTTTCCTGGCATCAATAGTGCCTCTGTGCTCCCTGGCATCAGTAGTGTCTCTGTGCTACCTGGCATCAGTAGTGCCTCTGTGCTACAGACTTCTCCTGCTATCAGGGTAGAGGTGCATCCCTGGCATCAGTAGTGCCTCTGTGCTGCAGTCTTGTCATGCTCTCAGGGCAGAAGTGCTCCCTGGCATCAGTAGTGCCCCTGTGATGCAGTCTTGCCATGCTATCAGGGCAGAAGTGCCTCAGATAATACGGTCACGGGGTATGAAGCGCGAAGTTGTTATTTGCATGACTATTGAGATTTACAATGAAGTGGATGTGGTAGTTTTTGTCCCTGGATAACTTATGAAACCTTTGATTTATTTTTAAGGAACATGACATCAGCTTGTAAATGGTATTCTTGTATGACATTTATTGAATTTTGGATGTGTTATATGTAATGTATTTATGGAAGCCACGAACTCTGTATATTGGTTTGTTTTTCTTTGATTTATGTGAGTTTGTTCTTCTCTTTTTTTCTTTGTATGTATTATTATTTGTATCTCAGGTTCTTTAATGGGGTAAAACCGAATAAATATTAAAAAAAAAAAAAGTATAAAGAGCCAAATTGTTATTTGCAAGGACAGAGTCGTGTTGACTTTATTTGCTTAAACATCTTGTGGAGCTGTAGTGCTTTGTACAGCAGTGGCATTCAGGGAACTAAAGTAAACTGCAAGGTTTTTGGATGGCGCAGTTGAAGAGTATGCTTATTTCTCAGCTTATTTGCCAGCACAACTGCTACATAGTGTCTAGGCAGTGCTGGGGAGAGGGGCTCTAATTTACCGCAGGATCACTAGCAGTGAGTATAGGAAGCAACTCCCACGCCCTGTAAACTTGGACTAAAAATTTGTGTCTTCTGCAAACTTTGGTGGGAGAGACGGGTTATTAGTCAGTCAGTCAGTCATCAAAACTTTATTTCGCCGAAAAATAAACAGCATAAAAAGTATTCTATGCAAACAATCATCATTTGTTAAAATCATTATCAATTAAAAACACATAATTGTATATAATTCATAAAAAGATACAATTAAAATTTAGAAAGAATAAAATGAGTGAACTCTGAGAGGGACAGCAGTTCATACATATATATACATACACAGCAAAGCCTCCTTACTCCTTTACTTCCCTATATTTACAGACTACAGAGACATTCTCCTCCTTTTTAAGGCAGACCAGAGAAACGAGGCCAAGCAGTAACATATAAGAGGATCAGATAATAGTTGTAGGTAATAAAGAGTTGGGCGACTTGTCTAAAGTTAAGTCTCCGCATGAGCGGTAGGATGTACCTAATTCTTTCCTCAGTGTTCAGCGACAGGGGTTATTAATACAAAAGGATTTACATCTGTTTAGGCCCCATAACAAAAAACACTAAAAGCTACACACATCTGCATCACCTCCGTCTTATTATCTTGTTTATCTCTTAGGACATTATTTTGCCATAGTTAGATGAAGAGAGAAGTTAATGTTTTTAGATCCTGGATTTACTTACCAAGTATTTGTATCTAGTCGATGTTATCCAGTATCTAAAATTTGCTTTCATCCGCATTCTCAGCAGATAGTCTTAAATGTCAAAGTAAACTTCCTGGTCTGAAAGTTGGAACTTTGCTAAGAAAAGCAGAGCAATGCCTTTACAATATTGTTGCAAATTTGTGTAGTTTTCAGTTCAATTGAGGTCTTCTATGGAGCCTCTTATTAGCAAGGATGAGGCTTGCACAGCAGAAACCCAGAGAGATGCTTCTGAACCTGGGATGGAGGTGGCAATTACAGCTCATAAGCCTGCGGTTGACCTGTGCTTAAACACGCAGGCTGTAGGTGAATAGCTCTGGGATGGAAGGTCATCTCCGCAGTCGAGTGCTCACTGACTTTTGTCAATGTTCACTTTTTGATACTTAGTTACTTTGAAGGTCTCCAAATTTGAAGACTCTGGGGTCTGTCTCATTGAGGTCACTCATGTTTCCAGTCACTCTCTTAGGAGACTTTTACACTTTGGCAGTACTCACCATGTGCTCCACTTCAAGGTTGGCTCACTTTGGGAGGTGGTCACTTTTGGGGGATTTCTTCCATGAAAATGAACCCTCTTAGTGGTATATTTCAAACTTCACTCTTTTCTCCTTTTTATATCTCCCTATTAACCATTGTCAATTCTATGGCCATTGGGAAATACCAATGCTTACACAAGTAATCTCTATTTTATATACCAGTCTCTTCATACCTGCGACCAATTAACCCTCCTTCCATTCCCCCCAAAATGTTAAGTGTTCAATCGAGACACATTTCTATATGCCAGTTTTGTATTACTGTTATCCTCAGTCTAATCAGATGACTGGTGGATCTGTGTATTGTTGATTGTTTCTTCACTCCTTTTTGAACGCTTAAGTGTTTATGTTTGCACACCAATATTATCGATGTCTTTCCTTAGGATGCTACACAGGGTAGTTCAACAGTACACTTAAAAAAGAATAGAACACAGCACATGAAACCAATACAGCTTATTTATGCTTTAAATGGCAGCTGCCATTGCTTCTAGCCATAAAGGCTGTTGTCTGGAATTTATCGCACAGATTATTTTCTACTGCTGGAGGGAGCCAAGGCAGTTCTGCTTCATAGGATAGCCTCAGCTTGAGGCTTTTACTGCTGATGCCTATTCTGTAACTGCTTGGTGTGGTGAGGGACACTTGCATGGCTCCTGCCTCTGCTGTGCCTGTTCTGTGAACCTGCCGGAAGCTTTCAATTGTAATTTTGCTTGGGTATTTGGGACTGAGCCTAGCGTTTAAGGCTGTTATAAGGCATTTTGTGATGGGCTGGTTTATAATGGCTCGTACTTGGTAAGGCTCCAGACATGTCATTGTTGAAGTGCAATCACTAAATATGTGGTAACTAAAATATACTTACACCTATCTGATATAGCAACTATTTTGTTATATTATTTTATTGAACGTTTTGCTAACTTTTGCACCTACTTTAGGGTGTTTTTACTTTGGTGATGTCACTTGTTGTGATGTCATAGGGTCAAAGGTAATGTGATATCATTTCCTGTCGAGCCATGAGGGCAAAGGTTATGTGATATCACTTCCTGTGATGTCATCAAGGAGTCACAAATGGTATGATGTCACTTCTGCTACCCCTGACCAGGGCCCGACTGGCCGCAGCGGGCACCGGGCATTTCCCCGGTGGGCCGCTATGGTGGGGGCCAGTTTTGGGCCCTTGGGGGCCGTTTTTGTTACCAGGGGTCAACAATATCAGCCCCCTGTAACAAAATCATCCAAAACCGGCCCTCGCAAACAGCTCGGCTGCACCCCCCCTTCCCCCAGGGGGGGCCGGCCGAGCAGTTTGCCAGGACCAGTTTCCGTTCCCAGTCCGGCCCTGCCCCTGACATTTTGATGAATCGACATTCATGCACCTATTCCCCCTTTGTCTAACTGACTGGGAGCAATACAGAAAGACCAACTGCCAGCAACCCAGGATACAGGCTGCAGGCATCAAATGGTTAGGACATGAAAATGTCAACTTTCTAAAAGTAAATGTAAATAGAATAGCGAATGCACTCCTTCCCTTATCTTCTTGTGAGTTTTTGCTGAAACTGCCAATATACGTGCGTGCAAAACAGCACTGTGAATCGTCCCATCACAGTATGTCAAAGACACAGAAAAAAGGTGCCGCGTTTAGCGGCCCCAGTGCTGCACTGCTTTGAGAGGAAAAATATTCCATGTAAACCAAACCTTCACTGTAAACCAAGTGATCCATGCTAAACCAGTCAACTTGTCAGATTAGTTATCATAATCTCTATATTTATGTAGAATCAATCCGGAGACAGGTAGATTGCACTGAATACTTTTATTCATGCATTTTCAAAACGCTTTCTGTAGCCAACCAAGAAACAAGAGAATCATAACCCTTAACCCCACCAAAAATCACCTCCCTTAACCACCCTCACAGTCACCCCAACAGCTCAACAGTGTGAAACCCAATAAAAACAAAAACCTACTCTCATATCCTGGTGGGGTTAAGGGTTATGATTCTCTTGTTTCTTGGTTCTTGAGGCACTAAGCAGAGTGGTAGGCTAAGCGTATCTTTCTAATTTTTTACAGCGACCCCTGACGAAGAACCAGATAGGTTCGAAATGCATTGGGTTATACCGAAAGTCCTGTTGTAAAACATGATTGACTGCACACGCTCATGTTAAAGCCTGGATTGGCTACAGAAAGCGTTTTGAAAATGCATGAATAAAAGTATTCAGTGCAATCTACCTGTCTCCGGATTGATTCTACATAAATATAGAGATTATGATAACTAATCTGACAAGTTGACTGGTTTAGCATGGATCACTTGGTTTACAGTGAAGGTTTGGTTTACATGGAATATTTTTCCTCTCAAAGCAGTGCAGCAGCTGGGGCCGCTAAACGTGGCACCTTTTTTCTGTGTCTTTGACATACTGTGATGGGACGATTCACAGTGCTGTTTTGCACGCACGTATATTGGCAGTTTCAGCAAAAACTCACAAGAAGATAAGGGAAGGAGTGCATTCGCTATTCTATTTACATTTGCTTTGCAACTATCGTCCAACCTGTGTCTGCACCCCAATGGTTTCACGGATGGAAGTAAAGGTTTATTTATGAAAGTGAGCATCACTCTGGAGACAGCGGAATATCCATAAGATCTTACATGGACTGAACTAATGAATAATTTATTACTCTGATCAAGAAGGATGGTGGATTCAATCATTTAACGGGTGTTATCATTTCCTGGATTATCATAGACAATTTCACTGTTTTCATTAACCTCTGGCAATGTTATGTTCTATATAGCACGTTTTTTATGAACTGTTGAATATTCAGGTTTATTTTCTCATGCACATAGTGTTATTTATTTAGCTTTTCACTGTTTAGGGTGAACTAGGTTCGGTTCATGCACAGCAGGGGTAATGCATTATGGGATTTGTAGTAGTGTTTGTTTTAAAAAAAAAAGTTTGTTCTAATTTCAGTTAGGCAGTCACATGGTTTTATTGAGCTCACCTGAGGGAGCGGTTAAAAAAGGTGGGAGGGAGTGAGCATTGGGATTGATTTTTTGAACACGAGTGGAGGTATGAAGAGATCACAATGCCGGTTTTGGCTTTCACAAGGTAAATAGAAGTTAAGTTGGTTTCTGTGATGGATGAGGGTTTTAATTTTAGTTTTGAATGGATAAGGGGTAGTTTATGGGGCAATATGAGTTTTTAGGCATTAATTAGGTGTAGGATATGAGAGTAGGTTTTTGTTTTTATTGGGTTTCACACTGTTGAGCTGTTGGGGTGACTGTGAGGGTGGTTAAGGGAGGTGATTTTTGGTGGGGTTAAGGGTTAGGATTCTCTTGTTTCTTGGTTCTTGAGGCACTAAGCAGAGTGGTTGGCTAAGCGTATCTTTCTAATTTTTTACAGCGACCCCTGACGAATAACCAGATAGGTTCGAAATGCATTGGGTTATACCGAAAGTCCTGTTGTAAAACATGATTGACTGCACACGCTCATGTTAAAGCCTGGATTGGCTACAGAAAGCGTTTTGAAAATGCATGAATAAAAGTATTCAGTGCAATCTACCTGTCTCCGGATTGATTCTACATAAATATAGAGATTATGATAACTAATCTGACATGTTGACTGGTTTAGCATGGATCACTTGGTTTACAGTGAAGGTTTGGTTTACATGGAATATTTTTCCTCTCAAAGCAGTGCAGCAGCTGAGGCCACTAAACGCGGCACCTTTTTTCTGTAACTTTCTAAAAGTGGCATTTTCAGATTTGTGACTTAAAATCCGACTTAGAGGGTTTTGAATTACAATTCTTTAGACACCAAACTCGATATTCCTACTTGTCGCCAATTGGAAGAAAGCACTTATTAAATGTAATAAGGTAACCCAATGTTATCCTACAGGACAGGTTGGACTTGCAGTAGTAACAAATGTAAGAGTTTTTCACTATAAAACTTAAAAGTACATATCCAACTTTTTAAATACACTAGACCCTGCTCTATGGGCTGTTTATAGCCAATAAGGATGACTTATATGTATTCAAAAGGAAGGTTTAGGCCTGCCAAAAGCTTTATTTTGCCATGTTGAATTGCAATTGAAAACTGCACAAAAATGCTGCAATGACAGGCCTGAGACATGTTTAAGAGGTTACTTAAGTGGGTGGCATAATCAGTGCTGCAGGCCGACTAGTAGAGTTTAATTTACAGGCCCTGGGTGCATGTAGTATTACTGTACTAGGGACTTACAGTAAATTAGATATGCCAATTGAGTGTAAGCTAGTGTTACCATGTTTATGGAACAAATCTGTTTTATTAAACATTTGAAAGGTGACTCAGAAGTTATACACAGCCTTCTGCCTACAACCACGTGGGCCGGCGACTACCAACAGTGCTATCAAGGGCGAACCGGAGGCGCTGCAGTCGGGCCAACCTCTCGGAGGTAGACATCAAATAGTCAGTGCAACAGCCAATGTGTGGCCTGTAACTTCGACACCAGAGTGGCCCGTGGCAAGAGTCAACTAAAAGTGGAAAAAAACCATATAGAGAAAAAGGAAGCCCCTCCCACCCGCCCATCCCTCCCATACCAAGAAGCCAAAAGAAAGGAGAAATTAATGGGGGACTCCGTATTCGGGTGACATGTGCTATAGGGGAGCCGCGCTCCATTGACCCAGCCGTTCCCTTTTACGCTATGGCAGCGGTGTGTGCAGCTGATGGGGAGGGTATCAAGCGCAGGACCTGCAGGAGTTTGGGGCAGGTGACCTCGCGGAGATCCCTCGATAGTAAAGCTATGAATGGGGCCCAGAGTTCAGTGTATTTCTCGCCCTTCTGTGTTTGAATTAGGGAGAGCCGTTCCATTGCCAGTGTCATCCACAACCGATGTAACCATGTAGGGTGTTCAGGCACCGTTGTAGTGCCCCAGTGTAGTAGGATCGCCTGACGCGCCGCGAGGAGAGCCAATGCCATTTGCCTGCCGCGAAGCGACCGCAGGGGAAAGGTAAGAGGGTTGGGGAGCCCCAAGAGGGTGTACGCTGGGAAGCGAGGTATCTCCGTGTCAAAAGCCGCATCAATATCATTGAGAACCGAGTCCCAGTATCGCTCTAGTCGCGGGCAGTGCCAGAGAAGGTGCGCTAGTGAGCCCGTCATCCCACAACCCCGCCAACACTCCTCTGTGTGGTTTTTATTCCACTGATGAATCCGGGCCGGGGTGAGATACCAATAGGTCGCGACCTTAAATGCCGACTCCGTCCCCGCTGTATTATATGCTGTGTGGTGCGCTCTATAGTGTATGCTGTCCCATTCCTTATCTGTGAGAGCCCTGCCCAACTCTGACTCCCACCGAAGCTGTCCACGAGTGCGAACCCCCCTCTGACCTGGAGCAAGGAGCATATAGAGGTCAGTTATGAGGTGTTTATCATCCTCTTTCTTTGCTACCCATTGTTCGAAAGGAGTAAGCCTACGTGAGGCCTGTGAGAGGCACGCCCTAGATGTAGCCCAGTGTTGTAGTTGTAAATAATAGTATTCATCGGCGTGGGGGAGGTCAAGGTCGGCGCGTACCCGGCTAAACGGAATGATGCCTTGAGGATCAAAAAGGTGTCCTAGTCTCTTAAAGCCCGCCTCTCTCCACCTCCGCGCGACCGCGGACTTCAAACCCGGAGGAAAATCTGGGTTATCCACCAGGGGCGTCATAGGAGAGGGAAAGGTTGTGAGGCCTTTCGCAGTTGCTACTGTATCCCACACTTTCATGGTGGCTGCAGTGACCGGGGAGGAGTAAAGGCCCCAAGCGCGGAGGCGACGGGGAAGCCAAATCTCCCGCCAGACATTTGCGCCAGCTACCGCTTGGTCCATGAAGGTCCAGTGTTTCTCCGACAGAGGGCGATTCCATTCCAAGACATAGCGCAACAGTGCAGCCTGTAAATATCTATGAATGAGAGGTAACCTTACCCCTCCGTCGTCTCTGGAGCGTGAGAGTTGCGCTAGGGAAAGGCGCGCCTTCTTCTTGCCCCATATGAAGTTATTTAAAGCGAGTTGAAGTGTCCGCACCGTACCATGCGGCGGGGTTAATGGAAGGGTCTGGAATAGGTACAAAATACGCGGCAAGAGCGTCATTTTGACCGCTGCAATGGGGCCGAACCACAAGAGTGTGTGTTTAGCCCAACCGTCTAGAGTTTTCCGCGTCTGTGCCACTAGGGCCGTGTAGTTCACTTCCAGCGTACGTGGAATCGAGGGGGTCAAAAGGATGCCCAGATATGGGACAGGGTCATGTGACCAGTGTAAAGGGAGAGATCGTTGGAGTGCCTCTAGCTGTGCCTGTGGTAGGGACAGGTTAAGTACCTGGGATTTGGTGGGGTTCACTTTAAAGCCCGAAATTCGGCCAAAGGCCTCGAGTTCGATCCATTAGTGCCGGAAGTGACGCAAGTGGCTGCGCGAGGGAAAGGATGATATCATCGGCATATAGACTTACCTTATGGTACTCCCCCGAACTTGAGGCCTTGAATATCTGGATGGTCTCGGATGTTCTGTGCCAGGGGTTCCAGGTAGAGGGCGAATAAAAGGGGCGAGAGGGGGCACCCCTGCCTGGTTCCCCGCCCAATCTTAAAGGAAGCTGAGGAGACCCCATTAGCCCGCACGAACGCCCGAGGGGACTGATATATGCACTGTATCCAAGTGATAAAGCGGGGGCCGAAACCGAAGCTACGGAGGACGTCAAACAGGAATGGCCAGCACACCCTGTCGAACGCCTTCTCCGCGTCGACTGAGAAGAGTACTGCGCCGACCTGAGAGCGATGAACACTGTCAATGAGGTGCAGAAGGCGCTTGGTGTTATCGCTGCCTTGCCTCGTGGGGATGAATCCTGCTTGGTCCGGGTCGATAAGGCCAGCCATAAGGGGATTCAACCGCGCAGCCAGTATGCCAATAAATAATTTCGCGTCTATGTTGAGCAGCGAGATCGGGCGGTAAGAGCTGCATTGGCTCGGATCCTTATTAGGTTTCAGGAGCACAGAGATCGCTGCCTCACCCATTGAATCTGTCATTGCCCCACTATCCTGAAAGGAGTTGAATAGGCGAGTGAGGAGGGGGGCCAGTTCGTGACAGAACGTTTTGTAAAAAAGAGCCGGGTACCCGTCAGGGCCGGGTGATTTGTCTAACTTCAATTTAGCAATGGCGGAAATAACTTCCTCCAGTCGAATAGGATTCTCGAGAGGATCCGCTTCTGCCTGCGGAAGGCGGGTGAATCGGCTCGCCGTCAGGTATATTCTGATGATCAGGGCTATAAAGGGTGTGATAAAAATCGCGAAATTCTTCGACGATCTGGGAATCTAAGTGGAGCTCCTCTCCGCTAGCGCTTTTGAGTAATGAGATGGCACCCGCCACCGCTTGCGCACGTAATTTCTGCGCCAGCACCTTCCCGCACTTGTCCCCTCCCAAGTAGAACTTATGCCGTAGGCGGATTAGGGCGTAGTCGGCCCTATCTAAATCGAGGCGTTTAAGGAGGGTTCGTTTCTTCTCCATCGCGCGCCACACCCGCGGTGCCCCGGTGCGTTTGTGTATCGCCTCTAGTTCTGTCACTTCCTGCTCAAGAGCTAGGCGGGCCTCCTTCCGTCTACGTGTCTCAGCCGAGGAGATGGCCATGAATGTCCCGCGCAGGACCGCTTTAAGTGCGTCCCAAACCACGGCAAGTGAGGATTCGCCGATATCGTTAAAAGATATATACTCCTTAATTTTGGAGCGCACCTCGTTGACCACCTCGGGGGAGTGTAGAGACCCACTCGGAGCCGCCAACGGGCAGGTGTATAACCAATTCCCTCGGGCCGTAGGGAGAGGGATACATGTGCATGATCCGAAAGGGAGCGTACCGCTATTGACGTGTCTTGAACCCTGGGGAGGAGTGTATCGGAAACCAGTAGCATGTCTAATCGCGCATAGGTTTTGTGTGCTGCCGAGTAGTGCGTGTAGTCGCGCCTGCCGGCGTGTCGCAGGCGCCAGATATCATGGAGGCCATTTTCCGCTAACCAATGTTTCCCCTCGGGAGAGAGGGCTCCTATCTGCGTGCAGCGCTGCCCTGATCTGTCCCAGTCGTTATCCATCACCAGGTTAAAGTCCCCACCTACTACTAGCGCTGAGTCCGGTGACGCCAACCCTTCCGTCAAGTGTCTGCGAAGGAATGCTTCTTGTTGTGAATTGGGAGCGTATATGTTGAATAAGGAGAAGACTGTCGAGCCCCATTGAATCCTAAGAGCCAAAACCCTCCCCTTAGACTCATAGAAGGTAGACAAAACCTTGCCCTCAAATTTAGCCCCCAATAAAATGGCCACCCCATTCTTTTTCGCCGCTCCAGAGGACCAAAATTGGCGCGGAAAACGGCGGGAACGCATACGTGGAGTGTCTTTAGCAAGTAAATGGGTCTCCTGGAGCATACAAATATCACCCTCCGACTGCTCGAGGAGTGAGAGAATCGCAGTGCGCTTCGCAGGGTGATTTAGGCCACGGACATTTAGGCTAACAATTTTCAGGGCTCTAGGCATAGGCAACGGGTAAGTGCATAATTGCTGTGCAGGGGGGACATAAGGAGCGCTGTAGAGGAAGCGGTCCGGGGCAGGCGAGGGCGCGGGCGGAGGAGCAACAGGTGCTATACTTAAGACGGTAAGTCCCAAAAAGAAAAAAAAACCCATGAAAGCAAGAAAGGAGAGCGAAAGAGAAGAAAGAACCCCAACATGAACAATACACAACTTTACGGCCCACGAGGGCACAGTCCCAGAGGAGTATGAGCATATGGTGGCCAACAAGAAGACCAGACGTCGGTTGACTAAGGCTTGGGACAATGAGAAGAAGCAAGAGACTAAAGTTTGTTTGGTGGAAAATCTCCGGAGGGAATGGAGCCTCGATAGAGAGTTTCGGACTCGGTATCAGGAAGCTGGCGAGCCGCAAGGGGAAGTCCGGGAAGTCTGAAGGGGTGGACAACTCCAGGGCTCCCCCGGCTCTGCAACTGTACTCCCATTTCCGTGGTATAAGTGAGGGTGGCTCACGGCGTGCGTGGGTGGTCCTGGGACTGCGAGAGTGTGGAGAGGACTGCGTCGCGCTCCTTCGCTATCTCTTCCGGGCCGGGCCTGGTGGAGGTCAGAGGCTTGCCAACCGTTTGCTAGCGGGGGAGTGTTTTCTGGTCGGGCTTTGAGGGACTGTTCCTTGGCGTCAAATGCGTATCAGCAGAGATTCCCAGGAGGTCCATAGCTTCAGAGAGAGAGCGTATCTGTTTCAACTTCCCTTGGTGCTTGAAAATAATTCGAAATGGATGGCCCCATGAGTACGGAATCCCCTTGTCCCGAAGATGAGACGTAACGCAGCGGAATTCTCTCCGTTTAGCTAGGGTGGACGCTGCCAGGTCTTGAAAGAGGACCGGCGTGTGTCCTCTGAATTGGATCGGCTGGGCCACTCTCGCCAGACGTAGGATTTGTTCTTTCAGCTGGAAGTTATGTACACAGACCAGCACATCGGGCGGGGGGCCTTTCCGCCTCTGGGGAGGCCCACACGGTGGACGCGATCCATCCGAATCTGTTGCGGACAGTCGTCACCCAGGATTTGCTGGAAGAGGGACAGGGCGTAGCCTCTCAAGTCTTCTCCTTCCGCCTTCCAGGGCACCGCACGGATGCGGATGTTATTCCGTCTGGATCGATTTTCCAGGTCCTCCGAGTGTGCCTGGAGGTCCAGAGTTTGGTCCTGCAGACGGAGGACCTCTTGTTGCAGTTGGTGAAGATCCTCTTCTCTCGCTAGGTCATGTTCTTCCAATACAGCTACTCTTTCCCCCACCTCGTCGACGTCGCGGCGTACGTCCTTGAGATCCGACGCGAGTTGCCCCTTCAGTTCCAAGATGTCCTCCTTTATGGCAGAAAACAGTTCCCGCATGAAAGCTTTTGTAGCCGGACCGTCCGCCTCGTCACTGGGTTCTGTGTGCCTTAGGTCTTTGGACGCTCCTTGGGACGTCTCGGAACCCCCGGGTTGTTGGAGCAAGATTTCTTTGAAGGACTTCTCTCTCCGGGCTCGGGCCGAGGCCATCCTTGCGCCCGATAAGGTAGGAGACAGGCAGAGGGTTAAGCGCAAGGCTGGAGTCGTACAACTGCTCCTGCTATAAGGCTATGCCCACGCTCCGGATTGAAGCGGAAGCCCAGAGGGCGCCAACCGTGGAGAGCCCGTCAAAGCTAGAAGGTCCAGTAGGAGGCCGTAGTGCAGTGTATCGGTGAGCCCCCCGTTCCGGGTCAGGCAGTCCGGGCCCGCAGTGCTCGGTGGGATGGTGGAGCCCAGCCGCCGTGTCGTCCGGTCCCGCAAACGCAGCGGGGGAGGCCGGTGCAGCAGCTAGTCAGGAGCGTGGACCCCACCGGACCACATCCACTAGATGTGGGGGTTTCTTGGCCCCCAGGACGATGAGTCAGGTATGGGGGCTACTGCCGCAGTATTGCGGCCAATCCGGCGCGGTCAGGGCCAGTCTGCAGGAGTGCCGTGCCTCTGGTTGTTCCAGGCGAATGCTGCAGTTGTCTTGGTGGTGCCAGCCAACGTCCGCCCCGGCCCGTGTTCAACCCCTAGTTAGTGTGGCGCGATGGGAGCGTGAAGCAGTCTAGTTTAGTGCACCCTATAGGAAGTCTCTGCACGGCCACCAGGAGTGTCCGCCCCAGGGGCTCCCCCGCCGTCTTTCAAGGCGCCTGGCCGCCCGCCGCCAGTCAGGATGAGAGACCAGTCACTTAAGAGGCCTCCAGGCCGCTCAGCCAGCCGCCGCTCCCGGGCAATAGGGCAGCGATGATCTGCCGCGTAAGTGTCTAGCAAGGCTAGCAGCCCCGGGGTTGCTTAGGAAGGTGCTGCGTGGATGCTGTATAGGCCGAAGGGCCAAACGCCGGTGGAAGCGCGCCACTTACCGGGTGTCCTCAAGGCGCCGGTCGCTGTTGGATATGGATGCGCGACGAGGTGGTGTGGCAGCCAAGGCGGTCAATTCCTTACCCGTGGGACGCGCTGCGGGCTGCACGAGTCAAGATGGCCGTCCCAGGGCCTACTCTCCACCTTTGTCGGGTCCCTGGGCCGCAGGGGCCCGGTGTAGCCGTGTCTGCGGCGGTCCCCTGCCGGGCTCGTTCCCCTCTGGTTGTATCGCTGGGTGGGGCCGATCGCCGCCAAGATGAGGGGGACTAGTAGTGCCGCTGCTTCGTGCACCACAAAATGGCGGTCTCCGGTCGGGCCCCGCTCTAAGCCCGTCGTCTTGCTCTTCGCGGCGGAAGGCCCCCGCCTCCGGGACCCCCCGCCTGCGGTGCTGACAGCTGCCGAGGCGATGCGGACGCGCCGGCGCCCGCCGGACTCGCGCTGCAGCGCTGGGGTAAAGGTCTGCTAGACAGCGCTCCCAAGGCCTCCGTCCCGGCCGCGGGAGCCCCAACGCCGTCCGCTGCGGAGTCCTGCCCGAGAGCTTAGGCAGCCTGGAGTCCGGCTCACCGGTACACCGGAGTGAGCAGTAGCAGATGCCGTGCCGTTTCCCGCTCGTTGCAGTGCGGGGAATGGGGCAATTACAACGCTAGTAGAGTGATGGGGCCGGAGGAGCAGTAACTCGCGTCCTACCAAGCCTCCATCTTGGCCACGCCCCCGTGTTACCATGTTTAAAGGAGAGAGTACAGCACAAGCACTTTAGCAGTGGTAAAGTAGGAAGAACCCGAAGAGACCATCAGCATTGGCGTCGTCTGACTCAGGGAGATGCTCCACCATAAAGTCAATTCCCTGTAGGGAGAAAGACCACTTCAACAGTTTGGGATTCTAACCCCTCATCTGTATTAGCCATCTGAGGGGTCTGTGGTCTGTCTGAGCATGGAAGTGAGCCCCAAACAGGTATGCTCTCAACTTCTTCAGTGCCAGGACCACTGCAAATGCTTCCCTCTCTATTGCATCCCACCTCTGTTCCCTGGGAAGTAACCTCCTGCTAATGAAGGCTACTCGTTGATCTAGGCCCACATAATTTAGCTGTGAGAGCATGTCCCTTATGCCATGCTCTGAGGCATCTGGTTGCACAATGAACTACTGGGGTAGCTCAGGTGCCATGCACATTGCCTTCTTCAGGGTGTCAAAAGCAGTCTGGCACGCCTCCGTCCAAATCACCTGTCTAGGCAGCTTTTTCGAAGTCAGCTCTATCAAGGGAGCAACAATGATGCCATACCCCTTGACACATCTCCTATACTACTCAGTGTGGCCAAGAAGGCCCTCATCTCTGTCTGGGCCTTGATGGGTTCTAATGCCAGAATGGTCTGAATTTTGGCCTGGAGGGGCTGCATCTTGCACCCTGCCACTTGGTGACCCAAGTAGACCACTGCACCTGGCCCTATATGGCACTTACTGGCCTTCGTAGTCAGGCCTGCTCTTGGCAGAGCCTGAAGCACTTCCCTGAGGTGGCAGAGGTCTTCCTCCTAGCTAGAACTGAAGACTGCAATGCCATCTAGGTAGGCGGTACTGAAGTTCTACAACCTAGCCAGGACCTGATTGACCAACCTCTATAAGGTGGCAGGGGCGTTCTTCAACCAGAAGGGCAACACCGGGAACTGGAAGTGACCTTCTGGGGTAGAGAACACCTTCTTGTCTTTGGCCTCCTCAGTTATGAAGATCTGCCAGTTCCCAGACATCAGATCATATGTGCGGGGGAACTTGGCAGCCCCCAACCGATCAACTAACTCATCAGCACAGGGGATGAGGTGAACGTCAGTCTAACTGACTGGACTGAGCCCCCGGTAATCTATGCAGAACGTGAGTTTTCACCCGGATACCTGGAGGAGCAGCCTTGGGAACCAGAACCACTGGGCTTGACAAAGGGCGGATTGAGGGATCAATTACCCCTAGCTCCAGCATTTTGGAGACTTCTGCCTTTATGCTGGCTCTCACCTTGCTGGATAGCCTGTAGATCTTATTCTGCACAGGCATACTGTCTCCCTGCCATGGCCCCAGCTTGTCTAGGGTCACAAAAACTCTTTTTGAGTGTGCTGGGCAGAGTCTTTGTCATGTGCAAGTGTGGTAGATGACAGCTCCTCCCCCTCATCAAATTAGAGATGGCCCATCCTGCCAGCACCGATTCCACCTTTGTCTCACTGTCTGGGAGCAATACACAAATACCAACTGCCATCTACACCTAGTCATGTAACCCAGGATACAAGCAACAGGCACCAAATGGTTAGGAAAAGAAAATGCCAGCTTTCTAAAAGTGGCATTTTCAGAATTGTGACTTAAAATCCGACTTTACCATCAAGAGGGTTTTAAATTATGATTCCTTAGACACCATCCTACTTTTTTATTTTTTTAACATTTCTTAATTACAGCATACAGTGTACACACAACAAGCTCAGTTCCTGTCAATGATAGTGACATGCAAAAAATACATCAACCATGACATTTCCCCCACTGCTCGCATCAATTGCCCAGGACATTGTCGGTTCGTAGATCGGGATAAATAAAGCGTATTAATCATGCAGCAGATCAAAACATTGCCACTTCCATACCCGTATTACCCCGAAGCCCATCTACAAGCTTTGTAGAGATGTTCCATAGTCAGGGGGAAGTTGTGCGGCTATGTGTGCAGAAGTCCGGACCACAGACTCGGCCAGTTCAGCCCACCTGGTCAGTGGAGGGGGGCGGAGGGTCAGTCGTGTCGTCAGTCGTCTCTGGGTGTGTGAGTAGGTATGTTCGCAATGGGTCCCAAATGTCCCTCGGCCTAGAGGTGATGGGTAGTAATTCTGCATATATTAGCGTCTGTTCCTGCCATGTGAGGAGGTTGTTAAACCAATCTTTAAATTTAGGGGCACGGCCTCTGCCCCACCGGCATGCCACCCGTCTCTTGGCTAGCAGGAGCCCCAATGCAATGAGTCTACGGCAGGTCGGGGGTATATCTGCTGTGTAACCTAAAAGGGCCACCAGTGGAGATTGTACAACCGTTGTAACAGCCATTTGCTCCAGTGCCCCCAGTACCTCTCCCCAGAACATTCGTATCACCTGGCACTCCCAAGCCAGGTGTAGGAATCCCGCCTGTTCCTGCCCACACCGCTCACAAGCATCGCTGTCTCGCAGTTTAAATTTAAAGAGTTTTGCTGGGGTGTAGTAGAGCCGCTGGAGGTACTTATAGTGAATAATTCGTAGCCGGTTATTTGTAGATATCTTGCCCGTTTGCTCACAGCAGTAGTTCAATTTTTTTCCCTCAAGAGGTTCTCCTAGCTCTTGCTCCCACTGCCCCTTGGCTGACCCCATGTACTCGTGCGCCTCTGTCTGTATACTATGGTACACACGAGAGATGACGTGGGTAGGGCTATCAGTCTGGAGTAAGCTGTGAAGTGGTTTCAGCGTGGGGGGTTCGGCAGGGTAGTTAGGGGTCGCGGCTTGGACACTGCAGCAATCGAACGTACAAAAATAAGTCCATCGGGCCAGGTTCATTGTTGTGGAAAAACTGGTCTTTGGTGCGAAATGCGCCGTTTAGGTACAGGTCGCCCCAGGTCGCTATGTTCAGCCTATTAAGGAGTTGGCGACACCGTGGCTCCAGGGTGACCGCCAGGGCCGGATGCCCAGTTACTGGGAGCAAAGGTGAGTAGAGCATTTCCAAGTTTAGTCAATGCACGATTTTCTCCCACGCCTCCACTGTGCACTTCACAGTGGTGGAGTACACACCGCTCTTTCATGGTTGCATGGCAATGAATCCGGACATCGGAATGGGTTGTGTGTAATACTGTTCCACTGCTAAGAGTGGCATGAAGGGGGTGGGTGGAACCAGTATGTGGCGTAGTGTGCCTGGGCACTTAAATAATAGAGTTCAAAGTCAGGGGCCTCGAAGCCCCCCTGCGTTTAAGGCAACGTCAGTATGTCCAATTTCAATCTAGGTTGCTTTCCACCCCAAGCAAGGCGTATCATCTGAGTTTTGAGGGTCTTAAAAAAGGACGGTCCCAGCGCGTAGGGGAGATTGATAAAAAGATACAGCAGTTTCGGTAGGATGACCATCTTCATTAAGGAGATCCTTCCTGCCATCGACAGGGGCAATGCTATCCATCTCCCCATCGATTCTGTAACGTGGTCGATCACCCTACCATAATTGGCTAGCAAAAGCTCTGATCTCTGACAACGGTTATACCCAGATATTTAACTTCACTAGGGCACCATTCAATGGGATAGTCAAGGGGGTAAGGGTGCACCGCGTCCGTTAACGGAAACAGTTGGGACTTCCCCCAATTTATTTTTATACCAGACAATTCTCCAAACACAACAAACTCCCTCAGAATGGGATTGAGGCTGATCTGGGGCTTCCAAACATACAGAGTGATGTCGTCTGCGTAAAGCGAAATTAGCAGCTGTCGTGTAGGATATTCTATCGCCCAGTCCCTGTGTAACTGTCTAAGCCTGGCCAGGGCTCTACCGCCAAAGCAAATAAGAGGGGTGACACCCCTGGCGGGTGCCTCTTGTAATGTCAAACCAGGGTGAGCAGGCTCCATTCGCTATGACCCTTGCTGTCTGGTGCGTGTAAAGTAATCGTATCCAGGCTAAAAACCCAGGAGACATTCCCATCCGTTGCAGAATGCCAAACAGAGAGTCCCATTCCACCGAGTCAAACGCCTTGGTGGTGTCTAAAAACACAGCAACTGCCTCAAGGTCTGGGTCCATATCCGACATTGCCGCAAACAGAGTGCGCAAATTGTGGGAGGTAGCCCGTCCCGGAACGAATCCCGACTGATCCGGCAGCACCAGTGCCGTCATGAGAAGGCTCAGCCGGTTTGCTATAATTTTGGCCAGTATTTTCGCATCGCAATTGATCATGGCGAGCGGCCTATAGGAATCACACCTGTCTGCTGGCTTATCAGGCTTAAGTAGGGAAATAATGGTAGCCTCTCTCATTGTGGGTGGTAGCTCTCCTATTTCGAAGGCCTCTTCGTATACTTGCTTAAGAATGGGGGCCAGGTGCTCTATATATGCCTTATAGAAATCGGGGGGTAGACCATCAGGTCCAGGGGCCTTCCCAGAGTGGAGGGGGCCCGGATTTGCTAGGCCAATCCCTTACCCGGACCGTCTCCCTCGCCGTATCGGCAAGCTGTAAAGTATTTCCCTCGGAACCGGCATTCTCTGTCCGCCTCTTCCTGATATTCGGATATTTTGTCCCTGAGTTTGATTTGTGCCTGAGGGGGGAAGGCAAGCGGGCTATGTCTGCCTCTAGAAGTTTAAGTTCTTTTTCTAAGCGAGTGAGCGTTTGTCGCAAGTCTTTGAGCACTCCCCCCCCTTTAGCGATGCAGAGTCCCCTGAAGGTGACCTTAAATGCCTCCCATACCATCCCCACTGTGTCCACCAAACCCAGGTTTCGCTGGAAAAAGTCTTGTATGTCCTGATCCAATTCGGCTCGGAATGCTGCGTCTAACAACGTAGTGGGGTTGAGACGCCAGTTGATGTAGGGAGTATGTGTCAGTGGTGGCGATATTTTCAAGAGCACTGGGGAATGATCGGAATAGGTGCGTGCCAGATGTGTCGCCCCAGTTACCCACGTGCTGAGTCCCCTGGAGACCACCCAGTAATCCAAACGTGACCACGACCCGTGGGCCGCTGTATAGCATGTGCCCTCTCTGCGTTCCGGATGTAGGTGCCTCCAGACATCGAAAAGGCCAGAGTGTTCAATGATGTCAATCATTTGACCCTGGGATCAAGTGTAATGATGTGGCTGTGGGTTTGACCTACATAGTGTCGGGTTCAAGGCAATATTGAGGTCCCCCCCACAACATGTGAGTAGAGCCAATGTTTGCAACTTTACCCCATAATGTGGCAAAAAATGTAGGATCGTCTACATTTGGGCCGTAGCAACTAACCAAGGTCACTGAATGCGATGCGAGTGAGCCCCACATCAGACAGTAGCGACCCTGTGGGTCTATAAGACTCCCAGCCGGAATGTATGGGCCTGTTTTGTGAACTAAAATGGCCGCCCCCCGTGAGTAAGTGAAGTAGGACGCAAAACAACTGTGTCCTGCCCATCTAGTGGCGAACATCTGCGGTCGCCGAGGGTCAAGGTGGGTCTCCTGGAGCATTGCGACCTGGACCTTGTGTCTGTCAAGATATGCCAGAATTTGTCTGCGCTTGCGCGGGTCTCGCAACCCACGCACATTTCAGGTCAGGAGACATATGGTGGAAGCAGCTTCAGGATCAGTCATCTGTCCGGGGCATCAGGGCATGTTGGTCCGGTCTGTTGTAGCTGAGTATGGTGTCATCAGGAGTACAGGGTGCGGTCAACGAGGGACCTGTCCCATTCCCGTCCGATGGGGCCGTCATGTTTCTTATTCTCTGTCCGGAGAGAGGGTCTCCGCCCCTCCTGGCAGCATAGCAGACAGGTGTGTGTGTGTCATGTATCATGTCAGTGAATGCGTCTTGTGAACCGCGCCCAAGTGCGATCGTAACTGTGTCTCGTGCTGTCAAACAACCAAAATTGCCCCTTCGCCGTCCCCCCCCACACAGACATCCCAAACCTGTCGTGAACAAGTGTTCCCTCCCACCCCTCCCAGAAAAACCTTCGTGGAATGAAAGTCCATTAACAGGTACAACTTAAGTTCGGGGCTCACCCGGTGGGGGTGATGCCCGAGGGCGCAGCCCCCGTTATCCCTCCTCCGTGGCGTATAATCCACTAGGGGGCGTGGCACCCGGGGTTCAGCATAATGTGCTCTCTCGTTCTCAGCGATGTGATTCTATCCGATTCAGTCAGGTACATTGTTCCATGTTTTATAGATCATCTGGAGTTCTTGGTCAGTTCAGTGAAACTGCAGCACCGTTCCTTGCCTCTGTGATTCGCTGCCTATAATACACTTCTCACCCGGGGCAGTCAGTCATTGTCTGACATCTGGGAGGGCTGGCCAGTCTCCTGCTCGCCAGCATTGGGAGTGGATTGTTGTTTCTTCAGTTTCCGCAGATAATCCTCCACCTGCTGCGGGTTGGTATAAAAGTACTGCTTCCCTTGGTGGGTGATCCTCAAACGCGCTGGATATAACATGGCATAGTCTATCTGTGCTTGCATAAGTTTCCGCTTTACCAGTGCAAACTTCTTTCTGGCCTCCTGGACGGCGATAGTAAAATCCGGGTATAAGGTTACTGAGTACCCATCATAGCTCAGAGGTGATTTTGCTCTCGCAAGCCTCAGAGCAGTGTCCCGGTCTCTGTAATTCAAGAGTTTTGCAATAATAGGTCTAGCGGGTGCTCCGGGGGGGAGGTCTGGGACCCAGAGAGCGATGCGCCCTCTCAACTACCAGTAGATTCGAGAAGGCATCTGGGCCAAAAAGGGCTCGCAACATTTTCTCTATAAACTCTTCCATTCTGCCCTTATTGGCGCTCTCTGGAACTCCCAAGACGTGGGTGTTGTTGCGTTGGGAGCGCGCCTCAAGGTCCTCGTTCTTCACCGCTATAATCTTAAGGAGTTTGTTCATTTGCGCTATCTGCTTCCTGGAAGAGGTCGTTGCATCCTCTAGATCTGAGATTCTGTGTTCCGTTTCTTCTATCCGCGCGTCATGTTTTTCAAGCTTTTGCGCCATCATGTCTAGCCTGTTGCACATAGTGTCCATTTTGGCTTCTATAGAGCCAAAGGCGAGACCTATTGGCTATGCCAATGCTTGTTCTGTAGGAGGCAGGTGTTAAAATTTGGAGCCTTTTGGGCTTCTCCCATCTACATTGTGCATTACCAAATTGAAAGAGCCAGTGCCGGAATGCATGAAAACGAGAGAGATTTGTCTGATACTCAACTTGGGTGAAATCCTGTTTATGAAAGGATTGAGTCGGTGATCCAGACAGGAGACGCGCGAGACAGAGCCTTTCTGCCGGGCTGTACTTCATGGAGGGGCAGCACTGCTACAAGCCGGCACCCAGGAGGCACCCGGGAGTGAGGTATGGCACCAGGGGGCATTCAGGGGCGATGAACAGCTCTGGTTAGGGGGTATAGCACCAAGGGGGCAAATACAGGGCAGGGGCATTACTGCGGGTGACTCTCAGAGGGGAAGGCTGTATGGGCTCATCCAAGGGGGTATGTAGCGCCTAGAATAGAGCTGCAGCACATAGGGTAGCGCTTGAATAGGAGGTGTATCTTCGAAGCGGTACAGCAATTAGGACATGCACCAGTTCTAACAATGCCTGTCTGGGATGGGGGTCCACTACCATCGAGGGTCCGTCCATGTGAGAGGTATAGCAGTGAGGGAATAGAGAAGTTCAGCTATCAGGGGCGGGTGGTTTAGGGGCTATCGGTTGCCAGACCCCGGGAGAGATCGGATGAAGTTAAGTGTGTCACTCTGAATGGTTCTGTCACAACGGGAGCTCCGCCCATTGGACAGGTGCTCGGGAGTGGGTCATATAATGATGGCTTTGATAATCACGTAACTGTCCTTTCCTGTTAGATATCCCAATGCAATTACAAAATAAAAATACACTGGCTAAGACTGTGTCATTAGTTAGCGCTGCCAAACTTCTAGTCGCTACAAATATTTAGCAATGCAGACACGTATGCACGAGTGTATACAAAGCGTTACTGTGTCTTTCTTAGACCTAATTACGTAGTCTAACATACAAATCAGTGACAACAGGACTATTACAAATTACTTTTGTTTACAAAAACTGGTGCAATCCTCGATTTATCTCAGCAGAGAAGGGATAGAAAGGCATTTGCTACCAGTGTCCAGGTGATCCATTAAAATTACCAGGTGGCGTAAAACGGACAGTATACATACCGAGAGGGACACACGCTGCTGCTCTATCTGTGCCCAGTGCCTCATTACACAGTAGAGCCACACTGAGGCCATTCCAATGCGGACAGCCATATAGCCCTGTTATACTTCAAACTCCCGCAAAACCAAAACACAACAGGGCTAGTAACATGGAGGGTTCTGTCTGGGAGAATGATCCTGTTCTCCAAGTACTAAGGATGGCGAAGATTCCCCCCGGATTGAAATTAGTCTCCTTCTCTCAGCTCTGGATACCATGTCTCACTCACCTCAGGCCGCGCAGGAAGAGAAAGCTGAGCACACGCCGGGAGCGGCATGACGACTTCAAAATATCGCGAGATCTCGATCAGCCGCAAGCAAGAATATATTTACACCCTAAGTAAAATAACCAGCTGAAAAGCAATCGCGTTTTGAAAGCAATCAATCTAAATCGAATATGTACATTGAATATGAATTCGTTATTGTTACCTCGGATGTAACTTACGTTAGTACTGCCAAAATAATGTTTATATTACAAAACATAAAAATGCAATAGTATTTTTGTTCAATTGTAAATGCTAATAAAGTGTCCAAAACGTAGTTAGACAAGTGAAGCGCTGGACAGCAGAGACGTCGGCAGCGCAGAGAGGAGCGGGGGGTGAGCGAGCGCGGCAGCCTGCTGAGCTGACCACACGCTCGTGCACAATGGCCATGTGTTTTCAATTATCGCGCCCGCGTCAGGGCACGATAATTGGAAACAGATGTCTGCCGTGCGGGTAACCGCAGGGAAAAGGCCATGACGCACGAGCGTGTGGTCAGCTTTCAAAAGCCCACTACATAAAGTCTTCGCCAGAAGCAGCGCTTGCGCGCTACGCTAGGCTCGACCTAAAAACTATGAAGAATTTGCCCCAACAATATAGTGCCTGCTTCTCAAACAACCATTCCTTTTACCATTACCACAAATCCATCTGAATCCTAAAAGGGACCTGAACACCTGCTTTTCAAGGCCAATCTAATTTAACTCTCTCTTCTGCCCCCCAATCATTAGTAAACTGCTGAAAGTTGGTGGCCAACGTTCTTTCACTTCCACTAGAAACAATGTACAGTGGAAACTGCCTCAAGCCAGATAAGCGTTGAATACCAGAAGGCTGGGCCTCGGCTTTCAGGTAACGCCCAGGAGATATCAAGACTAAGGGGCCGATTCCGATCTGGGTCGGAAAGCTCTCCGACCGAGCCAGATCCGGAGTGTTTTCCGACCGAGCCGGACTCCTGCAGTCCGACCGAGCGAGTACGATGCGGCCGCATGCTGCCGGACTCGGTTCGGTCGGACTGCCATTGAAGTCAATGGGAGCCGGTCGTACGACGCGTACATGGGCTCCCATTGACTGAATGGGTACGTCTCGCAAAAGGGTGCCCCCTGCAGCGGGTACGTGTTGGTGCCATCCGCACCGTACTGTCCGAGTCGTAAGGCTGCGGGTGACTGGGGGCCCTGTATGGCCCCCCCAAAGGCAGCTTCCCGGACGTTTCGCGAGCCGGAAACTTCGGCTCGATCCGGCTGTCCGACGCGTACCTCGTACTCGCTCAGTCGTAAAACGTCTCCATTGTGCGGTGCGAATCGTGTCCGTACGAGTCGGTCGGAGCGGTTCGGATCCGGTTCGGTCGGAACACACGCGTACAGTCGCATCGTACTTGCTCGCTCGTACAGGTGTCCGAGTCGGTCGGGAAACACGCGTCCGACTCATACTTTTTCCGGCCGGATCGCGTTCGGAGCCCTTCCGAGCGAGATCGGAATCGGCCCCTATCTGTCATTAATTGAATTAGTTTCCAGTTTTGTGGGTATTTCAAAGCGATCACCAAATCTCCTTTAGCAGAATCTGATTAATCAGGTCCAATTTAAGGAAAAGTCTGAAACCAATGAGGGGCTAAGGTGGCAGAAATGGGGGAAAGCTTAGGTGTAAATAATATAACAATCCGCTACATTGGGCAAACGCCAAAGGAAAGGGTAAAATGAAGCATTCATTTAAAAGATCTGGCAAAACTGACTATAAGCTGGTTCAATGCATTTAAGTCCCATGTCATGCAAGTAAGGAACAGAGGGCCCCACACATTGAAATTATTAAAAGAAGGAAAACAAAATAAAAGAAGGAAAATTTTTATTTTTTTATTTTTGTCACCCCTCTCAGTGATGACACCCGGGGTGGCCCGCACCCACCGCACCCCCCTTCCTATGCCACTGAAAAGACCAGTAATTAAAAAAGCCAAAACACAGGGATTTAAAGCAACTGCATCAAGTTTACTATCAGCAACCTATGGTTAGCTAATGCTACTCCTGGTAAACCCTAGGGCGAACTTGACAGTTTTGAATATCAGTCATTTATCTGCTGATCTGGTTTGGGCGTTAGTGTACATCCTGGCACAGACACATTTGCACAAGACTATTTTTTTATGTTGTGAGAAGGGCTTTTCAGTGAATTCCTCTTGACCCAATATTTATAAAACGTACCGTCTATGTCTTTTTTTTAATTTTGTGGCAATATTATACTATATGGCTAGCGTTTTGGGATGTTTATTCTTGCAAAATTTAGAGCAACATATATTGTAGGAAGCTGGCTTTTTATGTTGTGTACCAAAAAGAGGTACACTATATAGACACCCCTTATTGGCTTGCAGGGCTTAAATTAATCATCCCAAATGCTTTCTTTGTGTTAGTGTGGGCGAGCACTTTAGGCTTATCAGAGGGTAGTGTTAAGCATTTGTTGTACACACAGAGTCAATAAATGAGACCCACACTCAAGAAGAAACTAGAGACCAATTTAGAAAAATAACATAGATTTTTATATAAATTTTGACACCAAGATTATCGGAATCAGGTAAGTATTTTAGACATTATCAATTTTTACAGTAATAACAATAGAAAAAGACAGCTGTCAGATTTGAGGCAAGAGCCCCGAACGCAGTAATGTTATCCAATGGGAGAAACATTCACTGCATAGACGCACTTACAGACAACTTACAGGACTGTTCTTCTGGACTTAAGGTAAGTAGGGTCCAAGGTCCAAGAAAGTACCAACATTTCAAGTTTACCTGCCCTGGGGTATCCGGGTGCAGAGGTACTTTACGCAGTGGTAGCCTTGAACGCTACCCACTAAAGTCAACGTGGAAAAGTACCTGGAAGAAAGTGGCTGCAAGGGAGGACCAGTCCGGCAGAACCCAGGGGGGGCTCGACTCTTGAGGGTCTCAGGACCACAGAGACACCGTCGGTTTATGTGAACCCGGGCTGGGGAGCGCGGGTGAAGAGGCATTTTGTTCGGCGGGTCGGTAAGTTAGAGGCTCTCACAGTTTTTGGTGTACTTGTAGAAGAGGAAAAAGAAACACAGCTGGGCCATTCTCGGTGTGGGGCTGCCCTCTCGTGAAGTCCCTCGATATGCAGGTAAGTTTTGGAGGTGACGGTGTTCCCACTGAACATAAATAAGCCATGTTGCTTGCAACTGGCTCCGATACCTTGGGTATTGGTGCTGGGCAACTCCTGGGGGTCCTGCCATCGCCAAACTCGTTAGGGAGACGGATTTGACCCCCTGGAGCAACAAAGACTTCTTTTTGGGGGTGCTGCTCCCTTGGTGGACCCGGGGGTCGACAGATCCCTGTACCAGACAGATGCTGTCGGAAGGTGGCTCCTCTGCTCCTCCACTCCAAGGGAGATGTTTCTGGGTCGAGGAAGTGCTGGACAGACCTCCAATGGCTTGGGGAGGCTTTTCTGCTTCTGGACGAGTCGATGTCAGTGATTGTCGGGAGAGCAGCAGTCAGTCAGGGTTTTGCGCCAAGATTGATGCTGGTCCACAGTTCTCACGTCTTCAACTCTTCTTTGAGGCAGACAAATCTGAGTTCCTGGTGTCGGGGGCGACCTAAATACTAAATTTAGGGGCCTTAAGGGAAGTGAAGGGTTGTAGCAAAGGGCTACTTGCCCCTGGGGTCACTACTCCCCCTATATGACTACTTCATGTGGGGAGTGGGCATAATCCTGTCCCAGAGTTCCTAATTCCACCAAAACAAGATGGCAGAACCCTTTTGTAGAGCAAATCAGGTAGACCTCCTTAGGGGTGTGACTAGCCTGGAGGTGCAACACACCTACTACATAGCAAATTTCCCACAGGTCAAAGTGCCAAATGGGCCTCAGGGCATGGGGTGGCATCTCCCAGGTCTGGGAGAAGCCAGGGTTGCATATCAAAGCCCCTGGCCCTGATATGCTAAATCACTAGCCATCCTGCTGGAGGAGGTGTGAACACCTTCCTCCAGAGCAGGCATGGTTTCTTACATCAGAGAGCATGGACTCTCACCTGCAGGGGGTCAGAAACTTGTCTGTGATGGCAGGATGGACGATACCAGTCAGCCAGCACACTAGATACTGGTAGGTTTTTCAGGGGGCACCTCTAAGGTGCCCTCTCAGTGCATGTCTCAGGCACCTATTTACATGTCCTGAAGATGATCCCAGTATTCTGCTAGAGGGCTTGAAACGTCGTCGACGTCTCGCACCTTGTCACATTCTTATACTCCTTATTATGATGTGCTGTGGTGTTGTAATGCATTTTCGTTGGCCTAACTAAGGATTTGCATTTCTGGCTCGCTACCCAAAATGCCTGAGTTCTTCTTTTACATTGTATGTGGCCCCACTTGTATCTTGTTGTTTTAATTGCTCACATTAAATCATCTTGTCCAGTAGGATAGTTAAATATAGACATCATTGTATCTCTATATGTCATTTTTCCAAAAATAATTTTTTGTTGTGAGGGACCGTTGTTTCTGGAAAATACTTCACACCCAAATGTCCCTCACCATTAAATTAGGTTCCCTTGTTTTTGTAAAACATAATAAATATAGCACTGGTAACAGTACAGATTTATTAAGACAAGGTGTTTAATACCAAACACCACAGGTTTCAGTTAAGCCATCATGTAGCTGGGGAACTCGTAATGACCAGTGCGCAGTACATATACTTAAGATGGCTTCCCTGTTGACTTGTACCATCTAGTAATTGAACTAGAAAGCACAGGTGCATAGCTGCTCATGCAGATATGCCCTCACAAGTAATATAATGCACCCTTCCTTAAGGCACATGGCCTGCTGTAGGGGTGACTTACATATATTATATGTAGTGACATTGGCATGGCAGAGTGTGCCATGTCGTGTTTTCACACATGGTTTACACCATGTCATGCAGTCTGCAATGGCAGCTTGCATGCAATTTGTATGGGGGTCCCTTAGGGTGGCAGAATACATGCTGCAGCCCTTAGGGACCCTCTTTAGTACCCATGCCCTAGGTACCAGGGGTACTAAGGACTTACAGAAGTGCTAAATGTATGCCAATTGTAGTACAATTAGACCATTTTACCTTGTTTCTAGGGAGAGAGCACTGGCACTGGGGCCTGGTTACCAGTGACCCAGTGCACCTCAGTCGAAAAACATCAGTACCAGTGGCAAAATGTGGGAGTGACCATGACAAAAGGGGCAATTTCCTACACAATGTACCAATTATTTGGCAGTCAGTAAACTTTCTTCAATGTATATGTAGTATGTTTTATACTTTTTTAATGTTTATTTAACGTTAGTATTTGTTCCTCCTCACCAACTTATAGTAATGAATTTCTCCTTTGCCATTCACTTAGTCGTTGTAAGGGATGGACACATTTTTCTGCTCTTCTTTGAGAAAAGATGGATGAATTAACTGTGTTTTTAATGATTTTTGATGTTCTCATTTTCAGCTTCCTACAGGTTATGGTGTCCTTACAGCAATTCTATCTTCCTAGAGAGTTCATCGTTTGTCATCGCCCTTATCTCATTTATTTCCATTTCATTAACCCTTTTACAGCCTACTGCTGCCTGCTCTATTTTTATTAAATTAGTCGTTATTACTTTTTCATAGCTGCTGATAAGTGTGAGCTTTGGTCTTCAAACAGAAGTGAATTGACCAAACTAGCCAATATATTTGTATAACATGTTTTATAGCTTTTGGTCCAGTTTAACTAGAAAACAACGGTTAGCAGCAATGAGAAGATTATGCGGTACATATTGGATTGTGTGGCGATCCCCCTATTTTTGCCAGTCGCGGCTGGTGTCAGGGCAAAGTGGCGGGGGAGACAAAATAAAAAAACAAATTATTTTTAAAAAACTTACCTGAATTCCGCCGCATCGCCGCTCTTCTGGCTCCACTGCAGGCACAGGCTCCCAGAGTGCCCTGCGGCCAATCCTGACGCTGCTCTCATAGCATGAGAGCAACATCAGGATTGGCCTGAGCGCCCTCGATTTGCACTCTCAGAGAGACTGGGAGCCTGTGCCTGCTGCCTCCAACCCGGCAACGAAGCTTGGGTTGGAGACAGCTTCAGACTGACCTGGCCTGAGACTGCCGGCCAAATCGTCATGCGCACTTATAACAGTGCCCACCACTCCCCCTCATTGTCTGTTATCCCCTGGCCCCACCCCCAAGACTCCACGGTAGGAGAAAAATAAAATGATAATAAACATGGTTTATTATCCTTTTATTTTTCAAGTTTTGCAGCAGCTGTTTCTGGCGCGCGGGGGTGGGGGGGGGGCGCGGTCGGGGCGATGCTCCTCTGCCATAATTGAGGAGCCGCCGCTGAGTTTTGCACCATATTCTGTGGCCAAAGAATCGCAAACTTTCATCAGCCATGCTCGAGCAGCTCGCCACATACTTCCACAGAAGGGTGCTAGCAAATCTCACGCCACCCCAGCCTCAGCAGAACAACTCTGACCCAAATTGAGGGAATAGTAGGTGGGCGGGAGAGTGCAAAGGTTTTCACCCATAATTTTGTCGCGGTTATACTTACTGTAGAGAGAGGGTAGATTCGAACGTCGGCAGTCTGTAGCCTCATTATTTCTCCGCCACAAATGAGGAGGCTGAACATTTTGCCCTCGATGGAGCCAATTAATGCAGCTAATGACTGCTGTAAGTCTTAGGTTTTGTGTTGTGGTTCAAAACAATTCGCTCTCGCTGTTCTGTAACCTGCCCTACTTTTGCAGTAGTTGTATTTAATTGACCATTGCCTCTGCTTGAGATATCTATCCCAGCGTATTTTGAAGGTAGAGGACAACTGAGGGGTCACGTGGCACACGCCCAGCATTTCACAGCGTGGCACTGAGTGAACATGGATCTGTACACATGGACACGCCGCAGTGTTTAAATCCATGAACCTTCCCTCTGGCAGGTGCTCAACAAGTCCTCGTGGCTTGTTGCAAAAAATGTATAATCGGCGTTATTTATTAATTTATTTATTTGCCGTTTTCTATAGCGCCAACTTGGCCAAGGGCATTCTAGAGCTTTACTTGACAGCAAGACATGTTCCTGGATGACAAACATCATAAAACAACCAATTTGCACCTGGAAAAACAAAAGGAATAGGCAATTCATATCCGTATACGAACAGAACGGTACCAGCAGTACTTAGAAAACAATCACAATGAAACAACCGTAAAGCATTGAGAAACAACAGGTCCAGGCAGTTCAGTCCAGGAGATGGGACCATCCTCACGTTAATCAATGACCTTTTGATTTTACTAACGTTATGTGTAGAAAATGCACTTAGGGCCTTTCAGCCGCCAGTCCTCTTCATTGGTCTGTTACTAAGTCATTAACATTTTGCTCCGCCCACAACAGCATAGTCATACATCATGGGACACTTCAGCTTTTGGCTAACTTTAATATTTTAGCAATGACAGTCTGTCCTTTCACAATGAGCAGCTCGACAACCACAGTAGTTCAATGACAGAGTTCACTTTGGCAATACATGCTTTTTGGGACAAAAAATAGTTTTGCTGTTAGTCAGTATTTTTTATGTTAGATTAATGAAGGCCCGGCATCATTCCCAACAATAACGTTTCCCAAAAACCATGACACAAAAAAACAAGCACTGACAAACCCAAAAGGCTGGCTATTTATGTCACTCCAGGGTCAGACTGACCTACAGGGTAACCTGGTAGTGCACAGTGGGCTGTATCTGAGGGGTCTGTGTGTGGGCTGGTCTTTTAGCAGTTTGTGGGCCTGTTTTATGGTCTGGTGGGCCGATTTTAACTGTTGATTTCCCTAACATTACCTCAAACATTGCCTGCAGCAAGCACAAATGCATGCAGTCTCCCATACCTTGTAAAACAGCTATACATCGTGTCTTTACAAATTCAACACTGCCCCGATGTGCAAATGTGGGCCGTTTTTTAGCTATCTAGGATCCAATTTTGTTTTGGTGCCCAGGACTAAATCTGCCCCAGGCCAACCCTGTGCCAGGTGTATTAGCTTGCCAAAGCTTGTCGTTGACTATTGGGTGTCCTTAGCCAGTAAAATGTCAAATTAATTAGTCTGTATTGTAATCACAAACTGAACTAGGAGTACCAGAGAACTCTTTTCCAGGCTAGCATGAAGATTGATTCGTGTTTTCTTGCTTCAGTGACATGTACTGATTTTTCTTTTTTGCTCCTATATTTTCAGAGTTGGTTGAAAACATATGGCTATTTGCTTCCATATGATATACGGATCTCCGCATTGCATTCGGAAAAGGCAATGCAGTCGGCTGTGGCAACGATGCAGCAGTTTTATGGGATTCCTGTAACAGGAGTGTTGGACCGCACAACAATCGAGTGAGTTTTCTGTTGCATGTTTTTTGTGTTGTGTTTTCTATCTCTATTCTTTCTTTGAAAATGATGTGAAAATTATTTTAATAGCACCATGATTGCTGTCCACTGCATTTAAATCTTCACCGCTTCTTACCAAGCTAAGGCCCCTTGCTTAAGAGAGTGGCTTACTTATCCCCCTATCCAGGTGTTTTTTTTAATTGAGAGGGCACTTAGTGCGACTAGCCACAGAGGCCATTCTCTGTATGTTCATGCCCACGGTTGCTTGTCCATGCCATGCCATGCCCCCAGCCCTAAAAGTAGTAAATATAGAGCATGGTTGCATGCCATGCCCTGCACTTAGTAATGGATGACAAAGCCATAGGTCCTAGCCCTAGGCCAAACTGTCTGCACACCGTGTGCAAATGAATGGATTGGCCGTGCACTTGAGCACCAATTTAGCTGAGCAAAGAGCACAAGGGATGTAGATCAGAGAGTCTATGGGTTATCTGGGGTTACTAGACTAACTGTGTTAATGTCTGTCTTGCCGATATTGCTTCTGGCCAAAAAGGGGGACTAGGACATATGTCTGAGATCAAAGTGGGCAAAACCAGTCGGAGCACTAGGGGTCAAGGATGATGGGAGTTCACTACAACTTCAGGTAGGCTGCATTTTCCTGGGCCATATGTAGTGCCAGTATTTATTATCAGTTCATCCTTTCCTTCACAGTTTCTCTTCCATAAGTTGTTGGACTGCCGATTCTTGTTATAGACAGTGCTCTTCTCACAGAGTAAATCCAGTTCTCCTTCCTTGTTGCAAGCAGGCCCCTTTCTTCAAGGGTTTCTTCAAACAACACTTCTAGTGGGATGTAGGACTTTTGAAGTTGTTTTCCAACTTGAAGGGAAGCTGATGATCAGAGATCCCAGATCTCAAAGATGTCTCAACACACTGCTGTCTCTCCCCCCATCCTGGTAAGAAGATTCCTGGCACGGGTGGAAAGCCAGTTTGCAAAGAGAGGAACATGGCTATAAAACTGCAGTGCAATAGTACCAGGGGGTCTGGGCTCGATCATCTTAAAGATTGCCGACCTACCCATTAAAGATAGGGGAAGCGTGGACCAGAAATCAAGGTTTTTGTGTGGTTTGGTGAGGTTGGGTTGTAGGTTTTCCTCTCAGGCCCTTTGGCTGTACCGGCACCCTTTGTGCTTATTTTGAGGTCCTTTTGCCCACGGCATTCCTAGCAGGTATAATGAGGATTTTGCTGGGTTAATGTGCAGGCCGGAACAAAGATCTGCAGAATCTGAAGGGCCTGCTGATCCAACCATTGTGGGTCCGCCAGGAAGATGAGGACGTCGTCTTTGTATAATGCAATTTCGTCCGATACCCCAGAGCCATACTCGAACCCCTGCACCAACGCGTCTATTCTTAGCCATTCTTCCAGGGATTCAATAGCAAGCACGATGAGCAGGTGTGCCAGGGGGCAGCCCTGTTGCGTACCCCACCACATCAGGAACATGCGGGACAGTAATCCCTCAATTTGGATGCAGGCCATAAGTTCGTCGAAGAGGAGCTTGGCAAAGCCTATGCAGCTGGGATCAAAATTCATTTGAGTAGGAAGTGCAAAGAGGTACGACCATTCCACCGAGCCAAATTCCTTATGAAATTCAACTAGAAGGTATTCTGGGCACGAGTACCAGGGCATTTTGTACGCTTCGAATATTATGTCTTGTGGCTCTACCTGGCATAAATCTGGATTGGTCTGGATGGATCAATGTACTCACTACCTTTAACAATCGATTAGCCAAGGCTTTCGCCCATGTTTTCACTTCCACATTGAGAAAGGAGATTGCATGGTAAGAGGAACAGTGTGACATGAGTTGACGGGCCTTGGGGATGCACACTATGTCTGCTAGTCGGAGGTCTAGAGGAAGTTGTGTGCCTTTAAGGGCAGCACTGAACATGTCTATCATTGTTTGGCCCAGTCGGGACCAATAGGCCTTGTAGAATTCCACTGGATACCTGTTGGGACTTGGGGTTTTGCCGGACTGTAGTTGAGCCAAGGCCTCTCCGAACTCCTCCATGGTGAGATCGCTTTTCAAGGAGGTCTGTTCTTCGGTGGGTCTGTCTGTGATGGAGTAAAGCTTAAGTCGCAAATTTTGAGGCTATCTCGGAGTATATCATGATGTTGTTATATTTGGCATCTATTTAGTGGCTTATGGGCATTCGCGTAGCGGTGGAAGAGCAAAGGTGGTGTAGGATTTTACTACTCTTGTCCCCCCCAGTCGTAGATACAGCTTTGAATCGCAAGCCACTCCTGTCGCAAAAGAGAGTCTGTGTGCAAGATATTACGAAGGAGGGTGGGGTATGGATCTGTCGTGTAAGTCTGTTCCATGTCATGCAGATATGTTTCCCAGTCTCTAGGCTCATGGAGGCTCCTCCGTTTTTTACACATGCAGTAAATACCTTTGTTTTTCCTAATGGCATTGTGGGACATAGGATCCTTTGAAAATTGGGTCCCTGGTCTTGTCATCTGTTGCAGTTCTACAATGTCCTGCAACAGGTTTTCAATGCAGTAGTTCCACTTCCTGGCTGGCTGTGGTTGGCCCTGATATTGCAGCATCTTATTTCTGAACTATACAATTGAGGTGCACTTCTGATGACCTCTTTAGATGGTTTGACGTCAGTTGGTTGCAGGGAGGTTCTCAAAGCTTGGGAGCATAGGTGGCTAAAGCCGAAGCTTGTTCTTTGGGGTGTGGGTCAAGCAGGTTCCAGGGGAGTTTCTATCTTGGATATTGTCATTTATACCTGTTGTCTTGTGGCCACAAGAACTTTTGCACTCCAATTGGATCACTTGGTTACTTGCTTTAGGCACTTAACTCCTAAGGGAAAGTTAACTCAAGCAGTGATTTCCTACTCTAACAGTTGGTACTAGTTAAGAAAATCAGATATCTTATGATATTTTGAAGAAAATCAATATTTACAAATAGTAAGAACAGGTAGTAAAATAGAGATAAATCCAAAGGGTCTGAGTCACAGCGGAGACTCCGCATTCTTGACGGGACCTCCGCACTCATGGTGGGATCTCCGCACTGCAGTTTCTCATTGTGGAGATCCTGCCATGAATGTGGAGATCCTGCCACAAATGCAGTCCCCACCATGACTGCGGAGGCTCTTTGTGAATCAGGCCCCAAAAAAACAAAGACCTTCTGCAACTGAAGTATGAACCCAAAAAATCTAGATGCTAGATTTATTTTAAACAAGGGGCACAATGGCCACTGGTATGTTTTGTTATGTTATTGGTATTTCTAAAGCGCAAACGGTTACCCAAGGGTGTCCTGGCGCTAACTGCTTTCCTCTGGGCATTAAGATATAAACACAAGTTATAGATTAAAAAGCCATGTCTTCAGTTGCTTCCTAAAAAGTAGCAGATCAGTGGAGTTTCTCTAGTAGAAGGGGAGATCATTCCAGGCTTTTGCTGCACAAGCTATAAAGCTTCTTCCACCCCATGAAGCTTTTTTTATGGCTGGTACTGATACCAACTTTGCCCCGGAGGAGCGTAGTGTTCTTATTGGTTGATACCATTGCAGTCGCTGCTTAAGATATTCTGGGCCAATGCCCTGCAAAGCCTTGTATACTGTACACAGGGCCTTAAAGCGCACCCTTTTCCTCACCGGCAGCCAGTGGAGTTTTTTTATTTCATTAGCAATAGGCATAAATTTGGGAGTGTTAGTAAGCAATCTAGCGGCTGCATTTTGCAGCAATTGCAACTTATTCATAGATCGTTCTTGTATGTTTAGGTAGAGACCATTACAGTAGTCTAACCTAGACATGATGAGTGCCGTGACAACTGTCCGCCTACTGTCTGCCGGCAAGAAGTGTAGGATTTTTTTAATCATTCTGAGAGTGTAAAAGGTGATTGAAGCTACAGCATTTATCTGATCACTAAAGTTGAGCTTATCATCAACGATCACTCCCAGATTCTTTACCTTCCTGGTAGGTGTGGGGAGAGTGCCCAGAGTGTCTGAGCACCGACTTGGGGCCCAGAAGTTAGGGTCATTTCCAAATAAAATGACCTCTGTCTTACTTGAATTAAGTTTTAAACAGTTTTGCGCCATCCACCTCCCTACCGCCTCCATACAGTCATGAAACCGACTTTCTATTCTCGCTCTCAGGCCATGATGCAGAGCAACCACAATTTGTGTATCGTCTGCGTAGGAGGTAAGGTTAAAACCATAGGAGCCAATTAGAGATGCCAAAGAGGAGACATAAATATTAAAAAGTGTTGGGCTAAGGGAGGACCCTTGTGGCACTCCACAGGGCAAGGAGAAGGGTCTGGAGCAAAATTCATCCATTGCCACAATTTGAGAACTATCCGTTAGGAAGGATTTTATCAACTTCCAGGCCCTACCCTGGACCCCGCATGTTGACAGCCGGTCCATCAGTAAATCATGATGGACCGTGTCAAAAGCCGCTGATAGATCTAACATAATCAAAGCGGCCTTACCTCCCCTATCCAAAACTTCTCTAATCTCTTCGGTGGATTTAATAAGAGCGGACTCTGTACTATGGCCCTCTCGAAATCCATATTGAGTTGGATCTAAGCCTTTTGTCTTGCATAAAAAAGCAGTGAGTTGTCCATTCATAGCTTTTTCAACCAATTTAGCTGGCAACGGAAGGCGAGATATTGGGCGGAAATTATTAGGATCTTTAGGATCTAAGTTAGGCTTTTTTAATAGAGGAAGTATTGAGGCGATCTTCCAACGTTTAGGGAACTCCCCTACTTCAAACATTGAGTAGAATAGGGAGCTAAGTGAACGGCAACCGGTCCCGAAGCCCGTTTGATTACTGATACCGGGCAGGGATCATAGGGGGAGCCTGACCTTGCTGTCACCAAGAGCTTCTCTGTTTCCACAGAAGAAAGTGGCTCAAATTTATCAAAGACAACAAGTGGGGTAGAAGTGTTGGTACTTTCCTCCAAATAAGCCCCCATCCCCAAAACACTTGGGTGTTGGAAAGCCGAGAAAATAATATCAACCTTTTTTTGAAAAAACAAGGCAATATCCTCACATAGTTCCTGTGTTGATTCAATCTTTTTGGGACGAGGGGATGCCAAGCTGGACACTATATTAAAAAGTTCCTTGGCCGAATTCCCTGCAAGACTGATGCGGTTTGAGAAGAAATCCTTTTTGCATTACATATCATTTGCTTATAAATTGCAAGACTTTGTTTATAACTTTTTTAGCAGCTTCCTCATACTCTCTCCTCCAAATCCGCTCAAGAGATTTGCAGATAAGTTTCTGTTCCCTTAGATCCTCCGTATACCAGGGGGCCGTAGGTTGGGATCTTCTAGGGACCCGCACTTTTTCCGGGGCGAGATCGTTACATGCTGTTTCGATCCAATTGGTGTAGTGTGTGGTGGCCTCCTCTAATCCTGGAGGAAACTGGCCCACACTTACTAAAAGAGCATTAGTTAACGCAGGGCCCTCAATTTTGTTCCAAGCCCTGCTTTTAATTTGACTCTTCGGCCCCTCCCCATTCTGACAATGCACTAAACAAGCCAACTCAAATTGCACAGCAGAGTGGTCAGTCCAGGTAAGGGGCAGCACACCTGTAAAGTGGAGTTGTAAATGGTTTGAAAAAATTCCATCTAGGGTGTGTCCTGCCTCATGAGTCGGGCCTATCACCCGTTGACTGAGGTCAGCACTCTTCATTAGGTCTAGAAGAGCCACTGTATCTGTTTCGGAGTGAACTTCTAGATGATAGTTGAAGTCACCCATGATTGTAAATGAATCAGCACAGAGCCCCTCCTCCAGGAAGTTACCAACAGAAGTTAAGAAGGAACTTTTGGGGCCATGGGTCTATATAATAGAATACCCTTAAACGCAGAGTGATTAGTAAGGTTAAAACTAAAAGATAATGCCTCACAGTCTGTGTTTGAGGCTATCTGAAAACCTGCCTTCAAGGAATCATGGTAGATAATCGCTAGGCCCCCACCTCTCCTACCTGGCCTATTAAGGGTGTAGCAGATAAATCCAGGAGGCGTGGCTTTCACTATATCTGGCCCTGAAGCTTCATCAGTCCATGTCTCTGAAATAAAGGCCAGTTTAATGTTTTCTTCCTCTAATAAAGTAGCACACTCTAAGCTATGTTTCACCAATGATCTGGCATTAAGCAGAGTACATTTTATCAATGTTTCCTCTGGTTCCACCCATTTAAACTTTTTGTTATTAAAGGTCCTAATCGCCTGATATTCCAATCTTGGTAGAGAGCAGTTACAGTTGGGGCAAGTAATATGTGAGGAGGGGGGTCTTGAACTCAGCAAAAGGCAGACACAGCCGTGAGTATTCACAGCCGGCCTCAGATTGCATAGTTGAGCTCTAGAATAGATCAGGGTAGGTGTCTTACCTGATGGACAATGGACATGGGTTCTAGCGCTGAGCTGAGATAACATAGGACTACGGTTCTTAACCTTTTGACTTCTGTGGACCCACTCTACTGTGTTATTACTGGAAACCAGGAACCCCAGCCTAAGCATTTTTGATTATCTGAACCGAAAAAATATAGACACAAGTATTCATCAAACAAATACACTAATGATGAAATATGTTATTTAATTCACACACAAATCTTTTTAAAAATCAACATTTTAATTTTAATGGGGCAGTTGGATATTTTCTAAATTCAATTGAGGCCACTCATTGTCCATACTGTGTTCTGTTTGATGCACTTGCACTGCTCCCACAAATCAATCTGAGGACACTAACTTAATTTTTATCCTCTAATTTCGAATTTCTTCACATTTACAGATTTGTAAAAAAAATTCAGTTGTACATTTTGCTTCTTTATTCATATACCGTTTATTAATCTGTTAATATTATTTCTAAGCAGTTGCTGACCCCCTGAGTAGGCTTCACGGACCCCCTAGGGGTCCAGGACCACTAGTTAAGAATCACTTCCATAGGAGTCAAGTGTGTCTTCTTGGTAGCGTTCATGAGTTCTCAGCTTAACTGCAATGATTGCTCGTCCTTAGTCAGTCATGTGGGCAGAGACTCCAGATTGAATGTAACAATGGCTATGATTCACCAGCTCTCTGTTCTAGTTTCGCGTAGCCCAAGATGTGAAATGCGGCTTTCAATGTGTTTGAGTCCTTGCAGCTATATTTCTACGAAAGAGGTGTGACAACCAGTAAGCACAAAAACAGCATGCCTAATAAACAAAGTGAGAAGAATTAGGAGGCCAAGGTAAATGCACAGAAGTTTGATGACCATTTTAAAGGGCTAATGGGTCCAGTTGGCAGTGGCTCATGGGTGAGAAAGTGAGGAGAAACCAGATAAGAGCCAACCTGTTGTTGTATCACTGTAAGGAAGCAAGGTTCTGGGTAGAGAGGGCACCCACATCAATTTCGTCTTGGGGTACTAAAATACAGCAGTCTATACATCAAACTGACTTAACTGTCACAATTTTAATTTGGCAGGGGTCACTGAGTTGCCCCCGTGACTTGACAAAAACTGGGATCTACAGATCCTGGATGTGGGATACTAGGAGAACCTTCAAATTGTTCTGGAATCAGGCACATGGCAGAGCCTTTACACCAAGACTGCTTATGAAGAGTCACAATGTCTATGTCCCTCTAGTGCTGGGCTCTCTGAGGTCAGATATGGCATAAAATGTGTGAGCAACGATGCAGGGTCCTCACACTCACAATCGTGAATGCATCTCTGCAGGTCCTGATCTTCTGTTCCAAAGCTGTGTCTTGTGATGATTCTGGCCATCTAGGCTGCAATGCCCTGGTAGCTTCTGGGTGGCTCAAGTAATCAAGATGTCCTCACAGGAGAATTCCATCTACTTGGTTCTTCTGTTTGTCTACCTGTTCAGGGCCTGCTTATCTTCTCAGAGTAGACAGTACAGTTTCTCTTCCTGAAGGGGAGCGCGTAAGAGACCATCTTCTTCCAGGGTCAAGGCTCATTCTGGCAAATAATAATTGTGTGGCATTTTGGGTTATTGTGTCCAGCATACTGGGTGCTCTTTAAAATGTTACTTGCCTCCCTACCATTTTCAAATTGATACATATTACAATAAAGGTTTAAGAGGCACCCTAGTTTCAAATTTCAAAATGCAGTTTCATAGTTGACATCTTATATTTATTTCTCACATACTTAAAAGATCTTTCATACGTCAATCCTTCAAACTAATACAGTACTTCATAAGCAATTTTACATTTACACATATACACAAAAAACAGTTAAGATCATGACTAATTAAAAAAACACAGCAACAGCCAACACATGTTTCACAACATTTGTTGCTGCTCAAGGCCATGCTTGCAATTCAAATCCTCCTTTATTCACCAAACTGCAGGTGATTCAAAGAATCTCTATTACACCACAATGTTGCTTGGAGACTTCATTTAGGTTCAATGTTGAACATCACACAGCAAACATTCATCAATGTATATCCAAGTGATCCTCTTTCAGTGGCATCAATAATATGAGTGACCCAAACGGAGTTGCCACTGCAACAGTATGGTTTCCTTATTAACAGTCCTGTTTCCATTTTGGAATATGAAATTGTCAAGAATCAAACCCACTTTAGAAGGTCACACAGGTGACTAAATCCTTTGTACCCATAATAAGTTGTTACCAGTGTGGCAACAACCTGACCTCCATGTCTCACAGTTCTCCAAGCAAAGAATCAATATGACAGATATAATGATTATGTGAGAAATAAATATAAAATGTTATCAACTATGAACCTGCATTTTGAAGTAGGATATTGCGATGCCTCTTAAATCTTTGAAATAATACTGTTCTGGCAAATATTATCACTGACCTAGTAGGCAGTGTATCCTCGAAGTACATGAGTTACAAGTTGCAGGCTGGCCAGCTCAAGCACATATCTTGTGTTGGTGGCACTGGTGGGAAGTTCAGGTACATCTTAGACTGACCTTGTTTGGCAGGAAGGACAAAATATGTGCAGGTTGTCACATTCACAGAAGGACAAACACAACCTACAAATGAATCACAAATGTCTGAAGGCCAACAGTGTGTCTTACCTGGACATCATTCACGTATACACTGTTTCCCGGTCTTACACCTATCAAACAGACAAGTAATACACCACACACCAAGGCTGTAACTTCAGGGGGGTTTAGGATGTGACACCCCCCAAATAAATGCATTCTTGGCTTGGTAGTTGGGCCTGAGGGCCCTGCGTCGTGTCTGCTATTTCTCTGTGTTGGTTTTTCTCATCGTCTTGATTTCAGAAAGAAGTTTTAACTTGTTCATTTTTTGGATCCGGAAATTCAATATAAATACGTGTGTATATATATATATATATATATATATATATATATATATATATATATATAATGACCAGTTTACCAAAAAAGTAGTAAATATACACCCATATAAGTACTTCTTGAATGGACACAAATGTACTATTTTTTGGAATGCCAACATTGAGAGTAGTAGGTTTGGATAGCTGCATCAGTCTCAGGTTTCCTGGCATACTACTGGCAATCAAACACCCAACTGTTTTTCTCCTACTATTCCACTCTAGACAGAGGGCAGATTCAAGGTTTGGTTGATGGGTTAGAGGTAGGCATGGTGGCAGAGGACTTTACATCAGCCACGCTGCCTTCACTCCAACCACATAATGTAGAAATGTCCACCATCCCCTCAGAAATCTCTATACACTGACAGGAAATGCTGTCATGACGGTTTCTGTCAATGTTGGAAAAGTTTGATGGATGGCTCCGTCAAACATGTGTTTTTGTTTTTCAAAAACAAACTCCTTAAGCGTGAGTTTGTTTTTCAAAAATGTAAAAAAACTAATGACCACCACACCATGGTAGTTTTCCCAGTGATGACTGGGTCATTTTTCTTTCTTTTTGTTTTTTTTACTATCCTTCACCACCAGGATATTCCTATCGATAACGGACAGTTTAAAAAAAGCCATCTGACCATCCACACTAAGTAGGAAGCAGACGGTCGGATGGCTTACCTCCAATGGCCCCATCTCTGTTGGCCATCGGTGGTAGTTTTACACAGACAAAGTACATTTTACTCTGTCTGCGTAAGATTTGTGGTCCGCCCGACTCTAAGTCAGGCGGGCAGACCTCAAGGTTGGAGAACAGGGTGCTCTGCTGCTGTTGTGATGAAGTACCCTGTACGCCAAACTCTAAATCAGCCCCAGAGGCCCTCCTAATGCAAATCAGTACTGACCCTGCTCCTCACAGGAACATTCCATCCAGAACCCTGGTTATCTCATCCATTCACCCTGTAGCCCATTGTTTTTTTTAGTTGGGAAATTTGAGATTCACCCCCCCCCCCCATATCTCACTGACTAAGCTTTGCCCCTGCTGACACCATTGAGTGATGTAAAGATCTCAGTTATGGGTGACTGGACTGACTTTACATGGGAGAGACTAGTAAGTTGTTCCCACTTTAATTAAGGGGAATTGGAATCCAGGTTTTGATGTACCAGTTGTTACTGTTTGGAACTTGGGTTATTTGCTGTCCAGTGTGGTGCCGCTGGCAGTCCGCTTTAACAGGCTGACCTAGGTGGGGCTGAGCAAAGGCATGACATCTTATGCCGTTGCTCTTACCTGACCTGTTTTTCAGCAATCACTAGAAATTTTGTGAGACAAGATAACTCTGTTGACTACTCTGTAGATCAAGTCTGATGCTGGACTGCCCTATTTTATTCCTGGAGGGGTAGTTTGGTGGATTTTTCTTGATGGAGCAAGTTTAAGAAGCGTTGCCTCCATTTCTTTGGTTCTGCTGTGGTTCACATTCCCCTTCATCTTTTACATCTATCCAGATATGTGACTCGGAGATTCCCTTTGCTATGATTTTGTCTACAGGAGCCTTTCTGTGTGTGTCTCCAGAAAATCTTGTGAATGTTTCTTTTAACCAGGGTAGTGTTCTCGATTACATATGGTCCAAAAAGTGACCACAAGGCTTTTTTAAGATCTATGAAAACATGACCACATCTCAGTCACTCTCCAAAATCTACATTGACTGTCATGAGTCAAAGGGTCCTGTTCAAAGCGTAGCCAGTAGCACATCAATACACTCAGGGGAATGAATCTTGCTTTTGGACCATGTCATTTAGGAGATATAATCCCCCAAAGTGATAAGATCTATGAACCATAATTGTCTTCTGCTATCTCATTGCAGGCATTGAAAAATCAGCAACTTCTATGTGGAAGTTACCATGGTACGAATACCTTGCTTATGTAGCTCAGTGTCGAAGAGCCTCATCTGTGAATGTGCTGCTTAAATTGTCGTCCAGCGTAACCTGTTGTATAACTGCTCTTTAGCGCAATGTATGTGCATTATACAACTATATATACCATAACATAAGAAGTTGATTGAGGAATTCGAAGGCAGTGGCTGGCATTTATTTCTGGTTGTGGGTCTGTTTCGTGGCAGAGGTGAGACTTCACCTGGGCCCATTAGGGCTATGAATTCTGGGGTGTTTCCTTTAAGGTAGAGCAGGTTACCATGTTTGTAATTTCCTCCCAGGTCGGAGGTCGGCAGGGTACACCGTGTTCTGTTTGCCACAGGCCCCTTGCATGGTAGTGATCTCCTTGGTTCATTCACCCATGTTTCATTATTTTAACATCAGTTTCAGGCACTGCGGGCAGTCAGGATTAGTCTGCAGGTGCATTCAACCACCTGAGGGAGGGCGATTTTGACAGAGGTTTTTCCTGGCTTCCAGATTAGTTTTTTCTTTCTATTTTTTAAGCAAGACCTCCCTGGGTCATGGTGGATGGTGATTTTTTCTGTCAAAGGTGCGATTCGCACTTAAACTGCAATCTCGAATTTTGTCTGTCTCTTCAGGGTGAGGTGGGTGCTGTGTGGTCTTCTTTGATATTATCAGCTTTTGGGGCATTTAAAATGAGTATTGACATGCACTTAGCTTGTTTTTTTTGGATTTTATTGAATTTGTGGTAGGTCCGGAGGCATGCCACTGTAGTATATCTATTCTCCATAATGAGGAATGGGGCAAGAAAGAAGAAGTTATACTAGGATTACTTACCTCTAATCTTCCTTACTGTGATTCCTTCTTCTTCGCCTCACTACTTCTGACCCTACTCCCTCTTGGAGGAACGTCACCCTCCATCCATTTTGTGCTTGCTTAGTTATGCATGTAGTTTTGTGGGGGGAAATTTTCCTTTATAGCCTCAATTGCAGTAAGGGGTGGAACTTTCAGAAAAAGAGGAAACCAGATTGAAGAATACATTTTTTTCGACTGATTTGGCAACAATGTTACACCTTACGCTTCTTGCGCAGTATGCCTCCTATGGGTAATTGGTTCATGAAGTGTTATTTCATGTCTTTAGGTGATCCTCCCTAGGCCTGAGGCCTCCTCTTCTGTATGTCCAGTTTCAGATGAAGTAAGATCAGTGTGGATACGCTGTGTGTTTGTTATATTTAACCCCTTCCATTAACAGCATATCTCTGTTCTTGATCCCTCACTCGGTGCAGACCTCCTGCGAGGCTTGAAGGAGTATGTGGGACCTGGAGGAGGGGCATCCTTGGGAGAGGGTGGCGGCTCTATATTTAAGCGGCGTTCATGTTCTTAGCCGTGCTTGGCTTAAGTTTCCTTCTCGTCTTGTGTCCCTGCCTTTTGAATGGTTTGTACTCCTCCTGCATGCTGCCGAACTTCCCTGTTGGAGCTGCAGTTCCACCTATGCCAGCTCTCCCGGACTTCCTGCATCCTCCTCTGGTGCCGGGTGCAAGGTTTCGGGCCTGTGGGTTTTTCCCGGCTCCGGTCCTGTTTTTGCCTGCATTGAGCCACGCTTCCTCGTTAGCAGCTTCCTGGACAACCTGGATTTGTAGCCGTCTCGTGCCGGAGTCCCGGGTCGTACCTGAGGACATTTCTCCGCTCTTGTGAGTCATGCAGCAGCAATTTTCTCTCCTGTTTTTTCTCGTTTTTATTTTATCTTTGCTAAATCCTTCTATGGAATTACAGATCTCCAACTCACAGAGGTCAGTGCACTGATGAATGGATTACTAATGTTTGGGGAGAAATATCCATGACTGTGTTATTGTTCCCGCGCTCAAATGGAGCTATGCTTTTGGTTGATATTGCTCTGCTAATTTTGTGGAGAGTTTGTATTTTTGGAGTCTTACCAAACTCATACTGATAATCATTCCTGGAAACTGGTTAGGCAAGTGATGTTAACTTGTCTCCCTGTGGCAGCTACCTTAGTCTCTATATGGTGAGTGCAAATTGGAGGGATCAGTACAGAGATACTTATGCATAGGCATTTTGCTTACTATAACTACTGAATACTAATGGGTGCTTTTATGCCCCTCTAGAGATCCTATACAGAAATGAGGGGAATCACAGTGTGAGGAGCTCGCTGTTTGGTTGTGCCAAAATCCAAGAATCCTATCCCTCCTGTGCTGTCCTTCTGTCCAACAACTACCTCCTTTCTCCCTGGGAACGGTTGCTAACACTCGTTTTCAGTCATGTGTTGGGGCTTGTTCTGGGGGGATTGGTTGGACCATCTTCGCTCCTGCAAATTTGGAACTTTAGGTTAGTGGAAGCTTTTCTGGGGAGTCTGGAAATGCACATCTCGAAGATGTAAGTTGTGATGAGAAAGGGAGAATTGGAGTAATGAAGATTATTTGTAAGTATTCACTCCCTTTACAGTTTTTATTTATTCAGTGTTTTGCCCACTTTTGTTATAGGTATGGATGGTGAATGGTTGCATTGGCAAGCGAGTCACATTGCTTGGAGCAGCTTTTTTTTATACTTTGGCAGGTTTGAAATATGCCAGCAGTGAATTTTAGATGTCAATATCCTTTGCACTTAAGGGATGAAATATAAAGGGGTGGGTGGACAAAATATCGAAAACACAAATATCGTCGGACACAATATCGTGTCAAAAATATCGAGGACAAGAATATCGTGAAGGTCATTTCTTATGGGTAAGTAAAGTTTTACTATATATAACTCCACATATATGTACTTTGACGATATATATATCTTCAAGGTACGTAGATCTGGAGTTTAGAATAGTAAATTTATACCTATCTATTTGCACTTACCTACTCGATATTCTTGTCCTCGATATTTTGGACACGATATTCTGTCCACACGATATTTTGTGTTCGATATTCTGTCAGTGAACCATATAAAGGAATGTCTGTTCAAGGTAGAATGTGTTGCCATCTGTGGTCTACAGCAACCTAATTGTCCTTGGCAGACTTTATTTAAAAATGCTTTAATCTCCCCCTACCAAAATACTATTTATTCATCTTTCAAAAACAATTTTGGAAATTATTAATAAACGAAACAGAAACAATCATTGTTATCTTCGAAAATGCTCATTATGAGTGGCCAGTAATAATTCCCATTATTGTGCTGCTCTGAAATAATCATTAGTTTGGTTGAGTTCTTAGGTAATAACATTTGGAAATCTGACTTACAGTGCTGATTTTCATGTGTTTTGTCCTGGTATTCTACTCAGAGACATTGGGCCTAATTAGGATTTGGCATTGCGGGAGCGGGACCGCCCTGCTTCCGCACCGCCAAACCTGTGGTTGAACCGCCCACCAGAGTAGGAGTTTTCTCCTGCTCGCGGGCAGTTCTTTGGCTTTCCCACAGCGGTGCCTATGAAATAGGCACCACAATGGGAACATCAAAATCAGTACCTGCATGGCATGGACTGCTGCAGTCGATGTCATGCAGGTACAGGGGTGCATGCACACAGGGGGGCACAACATGTGCCCCCCTGCATGCACCTCATGGCCCCGTTTCCTCTCCACCACGGTTTTTAGGGCGGGCTCACTGCCATGAAAACTGTGACGGAGAGGAAACTTGTAATAAGCTTGGCGGGACCGCAGCAGTCCCGCCAAGCATACTGAAACCCTCAAAACAACTGCACCACCGCCAGGGATCTCTGATCCCTGGCAGTTGTGACGGTCCCAAGGAGGCCCGACCGCCCTGGTCGTAATAGGGCGGTCGGAAGAGCGCCCCCGCTAGTCTGGCGGTCCGTGGACTGCCAGAATCATAATGAGGCCCACAGCCTGCAGCAGGGGAAATTTTAAGGTGACCAACACAAAGGTTTTTCCCCAGGATGTTACAACCCAATCTTTGGCTATATTGGATGCTTAATTATCAACCCAAGAACAACAAATCTCTTCAGGGTTTTATACCTTTTTTAAAAAAGGAACGACGGCTTGTATTCCTGTTGGACCCTAATCTCCAAGAGAAACTCGGGGCACAGTATTGGCAGCCTGCAAGATTCTTGTCACTTCATAAACTAGCACACACAATAAACTGTGTGAACCGCGTCAAACAGACAGGTAATTGAAAATTCTGCTTTAAGGAGCAATTTATTGACTGCTGAGATCTGCATTACCTCAGCAGCTGTCTAGCCTGGGGCAGGACAGGAATAACAAGACTTGCTAAAAGCAAAATTTAGGCTGCATGGTATGAAATAATAAAGTTTTAAATACTAGTTTCTTATGTAATTGGGAAAGAAACAGACTGTGTATACTGTTATGATTGAAGGACAATAAAAGCATACCCTGAAGAGTACTAATGGTTTTAATTCAGTTATTGTTCCTGAAAAAGGTGGGAGAAAGGTCAAGAAGCCATCAAAATGCTGCGTCGACACAATAACCCTTTTACTACTTTGATTGTATACATTGGATACAGATATATCTGTTCCAATGGATGATCTATTATATCAACAAATGTTAATAGGATCTTATGTGTATTTGTATTAAATATCGATACGATTCTAAATATTGTGGTTGGAGCATAGTTGTTTGTTATTTTTTTACATCAAGGTTATATTTGTTGTTCTTGGGTTGATAATTAAGCATCCACATACCAAAAGATTGGGTTTTAACAACAAGTCCAGGGGAAAAGCTTTTGCATTGGTTTGGCTGAACCCTATCCGCTGTGCCTTTGTAAATGGGCTACTCTCTAAATTGTTGATGACATTTTAGGGTGAAACATCACAGAATTTAAATGTTCCTGCAAAATGTATGATTCTGTGTCGGAATTATTGGGCCAAATAGAAGTGGGCGAGTCAACAAATTAAGTGGAAGAGTTGAACCAGAGCCAAGGGTCTGGCTCTGCTCTTAAAGCCTGTACACTAGCCAAGCCCTGAAAATGTTTGCTATGTAAATCATACAATAAATATCATGTAACATATAATAAAGTCTCTTCAGAATTCAAAAAAAGTGTATTGCTTTAACATGTTGAAGCTTTGACATGAATGCGTTACAATATATCACTGTACTGAGAGGTACTTAATAAAAAGTTTTAAACCGAAACCATTAGTGAACCAAGAGGCAAGACAGTTGTCATGTAAACCCTGTACATTGCCTAGATGATTATAGAGCAACATTATAGTTTATTAAATCAAACACAGTAGATTTTGTGCAACTGGTATTCTGAACTCACATATTTAAAAGTGCTTCCATATGGGATAATGAGGAAAAAGGAGTTTTGGTGAAATAAAATATTTGCCTAAAACACTCAATTTAAGCCGGGAAGCTACGATTTATCCAGGTTTTCTGGTTTCTCTTTGTAGAGATCAGCCACTAAAAGGGTGCCTACTTGTCTTTCCTTTTTTTATATTAATCCTTTTTTTTTACTTCTTTGTGCATTTTACTGCAGTTTTTATGTCTAGCGCGGACTCCACACTAAGGTATTGGAGCGCTTTATGTGAGCACCAGTTACATTACACAAGGCCACATTCATTTTTTATAGGCTCTAGGAGATTAAGTGATTTGTTCAGAATCACAGGATATTAAGCCTACGCCAAGACTCGAACCTGGTTCCACTGTTCCAAAGTGGCAGCTCTGGCCATAATGCCACATCCTTTCCCGATTGGACTACGCTAATGCGTTGTACATAGGCATCCCTGGATATTCTCTGAATAGACTCCAGGACATTCAGAATGCGGCCGCCAGGCTTCTCTTGGGAATCGCTAAGAAGTGTAGCGTGCGGGAACATCTCCGCGTACTCCACTGGCTCCCCGTGGCGGATCGGGTTAAATTCAAATCCCTGGTCATTGCTCACCGAGCCCTCTATGGTCGTGGGCCTGCCTATTTACAGAAGCGGTTCTCCTTCTATGTCCCGCTGAGACAACTGCGCTCCTCAGCCCTCCTTCAAGCTAGGGTGCCCCGCTTCACCCGTCACAAGATGGGCGGTTGCTCCCTGGCTGCTAAGGCGGCCCAGGCTTGGAATGCCCTTCCGTTTTCACTGCGCAATACTCATGATCCGTTAGCTTTCAAGAAACTTTAAAAAACGTATCTGTTTCCGTAAATGAGGGTGGTGTAGTTCAGGGACTCCTCTTGGATTCGTGCCGGGACACTCCTCGGACTAGCTGTTGCGCGTTATAAGAGTACTTAACATAACATAACATAACATCCTGGGTAGAGCGAGGGTGGCAGGCAGAAGCCACTTGAAAGCTTGGCTTGTTATTGGCTCGAGGTTGCAACAGGACATCGTGCTGAGCCAGTTGCTGACTTCAGGCTCGAGCCAGTCTCGAACTTTCAGTGGCCCGCCCTCCTCTAGAGCCAAAATGGGGAACATTTACATTCTCACAGCCCCCCCCGCCCCCTGAACACCATTGAACTGGAAGGACTCCACTTTCTTAACTCATGAAAATTTCAAAAGCCCACAGTCTAGAGATAAAAAATGCTAACTCTCTTTGGAACATACAGTGGTACATAACACTCCTGGCCTTGCAGGCCGACGTTAATAAATGTCCTACTGCAGCATGTTAGCGAATCAATACCGGTTTATGATGAGTCATGGAATATCCCCCTGGCTAGCATAAAAGATATTGCTTTATTGTACCATAGCCCATCTAGAAATGACATCACCATTCCGGCCTGGCAGCACGAAGATAAACTGTAGGATTTTGTTAACGTTGCTAAACCTGCCCGCCATTTGCATCGGGTTACGTGCAGAGGAGCTCCGGGCTTGACGCAGTCTTCTTCCTGTCAGCCATGTTTTTAACCGTAAACACAGCCTTCACTGAGGCGTTCCGAGAAACCTGCCCCTGTGAACCACTGTTACCTGTGACTTTCTACAAAGCATATAATCTAACTCCAAATAGTACAGAACCTGGTGTTGAAAGAGTTTTATATTAAGGTGACGTATGAGCCATTTATATGTGCATGCAATTTATATCTGCACATGTGTGGGGCAGTGTAATTTTCTCCCAGCGCCTATTCCTTGGGTCGAAGCGGCCATGGTCCGGGAAGCTTCATGGAGGCGGCGTGTCTTTTGCTATGACTGATGCATGCAGTGCAAGTCACCCATTTTTTTTTTATTACAGGGCAATATCTATGTTAATTCTACACTACAGAACATACGTTAGAAGGATTTTTTTCACTTGCCAAAGATAGAGAACTTACCCCTCGGGCAGATGGGTGGAATTATGCTGGAAGTAGTTTGTGCAACATAATAACTTACGTAACTAACAAATATATTTGTAGAGCATATGTTCACCCTTGAGGAGTCTGTTGGAACTTTTTGACAGATAATAGATATTTATTGCTACCCAACTCAATAGTACTCGTTTTATCAACCTCAAAAGGATGAAAGCTGAGTGAATCTTGAGATAGTGAACCTGTGACCATGAGATCAAACACAGATCCCTTGAGTGGATGCATTAGCCCGTCAGCCTACAGCCTGAGTCATGCCTTCAAACCCAGTTGGGATCAATAGAAATGGAGTGCTGTTATACAGTGTTTAATTTGTAAATTGTTGTTCCCTTTGTTACTGTTTTACTACCTTTATCTTCCTCCTTCTCCCTTCTTTTTCTGTCTTTCTCTCTCTTGCTGTGGGTCTAATTCTGATGATGGAAAATATGTTTCGTCCCCAAAAATTCCCACCACCAGCAACCAATGGCACAGATTATGCATTGCGGTCATAATCTAAATGTTCCAGGCCTATGTGTAATGAGGGTGTGTTTTAATTGGAGTGAAGGTTGGGCAGACACACTGTCCACAGAGTGGCTGCCATGACTGGCACAAGCTGTCTATTGTTATCAGCAGGTTCGCAGATTAGTCAGTGTGAATCTCAAATTTCCCAAACAAAAAAAACAGTGGGCTGCAAATTGTAGGGGTTAGATGACCAAGGTTGGAGGTGGACTGTTTCCATGAGGAACAGGGTCAGTACTTATTTGCATTAGCTGGGCCTCTGTCTAGAGTGGCACAGTGTGTGAAAAACAATGGCTTGGAATGCTACCCCGAGTGATTGTGCTTGGCTAGACTGTTTGCAAGCATTCAACTCATCCTTTTTCGGTTGATTGCAAGTAGTATGCCTGGAAACCTGAGATGAGCCCAGCTGTCCAAGCCTACTACTGACATTGTTTGTTATTTCCAAAAAGATATAGATGTGCACCCATTCAAGGAGTACGTCTGGGATTGCAGATTTACCACTTTTTGGTAAACCATTCACTATATATATTTAAGTTTCACTTTCAAAAAATGAGCAAGTTAGAAGCTCTTAGTGAAATGAGGGGATGAGAAAAACTGGCACAGAAACAGCAGACCTGACTCAGGGCCCCCAGACACAAATACCAATCCAAGCATGCACTAGGGGTGTGGCACACCTCAAACACCCCCCTGGAACCACATCTTTTCCCCATCCCAGCTAGGCCTGGTAGTTCTCCCTGGGAACTCATGACTGTGGTCACCTATAGCACAACGGCATTGAGTCCCTGCCTTGTGATCACTTATTTCAAATGTATTTTCACTGCAAACACTCTTCTTCGTTTCTATTACAAGAAGCTTTAATGGTACAGTTATCAAATCGGTCCACGTAGGCAGGATTCATGTTTCTAGTCCTCATATATTTCAAGTGACTGACGACTCCATGTACAAAAACCGAGACGCAAACAAAGGTGGGAGCACCGGCTAATTAATAGGGCGAGTCAGAGCTGAGCCAAGGGTCTGTCTTGGCTCCTAGAGTCCGTGCACAAGTCAAGCCATGAAACCCTCGGCATGTATATTGTGCAATAAACATAATGTAAAAATATGAAACAGTCTCTTCAAAATTCAAAAAAGTGTCTTTTTTCAACATGTGGAAGCGTTTTACCTTTGTACATCATATTATATCACTGCATAGACAGACATTTGTTAAAAGTGATAGTTTTAAAGCATGAACTTAGAAATGTTAATGGTCCATACCCCCCCCCACGACAATTCTATTTGTGAACTAAGAGGCAAGTCAGTAGTCATGTAAACCCTAAACGTAGCCTTGATTCTTATTATATATGGAGCAAAATTTGATCTATTAAATCAAACTTAATAGGTGCTTGTACAGAGCATGTCCTGAACTTAAGTATTTAAAAGTGCTCTCATATGTTAATAATAAAGGAAAAGGAGGTTCTGTAAAATGTTTGCCTAGGATCACACAACTTGGACAAGCATGGACACCAGTATTGATTCCAAGTTATCTGGTTTCACATTTTGAAATTCTGTCAACAGATGTATTGCTGTCCTTTTCTCTCCCTCCTGTTTTGCATCAGAGCTCACTGTTTTGTGTTTTATTCTTGGCACATGATGAATAAAACTGACACAGACATAACACACCCGACTGAGGGCTCCCAAACCCAACTACCAAACTAGAAAGCCTTTATTTGGGGGGGGGTGTCACACCCCAAACACCCACCCTCCCCCTTTGAAGCTACTCCCCTGGATCTCAGCTGGCTAGAAAGATAAGAAAATAAAAGAATATGGGACTCTAAACTGTGAAATCACTCTTTTCAAGGTCTCACCCAAACTTGCATCAGGCATAATTGTGAGGCAGTTGAGTGAGTATAGATGCCTTCTGCAGGAATCTTTATTTAACATGTAGATCACAGGACTTAGTGCCAGATGTACTAAGCATTTTAACTGTTGTAAATGCTCAAATTCGGTGTTTGCAACACCTAAAATGCATTTTCCTATGTACTAATCCCACTTTAGGAGTCTGAAAAGTTTTTTCTAATGGGAATAGAAATGGATACCTATTCAGTATCTGGAAGGGGTGTGTTGTAGGTCTCACATTCAAGTACCGAATTGTTATCTTATGTATCAATGTTTTGCAACTGAACTCCAAAAGGGATCCCCTGGGAATGCTCTCCCCTTTGTGAATGTATACAAAAAGTTTGCTGAAGAGTAGGCAGTAGTCCCGGGGACCACTGAAACTTTCAAAAAACAAAACTTTTTTTCAATTGGAGCCCCATTGCCTTTAAGGAAAAGGGCTGCATTAAAATAATAAAAAAGTTGGCGTTATTTAAAACCAATCATAGACAGGGTGATTTGCTGACCCAGAAGGCCATCATCCATGTCATGGCCTCCAGTCATAGTGTGTCATAATTTGCAGCCTACCTCATTCATATTTATGAGATATTAATGAGATTGTGATCCACTATGATTCAGAATTCTAAGTACTCACCTATAAGTATATAGGCAGGGTCTTAAATATCTTTACTGATCGCAAAATACTGGTTGCATTTTAATATTCGTACAACTGGCTCTTAACTCAGGTAGGTCCACTCAGCCTTTATGCCTTTATTTCATCATAGCTTTATAAAAATGAGTAATAGTGGCTCAGGTCATGGAAGCAACTCTTTAACAGGTCTCAGATACCCTGTATGAGTTTACAGGATAAGAGATTTATCAGTTGACTTAAAGTTAAATTTATCTGCAAACATGCTCAGCAGAAATGTCCTTACTCCACTGACTGTAGCTTGAACTCACAGCTATTGTAATCGTCAAGTTCAGAAATAGTCTTTAGGGTTCTTCAGTTCCTCTCTCTGACCTCTGCTGGGATGGGAGATTAAATTTCTATGAGCGAAAACTTTGTTTATTGTAACCAATACCCTAGCTAGAAAGGAGACCGTGGTAATTGGGTCTGCTTTGGTTTGGGCCGCCATCTCAAATTTTTCCCAAAGAAATTCATTATCTTCCGCAGTCATTCTGCTGAAACCATAGAAGATTTACAGGATGTCCACAGTGTAAATGAGTCCCATGTGTGTAAATTTATCCTCTGTGGTCATTGTGGAAATCTGGCATGAATGTGGCCCTCCTGGACATACACTGTACACCCTAGTTGTACAGCATTATGGCATAGGCATGTACCCAAAATTAACTAATTTGTCTCAAAAAGCTTTAGAAATATGGCATATTTGTTCCCTCCTCTAGTTTATGTGCCAAACATGCCCTTACAATTTTACTAAGCTCCACGAACTCCTACTTCAGGTGAACCTCTCCTCCATCATTTTTGCCTGTAAACATACACAGCTGTATTTGCTGCTGCACTCTCTGCTCATCTGACTGTCCCAAACATCCCCCCATTCTGTTTCCACAAGTCACATTGTAGGAAAGTGCCTGTTTTTGCCTGGTCACCTCCATTTTTTGTTGATTGATGCTGCTGTTTTGTCTCTGTGCACTGGGACTAACCAGGTCCCAGTGCATGTGATCTAACTGAAACATGTTGGAAAATATTTTTCTCCTAATTGGCATACTTAACTTACCTATAAGTCCCTATTATATGTTACAAAGTGTGCACAGGGCATGTAAGTTAAATGTCACTAGTGGACTGCAGCACCTATTGTGCCATCCACTACGTTTACAGTGTAAACATGGCTTCAGGCTTACCATTTTAGCCTATCAGTGGCAGTTTAAAAACTGAAATTTGACGTGTCAAAATAAACCCTTTTGACAGGTCTAAACCTCCCTTTTAAATATTGATAAGACACCCCTAAGTAGGCCTTGTTGCCCAGAAGGCAGGGTGCATGCTATTTAAAAGTAGGGCATATAGAAGTTTAATGCCGTACATGTCCTTTCAGTGACTAGCACCTAAAGGCTATTTTCACTGTAGCAAGGCTTGCCATTCCATAGAGAAACGCTGGGATGCACTAATAAATGTAATAATGATATGGCTAGGAAACACCTAGAAATGTAATTCTTGGACTTTTTGTAGTATTTATTAAATCCAAATTCACAGATGAAGTTGGATTTTTAATAAATAGTAATGAAAGGAGTACTTTTAGAAAACTACCTTTTGCCTGCCTATAGCATTTAGAGGCTAATTTACATTAGCATCCAGCATCCAGGCTCAAGCCTTGAAGGAGGTGTGAAAACTGCTTCAAGAGCAGAGGCAAAGGCCTGGCTGTGGGTGTGGGAAGCCGTTTCTGTTCCTCTGACAGGATAACCATTTGAGCAGTGTCTATGAACTTAATTAACTTAAAAGGGGCCTCCCCTGTCACAGGCAGATGTCAGATGACACCTGGACAGCCCCCTTTCTTTGTTTCCTTAGTCAGACAGGCACCAATTTCAGTGGGGAGTGAGCTTTCTCTATAACTGGTTTGATTTGACCACAGAGGAAAGGTTACTCAATACCATGGCCACACCTCTAGGGTTGGCACACGGGCTCTGCACAAGGGGAGAAGAGTTTCTCCATCTTGGATTTAGGCAGAGAGGAGCACTGGGTGATTATTTGCAGTAAGGCACACTGGAACTGCTGCAAAAGTGGACAGGATTGCCACAGGGAACTTTTACTCTATTGGTCTAGGAGGGGCCAGAAGCCACCACCACCCACAAGGTATAGAGATGTGGCCTAAGTCCTGGAAGTGCCAACTTTGGAACTGGGGAACCAGGTTTGGATTATGGCATCAGCTAAACGTCCAGTTATTCCATGCAAATCTCTTAATCTTCCGGTGCATAAAACATGTGCACTGTAATATGGCTCTCTTTTAACATGTGCTAATGCCCTTGGTACACGTTTGCGCTACATAAAACTGCAATAAATTAAAAAAACTAAAAATACAAATGTGTTCTACAGGACCCTAGTACCATATAGAGGTCTTTTTACCTCATGGAGACAATTCCAATTGCATTTTCACATTGGTTATGCATGTCTTTTTGGTGTCAAGTGTTTTTTGTTGGGAGATTTACTTATTCATTTTTTGTATGTTTATTTTACCAGTTGAATTTCCCCGTTGGTTTTACGGCTGCCCACATGATGTCTAACACACATCACACTGGTTCCATTGGGAGCCACATATAAAAAACTCAATTGCACATTCCACCTCTGTGAGGTGTGGGAGATGCTCACACTACTGCGGAGGGCTGCAGACCTTTTCACAAGCACCAAGGTTACTATCTAAATTCTCACAAACACTTCTCTCTGCCTTGTGCCCTAGCAAAGAAGTTTACTCGCTCATTCGTAAAAAAAATGTTGCATTCAAAACTGTCCAAGGAGAATAACGATCCTTCTAAAATTCTCTCTCTATATTATGGTGAAGGATGATTTTGATTAACTTAAAAACATAAATAAGTCAAAAATAATTTCTTCAATTCTTCATACATAATTTGTGGCTGCTGCCATCACTCAAAATATACTAAATTGATTTTTTTCCTCTAAACTGGCTGAAAATAGTCAGTGTTTGAGGTCTGGTGTGCCAAGTTTCTGCCAGCCGGTTTGAGCTAAAGAACACTGCGGTCTACAGTCCAAACCGTTGAAGACCGCTAGCAGCCGCAGCAGCTGCCTGGGGGCATCTCTTCTACTAAGGAGACCCAGAGACTCTCTCTGACGGGCAATTCCTCTGGGAGCTAAAGTGACCCCTTGCAAAGTCTTTTCACATAGCACCATTGCACTCTAGGTTTTGTTTATCGTATAGTTTGAAACACCCGAGGGGAATAACAAATGCAATGAAGGTATTGTGCTGTTTACACCTTCAATATGACAAGAGTGGTTCAAAAGTAGGAGAAATGGGGAACTCAACGCAGTTTTAGGTCTGGCGTTAACCAAAACCTTATATTAAAAATAAAAAATAAAACTTACAAAATAGATATATAGGTGGGATTTGCATGGAGCAAGCTGATATTTTAAACTATATTTTAGGGTAAGAAAATATTGTAAATATTTCCTCGGGTCGCCCTCGGGTGCTGTGTATATAGTGAAGGCGGTCTCAAGTTCTATATTCCGGTGCTAAATGGTTAAAAGCTGTATGGTAAACAGTTAATGCTGTAAAAGCCTATTGGTAAAATCTGTTTTTTCATTGTCCGTTCCCAGGTCTGTGTTTTGTTCCCAGGTGTGTGTTTTATTTAATCGAAGTGCCACACTGGAGGCTTTGGTGGTTAAAATTAACAAGCATTTGCAATGCAATAGGTCTCGCATTTGTGAGAGTTTAAGCTATTGGCATTGTAAATGACAATGCCTTTTATTTATCTGTTTTGCTAATTCACACATAAATAAAAGGCATTGTCATTTACAATGCCAATAGCTCAAACTCTTGTAAATACGAGACCTATTTCCTTGCAAAAAGCAGCTGCCATTGTCCCGGACTGCTTGGAAAGTGAATGCGTGCATGGCGCGCTGAATGTTGCAGGAAAGCATGTCGTGCCTGCAGTACGAGAAACTCATTAAAGAAAATAGTGCTTACAGACTAAATAACACATATCGTGTAACAACAGAAGTAAAAGGGCCAGTCCTCATGGGAGGTTACAAACGTAGACAAGGCGGGACTAAGGAGGGTCTAACAAGCCTATTAACGAATCAGAAGCCAGCATTTACAGAGGACAATGACACAAGCCAATGAAAAATATGGGCGGAGAGTGGGTGGAGCTTCAAGTCCATACTCTAATACAGCATGTCTCGCAAAGCAGCGCATGTGCTGCTCAGGCTCGACCTAAAAAGGCTATCATCGACAGCTTTTGAAGCTTAGCCAGGCTGGGAGCTGTTGAAGGTCAAAGGATCACACCAAGAACCTAGTGCCTTGCAGCAAACTCAGAAAGGTGCCCATCAGGGCAAACAAGGACCCTCAGCTTGTCGCATTGCTAAGAGATAAACTGCATTTTACAGATCTTTACTATTTAAAGCTTTGTATGTAAGAGGTGTAGGTCTATGCATGCCCTGCAAGAATTGAGGTATATCTGCCTATATGTGTACTTCCTAAGTATCCATTAGCCTCCAAATGAGTCAATTTTAACATCCTTAGTATAACAAAAGATTGAGAAAAAACTGCTAAGTTCTCAACTTATGGCTTGTGTCTGCGGGTTACATGCAGCTCATTAATGCAGGAGTAAAGGCCACTGAACTATATTACTAAGACTGGAACTTGTGACCTGAAAGGATCTCTGCAACAAAATCACTCACCCACTGAGCTAGCTTACATAAAATACAAATCTTTGACCTGTTTGTTGCAAGCTGTGCTTTGTGACCAGATTGTACACATTTCTCTCCAGCAAGTGCCTTAATCGCCATGTTTACCTTACTACGATTATATCCCAAAACTTGCTGGATACACTTCTCCTACAAGGTTCTTTAACCCCATAAAATATCTTAAAGGGCAACCATATGTGTATGTGAAGATAGTGCTCTATTCAGTACCTTTGATAGACACCAAAGTCAGGTGAACAGTCAGCCCATTGCTGGCTAACTCTAGACCACCGCTTCAGCAAGGACAACTGACCAGTTCAGGGGTTAGAAGCTGAAATAATGGGTGTTTGCACACCTTGAATGGAGATTCTGCAAATGCTGGAGTGTTGTATTCATAAGTTTGGCTCACAATATTAATTGTATAGCAAAGTGGGATCCATTTTGGATACCTTTAGTTTGACATGGCACAAGATGGAATGTGAATACAGCTTCCTCAGTCAGTGGAAGTGTACTGCCTGCATTCCTGGGGCTGAAGGATGGAGACCCAGACAGTGAAATTCATTAAAGACTTTGTTAGCAAGGGGCTGCTAATTAGACTTCCTAAAGCAGTGGGATTATGGTAGAGCATAGAGGTAAGTTGAGAAAATGCAGATTTTGTTGTGCAGGGTAAATGGGAGCCTTTAGGTGGGTGCCAGCCATTTGTCCTACTTTATTACACTTTCAGCTGGGCTTATGTCAGCCAGGGCAAACTTCACACCTCTTTGTGCCTTTGTTGTGTCTGCTCCAGATTGGAGGGTATCGGCTGTGGAGAGCATCACTACTTAAAGACTGTGTCTGGAGAGCTGCCTAAAAGAACATTTGAAATAAGAACCACCAAAACCGGTTCTGCAGCATATAGATTTTTGTTTCAATGCACTCCCAGGCTGTGTTTAAAATAAAGCCCAACTCTTGAAAATATAACGCAATCTCATACCACATCTAATAAAAATATAGAACCGGCAGAAGAAAAAAACACGCTCCCCGGACAGTCAGCACGATCAGGCATCTTTTTAAACTATTCACACAACAATGCAGAGAAATTACCACTCTAAGAGGATCAGCTTCACCTGAGTGAGCCTGTCTGTTCACATACGCTGCCACCAGTCGCTCCATGTCCCCAGAGCACACAGCACACGTCACATGTGTGCTCGCGCAGAGCCCTGCGTGCCAGGCGAAGGACTGATACCAAGCGTGTCAGTGACATCACAGCCTGCGAGAGAGGCGCGTGAGTCAAATCTTCCTCATCCCTTCACTGGGTTTCTGCGTACCTGCCTTCGGAACTTCAGAAAGTGGTTGATTTCCAAAAACAGACGTCTTAGTTTCATGACAAATCATAAGCAACGGTGATTTAGGCGAAGGTTCTGACAGAGCAAACGTTCACAAATACATTCTGCACGAGATTTTATTGGGCGTATCTGCATGCTTTGTGGTACGCAAAGGAACACTGAAGCGGGCCAAGGTAGTGCTATTTTAATACCACTAACATATCCATACAGTGCCACGAGACATGTGTAACCGCTGCTGCCAATAAAGGCCACCTACGCGCTTCTAAGCTACATTCACTCAGAGCGATCCACATATGAAGATAAAGTGAATTATCCAAAGTGAAGAATCGGAGTTTGAAAGCAGTGTTTTGTTTAGATAATGAAAGCTCTTACCATCAAAGCTCACCCCTTATTCCTTTACTGCTCACCATCTCTATGTACAGGTGCACTAATATAAAAAGATAACGCGGGGTGCATTGCATTTTTCAGCGCCGAGTGACACATGGGCGCTTCCAAGCACTCCAGAACACTATATCCAGAGTTTGCCTTTGAACAAAGAGGGCCCTGGACGAAACTAAATCGGGCTCAACGCCGGCAGTTCTAACAAGCCCATGACGAGTGATCTTCACATTTGTACCTATGTGTGTTCTGCCCATTTTTCTTGTACACTGTAAGCCATGGGCGGGCGGGTGTTTAATGTGACCCATTCAAACATTGCGCAGCGGGGAAGAAAACCATACCGCCGAAGACAAAATGAAACGAGAGGAGCGGGGGCGAGCGAGCGCGGCAGCCTGCAGAGCTGACCAGACGCTCGTGCGTCGTGGCCTTTTGCCTGCGATTACGCGCGCGGCAGACATGTGTTTCCAATTATCGCGCCCGCGTCTGGGCACGATATTGGGAAACAGATGTCGGCCCTGCGCGCGTAACCGCAGGAAAAAGGCCATGACGCACGAGCGTCTGGTCAGCTTTTGAAACCCCCTAATAATAAGTCTCGCGCTGCGCGAGCAGTGCTTCGCACTGCAACACTAGGCGCGAGACCTAAAAAGGATTACATGCCGTTTGATTTACCAGTGTATGGATAAGTAATTAAAGTGCACAACCTTTAACTAAGATGCAATGTTGAGTGGCCGATTTAAAGTTGCGTACGGTAATTGGAGGCCTTCCTGTTGACAGACCAGGTTAGTGTGTAGATGGGTGGATCCTTATCAATGGCTGATAAACAATGATCATAACTCTGTGTGTTAGGAAGACAATTTTCTGTAGGTGTTCGGTATCTGCTCTGTTGGGTTGAAAGTCCCTTGGCACAGTGTGCAGGTCGCAACAGTTTGCTTCTTTTTTCATTCCTCCAGGCCAGGTATGTTTTCTGGTGCAGAGGAACTGTGTCATGAGTCTTTTGACCAGAGTTCTACATGATTAAGGATTGCTGTTCATCAGCAGAGTGCTAGACTCTGTTGAGCATTTTGGGGTACACCCAAAAGTGGGGTTACTTAAAGGCTGGGTGAATGTCATCCTCATGACCAGGAAGTGACGCTACTAATGATTGTAGCTGCAGATTCCAGTAGTAGGGCCCAGGTCATTTTCTCTCTGGTAAATCAGTGCAGCATGTTGTGACGGGGTATCCTCACATATGCTTCCCTTGATTACAAAGGATCTGTAAGCTTACAGTACATATACGAAGAGTACAAATATTGATTTCTCATCCTATGTGTATGTAGCGCCAAACGTTGTAGGGTACTCAAACAGGTTAGTGGTAGCCAGAATTAGCTGTATTCTATTCTCTCTGCATGCCCCCTGCTCCTTAGATACTCACCTCCCTTTGGGGTTCTTTGTGTAGACATGTGTGCTGCTTGATTCAGATCAGCCTCCAGAGGAAGGACCTTTTATTGCACTGTGCGGAAACTGAAACAGTTCCATTAATTAGATCAAGGTATGACCTGGTGAGAGAACAACATGTGAGCAGACGCTCCGTGAGTACATGCTGCAGGGCTGTATGACCCTTTAATTGCACCAGCTGATTTTTAGCCACGCTAACACCATAGCACCCTACTTGATCAAATCTATGTTTCTAATCTCTTGTGAGCTGCAGACAATCGCCGTTGAGACATAATGTCTTTTTAATCATTTTAAACTGCGTCGCATATATCATTCTTGTCTGTTTCACCTACTTGTGTGATTAGTTGCCTTAGTCCCCGGTCCGTCACGGCGTATGCCGATTGAACGGAGGGACGACAAAGGCAAAGACATAACTTCCGGTTTGCCGACCGGAAGTTGCAGTTGGCGTTTTAGTCCTCGAAGTTAGCTCCAACCCTACATAAAGCGGGGCAGGGCGCGGACGCGTTCGGCGGTGCGCCGAAGGCGCGCCAAAGGCAAGCCCGTCTGCGCCCGTCCGCGCCTGACCGCTGCCAGCTTCCAGGACCCCTGCACTCTTCTCCCCATCCCGGTTCTTGGCTCTGGTGCGCCAATCGGTGAGTAATTAATATGGCATTAATAAAATACTCAAGTCAAGAGCTAAAAGATTTAAATAGCCCCTACCTCAGACCTCTAGTCACACTAGAAGAAGAAATCAATAGAGTTCAAGATATATCATGCTCAATAGAATCCGCTCTACCGAATAGAATCCAACCATCTCGAGACTCAAACCATACTATAATTTCCAAATCACTTAAGGCTATTTACTTTAACGCTCGCTCCATCCCGAAACATTCGGTGGAGATATGGAGCCTCATAGATATGGAGGCACCAGATATCTGCTTTGTAACAGAATCTTGGCTGCATGAGCATACCTCTGCTGTTGTGCATACAGCCTTTCCACTGCAATACAACGTAACCAGAATGAACAGAAAGGAGACAAGAGGAGGAGGTCTACTTATTGCCACTATTTCTGGATTTACCATCACCTCCCTAGAAACTGTTAGCTCTGGCCAATTTGAACTATGTATTTTCAGGATAGAAGGACTAACTAAGGGCACTGGGAGGGGAGCTCTAATATACAGACCCCCTGGCCCAAAAAACGATTTCCCAGACAAATTATTTTAGATTATCGCTCCGCAAGTACTGGCCTCTGACTTCTTTTTCTTAATAGGAGATTTCAACTATTATGCAGAGTTATTACAGAACTCTGATACAGATCGGCTCATCACAAACATGAACACAATAGGATTAGCCCAACTGGTAACAGGTCCCACCCACATCGCAGGTCATACGCTTGATCTCCTCTTTACAAACTCTCCAGACATCACAGTAGAATCTCCTACCCCACTGTTATGGACAGATCATTATTTACTAAAATTTGTCATCTCTGTAAATATGATCAAAGTCAACCCTAGAAACGAACTAATATGGCGAAGGTCATGGTGCAAAGTCACTCCATCTCTTTTCTCAAAATATTTTAGCTTTTTCCACACTAGCCAGGAAGTAAGCATCAATCTGGCAGCAACATCCTTTGATAAAGCAATAACGGCCGCATTAGACAAAATTGCCCCTCTTACCAGGGTCAAAGTTAAATCTAGGTCCGCCCCCTGGTTCACAGAGCAATTAAAGACAGGGAAGCTATCCTGCAGGACAGCAGAGCGGAAATGGAGAAAAACCAGAGACCTAACCAACCGCGAATTATATAAAAACATCCACCGCAGTTATATGGAGGACATTAGACAAGCAAAAAAGTGTTTCTCCTAAACAGAATAGATAAGGCGGCAAATTCGTGTAAGGAGCTCTACCAAATTCTAAAAGAATTTACAACACCTCCCACTCAGTCACTGACCTCCAACTCCCAAGAATGGACTGACTCTCTCTCTAAATTCTTTGATGACAAAATCATTGCCATCCATAACTCCTTTCCGCCTCAAGTAAATAACAACCACTCAGAGAATACGCTCAGTGTGTCTCCAGCCCCCCTCACATCTTGGCTGATTTTTCTGAGTGTAATATCGAAGGAGTGGGAAAAGCTATGCAGAAAATAAAATCAGGCTCACCTACTGATTCTGTGCCAGCAATTTTTTTTCCAATCATTGCACCGGTACTGTTAGATAGTCTAACTGACCTATTTAACAGATCATTATCGCAGGCTGAGTTCCCGAAAGTATGGAAAGCTGCCAGGGTCAGGCCAATCCTGAAAAAACCCTCAGCCGATCCCAAACTCCTCCTAAACTATCGTCCCATCTCGTTGCTCCCTTATTTTGGGAAGATGCTGGAATCTCTAGTAAATCAACAGCTCGTTACCCATCTCGAGAGCCATGGGCTACTTGATCCCTCTCAGTCGGGCTTCAGGGCTGCCCACAGCACGGAGACAGCACTGGTCGAGGTAACAGATAACATCAGGCTAGCTTTGGACAGAGGTCAATCATCAATCCTGGTCCTGCTTGACCTATCCGCCGCCTTTGACACCATCTCCCACAGCATTCTAGAACATCGGCTCTGGGAGATTGGTGTCAGGGGTAACGCCCTAAAATGGCTCAAGAGTTACCTAACAGACCGAATCACAACAGTACAAGTGGGAAACACCATCTCCTGTAACAGACCAGTAAAGATGGGAGTACCACAGGGCTCCATTCTCAGCCCTACTCTTTTAATCTTTACATAACACCGTTGGCCAAGGTGATCAGATCTTACGGCTTTGATGTTGTATCATACGCCGACGATACACAGATCTTGGTCACTCTTGGCCCAGACCCAGCGGAAACAAAGCTGCGTTTCAAAGAATGCATGTCCCATGTTGATAGGTGGATGAGTGCAAATCACCTTCAATTAAATGGAGGAAAGTCCGAGATTGTGCTTTTTGGCAAGGCCCAAGAACACTGGTCCCATGACTGGTGGCCCCTAACCTGGGCCCCTGTCCAACCCCAAAACAGACGTTTCGGAATCTGGGGTTCCACATGGACAACAAATTATCAATGCAAAGTCAGATTAACCATCTAGTTGGCTCCTGTTTTGGAACGATGCGTAGTCTGCGAAAGGTTTTCAAATGGATCCCTATCGAGGCCAGGAAACCATTAGTCCAGGGACTAATAATGAACCGCTTGGACTATGGCAACGCTTTGTTGTCCTCAATTAATGAAGGCCTTCTCACAAGGCTTCAGATTTTGCAGAACACCGCAGCTAGACTGGTTCTCAATCTTCTGCCCAGATCCCCTTCGGCCCCCAGCCTAAGATCCCTACACTGGCTTCCAATCAGAAAGCGGATTCAATTTAAAATCCTCTGTCTAGTACACAAAAACATGTACGGAATCGGCCCGGCATATTGGTCCAATAAACTAAGCTGGTATCAGCCTTGTAGGCCCCTGAGGTCTAGCAATGAATCACTACTCACACCTTTCAGAATCCACGCCGTCAGAAGCGGAGGAAGATCCTTTTCTTTTCTTGCCCCCACATCTTGGAACAAACTGCCCAGAAATCTGCGCATAATCACTGATCACAATGGATTTCGCAAGAAGCTAAAATCATGGCTATTTGACAACTAATCAAGCAATCTTTCAGAGCTGTCTGCAAGCGCCACGAGACTTCAGAGTGATATGTGCGCTGAACAAATGCCCCTGATAATGCTTATGGCTGCAAAACATGTCTTTGGACACATCCCTCACAGAAATACAAGGCCTGCCTGCTCTGTCCTTCCCTTCTGTGCGGGGAGCCAAAGCTGTCTAGCTAGAATCTACAGAAGAAAAATATACTTTGCTGCAATTCCTTCCCCCAAATATTCTGGAAAAACTTTTAACTTTGTTCAACAATGGGATGGGGCCAGTATTCTCTGGATATAAATTGTCCCTTCCAGCAAATCAAGCAGTCACCTTTGCACTTGAAGAAGCTCTGTACATCGCTGCAGAAGAAAGAGAGAAAGAGTCAGAACCCTTGGCTGTCTTGGTAAGTCGTTGCTTATGAGAAGCAAGGCTGGCAGTAGCTGCGCTTCTTTTACTGCCAGCCTTGCTTCTCGTAAACAAGGACTATTAGTACAAAGTGCGTGTTTACGCACTGCTTGCAGATTTTCAAAACACATACATAAAAGACTGTCATTTACAATGCCAATAGCTCAAACTCTTGCAAATGCGAGACCAATTGCATTGCAAATGCTTGTTACAAATGCTGACACTGTCTGTGAAAACCTTTTATCTCATTAGTACTATTTAACCTCCCACATACAGTAATAGGCAACAGAAAGGTGACCAGTCAGCCCTTGCATAGGGCCTTCCACTTCGCTGCATAAGTCGCTGCTATTTTAGAAACTTTTGATCAGTTTCCAGTTTGAGCTACAAACAATCTTTTTTATGGATTATGGGCAAAAAGTGACAAATCCATTTTTCAGTTGCAAAACTGCATAATTCCAGTGGCCCTGGTTGTAGCGTGCTACCACATAATTATAAGGGTTTGTCGAGTGGTGCACAAACCATATAGACCACTTCCCTTCCCAGAAATGGGCTCCTGTATTTGGCTTAGCAGCCTTCTCAGCTGCATCAATCAATCAGGTGTTTGTTAAGCGCGACTACCCGCAAGGGTCTCAAGGCGCGGAGGGGGGGGGGGGGGAGTTAGCAGGTTCCAGTCCATCAAGGGGGGGGAGGTCTGTCGAAGAGCCAGGTTTTGAGGTTTCTTGCGAAGATGGGGAGCGATGTTGTCGAATAAGAAGGTAGACTTTAGTTAAGACCCTGTCAGCATTGTAAGGCTAGAAAACAGGTTAAAAAAACTCAAATCATCAAAGAGCAAGTGAAAAACCACAACAGGTTGCATTGTGCTAAAAATATTACTAATTCCACTGGCTGCCAAATCTAGCTAACTTGAAAGCCATCTTGGGGTAGAGTGAGCACCTATCCACTAATTAAATGGACAGTCTGTAAACTGAGCCTCATATCCACTATTTTGTGGTAGTAGTGTACTGTGCTTTGTATCTTATTACACTATGCCATTTGCTGGAGTTCTTTATTCGGTGGCTAATAGTGGACTTTGAAGCAGCTGGAGCGCGGTTCTGCAAAAGACACACAATTGATGGACGGAATGCAGAACAAATCAAAACATTCACCCCCAGTCAAGAGATCTGGGTTAAATCCATCATTCTTTTGCTCACCATGCCACCCCAGTTTAGACCTGGCCATATGCAAATCAGTCTTGACCCTGTGCCTCATGGTTCTGAGGGTGATGATGCACTTTGAAGCAGGTTATAATTGAATACTCAGTGGGTCGTGGGGCGCCGTTCTGTGCTGCATGTGCTGGTGACCTATGCCGTTGGTCAAGGCACACTATGCAGTGGCTAATGGTAAACTGCCCAGAGTATATGGTGGTGAACTGTTTGGCACATTTCTGGTATGATGATAATGAATCGTATGTTTGGGATTTTTTCAAAATGTTGTCTGGGCTCCATTTCTATTTCTCATTCATGTTTTTAGGTTTTGACAGTGTAATTGTTCCTGCATCATTCTTGGTGAACATATTGTATTGTACACTTACTCAAAAGCAATTTAATACATTGGCACACCCACTATCTCCTTTAAATGTGCTTTAACCAATTACTCACCATTCTCCCCATCTCTGGTTTATAACTACCTATGAGCTGGCAATATACATTTATCACAGAGCACTGCTTCTGGTATTGTTGTTCAGCATAAAACGAGGTGAATCGCATGGTAACTGTCCCTTATGTCGGATGCCAAATTTTCTCAAATACTTTGTAGATATTAATCTGTACATAAATCTAGTTACACAGGATACTAAATAGTGCTACATATTATACAAACCAAAGAGCATAAATCTACTTTGACTTCTACTTGTGTGAGCAATCTATGTATTTACTGTTATATTATTGTTTGACTTACACATGTGGCTGTAAAATTTATCTTTTGTCATGAATTTTTCTGAAAACGTCTACACTTACAGTCAAAACTAATGGTTTTGCTAATCCTTATTTCCTTTGTTTTGGAAACCAGTGAAGAAGCGCGAAGACTACCACCAAATTTCAGAAATTCATCAGTGGCACACCCGAGTGTCTATCGATGTTGTTTTAGACATTCTGGGGAGCTTGTAGCTGTGCATTCCAACGGAACGTACTGCTTCACGAAATCATGGTGGGTTACCATGCAATGGGTTCTAAAAAACCTATAGCACAGGTCCGAAAAAAACAGTCATGCACCACATGCATCTTAAGGATTTTTTCCAAGCATGGAGTTTTTGACTTCTCATTATTCAAGATAACGATTCCCAAGAATTATAAAATAAATGGAAAACAAGTAATTAAAACACATAAATTAGGAATGCCTCGATGCACTGAAAAGAACAACCCCTGAAAAATAGGAGCTTCTACTTCTAACACATTTATAAATCTTGCACGTAATGCTATGGCACAGCTATGGGATGGTCAACACTGCTGGACTGTGGGGGGTGTCGCGAAAGGCTTCTATCGCATACAGAGAGAATGGAGGCATAAACAAACCCTTACCACATAGCCACCCCACACATAAAGAAAGTTCTCGTCCATGGCGGTGCAGTGCCCGCTCCGCTCCTACGCCACGCAGAAGTGCTGGTGAGCCACAGCCATGCTCCCGGGATCCTTGTTTTCCAAGAGTGGCGGGCGGAGGTATGGCCTAATCAACAGTGCCTCACGCGAAGAGACAGGTAGTTGGATACAGTGCACCCTTGCTGAACTGTCAAACGCTGCACGTTAGCCAGCGAACTCGGCGCTACGGGCATCCAAAAGGGACAGTAAGCAATAGTGCGCGGGACGTGGCTTCAAACAGGCGAGGGTTGTGTGGACCACAAATACATATCCCATTACAATTGGCGAGGCAAAATATGAAAGCGCCTCCATTCCTCAGTGTGGGCATGACTCACAATGATCTGTTGCAGTCACTCAAGTCAAATTATTTTTCGGAATCAGAGTTTTACACAAGCGTGAGAGTGAGTGCGAGTTCCTGAGCAGCGCGAGCAAAGCGCGCGCCCCGCTGTGGAGGAGCCACTGCGCGTCCCTGCTGGTTCCTGCAGCAACTGCTTTAAGTTAAGCAAACTGCTGTACTTTGCAGCATCTCCCATTGTATGGATGCGTTTTTGTAAAGATGTAAACAAAAAAATGATGTTATGGCCAGAAACCAACAGCGACTCAAAACACAGGCGCTGGTGTTCCAGCCACAGAAATACATACTCATGGAGAGGAGAGCTGTTGGAGCAAAGCGTGCATCCCGCGGCAGCAGCCGCCACTGTGCTTGCTTCTCGCTTCCGCTGCAATATTCCATGGGAGTAAACTTTTACACCCAAACTTTTTTTAAAAGGTGGGACATACACCCACCGTTAGCCATTTGCAGGCTTCGATTTTGAAAGGACACACACAAAAGCCAATCCAAAGCATGGGAGGAGTCTGACCCCACAAAGTACATGCAACAGATCAGCTGACAGCGCAAGCACTGTCTAGGCTCGAACTAAAAAAACTACTGTTATATGTTCGCAATATATCCTTTTAATGTGGTGAACACCAAATCCTGGAATGTGTTTTCTGTCCTTGTATAATTTGTATTATGGACTTTTATGACAAATTGAAAATGTATCCTTTCGATATATTCATGAACACCAAATATCACTTGTTTTTGTTTTGGGGTGCACATACTATTGTGTACATCGTAAATATGGCTACAATGCAGTAACAGAGCACTTCTGCTCTTATAACCCACCTAACTGCCTTCCTGATCCTTCGGTGACTCTATGCTTGCCTTTGTCGTTTCACATCGCTCCGCTGCCTTTGTCTAGGTTTGTGCTGTAGAAGTATCATATACAATACATACATACGTGGCCAAAACCAACCAACACATCTCTGCTGCTCAAAAAAGCGAAGTAACAAACATGGTTCTTTGGACATATTGCAAAAAACATTAAATTACTGATCGCACTATCCACAGCATAGAGAGGTAATAACGCGTACATAGAGGGTGTAGAGAAATTCCTATTAGATCTCAGGCAGATCCCCTTTACAGCTGCTGCTCTTCCAGGTAGTTTGATTTCCTCTCTCGGTGGAATGGATCGCGCCTGCTAAGGACAATTTTTCCTGAGCCGAGAGGCGCTATGTTTGTAGATTTTCAATCATGGATCTCCTGACTGATGCTTGATTGGTTTTAAAGCCAGGTCAATGCATCGTGGCAACAATCTACTTGCACCGTAAGTGTGATCGGGGTGCATCAGTGGGACCAGACTGTAGGGTCCTTATTGAAGTGTATGACGTCACCGCTCTGAGTGGCAGCGCTACTAAGGTGCTTTGGATTCTCATTAGCTTTGCTAATGGACCTTGTTGCAGTTTTGGCTTCGTCTGCAGGAAACTGCTGACACTTTTATGATTAATTTTAGATGTTGTCCTCTCTGTAAAAATATTGCATGTGAAACCTTCGCAAGGCAGGGCTGAATGGCGATAGAAGTGTACAGTAGTATAAAGTGTACTCCTACGCAAAATGCAACCTTTTCCCCTGCTGCACATGTGCAGTTGAGAAAAAATTAACATTGTGAATATTCAACTTCGTTAAATTAATTTCACACGCACTATTTTGTTGTGGTGTGCATTTTCTGCATTTACCCTACATTAACCCCCCCCAGTCCCCCACACACACACACCTTCGGCCTCTAATTGTTCAGTTCCTTGTGGATCTAGTACCGTGGTACTCATAGTACGTCCCGCCTTCATTGGCGGCCCGCGGACCTTGCCTTGCAGTGTCTACGTTTCTAGTGAGGCCAGCAGTAAACACAGAAGATGACCGCAGGAGCATACCTAGTGATTACATATTAAATAGGTATTCACTACCTATGCTCCTGAGGCCATCTTCTGTGATTACTGCCGGCCTCTGTGACCTCACGGCACCATCGGAAAGCTTCCCAAAAGGCCCTTTAAAAGTCAGCTGTAAGCGTTTTCACAGCTGACTTTTAAAGGGCCTTTTGGGAAGCTTCCTGTTTGGACAAAGACAGATAGAGGCAGGGACAGATAGAGGCAGGGACAGATAGAGGCAGGGACAGATAGAGACAGAAGCAGATAGAGACAGAAACAGATAGAGACATAGACAGACAGAGACAGATAGAGACGGATAGACACAGAGACGGATAGACACAGAGACAGATAGACACAGAGACAGATAGACACAGAGACAGATAGACACAGAGACAGATAGACACAGAGACAGATAGACACAGAGACAGATAGACACAGAGACAGATAGAGACAGAGACAGATAGAGACAGAGACAGATAGAGACAGATAGAGATAGATAGAGACAGAGACAGATAGAGACAGAGACAGATAGAGACAGATAGAGATAGATAGAGACAGAGACAGATAGAGATAGATAGAGACAGAGATAGACACAGATAGAGACAGACAGAGACGGATAGGGACAGAGACAGATAGAGACAGAGATAGAGACAGATAGAGACAGAGACAGACAGAGAGAGAGATAGAGACAGACAGAGATAGAGACAGACAGAGATAGATAGAGACAGACAGAGAGAGACAGATAGAGACAGAGACGGATAGAGACAGACAGATAGAGACAGACAGATAGAGACAGAGACGGATAGAGACAGAGACGGATAGAGACAGACAGATAGAGACAGACAGATAGAGACAGAGACAGTTAGAGACAGAGAGAGACAGACAGATAGAGACAGGTAGAGACAGATAGAGACAGAGACAGATAGAGACAGAGACAGATACAGAGAGAGACAGATACAGAGAGAGACAGATACAGAGAGAGACAGAGAGAGAGATAGAGCCAGAGCCAGATAGAGACGGATAGGGACAGACAGATAGAGACAGACAGAGACGGATAGAGACAGACAGAGACAGACAGATAGAGACAGACAGAGACAGATAGAGACAGACAGATAGAGACAGACAGATAGAGACAGACAGATAGAGACAGACAGATAGAGACAGACAGATAGAGACAGAGAGAGACAGACAGAGAGACAGATCGAGATAGAGACAGAGAGACAGATCGAGATAGAGACAGAGAGACAGACAGACAGACAGATGGAGACAGAGACAGATGGAGACAGAGACAGATGGAGACAGAGACAGATAGAGACAGATGGAGACAGAGACAGATGGAGACAGAGACAGATGAGATAGATAGAGACAGATAGAGAGAGATAGAGACAGATAGAGGCAGATAGAGACAGAGACAGATAGAGACAGACGGATAGAGACAGAGAGAGAGAGAGAGAGAGATAGAGAGAAAGAGAGATAGATAGAGAAAGAGAGATAGATAGAGATAGATAGAGAGAGAGATAGAGAGAGAGTTAGATAGAGAGAGATAGAGATAGAGAGAGATAGATAGGAGAGATATATAGATATAGATAGAGAGATAGATAGAGAGATAGATAGATGTGTGTATGCCGGGTCTGGTGGCTCAGTGGACGAATGCATCTGCTGCAGGGGCCTGTGTTCAACCTCATGGTCACAGTTTTTTTTTGGCTCTAGCCCCGCCCCCCCACTGACCCCGCCCCCACCGGTGCGGCCCTCGGCCACAAACCACACTGTAAATTTGGCCCCCAAGAGAAAGTTTGTGAGTACCCAATTCTAGTACAATGGATATCTCGCACTATCGCTCACTCACAGAGGAATGCCGGGAGATTTGGGCTTAATACAATTCCCATCATTCGCCTCTTACAGACCTCACTTGGAGCAGAGCTGCCATGGGACAATGTGCAATGCTGGTGGGAGACGGAAATATTCTGTGCTGGCATTACCGGCCTTTATTACCGTGCTCATGGTCAGTGCGATACTCCGTTAATATATGAACTCTAAGTAAGGCCGAAAAGTCATATTGACAGCACTGACAGGGACGGGTCATTTAAGACCTGTATCTGTTTATGCACTTCTGGACCGATGTACGATGAGATGGAAGGTGATCTGCTGACGTCAGCAGGCCTGCGTCTTCACCTCTGTGGTTAACAGGAGGCAGGGATGGCGATTGCATGCGAGCAGGTAAAGCAGGTGCTACTAGGTGTCACCTTCAGAGGCCATCTTAGTGCACTAAATAGTATTGGGACGAAATTACTGCAAAAGCTTGACTAATTGCCCTTTAAAGTTCATGGACAGCCTGGAACTCTCATATTTCTTAAATGGTCCCTTATAGTAAAGCAATGCACACTGGAGGAATGAGTGTGCACGGATATGATAGGTATGGAGGGCGGGTCAGTAAGTGTGAGCACAGGAGCTCGCTAGAAGCCTGGTCCTCCCTTCTCCTGCAGATGTGAATCGGGATCCCGGAACAGCAGGATTTGAAAAAGCCACAGCAGGGGGTGTGTTAGATCTGGCATCTTTTGGCTTGTTCCCCTGTCTTTTTGCTTTCTGATCTCCTGGTTTTGATGCAGTTTTTGCTGGTTTAGTGTCTCTGCACACTTTCTCACTGCTGTTCAGTGTTAAAGTGCAAGTGCTCCTATTGCAAATTGTGTTATGGATTGATGTTTCCATGATTGGCATATTTGATTTACTAGTAAGTCCCTAGTAAAGTGCACTGAGGGTGCCAGGGCCTGTAAATCAAATGCTGCTAGTGGGCCTGCAGCACTGATTGTGCCACCCACACAAGCAGCCCTGTAAAGGGTTCTCAGACCTGCCACGGCAGTGTCTGCGCGCAGTTTGTAACTGCCATGTGGACCTGGCAAGTGCACACACTTGCCAGGCCCTAATCCTCCCTTTTCTTACATATAAGTCACCCCTAAGATAGGCCCATGGTACCCCTGTGGGCAGGGTGCAGTGTATGTGAAAGGTAGGACAGGTACTGGTGTGTTTACCATGCCCTGGTAGTGAATTACAGTGTATTTCGTTTTTCACTATGGAAAGGTTATCTGTCCCATAGGATAGAATGGGAGATTACTTATAACACCTTATAAACTAATCTTCCCATTGGGACAAGATAGAGAAAAGGGGTTTAGTATGCCTGAACTCAGAATAAAAAAATGCATCTTTTAGTAAAGATGATTTTTATGTTCTGTGTTTGAAAATACCACTTTTAGAAAGTAGGTATTTTCTTGCTTAGCCATCTGTGTCCCTCTGCTGGGTTTGTGGATTGACTGTCTGGCTTTGGAGTGACAGGGGCTGGGGATGTGCATTCTCTTCAGACAGCCACTGAGGTGGTCGAGGTGTGTCCTGCCTTTCCTGGATGAGTCAGGGCTGGGCTGAATAGACCTGGGCTGCATTTAGAGTAGTGGGAGGAGACTTCTTTGCACCTGAATGGGCCTGGTCTGCCTTGGACAATGCTGTCTCCACCTCCTGCCTGGAAGCCGGGCCGGAGAGGACAGAACTGGTGTGGGCTGGGCACAGACACTGTCTGCCCAAGAGAAGAAAGAGAAACTGAGTATAAATATTGGGGCCCAAACCCCAGAACTTTAGAACTCGCTGGAATCAAGGAACCTGCCAAGAAGTAGAGCTGGAAGAACTGCCAGGAGGAGTACTGCCCCTTTGCTGTGTTGTTGCTTTGTTGGGTTGGCCTGCAGTTGCTGCTTCTGCTTTGGGCAGTGAAAGGACTGGACTGAACTTTCTTTACTTGTGCTGAGTATCTCCAAGGGCTTGAAGTAGAGCATGCCTCCTGTTCTGAAGTCTCAGGGACCGCGAAGACTTCACCGACCTCTGGGTACCGCCTCTGGAACCGTGGTTTCAGTTGCCACAGAGGGGGGAAAGCAACTGACTCCGTTGCTGGCTCTGTGTCCTGAAGGCACTGCATAGGGCACCGCCGCATCTTGCATGACAACCCTGGCCTCACCGACGATGATGACCGCCACCATTGAGCCGCTGCTTGCACCGTGACCTGTGGGCAATGAACTCCGCACCGCCTCGCTTCACTTCCCCGCCCTGGTCTCACCGACGCCGTCACTGCCTGCTGACTTCGACACACGTGACTGCACCGTGGCTGCGGGCACCGCTCATAAGTCTCACCACGCACCGCCTCGTCCCACACCGCAGTCCGGACCGACTGACGCCAGCTCCCCGCAACCGCTCTGTTGCCTGCACCGTGATCTGTCAGCACGCCACAAGCACCGCCTTCACTCCGCACCGCAGCCCTGGTCTCACTGACGCCGCTGGATGACCGCCACTAAGCCGCTGCCTGCACCGCGACTTGAGGGCACTGCATGTCTCACCACTACGTTTCGCAGCGCAACCGCGACTGCTGCCACGACCGGCCCGCATCGTGATCGCCCGCAACAAAAAGGTTATGTTTACAAGTCTGCCGACGCTCTGACCGACGCGGTCAGACAGAACTGTTGGATTCTGTTGTTCTCAGCACTGCGGTAGCACCGAACGGAGCTACCAACTTCGAGGCACTGCATTTTAAATGTTATTCTTGCAAAGTGCATATTTTTAAATATTGGATTTTGTATCGTTTTGGTCTTGTTTTGAATATATAAAGTATTGGATATTTTTCTAAACTGGTGTGGTGTCCTTTTGTAGTGTTTTCACTGTATTATTGTTGGTTATGTGCAAATGCTTTACACACTGCCTCTGAGATAAGCCTGACTGCTCGTGCCAAGCTACCAAGGGGGTGAGCAGGGGTTATTTCAGTAGAGTATCCCCCTTAACCTAGAAGGAAGGGTCCCTACTTGAACAAAGGTGCAAACCAATGCAAAATAGAGACCCCCATTTCTAACAGGGTGCATGTCCCCTCTCTAGTATACAGCCAAATGTTTATTAATCTGATGCTAGGTCTTTAAACGACTTATTTATATCTGTGTTTGGTTTTTGTTCATGTCTCAGGGTCATATTTTCCATTTTCCACAGATTGATTGTTTGTGAAGAGTGGTGGACTTGAGTATAGGCAGAATTATTATCACGAATTAGGGCAGAGCACACAGGATAAGGGAATGTGCTCTGGTATGCCCACTCCCTACCTGAAAGATCTGTGTATTTCTTTTTTCGGTTTCTGGTTTTAAAAATACTAACTTATCAGAAAGGACTTTAATTAGTGGTGGGCGAGCCAACAAATTAACAGGGCGAGCCGAGCCAAGGGTCTGGCTTGACTCCTGGAGCCAGTGCATGAACCGAGCCCTGAAAATATTTCCCATGTAAATCATACAACAAACATCATGTAAATTATTATAAAGTCTCTTCAAAATTCAAAAAAGTGTATGTCTTTAACATGTGGAAGTTTTGACATTAATACATCAAATTATAGCATTTCACTGAGAAGTACTTATTAAAAGTGATAGTTTTTAAACGTGAACCTAGAAACATTCCTGCCTGGCAACAGTGTCACCAGTGAACTAAGAGGCAAGAGAGTTGTACTGTGAACCTTGTACGTGACCCAGTTTGCTATAAACAGACCAACATTATAGTCCATTAAATCAAACACAGTAGGTTTTTTGTACAGCAGATATGCTGAACTCAGTATTTGAAGGTGCTTTCAATAGCTATAGTGAAGAAAAAAGAGGAATGATAAAATAAAATATTTGCCTAAGATCACACAGTTTTGTTAGGGGGGAAGCCATAATTAATCCAGGGTTTTCTGGTTTAACTTTGTACAAATCAGCCACAAAATGGATATCTGTTTGTCTCTCCTTTTTACCTGAAAAAAAGTTAATGCTTTGTTTTTACCTTTTTGTGCATGAAGGTAGAGCGAGTGTGGCAGGCAGAAGCCATATGAAAGCTCAGCTTGTTATGGGATCAGCCAGAGCCAGGCTTCACGCTTGATCGTGGTTCGAGCTTTCACAGACTCGTTCAACTTTAGCTTTAATATTGCAACCGCTTATTTCAACAAAGCTAGTTTCTTAATTTACGAGTCTGTTACTATGAGGGAATAATGTGATGACTCCTGTATGTACCTTTCCTGACAATGCACGGATGATCGTTTTTTAGGTGGATGAAAAGACCTCGATGTGGAGTTCCTGATCACCCCAATTTGAGTCATAGACGAAGGAATAAACGCTATGCACTAACCGGGCAGAAGTGGAGGCAGAGGCACATCACATACAGGTACTGTAACTATATAAAAATGCATAATACATTGGAGCCTCCAATCCCTGTATATTAACCTGTCACTAATTTCCTTACTACAGTCAAGTTGTGATGTCTCCTGCCACCTGTATCAACTAAATGACGTAGCTGTTCAACTGTAATAACTTATTTTTGCATGCATAAGGTCATTACATGAAAGTTAGAATCTCTGCATATTTCTACACATTCTGGGCTACAGAATGTTTTTAATCCCACTTACTTTAAATTAAATTTTAATATAGTTTTTCAGTAAATTACTAACTGCTTTTTGGTGTGTTTAATTTCACACTACAGCTTCCACTTTGATTCTTCAGGACTGCAATCATTCTACCTCTAAGTGGTTTGTGGGAAGGGTGATGCATTGGCAATGTATTATAAGAAATAAAATACCCTCAGACATATATTAAAAGGATATTGAACAGCGCCTCTACCCTCAACCAAGAGCACAGGTCCATATCAACAGGACTTAGTCGGATCTCTTCCCTGTTCAACGGGGCAACAGGCAAGGTTTCCCATTGTCCCTTTTCCTGTTCACTCTGTCCATAGAACCCTTGCCGGTCTGCTTCAACGCCCAGGTGTGGGTACTTGACTGGGGGCTGGCTATGGAGGACCGTATCGCATTATACGTGGATGATATCCTGCTCTTTCGGTCCAGATGCTCTATGTCGGGACCCCGCCTTCTACATATGCTGACCATGTACCTGGGCATCAGGCTTAAGGGTCAAGGGTCAATTGGGATAAGCCTCTTTGTGTTCCTCTGAAGGGGGATGAAAGTACTGTGAATTGGAAATCCCGACTCCCAATTACAAGACTCAGTTTCCCGTACTTGGGAGTCCATATAGCCTTGGAGCTGCACCTTACATGGTCTCTAAATTTGTATCCACTTATGTCTAATCTTATGCAGTCGCTGTCCTCCTGGGCGCTGTCCTCCTGGGCTAAGCTCCCACTTAACATAATAGGCAGGGTTGCCTTATTCCAAATGATTTTACTTCCACATATACTATATATAACCCAAAATGTTGCCCTATAGATCCACCAACGATGGTTCCAAACACTATTCACTAAAATCAGAGCGTTCTTATAAGCCAGTTGTCCGTCTCAGATAGCGTTTGGTAAATGCACCCGGTCGACATTCGATGGAGGACTGGCAATGGCACATATTCAACTTTATTATTGGGCCACTCACCTAATAATGATAAATGATTTTTTTAGTGGGGGTTAGAATGCTCCGGCATACCGCCTTGAACTTGGAAGGATGGGGTTGGTGACCCTTATGGGCTACCCATATGGTGACGGCATTCCTCGGAATGTGCTGGAGATTACTCAAATCGTGTTACAGTCATGGTGGAATGATCTGCAGCGGACAGGCTGGGACCGCAGGATTCCCCTTGAGATCCCCCTTGTGGAGGGGAAGATAATTCGCCATATGGCAAAGCTGGAGGCAGGTGGGACCTCATTGGCATTTCGGTCTTGAGAGATATATGGCAGGGTTCCCATATTAAATCTTTTCAGGAGCTCCAGGTAGAATTTTCACTGCACAATTCTCAATTCTGTTGGTACCTACAGATCAGGCATGCATTTTCTCCTCACTGTACAACCGTGGTTGATGTGCCTGATTTCAACCCCGGGGGTAAAACATCTAATGGCCCCCATGTCAGAGAAAGGGATTTTGCAGGTCTACAAATCACTGGTTATACATGCTGTCCCTTCCCTGGATTGTCTCAGAGCTCGTTGGGAGACCTGGGTGGGTTCATTGGATGATCTTGATTGGAGGTATGCATGCATGTACCCCAGAACCATGGTTATCCCCTCTATGCTGCAGCTAATACAGTATAATTTCCTGCTTATGACTTACCTTACACCAGTCAGATTGCGTTGGGAAAACAAATTGGCGACCCCCTTGTGCATACGTTGCCAAGCTGAGGAACATTTCTTTCATGTAGTCTAGGAATGCCCGCCGATCCAACATTAATGGGGATAGATATTTTCAATCCTTGCTCGTGTGTTGGCCAACCCAGTGGAGGTTTCCCCCGTAGTTGCACTGCTGGGTATTGTTGATGATTTCAGAGGCTCCCAAGGGGGACCACACTCTATTGGGCATTGAAACAGTCTTGGCCAAAAGGGAACTGGCAAAGCACTGGAGCTCCCCGTTGGTTTCTCCTCTATTGAACTGGCGGACCGCCATGGTCTGGTGTACCAAACTGGAAGAGACAATATGTCAGTCTAGGGGATGCCCTCGGAAGCATGCCAAGGTGTGGGGGGAATGGTGGGAGTATGAGTCTTTGAGATGTTCAGTTGTGGGTCATCTCCTGGTCTTTAATGCCTTGTGTTGTGGCTATGTCTTGTGTGTGCTCAGAAAACCAATAAAATCTGATTATCAAAAGAATATTGGAAGTCACCATGAACTTCAATGAACGTATAAAGGAACTTGGCATTTAGTCACATCACTCTATATGCTCAGGGAACTACTTGCTGACTTGCAATATCCTTTTAATGTACAGCATGAGGTACTCTATTCCATATATAAAGAGATACCCCAATGATGGGCTCTTTTTATACAGTATTGCATTTGATCTCATGTGCTGGAGTCCATTATGGTCCTAAACTATACATGCAATGAAGAGAACAGTGACAATGGCGGAGCCTGCATTTAAACTCAAACCATTCATTGTGAACGGTATTGATGAAAAATGAACAAATTATCGAGTTTTAACTCCACACGTACCTTCACAATATATATTTTAAAGAGAAGTAGATTTGGAGCTAAGAAAAATAAATCTTTCCTAATGGTGAACGATAAGCATGCATTAGGAGGAAAAGGAATACTAGTCAGGGACCAGGAGAGACGCTGGTTCAGAGGCAGGCTCTGTTCATTTGTAGGCCACTGTAAGAGTCAGGGATTCTAAAATGTGATGATACAACAACAAATAAAGATCACAGCACTGAAAACAATGTGAATTCATCAAAATAATAATCTATGGAAAAATACCAATAAAAAGCCTAAAGTAGAAATGTAAGGGAGGATTAAGGAGCAGACTCCTAACTAGTTTATAAAATGAACAAGCATTTTACTGCCGGGGTCACAGGGAGTACAGATTTATGCTAAAGCTTGTAAAATAAAAGTCTCAACACGTAATGTTCACACACAAACACAACTGACATAAAAAGCTGTTTTTTACTATTATCAGCGTAGCTTTCATGACTTACTGTTGTACATTTCTCCCACACAGCTGTTGGGCATGAAAAATGTAACACTTGGTTAAGATGGACTACTCACAGACCAAATCAAGGTGCTGCAAGTTGTAGACCCCATGGTCCCCTTCCCCTTTTACGTGGCTGAGAAACACAAAATATGTTCTAGTAAAATGATCTGTAAATTCCCTGACTTCATGAGATCACTTTGAGTTCAGCCACGATATCCAATTCATCACTCACAAGATACGCAAGATAATTTCCAAAGGCAAATCATTCTCTGCAGGTCACACAAACAGTAGTGAAGAATCTGAATCTTTATTTGAATTCAAATTCTAAATCAATACCTTTGTTGTATCATATGGCGATTGTTGGTGGGCTTAGTTAAAACGTCCAACAAGATTAACCACAATTTTCCACTGGCTAGCGAAGGCCCAATTGAAATGTATCCAACCAAACTAAGCAGCTTGGGATAATTAAGGCCACACAGCCCAGATAGTCACTCAGGTGTGTAAGTACCAAAGTAGTGTCAAGAAAAACTGTTGCCCACCTCCAAGGTCTGCTGCTTACAGACCATACAATAATACGGAAAATACAAAAACAGAGAGGCAACACAAATATCCAATTCAACCAGCAAGAACACATAATCTTGAGACTTCGGGTGAAGTTTAAATTCTTCTTTATTAGCTTCAACCAGACAAACAAGCAGCCAACGCGTTTCTCCCTAAACAGGGCTTAATCAGGGCTATCACAACACCACCAACAGGTACTTATTTTGGTGTAGATAGTTGCTCGGTAAACGATGTCCCGCTCCAAATAAGTAGTCTTATAATCAAACTGTCAGGAAATCCGTAGAAGGTCTGAAAAACGCTCAAGTCAAATGGTGACAAGAAGATGTCCTGGGTGACGTCGTCTAAAAGTTAAGTCCCGTGAGACACATGTGTGGACACTCAGTACTTCCCCACAAATGGGAGTCGTAGAAAGTTGCTGGTGTATGCCGTGTTCGGCTTAGATTTCGTTTCACGTAATCCGGTGAGGAGTCGTCAGTCCAACTGATCTCCTGACAGTTTGAGTATAAGACTACTTATTTCGAGTGGGACATTGTTTACGTGTTGGCTGCTTGTTCTTCCCCGCCGGTGCCTCACGGTGGACCACTAAAAAACTTAGGGATATGGTTCGACAACAAGCTGTCCTTTGGGCCTCAAATTAAAAGGCTGTCGGGAACATGTTTTGGGATTTTGAAAGCGCTAAAGAAATTTTTACCGCTGCTACCTGTACATGCTAGGAAAACGGTCATCCAAGCCTTGATTATGTCTCGCATTGACTATGCCAATGCGTTATATGCCGGCTTGCCAGGATATCTCCTCAATAAACTCCAGGTGATCCAGAATGCGGCAGCTGGTTGCTACTCAACCTCCCTAAGAGGGCTAATGTCATGCTGCATCTCCGGGACCTTCACTGGTTGCCCGTGAAAGAAAGAGTGAAGTTTAAGACCCTGGTGATGGTACATTCCGCCTTATACGGTAATGGACCTTCTTACTTGAGATCAGGATTCAGCTTCAACATTCCGTCTAGGCAACCGCGATCCTCAAATAAGCTGCTGGTTTGCACTCCTAGGATCCTCAGACAGACAGCCAGCGGCAGATCACTGACCAGGTTGCGTGCGGTGGATCGTAAGTCAGTCTCCCGATTGACTTACGAGCTGTGAGTGATTCGGGGCTATTTTGAAAGAAGCTGAAAACATGGCTCTTCAAATAAATTGTGCCTGCTCCTCCTAACCGTTCAGTAGGGAAGGTGCCGGGATACTCCTTGGAGTAGCTGTGCGCTTTATAAGTGCTGTTAATAATAATAATAATACCTCCTTATACCAAATTAGCACGAGTTCCACAACATAATGAATTTCCCTACTTTCCCTGCATAAATATACTGCATTACAATACAATCTGACACATTTTCAAGACACTTTCATTAAAGTACAGCATACATAGCATAATACTTTAATAAAATATGAATCAATGATGCAAATGATTGAAACAACATTTTAAATAATATGAGAGTAAATGCATTGATAACATTTTTCTAGATGGAAATGAAGTAAAAGTTACATTTTTCTGCAAGGCACAGACAGGGCGCTATACACAAATTATTGGGATCATTTTTTGTTCATATTAATATGTGATTAGTCTGAGAACTTTCTTAATATGTGTTGAACTTGTATCTTAAGTGTACAGAGCCTGCAATATGACAGGTGGGCGCACGTTGATGACGAGGAGGCATGACAGAAGTTTAAGCATGGCCTGAGTCAAACATTTCATGTGGGTTCTACATAACATTAGCACCTGATTCCAAATGTTAAAACAAATCTTTCAAGGAAAGAGAAACTCTTCAGCTCCAGAATTAAGCACCGTAGTTGTATGCCATGCTAGAAGCCTCATAATTAATAAACAGTGCAGTCTTGATTCAAAATCAACATCCTGTTCTTGGACACCACAGGACTGAGTGAGCCCACAGCTCAGCTCCATAGGCTGTCGTGAAGGCGATGGAAGGCTTCAGGCCTGAATACCTTCCTTCTCACTGCTCTTTTCCCCATGGTTGGATGCCTCTAATCTGCTTGGTCAGTGGACCGGTATCAATGTCACCCTCTCTCATGAAAGTAGGCTGCAAATTCTGTCAGCGTCCCAGGAAGGGCTCTCTGCAAATGTGCAAGTGTGATATGTGGGCTGCCCTTCAGGAATGAGGTCTATACGGAATGAGGTGTGACATGGGCTCCGGCCTATAGAAACATTTTGATTTCTGCTGAAATGCTGGAACTGACAATTTGTGACTCTCACCACGATATCCAATCTGATCTTGATTCTATTTGTTTTCTTCTAAGGGTCCAATACCTGCCTATAAGTCAGCTGCTCACCCAATCCACATGTCTTTGAGAGAGGTCTTGTATGTTTTCATCTAAACTCTATTGCTTAAAAAATATATTAACACATCTCTATAAATCCTCATAGAATATTGCTCATTAGCATGGTACTTATGTATCTACATGTCCTAAAATTTGTATAACGTAGTCCGTGATGCATAGCCACGGAGAGGTGGACACGCAGCTTATATCCTCAGTACAAATCATGATCTACAGTGAAGTAGAAAGTTCAGTGGGTGATAGCGTACTGTCATGTCAATGGGTAAAGTTGTCTGAACAGGAGTGTCTTCAGGTCTTTACTGATTTATTGGAGGGTTGGAGCAGTTGTGATGTTGATTGGAATCTTGATCTTCTTTCAGATCCTTGGTGTGGATATGTTTTTTGTTTTGTGTTGTATTGAATAATATTGGTGTATGCAAACGAATAGCACTTTTCTGCCAGTTAGAGGCTCAAACCACTTTACATTTCTTAGTTTCCTGACTCCTTGTGTGGGGCTGTCATTAGAAACAAGCACATTCAAGGATGTCATTTTGGACAGTTTAGACCTCTATTCCGAGACTCAAAGGCTGTGTTGACCATAAAGGTTTTTTTCTTAAGTTTCTATACACCCCCATAATTAAGAATTTTTGGAGCGCTATTAACTCCAGATTTGGTAACCAGATGCCAAATAAAGTTCTTGGTTTAACTCAGAAAATGTGGATTTCTACAACCACTAGGACAAAAGATATTTTTTTCTTCTCACAAGAGTGTCTCAGGAACACAAACATCATATGTCCAATCACCTAATTTCACAGCCATCAAACAATGATGTCAGCGTCATTAGGTCGAGCCTCGAGTAGCGCGCAAGCGCTGCTCTGCGAGACTTTAAGTTAGGGGGTTTCGAAAGCTGACCAGACCCTCGTGCGTCATGGCCTTTTCCCTGCGGTTACGCGCGCGGCAGACATCTGTTTACAATTATCGTGCCCAGACGCGGGCGCGATAATTGGAAACACATGCCGGCCGTGCGGGGAAAAGGCCATGACGCACGAGCGTCTGGTCAGCTTTCAAAAGCCCAGGCTGCCGCGCTCGCTCGCCCCCCGCTCCTCTCTTGTGTAGTTGTTGCTTTCAGCACTCTGTACCATCGCTACACACAGATTTGCATCCATCCCATTTCTTCTTTTCTTCACAGAATGCAACGTGGCACAATTATCCGTGTGCACGCGTTTTTATTTGTGCGCATGCGCTTTTCATTATAACTCGAAACGCCACGAAATGAAGTCGCAGCCGTGTATTTTAGTGGGTGGTGAACGCGTTGTGTTTCATGTGCCACCCAGAAGTGTGTTTATAAGGCATACGCTGCCTTCCAGGTGCTGAACTGAAACCTTAGAAGGCATCACACACTTCCATAAACACAGGTGTGCCGGGTGCACGCACACTGAAGGGCCGTCAAACGTGAATCCGTAACGTGCAAACTTCACAGGGCTTATCGCTTATCCTTTCATTGGACCCGGTTACTGAAGTTGTGGAGAAAATCAGTTTCCCAGTAGATCGTTAGCACTGAGCGCGGAAGAGTAACGGCAAGGAAGGTAAGAGATAAGTGGAGGGACGTGGCATTTTAACTTATGTATTCTGTCCCTGTCATAGTAATAACTGGCCGTATTACGTCGTCGCTGCAATCCTCGACCCCACATTAAATACCCAACGAACAATGAGTGCCCTCAGTGTATGTAATTCCTTGTTGTATGTAGCGCTTGCAGTCCCACATATTCCCTTCTTGGCGCTGTAAATTATAGATCGGGTCAATGCCCAACTCACCGGTTCTCATGTTACGTACACGAGAAGAGTGGACAGAGTTTGCCCCACGGGGAGTCCAGGCAGTGACTTGCAGCTTGCATGTAGGTCTTCGCTACAGGCGCACGTTAGCCCACTGAGGTATCATAAATTGGTGTTGGGAAAATATTTAATTATTTCATCTAGCAAGACAGCGACATCTCGTGAGTAAATTATTGTGAGGCTGGTGAGGGACAAACCCAAACTCTGAACATCATCAACGCTGTGAAATGGGCAGGAGTCCTCCTGACACCCCAGCTCCTGCCTCCTATTGCCCTAACAGTGGTTTGTGGGGTAAAGCGCCCCCGCGAGCAGCTAGATTTATATATGCAGGGGTTCTGCACTAACTCTGATATAGAGTGCCTCCTAAGTTCTGTCCTCTCCCTGGAAGGGCAGAATATCCCCAAAATATCTGCTGAATCACTGAATGTGTAGGCTGGATAATATGCCGAGTCTTGATAAAATGTACAGCCTTTCATCCTTCTGCGATAAAACAAGTGCCACTGTTTGTAATAGGAGCACCGTGCCATTTACAGAGCGAATAGAACAAATTAGTTATTTTATTTATTGTATCTTTATGTCCCGGGATGGGACCAAAAAGTAGGGGCACATTTAGGGGGACTAAATACATTAGTTAAAAAAAAATTTAAAAAAAACTCTCCGCCCCCTTTACAGCACAGCTTCTGGAACGGCGGGAGACGGTGATAGACCAGATGAGAGAGAGGCAGAGTGAGTGAGAGATTGTAAAAGGTTTAACGTTAATGCAGGTTGCAGAGCTAGAATTTCTGCATAGATGAATCTCAGACAAAAATAAAAATGTCTAATGGGAACCTGCATTCTAAAAATTCAGGCAGCAGCATCATACAATGGGCAACGCTCAGGACTGGTCCCAAATTGCTGCTGATGCATGAAGTAATTCTGAGACATTCAGACCTATTTTTACCAATTCTTTAAGATATACATGCAGCAGCGCTTAATTTGTAAAAAAAATAAAATAAAGTGCCACGGTTCTCGTCAGGAGGCCACTGACACTTCTACCACACATTGCCCTGCTATGCTGCCAGTGATAGTAACAACACAAGTACTAACCATCACACCCCTACAAGTGTGACTGTTCGGACTATTCCAGGCCCCCACAGCTATAACAAGCATTGGCATAGCCAATAGGTCTCGCCTTTGGGACCTTATAAGTGTTTAACCATGCAACAGCTAATGTTGTTGCCCCAAGGATATTGTGCTGCATAACTAAATACTTATAAGGTCCCAAAAGCGAGACCTATTGGCTATGCCAATGCTTGTTTTATTTGGTGCTAAAACCCCAAATTACTGATTTTCTTCACAGACTCCTGCGTGATTTTAGAGCCTCAGATTTAAAAGTCACTCACAGTATCTGAGACACTGCAGACCATAAGGACTCTGGTTTCAGAAGACACAATAATTGTTAATTATATCAGCTATTGTTGCTCAAGGTTATGTGAAGTAGCTTAGGTACATTTTGCCTTCAAAAAAACAGACATGGACATACATTTGGCTACATTTTAATTACATTTCATCTTTGGAGCTGCACAAAATCTTCAAAATTAATCATTAATAATTTCAGGATTAAATGTTTTTTTTATAGAAAGTCAAATTAGGAGTTGGTTCACATCATTGTTGTGTTTTATACTCCCATTCACAGGAAAGCTTCAACCCAGAAGGAAAATCCTACAGTGAGTCAGTCAGTCACAAAAACTCTATTCGGACAATTGCGGCCATAAAAGTACAGATGATAAAAAACATTTCATAAATACATAGAGCAGCGTTTCGAGGTTGAGGACACATCCGCGGACAATACAGTTAGTTTCAAGGTTGACACTACATATAGGGTACATACCAATGATAAGATGCAAAAAACATATATAAAAAAGGACCAATGGGTCTCAGACTAAAGATTAAAAAGTTTAAAAAAAGGAGGTGCGATCCTAACATGCAAATATGACAAGGGTGGGGTAGTTATGTTGAGCCATATTTGTTTTTAACTCAAGTGAAAGGTGGACACAATTTCCCACTACCATGCAAATATTCTCATTCCCCAGCCTTTGCAATTGCTCAAAAGCCTCCTTATGGGAGTTTGTATTAAAGGAACGAAAAATAGGGCACAGAAATCGCTTCCTAGCATGAGCATACAGAGTGTAAAATATTATAAAGTGCTATGTGCTTTGATTGGCAGTGCTATTGCATTAACATCTAGGCAGTGGTTCTCCCCAGACTACATTCCTCGGAAAAGCAACTATCAGGTGCAATAGACTAAATCGTAGTCTTGTTAAATAAAACCTGAGGTTCCCATTCGGAAACCAGGAGACATAAGGCTCACACCCCTGTGTCAAATTGATTGGATTATAAATGCGGCTTACAAGCAGATTATCAAAGGCCACCTGGTAGGCTCTGCCTTGCCTATACCGAAATGCCTCCTTTATACTGGGGATACCCCTGGAGTCAGTTCTTGCTGGGTTTTCGCATACTCCTGCAGGCCCAACTCTAGGAATTATTTTTTTATAAATTTAATCCAGGGTATATTGAGAGCATTGTCAGAGAAAGACAATCTTCCAGTACTTCCTTAGAGAGTTGGACATTAGGGTTCCCCCAAATCCTCAGCCATAAGAGTTGTGCCAGCTTTATCCTGTCACCTACAGGTGTTAGGCCCAACTCCGACAGGCACTTAAAGGCAGGACATGATTTGGGAACGGCCAATAGCCTACAAACAAACCTATTTTCTACCTGCTGAATTGGCCCAGGACCTTTATATCCCCAGACTCCTGCCCCATAAAATGCCACCGAAACACTTTTACTCCGATAAATCTCCGTCAGTTCATTGATCGGTTTGTGGCCCAGTCTTCTCGCAAATGAGAACACCGCCTCCTTAGCTCTTTGAGAATGAGCAGCCCTGAATTGATGTAGGCTCTACCCACTGGCGTAACGAAAGTTTAAGGGGCCCCCCTGCAATGTACACGGAGGGGCCCCCGCTCCGGATTTAATACGGAGCGCTCAGGCCCAAGTACTGTGCTGAGGGGGCCCCCTGCAGCTCAGGGGCCCCCCCGCACCGCGGGAGATGCGGGGGCCTGTGTTACGCCCCTGGCTCTACCAGGTTAGGTTTTGATCAAAAGAAAGCCCCAGATAATTAAAACACTTCACTCTATAAATTCATGCCCCCCTCCCCCAAGAAGAAAGTCCTAGTTTTCACATTTCTAGGGCCTAAGCTCTTTATAAAAGATTTTTGTAAGTTTGTTTTAAGATCGAGGCCCCCCATAAAGTTATAAAATCCATCTAAAAGAAGCTGGAGACCCAGTCCTTGCCATTAATACAGCGTCATATGCATACAGCAGCACGGGTAAGGCTCTTCCCTTAATTCTAGGGAGATCCTTCCCTATCCTAGTCAGGTGGGATTCTAAGTCATTGATATAGATGAGGAACAGAAGAGAAGCCAAGACACACCCTTGTCTCACCCCTAAGTGTGACCTGATGGTTTTTGTAAGTTCCCCATCTACAGTGACAATCAAAGAAGCACCACCTCAACACAGTAGTTTAAGTTACTCAACTGGTTCCCGCACCCAAGGAAGTCCCAGCACTGATGCTTATGATGGTCTCAGTTCCTTATTTGTCACCCCCTTCAGTCTCTCCAAAAAATACTTGACTTCATCACTTTGGAAGAACAATTATTTTCAGCTGTACTGAGGATACCATGGACACCTTGATGTCTTTTGCCAGAAGCGCTCCAAAGACGTCTGTAAGCGCTCGCTTCCTGACCAGGGTATTGGGGCACGCCTGTGAAAATGAGTAAATTATGTTTTTCAAACCCCAGTCTTCGCTCTCAGCACTGCTCTCAGGACAGACTCTCAACTCTTGGGAAATTGAAGACAGCCATCATTGTGCTGTCTTAAACTTCTGCCTTTTAATAATCTCTCCACATTGGTAGCCCAAATGCTTTGTGTATTTTACACATCGGGGTTCATCTTCTGAATGCCCCATCGTTCATTGCTGAATCTTTTCCAGCACTGAAATCAGAGAGCACTTCTCCGCTGTCATTAGAAGCCCTAACATCTTATGATGAGACTCCAGTTGCATGTTGTCAAATGCTTCACAGCTTTTTTCCAGAAGCACGAGTCCAGGTTTACCACACTGTTCAAACTCCACTATTTCCACTTGGACGTACTCTATTTGCCCCAGGGCTTCCAAATTCTGGATTGCAGCTGATGATAATGCACCCTGTTCCATTTGAACCACTCTACCAGCTAAGTCCTCTGGCGTTCCCTTTACCACTTGAATGGCAGCTTCTATTTGATAAGATGTTTGTTCAATCTTTTCGTGAAAGTCATGGATTGATTTCAAAAGAGTTTTCTCTGCTCTAATGAGGCCACCATCCTTTTGTGATGACTCCGATTTACTTTTGCTGCCTGCTGCTTTTGCTGTAGACTAGGAAGCAAATAAAATCCTCCTTCTTTCTCCTCTTGTTGGCCATTTCCATTCCCTGTTCATCAGTAGTTACAGAAATTCTCTATTAATATTGACTGCTTAGTCCTCTCTGGGGCAGCTAGGAAGGGTGGCGGTGTACCCATTTTGTCCTAAAAGAACACACACAGGCATTGTCTTCTGCGCAGAGCCACAAGCAGAATGCCCACTTACCAGTTGGTGGTACGAATGGGGCCTAATGTTCCAGAGGAGTCTGCTACCTGTCCTGTGGCTGCTGCTACCCACCGTTCTTCTCTGCCTCTCTGCAGGCCCTCCAAGGCCTTTGTGTTGGAACACGCTCTCGGTTCAGCTTCAGCTCACTGCGAGCCTAGCGATCCCCCTCCAGACCTTGTTCACTTACTGTATCCAGTACTACTTCACACACCTCCCTAATCTTTAAGAAGGAAGCACGTGGGGCCCGGCATCACTAGGCGCTATGTTCTAATGTCCAAAAGCTGCTGCTTTCGCACTTTTTTGGGGGGAGGGGCGTAACACTCCCAGGAGATGTCTGAGGTCGAATTTGTGCAGCAGACTGGATGTTGCTCGACTCACTTCCAAGTCCCTGGTACACTTGGATCCATACATTTCCTCAGAGGCAAAACAGCAGAGTCCTAGCTGGAGCACTGAGAAGACGCGGCCATCTTTAACCAGGCCATCTCTGCCCCTTATTGATCTTTTCATCACCCCCAGACAACTTGAGGTCAGTGCAAGACTACAAATGACACCAAGTTAACATGTTACTACACCCGTTTCGTTTCCCAAAATGACATGCACCTTCTAAAGCAATGGGTGCAAGCTCAAAATGAATCAGATTTCCAGTGATGTCATCAACTAATCCATTACAGGCTCATAATTATTGCAAAGAGGCACACATGAACACAAATGCAGTGCTCAAAACACGCTCCCTCGCTGGCACTGTTATATACGGAGCTCTGATCAGCTACTACGTTGCACTATGCCGTTCTCCAGTGAGGACCTGGTTAGCCCTGCAGCAAGAGGAGCAGGCAGCACGGCACAGAAGGGCAAGACCAATACAAGGGTGGCGGGTAGGGCCCAGCTACAAAGGACCAAGATAAATTCCTTAAATTTGTCGCTGTCTCAAGACCCTGAAAGCTAGTAGTCTGGACAGGACGCGCCACATCTTTTCTCTGTTACCTGAAATGACTTGGAGCCAAACCATACCATGCAGACTGTCATTCTCCCCCTTATCAAGTTGCCATCTGTGCTACATTTCTTTGCAACTGGCTTCTTCCAGAAAAGTGTGGGCCTAGTGGATGGGTTGGCACAACCTACTGTTTTCAAGATACTCAACCAAGTCATGAACGCTAAAGGCAAAGTTTGACAACATTGCGGGATTATCTAATGCATGTGGGTCTGTTGATTGCTAGCACACCATTGTGCCAAAAACACTATATTTAAGACAACAACATTATATATGGGTGTTCCACACCGTGAGATGGCACAGTGCTTGTGAAAGGGGGATCACAAGAAAACAATGTACAACATATAGTCAGTTAAAAGGGGGTAATTTGTCAACTCCTTGTTTTGCCCCATAACAGTCAATAGTGGTGCCAAGAACCCAAGAGCATATTTTCCAGAATGCGAAGAAAAAGTACTCCATCAATGTACATATGTTGCGGGATGCAGAGCTGTGCTTCATTCACTGCTGTGAGGAAATTCCCAGTTCCATTCATGACCCCTTGGCTCTGAGGAACAGCTTTATACTTTGCACAAGGAGACACACCAGCCACTCAGTACATGCCTACTATGTTAATGTATGAGTTTCAAAATAGTTCTGTGTATTCAGAATTTTATATTTGAGCCTTGAAGAAGCAATTATTTGTGAAACACGTGTTGCCTGTTATTAATTACCGTGAAGAATAGTGGTTGTCATGTGTTATTATGTATGAAGAATCATGTCAGACTGGACATTCATCTGTGACAATGCAAAGAAACTTCTCGAATTGAACATTCATCTGTGACAATAAAAATAACTTTCTATGAAATATTCTATTCACAGTCCAATGACTTTATATTGTCTCTCAGATAATCAGTTACGTCTTGTTGTTGATAACAACGTAACATAACATATGAAAACAAAATGTACAGTAGCATGTTGATGTCGGTAGACAGCACCATGACTCACAACACTTTTGTGAGAATCATTGACAGAAGCAGGAAACAATAAGTATTTAGCCATGCAGCACATTATCCTTGGTGCTGTGCCGCCATGAATTGAAGAGCTATATAATTACTGTACACTGGGTGATGCAGTCCTTAACTACTGTGAAATTTTAGGTACAATTTCTTTGAAGCATCATTTCACTGTGTTTATTATGAAAGTTATTAACTTTAGCCAAATTTAGATTGTTAGAAAGTGTTACATGTATATAGCGCTTACTACCCCTGACGAGGCGTTGATATTAATTTGAGATCTATTTTGATCGGTCAGCACCGGCTGCCTCTTAAACTGAGCTATATATTGTTAACCTAAAGACATGACCAATAAGAAGAACTGCTGACTTTCTTATACCTCCACCGCCAAAGGCATTTGAGGGCGGAAATTTACATGAAAAAGTAAAAGACTGCAACAAACAATTAGTTTACAGAGTGTCTGTATAAATAGAAATGTTCTTTTCTTTAGGAGTTGCTGCATGTATGAGGCAGAGTACATGTAAGGGTGGATGAAGCAGGCAGCGGAGAGCACAGATGCCTGAGCAGGCAGAGGGGCCAGAGGGCTGAGTAGGCAGAGTACATGTAAGGGTGGATGAAGTAGGCAGCAGAGAGGACAGAAGCCCGAGCAGGCAGAGGGCGTGAGCACGGAGCAGCCTGACAGGCACTCATTTGACTACTTAAGAAACGCATCTTCTGCTAAGTGTGAAGTGCAGATCAGAGGGCCTAGCCCTGTTGGCCAAAAAAGTGCGCAAGGGACCCCGTTGGCAAATGACGGCCACATTAAAACGGAAAAAGGCACGATGTCTGTCGCTGTTTAGGAAGGCCTTGTGTGCAGACCCACACGCAAGCACTCGCGAGATTAGCGCAGAGCTGCCTGTGGGAAGAGAAACGAGCAAGAATGCCTCGAGACCAGCACCACCTCGTGGGAGCCACAGACGGGCGATGCTGGGTGCCAGGAGAGAAGGGGTGGGATAGAAGGAAGGCTCAGAAGACAAGGGGCGAAGGAGAGATAAAAGGCAGGAGGGAAGAAACGTGAAGCAAGGCAGGAGAGAAAAGAAGCAGAAAAGAAGAGAGTACGGAGACTGAGTTAGGGAAAAATGAGTGCGAAAGAGGCATGTTAAAAATTGGGGGGGTGAAGAAGAGCTGGGAAAAGGGTTTAATCAATGAAGGTATGGAGGGAAAGAGGAATTTGGGGAAGGACGGAACAGAGTGATGGAGGCAAAGGAGATGAAAGAATGGACTCGAGAGAGACATTAAGGAGGAAATGATAGGAAGGATGCAGAATAAGAAGGGAGGAGAAGAGAGAGGGGTGAACGAAAACTTCTGGTTTGGAGAAGTGGGTGAATGACATGTATTGAAAGGTGGCCTTTTTATGCACACGGTGCAGCACTGTTTCTCTCATCAGGGTAAATCATCTTACAACTTCACCTGGGCACTTAGCAGCCATCCTGTGATGTGGAAGAAAACAAGCCCACGTTGGCAAGCGTGACCGTAAGTTTTTTTGGTCGGGTACCTCCTATCACTTACAATTTAAGAAGACCATCTGAGCCAGAACTGTTCCTTGTGCGCTGCCTGCCCTTCAATGGAAGCGAGGAGGGGCGCACTGCTCGGTATGTCCTGCTGGCCTGCCCTCCCTTTAAGAAGTCCCCAACAGTGGTGATGGCATCCACGGCCCTGACTTTTCGTGCACATATGTATGCAAACTCGATGCATCGAAGGACGCAAACTTTAAGCACAGTTGATCCAAACACAAAGCACCAGAGGACGTAAACGGCACCGGTTGATCCAGACACGAAGCACCGGTTGATCCAAGCTCGAACCGCTGGTCGATATAAGTTATTTGCACCAGTCGACATCACCTCGATGCACCAGTCTGCACACGCTGGAGCCTCCGATGGATACAAGTTACATGCCTAAGTTGAAACAAGCTCCATACGACTGTTGATACGAGTTATAGACATCAATTGACACAAGCTACATGCACCAGTTGATGTAAACTCGATTCACCAGTCGGCACAAGCCTCCGGTTCATGCAAGTTATTAGTTATATGTATTATAGGAATAAGCTCTATGCGTCAGTTGCCAAAAGCTTGGCGCAGTACTTCTGATCAACACGCACAGGGGGCTTTAATGTGTGCACTAAAAAGAAGTCACTCTTGGAAATAAATGACCTTTAGACAGTTTGCCGGCTGTTGTTGCTGTTGCAATAAATCATGGGAAGAGGCGGCAGCCTCCGTCTGTAACTGCCCTTGTTTCAGCCTCCAAATGCACCGGAGGCAAAGAGCTGCCCCGTGTTCCCTGGGTTGGCATAGCTGCACACTCCCCCCCGCACCCGGTTAATGTAAACATCTTGCACACGCAGTTTATAAACGCCACCATCCACGCACAGAGAAGATAAACCGAGGTAACCCGGGACAGACACTCGTACAGATGCGATCTGTCTGCCGGCACCGTGCTCAAGCGCGCGCGACAGTCTGGAGGACACGCGCATCCTCCCACCCCGAACCAAGTGCGCTGACACACCAGGGAATAGAAAACACAACTCAATGCGCTTCCTCCACAGCTCGAACGCGGCCCACAATACACAAGACACAAGAAACAGCTTTTTACAATCTGAAAATCTTGAAAGCAAGGATGAGCTGCATTTAAAGGGCACTGCATTTCTTCCCCTGCCAAAGCAAGGGATGTTTTACCACGGGGACCGCAACGCCCAGACTTCCCGCTATGCCAGATAATTCCAAAAGTTAAGCCCTCACCTCTTTTGGTTGGCGACGCTGTGCCTCAGGAGTTAAGAAGCCACCTCATTTCAGATGCTAATGTGCCTGTGCACGGATTCAAGGAGGCAGGCAGCCTGGCTAACATCACAGCACGGCGCGGCGAGCAGTAACGGATGGGTACCAGGCACCGAGAGCGCTCTCACTGTGCGTAAAGGGGTGGGTACAGGCGGGCTGCCAAGGCTCACTAGTGCGTCTTCCGAGGCTGATAAACAAGCACGGCCGAAGCGGACCGCGCTTGTGCAATTAAGTAAATAAACAAGCGCGGCCGAAGCGGACCGCGCTTGTGCATTTAAGTAAATAAGCAAGCACGGCCGAAGCGGACCGCGCTTGTGCAATTAAGTAAATAAGCAAGCGCGGCCGAAGCGGACCGCACTTGTGCAATAAAGTAAATAAACAAGCGCAGCCGAAGCGGGCCGCGCTTGTGCAATTGAAGCTGACCGCGATGAAAATGAAAAAGAAAGGGTGCTTACAGGCTTTTCAAGGAGACCGTGTAACTCCGCCAGTAAACGATCCAGTCCGGGTGGGCGGGGCCAAAAGAGGACAGGGTGGCAACCAGGAGGGACTAAAAAGCCCCTGGTACAATCATCACACTCCGTTCAGCATAATCAATGACGCAAAATGACGCACACCAATGAAAATTACGGGCGGAGCCGAAACACAACTTCTGAAAGTATATTGATTCCAAGAAGCCCTCGCAGAGCGAGTAGCGCATGCGCGCTGCAACGCCAGGCGAGACCTAAAAAGGGATAAATCAGGCCCTGAAACACCCTTCAGTTTTCTTCCAGACCTTTGGAGGGGAGTTTCATGTTCCTTCTTTTCACCGATGGGGCTTGAGCGATAAGCCAGAAAAGGTTTGCTGCATTGTGTTTGTCTGATGTTTCTTGCACAATATTGGGTTGTGGCAATGTGTTCCAAAGTAGGAGGAGGTGCATAATACCAGCGAGTGAGAGGCGGCAGAAGAGGGACATACCCACATCACCAGGGTGCTGAAGTAAATCATCTATAACTCCATCATATTAAAGTTCAGCTTATCCATCTACACGACACACACTATCAGTGGAAAGAAATGCATGTCTTTCTTTATGCAAATACACACTCATTACACACATTTGATCACAGTCACGTGCTGGCCATTCACTAAAACTTCACAACCATTCCATGGTGAACTCACTGTCTCACAGTTGGTCATGCACTGCTATTCACTGACAAAATACCCCACAGAATCAAGACTATGAGCTTATGGCAATGCCTACTGGAATGCCCAAATGCGGACATTTTCCCAGTTTTTAACTACTTTTCTTCAGTGCAGTAACAATTTTGAACATAGAATATGTGTTCTCATTCTGGTTCCTTAGAGACACAGTCTGTCCCATGCACAGCAACTACACTACACCACCTGTCACCTTCCCTCACATTACTCTCACATTATCCTTGCATGCGTTAGTCCACAGTCTCCAGGTCTCTGCTGCCTTTATTCACATTGTTGTTTCATCATTCATTATTGAGTTCATATGCATTTTGCTTACTTGGATTTCAGGTGCATCCATCATCGAGACCTCCTATCATGTCTTCAAGGGCCATCTTGCCATTTACGTCCAGGAGCTTTTCCTTCCAGGGCCTGCGGTGTCTCCGACATGACGTCCTGCTATGGGATGCAAGAGTATTTTAGCCTTTGTTTTAAGTCATTACTTTGTTTCTTGATATTTCCCACATCCTGTCAATAGATCAATCAATCAGGTACTTGTAAAGCGTGGCTACTCACCCGTGAGAGTCTCAAAGCACTAGATGGATGGATACAGGGATCCCTTTGTCTGCGACTGCCTACCACAGACACGTGTATAAAATGAGGGTGGGGGTCTTCAACATGAGATACCCAAATGGGGTGGAGGACTTCTTCAGCACCTCCTCACATGAAACCTCCAGCTGCCTGTCCAGAAATATCTGCTTCGGCAGCCTGCCTGCTGCTATCACTTGAGAAGATCAATGTTATTGGCTCAGGATGGCACACTGGGAGGGAGGATGGTAGTGAACTGCATATGCTAATAGTGTAACCCCAAAATGTCCAGCCTGATAATGAGCTGTATTCCTTAGGACAAAGCACTGCACCCAAGAAACATGAACAGATCTGACAATGGCCAGACTGTTCTTAACGAGATGGGTGGCACGGATGAACCTTCCAAACACACCACAAAAGACAGCTTTCTTAGCTGCCTTAAAATGGGAGAGGTGACAGCGTCTAGAAATGTTGTATTAAAAACACTTAAACCATTTCTGGACAGTGTCTCTACTGCCAACTAAACTAAGACCCTGGATCATCGCCTCATGGTCCACTGTAGGAAAAGCAGCAGACAGATCCAGGAAGATTATTAGAGCTGAATCACCCTCATCCAGAACAGACCTGATCTCGTACGGGGCAGTAATGAATGTAGGTCCTGTCCCAAGGCCTGGACGAAAGCCTGTTTGCCGAGGTTCAAGTAACTCAAGACCTGCCTGGCAATTAGGTTCTCTAGCAGCTAGACCAGAGCAGGAAGTAAAGAGCCAAGACATCTATATTAATGTTTCTATATGAGCTTCATTTTGGTTTGTCCATTTTGTTTAATCGAATAGTTTATTAGCCACTCACATTTGAACTTTTATGCATCTTCCAAAGATCACAAGTTTTAGCTTCCCAAGAGTTTTTGTCATCCCAAATCAAGTTTTCCCTCAATGTACATTTCCCTATGTGATCATGGCTGATTGCGTAGACTGAAAATGTGACTGTCCCCACCCCACTACACCCGCCCCACTGTCTCAGTTGCCATCCTGCTCTATCTTTACATCAGCTAGCAATCACCTACCTCCATCCTCTGCCTCTAGCTCCTGGGCCTCCCTCCCTTGCAATTGCCTATCGCCGTGCTTACATGCGTTTTATTCCTTGCTCCTCTAAATTTACAAATCACCTCTAAAATATTTGTAAATCATCTAAAATTACCTTTCAGACAAATTTACATAGATCTAATAGATATCAGAACCATTTTCGGTGTCTTCATTCACAAAATATTTTTATTGGAAACTATTATCGTCAAGCCTATGCCTGCAATTCAAGCGTGATTGGGTCTAACGACTTCTCGTGCTGCAGGAACAGCCGAGTCATCTGTTGAAGTCACCCTTGGTATAAGATTTTACATTTAGCTGCTTTGTCGTGTGCCATGGATACCCAGGTTCTCATTGGGCCATTGCTTGTGACTTTCTGACTGGTGAGATTCAGTGGCAGCTCCTCCGCTAAGGCGGAGGTGGAGGAGCGTCGCCCCACTGCTTGTTGAGCAGTGTAAAATAAAAATAAAATGATAATAAGAATTTATTATCATTTAATTTTTCCTTTGCGGCACTCCGACTCCAGCCAGGTCAGGCGGGGCGGGGCTAGGCTCCCCACAGTCAGAGAGAGCAGGAGTGGTTTGCACTCCCTCCCTAAGTGCGCATGACAGCTTGGTCGACCCTCTGGGGCCGTCCAAACAGTCATGCGCACTTGGCATGTTCTCCACAGAGGAGAACATGCCCAGCCACCCAGTTACTGCCTGCACGCCGTTTTGGCTGCTCAGACCAATCACGGCGCTGCTCCTGCAGCGTCGAGATTGACTGGGAGAGTCCGGGAGACTGGGTTCTTCCGGTGCTCTGCGAGGACTGAGGAGAGATGTGCTGCCACAGCGGGGAAGAAGGTCAGTTAATTTTTTATTTTTATACCATGCCTTTCCCCCCTTCCGCCCCCCCAACCCCTGTACAGAGGCAGCTGCCACTGGTGAGATTGGATGTTGCACATTTTGTTTTGTGCATCCAGTGTGTTATGGGCGGCCCTAGGTGGAGGAAATGGGCCCCTAGCTGCTGTTTGAATTTTAAAAGAAAGCAATAATCAAGTTTGAATGGGCCTCTGGGCTCTGGTGCCACTGCACCTGCTGAACCAATGGAAGATACACTTCTTTTTATTTATCCACCTCACAGAAGATGTCCAGCCCACCCGACCCATCCACCATGATGAAACATGTTACAATATCGCTCATCCTGCCTCAGGACACTGCCATTGATAACGAGGGGCATTGCATATTGTCACTTCATAACATAACACTGCAGAACTCGAGACTGCACAGCTAAACATTGCACAACTGAGAGAATACAGAACCTGAGACGGTACACTGACATTGCAGGCCCTGACATTGGCCATTGACAATGTAGATCCCGGCAATAGACCCTGACACTGCCTGCTGAAGCTGCATATGGGAATACAAAATGCGTGACAATACAGAACCCTACACTGCCAACAGACAGTTCATACCCTGGCACTGCCCCGATGACCAAGCATTCTGACACAGCACACTATGCCCAGGAAAACACCGTCCATTCATATTGCAGACCTGCTCTGTCCACCATAATAGAGTCCCCCCCGACCCTTCTCGCCATGACCCTGCAGGCAGTGCCTGAGAATGTGACACTACCCCCGATATGTTGCAAAAAAATCAAATGTAGAGTGGGGCCTTTGGGCCTAGAGGGATCTTGATGAAAAATCTGTGGGACCCTCAACAGCCATTTTCCGCCATTGGTATATGTTTTGCCATCAGCGTAGTCATGGATCATTGGGTCTTTTTTTGCCTCCACCAGGAGGTGATCCCGAAGAGTTAACTGGGATCTAATAGTAAACAAGCATTTGCAATGCAATCGGTCTCGCAATTGTGAAAGTTAGAACTATTAGCGTTGTAAATGGCAATGTTTTTTTAAACTTTCTTTTGCAGTGGCAGACTAGAATTTCTTCTTTGCCTACTCAAGCAGAACTTTTTTTTTTCTAATTCAGAACGAGAAAAGAGACTACCATTTTACATTTTCCAAATGCCACCACAATGTCGACATTGATGTGTGTGTAATCTGCATACATGCGTTAAATGTTTTTTCCAGGGTGCTACTGTAGGAAACAAGGTAGGCGGGAAGAACTGTTCCAACAGGAGTTGCTAAATTGTGAAGCACAATTTTTAGTTGGGTATGTCTAAAACTGCCAACAGGCCAAGAAAACATGAAACTGTCTGTGTACCCTTCACCTCAGGTGACAAATGGTTATTTTACACACAGCTTTGAAAACTGGACAGTAGTTAGAGGGAATTTCAACTGGAGGGGTCATAAGACCCACAACTAAAGGTCACAAATCAGCTGAACATCACTGGGGCAGAGGAAATGGGACTAAAACAGTTCAGAAGCTTTAAACCCAATACGCGAGAGTCTAACTTAGAAAGGCCCTAGAAGAAAGAAGAAGCATCTCCGTGGTTTTCTAAGGGGAGGGCATATGTCATGCATGGTAAAATCTGGTAACATTACAATCAAGTATTTGTATTGTGGTGTGCACTCAATTTCAAATAGTGACTGATGAGCCTGCATTGGCCTTCTACCCCAGGAAATAGGGTAACGACTTGCACAGCGTTTTTTTGCACAGTCCATATTTTAATGACGACGCCAAATGGCCGTTATTACTGTTTACCGGACTGCTTTTAATTCGCTGAACGGCAATACTCCCTTAATGTGCGCTTTTGTCCCGAAATTTTAGCGAAAGGACCGGAGCCTGAAGAACCAAAGAGCCCTTAAATCAATCAGATAGGGCTTGAACGGAAACTTATCAAGTCTAAAACAAAACATTAGGATACGAGTGAGATTCAATAGTCCGTATATAATAAAAATAGTAAAAAGAAAAAAAATAGACTGTAGGCAAAACTCAAGTAAACAGCTAAATGGTTTCTTTACAGCAGTTGATTTTAAAAGTGAGCCTAAAGGTCTAAAAGTGGTCATGTGGATAGATTCAAGCAGCTGAGGATTAAACCTTTTGTTAAACGTATTGTCCAGAACTTATAAGAAAAATAATTAAACTGCCAGAAGAACAGAAAAATACAAGCATTATTCAGAAATTCGCACCTGGACACTGGAGAGCAAATGTTATCCTGCAGCAGAGTCACGTTGGAAATATGGATGAAGTAAGGGATCCGGATGCAGAGACTCCTGCGCTACAAGAGTGAATAATCAATATATGCCCAAAATACAGAGAAGCATTGTAGCGGAACCGCCGAAGGAGGGTCGTGAGCGCCTAGATGATTTAGCGTCAACCGAGCAGGAATGTTCCTTTTATGTGACGTAACCAAACTATAGCATTATGGGAACTGTAGTCTTGGTTTATCTGGATTAAATAAGACTGAGCAAGGGAACAAAATAATTAGCAGAAAGGTTGCACCCGAGAAATTGTAAGGAGTTAACAAGCAGCGATCAGGAAGGGGCGGGAGAGGTGAGGGGGATGGTGGGTGACGGGTCAGGGAGATGCGAAAGAAGCACACATTTTGCTTCTTACCAATTTAGCAGTGCCAGCAAAGAAGTGATAGCAGGTGCAATGAACATCAAAGAATATATTTGCATGTTTGTTTTTTCAAATACATTCTTTTTGATGGAATGTAACCACGTTGTTCCTTGCTCCCCCTACAATGTTTTTGCTGGCACTGCTATTTTTTAGCAAACGCCATGTTCAAGATGTCGCCGTTGTTACTGCTGCTTGCGTGCCCGGCTTGTGGCGACTAATTACACTCCTGGCGAAGAGATCAAGACCTAACAAGCTAACAAGCGAGTAACAGAGTTGGCTAGAAGAACAAATACACATATAGGGCCAGTGCGTGCTTGGGCATCGGGTCTGTGGAGCAAGACCACAAAGGTCGGTGCAGAGCCTTAAAAGTGCGGCAGGAGAGGGCTGTGGTCAGCGGCCGCCTTGTACGCCCATATTATTGTAACAGCGGGCGCCATGCTGAAACCTAAAGCGCGGAGGCGGGAGGGGGCTGTGGGCAGCAGGGGCCATTGTTAAGTGGGCGCAATGTTGTTAATTTAAGTACAAAACAATGTTTAGGTGCACAACAGAGAAAGGCGCAAGTGCGCCATATTAAAGTAAATGCATGATGTGAAAGCGGGAAAAAAAATATATAAAAGTGTGCCCCGTGCTGCCTTACAGAAAAGCATATTGTGCGTGGAAGAGAACAAATCATTAAAAAACAAGTGTGGAAATACAGCGGCCGGCCGCGCGGCCGCAAAAGTGATCGCGGGGAGGGAATTGAAAGTGATCGCGGGGAGGGGGAAAAAGTGACGCGGCCATGAAAGTGGCCAGGAGCACCAGCAGCCAGCGGGAGGAGCTGGACGCGCTCTGTGGTGGGGGTGGGGGAGGGGCGTGCGTTGAGGCATGGGAGAGCGAGAGGAATGCCAAATGGCAGCTGCGCGCGTAACCGCACGCTGGTGGCCGGCAAAAGTAGCACTTTCAAAAACCCCTTACTAAATGTCTCGCAGCGCATGCGCTGGCTCAGCGAGACCTAAAAAGTGATTTAAAATTACCCCTTATCCAGAAATTGATTTAATAAATAACAGGATAAGGGTAAAGTTTAAAAACAAAGGTGGATGTGAAAGTAGGACATGCAATGTATTCTTCACATCATATATAAAACAATGGTCATATATAAAACCCCCTGATGGCCTGCTCACTGCGATACTTCATGCCACTGCACACCCTGACACTGTCAACTGACACAACCCACCCTTACACTGCAGAGCCTGAAACTGCCCACTGGCAATACAGACCGTAGTGCTACAAACTGAGGCTGCAAACACTCACGATGCACACCCTCGCACTGCCAACTGTCACTGCACAGCATGACGTTTCACATGTGAATTTGCTCACTCTGACAATGAGCACCCTCACACTGCATCGTGTGACAATTTACTCTGGCGCTGCCCAACCAGACAACTCACGGCGACACGCTTCAGAGAAACTACCCACCATCACACTGCAGGTGATTAAACCAAACACCCTGACACAGCACACGGACAGTGCACGACGAGTCAGTCTTCACTGTTCTACTACAGACCCTGACACTTCAAACCCTGACACTGCAGACTCTACACCGCCCACTGAGACGTAAGGCACTGTGACACCGCACACTGTCACTGCACACCCTGACACCTCAAACCCTGACACTGCAGACTCTACGCTGCCCACTGAGACTTAAGGCACTGTGACACTGCACACTGTCACTGCACACCCTGACACTTCAAACCATGCCACTGCAGACTCTACGCTGCCCACTGAGACTTAAGGCACTGTGACACTGCACACTGTCACTGCACACCCTGACACTTCAAACCCTGGCACTGCAGACTCTACACCGCCCACTGTGACCTAAGGCACTGTGACACTGCACACTGTCACTGCACACCCTGACACTTCAAACCCTGGCACTGCAGACTCTACACCGCCCACTGTGACCTAAGGCACTGTGACACTGCACACTGTCACTGCACACCCTGACACTTCAAACCCTGGCACTGCAGACTCTACACCGCCCACTGTGACCCAAGGCACTGTGACACTGCACACTGTTACTGCACACCCTGACACTTCAAACCCTGACACTGCAGACTCTACACTGCCCACTGAGACATAAGGCACTGTGACACCGCACACTGTCACTGCACACCCTGACACTTCAAATTCTGATACTGCAGACTCGACGCTGCCCACTGAGACTTAAGGCACTGTGACACCGCACACTGTCACTACACACCCTGACACTTCAAACCCTGACACTGCAGACTCTACACCGCCCACTGTCACCTAAGGCACTGTGACACTGCACACTGTTACTGCACCCCCTGACACTTCAAACCCTGATACTGCAGACTCGACGCTGCCCACTGAGACTTAAGGCACTGTGACACCGCACACTGTCACTGCACACGCTGACACTTCAAACCCTGGCACTGCAGATTCTACACCACCCACTGTCACCTAAGGCACTGTGACACTGCACACTGTTACTGCACACCCTGACACTTCAAACCCTGATACTGCAGACTCGACGCTGCCCACTGAGACTTAAGGCACTGTGACACCGCACACTGTCACTGCACACCCTGACACTTCAAACCCTGGCACTGCAGACTCTACACCGCCCACTGTGACACTGCACACTGTTACTGCACACCCTGACACTTCAAACCCTGAATACTGCAGACTCGACGCTGCCCACTGAGACGTAAGGCACTGTGACGCTGCACACTGTCACTGGACACCCTGACACTTCAAACCCTGGCACTGCAGACTCTACACCGCCCACTATGACCTAAGGCACTGTGACACTGCACACTGTTACTGCACACCCTGACACTTCAAACCCGGATACTGCAGACTCGACGCTGCCCACTGAGACTTAAGGCACTGTGACACCGCACACTGCCACTGCACACCCTCAGACTGCACGTGGGGATATAGCGGGTCTTGAAACCAAAGATGCTGACACCGCCGGCCGTGGCTCCCACCACTCTGTGGTGTTTAATTATTGACAATTTTGTGTGAACATTTAGTCCGCCCGTTTCCCTGCTTGCTTCCAAACCATGGTCTGCCTCTACTTAGCCTTTGGGCCGGCCTGGCTTCAGCTTCACACAGTGACTGGATCAGAAACATACAGACAGAGAGAAGCAGACATCACACGTAAGTAAAGACTTATTTAATATGTCAGTTTACATACACAATGCAACCGCAACACACTACTTATTCCTAGATCACACTCTGTAATTAAATATTGAGACACAGGTAAATAATCAAATCTCTTTATTTCGGCCACCAGGGCCATAAAAGTACCATCCATCACACTAGCAGCATACATCATAAGATAAATAAAAATACATCCATTACTTCCTAAAAGCATATAAAATATATAGATTGACATAGTTATATGCACATGCTTATAAAAATGAGACATATCATTAAAAGTGAAATGTAAAAAAGAAACGAAAAATAACCCAATGTAGGGACCAAATAGGACATGCTGAGATGCAAGTCATCAAACGGGAGAGCGTCCTAAGGCTTTTTTTCATAGCACCAACATTGCACCCAAATTTTTTAAAATAGAGATAACCATTGGTATGGAAGAATCAGATTTAAAAATACGGAGGCCGTCCTGATAGTTTGTACACCTAGTGACCTGCATCGGTACCAGCCAATTCTGCCAGGGGGATGAATAGCCTGGGCAAGCAAACAAAACACGTGATACGCTTTGATACAGGTAAATCGAAAGTGAAGGCATATTAAGATTACCAGCCTGGCCTAGGTTATTCACCCCTGACTGCTGTAACGACACAGGCGATATTTATTCTAGAGGTCTGTCTTCGTTCTCACAGCATGACACTAGATTATATGTAAATAGACACATTTCTACTGCTGGAGGGGGAGGCTTTGGAATCACCTTAGGGCTCAGGCCATGCAACATGGTAGAGCTTATTTATTGATTATTTTAGTCTGGGGTGGTTCTACTAGCCAGCTAAGTCAATGAAAGCCCACACCCCTTACACCCCCAGCAGGGCAATTGAAAATACCCACCAGCCTGGTGGGGGTCTTTTAGGCAAAAGTGCATCAGACTCTGATGCATTTTCAGTAAAGAAATAGACCCCCAAGTGATGATTTGTTGTTGAAAAAGAAAAAAAATCAGCTACGTGATGTAAAGGAATTTTCTTCCTGTGGATCGGGGACATTTTTTCTTTTTCTTGCCTGGGACTTCCATGCCTCGCAGGACAAACCAATGGCAGACACCAAGGCCGATAGCGAGAGAGGTATCCAGCACTGCGACCGGACGCCTGATAGTAGATAGGCTTCTGGGTGAAGAACAGACCAAGCTGAGCCCCTGCTGCTGGAAACCCAGTGATGCCCCAACCTCTAAATGGAGCAAGGGAACTGTGGGTTCAGCACAGTGACAGCTCCACCAATTTATGATGGAATATCTGCCTCGCCAAATCCTAAAATGTTATTTTGTCTCCACATCTGCTCCTATTCTCACTGCATGCTAGTGCCTTCTGAAGGCAGATAGACCCCACCAGGCCCATTTAATCTGAATGTTTCCTTGTTTGCTGCCACAGCATTGTCTCTCTTTACTGTAACGAGTTACATTTTTTTAAATAATTTTATTAATGTTTTAAAGATAAGAAAATTGATATTGTATTTGCCAAATTCATAACTCTTAAGGAAATATAGAGCACATCCATTGTTCTACTCAATGGTAACGTTATGGATGGCACAGAGAATATAGCGGATTCAAAAACAGCATCTTGCAATTAAAAAAATCTGAAACCGAAGCAAACCCACAGCAACTAGTCGAGTGAGCCACACTAAGGATTAAAATCATCTTAGTCAACATTGACAAGCAAGGCATTCACATATAATGGGACTTATATTATAGCAGTGTTCACAGCACTATTTGCAGGCACAGAGAGTATCTACATGGTCTATTTGGAACTATGAGTCATTGATTAGAGGTAACCTATCACTTTAAGGAGGAATTTCATCGTTCTAGCTGAGTTCATTAAAGACTAGGATCAATTCATCCCACTGGAAGGCATTTGGATATTTTGAAAGGACCCTACTCTCTTCTCTTTTCTGCGCAAAGCAGAGTTTTTAGCATCCACCCAGAATGTCACATTGTTCCTCCATTTGTGGAGGGAAGGATATGGGGGCCTTCCACAGACGAGTCAATTCCCACTTAGCCATCAGGAGTGTACGGTCAATACATTTAGATGTTTACCTTATATTTCTTTGGCCCTTTAAATAATCCCAACAAGCATCATTCAAAGCTGGCCAAACCTTTTATTCCAATGGTTTGACATAGCGTACCCGAGGCACTAGACCACAAAGAAAGTAACCAAGGGCAATTCTACCTCATATGCTTGAACCTAGCATTCTCTTTTTGGTATCTGAGCTATACTGGTGAAGAGTTAGAGTAAACCTCAGTGATTTTATATGGGGTCAAATATCTCTGTCAGGATAAAGAATTGTAAAAGTTCAAACCAGGCTTTCCAGTAAACCTTCTGAGGATAGTGAAGTTTTTTCCCCATTCTTTATCAATATATTCTCTACTTACGTCCTGTACCGACTTATCTTTTCGTGATAGAAAGGATAACGCTGAATGTTCAAGTAGAGTTTTATAAAAAGGAAACTGAACAACACACTACCCTTACCTATTGTATGTAGGGATTGTAATACTGTATGAGTAGGTGGTTCGCCTTCTTTGATCTCCCAATGTGGCCACCTCCGTCATAGGGGAGTGGTAGTTTCTTTGTTCCTATCCATGTTTATTTATCTCTGGCCACCTCCTTCAGAGGGGAGTGGTAGTTTCTTTGTTGCTATTCATGTTTGTTTATCTCTGGCCACCTCCGTCAGAAGGGAGTGGTAGTTTCTTTGTTGCGATCCATGTTTATTTATCTCTGGCCACCTCCGTCAGAGGGGAGTGGTAGTTTCTTTGTTGCTATCCATGTTTATTTATCTCTGGCCACCTCCGTCAGAGGGGAGTGGTAGTTTCTTTGTTGCTATCCATGTTTATTTATCTCTGGCCACCTCCGTCAGAGGGGAGGGTAGTTTCTTTGTTACTATCCATGTTTATTTATCTCTGGCCACCTCCATCAGAGGGGAGTTGTAGTTTCTTTGTTGCTATCCATATTTATTTATCTCTGGCCACCTCCGTCAGAGGGGAGTGGTAGTTTCTTTGTTGCTATCCATGTTTATTTATTTCTGGCCACCTCCGTCAGAGGGGAGTTGTAGTTTCTTTGTTGCTATCCATATTTATTTGTCTCTGGCCACCTCCGTCAGAGGGGAGTGGTAGTTTCTTTGTTGCTATCCATATTTATTTGTCTCTGGCCACCTCCGTCAGAGGGGAGTGGTAGTTTCTTTGTTGCTATCCATGTTTATTTATCTCTGGCCACCTCCGTCAGAGGGGAGTGGTTGTTTCTTTGTTGCTATCCATGTTTAATTTATCTCTGGCCACCTCCGTCAGAGAGGAGTGGTAGTTTCTTTGTTGCTATCCATGTTTATTTATCTCTGGCCACCTCCGTCAGAGGGGAGTTGTAGTTCCTTTGTTGCTATCCATGTTTATTTATCTCTGGCCATCTCCGTCAGAGGGGAGTGGTAGTTTCTTTGATGCTATCCACGTTTATTTATCTCCCAGATTAGATTGCTTAGAATGCCATTTACTTAATAAAAACATTTTGTGGGGGTGGCCATGGGGAGGTTATCATAGAAATAAAGATGTTGCAGCAAAGCCACCATATTCACAAAGGCAACGCCATAAGCGTCACCTACGATCAAAGAGAGCAAATTGCCTGCCCCCTTAATTCTATCTAACAGGTCCCTATATGCGTGATGCCCAGTTACTAAAACATGCGTTGTTCCCAGCACAGTTTCCCATCTATCAGATCGGTAGTGTATTTGGCGTTTGCAGGAGGCTTTAGGAAACAAGCAGGATTTTCCCCAGGAAACCCAGAGATTTGATATATTCTGAAGGCTGCTAGGAATTCCACTAGCTGAGTAAGGTAAGACCCAGCCTCCCTGACATAAAATCAGAATGTTGTCAGCATATAAAGAAACAGCGTGGGTGATGTCCCTAATTTTAAGGCCCCAGATAACTCCCATATTACTGACTGGGGCAGCTAAGGGTTCAATAATTAAGGCAAATAGCAAGAGGGACAGCAATGTGCCGCTGCTAACACCATAAAAATCAGAGCCGGCCTGCCCTGTGCGCACCTCACTGAGGGCTTGGAATAAAGCAGTCAAACCCATTGGATCCTCCATTTTCCAATCTCAAACCTATCAAGCATCTTAATCATACAGGTCCAATTTTCTGTGGTAAAACCCTTTTCACAGTCTAGGACAAGGCATACTAAATCACGCCATTTCTTGGGGTTACTTTTAGGATGCCAAAAAGTCTCCTAATGTTAGAGGAGGTGCTCAGCCAGGAAAGAAGCAAATGCTGAACAAATCAAACATTGTCCTCCAGTCGCAGTTCTGGGCTTAATGCATCGTTTTTTTACTCACCACACCATCCCAGTTCGGACCCAGCCATATGCAAATCAGTCTTGACCCTGCTCCCCATGGGAACAGTCCAGCCCGAACTGCCAAGCCAGGTCCTCCCTGGACCGGAAACAAGCATCCTGGGACCGGTTTTGGGGTATCACCCCTCCTCAGCCAGGCTAGCTTGAATCCAATGGCACAGTGAGCACAGGACCCATGTCTGGGCATACCCTTCCCACTTAGGGTGACAAAAGCAAAAAGAACAAATGATGGATGGAATGCTGAATAAATCAAACATTCACCCCCAGTCACAGATCTGGGTTTAAACCATCGCTTTTTTGCTCACCACGTTACCCCAGTTTGGACCAAGCAAGATGCAAATCAGTCTTGACCCTGCTCCCCATGGGAACAGTCCAGCCCGAACCTCCAGGCCAGGTCCTCCCTAGACTGGAAACAGCATCCTGGGACCAGTTCCGAGGTAAGAAAAAAGCCACTTTAATCAGAAATTATCAGTCCTGGGGGGAAGGGCAAAAGTCGATTCTCTAGTAATTTGCTACATGTTTTATGGTGAGTATTCAACACCAAAATTGGCTGGTTTGAAAAAATGTTTAATGAGTTACTACCTGGTTTGGGAATTGAGGACATAATGGTTTAATTTGTTACCGGAATGTGTTATAATAATCTAAAATAATTAATTTTCTTCCAATGTTTGTTCATGATGTATTTACAACTGGAAACACATTTCATGGTGAACTCTGAGCCAGAAATCCTTCACTGGTTCCTGTCTTGGACCCTTACTCCAATGTCGCTAGAACAGACTCCAGCCTTTTCGTTGTATGTAAGGCAAGATCCACAACAGGCCATGGCTGTGCTCCTTACCAGTTGAATCTCAAATGTTGGTGAAATAAGCTCGGTTGGACACAACCCAAATCGGGGACTAGCTCAAATTTTCAGGCAGTCTATATAAAATATGACAAATCTTAGAGCAAACTAAAGGCATCCAGAGAGGTGGGGGTTTTGGCGCATATATACCTTAGAAATGCAGACCTAAACGAAGTGCGGTAGCATTTACCAAGTTGAAAGTGAAGTTGTAACATCGAGTTTGACACAGTCAAACCTGATTTTTTCAAGTCACCGGTTCAAGCCACAGTATCAAATTCCTTATGCGTGACATATAAGTGCCATGTGGGGAGATCCTCCCACCCCTTCATAGCACTTTACCTACCCCTAATTCCAGTGTACATATGTGTCCTGCTTACCTTCTCTACATTTTACTCTGATCCTCATTTCTGTTTTAACACCTGGTTGCTTCATGTCTGGTCTTCCATACCTGTTCCCAACATGGCCCCCATTTCAGTGTCACCTCCTGCCTCTGTACCCCTTTGCCCACTCTGTTAGGCATTCCAAACTTTGAATCTTCCTCCTTCTTGCCTCACTCAGTGTCTGTACCATCTCTGCCCCATCTCTGTGTCCTGCTCAGCTTTCTATTTCGGCATCAATTCCCTATCCCTTCCTTGCCCCTTCCATCTCCCCTTCTCAATGACTCTAACCACCCTCCTCCCTGCCTGGTACCCATCTCAGTGTCCTTCGTCCATCCCACACTTATATAGCATATGTGTATTTCTGCAGCCTATGTCTTTTCTATTGCAGCGTGTCTGCATTATTCCACCAAATTCATATCTCTCACTCTACCTGCCCACTCACCATTTCAGTGACAAATGGATTCAGGTATGAATCTGACAAGAAGGGTATAGAGTTGGCACTATGTGGGGCCATGCGGTAAATGCATTATAACAGCAGGTGGTGGAGAGGGTGTAGTGACTACACAGCCAATGAATCAGCAGTGTCAATAGCACTCACTCCTGCTTTTTAATTGGTAGATAAATATATGTCATATAAAACATTACAAGAACTACAGATGAGTAGGGGCTTTGGAATATCCTCCAAAAATGACGTTCGATATTGCTCAGTATTATCTCACAATAAATATGTGAAATTAATAACATTGCAAATGAGTGTAATGAGTAAGCTAAACATTTTTACAGTGGGCTGTGATATGGGCCCAAGCTCCAGTAAACCTTACACTTTTGTGGTGGAGTCGATGCCGGTTCCTAAGACTGATGTCTTTTCATATTTGGGAGTAGTGTTTGACGCCACCAGGAACTGGCATCCCCTTATAAGCAGGAAAAAGGGGACTTTGTAAGGGCCAACACTGCTTTCTTCAATTTTGCACCTAGGCTGGGCAACAGACCCATCTGGGCCCTCTTGCAGATCTACAAGGCTAAGTGTATCACTAATTTGGCCTATGGTAGTGAGATTTGGGGATATATGGAGCATGAGGAACTCCAAATTGTTGAAAACATCTTTTTAAAATGTCTTACCGCAGTGTATCCCCTCTATTATAGTCCACGAAGAACTGGGGATGGTTTTTCTTTCTGACCTGCTGTCTTACAGCCCCCTATCACTGTGGATGAACTTGTGGCTCAGGGAGGGAATCGCCCTAAGTAAGGACATTTTAACTGACTGCCTCTCCCTGGATCATTATCATCGTATTCCCTGGTTCAAGTATGTCAGGGATTGTCTTCTATTCACCAACCCAGAGAATATGTGTAGAAGAGATCAGTGTTGGGTGAAGGAGAACTTCTTTAAAAAACTGCAACTGGATAGGGAAGAAAGGGAGCTGAAGAAGCCTAGCGTGCGAGGGTACTTTTTATTGAAAACTGTGCCATTGACTGAGCCCTATCTTTAATGGCTCAAAAGTACCCATGATCGATTTTTACAGACAAGGTTCCGTTTGGACCTTTTTCATTACCTGCTCGCTTTCCCGAGTGGGACACATTTGGGCCTGAGTCACCCTCCCAGTGGCTGCAACGGGAAGTCTCCACAGGACATGTTGCATTTTTTAAAATGTTTTTATGAGGTGCCAAGAAAGTCTTACCTCATTCCTATTTTAAAGAATGCAAATTTTAGACATGTTAGACCTGCTTTTATTTTTTTTACAAATGCTTACTGTTGGACTTGGCCCTTTTTGGCTAAAGTTCCCTAAACTTTTTGCCTTCGCCCTAGACCTTTTTTTCTGACATGGTGTTGCCAACTTAGATGCTTTGGGCACTTTGCCACTGCTGATCAGTGTCAAAGTGCAAGTGCTCCCTGTGTAAAGTGTAATGGTAATTGGTTGTCCATAATTGGTATATTTGTCTTACTAGTAAAGTCCCTAGTAAAGTGCACTCTGTGTGCCAGGGCTGGTAATACAAATGCTACTAGTGGGCCTACAGCACTAATTGTGCCACCCACACCAGTAGCCTTAAAGAGAGATCTCAGGCCTGCCACTGCAGTGCCTGCGCGCAGTTTGCTAAAACTGCCATGTTGTCCTGACAAGTGCACCCACTTGCCAGGCCTTACCCTTCCCTTTTATGCACATCAGACACCCCTGTGGTAGGCCCAAGGTACACCCCTGGGCACGGTGCAGTGTATGTGAAAGGTAGGACATGTACTGAGGTGTGTACCATGTCCTGACAGTGAAATACTCGCCATTTCGTTTTTTACTGTTGAAAGGCCATCTTGCCCATAGGACAGAATGGGGAGGCTGTGTAATATGTTTCCAGCCTATTTTCCCATAGGCTTAAGGTGGAGGGGTGAAGTTTAGTGTGCCTGAACTCACAATTTAATAACACATCTTTTTGTGAAGGTGGTTTTTGCATTGTGTGTTTAGAAACCACACTTTTAGAAGTGGCTGGTTTTTTGTGTTCTAACAATTCTGTGTGTCTCTGCCTGGTTGTGGATTGACTGTCTGGATTTGAAAGTGATAGGATCTGGGGAATGTCTTGACCCAGGGGAGGAGGTGAGACAGCAACAGGCTGACCTGCATCTAGAGTGTAGGGGGGAGGGGTAGCCCCTGGAGGTGAAGAGGCCTGGGCTGCCGCCATAAAACAATGGCTCCATCTCCTGCTGAGTGATTGAGGATCCAGACCCCCACTATCAAGGGGAGACACCCAGAACTGGTTTGGACAGGGGTCAGTGCCCCCTGAACACAAAGACTTCAAAGACATTTAGGGGTATAACTATGAGAGCTGAAACCCCTGAACTTAGGACTGTCCAAGACTGAAATGGACTGATCAAGACTGTAAAGGATTGAAACTACTTCGTGGTCAAGAGGAACCTCTGCCAAGGAAGAAACAGCTGAAGAGACTGAAGGAAAGGACTGACCCTTGCTGTGTGTTCTGGGGCTGGCCTGCAGATGGCTGATTTAACCAAGCAGAGGCGAAGGGACTTTGCTGTGTGCTGTGTCCCCCTGCTTGAAAGGACTTTGCTGTGTGCTGTGTCCTGAAGTAACTTGTCCCCAAGGGCCCGAGGAGAGCTGGCTCCCTGTTGTGGAAACTCAGGAACACAAAAGTTTCCAGAGGAGTGTCTCAGCGACGCTGTGTGCGTGTGCTTTTTGCAGCCTGAGACATTCGTAAGAACTGCCCCGTGATCGTGTGCACCCGGAGTCCAAGTGAGTCTCAGTGATGCTGTGTGCGTGTGCTTCGTGCAGCCTGAGACCTTCGTGAGGATTGCCCTGTGATTGTGGGCACCTGGAGTCCAAGTGAGTCTCCGCGATGCTGTGTGCTTCGTGCAGCCTGAGACCTTCGTGAGGATTGCCCTGTGATCGTGTACACCTGAAGCTTAAGTGAGTCTCAGCGACGCTGTGTGCGTGTGCCCTGTGGCAGCCTGAGACCTTCATCATTGCCATCGGCTCGGACTGGCATCCCCAGAGGAGCGGTGCCGCCGGCCCGAGCCTGCCTGTGCCAAGGAGAGACCTCGAACCATCACGTCGGGGGTCCGTGTTCCACTGCCCGAGATCAACGAAGTCGCCCCGGAGGCCCAAGCCGCGAAGAGAGGAGAGCGAGATCGCACCCCCCAGGTAACGCTCAGTGAGCGTGCGTGTGTCGCCGCCTGGGGCGGGGTGCGGTCTCGGAGAGAAATGCTCTTGGCTTTTCCCATCCTGGCAGCGCGAGCCCCCGCTCAAGTGACAATCGCGGCCCGTACTTGCCGAGGAGTGGCAGTACCGGGGCCGGAGTGTGGAGCTGCACTTTGTTTACACCAACCAGTGTTGGGGGCATATTTTGGCAGTAGCTGACCTCGAGTCAGTACGAGTGGCATAGAGTCCGTCCAGAGCACCGTGAACGATGCTGGAGTACATTATTGTTGGCATTACGAACTGCCTGATTGTTGCATTATTTTTGCATTATTTTTGCATTACGAACTGCCTCATTGTTGCATTACGCATTGCATTATTTTTGCATTACGAATTGCCTGATTGTTGCATTACGCATTGCATTATTTTTGCATTACGAACTGCCTAATTGTTGCATTACGCATTGCATTATTTTTGCATTACGAACTGCCTGATTGTTGCATTACGCATCGCATTATTTTGGCATAACGAACTGCATTATTTCTATATTACGAAGTGCCTGATTCTTGCATTACGAACTGCATAGCATTGCATTAGGACTGCATTGGGATCATTGAAAATTGCTCATTAATACTGAAAGAACCTACAAGGGCTTGCTGGCCTAATAACCGGCCAGGTGAAATATTACAAATATGCATATGTTGGATTTTTATCGTGTGGTCTCATCGTATATCTTTTTATATAAACTTATACTTGTTTTTTTATGAAACTCGTGTGGAGTCCATTTGTGGTGTCATCATTGGGTTACTGAGAGCGGGATTGCAAATACTTTACACATTGCCTTGGAGATAAGCCTGGCTGCTCGTGCCAAGCTACCGAGGGGGTGAGCAGGGGCTATCTGAGAAGGTGTCCTTCCTTTCCCTGACTTAGAAGCAAGGGCCCCTATTTGGACTAAGGTACCTACCTCAGCCAACTGGGGACCCCCAATTCTAACCTTGGGTAGCAACGGGTGGGGATTTGAACCCTCCCCGTTCTAACACTTACCAGTAATTAGTTTCTTGAGGTCTGCGGTTAGGCTTACATCTAACTGTGACTAACCTATATAGCTGTGGCAACCAAGGAACGTTGTGACTGACTTACATGATTGCCTTAGCTTGTGTCATAGCCATTTTTATTATTCCTGTAGTTTAGGTGGTTGGCGTCTATGAATTGCACCGCTAAAGGTATGCTGTGTGGTTTTTAACTTAACATATTCCTGTTTTCCTTTTCGTTGTAAACACTGCACATAGTTTTAAACGAATATTGACGATCTTAAGGAAAATGTAGGTAGGCTGGATTGTATAGCAGATCGCCAGCCGAGGTTTTTGCTGTTCCCCCCTCCCTTGTGACCTTAGCTCTAAATGTAAGACTATTACCAGGATGTTTTAGAAAGGGGTGTGATGAAAGACATAATATCACCATTTTATGAACCATTCTTATAATGTATTGGAAATTCAATCGTCGTCTTTTTATCATGTTGTAATATTTTTCCTCTCTTTGTACTTTTATGGTCTATTTTGATAGATCGAATAAAGTTTATTTTGATGATGGGGTTGTGATGTGTCCTTTTATTCTCATTGTTACCTTTTATTATTTCACAATTAAATATTTAGCATTCCAAAATTGCAAGAATGTTCATTTGGGCCTTTTCAAAGCACATTTTGCCACACATACAAACCAAACATGTACACACTAATGGTACAATACACTCTGGGTCCGAATCACACAAACGTGCAACAGTCCGCTTGAAGATTTCATATCCCTTTTGAGTTCACTTTTTCGATGAATTGGAATTCACAAATATCCCCAGTAGTAAAATCTACGCTCAGTGCAATTTTTCATGCAGACCACTGAGATCCTTATGTGATGTATTCCCCGGGTTCCTATTTCCCCAATGTGTAATTGTAATATTAGCTAGTATACAATTACACACTGGGAAATGAAGCTCATTTTTCTTCTTTTCTATTTTTTATCTCCACAGGGAAAAATGTTTTCCCTGTAGGGACTCCACTCCCCTACATCTCCTCCATGTATGGACGTGATCCTTTCATCTTCCCACTTTATATGGGGACGTACTCCAGTCCTTTGCTGAACTTAATGTCTGACAATTTCCAGACAGGGTGAGGGTCAGATCGGAATTTGTGAATACACACAAACTTTCAAGTGAACAATGCCATGTTCCACCCACTTCTCGCCCCTTATTTGGAATTTACTACTGTTTAATTCTACATATTTGGGGCACAGAATTATGATATAGTGAAAGAATTTGTACCCAACCTCAATCCTTCTATGAATTACTGGCAGGCTTTTCCAGTCGTAAACCTATGTTTACAATCGAAAATGTGTTTGTGAGTTGGGATGTATAAGTTCTAAGAGTACCTTTGAATGTGGACGAGTAAGCAGTACTCTGGCTAGAGCCTCACACCGTTGACTTTACCATCCTTCCCAAAATTAGTTCCCCTCTCTCACTTTGGAAACCACCAGTATACTATATTCTCTGGGCTGTCCAGATTGTAAGTGGATCGTTGTGTTTTCCACCATACTGTGTGCATAGTAATGAGAACATTTCTCATGCCGCACTGCTAGGTTACCGAACCCGCTCGAAAGTCTCTAGCTCTTCCCCTTTCCAAAGGACAGTGGTGGCAAGGTTAGCAGAGTTTCTCGGTTTGTAGAGAGTTTGTAAACTGCTGGAACCCAGTAGGTAATGCAGAGACATGTGCTTTATCGTTCTCTTGCTGTTCACCTACATAGTATTCTAGAGAGAGATAGATCTCTTAACTGAGACTCTACGAATTGTAGAGTTCTGGACCACTACATGTGATCAAACCCTGTGGGCTGAATGTGTACATGAGAGAATCCTTTTGGGAGGCTACTCTTCCCGATAATGGGAACACACTGTCAACTTGCTCCAGTGATTACTAGTACACAAAACAAGATTCCTCTCTGGCTTTTGCCAACTCAAACTCAGAACGAAAGATAAATCTTGTCACACGTAATTGTCAGTGGGCTTTGAACCAGGTTGGGGGACAACAGAAAAGTCGTCTTTCGTCAAATTGATTAACCTAATTATGGAGGCAATCAATATGTAGAAACTTAAGATCACATGTGAGATGACCGCAAAAAGGAAAGTCTGCAAAGTGGTGTGAGCATGATTGTAAACCCCAATCATGCATGCAACTGATTAAAACAGAATATTCTTCCTACTAATATTAAAATGTCTCGTTGGCAATTTTAGTCTTCCAGATGCCTACTGAGGTTCCAGTTCCTGAATATTAATGATTTGAGGATCTGTGTATAGGGTACTACTGATATTTCAGAGAGGTCTCCAAAACGTAAAGCTAAAACGATTTTAAATATTATCCATGAAAAGTCTTTTGAGCTGGTGTCTTATCATGGGCCGCAGTACTAACTTAATTAGGAGTCTCTCAAGGCAGCAGTAATCAAGGTTGTTGGAGTCTACAAAGATCCATTTGTTAAAAAGCAAAGGATTTAGATTAAAGTTGCAGAAGTAAATTTCTTTTCCTAAGCCTGTTCCAAAATTAATTTTCAAAGATGACTCGTGCTTTATTAACTTCAATTTTTTGTTTGGCTTGAAGCCAAACTCTGAACATAAAGTGCTAAATGATCTAGCAATATCATCAACAGAAATCTGGTAGAACAAAAATATTCTCCTCTTTTCCACAGTGGCCAGTTCAAGACTATGTTGTTCCAGGTGAATATTTTGTTTAAACATATTGGTTTCTTACAATTACTATCTAGGCAAGGCAACTTCAAATATCCCAGCATTTTCACTGACGATTTTACATACATGTTTTATTAATAGCCTTTTCTTCAAACACAAACCATTGATTAAGGGAAGGAGAGCTAAACAAAGGGTGCCACCATTTTTCTTTAACCTGAATCCATCAAAGTATTGTAGAATTGCTGTAAAACCAGCCTTTAGTTTGTAGCAAAGACAAGGTCTCCTGCTAATAATTGAATGTGAAAAATCACCACCACCTATTGATTTGCTTTTTGTGGAATTTGGCTAATTCAATTCCAGTTATTTTACCTGCACAACTCCAATTTTGAAAGAAGCTAGTTTCTGTGGAATCCCTCTTCACAAACACGACATTAATCACTGAAGTCCCCAGAAGGAAAGGCACTTAAAGCTCATGAGATTTTGCATAAGTGATAAAAAAAACAATTAGATTTGATACAGTGCCTCGTAAACATTTACTGGGCTTAGTTTGGGACACGCTACCTCTAGTCTCTGAAAGTAATGATGCAAAGAATAAAGGTTGTATTTCTTGGACTATATCATTTTGATGATTGACATAATTAGAGGATACATAGCTAATGACTATACTTTGACAAAGGACATGTTTATAAATGTTAAGTAGACGATTATTGAAAGTACAGTAAAAACAGATCAAGTTTGCAAATGTAACTCAGCACATCTTGAGACCTTGAGGTGACAGTGCACTCTACAAGTGATATTAACATATAACAACAAAACATGTGTGGTATCAAATCCCTGGGTTAAGACAGCGGAGAAAAAACAGGAAGCACATTCTTACAACTCCTGCAACTTTAGGAATTGCAACAATAATACAATTTTATTTAAAAAGAAAACACAAAAGTGGATTCAAGAGACTTGGATGTGAGAAAATAAAAAATTAAATGCAGCATTTTGCATGGGAGGGAAAGGCGAAACAAAAACAGGGGAATAAGACCACCTGGAAATAAGAAAGTGGATAAGAGGGGAAAATAGTAACAGATCATGAGGGTGGGAAAAACTTTCCTTTTTTGACTTGTTCTGACTCTCAGCCCTGTATGCGGACATTTTGCTAGTCTTAGGTTAGTGATTTTCTGGCAGGTAAATTGAACTGTGTTTCTACCCAGATTCTTTTGTTGATTTGTAAAATTAAAAAATATGCCTCTTTTAAAAATGTGGACGAAAAAGGTCAAATTTAGTTTTGCATACACTTTTTGCTTTTACATTTTAGGGTTCTGTTCTCAGTCCTGATCACTTAAACCATTTATTTAAATTCAGGTACATTTCTTTAATATCTGAATTTCCCGGGGCAGAAAATGTGCCCTGTATTTACCACATGAGACTAATTTTACAAAATATCTGCCTAATCGTTGTTTCCTTTGGAGTTTATGAAATATTCTCACTTGATGCCTTTTGGGATGATTTAAAGAAAATTCCATCAAAGAAAGAATTATGTATACTATTGAGTAATGGATACATTGGGGTACAGAATACTGTTGAGTACCTTGGAATCCTTAGAAGTATATGTACTACGTTGTTACACAATTCCCATATTTCTAGTCAACCAGGTCACCTTTGTTATCAGTTGAGTTCTCGCATCTATTCCAGTCAAGTTAAATGGAAGCAGCCAAATTTAGCCTAGGATGATGTAAAGCTGTAATAGTGAACTATTCTACATTTAAATATCAATTCCTTCTCTTATTTGCAGAAGAACAATAAATATTGTTCTTGATTTATGTTTTTCTGTATCCCACTGTACATTCTGTTTCAAAAACGTGTCATCCTGGGAGAATTGATCTTAGTTGTTTTGTAGATTATGAGCTACATAGTTTATAGTCTGATTAATTCAATGTTACTGAAATAATATGTGTGTCTTATGTTTTGTTTTCCCTTTACCACAGCATACACAATTTTACCCCCAAGGTTGGTGAGTTTGACACAAGGAAAGCTATTCGACAAGCATTCGATGTTTGGCAGAAGGTGACTCCATTGACTTTTGAAGAAGTTCCCTATCATGAGATCAAGAGTGAAAGGAAAGAGGCAGACATCATGATATTTTTTGCATCTGGTTTTCACGGTGATAGTTCCCCCTTTGATGGAGAAGGTGGATTTTTGGCCCATGCATATTTCCCAGGACCAGGGATTGGAGGCGACACTCATTTTGATTCGGATGAACCATGGACACTAGGAAACTCAAATCACGATGGTAAGTCCCTCAAAATATTTCAATATGTTAATTTGCAGCAACAGAAATGTCAAACACACAGGAAACCTGAGAGACATCCGATGTTTTCTTCAACGGTTTTTCCTGTTATTCCGTCCCTGCTCCCTCTGCTGCAGTCGGTCGGGCTAAAGCTGGGCTTACTACCAGGTTCAGGACAAGCTTGTCCTGCACTGTTCGTTCTACCCCTCATAAGTGCAGTTTGATTCAAGCCTTTTATCTATGTTGGTAGAGAATCTATTGTGTTATTATCATCAATTTTTATAACGATAATTTTACTAACAAAAATAATCCGAATCTTATTGAACTTTTTGAGTTCTTAAGAGAACTCAACCACAAATATGGAGAGACAGGAAAGGGAATTATTTTTATAGTCTTTAGGGACGTTAATGAGAAACTTGGTAACAGCATGCTGGACAATAGGAGCAATTTGCTCGAGCCCACTTAGATAGAAAGGGCAGCCAGTGGTTTGGACCACAGAGGGTGGGAGCTTCACTCCGATCCGGCCAGTTTTGATCTTTGTAATGCCATGGAAGTGGTGAACCCCGATCTGTCTGAAGCGGTTACCTTTACAGGGGGAGGGCACACTACCTCCGTTGGTTATATTTTTATTTCACAATATTTAATGACCCAGACCTTTCTCGGTTCTGTTGAATATTCTGTATTCAGTAATCACAAACCCCTGACAATTGCCCTTAAGGGGCCACTGTATAGGTCCCTGAGGATGGGGAGTGCCCCCAGGAATTTTTTCACAAAGTATCAGGGTTGAAGACTAGTCTGGCATTCAGTCAATATGGAGGAGCTCATAAGGAAACTCTGTAAACCATCAGACCCTGATAATAGGTTGTCTCACCTGCATTTTGGAGTGCCCGAGAGGCACCCAGGACTATATTAGACTGGGCTCTGTAATCAAGGAAGCCCTCCCTAAGCCATTTAGGCCTAGCCTGAGTCACTAATCCCATGGTGTGATGGAATATGCAGACTAGCTAACAAATGCCTCAGGGACACATTACGTGGTAAGTCCAAAAACGGATTTGATTGCTGACTGTTGTAGGACATACTAACAGGCACTGCGAAAGAGGAAATTGGAAGTGCAGGTCAATATTGGGTATGACCTGGTCTCTGCATGCAAAAAACAGCACTGTAGTATGTTCTGGCAAGTGGTCAATGGTAATAATTTTTCAATCAGTAACAAGCAACTAATATTAAACTGTATCAATGGGCACATCACTTCCAAAAAATATACAACTCTACAAACTGTATTAGCATGGACACTGATTCACCCACCTCTTTTTTTAGCTATTGGCATAGTCTTCTCCTAGAATGAGGTTACTGAGGCTTTATCAGTTAGCCCTACAAATACGGTCCCTAGCCCGGATTGTGTACCCATGGACCTCTATAAGACCAATTTAGAATTATGATTTCCCTTACTTACTAATTTTGTGAATGTCGCCTGTGCTTCTGGGCTTTCCCATATCGGGCATTGTGCAATTATGTGCCTATCGTAAAGAATGGTAATCGTGCAAGTCCCAGTTGCTACCGTCCTGTTTCTCTGTTGGACTCAGTTGTGACAGTTATGAGTTGGATGGTGCTTAACCGTCTGACCAGATGGATGAATGACAATCACATTCTTTCTAGGGTGCAGTTTGGATTCCATGAGGTTCTTGGTACGCTGGAGCAATGTCTCAATCTTCATCTTTTGATTAGCAAGTACATATTGCATAGTATTTCCATCTACCTGTTCTTCATGGACCTCTCTTGCGCCTTCAATAGTGTAGTGAGATCCAAATTATGGGATATTCTGGGGGTGGACCAATGTATGGTTACCTCTTTGCATGCTCTTCACTGTGACCTGGAAGCCTCTGTTCGTTATGGTATAAATGGTGAGAGCACAGATCCTATTAGTATATCTTGGGGGTGAGACAGGGACATGTGCTTGCCCCTGTACTATTCTTGTTGTACATTAGCAGGCTTGAATCTGCACTTATCAAGCAGGGCAGCGACATGCCCATGGTTAACAACAAGACTGTCTCAGTATTGTTATATGCGATGGCACTGTTTTGTTGGCAAGAACCTCTAATTGGCTGAAGACTTTAGTGGGCATGTTTGTGGATTTTATTGCCAAATTGAATCTTGAAACTAACCCCTCTAAGACCTTTGTTATGGCATGTGGACCAACCGAAGAATCTCAAGTGCCACAGCTTGGCCATACATGGCAAATCCATAGCCAGAATACACAAATTTCCATATTTAGGAGTCAACTTTGATTTGCAAGGAACATGGGTTCTGTGTTTGTTGAAATGAGCCCTGAAATTCTCAAATGCTGTTGGGTTTTTATTCAACGTGGCATCTTCCATTGGCAGAAAATCCATAGGTCCACTCTTAAAGATATACAAAAGAAAGTGCATACCTATTCTAACCTATGGCTGTGGGGCCTTGGGGTATAAGAACGCGAGCTCCCTGCAGACAGAGGAAACCAGGGTCTGCAGACACATTCTGGGACTGCCTGCTAGTTGTCACACCTATGCTATCCAGTTGCCCCATCTATGCCATCCATGAGGAGATGGGGCTGCCATATGTGGAGGATTTGAGCAATCTAGATCTGCTGTTATGGTGTTTGGTCTGGTGTAATTCGCAGGCTGCGTTCAACAGAGAGATCATTGAAGACTGTCTGTCATGTGATCTAGGGTTCCATATACCATGATTTTCATATATCCAACAAATACTCAACAAATTGGGCAGGCCATCATTTTTTTCCAAAATTTGGACCCTAACCACCAAAGTCAAAAGCTGCCTAAAAGAAAACTATCTAGCGTCAAGGAGGGAGGATAGAGAAGTCGCTAAATTAGTTAAGAGCTCTAATTCGGCGCACCAATCGATTTGCAACACAGTGGGGGTGGAACCTTATCTGGATATGGTAATCAACACTCAGGACCGAAAGCTACTCACTAAGGCCCTAATTACGATGGCGGTCAGCCAGACTGCCGACCCCATCGTATCAGGCAGGTGACCATCCGACAATGAGTCGTCGGTCCCACCTGCCCTATTATGATAGGACTGCCGTGTAGGTGGTCGTAAAGTGTTCTTTTCTACTACGGCTTGTGCTGCGGCCCAGGAAAAGTGCAGCGGCAGAAGCAGCAGTAAAAAAGGGCACTTTGTGCACATCCATGCACCGTGTGCCAGGCACCACGGTGCATGGATGTGTGGGGGGGCACTACATGTGCCCCCAGGGCCACTTAACAGTCACCTACGGGGGCCCTGCTTGGGGTCCCCAAAGTCCTTTCCATTTGCCTTTCTATGGCGGTGGCACCGCCATGAACAGGCAGTCGGAAAGGGATATCCTGATCCCTATGGCAGTGCCTGCACAGGCACTGCCTCCATTGTAGGGTTAGGGACCTGACCGCCGTCCCGATGGGATCTTTGATCCTGTCAGAGGCGACGGTCCTACTCCCAACCTCTGCGGTCTGACCGGCTTTATTGTAAGGCAGCGGTCGGTCTGATGCCCAGGATGGTGGGGGAACAGCCACCGACGGCCTGTCGGTGGCGGTCCGCCCGCCAGTGTAATGAGCGACTAAGTTTAGATTTGTTATTATTTGTTGTTATTTATTTGATTGATCATCAATTATTATTTGCCCATGTGATGAGCATTCCACCCAAACCTTATTGCATTTTACTTCCTTCTGTGCATTTTATGTTGCATGTGCAAAAAGATCATTTTTTCCAATATTGAGAAGATCGGGCTTTGTCACATGCTGCTCCCAGCTCCCTCCAACTGCTCAGTGCTGAATAGTACACCTCTCCCTCCAGGAAAACGCTTCCCCCTCCCAGATCCCCACAGCATGCACCAAACCGTCATGTGTTGTCGTGTCACCTTTCCCACAGTATATAACATCCCCTGAGAAAACCCTTTAAAGCTATGAAACCAAAAACAAACCCAATCGCCTGACATTTTCTTCATTTATTTGTATTCCACTCTCTGCACTGGGTCGGCCACTGGAAGCTCTTGCTCAACTCAGTGTCTTTCCCCTGTGAGGAGATCCACTCGCCTGCAGACACGGGGCATGGAAGTCTCAAGATATTCATGGCCTCCCCCAAATCTGTGAAATGGTGTGATTTATTGTTGAACTCGAAAGCCAGCTCAAACGGGTAAGTCCAGCAATATCTGATGTGGTCTTGTTGCAGTTTTTCAGTCACTGGCCTTAACTGTTGGCGGCGTTGCAGGGTTGACTGCACCAGGTCCTGATACAGTGTGCAAGAGAAGCCCTGAAAGGCGACAGCGTCGTTCTTTCTGGCCGCTTGGAGTATGGCTTCATTTACCTTGAATGAGTGTAGCTTGACAAGGATATTGCGGATGCGTCGTTGTTCTCCTGGTCCCTAGCTACCCACGCAGTGGGCTCTCTCAATTTAAATTTTTGGTTGATGCATCCACAGCGCCTCTGCAAATAGGCCCTAAATGAATGCCTCCCGATCAGGTCCGTCTGCCCCTTCCTCTAGGTCTCGAATGCTAATGTTATCGCTTCTGGATCTATTTTCCAAGTCCTCACTCTTCAGCAGGGCCTGGTGTAGTTGAGCGTGGAGATCCTGCACCCTGCCGTGAGTATCCAACAAGCGTTTGTCGAGGTCTTGAGATTGGGCCTCCACCTCAAGTAACCTGGTGCCAATGGAATCCACATCCTGTTGGATGGAGGTCATGCGGTCGGTGAGGTCTGCTTTAAGCTGATCCAGTGAGGCAGTCATGTCCATCTTGAGTTCTGTGCGCAGTTCAATTTTGAACTCTCTCAGAGAGGCCAGCAGGTCCTCCTTAGTGAGTGCCATGTCCTTTCTTGTATCCCCTGGCTAGCCCTCTTCTCAGCGGGAGTAAAGTAACTGGTCACTCTATTTGAGTTCTTTTTCAGTGGCATAGAGGCAGCCAGTTGCCCCACCGCACGTGAGAGGTCAGACTTGTTTCCTTTACATAGAAGGCAGTCTTTCCCTTCGGATCTGACTACGCGAACTGACCGCCCTCCACAGAGACTTGCGATAACGAGCCCTGAGACACCCAGAGAAAATATGCAGTTAGGCGCTTCTCACACAACAAATGTCACACATATGAGGAAGGAACCATTTCTCTCACTGTGCCCGGTTAGGCACTCCCGGCGGTGCTTACCATGTTAAGGTCAGGCAGGGTAAAGCTGTATTCATCTTTAGCGCCACCGCGCTGGATATGTCCCGCTATCCTGCTGTAGAGCGACCCCAAGAAGCCCAGCTGCATCCACAGAAATGTTCCAGGAGCTCTACTCCAGGTCCCCTCCGCTGCCCGCTGCCTCATGGGACCGCCATGTTAAAGTCAGGCGAAACCGCCCTCTGCCTCCCATGCTGTCTCCTACCTTGGGAGGGGACGAATTCGGCAGTAGGCTCCCGCTTCGGTCATCCCTAGGCGCTTTTGCTCTAGTCAGGGCTTCCCACTCGTCACCTCACGGCCCCCGTGGCATTGGGACGCCACTCCCCCTCGGCCGCGGGCAAGGACGCTCCCCCTGTAGGTGATTCTGCCTGGTGACTGCAGGATCCGATGTCACTTCCCCTAGGGGTGCTCAATTCCACTTCTGGGTTATGTTATAGAGCTGGGATTGCTGGGACCACAGGAATGGGCCAGGAGGCTGTCTCCTAGCAGAGTCGAGCTCTTGCGACGCCGTCTTGGTTGGCGTCGGGCTCGCCCTCCATCGTCTTCCATCCGCCATGCATCCCCGCCATCAGGGGCAGAAATCGCCTTCAGACCACAACCCAGGGCAAGTGTTCACCTCTGTCATGGGCGGCCATGTAGCTGTGCTTCATTAGCTACTTAAAACAGCAGCGAGGTGGCGGAGCCGATCTGGATCACGTCCACCCGGACATCTTGCCTGACCATGCACTAGTGTCTTTTGATGCTTTTATATAATTTATGTATTTAATATTTGTATGTTTTCATTGCTTTCATCATTGTTTTTTAATGATCGAATAAAGCTATGATGAAGGCAAACACACAGTTGTCTTTTAACAAAATATACCTTTTACCACAAAGGAAATCTATATGGCCTCATTTACCAACCAGCTGCACCAACCTGATGTTACTGCTTCTTTTGCTGCCCTCATCTGGTGAGGTGGATTCATATTCTAAAAGTATTTAAGTATTTTACATGTAAAAGTGTTAAATCCATAACTGTCACAGTGTTCTGAAATAGTCAACTGGACTGAACAAAGGACTATATAATGGAAATTAACGGAAACTTACCAATACAAGTAGGAAATAAAAAACATCCCTGTTATAAGGAGGGACTTAGTCCTCATTGAGTCCTTGATCAGAATATGTAGAAAAATAGGACAATGCAACCAGCATCCAAAATGCCACAAAGTATATATTTTTAAGTCTGATATTTTTGTTTCATCTGTGGAATATTGACAAGTTTTAATTTTTATTTAGTGAGTATACACTAAGTGACTTAGCATAGATGTGGGTTATTATGGGGCAAACAAATGGAGTTAAAATAATATATACTTGGTCATTGTTACATCTGTGCTATGGCTTACCGGAGGATGTCCACATACGCAGAATAGAAGTTGCTGGATGCCAAAGCCAGCACGTGGCTGTGCATCCACACGGTCTGACCGCACTGATGGGTTTGTGGTCACGATTGCCCAGAGAGGTGCTCTACAGTCAGTTTAAGGCATTAGTCAGAATAGATGGAATTGGAGCTGCGGTGTCTGGCAGTGGGTAAAAGACGTCAAACATAGTCTTCTTTGCATGTTCAGCCAACATCATGATGGTAAGGAAAGAGATCGGTCAAGCCTATGAAGTATCCTTCCCAAGATGGAGGATTGTCCAGCAAACTTCACTGGAGGCTCCCAATGCAAGATGAACTGTAAGTCTTTCCTGTGATGTAATTTTCTGTTTGAATCCTACATACAGGAGACAATCATGAGAAGAAGGTGCTTTACAGTGAATTCATTCCCTATTTTCGTTGAGTTCATTACCCACTTGTTCTCCATTTATGTACCTGATTTTTTTTCTCTTGCAGCTGAATTTCATTTGGGCTCTTCTTGTGGATTCCCTAGCTTGGCTGTTTTTTCTTCCTGATGTCGGGGGTAGTTTGGGTCTGGCTTATCTACAGCAACATAATTCTGCATCTCCATTCAAGCATTACCAGAATGCAAAAGAAGCTTTGTACCTTTGTATTTTTCCTTTGAACTGGGGCCCTCTTAATGAGACACTTGACACTTTTCACAAGTGTTATACAGTGCAGAGTGGTACAGTGGCTAATGGGAAGAGTTGTGCATTTATGGGCAAACAAGAAGGAAACTGAACAGACCTTCACTGCATCCAGTCCTTGAAATATTGTGCGGTAGACAACTCCTAGATCCTCTCTCACCGTGGATCCTTCTCAGGATCAGGCACACGAGTTAAACAGTTAAGGCTTGAGAATTGTGTGTTAAAAGATCTTCACTTTTGGGTCTTCAGACACACAGTAGTCCATTCTTGCGCCCCACATTCCTCTGGGAATCCTGTAAAGAACATTTCTGAACTCTCTGACTTTTCACCTTGCTTTTGGCCCTGCATAGTCTTATCAATATGGTATAAGGTTAGAGTACCTTATCGGATCTGCTTTGTCTTGGGCTACCCCTCTGGTAACAAACTTGGATTTCTGTTTGGAAAAATATGATGCTTTTCTACTTGCTTTAAGTAGATGTTTAAACATCCTGACCTGTGGTATTCTGCTGACGAAGCCTTTTTGTGATTTTCAGCTAAGTGGAAAGAATTTATTGCCTTATGTGACTCATTTGTCAGCTACAACTACTTAGACAGGCAGAACTCAAATGACTTCCTTTCAAACAGAGTTGAAAGAGGAGATTAGGGATGAGTTGGTACGTTTCCAATGTTCTGCTTCTTTTTCTGGCCTTATGATCAAGTTTTTGTTAATTGAATACAGATTACAAGAGAGATGAAAAGAAAGGATGAAGTCCCAAGTATTGTTTCTAATTCATCCAGAGTTACCTTGTGTGGCCAGCGGAAGGTTCCAGTGAATATTTTGCCTCTAGATGAACCCATGCAAATTGAATCAAGAAGGATCCTTTAACTGAGAGTCAAAAAGAATACAAGCAAAAGGAAGGCTTATGTTTAGATTGTGTTAATGCTGGACATATAATTCAAACTCGTGCAAAATAGCCTTCAAAGAATTTAGAAAGAGTCCAATCGGCTAAAGATAAACAGAAGAAAAAGTAGTGCGTTGGCTTATATTGGATTATTTATACATAAATAACACTGATAACCACCTATTCCTTTTACACATTGTTTTGAGAAGAGAAGACGGAAAAGTTATTAACGTTTCTGCATTATTAGACAGTAGTGCCTGCAGAATACCCCAAAAAAAGAGTAAAGACCCTTAAGTTATTTGAACAGTAGATGGTTCTCCATTGCGTTTGGGCCAATACAGGAAACCTCATCGATCTTACAAATCACTTTTGGTATTGCTTGGCTAAAGAGGTATAATGCATTTGACTATTGGTGTTCCAGAGCAATATCTTTGTCATCAAAGTTTTGTCATAATCATTGTTGTGCTTCTGGAAGTGATTGTCACATAATGATGAGACGATCCACCGTAACTTTGATTGCAGCTAAACCTTCTTCATTGCTCTGCAATACCATGCTTGTTCTCCAGTTTGTGCTAAGCCTGACGTCACCTCACTTCCTCCTAATAGGGAATATGATTGCACCATTTCAACTGAACTTTAGACTATTGTTCCCTTAGAACATTTTTATTGCTTAATAGTAACAGAGAAGAAGATGGCGAAGGCTTAGTTGCAGGTGTATTAGCAAAATTGGTTATTTGTACTATCTTCTTTACCAGCTGCTGCACCTTTGTTTTTTGTACACAAGAAAGATGAGAACCTTTATCCTTGTACTGAGTAAAGGGGTTTAAATCAAATTAGGATTAAGGATCAATATCATTGGCTTCTAATAAAGATTATATTAGTGTTGCCCATTAATTGGGATTCTTCACAAAGCTTGTTTTGTTAGCTACCTATCAATTTTGCATATAAAGGAGGGTGAAGAGAGGAGGATGCTTTTTGGAACTCTATTTGGGAATTTGTGATCTCATGTAATGCCATTTGGGTTCTACAATGCTCCAGCCATTTTTCACTATTTTATGGATTCTATAATATCTGATATTAAACATCAGTTTGTATTCAGTCAGTCATTCAGTCAGTCAATCAATCTATATTCAGTTAATAAAAACCATAAAAGAATACACAACATAAAAAACATTCATAAAATCATCAACAGATCCAGATCAGTTTGTATTCATTTATCTGGATGACATCCTGGTGTTTGCTAAGACCCTGAAAAACATCAAGAACATGGTGCTATCAACATTTTAGGAACATCACTTTTTTTTCTATACCTGAAAAGTGTACATTTGAGAAAGAATGAGGTGGAGTATCTCGGATTCAGATCGAATTCCTCTGGTCTTTCTATAGATCCAAATAAGGTATTGGAAATGTTGGAATAACCTTCCCCTTCTAATGTCATAGCAACTCAGAATGTCCTTGAATTTGCAAATTTTTGTCATCAATTCGTTAAGAATATTGAAGAAATAACTAGTGATGTTACTGGTGTTTAAAAAGGAAAAATCAAAATATGAGAGTTTTTACTGGGATTATCAAGCTGAAGAGGCTTTTAAAGCACTTAAGATATCTTTTGAGGGGCACTAGAGAACTGTTCGAATTTCAGACTTATCACTGAAATTTTCACTACTGAGAGGAGTCATTCTTTCCTCGGGCAATTAAGAAAGAACCAGGCAGGCCTTTACAGCATTCAGTCCTTGACACTAAGAGCAAGGATAGGGACATGACAGTGAATGTAACAAGAGTGTGAACAGGAGTGCATGTTGAAAGTGATCTCAGAGTTGGTAGCTGAGTATCAATGAAGCCAAACATAAGGCACAGAAATCTCAAACAGCATTAGAAATACAAAGGTGAGATGTGTAATTTCAACAACAGAAAAGGGTTCATTGACTTGCCATATAAAATAGCCTTAAAATTAGTTGAACTCTGTGACAAGGCTGAGGACAGAACACTGAAATGTTCTTAGGGATATGCAAAGTTGTGAAACACTGCCTTCTCCAAATTTGTGATTTTTTTCAACTTCATGAAGTTCACCTTCGTTGTGTAGGTTTAATGAGAGCGGGTGAAAAATCTGCTAAAAGCATGTTTTGTGGGAGAAAAAACATTAAAATCAACTTATTTGATAAAAATTATTCACCCCCCAAAAAAACATTTTTGACAGGAAAACTTTGCACATAGGTGAAGGTTGGCAAAGTACACAAACTTTGTGAAGTTCACAAATTGTGTACTATGCCCAACTTTGCTGTCAAAGTTATAATTTTATACACCCGTAGATGCATTGTGAGAAGCATAATCAGAATATTAAGGTTTAATAACATGGGTAGAGATCATTAGTAAAGCAGCATATCCCTAGATGCAGATTGCTAGATAAATTACACCGACAATAGATTGACACCTGCTGACATTTTCCAATCTTCACAAGTCCCACGATCCAATGCAGTGTAGTAATGAAAGGGTACTTGCTCACCTTTTACTCATCATTCTCACCCTATCATTCTAAGCTTATCCTAGTATTTACAAGGTAACTAGGTGTGGAATTTGGCCATTTTTGAAGGGTCATCCCCTGACTTTTTGCCTTAACCCTCCTGTTTTCTGAACCAGTTTTGTTGGCTTTTAGAACTCCTCACATTTTACCACTGCTAACCAGTTTAAGTAAGTAAGTAAAGTTTATTGTTTAGTTAATTAAAACCATAACAATGTTACTGCGTTTGTCAACTTTGATTAAAAACAGACATTTAAAATCAATTCATCAACCCAATATATCACTATGTAATATCTCACAGTTATAAAAAATCTTCAACTGTCAATAAATACTCTCCAAAATACTGTAAAGTGGTGTCTAAAACATGTAGGACCATTATTTTGTTTGGGACAGACAAGTATAAAACCATCAATTAACAGGTGGCAAACTTGTTAGCTCCATTTCCAGCACGAATAGATTGTAAATTACATATTGGAGTCTCTAAGTCTCCTATATTAATGGGTTTAAACAATCATTGACCCTGTGCGGGTAGTGTTTGTTTCCTGCCTGGTGAGTGTAGCAGTAGGCTGTGCACAGTTCCGCCCTTGAGATGGCAATCAAGCAGATCAGTTACTGCAGGCACGGTTCCTTCAGTGAGTGGACCCTCGCGTTGGGGCTTAAACTTCACAGCCTGATCGTGTATGTGAAGGATCTAGACCAGTTTGCAGTTCATCAGAGGGTCAGTTGGGTCAAGCCCTTTAATACTATTGGACCTGCAGAATCATATTCCTCTATCCAGGAAGGCTTTCCTTAATAAAGTGACACGTGCTGGATGAAGTTTCTGACAGATACATATCAGGTGTTTAAGATCTTCTTTTTGACTGCCACACAGGCGACACATTTTTGAGCCAGTGTTTTTCCACCTTGGAGCTTCTGAAAGTGAGGGGTATTTTCCAAAACACAATGGCATTAACTGTTTTTTGAGTGGACCGAAAAAGTTAGATCTAGGTAAGCCGCCGGTTTGAGGACTTTATAGTTGTTGAGTACTGTCCAGGAATGCAATCTTTGGCTAAAAATACGTTTGTCCAGTAGTAGAGAATGGAGTTTTGCAGCTTTGTTTAGTGCTAACTTAAATGTTGAAAAGGGCAGGTTTTTATTCCAAAGGTCCAAAGTGCAAGTGGATTTAAGTGCATTGTGGAAAAAGTCAGTGTATGGTGATTTTTTCCCTTTCTCAAGTTCTAACCACAGTGCCTCATTAAGGCTAGAGTTCTCCATGTTTTGTTTTATGGGATACCAAACTTTTATTGATGAGTAGAGTCTGCCCAATGTTTCGTTAATTAGGCTGAATTCCAGGCGCATTTGTGCTGGCGATGCGATTTGGGGGAGTTGAAAAACCTTTTTAAAAATGCTAGTTGTTAAGTTATTAAGAAGAGTTGAGTCTTTTCCATGAAGGGCTGCGCTCGCATATGTTAAAGTTGGAAGTATTTTGGCTGTTATTACCGAGATCAGTGGTCGGAATGATGGGCCCTCCAGTTTCTTTGCCAATGACTTGTAAGCAAAAGTTAATGCGCTTGCCCGTTGAGCCATGTAGTTCTTCTGTTCACGATGAGTTTATTATCAATGTAAAATCCCAGCTATTTATAGCTAGACACGTTTTCCAGAGGATTGGTTTTCCTTCTAGCCAGATGTTATACGGATGGGCTGGCCGATTACTTACAAGCATAGTTTTTGTTTTTGTTATGTTGATTTCTAACTTATTTGCTGTTAGGAATTCTACAAGTTCAGTTATTAATCTGGTTAGACCAAATCTTGGTTAAACTGAGTAAGACGATGTCGTCAGCGTAAGCAAGGTGCAAAAGGGCTAAAGTGCCAAGATGCGGGGAATGGGAGTTGATTGTATTAAGTTTTACTGATAGGTCGGATATAAAGAGATTAAATAAATGTGGGGCCAACACACATCCCTGCTTCAGGCCCTTACTCATGTATAATTTTCTTGAGACTCTTGAGCCGTCCCCAAGTTTCACTCTTACCCATGTATCAGTATAAAATAACATTAATCTTTTTTAAATTCTTTCTGGGATGTTCCATGCATAAGCACTTGTGCTCTGTCCTTTAAACATGGTAGAACTGGCTAACACCCAATTGGCACATTTCATATACTTGTAAGTCCCTAGTGAAGTGGTACTACATGTGCCCAGGGCCTGTAAATTAAATGCTACTAGTGAGACTGCAGCACTGATTGTGGTACCCACTTAAATAGCCCTTTTGAACATGTCTCAGACCTGCCATTGCAGCCTGTGTATGCAGTCTAAACTGCCACTTCGACCTGGCAAAATACACCTTTTGCCAGGCCTAAACCTTCCTTTTTAACTCATATGTCACCTCTAAGGTAGGCCCTACACCATCCAGAGCGCAGGGTGTAGTGTATATAAACAATTGGACATGTACTTTTATGTTTTACATGTCCTGGTCATGAAATACTCATAAATTAGTTTTCATTACTGCAAGGCCTACCTTTCCCATAAGATAACATTGGGTTGTCTTATTACATTTAATAAGTGCCAACTTTCAATTGGGAGCAAGTAGGAATATCACGTTTGATGTCTAAAGAACTGTAATTTAAAACCCTCTTTAATGGTAAAGTTGGATTTTAAGTCACAATTCTGAAAATGCCACGTTTAGAAGGTTGGCATTTTCTTGTCCCAACCATTTGGTGCCTGCAGCCTGTAACCTGAGTCACATGACTGCGTGTAGCTGACAGTTGGTCTTTGTGTATTGCTCCCAAACAGTGAGACAAAGTGGAATAGGTATTGGCAGCATGGGCCATCTCTGACTTGATGAGGTGGAAGAGCTGTCACCTACCACACTTTCACATCACAACTGCTCTGCTCAGCACACTCACAAAAGGTTTAGTTCTAGTTGTTTGTCACCCCAGGCAAGCTGGGGCCAGGGCAGGGAGGCAGGAAATTCCAAACACTTCTGGGGGTGGAAACCTCCAGGACCTTCTCCTACTTCAAAGTGGGAACTAGGTATAAATAATGGGCCCTCAGACCCAACTCTTTAGTATACCTCTGGACCTGTGGAAGTCTCAGAAGGACTGCTAATGCTAGAAGGACCGCTACTCGGTTTCCCTGCTGCCTGAATGAGAAGGGCTGGACCTGCATCTTGAACCCAGGACCACCAGAGTGACTTCAAGGGCTAATTGTCTGGCCTTTTGATCAGAGCGTAAGGAACAGTAAAGGGTCCTACAACCTTGAACCCAGAGACCTGGGTGTCTGCTGTGAGTCCTACCCCCCAAGTGGTGTCACCCCAGCCCTGGACCGTTGGAAGTGGGCCTGAAGGTGCTCTGCCAGCCCAGCTTTGGACCTGTGGTCGGAACGGATGCTGGGTGACGCAACTCCCCCCAGCCCTGCTTCGGCACATATACATCGTGACGCATTTCCCACACCGAACCTGGCATCGCAGCCGCAGTCTCCCCTGAATCACCGCTCATCGCAGGCCTTCACATCACAAGCCCCTCATGCACGGCAACCTCAATGGTGACGCAGGAATCCGCATCGAAGCCCCACAGCTTTTTCCGAACTGCAGGTGCGCAATGCATTTTTGATGCAGGATTTCATATCACAAGCCCCTCGTCAATGACATCCTCGACAACAAGGCAGGACTTCCATCGCAGCCCTGCAGCTACTCAGAGCGCCGCTGCATGATGCATCTTTGATGCTGGATCTTGCAAAGCTCCACAACCTAGATTTAAGGTACTTTGTTCAGAGGGCCTAACTTGGTTTCCATATCCAGTGCAGCTCCATCGCGGTCAGACTGAACTTGTGGCTTTGTCCTGGTCCAGTGCGACCAGCTAACCACAGTTGGAGCTCTGTGCTTCTAGGCAGTATTTTTACTTAAAATAATGTGAAATTGCATATCTCTGGTTCTACTGATTGAATTTTTGTCTTTTTGATCTCAAATAACGTATTAAGAAAATTTTACTAGATCGGTGTGTTTTTTTTGTGTTGTGTTTTCATTTTATTACTGTTTGAAGTCCTGCATAAATACCTTATACAGTGGCTCTAAATTAAGCCTGACTGCTTTGCGTCAAGCTACCAAAGGGTTAAGCACAGGTTAATTTGGGGTTTGCTTATGTTTCATCCCGATGCAGATTGTAGTTGCTGCTTGAGTAGGGTTTCACCCCCCTCAACCAGTAACCCAATTTCCAACAGTAGGGAGTAACACCTGCATTTGATCTTCTTTTGTAGCTATCACTACTAGCACCTCATTCCAAATCGACAGGACACCATGCTTCCAGAGCTGAGATTCATTTGACGTTCTGAAGCAGTCTGGGAGTTGTAGTTTTTATCTGCTTCCATGTAATCGTTTGGCCTAATTAATATGAATATGAGTTGGCCTGCCACCATGGGACGAGAGAGTGAAGACACATCCAGTCTGCTTCATCCATATCTCTCCCCTTATATAACTAATGCTCATCCTTACCTTATTACCTTTCATGTTGGACATGCTTCATCCCCTCCACCTCTCCTGGAATTTCTATCTACTAAACCCCTTCACGGGCCGTATCATAATGAGCGTCATATAAAGCTGAGAACCTGTTTTATGCTGTCTAATGTGAAAAGTTAATCATTTAACCCAATATTACTCTAAGTTACTCCATTATTTTAGACAGCACTGCTTAGAAACAGAAAATGGTAAAGCCTGCTCACTGTTTCAATATGTATGATTTGGAAATCCAGCACTAACTCAGAGAAATATCGGTCTAAATGAATTCACTTTACCCAGTACAGGCACATAACAAGCATTTGCAATGCAATAGGGCTCGCATTTGCGAGAGTTTAAGCTATTGGCATTGTAAGTGACAATGCCTTTTATTTATCTGTTTTGATAATTAACACATAAATAAAAGGAATTGTCATTTACAATGCCAATAGCTCAACTCTTGTAAATGTGAGACCTATTTCATTTCAAATAAGCGGCCGCCATTGTCCCGGGCTGCTTGGAAAGTGAAAGCGTGCATGGCGCGCTGAATATTGCAGGCACGCATGTCGTGCCTGCACTAGGAGAAACTCGTTAAAGAAAATAGTGCTTACAGACTAAATAAGACATAGCGAGTAACAACAGAAGTAAAGGGGCCTTTCCTCATGGGAGGTTACAAATGAAGACAAGGAGGGACTAACAAGCCTATTAACGAATCAGAAGCCAGCATTTACGAAGGACATTGACACAAGCCAATGACAAATATGGGCGGAGAGAGGGCGGGGCTTCAACCCTATACTCGAATACAGCATGCCTCGCAGAGCAGCGTTTGCGCTGCCCAGGCTCGACCTAAAAACAGGCACTCAGCTCTGTGTTGAACGAGCGAAACCCATCACAATACGACTCCACATCTTCCACTTCTGTGTGTGATCTGTTGCCTCCCTCCCTTTCGCCGCACGTGCGCTTTCAACATTTTTGTCTCTTTTATTGTTAGTTAAAGCCATACAATATCTACAGATAAAAGCAAATACTGCAAGAGCTACGTAACTCACCAAAATCAAAATAAACTGCGGCGAGTCCTATCCAACTAGCCAAACAAAAAGTAAAAAGAGAAATTAATCATTGCTACAGCAGTTCAGTACCCTAAGATAGTCTATAGACCGAGTTTCTGACAATACCCACACAAATACGTTCATCAAGGCCCTTAATAGTCAATTTTAAAAATGTAATAGTTATGCCACATAGTGGGTAATAATTACTAGCAAAAAACATGCAGCACATTCTACAATGGTTCTGATTCCTCAAAGATGTAACAAAGGTCTTATTGCACCTCTTAAAGCTGAATGTCTGGTGCTGTGCACTTCCGGGGTGCAGAGAGGTGCAAATGGGCTTGCCTTAGGCGGGCCTTTGGCATGGCTGGAGTGCGCAGACGCATATTGTGTACTTATGAAGGCCCTTTTGGAACTAGTCATGAGGAGGCGGGGCCAGTAGTCACATTAACCCCATCAAACAATCAGAACAGAATGGGCAACAGAAGACCCAAACTGGAGCCAAGCCACTCCTGCGCTTTCTCAAGTCTTCCCAGGGAGAAATCCCACTTCTGAATTATTTTGTTATCTCTCTATTGCATTTTTATGTTTATCTCGTACATTGACAGCTCTCAAAAGGCTAAGAAATACCCTTACCATACCTCACTTCACATCTACCTGCTCCTGAACCCTAAAAACCATTACTTCCCTTTACCTCTACCTACCCCATAACCCTAAAAACCCTTAACTCCCTTTACCCATCCCTGAATCCTAAAACCAATTACCTCCCCTTACTTCTACCTGCCCCTGAACCCTAAAAAACATTGTAGGCTTTGGCTGTGGATAACGAGAAGAGTTGTGCTGCACAAGCATCAAATGCAATGGCCGCTGTTTACTTTAACAACCTTAAAGAAGAGGGGTTCATGCATAAGCTCTATGTGCACCGTTCCCCCGCCTCGGTGCAGTGGCCTCAGAAAATTCCTACTCCAGGAGGTAAAATGGCAGCGCTCACATTTTTCAAGTCATATCCATGATTAGGTTGTTTAATCCATTTTTGATTTCTATTCTGGAACGTGTAGTCCTGAATTTCCAATCTTAAAATCATGACTACAACTCAAGGTATACTAAGAAAAAAGTAAAAAAAACCTGGATAGATGATATTCTCACCCACCGATCCAGAAACCTTGAGAGCTCTGAAGTGCGGAATAACTAGGCCTTAAAGCGGGTGTGTTGGGTATTACTTCGGTCACACTCCCTACCTGTGTGAAAGCACAATCTGAAGCCTGTCTACATCCTTAGTGTTTAGGACCTTTGAACACCTTCAGAGGGCATTTCCTATATCATATATCACAGAAGCTGTCACAAATTATTAATCTGCGCAGGCAGCAGGCACATGGACGCAGCACTGCATATCGACACTGGCCAGAAACTGTGCTGTCTGCCCTGTAACAGTGCTGACAACCTATTTCAAGGTGCAGTGCCAGCATGGGTCCAGGTGGTGGTGGTGCAGTTGTGCCTGGGGGTGAGTGTCGGAAAAGTTTCAGTGCTCCGTCCATCATCTCCTTGTGTTTGCTTTGTTCGCCCTAAGTTGGCAGGGTATGCCCAGACGTGGGTCCCTTGCTCACTTTGCCACTGGATTCAAGCTAGCCTGGCTGATGAGGGGTGTTACCCCGAAACCGGTCCCAGGATGCTTGTTTCCGGTCCAGGGAAGACCTGGCTTAGCAGTTCGGGCTGGATGGTTCCCATGAGGCACAGGGTCAAGACTGATTTGCATACAGCTGGGTCTGAACTGGGGTGGCGAAGTGAGCTAAAGAACGATGATGGATTCAACCCAGATCTGTGACTGGGGGTGAGTGTCTGAAAAGTTTCAGCGCTCCGTCCATCATCTCCTTGTGTTTGTAGTTGTGCCATGCACAGAACAGGGCCATATGTTTCGAACCATCCAATGACTGTCTGTTGACCCCAAGGTCTTTATGATATATAATCTGCTTCAAGAAGCCAATCAGGGGCTAGCACCGACCGCACTGCGCAACTCAAAAAGGTCTGCTTCAGACAAGTCCAATCACATTGCTTGCCTGGGAAAAGCGGCTGAGCTGAGCTCCAATCAGGATCTCAGGCACTCTTTGGCTTTGGTTTCAGTGTAGTTGCCTTAAAGCACCCACCCTGTTGTCAGCATGTGCTAGCTTGTGGTGAGAACAAGAGTACAGTACAAAAAAAAAACACTTTGTGAACTCAAATAGCTATTTTGCGTGAGCTCTATGGGCTCCTTTTGCAATGCAGAATTCTCAGAATGCATTAGTCTAACCTGCCATGAATGCCACATGGCCAGAGTGATTGTACTTCTCAAAATGTACACAAATATTGCTAAGTGCTGGGCTTAGCTCATACATACCTATAGACAGGGGCTGCTGCTCCGCAATGGCAGAGGAGTGTCGCCCCACTGGCTCAGAGCCAGCAGCTGAAAAATAAAACAATATTTTAATATCGTTTTATTTTTCACCTGCTGGCTGAGCCATTGCGTGCAGGGAGGGGCAGGCCGGGCCATTGGAGGGGGGAGGAGTGGTATGTGCACTTCTAAGTGCGCATGTCAGATTGGACAGCCTTCTTAGGCTGGCCAAACTGACATGTGCACTTAGGTTTCTCCAACCCGGCTGTATTGCACAGCTGGGTTGGAGAAACAGCACAGACTCCCTGTGCCTGACCGAGCCTTGATCCAGACCGCTCAGGCCACTCCCCACGCTGCTCTAATGCTTGAGAGCAGCGCAGGGATTGGATGGGGTCCGTGATACTGGCCCAGGGACTGCTGGGACCAAGAAGTGGAAGCAGAGGAGTGAGAGGCAGCGGGCAGGACCAGGTAAGGTTTTTTTGTTTTTTTATTAACCCCGCGCGCTCCCCCCACACCATCCTCTCCTCCCAGCTCCCCCTCTACCCATCCCAGCGCCATCATTACCCGCCCTACCACTCAAAATCAGTGTCGGCTGTCACTTCCTATAGACACGATTCAGGTGGGAGACGCCTGATTTTTGAAGCAAAAAAGGGCTTTATTTTGCCTCTCTCCCGCATAAAATTGCCTGCTTCAATAGAAGTCAATGTGAGAAATACATTCTTCCAATTGTTATTATAAAATCGCCCACTTTCCTCTTCAAAAATGTAGCTGTATCCTATAAGTCTAATGCATATTGACAGCACGCCTTCGATCTGATGTTACTTGCTCCAAATGAACTTCCGTCTTCCTTTCTCACATATGTACTTCAGTGACATCTAGTGGTCTCGTGTAAAAATACATCTTCACGGTACATCCATTAACAACTAAAGGAATGTGCCTAAAGTGAACAGGCTCACAAAGACACGTGACTAGAAAACCACAATAAAAATCGTTCACCCTGCATTTCTTCACGTCTATTCATGACGTGATCACTTTATAGGAATTTTATATTATTCTAATTTACATATGTGTAAAAGCGCCTTAGGCAGATAGCTGCACAAAAAGAAAGCGGGGTTTATAGAAAAATAAAACACCATTAACAGACGTTTCACAGCACTGTATATAAGGTATATGTACCGCCAATCATTCAGTTTCAGAGTAGGGTCACCAGCTCACTCCAGGTCATAATGGACACTGTCCCCAGTCCTGAATTGTTCAACTACAAATTATTGATTTATGGTGTGTTAGGTTAATTACTTCACAGTGGAAGCAAAACAAGACTACAATTCGTAAAGGCTAGCACACAAAAGTCCAGAATTGGAAACAGTTCCATCCATAATGATCTGGAGCGAAGTGTAGTTCATCCTATTGCAGAACTATCTGCTCAAAATGTGCCTTGCACAATCAGTCGTGCCGGCTTTAAGGCAGTGCGACTGGTGCAGCCGCACTGGGTGCTGACCTGGTGAGGAGGCGCTGACCTCAGGGTGGGGTGCTTTGATTAGCAAAAACGTATGATTTAAAAACACCTGCATGCAGAGTTCCTTGTGCGTTCACTTTTCAGGCAGCATTAAAAATGTCAAGATAACTTTTGTGATTAATGTTCCTGTTAGAGAGAGAGAGATCAGAGTTTTGTCTAGTGCCAGTTTTGACTTGCCATAAAGTAGCGCAGAGGGTTAATATGCCTGCTGCAAAGAACGCATACCGTGCAGACTACAGATCTGTATTTTGCATGGATAGCTGAGTGGATTACTGCTTTTGTCACAGAGATCCTTCTGTTACCCCAGTTTATAAGATACAACCCTAATATAGAACAGTGACTGTTACCAACTGTCATCAAAGAGCTGCATGAAAACTGCATAAAATAGGTTAGGACATTCTGTTTTTTTCCCCAGTCATTCATTATCTATTTCTAATGTTGCTGAAAAGGGTTTGTTTAGTTAAATATACGTTCTTATTAGTGCTGGGTGGTCGTGAGAGAATCCGAGAGGAGGTGGTCATGGGGGGGGGGGGAGAAATGATTGTCGCACCGGGCGCCAACAGGTCAAAAGCCGGCCCCGTGAAGAAGTGAATGAGGCAACTTACCTTACATATGTAAATCTTTACTTGCAGAGTATTTTTTTAAACGTTGTTTTGAATTTTGTCAACAATTAGACTTGTAAAAATCAGACAAATTAAAGTCTTGGCAGTATAACATTCACATCACAGTTTGTACGCATACATGCTGTAACATTCTCTATTACTAGAAGCACAATTCCCAGCCCAAAACAATCCGTATATCACATCATCCAATATGTCTCAAGCCTGCAAGCATCAACCTTTAGTATGCATACTTTGCAGTGGCGGCCGGCACAGGTAAGAGCGGTGGGCGGGGTGGGGAAAATAGACATATGGCAGGATAAGTTAAATTAAATTTATAAAAAATAAAACCACTTATCTTACGCTCACGTTTTTATTGTTTTATGAATTTAATTTAACTTATCCCGACGTATGTCGGCTTCCCCAACCCCGCCTTGCCCCCGCCTCAATGCTCTTACCTGTCCCGGTCACGACTGATACTTTGACACCTTTTGGTACTTGTATAATTTAACGGCCATTAAACTTAATTAGATAGTTCTGGAATGGGACTATCTGAGTCTGTCATACACTTAGTCCAAGGCAGTTAGTAAAACCTGCACATGACAGGATCCTAAAGTTAATATCCTACTGGGTTTATTCAAAAACAGTATCATTAGAGACAGCATAAATAGTAACTTAATAAATCAAGTGAATTAGCTAGCAGATTGACTTAAGGTCTGTCTCCAAATAAAAGCCCAAAAGATAACTGCTCGCTGCTCTGCAGCTAAATGTAGAATGAACGGAAATGTGTCTGTTCCGCAAAAATCACGTATTTTTTTAATGTTTCAGGAACACAAGCCACACACATTCCTAGCATGACATTAAGAAGAAGGATTGGATTAAAAATGTTTCATTCTCGACAACCAATTAACCTATTAGTTGGTAAAACACCACTTAAAACTCCTACTTCCTAAAGTTCCTTATTGGTTAATGCAGAACATATTTAGTTAAGAAGAGAAATCAAACAATAAGAAACAGAGGAATACATTAGCTTGTTAGACTACCAGCAGAGCCCAGCTAAGTGACCTTGTAACAGAAACATCCTTCCCCCTTCCCTCTGAAGAGAGAACCATGCTGAAAGTCTATTTTCGTTCATTTTCTGAAAGTGAGAAAGACACATGCACATGGAAAGCTTGTACCCCTAAAACAAACTGCACTTTTCTCCACCATTTCATGGATGATTGATTGCCAACACAGCCTGATGCTGCCTAGTTATGGTAACAGAAGCGTGCCTAAATTAATCATTATTTTCTAGAGAATTGATACTCCCCTACAATTTCCACCAGGTAGTGACAGAGTTGTTCCCAAGTGAAATGCCTCTGGATTGAAGCATACTTGGTAGCAGTGCACTATATTCTTCGGGATGGGTGTAGCATGCCATGAAATCCCTCATCCAGTCATCTGTTTTAGGTGCTTTTTTACCTCGCCCCCAGTGGATAGCTCTATGATTCCCCAACATAAAGGCCAGCTCTACAAATTTCCTATATGTTTTGAGGGTATCCTTCACAAAAGATCAGTCAAGGGCGATGGCTCTGACTGGTATTCCATCATTTCACCTATAATAACAAAAATGTGTTTCCAATATTCCACGATGGGTGGACATTCCCATGCTTGACTTAGAAATCCCGCATTAAGAGTAACATCAATCATACCAATGCAGCGTTATCTATCAGACCAATATTAGCCATGCTGGCCAGTGTATAATGTTCCTTATGCTGGGATTTATAATGCTTACGTCTATGCCTGCCATTTGCTGAGAATGTGTTAGTGTATTGTCAGCAGTACGCCCTTTTAGCATCTGCTATATCGGTGGCTAGATCCTGCGACACTTTCTCCCTTGCCCGTTTATAATTATTTGCCAGCTCTGCCATTGCCATGTTATATATATTGGAAATCAGTTTAGTTGGGAATGCATTTGATGCCACCATTGTCAGTGATTTCAGTTCCTTCGGCTCAGTTGGGAAAGAGGGACATTTCTTGCTGACAGTTCCGCGTAGTATTTGCAATAGGAGGATGGCCAATGGGGTGCAGGGTGCTCTAGCCTTATATTCTTGCAGTGTAATACATCTTTTATTAATGCGCATATCATCAAGTGTGTTTAGCTGCCATAGTTGGAAGCATTTTGCGGCTGCTGGCTCGCATGCCACCCCAATGCACGAGTTGTTGGTCAGTGGCATGGGTGGTGAATATGGGAAGTCAACGCCACTTAATTTTGACTGACTCAGTCAAGCCTGTATGGGTTAGGTTCAAAGTTTCCTTCATTGCCACAATATTTAGAGTGAATGGGCCTGTTAGTCCTTATTCGAATTCACAGTGTGGGGCGTGCCCAGTATTATGAAACCAGTGGTGCACATATTGGGCCTGGCTGTTGAATAATAGACTTGAAAATAGCTGCTGGTAACCCACCTGCTACTGCATTGATGCGCCGGGACACTCGACTGAGTAGCTGTGCGCTATACAAATGCCTTTATATTCCTATTCATATTTGTATGGTTCTGGGCTGCTTACCCTCTAATACCATCCTCATCACAAGAGACTGCAGTTGACCAAATAATTTTCAGCTTAACAGCATTGGTATATTTTGGAAAAGATACAACAGCTGAGGCAAGACAACCATCTTCATGAGAGCTATCCGTCCAGCCAGGGTTATAAGCAGTTTGTTCTACTCATCAATGTTAGTAGCTATTTTATTCATATATTTTCCGTAATTGTCACATATTGTAACCTACATGTCTGAATCGAACTGTATACCCATATATCTGTCTGGGACTCCTGCATTTGTATAAGGTAGTCCAAGGTGGGCCATCGCACCTCTCGTCAAGGGTGTCATTATCCATTTTGACAAGTTAATAGTCTGCCCTGACCACCTTCAAACTTAATAATTCTCCAATTACAGGGTTTAGGTTAAGCTCTGGGCATTTTAAACAATAAAAAGATGCCTGCATAGACAGACAGAAAAATTCTACGAGAACCATATTTAATGCCCTGGTTTAATCATTAGAAATTTGACTTTCATATTACCCTAATTTACCTATTGTTAAATGTTCTGTTTCCAGAATGTTCATTTTTGGTAAACCAATATTCCTTCAGAAGCCGGTTAGAGTAGTAACTCTGACTGCTCCCTGGTTAGTAACTGACAAATTCCTCAAATTAGTAAGTAGGGCGGTCTGTGCCGGTACCATCGACGGTCACCTGTGCGCCCTTTGCCTCTTTGAGATGAATAAGGATCCATTGTATTATAGCTCACCTGTGAGGCTCGGAGGAGATCATTGCAGAGAACGAGAACAGTAGTGTTGAATGTGATCAGGGACATGCCACGGACCCTGTGTTACTTCTCAAAACTCTCTGACCCTCAGTGCTGAAGAGTGAGTGCAATTCTGTACATTGTCATCAGGAAGCAGGAACTGGTACGTAGGCCACAGACACATCAAACAGTATCTCTCATAAACATAATCCGCAAGGGGGGAGAACTTTGACAGGTAGCAGAAGAAGAACAGGGCTTGCCTGCTCCCCATGATGGCACCTTTCACAGAAGAATCAACCCTAGATCAAGAAGGCTGGAGCATGTTGTGTCAATTTTTATCACATGTGTAACATAGTGGGCTCTAGGCCCACATACTTGCAAATAATGCACGCAAATACAGCAACTCTGGTACCGGAACAGGCCCAGGGCACGTGCGCCCAGCCCCTTTTATTAGCAGGGTCTCCTGACCGGTGACGCCTGTGATGGGTGGGTTTAAGTGTATTACATCACACTCCTCAGCACTAGAACGTGTCCAGCAGGACATTGCATCATGCACAAACATTACTTGTTTGGCACTTCCGCAATAATGTACTACCATACCATGATTTGTACACTGATGAACGAAGGATCACATAGGAAATATCCATGTTTTTAGATCCAGTGGGACAGTTTTGAACTTTCTGCCAGGATCTTGTAATGAAAAAACTCATACATAAAAATTAAAAAATACATATATAAAATGACTATATATCAGTGCTTTAAATGGAAAAAAATAAGTGCAGGTACTCACCAAATTGATTTGTGGACTAGGGGTGGGTTTGGGGGGGGGGCTATGGGCGGTGCTAAGGGGCGTGTCCAGGAGCACATATTTAATTTTATTGAGATTTTCTTGGTGTGCAAATGTGCATAATGATACAGAAGCCTTCCTTTTTTCTTCATTATCACATATGATCGTATATTCAAATACACAAGTTCAGAATGTATGCTGTACAGTCAAATCTTGTGTTAGATTTAAGGTACTATAATGTTGCTTCATTCATAAAACAAAATAGGCTATATATAATGTACACATGAGAACTGACTTGCTTCTTAGTTCACTAGTGGCATTGTGGTCATGGTGGGATCTCAAAAGTTTCTAACTTCACTATCACTTTTAATAAACTCCTCTCAATGCGATGGTATAATCTTATGTACCAAGGTAAAATGCTTCCACATGTTAAAGAATACACTTTTTATTTCAATTTTAATGTTTTCAAGGCTCGATTTATGTAAGGGCTCTTCAAGCCACGCCGGACTCTTGATTCGACTCTGACTTGCTATCCTTGTTTATTTGTTGGTTTGCCCACCTCTGCATCTCCCAGAGCCACTCCATTAACCCTAGAGAAAATGGCCTCTTTAAAACAAAATACAGTTGTGTTGAGACACTGCAGAAAAAGCATATCTGCACTGGGGAGAGAAAGAGTGGCCTAGTACTTGCTATAAGCAAACCCTTTTACATGCGCTTCACGCCGGACTGTGGTAATAAAAGGCTTTTCGGGATGGAAGCTATACATTTGCTGTGCTGAACACTGCAGACAACACTAATGCATGCAAAATCACGCACAGTGACACACGAGCACCTATGCACAATGAAGCTTGAGAAAATATTCTTGCTTTAAAATAGTGAACCTGATTATCATTGTCAACATTTGATAATGGAGGAACGGGCTTCATTGATTGCTTATTTGCCTTTACTCTCTGAATCCCGTCTTCTACTGGCAACGACCCATTTCAACAGTCAACTGCATTCAATACTTTTGGTTTTAGAAATGGTTACATTCGCTGGCCTCGCATTACAAAACCTTGATTCCCACCCTCTCTGCCTCAGTGTCTCTGTCACCACCTCTTCCCTACAACCTTGCTCCAGACAAGTGTTGGCATACTCTGATGTACTAGCGCGTCACTTGGGGGGAGGGGAGGAGGGGGGGCTGATTCTTCCAGCTATCAGCAGAGCGGAGATGCAGGGGCTCTAAGAAGGGGTTAAATCAGTGGTTCCCAATCTGTGCGCCGTGGCACCCCAGTGCGCCATGAAAAGTAGCCAGGGGCGCCGTGCACCAAGCACACAGATTGGGAACCGGAAGCCTTCAGTGTACAGCAGTGCACTCTTGACCTGTATTTTTGTGAGCTGAGAATTCTATGAAGTTGCGGCAATTAAATAACACAAGCACAAACCATTAAAAACGCTGATGCTTTTTGCTTTTTCCTGCTTTTGTGTTCAGATGTCACCTACTCTTATGTATGTGCTTGCATGCATTCCTCAATAGATAAACAGATGTTTAGTTGGGCCCCCGCTTCCACCAGCATGCTGAATGTTCCAGAAACCTATTTTAAGGACACCAACCTTTCCATAGTGAGGCACGGCTGCAAAGACCAGTGTTTGCCCCATGTGAAAATGTAATCTGTTCAAATATCTTTTGCAGAGTCTTCGAAATAAATTCTGCCAAAATCTGGGCCGTACGTAAACCGGCTTCTTTGAAAAATCAACATGCATTTGAGGGGCAAGGATTCATTTTTGTGGGAGATGTTAACATAATATGGAGATTTTGGTAGTCTGTTTTGCAATATGCTTTTGTAAAGTTTGTTTCTGTGGTCTGTTTCCATGTGCTACTCCTACAGTCTGTTTTCACATGCTACTCTGGAAAGCAGCATAAGTGACTTATTTAATTGTGGCTAGCTCATCTAATGGCCTCAAAGTGTGAGAAGAAGGTGGCAAGGCCGTGGATAGTTTTTCGGCAATATTGTCGTTCCTAGCTGTGGTTCTAGTATCAGTGCTCGTGCTGGCAGTCTTACTAGTACGCAAGAAAGCCACACTAGTAAAGTCTGGACTTTCATATTTATATGTAGGATTTGCATGGCACCTCCAATTGGATCCCTTTTGTTATTACCACCACTACATTCCATTCTTCCAGAATTTCACATGCCTCATCATACAACCTGCAACAGCACACTATTCAGCCGGGATGCCATATTTCCCCCATCTTTGCAAACAATGCAGTTTGTTGCATAGTTCAACATACGTTAGTGACAGAGCACCACACACGCATGAACACATACATGCAAAGTCTGGTGTAAAAGCAATAGTTCTTCAAAACTCATTTGTGAGTCAAATGACTACATGCAAGTACTACCTAAAAGGTCTTACCGCGACCTGTCACGCACATCATAGCCTACCATTGACACACTTTCACAGACTCCATGATTTTAATACCTTCATCGGCTTCATCCCAATTATTTTCAGGGAGAAAAATGAAAGTACCCCTGAGGCTGTGCTTACATCCCCCCACTTGCCAAAAAAAAATAACATAATAGAGAGCCATGGCCAACGGCCAATAGCTCAAGGGAGCCGGGGGTCAAAAAAGTTTGGGAACCACTGGGTTAAATAACAAGCAAATGGTCTTTTAAAGACCTGTGAAGTACTCGGGTGCGGCTGTGTGTGTGCACGGGAAGCTGCCTCAGCCGGGGCTGCCACACACGACAGGTGGGGGGGGGGCTGAAGCCCTTTGAGCCCAATGTGTTGCGGGCCTGGTTATATATATGTTTTACTGACGCTTATGTTAGTGTACATTTGTGGAAGAGAACGTGATGTAAATGTATATAAAACAACGTATTACTCAAATGGACAGCAATATCTTTATCGACCTGGGAAGGACGAAAGGCTGGGTATGCCAGGATGAGCCCTGACCATCAACGCAGAAACCTTCCGTAGCATTACCAGGTTTAGTCTCCAGGCTAGTTCCAACAGACATATGTATGAAAATATGAACATCTTCGAGGCACTAAGCCCAGCAGACAGGCGTGGGGGCGACATGAAACATGGAAATCCCCTGCTATATTGTAATGATCTGAAGAGCAAAAAAATGACCCAATCCCTTAAAATGTTAATTTAAAAAATAGTACACATTAGAAAATGCTCTACGCAGTATAAAAAACGTATTATTGCATCGAAAAATACTAACTGTGAATAGAACTTGCTTTATATAGTGTGTATCTTCTGTGCATGATTAACAACAAATGGCAGAACCTCCCTTAAAGGTACCAGATATTATCCATACCGGAATGTCCAAAAGGGAGTTCCATCAGATCAAAAGGAGGAGTATCACAATTAGGACAGTGACGTGCATGCCGTGCACTTCCCAGCAGCAGCAATAACCCTTACCCGCTCAGTTATTTTACGATACCTGTTCGCAACCCTGCCGGTGCAACCCTGCCAGCAGAGTGGAGATGCAGGGCTCTAAGGGGTGAAAGCACAACAAAGCCTCGTTAGCAAGTAAATGGTCTTTTAAAGACCTGTGAAGTACTCGGGTGTGGCTGTGTGTGCGCCCAGGAAGCTGTCTCAGCCGGGCTGACACTTAAGAGGGAGGGGGGGGGCGTGAAGCCTTTTGATCCCAATGGGCCTTGCGCGCCTGGGTCTGCTGCCGAATTAGCACAGTGCAAGTTATCACTCGATTATCAGAGTGCGGCACGGAAACAGGCCGACTCGTTGTCAGCTGTGTTGCTCTTCTTTCAGCACATACACATTTCCTTTCTGCGTTGCTGCCCCGTGAGTAGCGGTACTCTGTTTGGCCAAGGAGAAGTTCCGGTACTCAAGGGCAGAAAATTCAGAAGTGCCGGTACTTAGTACCGGTGAGTACCGGCCCATTTAAAGCACTGCTATATATACAAAGAGGAGCTTTGGGTCTGCACTCTTCAGCCATTCATATGAGGCCCGTCAAACACGCACTCCAGTTTAGCACTGATTGCAGCTGATAGTCAGTTCACAATCTGAAAAAGCAGGGAATTCCACAAGTGCACAATCCAATGTAACTTACGTGGATGAGAGGCATTAGCCTGTTTGATGGTACAAAATGCACAACACTTGTTGGTTGAAAGGGAGAGTCTCTGTGCAGAAACAAATGGGATTGGTCTCATGAAAGGCACGTTCAGTGACCTGCATGTGCACGCTACAGTCTGGAGGCATTGTTCTGTCATAAAAATGGCGGGAGCCTGGCATAATGAAGCCTAGACAAGACAGGGACATGATAACTGCTCCTCTGTGTGCACAGGCTAAGTAAAGAAACATATGAGTGATTTTTACCACAATCAACTTGGCCAGCAAACAAAATGAGTAATTTTATAAGAGCGGTACGTAGAGTCAAACTTACATCTCTCTAGAGAACAGTCTATGAGGAAGGGACAACACATATTTTCCACAGTGTGAATGGATGTGACGGGGTATTGGTAGCGGTAACATCAAACACTATCTGCTATCACAACAGTGACACACAGGAACACTTCATCAATAAAAAATAGAGAGAGAAAAAAATGATCAGTATTGGCTTGCAAGCAGGAACTATTCACGACGCAGTTGCAATGGGACTAAGAATTACAAGAAAAAGAAGAGAACACAATGTATGTCAAGTCATTAGTCACGGACATGTATTTTTTTTTTTAAATGGATTTCAAATAGAATAATTGGTCAGTAAAAGAAATCGCATTTTAGACTCTAAAAATCTATCCCAGTCGTGGTCGAGGTTTCAGGGTCTGGAGTGTTTACAATGTTAAGGATTTTAAACCAGAATGAACTCCAAGCTTTCAATTTTCAAAACGCCTCTATTTAGAGGAAGGCCAATGGACGTTAATTTAAGGTAGCGAGGGGTGGCAGCCGCCACCCACCATTGCTTGCTTTCTGGTGCCCCTAGTAATGCCTCAGCTACTCCTGGTCTCAGAGGTCATGAAAACAGCGGTGAGAACAGAAAGATAATGAGTATCTAGGAGGACAAGGCTAGGAAACTTTCTTTTCTCCAACTTCAAAATGGCGAGACGGGTTGGTTGGGTGGGGAATTCAATCAAGTCTCGAGAAGGTGACTGCGTCATAGTCTCCTTCGGATCACCTGACTTAGTCAATGCGATTTTAGAAAGGGCAGGCAATTGGTCATTGGCACATACAGGGATCAGTGTTTTGCCCCTTGGATATTTTTACAAACATTACCGTGCGACACAGGCACCATTCGGGAGTCCCTAATGGGGGGGCAGAGGTACGCTAGATATACAATTCCCGTCAACAATCAGTTTGATGTTTTCAACCCTTTAGACGAAAACGATTGACTGACCCCTCTGATCCTTTTTGATAGTGGAAGACTCGAGAATGTAGGTACGGCAAAGGGTACTTTGAACGAAGTCCAACCCAATTTTAGAGTGGAAGATTTGGGGATTAGTTATTTCAAGGAGGCGATAGGGGTCTTAACTGCGAAACATAACATTGGTAGCCCACATTTGGAGCCTTTGTATACCTTGGACACACCCATCAATGTGTTGCCTTTAGATCCCTCGAGCGCCGGTAGTGCTCTAACTTACAAGTCACAGGATGTTCACCCCTATACTGGCCAAGTAGTCGGTAATTTTCTAAATATGGTCACCGAGGAGAGAATTGTTAATATCAAGGAGGGAACTGTTAATACAGTCGATGGTGCTGCAGATGTGTCTGAGGGCGCTCCCGTTGGTGGAAACAGGACCAACGACTGTTTAACCTTACTATCCTGGAACCTAGCAGGGATACACTCCAAACTTCAAGATCCTGAATGGTTTGTTGCTTTGGGAAATATTGATATTTGTGTATTCCAAGAAACGTGGGCCGTAGATAAGGTGTTTATTGATGGTTACACCTCATATTGTGTGGATGCCCTCCCACCTAAAATGTCAGGTAGGGCCAGTGGCGGATTGTTAATACTGGTTAAAAACACCGTAGCCTGTAGGTATAAGCAACTTTCAATAACCTCACCTGATATCATGGGCATCCAGCTTACATTTCCGTCTGGCCTAGTCCTAACCGTGTTAAATGTTTATGCCAGGTCAGAATCTTTTAATAGCGAATCCTTAGTAGTTTCATTATTAGATGATCTAGTGGAGGGTTTCCAAGCGAATTCTAAAATTATAGTCGCTGGGGATTTTAATGCCACGTTCGAGCCCTCCACTCTATTAAGTGCTTCACTCGAAGAGGAGGACGAGATTTGGGGTATCCCCAATATGGTAGCTGGTAAACACGGCCAACGCTTTTCAAATGTTTCATTACAGATTGCTTCCCTTACTGCTGGTAGGAGTCTGAGGGCCTGTAATGGAAGAACTCCATCTGACATAGGGCAAAAGGCTACTTTTAAGAGGGGTGCCTACACAAGCTTCATAGATTATATCTTTGCCGATGTCAGAATATGGTAATTAGTGGAAGATATGATCATTGAACCTAGGATAGACAGTGACCATAATTCTTTGCTTCTTAAATTGAAGGGCAAGGACTTGAATAGGGACGTTCATTGTTATATTTCCAAATCAATAGAACCATGCCCAACTAACAACCGTAGAAGAGTCACATGGCCTAAAATTCAAGCAGACCAGGATCTCCACGCTAAAATATACAAGTTCTTAGTGGCCTCATTAACTAATATGTGTAGCCACAAGGGGAGTATGGATTTGCCTGATGTCCCGTATGTTATTACCGCACATGAAGAACTTTTTAAAGCCCTACAATCAGTCTTCTCAAAATATAGTCGTGTAGGAAGGCCTTCCAGCGTAAGGGATCGCAGCTGGTTTAACGACGACTGCAAGAGAGCGAAGAAGAAACTACAATTAGCAGTTAGAGAGCGCTCCAGATTGGATATAATTTCTGCTCGTAATATTTATAGAGTAGCACTCAGCAAAGCCAAGCGTGAATACGCTGACACGAACTGGAATGATTTGGTCCTAGCAGCCCAAGCCAGAGATAGTCGTATGTTTTGGCTTATTGTATCTAAGGGCAATGTGGAGAACCTTACTTCCAATAACCATCATATCCAACAGGAAGTCTGGGTGGATCATTTTTCGAGTTTATATTCTGATGATAAGGCCATTATGGACCCATACACTGATCTGGCTACTCCAACCATAGTCAATATTGTTTCTGATGAGACTACAAATAATCCTTCGTTAGCTTTTAGCCTAGAGGACACTGTGTCTGCAATTGGTAAACTAAAAGCAGGCAAAGCCCCCGGTCCCGATATGATACCGGGGGATCTGTATAAATCAGAACCCACGATATGGGGACCATACATAAACCTTCTGTCCAATTGTATACTGGCTGGTGGGGACATTCCTGATTCTTGGAGGGGAGCAGAGGTAATAACTATTTTTAAAAAGGTGATCCAGCTGTCCCCTCCAATTACAAACCCATTAGTCTAATAGATAATCTACAGAAGATCTTTGCCAGGCAAGTTCTAGACAAACTCCAAGAATGGATGGACGCTAATATGGTTTTGTCTCCTGCCCATGCGGGCTTCCGAGCTAAAATTAGCACGTGCGACCAGGCTTTCAGGTTTTCCCTGATAGCATGGAAGTACGTGCTACTTAGGAAACAGCGGCTCTATGTAGCGTTTGTGGACCTGCGAGCCGCGTTTGACTTGGTTCCGCGCAATTTGTTGTGGAAGACCATGCTTGACCAAGGCGCCCCGGAAAATTTGGTGTCTATGATTGCCAGATTGCACAAGGATAATTATGCTCGGATTAGGTGGGGGAAAAATGGGGAATTGACAGAGAGGATTTCGATTCAACGTGGGGTGCGCCAAGGGTGTGTTCTCGCCCCCACACTGTTTTCCCTATTCATTAATGATGTGGTCAGTTGTTTAATGGGTTGTAAGAATGATGCCCCTTCAATGAACGACGCAAAAGTCCCCATCTTGCTTTTTGCAGACGATTCCTTATTAATATCTACAACGCCCATGGGCCTACAGGTACTATTGGATAAATTCCTGAGTTTTTGCAAAGAGAGGAAATTGGAACTGAATACTTCAAAAACAAAATTTATGGTGTTCGGAAAAGTACGGGGTGGCATACGAGATGTTAAGATTTTGCAAGAACCCCTGGAGCGGGTAAAAGTTTTGATTACCTAGGCATAGGTTTGAATGAGACGCTTAGCTGGGAACATCAATTAAGGAAGAGCTTTTTAATACTAGGTCAAAGATCTAAATCAGTATTAAGATTTTTAAAACAATCGTATACTCAACCTCTCTCATCGGCCCTTGAAATTTATCGGGCAAAAGCCCAAAGTGGTGCTCTGTATGGAGCAGAGATATGGGGATTTACTAATGTAAGTAAATTAACTATCTGTGAGAATAATTTTGCAAGGGCTCTCATCTCGCTACCTGTTACAACACCTCTCATCCCACTTTTTGTGACCTTGGGTTAAAGAGAATAGGCGACCTGGCAGCCCTGAGACCACTGACCTATTGGCTACGCCTATGGACTACTCCACAACTAATTGAATATCGCAATTCGCTTCGGGAGGTCCTAGCACTTAACGGGGCTAAACTGTTACCTTGGTTCAGACATATCGCCAGATGGTGTAAACTATTGAACCTGATGGGCCTGTGGGAGCACCCAGAAGTGGCCACTAAATGTGACATCTTGACCCTTAAAGCAACGTATTGGAGGGTAGTAGGGGAGCATTATATAAGTAATCAAACAAGCGGACAGCTAACATCTAACTTTTTAAACATTAAATCACGCTTTCTGTTTGAATCTTTTCTTGACTTGATTTCTCCCCCCTTTGCCAAAAGCTTGTATATTAGGTTTAGATATGGTAATCTGCTATTGAAATTTCCGGGGAAAGTGGCGATCGGCCTAGTTTTAGACATTTGTCCTGCTTGCCGTGAAGTTGTTGAAACAGAAGAACACATTCTGTTTTTCTGTCCAAAGTATCGGCAGTTACGCAGGAGATGGATCAGACCTTTATGCCTCAATCTGGGTGCTAGGCAGCACCAGTTTGCGTTTAGGATTTTAAAAACTGACACATCAGGGCCAATAGTCTTTGCTCTTAGCCGTTTTTTATTTTCTTTCTGGCTGATCCGCAAAAAAATCTTATTAAAGGAATGATACGATCTTTTAACCCTTTCCCTTCTTATGCTGTACATGTATTTTAAATATGAAGCTTGGTATGCATGGTTTAGCATCTCAAATGTCTGGTGGCTGCTTTAGCACTCCACTTTAGCTGACCAGGTCGTTTGCATTTATGTATTCACGTACCCTTGTCTTTTTAACCTGTTTTGGGATGTCATTTGTACTTGTGTTGAATGGTTTAATACTATTTTTAATTGTACATATATTTAGGTTTTATTTTTGTACACTTTGATGGTGTTTTGTACAAATGACCGAATAAAGTTATATATGGAGTATCTAGGAGTCCTGTTTCATTTCTTTATTGTCCAACCCATGGGCTTTAGTAGCAGTGAACTGGAGTCGGTGAGGGGATACAAGAGGGGCAAATGTGGCAGCCCTTTCATGTCACTGGTTCTAAAAGCCTTTTTAGGTCGAGCCTGGGCAGCGCATGCTCTGCGAGGCATGCCATATTCGAGTATGGACTTGAAGCCCCGCCAACTCTCCGCCCATTGTTGTCATTGGCTTGTGTCATTGTCCTTCCTAAATGCTGGCTTCGGATTCGTTAATAGGCTTGTTAGGCCCTCCTTAGTACCGTCTTGTCTTCATTTGTAACCTCCCATGAGGACTGGCCCTTTTACTTTGTTTGTTACATGGTATGTCTTATTCAGTCTGTAAACACTATTTCCTTTAATGAGTGTCACCTACTGCAGGCACGACATGCTTTCCTGCAACATTCAGCGCACCATGCGCTTTCACTTTCCAAGCAACCCGAGACAATGGCGGCCGCTTCCTTGAAATGCAATAGGTCTCGCATTTACAAGAGTTTGTGCTATTGGCATTGTAAATGACAATGCCTTTTATTTATGTGTTAATTATCAAAACAGATAAATAAAAGGCATTGTCATTTACAGTGCCAATAGCTTAAACTCTCGCAAATGCGAGACTTATTGCATTGCAAATGCTTGTTTTCTGGGGCACCAGTATTCCCCCGCTGTTCCTGGGAGTTAATGTTATGCAGCTGGATTCTGAGAGCGGTGACACAGACCTCCATGAATGAGGCTGTCATTTATTTCGAGGTATAGCTGTTTTGAGGGTCACAAATGATGGTCAAAAGCATACACCATATGCGACAGCCACTGGGTCTGGGGCGGGACTATCAGTAGTGCTGCAGGTGAAGTGACAATTGGGCCAAAGGGTGTTGAGGGCCCTGTACACCCAATTTATGGCTGCTTTTTATACTATCAACCATTGCATGGAGGGACAGATATTCCTGGCTTGCTTCATGGCACCCCTGCTATGACACTGCACTTGGTTAATCAACTTCCACATCAAGTATGGTGGCTTTCCAAGGCTGCACTTACTAAGACCTATGTGACAAACATAACACCAGTTATCAAATCAGGGGCAGATTTTCTAGCTTTTCATGCAATGCAGCACCGCTGCGTTGCACAAAGGGGAGAAAGCAGAACAGTGTGATATGTACTAAGATATGGCAATGTTTTTCTCTATCCCTGGGTCAGCACACTTTAGGCTGATCTTGTATCATAGTTCAAGCGTGTGTGCGTACTGTCAATCATAGGTTTGTACTGGAAGGCCCCTTTCAGTAGAAAAACTTTGGTTTACTACTTTTCCCACTTTGTATGGGTGCTGCACTTTACATTGCAGCACCCATACAAAGTTGGAAAAGTGTAAAGAAAACTTTTCTAGAGCCAGACGTCTGCTTCGAGGAGCCATGCATTTTTAGTGCAAAGTCCTGTCTATTTTTTTATAGTATACAGGGCGATGTCACAACTCACAGCTGGTTGCATGGGAAATACTGTGTAACACCCATGGAATGCACCCTTGATGCAAAATACTGCAAAGTTGTGCAATGCGCTATTTGCATTACTTCTTGACAACTTTCCAGTGCAACACAACTTTTGCTCTGGAAAGTATATAGTTTATCAAGACTTTGCACCGGTTTTCTTTCACTTTTTGGGATTTTGTACTGGCGCATAGCATTGATAAATCTGTCCGCTGGTTTGCCAGATGGGCCACTATACGCATCCAAACCTACACATCGACTGACCATTTGAGATACGAAGAAGTCTTGGTTCGAGAGGCAATAAATGCCATCAAACAAATCAGGTCCAAACTATTTGCACCTTTATCAAATTGTTTTGCACTGCAAACTGCAAAATGTCTTCTCGGTCATATTCTTGATGAAGAAGAGGACCAGCTCTGGGGATACATGCTCTCCTCAAGTAAATGCTCTATTGAACTGGATGGGTTTCTACAATTCACAGACATCATTTAACTCTTTTTTTTTTTACAGTTCATCAACATCATCAACTCTTTTTGAACTTCTTTTCAGAACTGCAGCTTTTACCAAGAATTTGTAGTAGGGAAGATGATTTAGATGTAATAAAAAAACTCCACTCTTCCTTTTTTCCATCTATATAAATAATAAGTACATCTACCATTAACTATTTATTCTTACGAATTGTGAGGAGTGAACAAACATGTCGGGCCTGATTCTCAAAAAAGTCAGACATCTCTATCCACAGGTTTCCATTCTTGCATGGCTACACTTTTCCAACTCTTTGGAATTCACAATAGGTATCCAGGTTATTCCTTAAAAAAAGTGCTTGCCCCAGTTGCAGCTTGCCAGATATTCTCCTGTTTATCTTGTGAGAATTCAATTTTTGCGACGGGTGAAAGCGGAAGTGATGTGTAGCGACGGAGCGAGGTGCAGGGAGCAGCAGCAGCAAGGCTATGGCGTTTATGGCATCCGCGCCATCCGTACCGCACTTGAGCGCCTAAACCGGTGTTCTACTGTCCCTCTATATCATGGGTACTCACAAACATTTGCCCAGGGGCCACAAAGTATGGTTTGTGGTGTGCCCGAGGGCCGCACTGATGCCAGCAGGGTGGCGGGAGGGGGTCTGGGTGTGTCATGCATTGTGTAAGGAGGTTCAAAAAGATGTTAAATAAACGGGCAAGCATTTATTTGCAGGTTAATAAATGCTTGCCCATTTATTTAACATCTTTTTCTAAATATTAGTGCTAGCAAATAAACAGCAGCTGGTGCTGCTGTTCACCAAGGGGGCCGCATTTAAAGGTCAAGAGGGCCGCAAGCGGCCCCCGGGCCGTACTTTGAGTATCACTGCTCTATATGGACAACGGGGGGGGGGCAGACAGTGGACCACAGTACAAGAAGATTTTGTGGGTTGGATACTACCCTGACCCAGGCCTCGAAAACGGGCTTGACCTCGCATTCGGGCCTTGTTTCTAGCTGCAGGCCTGATTCCAGACGGTTGGCTCGCAGGAATTTCAGCCTACCTGCAATCCTGGAATCTGTCCCTGTGAACATCAGGAGGACGAGAAGTGAGCGGAGGAAGTGCTCTTTCGGCTGGAGTCCCCTAATAGGGGGGCGTAGTCAAGGGGGGAAGTGCGAAAGGCAGCAGTAAATGCTTTCAATCCACCAGATGCTACCTATGATGCACTTTTACATAAGGTTTTCTCTTTTATTAAAAAATCTCTTGACAAGGAACGGGTTCCCCACGTAGTATTGGTAGGGGATCTACATTGCAAAATATCCAATTATGCTTGCACCAACTATGTGATGATGAAAAAGAGGAAGCATTGCAAATCCCCTTAATTGTCTTACCAAAGATGAGAACAGACAAGAGAGGGAAGCTCCTTTTTGATTAACTGAAAAACAATGATTGTACTATAGCTAATGGGAGACTACCCTTGGATTCCACGGCATTATACACACATAATTCTCCAAGGGCAGGAGCAATTTTGGATTATGTGGTGGTAGGGTGCACCTTATTTTTTTTGTTGGGCGACCTAAAGGTAATAGATACCCCCATCAGTGACCATAGTCTGTTGATTTTTTCCCTGGACTTAAATATGCAGCCTACTAGTTTGTGGAGGTTTGAAGGGTCCTCAACCAAATTTGAACACGGAGGACACAGTGGGACCAAAGGATGATCACAGGTTTGAAAAGTTAACTAGAATCTACACTTGAAAACCTTGAAGCCTGGGCGGGAGATGAATTGGAAAGTTTTAGTATGTTTATGAAGCAGCTATTAGTAAGTGCTAGTCAAAAACTGCCAAGGGCTAGTTTAAGGTGATTCCTCGCCCACTTCTCTTATTAAATAGGGAAATAAATGTCCTAGTTAGGAAACAATATATGGTATACACCCTTCAGAGGAATACTAGGCTGTCAAGTCAAGTCAAGTCAAAAGTACTTTATTCGGCACCCAAGAGCCATAAAAGCAAACAATTTTATAAAAAAATACGCATTTCATCAGAATACATTATATGATAAAAGGCATCCAGCGTTACTGTTACAGTGGTCACGTTAAAAACCTACAAACGATATATCATGTAAAGTGCAGCAGTGCTAAAACGGTGAGCCAAGACCATAAATATTGTCTCATTGCATAGTTTAGAAGAACATATTTACATTGACTGATAACACAGGATAGCTACTGCGACGGCAGCTTAGTCCTGTGTCTGATGGCCCCAATTAAAAAACGTCCCACCCGAAAACAAACCATAGGTGAGGCTAGCATTTGAAGATAAAGCAGGGCCGGCCTCACTTGAACAAATTGACAATCTCTGAGTAGGGGAAGAATGTGCTTCCTGCGCAGAGGATCGTAATAGGCACAGAAGAACATTAGATGGAGGGTATCCTGATCCGAGAAATTGTCACTAGGCTGTCAATATTAAAAAGGAGAAGGAGTCGACTGAAGGCACGTATAAAAAGAGAGGTGTGAGACAGGCTTTGGACCGACCTAAGGGAAGCTGCAGTAAAGGGTCAGACAAGGTCCTTTTGGACGCTGGTCGCCGAGGGATGTGAGTCAAGATATAGAGCCTTCTCCTCGGCCATTAAGGAAGCTAGCTGGATTCACTTCATCTCGAATCTATATGTGGCAAATGGTGTAGAGGTTGATAGGTCTATTGCAGAAGGGGGTACACATTCCCATGACCCCCCCCTCTGAAAAAGAGATTGAGTTAGCCATTCAAAGAATGTGCACCTCTGCCCGGATAGGGCCAGATGAAATTCCAATCTCGGTAATAAAACAAGATGCACCCCTTTGCAGCAAAATATTATTCCTGGTTTTTAAAAGCTGCTATGGAAAAAAAATCCCACCTCCTGGACGGGAAGCATTATAGTACCATTATTCAAGAAGGGAGATCGAAAATTGCCAGGAAATTATCATCAGATCACCCTTTTAGATGCGGTGGGCTAAGTCTTTTCTAAATGTTTATTGACTCAGACCCCTGGGCCCCGACCCCAGTTCAGCGACTCCATCGCCGACTTCATCAGCACGCACGCCCTGACCTCTACCGACTACATCCTCCTCGGAGACCTGAACTTTCACCTGGAGAACAACAACGACAGCAACTCCACCACCCTGATCGACAGCCTCGCCAACCTCGGTCTGAGCCAGCTCGTCACAACACCGACCCATTCCGCCGGCCACACGCTTGACCCCATCTTCTCCTCAAGCTCCCACGTCTCCTTCAGCCACACCACGGAACTCCTCTGGACCGACCACCGCTGCATCCATTTCACCTTCCAGAAACCCACCACACACCACCGCACCCAACAGATCCCACGCCGCTGCTGGAGCAAAGTCACCGAAGACCAACTTCGGGCAACCCTCGCTCTCAGCCCTCCCTCCGACCCATCCAACACCGACGACGCTGCCTGCAACCTCAGACGATGGATGGACGACTGTGCCAACACCCTCGCCCCGCTGAAAAAGCTCACCTACAGTGACACCACCAAAAGAGCCAGCTGGTTCACCTCGGAACTCCTAGCTTCCAAGCGTACCTGCCGGAAACTAGAGAAGAAATGGCACAGTGATAAGACACCGGACAGCCACACAGCCCACAAAGACGCCATCCGTAACCACCACCACCTCATCAGGTCCGCCAAGAGAATCTCCTTCAAAGACCGCCTCAACAACAACGCACACAACAGCAAGGAGCTTTTCAACATAGTGAAGGAACTCTCCAACCCCAGCTCCAACACCAACGACATCCCGCCGTCGCAACCCCTGTGCGATTCCCTCGCCACCTTCTTTCACCGCAAGATCGCCGACATCCACGACAGCTTCAACACCCAGACAGCCCCAACTAAGATCGATGCACCAGACCCGCCGCACACCATCGACCACGACCCCCTGCCAGCCTGGGCCAGCGTGAACATCGAGGACACCATCAAGACCATGAGCACAATACACTCCGGCTCCCCGTCAGACCCTTTCCCGCACCACATCTTCAACAAAGCCAGCAGCTCCATCGCACCCCACCTGTGCAACGTCATCAATCTCTCCTTCGAGACCGCGACCTTCCCAGAGAGCTGGAAACACGCAGAGATCAACGCCCTACTCAAAAACCCAAGGCGGACCCGAGAGACCTCAAGAACTTCCGGCCCATCTCCCTGCTTCCGTTCCCAGCCAAGGTCATCGAGAAGATCGTCAACAAACAGCTAACCCGATACCTCGAAGAAAACAGCATCCTGGACCCATCCCAATCGGGGTTCCGCAGCAACCACAGCACTGAGACTGCCCTCATCGCCGCCACCGACGACATCAGGATCGTGCTGGACAATGGTGAGACCGCAGCCCTCATCCTGCTGGACCTCTCCGCCGCCTTCGACACTGTCTGCCACCGCACTCTACGCACACGCCTCCACAACGCAGGGATCCGAGACAAGGCCCTGGAATGGGCCACCTCCTTCCTCGCCGGCAGAACCCAGAGAGTCCGCCTCCCACCATTCCGATCCGAAGCCTCCGAGATCATCTGCGGCGTACCCCAGGGATCGTCCCTCAGCCCAACACTGTTCAACATCTACATGACCCCGCTCGCACGCATCGCCAGACAACACGACCTCAACATAATCTCCTACGCCGACGACACTCAACTGATCCTCTCCCTCACCAAGGACCCCCTCGCCGCCAAATCCAACCTCCATGAAGGAATGAAGGCCGTCGCCGATTGGATGAAGATCAGCCGACTAAAACTGAACACGGAGAAGACAGAGGTCCTCATCCTCGGCTCCAACCCCTCAGCCTGGGACGACTCCTGGTGGCCAATGACGCTGGGAGCAGCCCCGACACCCACCGACCACGCACGCAACCTGGGAGTCATCCTCGACTCAACGCTCTCCATGGACAAGCAAGTCAACGCAGTCTCATCCTCCTGCTTCAACACCCTCCGCATGCTTCGCAAGATCTACAGGTGGATCCCGACAGACACAAGAAGAACAGTCACCCAGGCCCTCGTCAGTAGCAGACTTGACTATGGGAACGCCCTCTACGCGGGAGCCCCGGCCAAGCTCATCAAGCGGCTGCAACGCATACAAAACGCCTCCGCACGCCTGATCCTCGATGTACCACGCCACAGCCACATCACCCCCCACCTGAGGAACCTGCACTGGCTCCCCGTCGACAGGAGAATCTCCTTCAAACTCCTCATCCACGCACACAAGGCACTCCACAAGACTGGCCCAGCCTACCTCAACAGACGACTCCTCTTCTACGTCCCCAACCGCCAACTCCGCTCCGCCGACCTCTCCCTCGCCACCGTCCCTCGCATTCAAAGAACTATCACCGGCGGCAGATCCTTCTCCCACCTCGCCGCCAAGACCTGGAACACCCTTCCACTAAGCCTACGACAGACCCAAGACCTGCTGACCTTCAGGAGGCTACTCAAGACCTGGTTGTTCGACCAGTAGCAGCACCCCCTTTTTTTTCTTTTTTCCCTAGCGCCTTGAGACCCTCACGGGTAAGTAGTGCGCTTTACAAATTCTGTGATTGATTGATTGATTGATAAGTGAACGGGCAGAAGAAAACTAAATTATACATATGGAGCAAACTGGGTTCAGAGAAAACATGGAACTGTTGATAACATATCAGTTTTCCAGGTGATTAATGAGAAATATGTTGCAGTGAGAGGAGGAGTGACTTATGCGGCTTTTATAGACTTCTCCACAGCATTTGGTAACATGGATCGATCTTTGCTGAGTAGAAAGCTCTCAAGATTGGGTATGCCGGGTACCCGATTAGATCTAGTTATCTCCCTCCACTCTTCCACCTAGTGCAGAGTACTGCTAGGTGGTGATAGGGGTCTCTCCCAGGAAATACCCACCCCTAAATGGTCTAAGACAAAGGGGCCTTCTAGCCCGCTACTTTTTTTCTATATATTTCAGACCTTCCCAGCCATCTAACTCAGAGCGAAGTTATCGGTCCGATAATTGGCAGAAAATCAATCGCTTGCCTATTATATGAGAAGACACTTCTCTCATCTTTTAGAGGTCTACTGACCTAAAATCCCTACTTCTCTGCTCTATGGACTGGAGCACATTGAAGTAACCAAATGGGGCTTCTTAGATATGATGGAATGACAAGTCCTCAGAAATATTTATTTTTTGGGCCTTAAGGTTGGAAATGGGCTTGAGAAGTGCTTTTGTTCAGGGCCTGGCGGGAGTGGTATGCTGGGTTGTCTATCTAGCAAGGAGCAAAGATGATACATTAAGGTTCATTATAAAGAAAGAAATCTTGGTTGACAACAAGGATAAATCAAAAAGAAACTATTCTTATGCTGTTGATATGCTTCAATTGGATCCCAATGTAGTTCTCGCACTAACAATGCCACAATTAAAAGCCAGTTCAAAACAAGCCACATGGACCTTAAGCTTTCGTTTGGACAGGGAAGCGTGCTTAAAAAAAAAGGGGCTTTTAATATATAATAGATTCCATCTCAGTAAACAAAGCGCAACCTTATATTACTTGGAATTTACCGCATGGGTTGAGATGCTTTTGGATTCTGTTGAGGCATGGTATGCTCCTGATTTGATTAATCCCCTTTTGGACAAATGGTATAGAATCCCAGCTGAATGTAATTTATGTCGAAATGGCCTCCAAAACATGAACCATGCTCTCTTTGTCTGCCCAGCAAATTTATTATACCGTCGAAAATGGCTGAGACCCATATGTCGTCAGTTATCTATACTCTCTGCCTCAGATGTACTACAGTTACTTTATGTACCCCCTAATGAAATGTTTTGTTACAGAACTTTTTATTTTTTTAAGTGTTTTTTAAATCTGTATTAATCTGATTGTACACATAGGGGCCGATTCCGATCTCGGCCGGTAGTGCTCCGAATCGGATTTACCGGATCCGATTCGGAGCCCTGTTTCCCGACCGAATCGTACGCGGGTCTGGCCGAGCGAGTACGATGCAAGCGCCCGCGAAATCGCCGACCGACTCGAACGCGGCTTCAACACGCTCCGACCGACTCGCACGGACACAACTCGCACCGCGCAATGGAGACGTTCCCCGGCCGGGTAAGTACGATGCGCACCGCGAGCAGTCCGACCGACTCGCGCCGTCCGGCTCGAAAGAGATGTCGGAGCCGGACTTTGGGGGTCCGCGTCGGACCCCCCTGTACGCGTAGCCGCGCGAGTCGCACACAGGGGGGACCCATGGGTCCCCCCTACCTGTGCGTGTCCGGCATGATGCGCTTCGACGCGTACCCGCTGTAGGGGGCGCCCTTGTTCGCCTCGCACCCATTGAGTCAATGGGAGCCCGCGTACGCGTTGTACGACCGGCTCCCATTGACTTCAATGGGAGTCCGACCGAATCGTATCGTTCGGTCGGACTGCCAGAGTCCGATTCGGTCGGAATTCTCTCCGGGTCCGGCTCGGTCGGAGAGATTTCCGGCCCGAATCGGAATCGGCCCCATAGTATTGTGGTTTTTATGCTGTTTTGGCTTTTAATGTTCTCTGAGGAACCATATGTTCTTTTATGCCTTTCTAGCATATGTATTTTGGCTAAAGTTTTATGTGGCTCTCTTCAGAGTTCCGTAGCATAAATAAAATAAACTTGAAACTTCTATTTTTGCAAGCGAAAAAAATGACTGAAAAACAAAAGTTTTTTTTTTTTGATCATCCACTGGGAAAATCTTTTTCCACATGAATAAATCCTTTTCCCCAACCCCCCACCATTTTTCAAGGTTGTTCTTTTCCCATTGCCATCTTGGAAAGGCATATTTATCTGCCCTTGAAAGGAGCAAATCTCTAACTTTTTCCAGGGTGAGATGGTGTTGGAAAAGAGCTTGTGAAAATGCAAAGGTTGTAAATGTTTATTTGATTCTTTGCATTTTTGTAAAGCACCACTCCACAAAGAAGGTGTCAGTGCTCTGTACGGAGAAACAAAATTGAAGTTCCCTCCCAGATAATCGGTAACATATAGAAAGCAGTATAAACAAGGAATATTTCAAGTAAGTACAACATATTCATATCTAACGTGTGTTGAGCATGGGACAGAATCACATGGAATAAGCAAATTACATTAGTGTACCCGGAGTAAGGATTGCATGCTGGAACAAAAGGCTTGGACTAGAAAACTGAAATATCAGAAAAGTGTGTGAAAACATGGAGGGGGTGCAAAGACGATGGAAGGACAAAAAGTGTTGTGAGGTATAATAAGTAGGGTGGAGCAATGAAGGAAGACTTACATCAGGTAAAGAGAGTGGGCAGGACAAATGAGAGGAAAGAGGAACAGAGTAAAAGATATGGGATATAGATAGTTGTGTGGGGAAGCCACATGAGGTCCTTTAGGGACTTAGACAAAAAGGATGTAGTAAGAATGGGCAGGAAAATAGGCAGTACAGGCTAGCCCAGGTAAAGTCTGAACACATCTCAAGCATCTCACTTCTGAGAGCGTTTTAGAGGGAAGGGGCTGCTCCAGAAAATGATCGTGAGAAATTGTGGGATCTGAATTTTTTGATTTGTGGTCTTAGGTTTCTAAATTCTCTGATTTGTATTGCAACTGGAGAACAGAGGTATTACATTTGTGGGTTGTACAGGTCTGTAAAGTTGATACAAGCCAACGTGAACTTTATTCTTGCTTGAACAAGGAGTGAATCAAGATTTTCAATACATGCTAAATGTGGTCGTATTTTCTAGTTCCAGAAACTATTTTTAAATGGACAGTTATATGCAGAGGTCTTATATTATGAATTTGTTTTAATTGTATGGAAACATTTATGGTTTTAATTAACTGAAAGAAATCTTTTATTCATGGTTGTGCAAGATCTGGTTGTAGTAATGTGGGTGCTATAGTGAACTTTAGTTTTAAAGTTTGAAAGGCCTTCTCTGCTTCAGGGTTCCAATCAAAATATACCCCCTTTTCATAGCAATCCTACTTCTGAAAAATTATCAATAAACATATACAAATTATGAAGTCCAAAGAAACTTTTAATATCCTTCACATTTTTTGGTGATTCAGTCTCCACTTTCTTTCAATCCATTTTGATTCCTCACTGAGTTATTATGAAACCACTAAACTCCATAGTGGTTACATGAAAAGCACATTTTCCTAATGAATCATACAATTGATTTTCCTAAAAAAACGCTGTAAATCTGCTCTCACATGCTATATATGCTTTTCTAGGTTTCTTGTGTATATTAATATGTCATCTAAATAGAGACAACAGTACAAACATCCAGATATTCTCTCAAAACTTCATAAATGCCACACGGTGTTGGAAAGGCTGAAAGGCATGATAATGTACCCATATAACCCAAATTTGGTTAGAAAGGCCATTTTCCACTCATTAACCTCTCAAATCCTTACGAGATGGTATGCCACACTCAGATCCAGTTGGTTAAACATTGTAGCCTTCTTAACTTGATCGAATAAGGTTGGAATATCATGTAAAGGATATCTATTCTTGTCAGTGACTTTATTTAGCTTGCAGTAAATAATACAGGCTCTCAACTCCCCTCCCTTGTCAGGTACAAAAAAGAGGAGAGGGAGCTGGGGACCAGAAAGGACATATAAACCCAGTCTTTAAGTGATCATCGAGTCTCACAAATATTGATTTTCTTTTTCAGTTAAAGCATATATCCTGTTGTAAGATATTTGTACACCTGATTGGAAGTCTATTCTACAGGTCTTTAAGGAGGAAGAGTAGTCCCTTTCACTTTGTCAAAGACACCCTGATAATCTGAATTTTAATCAAGAATGCCTTCTACTTGGGGCAGTTCAGAAGGAGATACTAGACACTGCATAGGTTTATTCTGATTTTCAGTAGATACACAACAGGTAGTACTGCAAAAAACAGAGTTAAATTGAACGTATCTCAATCGATTATCGGTTTAAGTAATTGCTGTCAAGAAATACCCAAAATAACTTGAAACTGTAGTGCATCAATCAAATCAAACCTTAATAATTCTTGATAAAATACATGCAATGCTAACATTAAGAACACAGTGCACCTGGAAATGAGCCCTGAAGTTAATTCACTGCCATCAATAGACCAGACCCGTTCAGCCTTTTCTTTTCTCTCAGTAGGAACCCCTAACCTTTTTGAATAATGTAAGTCTATAAAATTTCCAGTTGCTCCAGAATCTAAGTGTAGTAACACAGGCACTACATCTCACTTAAGTGAAGTTAGGATAGAAGGTATCTTAAAATGGCAATTTCTTTAAGTAGGCCAACATTAGCTAAATGACAGTCAGTAGAACTAGGAATGCATCCAAAGCCTCTAAATTAAAAAGCAACAGTTAAGGAATTGGTGAAAACATAATTTCAACGAAAATGGTTCTGCTGACAAAATGCTGCATGTCTAAACTATCTGGATACTGAGAAAGAACATGCTTGAGGTCCATGCTTAAATAAACTGGCCATACAGAGATGGGCCATTTCAGTTGACAGCATTGGCATCGAAAAAAGACTTTGGGCCTTATTACGAGTTTGGCGGTCCCACAGCGGATGGTGCAACGCTCCGTCCACTGTGGTACTGCCAACCCCGTGGTGCGACTGCCGGTCAGATCAGGAGATTTTTCCTGGTCTGGCGGGCAGTCTCAGAGTGGCAGTCTGTCAAGCTCATAAAAGAGCCTAACAGGCAGACCGCCGCTCTTAGAGCCCTGCCTGCACCTTCTGACACGGTGTGGCACACATACCATACCGTGCAGGAACTGGGGGTACGTAGTTACAGGGGGGCACTACATGTGCCCCACTGCATGCACCCCCAGGTCCAGAGGCACAAAGGGGCCCTGTTGGGGCCCCTTAGTTGCCATCATCGACACCCTGGTCGCACCCCCATGAAAAGGGTGACGGTGAGGATACTCAAAATAGGCTCAAAGGTGCAGCTGCGGCACCACCAGCATATTTAGGCTCAGACCACTGTGAAACCGCCGAGGGATCCTTGATCTGCAGCAGTCCTGTGGCAGTCAGACCGCCAAACTCTTTACACTGCGGGTGGGCCCACAGTGTGGCAAACTCATATTAAGCCCCTTTATCTTCTTGTGCATTTAGCATGAATGTTTGCAAAATTTACCATACGTTTGTCCCTATATTCAAGGTTCACTGTGCAGCCACATAAACCATTTTTAAACAGTAACACCCTTTCACAATATTGTGATCAATATAGCACATTAAAAAAAATTGCATTCATCACATCGAATTCACCACTGCATTGCAAGGTAAGTCTAGGTAAGTAGATGTGTGGTTAAGAACAGTAAATATATAGTTACCTTGACAATATAGTGGTAGGCAAGCTAGTAGATGTGATATTTTTATAGGTCTGTATTGATGACCTTAAAACAATGGGATACATCCCAGCGAGAGCATAAGAGAAGTTACTCCATCCTGTCCTAGGGTGGTATATATATATATGTCCTCAGGACACTGAATAGGCTAAAGCGAAACAATGCCCTGATCATTCCTCATACACTGTTCATTGCTGGAGTACTAAATATGAAATGATGTAGAATTTGGAGAACCACCTGGATTATATGTATTTTCATTTCAGCTTCTCACAAGTCTTGAGAATGGATTGGGCATGGAATGGTGTTGCAAAATAAAGCAGACACTGTGGTTTATATGTGTAAAATAGTTCTCCAATTTTACCATAGCTGCTCATTTGTGCCTGTAATGGCTTATCAATAGGAAAACCTTCTTGGCAGGTATTATACATTAGTAAACCCATATCATCATCCTCGCATCATTAGCAAGATTTTTGGTATGGAATGCGTATAGTGAATAGTTATGATGGTAAGGGTGGTGAGAATCGAACAAAAAGTTGAATGGGTTACAATTCAGATCAGAATTACAAGTTACTGACCAAATTTTGGAAGAAATGGGGAGTTTTTATATGAATTAAAAATGTGTGTATGGTTTCACGTGTAAAGTGAAATAAAAATATTTGATTGGAATTGCCAACTCAGCAGCTGCCTTTGATTATTGGCATTATCCGTTCATTAGTTAGATTTTGAAAGCTGTAATGTTGTCAGTGTAGGTTTGACAGGGTGGTGACTACTTGTAAATTAACGGGTTCCAAGGTTTTACCTGTCAAGATTGTATTGCCTGTTTCAGAGAAGTTAAGGAATAGCAATTTGAGAACAATGGCAGAGTGCTTTGCTAATTCAGGGAAGGTCAGAGCAACAACCTGTGTTTTTCTAGACAAACTAACATTCTGCACATTTTTGCCCCAGTACTGAGGACCGCTTTTCAACTTTTAAGTCAATGTTGTGCCTTTGCTGGTAACATTCGGCATGGTAAATTCCAAACAGCTTGTGTTCAATTTTTATAGGATGCAACAGGGCCTATTCATTATCAGGCCCATTGAGGGGATGAGTTACACCCAGAGCTCCACAGGCTATGACAAATTAAGCATGTGAGATGGAGGTACTTAAGAATCATTCTCATTTGGGCCACTATAGCTGGGTCCATTGTGGCCATCAGTGCCTCCCTTTCTTCATCATCCAAGAGATGCCCCAATTCCGTCTACTAGGCTGACGTGAGGGTCGGAAGGAATCAGGAGTATTGAATACTAGGAAACTGAAAAGGTGTGAAATGTTATGCCTGCCCAAACTTCCCTTCAGTAACCTGGCCTCCAAGGTATTAAAATCAGGGAGAACCTCGAGGGCATGGACGTTAATGAGGAGAGCATGTCAGAGTTGCAGGTATCGAAAAAAATGGTTTTTCTGCAGACTTGTTGTCCCAGTCCTTAAATTCCAATAGGTGCACCCCACCCCATCAATAGAATGCCCAGTCGAAGGCGATCTCCACTATGAACCTACTCCTCCATTGAATGGTAGACCGGGCATCATGCCAGAGCCCCAAGAACCTGGCTGTAGCCGGCCAATACGTGAATGGGATTTAGCCACCAGAGAGGAAATAGGAGGATGGGGCAGTCTCATCGCTATCTCTCGGAATCAAAAGCAGCGTCAAAGAGGGTGCCAAATAATCATTTGTTTATCACTTTGAGCTGGGAGTCAGTCATATAACACCACATTTCCATGCCAAGGCCTCCATTTAAGGGGCTTACAGCACTTAGCTATTGATATTCTTGAAGGATTGCATGATGAAATATCAGTGACAAAAATATCGCCAAAAAACATTGAGGACACAAATATCGACTTTGCATACTATGGGCCTGATTCTGATGCGGTTAGGAAGGCCTCCTAATGGCATTTGCTCCTTCCAAATCGGATCGGGAACGTGTCTTCCCGACCGAGGGCCCAATTCTGATGCGGTTAGGAACAAATGTTGCCATTGAAGTCAATGGGAGTTCAACCAAATCGTATCTGGAAGCATCCGGATGCATCCTACTCCGCCGGTCGGACTTTCCCGATCCGAGTGGGTCGGACACCATTTCCCAACCGATTCGATCTGGAAGCTTTTCCAACCCGCATCAGAATCGGCCCCTAAGTATGTAAAGTTAAAAATATCAACAACAAACACATAGAAGACCACATATACATACATACATAGAATTGTGATTAATATACACTATATCACCTTTGATAATAGTAGGGTAAGTGTTGGATTCTGGAGGGGTCGGATTTACAATTTCCATTCCAACATAAGCAACAGCAGTAAAAGTGTTGGAATTTGATTTGTAGGGGTCATATTTACTATTATATTTCCTATTCCCACTCCAAAATAAGCAACAACAGTGAAATGATTGACTTTGGAGGTGTTGAATTTATTATTCCCCCCCTACAACATAAGCATCACTAGGAAAAGTGTTTTCATTTTGGAGGCGGCAGAACTACTATGCCCACTTTAGTGTAAGCAACAGTAGGGAAAATGTTCAACTGTAGAACCACAGATTTAATTTTTCCTATCCTAAATTAAAACATATCACATATATATATTAAAAAAACATAAAATATATTTCCATAAACACATAAAAGAATAGTATTATGTAATTTTATGTAAATCGTTAAAATTGAAAACACACAAATAACATAAAAAATTATATTACAAATGTATGTCAATTAAAACATTTATAAATATATTTAAAATACTGCTAAACTTATTACCCTAAAATTCCAACACAAAAGAAATTACATTATTAACAGAAAAATATTTCAATAAGGTTTCTTAAAAAAAAAAAATATCATGTTAATTATACCAAAAACATAATTTAATTAATATGCAAATGATTAAAAACAATACAACAATAAACACAATCAATTATCTAATTAACCAATTGATAAACAAAAATCTTTCTTACAATATTTTTTAAATTATCTATTCAATAAATAAAATTAAATTGCACAAGTAATTAGCTCATTAATGCATCAAAAGGTATAAAAATATACCCAATTAAAAAATAAATATTTAAAAAAACTTGCCAACCTTTTTCCCTATAAACCCAACAATGTGCCAAAAGTACACAAATGACACAAAATAAAAAAATAAAAATAAAAACATTACCACGTCCAAACAAAAGGACCACACAAAAAATAATTAAACATACTTAACATTAAAATAATAACAACGGTTAAAAAAAACGAATAATACTCAACTAAATAATTGAAAAATTATTTAATGTACCACTATGTTATTTAAAAAGACTAAAAACTATTTTCTTACCATCTATATTCTGTCCCACTATATTTTTGGCATCACAATATTTTTGACACAATTTTGTTTCTCACTGTATTTTTAAAAATATATTTTGGTGGAATACCTCTAGGAGCATTTTAACTCCTCAAAAACTGACGAAGTAGAGCATTAACATAGGCAACGAAGGCATGAAGAATGCCATATGGATAGTTTGGCTACCTATATGAAAGTTTGGGAAGGTTGATCATTTAAATAATTGCCTCTCAGCCTAATAATGAATGAATGAAGAGTATATCCTAATTCAAACCACAATCCACCAAGTAGTGAGGTTATATTCCTGCACAGATTAATGTCTGTTCCCAAGAGATGTATATACCAATATCCATCCACTGTCAACATCATTCCAATGGTCCATGATAGTTGTGAGGACTCCCCTTGTGCCCAAAAGAGCATCGTTCTTGATTTATTACAACTGAGACTAGAGAACTAGAGCAGGACCCCGTCATCCGGTCCAGAAGACCAACCAAAACCCTGTAGTTGGGCATTGACCATTAGCCAGTCTGGCAAAGGCCCTGTCGCCAGGGTGAACAAAATGGGGGACAAAGAGCATCTGTGTCGAGTACCCTGTCTTCTGGGGCCACTTCTGAAAGCATGCCATTAATCCTCACTCTAGTTGTGAGTAGAGTGTACAGGAGTTGGATCCAACTCAGTAAGTTGGGACCAAAGTTAAATTTGGTGAGGAGAGCAAAGAGGAAGTTCCAGTCAATGATGTTGAATGCCTTCTCGTACTCTTCCATCAACAGGGATACAGGCTCCTCCTGGCGTCCCCAGGGAGCCAAGGAGGTGTGTAGTCAAAGGATGCCTGGATAACAGTCATGATATATTTTAATAAGGGATAGAGGGAATAATTTTATCTTCTCTTGTTCAAACAATACCATCAGTCCGCAATTCACCATATAAATACCAATAATGTTTCATCTCCACATTCAATATGAGCTTCCTTGGCCAATATGCATTCAAAAAAGTGCGTCACATTACACAGGACCACAACACCCTCATACCCACTGGTCCAGTCTTTCACACTGAACGTAATCTCAACCCTACCAATCACGCTGGCTATTACTCAATTGTTCTAAGCATCATCTTCATTTTCTAACAGGGTAACAGTCATTCTTGACAAAAAGTCAGCGATCAGGTTCTTTGCACATGGCAGATATATTTTGTTTGAGTATTCTTGCAACGTCATGAATAATCTGGCTATTCTACCAGATGCCATGTGAAAACCATCCATTGTCAACAATTTTGCAAGATGTTCATGATTCTTCCTAAATTTAAATTTATTAACCCACACATGCTGTCTTAAAATATTTGACTCACCAAACAAAAGTCAAGTTCTCTCTTTCGAGGACTGAATATTTTTCCTCCGGTGGAGACAGTGAACATGAGCCTAAAGCAATGACACACTCTTTACCCATCCTAATATGCATCAACACAGTTCTTAAGTTTCTACCACTTCCATCCATTGTAGTTATGCTTGACAAAATACAAAGCTCTGTTTTTATATTTTGAAACACACTTTAACACTCAACACCTCACACACATTTTCTCCTTTCTTCAGTTTCCTCAAAGATAACATGAGATTCTAAATAACCTTCACAAATTTAAAATAAAATTCAGCAAAATCCCAAAAAATGATCTGAAAACCCTTTTGCTAGCTTGCAACAGTGTTTCCAGAAGAACTTGAACATGTTTTTCTTTGGTCTTAACCAATCTTTGCTTATTTTGTGCCCCAAGTATATCACACTCTGAGCAGTGAACGTACACTTAAATTTAATTGTCAAACCAGTGTTCCTCAAAATGGTCAATACTCTTTTCAGATGCTTACCGTGCTCTTCTTTTTTGTTGCCCATCACAAGGATGTCATCATGGAAGTACAAAACATGGGTCTCCCGTCATAATGTTTCCTGCATAAGACCGTCAAAAACAGCAGGTGCTGATGCTATTGCACATGGCATTCTAAAAATCAATGCACCCATTCAAGAAGGTTTTAAAGATTAGCTGTTTTTGTGTAGATCTAATAGGCTGCTGAAAATCAACTGAACTGTGCTAAACTAATATACCTCCTTGATAAGCATCAACATTTCAAATTTATTTGCTATGGGAAATTAATCTGTAACAATATTTTTGTTACACTCCCTAAGGTCAACAGGGCCACATCCTGCAATGAGAGAGGATAGGCACAGAGACATCAAGTGAGGGGGAAAGAACAATTGAGAGATTACTATAGGGGACTAATTTAATCCCCTTGTAACCTTCCATGAAAGGCCATGAATTTAAGGAAAGCCCACCAGCCTGTTTTATACCCCCTAGTTAGGCACTCAAATGTGTGTCCAAGGGAACTCTTTAGACCCAGGACTGCCAACTCCAAAAACAATTGCAACAGTTGGTGGCTGGAGGGGACTAACCAAAAATCCAATCTCTGTACCTGTATGTGCGCATGTGTATGCATGCATAGCTGCCATGTTTCCCAGGTCCATGCGTGATGTGCTGTTCCAGTCTAGGTTTTTTCTTATAATTCCGTATTTTAGTTGATCCAAATTGCGCAAGCTATTTCTATGTTAACCAAAATATTTTTGGTTGGGAGGGGGCCCATTGTCTTGTTTGCACACTAGTTCATCTAAGTATCTTATGTGTAACTTTCTTGATATTGCTGCATTTCATTTATGTCTGCAGTTTATGCTGACAGGACAGCAGGCATGCATTGTCAAGCATGAGGCTATGGTTTGGATTGATCCAGCTTTCAAAGTCTTGTAAAATTTCTCAGGACAATTCCAATGAGGCCTTTAGTTGTATTGTGGGTCTACCACAGGTGGTGTTAGATTTGTTCCCCATAAGCTTCTTTGATCTGTTTCCAGTTCTGGTCTTTCATGAAGGAAGGTTCACTCACTGGGATATAACTTCTCTAATGATCTGTCAAAAGTCTTCTGAGGCTATTTATACCTCACTTCCAAAGTGTCATTTTACCAGCGTACTTGTGACGAGACTCTTTCTTTAGCCAGGCAGTACTTTTTACTCTGTGAGCTCCTTTTGATGTATTTCATAGAGATGACAACTAATACCCCCTAGTCGAGCACTCAAATGTGTGGGCAACAGAACTCTTTAGTCTGAAAACTTCATGTTGCCTTCTCCTGTGTATGGAAATTACACTTTGGTTTAATCAGTTTAGCAAGCTTTATGGGCTGTTGTCAATACCAAAACATGGATTATTGATTTGTGAATTCATCAACAATTATTTTAACTGTTTGGAGTTAGGCAGCCTATGTAGCGCCCCTTCTGCTATCAATAGCAGCGCCAAAGGCACAGTCAAGTGCGCATACAGGGCATATTTTATTACACTTAGTGAGTCCTCTTACTCTTTAAGTAGCAGGACCAAAGTTTTTTTTATGCATAAAAATGTATTCAAATTTGAATACGTACTGGATTATATTCACTTGCTCAGAGCATGTTTTCTTTTCCTACAGTTCCGTTATGGGGTTCTTCCATTGGCCACTTATACATCACATTGGACCTTGCAGTACCTTATGTGTAACTTTCCGACAAGACGAACCTTTATCTGGCTTGCTGTTCTGTGGATGAATCGGAGGAGCATTTTTTATTTTTGTGCAGGGCATATTCTAGATCAAGATCTAGGTGGATTTTACCAATGTGTCAGGACCTGGGGCTAACCGATCACACTAACTCACTGAGGATATACAAAAGTGACACAAGGGCTATTATGGTGTTTGCAGTGGCTACGTTTATTATGTATGCATCGTTGAAGCGCCAAAATCCCAGAGGCCCTGTCTAGAACCTAGCGCAAGTAATAGCAAAGCTAGTTTTTATTAATTTTAACTTTCTGTGTGATTGCACTTGAAGTTATTACTAGAAGGACACTGTTGTTTTGAGTAGCGACAACTTTTTATTGCTCCAGTTTTTTAATTTGATACTGCCTGTCAATGTTTTTATTAGTTTGGATTTTATTAATATGTTTTAACTTTTGTATTTGTTGACGATTTCTTTCTAAATTTGAACAGATAATAAAAGAAAGAAAGATTTATACTTTTTAAACTAAAATGCTCATAATCATGAATTTATTTAGAAATACATAGTATACCATAGTTAAAACAATCTCACAAAGGTTTAAATATTGGAAATTAGGAATGAAAGATAAAAATGAGTAAATATGGAGCTCTGTTCGGTACTTTCACCCAAGAGGGAATTTTACAGAAAATTTGGGAAATAAATGAGAAAATCAAAAGAACTGTATTTTCTCTGAGCTTGTAACAATGCGGGTTCGAATGCTACAACATCAAGAAGTGTTTAGAAATATAATAGATGCCCAGTGATTGCTTTGGCTCAGTACCACAAATAACAAAACGGACAAAGCCTTTTTTGTAAATGTTAGGTTTTTTAGAGATTCATATATTAATTACATATATTGCAGATACACTTTAATATTAAATTAAAGTATCAATCATATTATCAAATTATTCTGAAATTACTTTTTGTTTATTCAGTGTATTCTTTTAATAGCGTTGACATTTTCATTAGTTTGTAGAAATTCAGTTTTTAAATAAGTCACTTTAGTCATGCAGTGCCTTACCCATTTGATTCGATGTTCGTTGAGCGACTCACTGTTATTGCTTGCATGTCCCACTACAATGATTTATTGCTTTGGACACTTAGGGCCTTATTACAAGTTTAGCGGTCTGACCGCGGCCTCTAGAAATCCGCAGTGCCGGCAGTCTTCTGACCACCGTATTACGAGTTGACCGTGTTCTCCAGGGTGCGCCTGCGGAGGTCTTGCGGTGGTGGTGAGTACTTTCCCATATCTATCAACGCATGTGTGAGCATTTCGACTGCATATGTGTTGAAAGCACACATATGCACAATACATGTGGAAAAATACCACATACCCATTGCCGGAGTCTATCCCATATGTGGCCAGTCCTGGCAATGGGTATATGGTACAAAAAGGACTTACCTGTGTATCGCTGCAGACAGGGTCCTATTCCTCAGGGTGAAGATGCTGCTGTGAAGGGGGGGCCTAGAGAAAGGGATCCACATCGAAAGCTGATGGGAAGAACGGGAAAGGGGTGAGTATGCAACCCAAATCCTTTGTTTTTGCTGACCTGTTGCTGGCATTCCCGCCGCCATGGTCTGCTTGTCGGAAAGCCTACCCGTAATACGTACAACAGTGTGGCTCCTCAGTACCGCCCTATTGCAGCTGCTTTCCCCCAACCTCGACCCCAGCGGTCGGCGGTGTACCGGCAATGTGGGTGGTTCAGCCACGATCTTTGCAAAGACAATACTCCCATCTCGTAATACAGCGCTCCACAGACCGCGGAACTCGTAATAAGGCCCTTAGTGTCTGGCGGAGAAATGTTTCTGAGTAGTGGTTGCGAGAAAGAGCTTTTTTCCAGACTTTTCAATACAGTGAAACAAAAAAATAAAGCAGCAAACGGATATGAAGAGGATATGCATTATTTTGCATAAGAAAAAAAATACATTTTTTGCAGATACAATTTTTTTTTATTTTTGATCCACGTATCTGGATAGCTGTCATGTGTTATACCATATCATAGTTTTGCTTTTTTATCTAATAGAATACTACAACTCTGTTACCTGTAGTATTGCTTTTACTGTTATTAGGTAAACTAAAAATGTATCCATGTAAATGTTTCTGGTCAAGGAAAACCAAGGACTGGCAGAAGACGTTATACATGACATCGAACACTTTGACAGGTTCCTCTTATAGTACAGCACCATATGCGCACATTCTACGTCATCCTGTGCCCCCATGCAGCACACAATCTTGTTCCCCTGAACTCATTATCACAATTGCACCAATGACGGTAAACATGTACTACCCTGTTGTGTCACCTTCTGCCTCTTGCCACACATCACCCTGTTCTTTGTTGAGGCACATCATCCCGTGCTTCCTGCTGCATAGTGTGATAGATAACTGTTGGTCCGTGCGCTGATGCACGTATGTTTACACAACTTTTTGAACAAATGTGTCTTTCGATGCGTTGATCTGTGTGCGCCCATACATTGTGCGCTTCAGTGTGGACGTACTGAAACAAAGCTAAACCCATTGGAATTGCCACTGTATTTTTCATTTTCTGGTGGGTTTGCATATTCTGTGACTGCCAATTATCTTTGAGCAGGGGCCTAGTGGTAAGTTCACGGGTGTAGAATTAAAGACATTAACATTAATTGGAACTTGACTATAAATCGTTATCTTAATTGCCAAAGAATCTGTTAGAGGTTAACAGTTGAGTCTTCATCTACTACATTGCCCCTATTTGTGTCTCTCCAGTGCATAGATGGACTACACTGATTTACTTGATAACAATCCATGCATTCATTTCTATAACTCAATTGCATTTAGAGGCCGATTACGATGCAGCCCGTAAAGGTTCCGATCTAAGGTCGGAGCCTTCAGGGCCCCATCATAATGGGCCGCTCGGTTACCTTTCTGACCGCCTCATTATGATGGAGGCGGTCGGAAAGGAAACCGGCCGGTCATTCCGGCTGGTTTCCGACGGTCTCAGAGAGCCCGTCTGCCAGTCAGAAGCTGGCTAGTATTCTCAAGGGCGGGCCTTTCTGCCCTTGAGATTACAATGCATGGTTTCCGACATGGTTTCCATGCCGTCCTGTTCAACATGGAAATCATGTCGGAAAGCGTGTTTGGGGGCCCCCAGCAGGGACCCTTTGGTGCACGGCCTCAGGTTGGAAGCCGAGGGGGCACCTATGGTGCCCCCCTGTTGATCCCTGCACCTTATGGCATGCACCCTGAGGTGCCTGCCACAGGGTGCAGGGATGAACCGCACCTCCCATTTCACTATGGGAGCATACATTACGGCCGGTTTATGGCCGTGATGCATGCTCCCATAGTGAAATATAGGAATGCGACCGAACAGTGTTCGGTCGTATCCTAATGAGGCAGTCGGGACCACCGACCGAGTGTCGGTCGGTCCCAGGACCGAGCCGATGTCGGACGGAAGGAATTCCGCCTGACAGCGAAATCAGGCCCTTAGTGCAGAGTGACATTATTCTTGTTTATGTAGCTGTCATGCAAAAATCAAGCGCTTCAATCTGCTCCTCATAATCGGTCTGAAGATTGTTTGTAATGCTCGTTGTATGTTTTTTCACAGGAAACGACCTTTTTTTGGTTGCGGTGCATGAACTAGGGCATGCGCTTGGACTAGAGCATTCCAATGATCCGAGCGCCATCATGGCTCCCTTCTACCAGTACATGGAGACGCATAACTTTAAGCTTCCACAGGACGACTTACAAGGAATTCAGAAAATCTATGGTGAGTTTACTTCACCGAGCTGTGTGACCAATGTGCGACCGTCACACTCCCTGATACACTGTAGATCACGTGTTAATAACTCTTCTCAAAAGCAATGCAACAGCTCTTGTAAAAATGATCAATACAGCTGCTCTAACTTACCATTATTGAAACATTTTGTGGAAAAGTAACTTAAGCTCCAGTTTTTGTCGTAGTTCACATTTCTTTTTATACTGCGATACATCTAAGTTACAGAACTCGATCATGGAAGCACCGACTAATCACATTATCATTACTGCCAAACATTTGAATCACACCACGATGGTTTTGATATCAAATCGTGATATAATAGATGTAACATTTAGCCAATGTTTCTGTTTGTTCCTGTCGATAAGCTAAAAAAAGAAAATAAATGAATGCTGATTTTATATATTTATTTTATGTTTTTTTTAAAATGCTTTCAATTTATCCTCACTTTATCCTCGGGTTATTATGCAATTGAACATTAGAAATACAATTTCAATTAATATTCTCAAAGATGATTTGAAACGTATGTAGGACAGGTTGCAAGGAACGAAAGCAGAGATGCTTATTTCATAAACAAAGCATGTACTGCTATTTGGGGCCTTGAAAATTCTAAAGAATCGCTTGACTTTTAAAACGGTATGTATTAACATTAAAAAAAATCGACTGCGAGGGGTCAGCATCAGAGAAATGTAAATACTGTTGGCTTTAACTATCACGTTGTCCAAGTGTTTTATGGTGATGGGACCAGATACGTGAGATAACTATTTCGTTATATAAAGCAGATCGCCCTATGCAATGGTAATAATGCACTATTTGGCAAAAATTATTGTTGAGCTATAGCTGTAGTTAAATAGAAAATATGTTCATGTAGATGTACATCTCCTGTTTCTGAAATTTCTGTGCATTAGAATTAGCTGCTGCAAATTACAATTGTACTTTGTCTTATAACAAATAGGCTTAAAGCAATATTTTTATGTCGGTGATCTTTTTCCAACTGTTGGAATGTTTTTTTCCCCTTTGTTTTCGCTCCTGGTGGTGCCTTATGTTATGTTAAATGTTATATTAAATATATTTATAGAGCGCTCGATTACCCAAAGGTGTCCTGGCGCTAGCTCTGGTCTAGAAACAAGGAGGAAAGGCATAATTCTTAAAGAGCCACGTTTTCTGCTCTTTCCTAAAGGCAAGCAAATTGGGGGAGGATCTGATATAAAAGGGCAGGAGGTTCTAAGCCTTGGCTGTGCCGGTAAGTAAACTTCTTTCACCCCTTGGCTCACTTGAATTTGGGAACAACTAGGGTTTTATAGGTATTCTAAGCAATTCTGAAGGCAACAAGTCTGCACAGAGCTTCAATTCCCGCAATCCAGAAATGCACACAAAAAACGCTTTAATTTAATTGGCCCAGTGGAATTATACACTGCGGTGTTTTGCCCAGAGATTTCGGCTGCTAAATACAGCCAAAATATCCGGTCGAAACACTGGAAGAAAATAGGTAGGAATCAATGTTGAAACACTGAACCCTGAAAGCTATTCTTCAAAATATAGTAATTGGAAGTAATCCAACCACCCGAACATAAAGATAACAGTAACTCTGGCAGGGCTAGTTGTGGGGGATGAAAGAATACCAACCTCAATTCTGATAAACTAAGGATGGAGCCCATACTTTGCATGTCAGTCCAGGGTTCCTGGAGAAAGTATGTCTTGCACTAAATTTTTAGGCCTGGCCTTAGCCAAAACCTTTTGATTTTATTAAAATTATATATATAATTCTAGATGGGTAATAGTATGTTACTTATGGCCCCCAAAATCATCCGCCCCTGGTTTCAACTACTATGCAGGGGCAGAGGAATAATGGGTAAGTCATACATAAAATAGTTTCTCTTCTGTGTCCAAAACGTAAAAAAAAATACCTGACCGCCTGCCCTCAGCCAGGATGTCACGGGGGGAGAATAAAAAAAATATATAAACTTACCTTGAGACCGGGTCCTGCGTCTCTGCTCCTGCTCTCCTGTCTCTGACTCCAGAAACAGGAAGCAGGCAGTCAGGCTCCCTCCCCTAAGCCTATCACAACACTGCAATACAGCGTTGTGATTGGTCTGAGCGCCGTGACACGGTGCTCAGCCAGGGGCTGGAGAGGTGGGCATGTTCTCCATGCAGGCTGTAATGCAGCCTGCATGGAGAATGGGGAAAGTGCGCATGACTGGTTTGGGCACCCCAAGAGGGCCGACCAAACAGTCATTGCGCATTAAGGAGTGGGCAAACCACTCCTCCCCTGCCCTGCTCTGAGAGCAGAGCAGCCCGCCCACCCGCAAAGCAGCAGGACACAAAGCATAAAATGATACTAACTCTAAGGTATTATCATTTTATGTTTCAACTTGCCACTGCTTAAAAGCAGTGGGGCAACTCTCCTCCGCCATAGCGGAGGAGCCGCCACTGCCCTCACTGCTCTTTCTACCCTCTCCTCCAGAAACTGTGCTCCCTATATTCCAATGCTGCTCTGACAAGCTGTTGGAGAGCCCAGCCAGAAGAGCTTGGTATTCTTTTATGATGCAGCAACGGTGGCTAACAGCTATTGTTAACTATTGCTACATCATAGCAGTGAGTTACTGAATTCGAATCTAGTTATTCACTCTCTACTAAAGTCATGCATTACAAGTATAATATACTTACTAATAGGTGCTTTCAGCCAGCCCTCTTCATCCATTGGTCTGTTATTGTGCCATTCATATTTTTCTTCTGGCCACTACAGTAACCAGAATGGACCAAAGGGTCAGCTCACTTCAGCCATTGGTTAACTTCACTGTGAGTGACAGCATGCTTTCACAAAGAGCACATTCACACACAAAGTACTAACGTTCAGTGCCAGGACCTACTATGGAATGTGTGCTTTTTAAAAGTAAAAATGTGTTTGCTTTTAGTCAGTTTCTTTTAGATAGAGGAGGGACTGGTAGGTTCCATAATAATAAAGTTTTGAAAAAAACATGACCAAACATGTAGTGACAAATCCAAAAGGCTGGCAGCCAACGCCAGATCTATTGACTTTTTGCATTGTGTTGCGTGTCTTAGAGGGTATAGTGTGTGAACCATTCCAAACAGACAGTTCTTTATATTTGGGTGTATTCTTTTTATTTTAGGTTATCCTTTTTCTTTTCTTTTTTTAATATGAATTCCATGCTTTTGAAACACTGATTTTGTGTAAGGAGGTATAGATGTGTCTTAAACAACAGAAAGTCTAGACGTAAAGTGAGTTCCTGCTTTTTAAATTTTCCTTTTTTTCCAAACAGTTTTTTATTACATTTGAGACAGAAAGAGTGAAAAGAAAAATGGTGATTTACAAAAAGCTGTACAGTTCAAATTGTATGAAATTACATTTTGGTGACAAAATAATTGCAGTGAAACCAAGAGTACGGAGACAGAGTTTTAATAACATTAACACATTCTTATGTGAGAATCAAGGATCCTAATTTGGTTATGCCTTCGTAATGTTGAGACGAGTGGGATAATGTTTAAATGTAGGATGGAGCAGCTGTGTAGAATTCCAGGCGACTTAAGATGGGAAGGAATGTCCAGGTTAAGAGAAATGAGGAGGCAACAATGGACGCATGGGGACAAATTGGTTGCAAGCAGAGGTTACATAATAGGGGAAGATAGATAGGAGAAGAGAGGGAAAGGATGCAGTTCATCAGGCCTGCTTTTGTGTGATGTGTCTCATCGAGAGGGCTCAGTTTTAAAAGTAGTGGGATGAGCAGATAGAGGCTTGAGCTCAAGTTTAATTGGGTTACTGAGTCATAGTGGGTTTGTTGTTGCAAGTATAAGGCTATTTTGTCCCATAGGTTAGATCCACCAGGGTTCTTGAAGTATGAAACATTAAACATTTTCACAAAAGCATTTTTGAATATGGGAAGTAGTACTCTAATTCTACTACATATGCACAAATGCTGTTCACAAATCTACAGCAGAGATCTCAATCTACCCCTGTCCTATCTCTTAAGTGCAGAGGTTGCCTCCATGAGTCTGGAGATTTCCACACATGGAATGGTATGCTTTTGTAGTAAATGTGGGAGGAACAAAGGGGAGTGGTTGGAAAATGAGAAATATCTACTACTAAATGGGTAGGGGTAGATAAAATTTAAGAAGAGGTTTAGTGAGGGGCATGCAAATACTAAAACACACCCAAAAAAGAGTAAGAATTGCTATTCACAAACATTATACCTACATCTACTACAGTAATACTAATGACAAAACAGGCTCCAATTTACTCTAAATAAACAATCAACAGAAGAGTGATTCCCAAATAGAAACGAAAGCACGAGGAGTCACACCTAATGTTAAAAAGATCCCTCACTCACCAACCTAGTTGGTGACATGCTTCATCATTGGGATCCCACCCGAGAGACCGAATGCCTCTCGGGTGTGCTACGACGTCTGATTACAGCGGAGCGGGTTTTAGTGAAGTGCAATGAGTGATAGTGAAAAAGTAAAAAATGTCTTTACTTGTCCCAGCTGAATTTATTAGTGGAGAAGTAAGACAAGGTTAAAAAATTGTGTAAGTGGATGTAAAAACTGGTAGTAAATGGCCAGTCGCATCCTATATGTGAAAGTGCAATTACCGGTCTACATGTTTCAGCCTTCGTGTGCGAGTAGCGAGGCTTTCATCAGGACCAGAAAGTCACGGGGGTATGCACACGCTAAGGTGCACCCTCACCTGTGACACTTCAATACCGCAAAAACTTACGGTGACTGTGGGACTTCAGCAAAGTTTGAGAAGCCAGGTAATTCTGTAAGACAAAACACACATAAAGACAAAATGCCACATTAAAGGTTTTGCTCCCATGGCGCAATAAAGTAATGTGAGTGCCAATGCTCATGCTGCCATGCGTGCTCATCACGATGTGTCCATAAGTTTACTTGTTAAGCCTGTGGTGGTAAAAGGTGCGTGGGTTTTAGCACTATTCACGCGATGGTATAACAGGTGGACTATGTATTGCCACCGTAAGTTTTTGCGGTATTTAAGTGTCACAGGTGAGGGTGCACCTTAGCGTGTGCATACCTAGAATAAGACGGTATCTAGGTCCACTTCCAGGAAGAACGTTTGCCACCTATATCCTGAAGACGTTTTACGTCACCTGCCTCCTCTCATCCTGTAACTTTTTTTGAGCAACTCCAAAGTCTGTCTCCTCCTCAGTGTAGATCTTCTTTCTCTTGTGTGGGACTGGCTGCAACGTATAATTCGTCGGTGTTGTGTGAAATTCTGTTAGTGAAGCAGTCCAACAGAAAGAGGACAGAACAAGAGTGTGGGGTGTATTTACGTGATTGTAAGGATAATGTGTTTCAGGTATGTGAGATTTGGGTCATGTGTATGGTGTTTCCCTATTCCCTTGAACTGAGAGTTCTGCATCCTGGTGGTGTATGATAGAAACCTAACCGTAAAATTATTTATAGTGAGTTTATAGTTATAATTTCTGTGTTAGGAGGCTCTACTCATTTTTGTGAGGCATGAGGCAGAGATTTCTGCCCAGATTTGGTGAAGACCATCTAGGTGGAGATTTCCAACTAGGCAAAAGCAGAAATATGTATGTGTGGAGAACTCTGCATGTAGATTTTCCTTAGTGAATGGGATGCATTGGCTTAACACCTCCGTGTAGCTTAGCCATCACCACCATGAATTATGTAATAGTCTATCAATATTTTGCCCATTACAGAGGATGGTTTGAAAGCAACAGCGATACATAGATCACTGAGGAGCAGGTCATTTCTGTTTTTTAGTGTTGCTGGAGGATCAGCTGGATACCCATGCGGGGCCCTGAAGTGAGTATTGTGATTTGGTGAAGAGTATGATCTTGAGATAATCAAACATCATCTGTTGTAGGTTGTATTTGGTTCAGCAAGATTGGAAGCAAGTATCAGTGTCCGCTAATACTGTATCTTGATTAGGCAATCGAAGTAGCTACTTTTGACGCAAAGGAGGATTTAAAAGGCTTGTTCCACTTTTATCTTTATTATCTTTCTGTAGGGAAGCATCTTTTATCTAGGTTTAGCAGGTAGGCTACAGACAGCGTTAGCTTTCTAGAAGGCCATGCCATCAATTCTTCAACAAAAGAAAAGTACATTAGGAAGTACAGAGTAGGTGTGTAACATTTGCATCATTTCGTGTATTTGCATGAAATTTAAGGAAAATGACCAAAAAATTATGAGTAATTACATGAAATGCAAATCTGCCATTTAGCACTTGATTTTATCATGAAATGCGTCCTCGTGTCAATTTTTGACACACAGACGAATTCCGTGGTAAAAAAGTGTGCATAGAGCAAAATCGCCAGGAACAACAGTTGTTCATGTTCTGAATGTTCCTGCATTATAATTTTGGTATAAGCCACATCATAATTACGCAACGTTATGTAATGGTGTAATTTGGGGGATTTCGTGTAATAAGCATTGTGCAAAATTCTCACAATTACAGCTAGTTTTTTTCTTATTTAGAGGAGTTGATCATTCCTAGTGTTACTGTCAAGGCCCCAGTGCTGAATATCTCACTGCATATAGAGACTTTCATTGCATCCCATTGAACATCTGGTTTAAAATCGTGGTTTGGATTTTCATTGAAGTAGTATGGGTTCCCATCTTTTCTTGACTTGCGTGGTCTTTTAGGAGGTCTAGAATTTGCCTCTGTGGTCTGGACCGCTTGGTTTTATGATGAGTTTAATACACGCATGATCAAGCGATGCAGATTGACTCGATACCAGTGGATTCTGCCAGGTTGATGAAGTTTACATTTACTAAGATACAGTCAATGCCGTGGTAGTACTGGCCAGTGAAGGAGTAGAAAATGAGTTCCAGGGGGAGTTGTACTTAAGAGTTTCTTTTATTTTCTAGGTGTCAGATGGCAGAACGATGGTGAAGGACTCTGAGTTGTTTGGGGGTTCTGGTCTTGCAACTTGATTGCCTGCCTAGAGAGTGACAATAAGGCAAATAAAAATCCCTTCCAACTAAGAGTGTTGACTGCACCAGATTTTTTTCACAATGTTTTCGCAGAAAGTAAGGGAGTCATTTTCAAATTTGATATGGCCTATGACTTGCCCTCGTTCATTATCACTTTCCGAGCTAATTATTTTATCTTTGTTTGTTGGCCATTAAGATTATCACATTGCTCTTTTTTCAGTTGCTTATGAGAAAATAACATGATAAACCCAACCAGATTGTTGTTTAAGGATCACCCTGGGGTGTATTCTTGTTTCTTTTAGAAGGATTACAACCTCAATTGAGCCCACCATCGTAGTGAAGATACGTATACCTTTTTTATTGGTGAATGAGCTGTCTGGAATGAGCCTCATGGAAAAGAATCCAATTCTACTCATGTCAGAGTTGTGCGGTCATCGGAGTGCGTGTTATGTTATGTAGGGAGTTGGGGCCATTTTTATGATAGGAAATATAAGACAGTGGTTCAGTTGCAGACTATGAAAGTGAGGAAGAAAAGAAAATCGTGAGAAAGTGTGCGAGAGGGAAGGATAAAAGGAAGATAGAGAAAAAAAGAAGCATGGAAGCAAGAGAAACCAAAAATTAGCAAATATTTTCACATCAATTTGCTCAGTTAAATGTCCAAAACACTTTTCCCTAATCCATCCTCATCTTAAACAAACTAAACTCTCTTACACACTAGGGAGTGACGGCCTTTTAAGGGCTTGTAAGAATAAAATGCTAGCAGAGGAAAGAAGAAACATGGGAGCTTACAAACTGCAGTTTGTAGTACTTTTAGTACTACTAGAGCAGTTGCTATTCACAAACCTCCACTTCTCCTATCTTTTCTAAGCAGAGGTCTCCACCTCATGTGTGGAGATCTCCACACATCTAGGTATAAGTTCTAGTAGTAAATGTGGGAGAATCCTGGAAGAGTGGCTGCAAAAGGGGCAATACTTACACCTTAATGGGAGGGGTTTAGAGAGGGGTCAATCAATCAATCAGATCAATAAAACAGTACTTATATAGCACAGCTAATCACCCCTAGGGGAATCCAGGCGCTGAGGTCTCGCAGGTCTTAAGTCAAAGAGCCAGGCTTTGAGTCCCTTTCTGAAGTCAGCGAGTGAAGGTGAGGTTCGAAGGTGGAGGTCGTTCCAGGACTTGACGGCAAGGTAGGAGAAGGAACGAGATACGCTGTGGCTTTGGCCGATACGGGGACGTGGCCAAGGGTGAGGGAGGCAAAGCGCCGTTGTCTGGCGGGTTGGTGCAAGGTCAGGCGGTGGTTGATGTAGGTTGCTCCCAGGTTTTGGAGGGTTTTGATGGCATGGGTTAGCATCTTGAACTGGCATCTCTTCTAGATGGGAAGCCAGTGGAGGCTTCTGAGGTGATGGGTGATGCTGACCTGTTTGGGGAAGTTGAGGATGAGTCTGGCTGTGGCATTCTGTATAGGCTGGAGTCATTTGAGGAGTTGGGTGGTTGTTTCAGCGTAGAGTGCATTTCCGTAATCCAGTCGGCTCGTGATGAGGGCTTGTGTGACTGTTTTCCTGGTGTTGATGGGGATTCATCTGAAGATCTTTCGAAGCATGTGTAGGGTGTGGAAGCAGGAGGAGGATACAATGTTGACCAGACGCTTCATAGTGAGTTTGCTGTCCATGATTATGCCGAGGTTGAGGGCATGGTCAGTGGGGGTCGGTATGGGTCCGAGTTCGGTGGGCCACCAGGTGTCGTCCACAGTGAGGTGTTCTTTCTGAAGATAAGCACTTCCGTCTTTTCCGTGTTCATCTTCAGGCAATTGGACCTCATCCAGTCGGAGATGTTAGCCATGGCGTACCGGAAGTTGGATCTGGAGGTGGTAGGGTTTCCATGAGAGAGAGGATGAGTTGGGTGTTGTCTCCGTAGGAGATGATGTTGAGTCCATAGTTGCAGACAATGTCGGCCAGCGGAGTCATGTAGGCGTTGAACAAGGTGGGCCTGAGGTAGGAGCCTTGGGGGACACCGCAGATAATGCTCTTGGGCTTGAAGGTGAAGGGTGGTAGGCGTATTCTCTGAGTGCATCCTGTGAGGAAGGAGGGGATCCACTTGAGGGCGTCTCCCTGGATGCCGAAGTGGTGGTGTCTTTTGATGAGGGTGTGGCGGAGTATGGTGTTGAATGCCGCTGACAGGTCATGGAGGATCAGGGCTGCTCTCTCACCTCTGTTAAGGAGGGTTCTGATGTCGTTGGTTGCAGCGATCAGGGCGGTCTCGGTGCTGTAGGGGTAAGGAAAGGCTTGGGGGGACAGATTGGTTTAGTGAGGGGCATGCCAATACAGACACCCACCAACATCAGTAAGACCATTGCTATTGACAAACTGCACTTTTAATGTCATTACAGTCAAATTGGAGTGAAACAGTTGTAAATGTACTCCAGGCCAGCCTTGAAGTAAAAACAGCAAAACACATAGCCAGTCACAGGTACTGCAACTCTCTTCCATAGACAACAATGATTGCAGGGACTAAAAATTACACCCTATAGGAAATAATTTTAAATGTGTGTGAATGCAAGTGTGAAAAGTTACAAGTAGTATCTTTACACTACATTCTGCTGTCAGAGGCTCCACCAAGGGACGGAGACTTGTAAGTCTGCACCCAGGAATAACTTTACAATTGGAAATGGTGAATTGCGAAAAGTATTGCATTTACTCGTAGGTGTGGTTGTAAATTTATATGTGAGTAAATCTACATGTGTAAATTTAGCTTTCTGAATAGGCTCAGTACTGTAGGCCAGGCCCATGCTTATGCCAGATAACAGTTCAGACCCCAATATGTAAGGGCATTGTTGACACCACTGATGAAGTCTTTGTATAATTTTTTCAGTTGTGACACCATAGATGAGGGCAGGAATTGTGAATTAAGGGGACTTAGGTTTACATAGTCACCTAAACTTGCAACTCTTTAAATGTTTTTTGCTGACCTTAAGATCACTTCTATTAGAGATTTTTCCATGGATTTAGAACTAAAACGGGACAGCCATTACAATAGGCTTGTAGGTGCAACAGTCTAAATTAAAGGTCTTTCTTTTAATGTCTTGGGGTTTGTTATGATAACCTTGATGAATCATAATGATGCAACTGCAACAAACTCGCATTGCAGTCTTTGTTTATGGATCCTTCATAACGCTGGTGTGAGATACATGTTTTGGGTATTTGTGTACAAACACAATGAATCCCCTACAATAGAGAGGCCCTTATGTGGAGGGCTGGGATCTACCTCTTTCTTGCTTAGACATTGGGAAGTTCGGCCCCTATGTCATCACTATAATGCACATGCATCTGAGGAATTTCCAAACCCCTTTGTGCAGCGAAGAGCGGCGTACATCCTTGGAAGTGGCCCAGTGAGGGAACCGAAGGTCAACTGAAGACTGCGCCCGATAAAAATGAGATCCCTCACAAAGTAGAGGCACATAGGTCGGCAAAAATGGCAGCATACATGGGAGAGGTGGCAAGGTATGGTAGCCCCAGTATGTGCAAAGAGGGTGAAGGAGGAAGGCCCCTTCCTTAAAATTATCAGCAGTGGACACTGGACAGGTCTTGGACCAAATGACAAGGTGGCAGAGGGCCCGACTGTTGCAGGCACATCATGAGACAGGCAATGGGTTGCGCAATGTAGGGGCATGAGGTTAAGGTTGGTTTGTGTCATTCAAAGGAAGAGGCTGGAAGCATGCAGGGAGTGAGTTGTGGTGTCTAAGGAGAATGGGCTGTAATGGCCGCATTGTCCATGACAGTGTGCTTTAAAGAGCGAGGCTAGGATGTGTATTAAAGACAAAGGTGAAGCAATGATTGATGATAGCACACAGCTGCTGTGTTGCTGGAAAGGGCTCATGGGGAGAATGGAAGCTTGTCTGAGGAAAGGTTCAGGGAGTGGAGACCCTTGGGAACTAGACCCTAGCAAGCTGGGAGCCCATGAGTTTAGTAACATACAGGGAAGTGAGGGGTGCTGACAATAGGAAGTGGTTATAGGCAATACAATTTTGAATTAATCTGGAGAATGCCGGACCAACGTGCGAAGGGAGCAGTTGGCCATAAGACAAGCATAAAGGCTCCTGGGTTTGGTAGATGTATTGCCTTTTCCAAGCCCATTGTGGGTTAGAGGAAAAGGAGGGTGGATATTACCACATATTGTGGCTAGAGGATGAGTAGGTGAGCACGGCTTTGGCAAGAGGGATGTCAGAGGTTGGTAGCAAAGAGGGAATTGTGATGATTCATAGGGGAGAGTTAAAAGGGGTAGACAGATGTAGGGTTCCCAGAAGGTGTGCAGTAGATGTAGAGAGTTGTTGAAGAAGTGATTGGGGGTTGACAAGGTCAAGCTGAAGGCTGCCTTGTGGTCATATGAGGTGTTGCAGCTGGAGGTTAGTAGGTTTTGAGGCTGAGCAGGCGCTCCACTGCCTTGACAGGCTGTTGACACATGGTGGGGACCAGGTCGGCATTTTAACTGTGTTCACCAGATATAAGTGGGGTACAAAGTGGCCTTGGAATTAGGGGTGATGCTCACCCTGGAGCAAATATATGGGATGGCACAAGCTGTGGTGTAACATGTACGGGAAATTAAGTGGAGAAGATATATATGAAGAGTCACTAATGACATTTGAGGCTTTCCACTGAGATTTGTGGAAAATACGGGCTTTGGAGGGAAGGTGGGGATGTGGGTAAGACAGGCTAAGCGGGCTAGAAAGGATATGTCTGTGGTACCCCTGCAGGTGGACGTCCTGGTATGGTGGGTGGGGTCCAAGTAGTGGTGACAGAGGTAGTAGGATTTGCAGGTTGCAAGTTGTATGGATGTGGCATTAGACTTCTGTCAGGGAAGGTTTGTCAGTTGTGGTCAAAATGGAAGCCATAATGAGGGTATGAAGGTTTGGTGATAGGGAGGTGTTGGGGCTTTGCTAAATTGGTGACATGAATGCATGGGGGAATAAAAACAGGAATCATAAACAGCAGGTATGGCGCAGGCACAATCAGGTGCGCGCTAGTTTGTTGTGAAAAAGAGCGTACCGGATGTATTTGTTGGATTGATTGTTGGGAGAGAGATGTGATGTAGTGAGGGGCAGATATAACAGCTCATGGGAGGGGTTTTGTGTTAGTGGAGAGAATTTAATAGATTGCAAGGGGGAGCTGGAAAGGTTAGGGGAGGAGAAGTACTGGGAAAGATCTGATTGAGGAGAGAATAGGAGGCAGCCTGGCCTAGCGTGGGTAGAGAAAGGAAGTTGATGGCGATCTAGGAGCAAAGAAGAGGGTTTAAGAAGGTAACAGATAAATAGGTTGGACATGTTGGGCGTTAAATGGGGAATAGCATCTTTGGAGACTTAGGGGGAAGGTAATGTTTAATCGTGGGGTGATGGGTTAGGATTGATTACTAGAGCATTCATTAGAGAAATTTTGTGTGTGGCTAAGCCGAAGGATTGTTAGTAATTGTGAGCCCCACATGCTTCCAATAACGTGTCCTTTTCATCCAAGGCAAAGGCATCAAGAGTGGTCCTTCTTCAAGTATTATTAGTACACCACTCAGATACACTTACATGCAGCAAACATTGCATGCAGCATTCAAGTGCATTGTGCGTTTCATGCATGTGAATGCTGCTGTGTGTGCCATTCAAATATAACAGGCATGGTCTAGAGCCTATGGCCACATGCACATCTGCACTAGTGAATTGTAACAAACACAGATCTAGGCCTTTGAATGAAAACATAATTTCATGTTTTATGTTTTGGGTGTAACTCCAACAACAATCAGTTTGCACAATTTTGCCAATACCTCATGCATGTGTGCTCCATTCAGAAAACCCTTCACACAACTCACTCTGGCCATGAAATTCTTGCTGTAATATACACACAACATTTCTCCCTGATGTGAGGTAAATACAATATTTCATTTGTTATTGATGAGGGTAGCTGGCAGGTGACTACTGGAAGTACTAGTAGTGGAAAGGGTGATTGGACTTCCAGATGAGAGGAGAGTAAGGCACTTATCCTGGAGATCTGAATTCTAACTCTAGCTTTAGTACTTGACCTAAAAATTGTACAAGCCTGTACAAATCACTTTATTTCAATTTGCCTAAAATATAAGTATGTGTTTTACAAATATATGAACAACAACTGTACAGTGTGATCTCTAGTGCTCTCTCAATTGTAAGTTCTCATCTAGCCTTCTGATTGCATTCTGGTTTGAGTGATCTATACACTACACAAAACATGGCACTTTATCTTTGAGGTGTTGCTGCCATAATAAAATGTACTCTCTGATCATCCCCACTGGTTCCCTGGAGCTAGTTCTTAAATATGTCAAATACCTGCACTGAGAGTAGGACCCTGTCATGTTATGGGGATAGGGTATTTGGAATCAAGTATGGGATGAGTGTACTTGGGAATTAAAGGAGACATGTGATAAGAAGAGCGGGGCACCAGGAATCTGACTGGAGTAAAAATGGAATCAATGCGCTTATCTGCAGTACATATAGGACATGTCCGAATATGTACAAACCATGTGTTTTGAATTGTTCTTTTAGGAAATAGAAACCACCACATTGAATTAAGCAGCAGCTCTTCCATTTTTGCATAACCAAGGCTCTGTTAACCGCTTCGCCGCGATCGGAATTCTGCCCAGGTGCTGGACATTCCGATCGCGGGTGTGGTCGTGACGAGCTCAGCTCGTCATGCGCACACGCCCACCACGCAGCATGACGAGCTGAGCTCGTCATGAGCATAGAAGGGGTTAAGAGCTTCAAATCAAATCCAGCATAATTGAACAGTGGGAGGTGGGGGAGGAGAGGTTGGTGTAGCGTTGCAACTCCTCCTTTTGGAAGTATTTCTGTACAAGCTCTGAACATTTCAACAAGTGGGAACTCCAGCATTTATCCGTAGATCAAGATTTGATCTGCGATCGCCACAACTAAAAAGTAATTATAATATGCACTTATTTAGCAAGTTCTGCAACTCAACGGAGCCAAATGATTTGTGAAGCAAACATAGGGACTTGTTTTGTGTTGGGTGGACAGGGTACTCTGCCATGAATGTGGTGAAGTTCCCTGTCTACCAAACCGAAAGTCAGCTCACTCTATTTAGAGTCAGGCAGGCTGTCGTGTTTCTGCAAGCGTTGGCCCCATCGGCTCTTTTAGCGAAATCCTTAGACTGAGTTTGGTCTAAGGGCCTCAGACCATCCACCTTAGTTAGAGCGGATGGTCCGGTGTACATTTATATCCTAGTCGGGACCGCCAAAGAAGGGCTGGCAGTCCTGATCATAAAAAATAGAAAGTGACCTCCACACCCTGGGAGAAAACTCCCATGGTGTCAGGACATACTTTTTTTATTTTTCAAGCACATACTCTGGACAAACTCCCACACTGTGAGTTTATTTTTGAAAACTAAAATGTTTGCTGAGCAGCCACAAGAAAATGGATGCTGAGAAAACTTACAATGCCTTCAGAGCATCCTCTGTGGTCGAACCTCCTCTAAAAGCACTCAGAATTCCGCCAGGCAGGCAGAAAATTCTGAATATGACAGGCTATATTCTGCCAAGCTGTTGAGTACATTCCTACACTGTCCTGTAGGAACGGAGTACAGTCCTCCAAACTCTAAATTGTTATCTGGCTAGTTTTCATTTCAAAGCCTCGTGGAAATTGATGACTCCCACATGGTAGTATTTCATAATAAATTAACTCATTCAATTAGATGCATGGTTATGAATGTTAATTAATTCTTGAAACAATCAAACCACATGCAAACAACTTATCTCAGCCACACGTTCTTCTGACATGCTTAATTCTGAGGACATATAATTTAATGTTATTGGTCCACAAAAGCACATAGGCTTCAGTATGCTCTAACTACATGCTAAATTTTGTTGAGGTCTTTGCCAGCATTTTCAAGTTCTTGCTGTATAGACATCGATCATGTGATAACTCTGTAACTTTTACAACATTGACTGATCTCACTAAAACTTGCAGAATTTCCAAATACCCCAAACATTTGTTTGTAGAGTTTTACAGAAATTGGTCTAATGGAGCTAGAATTACAGGACATGAGTGTATTTCTCTACATGCAAGTCTGTATTGAAACTTAACAGAGGAATCGCTTTTGTAGCTCCCTAATATACAGTAAGCGATATTTAACATAGCTCACTGTCCATCTGCCTAGCGATCTTGTACAGCACACATAAAAATGGTCCCAATATACTTATTACATGGAGACTGATAGTAACAGATTTGCTGTTCTCGATTGGCAAGCAAATGCTTGGGAGAGGCAGTAAACACTGAAGTGAACTATATAAGGAGCACATTTCTAGAGGATTCTCAGAGGAAAGAAATTCTACCCTAACCTTATTGGCTGGACTCTTTGCATCCGGAAGATGCACTGGCTCTGATTGGCGGTGGTTCATGCCCCAACTTCCTATACTTTGACATATACAATTAGCTTCCCATCAGTTTTTTGAATACCTAGGGTTCTCCACATAATTGAAGTATGCTGCTGTTGGTGCTTTCAGAACATGTATCTGACTTTTGGACATTTCCTCTTGACTACAAACAAGCCAGAAGGTCTCTGCTGAAGCTTCTGTTCCTGACATTGCCTGTTTAGAAGCCATCAGCCATCCCAAGAAGTCCAGAGACAAGGCGTAGGATGCGATATCTTGAGCAACTGACACCACTAACTTTAAACGCAGGATGTAGACTCCCTTACCTGGACCATGCAAACACTGTTTCTCAACTGTGGCTCTGTCCGCTTCATTTGCCAGTTACTAGATGCACAATGCCGCTTTTGCCATTGAATTTGCATTGTGTTTGCAATGTTTTATGTATTCACAAACAGTAAATGTAGTCAACTCTATCAAAGTACGTCGGTTTGGCCGGAGGATTGTGATGCTTTGTTTTACAGTGTATTGATTGCATTTAATCAGGGATCACGGTTGTTACATATTTAGTAGCATTGCTTAACCTTACCAGAATTTCCTCAATTCATTGTTTTGGAATTTTGCCGATGTTTCTAATTCTTTTGAGATCACCACCAGTTTATAGAGGGCATAATGAGGGGCCATTGTGTTTTTTCTACCTTCTACCATTAGAATTTCCATTTAGACTGTAGTTAAAGATATTTATTTATTCTTGAGGTCTTATTAAAATGTTGGATATTGTGAGCTCTTAGTCGGTCTGTATCTAGACTAGCTCTACAGTACCTCACTTGAGCTACCTATTGGCGACTTATCCACATCTTCCCAGGGAATCAAGACGGCTTAGTGAGATAGCCTCCCTTTAATGACTGAGTACTTGTAGCCCTGTTTGGTACAGACCCCTAGCCCTCTCACCCTTATTGTGCTGCGGCGGTGTGCATTGGTGCACACCAGAGAAAAAGACTTAACAGCTGGTGAAAAGACAATATAACTCATTCTATCTTGCAAGGCTATTTGAAAAGAATATAACATTGCCATATTAGCATTCCACAGGGAAAAATTGCTCCCTTGGCTTGTGGCTATATTATGGGATGTAATCCCCCGATGAGAGGTGAAGTTGGTTGGTGTTCACTTCTGCATTTGTTCTAGGGTACCATGGAAACAAGAAAAGACAAGGCAGCAGGCCTTTTCCATGTATGCACCCAAGATCTGAAACAACATCCTCTTATCTATCAGGACCGGCCCAACACTTCTGCAATTCAGGAAAGAATCAAAGATTCACCTATTCAAAGAACACTGCATCACAATGCATCAAAGGTCCACATCCCTCCGCTACCTCCCCTATCACTCATTGACTTTATGCTTGTCTTTGACCATGTACAGCTGTGTGAATTTCTTTTCCTTTTTCTTCCTTTATGGGGTCATGCTGTGTCGCATGATTTTCGTCCTGTGGGAGACTGCGCAGAAGGACATTTTATACTCGAACAACCATCCTGCTGATCTCTTGTGTTACTTTTGCATGCAAGTTACTCCTCCATGTTGATATTTCATCTGAAATACCTACCAAATACATTTGACAAAGTATGTGCAATCCCACATCATTTTCCTATAAATTATGCAGATGTCAAGAAACGTTATGTCACCCACCCCTAGTATAAATTGCCTAGAAGAGGCAAGTCCCCAGGGCCCTATGCTATTCATGCAGACATCTTCAAACAGAGTGGAGCCTGGATAGTTGATAAAAGAATACATTTTCTCTTTTACAAAGGTGAACAGCATAGAATTGAATTCCAAGAGAGGAAGCACAGATATCTACTTTAGACGATAAGTCTATGAAGCCCTTACTGATCTGTGCTCTGTTACAGCGTTGCTGTCCTCGTGATGATAGAAATATTCTATTAAATCCTGAAACATTAGCTTCCGCAGACATAGAGATAATATATCTGCTCAAACTGGTTTTCAACCAGACTACCGCACCATCTGGAGGTCAGACCTAGCCTCCCTGACACAGATGAGACATTGTTAATAACAGCAATTTTACAATTGAATAACTTTGTATTATTTTTCCATTTGGGCATGTTCTTCCATGTGAGTGCAGTGGTGCTGGGCTATTATTCTCTCGGTGTCCACATCGCTTAAATTTTTCTGCTTGGATCCCATTGTACAGCTGTACCACGTGAGCTTTCTTTTCTTCCTCCTCTCCGCTGTGAGGGATCTATTCTTCCTCATGACACAGGTCTTATCATGCTCTATTTGTGAATTAGCAGGATCATTTTTCCCTTTCTTTGTCAGTCTCTCCCTCTGCTGGTGTTTATATTTTCCTCAAGCAGGTGTCATCGTTATACTTTTTTCTGACCTTTCGATTTAGAGATTGTACATTTCTGTCTGTTACTTTCTGTACTTTATCCCTAAGATATTACTACATTTTGTTACAATTTTTGCTTGATCACCAATCTATTTCTCCTTGGCTTTTACCATGGGTTTGTGGGAGAGAAGTAGCAGTGCTGCTCAAACATGCTTCCTGTTGTCCAGATTTATAACATGCATCGGGTCAGTGGCGTTCTATTTAGTGCTTCTGCTGTGGAAACACTAACAGGATTACAATGTTCCACCACTATAGCAGTTCTAGTAGCAGTGTCCGAAACAACTTTGTTAGAATCTCCATCCAAGGCAAGGCAAATTCACATTGTGGCACCCCGTTCCCTGTTAATAAGTCTACATTTACGCTTCTAGCAGGCACTCTGACACTCCCTAGATGGTGGCACTTTAGACATTCCTAGCAAGCAAGAAACCTCCCTCTTGACCTATATTACTTTAGGCATGGGCATACACTGCTCCAGATGGGCTATTACACAAAAGAATAAGGATTTCTCTAAGACATATTATGAATTTAACAAATCAATTTTTTTATTTCAAGGGAATACTTATGACTTTTTTTGAGTTATTAACATACAAAAATACAAATTCTTTTTTTTTTAAAAACAATTGATTTCCATCAATGTACAATTGTTTTATATACATCATTTTATCAAGCATATACTCAAGTGTTGTGCAAAAACATACAGTAATAAATGATGAGCCCCTATCTACAGAATGATAATACCCAAACCAACTCAAGGATACCTAACACACACTCACAACCACACCATACGTGCTAACATTCAATCAACCCACATATACATAAAACAATCCGGTCAGAAGAGAACGATGTTTTACGGTCTTCTGGACCCTGTCGTGGGCTGAGCGCAAACAACGTGGTCGACGCGCGTTTCGGTGGTAAAGATATAATGTAAACCACCTTCTTCAGGACCTTCTTGTTTCAGACAAGACAACATCTGGTAGTAGGGGTACCTATAGTATTTAAATGACATATTTCAATAGCCCATATTATACATAAGACTAAAATTTCGTTTGAAACCACCACCACTAGAAAAAAAGGAATTAAGTGTGGTTCCAAACTGCGGACCACAAAGATTTTTATTACAAAAGCCAGAAAAGATGGTAAATGAAAATGGAGAGAAAGACCAAGAATGAAAATAAGAGTCAAGAATAGTTCATGCATGAATGCACAGTCATTCAGTAGGAAGACGGCCAGAATAGACCACTAGCAGTTATATAAGTGGTAGAAGTGATTGTGCCAATTATCATGCTTTCCGTGCAAAAGCGTATAGACATGCTTATTGTGTTTTTATCACAGGTGAGGACCATGCTAGGACCACAAGTCGAGAATGGCTTGTGAGAGTGTAATACCTGGGTATCTCACATACTTACAATGAAAAAAGGTCTGTTGCAAGGACGTGGCTGGACGTTTGATCCAGATCGAGAGATACTAGTAACGCTTGACATTGATGCTTTGTATACCAACATTCCTCAATGTCAGGCGTTAGAATGAGTGGTGACCCTGCTGGCCAGAATCCCGGGTGAAAGACCAGATGCTTTTATCTTGGAGTGTTTAGAATTAGTCCTTCACAACAACTATTTTGACTTCAACGGCCTTGTATACCAGCAGATCAAGGGTACCAGCATGGGGGCTTCCTGTGCGCCCAGTATAGCGAACATCTATATGGGTGAGTGGGAGCTGAAACATATATTTAATGAGGCAGCGCCATTTTTTGAGAACGTTAAAACGTGGAGGCGTTTTATAGATGACATCTTTTTCATCTGGTGCGGCGACACCACCACCCTCCAAGAATATATCACATGGCTTAATCTCAGTGATAAAAATTTGAAATTCACTGCAAAACTCAGCGCCACAGAAGTAGAATTCTTAGACATCCTCATTTCTGGACGCTCGAGCATCATTGAGGTTAGTTTTTTCAGAAAGCCCACGGCCAAAAATATCATTCTGCAACATCAGAGCTATCACCCATCTAGCCAGAAAGACTCAATTCCTTTTGGAGAGTTCCTGCGTGTCCGCAGGAACTGCACAAGCATTAGAGACTTCAATAAACATGGCGAACTTCTCAAAAAGCGCCTACTTGACCGGGGTTACCCACACAGACTGGGGAAGACTGCCTTCAAACGGGCCAAGTATTATAACCGTGAAGCGTTACTCCAAGGCACCAATAGGGCACCAAAAGACCAAATTGTCTGTGTTATCAACCATTCTCAATTTAATTACAAAATTAAAAATATTTTGAACAAACATTGGAAGATCTTGAATGTGCACGATGAAGAAACACAGATACCACCCCCATTGGTAGCGTACAGAAGAAACCGCAACTTGAGAGATGCCCTGGTTCACACCAGGAACAAGATCGAGCACAAGAGTAACCAAAGCACCCTCACTGGACTTCCAGCCACCGTGGGCAACCACAAATGTGGCTCTTGCCACGCTTGTGAATCAGCCTTAGTCACTGACTGTTGGCGTTATAATGGGAAAGAAGGCAAACTGAAAGATCACACCAATTGTCAGAGCCAAAGCATTATCTATATGATAATGTGCCCTTGCCCTTCCGCATACATTGGGGAGACTGGCAGAGAATTCCATGTGCGCTAGAGCGAACACAAATCCGCTATACGGACAGGCAAAATGGCAGCTCCCTTGGTGCAGCATTGCAAGGAAAAAAACCACTCGGAACATGACCTTAAGTGGGTCATATTAGAGAAAGTCAAATCGAAAATGGGTCTACCTATGGATCTTACACGCAAACAAAGGTAAACCTACTGGACTTTTTCCCTGGACATGGTAAAAATGGGACTAAATGAGGAAATTATATGGAATGTCACCCAGAAATGAAATATGACAGCAGCAGCATTCTTGGTCCCCTCTGTTATTTAATACATTGTCAACCTGCGGTGGAGTTTAGCATTTCCTCTCTACGCTTCACCGAGCTATATTTGTAACCATTATATAACACAATGCTGTTTTTTCTCCTGTACAACTCAGAGTCGCACTCACAAGTAAGATTGGTATAGTACTATGGTTTTCAGTTAATTCATCATAGTACTGCCGTACTGTCTGTAGCACTTTAACTGTGCAGCCCCTTTATTGTGGGCCTGTTAATCTTTTTGTAGCACACAGAATCCATGTGTTGCGCACTAAAAAGTCAAAGTGCAGACTTGCTTCCCCCAACATGTAGTATCCTATGTGACCTAGAGTAGTATTGATTGTTAACTTGCCGTGTCATTTGGCTCATAAATAAGAGTTTGACCATTACTGAGGCGTACTCTTTTAAGTATGCGATCTGTACCACACAGTTGCGGCACTGTTGGCATCATTGCACTACATGTACCCCTTTAAGCATTGGCTTTTATAGATGTGGTATGCATAATCATTCCAAAATGGCGCCTCTGGAACGGACTACATCACCATGTGATAATACGCTTTAGTGCAGACCGGCTCCTTTCAATAGGCAGTTTCCCGATATTTGTTAGCCAATACATTAACCACCAGCCTGCCTGATTAGATAGTTTAATAGTCAGGATTAATACACCTCCAAAATGTACCCTCTTACATGCTGTGGTACCGTTTTCATTATGGTATCCTATGTACGGCTCTAGAACCTGGTCCGCACTAAATTACTTCAACATGGTGCCGCGAAGATGGATTACATTACCTAGTCCGGAGCACACGTACTAAGGTACATGGAGAGATGTGACTCCTCTCATGCCCACGCTTACGTCCGGGACACTTCAAAATGACCGTGATTGTGCATACCGCTTCCGTGTTGGCGGAGTTGCGGACCGAGAGGGCGTCATACTAGCAGGAATAGTTCAGGTGAGTGGCGTGCTGCATGCTCTCCTTTCATGCCCGGCGTAATTTTAATATGTTCTGCTTACTGACAGCCAGGTTCCATTGCTAGTGTAGCAGTCCGCACGTAGACAGCGACTTTGGCGAGAGCGTTCCCTTTTTTTAGGTTACGCATGATTTATGCGCCGTTAACAGAGAGGTGCTGGCTTTTAGAGCTAATTTAGACACTTGCACGGCTTTCTCTGTTACCGACATGAGTTTATTATGCACTGCACGGTGCTGATTGGATTTTTGAGCTAACTTAGACACTTGTACGGCTCCCTCGGTTACCAGCTTGAGCTCATTATGCACTGCATGGTGCAGGAAGCAGAGTAGCCTTTATGTTAGAGCGTCCTTTATTCAGGTCATGTACGGCTCCTTCTGTCACTTGAGCCGGCGTCTGATAGCGACCCCTGCTAAAAACGTGTCAAGCTGAGGCAGCACACAGTTGTTGTGCCGTTAGCGTAGAGGTGTAGGACCTTGAGTTAACTCAGTTGTAGGCATGTTTCCTTTTGATACCATAAACGGTATTATCATGCTCTTCATCCTGGCTGTCCACATATATTAGGAATGACTGATACCATTGTTTCAACCATTATCTCTTGACAGTGATACATTGAGTGGGGCCACTCAATCCCGTTGCCAGCCATTTTGAGGATCATATCCAGTAGAAAGTACTTGAATCTTATTTTGACGTCGTATTTTTCAACTTTCCCAAGAAATATAAGGTGGGATATTTTACCTAGAAACTGCCCATTTTTGGCTATTTAGAACACCTTAGCCATAAGAGGCACTAGGGCAATAGTCACCCTGATATCTCCTTTTTCTAACCCCTTTGTAGGTACATTCAAGCCACCACTGTACTAGCCCTCCTCAGGTTCACCGCAATGGACGTGTGCTCTCCCAATGTGAGAGAGTTACCTTAATATGAAAATGTATCTCTCGGTAACAAGGTAACCATTCAGACCGACGGGTTTATAAATAGGAGACACTACACTGTTTCTGGATATTAAAGTATCTATGTTTCCATTTGTGATTCCCTCTCTAGAATATACGTAGGCCTTACTTGAAACGCAGACACCAAGGAACCATTAATACAGCAGTCTGTAGTAGCCATGCAGATGCCTACATAACCCATCCACGTCCTTGCAACAGACCTTTTTTCATTGTAAGTATGTGAGATACCCAGGTATTACACTCTCACAAGCCATTCTCGACTTGTAGTCCTAGCATGGTCCTCACCTGTGATAAAAACACAATAAGCATGTCTATACGCTTTTGCACGGAAAGCATGATAATTGGCACGATCACTTCTACCACTTATATAACTGCTAGTGGTCTATTCTGGCCGTCTTCCTACTGAATGACTCTGTGCATTCATGCATGAACTATTCTTGACTCTTATTTTCATTCTTGGTCTTCCTCTCTATTTTCATTTACCATCTTTTCTGGCTTTTGTAATAAAAATCTTTGTGGTCCGCAGTTTGGAACCACACTTAATTCCTTTTTTTCTAGTGGTGGTGGTTTCAAACGAAATTTTAGTCTTATGCATAATATGGGCTATTGAAATATGTCATTTAAATACTATAGGTACCCCTACTACCAGATGTTGTCTTGTTTGAAACAAGAAGGTCCTGAAGAAGGTGGTTTACATTATATCTTTACCACCGAAACGCGCGTCAACCACGTTGTTTGCACTCAGCCCACGACAGGGTCCAGAAGACCGTAAAACATCGTTCTCTTCTGACCGGATTGTTTTATGTATATGTGGGTTGATTGAATGTTTGCACGTATGGTGTGGTTGTGAGTGTGTGTTAGGTATCCTTGAGTTGGTTCGGGTATTATCATTCTGTAGATACGGGCTCATCATTTATTACTGTATGTTTTTGCACAACACTCGAGTATATGCTTGATAAAATGATGTATATAAAACAATTGTACATTGATGGAAATCAATTGTTTTTAAAAAAAAAAGAATTTGTATTTTTGTATGTTAACTCAAAAAAAGTAATAAGTATTCACTTGAAATAAAAAAATAGATCTGTTAAATTCATAGTATGTCTTAGAGAAATCCTTTTTCTTTTGTGTAATAGCCCATCTGGAGCAGTGTATGCCCATGCCTAAAGTAATATAGGTCAAGAGGGAGGTTTCTTGCTTGCTAGGTTCGTGTTTATTTCCCCCTTTTCTCCCTGACCTCATTCTTCATTAGAGGGGGTTCCCGTTCTCAGCAGGCACTTTAGACATTACCTAAGGTTTCTCTACTGTAGCACTCGAAGAAGCTTTGGTTAGATATTATGGGGGCATAGAAATTGACTCCCTAAAATTGAACACTCTAACCTCTGAATAGCCCTTTGTTCCACCCAAAGCAGTCAAGCAGCCTCCTGTTTACTACTGGTGTGCCCCTTAATATCGAAAACAGAATATAGTGGTGGGGAAATATTGAGGACAAAATATTGAAATCAAAATATCAAAAGATAAGTCTGTATAGATGTTCTATACCTAACTCCACACATATGTATCTGACAACACATATATTTTGAAGGAGGAGTTAGGAATAGTACGTTTATACCGCCTCTATAGGCACTTACCTTTCGATATTTTGGTCTTAGGTATTTTATCCACAATACTCTTATATCACAATATTCCTATTGTGGTTATTAAGTTGGACAGTTTTATTGCTGAGGAGCTTTGGGAAGAGCAAGTAGTAGAAACTACTCAACGACAATATGGCTACTTGCCATGGTAAACTTTTTTCCTTGACTCCTGAGAATATGGGTTGCAAGGGCATTATCAGAGGCAACAAATGGCAATGGCAGCTCCTATACTACAGTTGACAGCTATATATGGGTGTTGGCACCAATATTGTTAATTGTGTATGACAGTATGCACCTTTTCATGATTATCCTGTTTTTGACTCATTATATTATGTGATGGCATGAGGTTTTGCATAAACTTGTGCCACTTGTGTAGGGAGATGATTTGTCACCATTTTCAACTTATATCTTCTGGGGATACTGTCTCCTGTTCGAGTATCATTTTATCAGTTGTGATGATGAAAATGAGTTTCATTTTTGGAGTCAGAAAGTATTAAGTATATGTTATTACTTCCATGGTATCTGAAAGTACCTGCTTTACTTTTTGTTAAATGTATCTAATTGTATGGCCTTAATAGCAAACCCCATTGTCTTATGGTGACTTAGAAGTTAAAAAAAACACTCTGAGATTAGACCTGGGTCGCAACAATCACGTAAGAGACAAAAAGACCTTCTGAAGCAACAGGAGAATTGGACGAACCCTCGTGTATAGAACGTGGGCAGTCCACAAATTGGAGACTTAAACCAGAATTAGTCCCTTCTCCCTTGAAACATGGTTTTTCGAATGATCAACAAATGTTGATCGGCTAATGGAAGTGCACGAACTGGGATATAAAATGCAATCTTCAGATGAAAAGCAGGAAAATTACTCAAGTGTTTGAAAGGCAGGTATTGGGTCTTAAATAACAGTCTCTTGCAGACCTAGAGTCAAGAAAACTTAAAAAGAGGAAAGTCTGAGTGCCTTTTTCTCTTCCCCCAATATAAGTCTAAAGCTGCAACCTGAACAATCTGCAGTCCCTTTAGCTGGGTGGCGGAAGGCTTAGATAGAGAGCAATTGCATAGTCGAGTTTTGAGATAACCAAGACTTCACTATGGTCTTATGGTCTACTTTGGAATTATCTGAACAAGTCTGTACAGCTGATGAAGTCTCAAAAGACACCTAAAAGAAAAGCACATTTATTTTAGAATCCCCCCATGCCTCTAATTATTTTAGTGAAAGTTCGCAATGTAAAAAGAATAAGGAGTCTGTTCAGCTTTTTAACAATATAAGGCACCCCGGATTCACCACATACATTCTTCCTTGGGCGTACCCGGGGATTGGGTGGCAAGGTGGTCTTTTTGTAACGGCTGCGGCCATTTCCAATTTGATGGACAGTGGAGTAGGCTCTGGTGTGGCAGAGAGTTTTTGAAAAGCAAGTTCTCTCCGCTCCGCTCGGTCATTAGAGAGTTCATGATAGCGGGTGAGGGTCAGGATGTCATCGAGAGGCATGTTGGACCTGCGAATAATGTGCTGTTTGAGCATGGCCAAACAGCAGCCCTGTATTATTTGAGCACGCACCTCTTTCTGTGACTCATCTTCTGTGCACTTGCTGGCCAACTTTCGCAGGTGAGCGTAGAACAGGTCGATGGATTCGTGGTCTCGCTGGTGGTGCTACTTCAACTTGAACCACTCAAAATCGGGATTCATTTGGGGTTGAAGTGAGCATTAAGGGCTATGATGGCTCCTTCATAGTCGTCAGCAACTATATTGGGGAGATTGCGAAACAGTTTGAAGATCACCTCCCCCACATAGTGGAGCAGGAGGGAGCATTTCGTCTCGCCATCTGTTTTCTTGGTGGCCTTGAAATAGTTGTTGAGGTGAGCCACCCATGTGCACCAGCGGGGAGCGGCAGTGGCGGGGTCACTGAGCTCACTAAAGGGGGCAGTGTGTTGGATGTGCCCCCTATGGCGTGAGCTGGCGTGAGTCATTGAGGTGGCGGTGCCGGTGCTTGGGGTGGGCCCTGAGGGGGTGGAGCGGCGTGCGTGTGGTCTTGCTGGTCAGCTCTCATGGCGCTAAGTTAAGCACTGCACAGAGGGCAGCCGAAGGTAGGCGAGGCGTGCCAGGCAGAAGAGCATGATCCTGACACTGACGCAGTAGAGCGTGCACATACAGTGGAGGAGGGTGCTATTGGACAGCGGCACTGGTGGATGCAAAGGCTGCTGATATGATGGTCCTGTTGCTTAAGTGGCCGGGCTTAGGAGTGTGGACTGGGCGCGACCACCAGATGATGATGGTCCAGGGTGGGAGAGAGTGATGAAGGAGGAGGCATGACTGCCAACAGGAGTGCCGCATGTGCCCGTTGTAATGAGGAGGCAAAACGTGTCCGGGCCTGAGGTGAGGCCGCTAAGGTTGGGCAGGCAAACCGGTGCAGGATAGTGAGGCCATGGGGTCCGCTCCGTCCCTCCTCACCACTGTAGTGTCAGGTGCGGCAGGGGCTCTCTACGCAAACTGCATGGGCGCAAAAGATATAAAGACTCTGAGGCTTGGCTGACTGTACTCCACGCAAATAACACTTGGGCAGGATTCACCTCCTTCTATTAACATGCCCTGACCCCCGATGTGAGGTCAGGGCATGCATGCGGGTATGAGTCATGGCGGGAGGGCGGAGCCCCACGCTGTGTTACAATCGCAAGAGATGTGACTCTTGCCCACTAAGGAATCATTGAGAAAGCACTTACTGATACCTCCCACTGGACTTCTGCTACGAGATGGATGAGAGAGCACCAACTGCAGAGGGAAGGTGGTGTAGAGCACACTGTAAAAGAATGCTTACTCACAGCAGCAAGATCTTTGGGAGCTGGAGCAAACCTTGAGCAAAGAGTTTCTGCTCCCCACACTTACATGATTGTCTCCAGTTCCACCCCTCAGGCTCAAAGAAACAAGTTTAATGCAAAAAGGGCTCTGTGGGGGTGTTGGAGTGGGGCTGAATTTGCAAGTGTGGTGTTAAGGTTTAGGTTTTGTGGGAAAGCCGAAGATAATATCAGCATATTATGTGAGTGTATGTAGATATGAAGCGGTACTATGAAATGGAAACCGAGGCAGGAGGCAACGGAGCGCTGGACAGATGGGCTGCAGCTCAAGGACTTGTATTGAGAAAGTTTGCACTCTGGTAGACAGAAGGTGGGTACTTGATGGGTGCGGTGACAGTATTCTGTGAACAGATGTGTCTTTGGCTTCTTTTTAAATGTAGCAGGGTTGGGACAGCTCTAACGTCATTGAGAATGTGGTTCCAGATTGTCAGTGGTCTTTCCTTTACCGCATTTCCTCGGTTCCAGTCTGGCAGGTCTTGGTCCTTGTGTGTCATTGCACCCCTTTAAGGCCATTGGTCTCTCAGCCAATTATTCAAAGGTGCTGTTTTTGATGGCCTTGTAGGTGATACAACTGGTGATTATCATAAGCATTTTCCAATAATAATATTATGTCTTTAATATTATAGTCTATTATATAATGCTATTGGTGTTGTAACCAGCCTATTATGAGCATATTATATATTGCAAACAGTACACACTATGGTATTATAAGAATAATTGTCCATTACATTGAATAATATGCTATATAATCATATTATCAGCTTAATATTGGCATAGTATATCATCCTCATCCTATGGCTATGTCTTGGTCCCTAGGCATGCGCATTTGTGTGCAAAGCTAATACTGTTGGTTCGCGTGCAAAGATAAAAAATGGTCAGCGGTGTGATAGCTGTCAGTGACCTGTGTTTCATTTAAAACCACGCTTGGTGAAATATGCAAGGGCAGGTTCATCAATGGTCCACACCCACAAGCACTCTCAATACGCATCCATCAAACTAAATTACTTACAAGAACGGTGTCAGAATTATCAGAGCTTGAGGCAAAAATGTACTTTTGGTTTGGCACCCTCTCCCTTTCAGTCAGAGGGACAAACATGCAGCTCTCAGCTGCATAATGGGCCTATTTGCTGCCCTCTCCTGGTGGCACTGTTAGGAGGTTACTGTAACTCACTTTATGGACGCACCGGTACTGCTTGCTTTGTTGACCGAACCCATCTCAGCTTATTGCTTTTTTTGGTGCAAATTTATATAGCGTGAACTCGACCCGAAGGTATTGGGGCGCTTTACATGAGCACCAGTTACGTTACACAAGGACACATTCATTTTTGGTAGTCTCGGGGAGATGAAGTGATTTGCCCAGAATCACAGGATGATGAGCCGACACCGGGGCTCGAACCCGGTTCCCCAGCTCCAAAGTTGGCTGCTCTAGCCACAAGGCCATATCCTCTCCCCAAAATCAACCTTGAATGTACTCCTTCGACTAGTGAAAAAGCTTGCTAAAGCCGAGAGTCGGTGATTTGAGGACATCCACAACTGTATTGAGGTCATGTTCTGAACGAGCATCCTATTTTTTTCTAACCTGCTTTGGAGTCCTACTGAATTAAGCGATGATCCTTCCTGAGTATGCAATAAGCCAGCCACAAGATAAATTGAAATGTGGAGCCTGCACAAGTCCCAGAAGGAAACAGCGTGTTCTTTCAGCAAACTGCAGAAATCCGACTGATATTATTAGCCACTATCATTAAAGGTGTCTTGAATCCAGAGATGGGTTCAGACAGTTATAGATTTCCTGACAACCAAGAAGGATTAAAATCAATGTAAGAATGTTGCTTGCATTTTTATCCTTTGATGTAAATAAGAAAGAAAGTGTGTGGCAAGCCATTGTTGTTATGCTAGACGACCTTCATATAATGAACTGCTTGGAACAGATAGAAAGGTGTCAGGCAAATAAAGGCTGGCCCTTGCTCAGTAATGTGTGCTAAGAATGATGAAGCTACAAACTAAGACCAGAGCATTAAGGAGTGGCATTAGATGGGTCTAATGAGATTCCCAGGTTGCAATGCAGTGCCCAATCAGTCGTGTGAATCATCCTTGGTAAGAGGCAACGATTTAAATATGGATGAGTACATTAAGAGAAATTTGTTTTCAAATACACTATCAGAACTGAGCGCTGAAAAAATGATGTAAGCATTCCTGGCAATCCCTTTGTGGTACTACTTTGCTTGATGATACTGTACTTGTTGCTCAATGTTGATGTGAGGGTTCAAACTGAACAACATTTTTCAGATACACCACACCAACATGCTGGTTAGACTTAGGAGGGGGTGGGCATAGTCCCATCCCATCTCATTTGAGGTCAGGCATTAGCCAGACCTTTTTTTTTTTTTTTTTTAAATAAAAGTCTTTAAAAATCTACATACATACAGAGGGGCCTTCAGGCAGCCCTCCTTAGACATTAGTCTGATGTTGTGTCTTTCACATTTTGCTTCCACCCACTGCAGTATACAGCATGGGGCAACAGGTCAGCCCACTTCATCTACTGGCTGTCTTCAGTATGACTGACTGCATTTTGCCCATTTACAGTGTTATTCTGCATTTGCAGGCAAGCATCAAGATGGCAAAGAATCCATTTGAGTTGACGATCACAGCACATCTCATACAGTCCCTGTTATAAGGCATTGTGTGTCACAGAGGCATGGAAAGACAGCCATTTAATTTTATGAAAGAACACACCCTTTGTCACGTTCTAGGCCTTAAGAGTCGCAAACTGCACCCTAAGTTTAATTTAGTCACATAATAAATTGCCTGATCCAAGATGGCCCCCTTTGTGGTAAGACAATGCCATATAAGGAACCTAGAAAGAACTGTTCCTCTGAGTGCTCTGTGTTCTCTTTGCTGTGCAACAAATGATGGTCAGAATGCTGAATAAATCAAACTTTCACCCTCAGTCAAGAGATTTAGGTTAAATCCATCGTTCTTTCGCTCACTACGCCAACCCAGTTTGGACCCAGCCATGTGCAAATCAGTCTTGACCCTGCTCCTCATGGGAACAGTCCAGCCCGAACTGCCAAGCCGGGTCCTCCCTGGACCAGAAACAAGCATCCTGGGACCAGTTTCGGGGTATCACCCCTCATCAGCCAGGCTAGCTTGAATCCAGTGGTACAGCGAGCAAGGGATCCACGTCTGGGCATACCCATAGCACTTAGGGCAAAAAGTGCTGCGCAACAAATGATGGACGGAATGCTGAATAAATCAAACATTCACCCCAGTCAAGAGATCTGGGTTAAATCCATCGTTCTTTTGCTCACTACGCCACCCCAGTGTGTTCCGCATTCTGTCCATCATTTCTGTGTCTTTTGCTTTCTCATCCTAAGTGCGCCAGGTATGCCCAGATGTGGGCCTCAGGCTCACTGTGCCACTGGATTCAAGCAAGCCTGGCTGATGAGGATTAATACTCTAAACCGGTCCCAGGATGCTTGTTTCTGGTCCAGGGACGACCCGGCTTGGCAGTTCGAGCTGGACTATTCCCATGAGGAGCAAAATCAAGGCTGACTTTCATATGGCTGGGTCTTACCTGGGGTGGCATCAAAAAATCAAAAGAGCAGTGTGAATTTCATTGTCCTAATAATTGTCCTAATTTGGGAAGGAGTGACTTTGGTTAGTGAAAAGGCGGAGGGTGCATTCAGAAGGATTGGTGGAGAAAGGGGATATGGTATAGTTCAAGACTCCTCTAGGGAACTAATACCTTCGTGAATTTAGTATTCATATTTGTACATGCAAACATAGGCATTGTATTTATTAATTTAAATACTAAAATATGCTTAAGGGCGTTTAACATAAAAATCCATCATCTAAGGATACAGTATGATGGAGGAACAGGCTAACAGATACAGATTAGATGGCAAATTTGTAGTAGAGTCAAAAGGATGACTGTGATAAATAACCGATAATCTTGAGCCTTGGTGTAGGAGAGAGTAAGCAGAGTAGTTGGAGTTGCTTGAGCAGGTGTGTCTTTAGTTGCTTCCTAAATGGCAGAAGAGGGGGTAGTTTCTTCAAGGAGGCTGGAAGAGAGTTCCATGTCGAGACAGCGGCTCCTGAGAAGGGTGGCTTGCTGTCAATGGATGTCTTGACTTTCCGAACTTCCAAAAGGAGAGAGTTCTTACTTCTCAGGCTTGTAACTCCCACCCGAGATGGAGAGTAATTCAGCAAGTTTTAGTGGAGTCTGGTTGTGTAGCGTTTTGTGGGCAGTGACACGTAGATTCTGTTGGATTCTGGTTGGCCAGTGGCGTTCCTGGAGAATAGGCGTGATAAGATCATGGTTTTTCTCCATGTGATAGCAACAAAACTGTAGGGATAGCTTAAAAATGGAATGTGCAGGACACAGATGACCATAGTGCTCTGAGGCGTCATCTAAGCTGCATGCAGTGGTGTATAAAAAATGTAAATACATAAATAAACTGTGCATCTGCTTCTGGATGCCTTTATTACAGAATGTAAATTTTATAATTGCAAGAAATATTGCATTGTGTAAGTGATGAGGATTTACAGTTAATGTAATCATCTGGAACAAAACATTCATGTAACCACTCAGCTTCAGTGGGTAATTAGCAGGTCTAGTGTTTTTATAAAGTAAATCATCGCGCCGGGAACTGCCACTTTCTGTAATGGATTCCTGGGCCAAGCCTGACTATGGACCATTAAGCAATCATACAACAGCTATAATGCACCGAGTCGCTGAGCCTTTGTTATACGACTATACATTGGCAATAGTAGTGCAGCAGGTGCAGTGGCACCAGGGCCCAGAGAGCTGCCAGGATACCCATTTCCTTCCTTGCTCTAGGTCCCATTACACTCTGGTTGTGCTAATTGTGAACCTCTAAACTGAAGGCAACTTGAAGCCTTCAGTGTATAGCAGGAAGGATCCATGCGACAGTACTGCAGGAAACACATCAAGGAGAAAGATATCGCATTTATAAAATAATGTGAACCTCTGTGTACATGCCCTTTATTACCCAATTTTTTTTTCTGACGTTCGGAGGATGTCATCTTTCCCGTACTTACTGTACACCATTTTCAGTCTCGTGTATTATTTTAATTTCATTTTGTCATCATTTGCTTCATGATTAACTGCCCTTCCTCATCCGCCACGCTTGTATTACATTTACCCCACTACAAAATTGTACAATCAAAGTCTTTTTTTTTACTGCCCCAATATGTGCAGGTCACCTTTTGTTTTCGATGTTCTACTGGAGATATTTTTTTCTCTATTTATTATTAGAGAGAACTGGTAGGACATCTATGTAAAATCATAATTGTAAAAATATCCTATGTGTAAAAAACATTGTAAAAATATTGTATTTTTAAGATAATGTAGAGCTATATTTGCATGACACAGAGAGCCCAATTCACAAAGGTAAACTCAGACCTGAAGTCTAAGTTTACCTTCGTGAATCGGGCCCAGAGCGAGCTAATACTAACAGCAAAGCCTCATGTTTCTAGGTATATGACTTTTCCCAATAAGAATAAAGCTTTTTAATCATTAGTTTAACAGAAATTACCATTCTTTCCGTTCTCATGCAGGTCCTCCCGCTGAGACCCTGGAGCCCACTAGGCCTTTGCCAACGCTTCCCGCCCGCAGAATCCATTCCACTTCAGAGAGGAAGCATGAAAGGCAGCCACGCCCACCACGGCAACCATTAGGGGACAAGCCGTCGTCTCCTGGGAGCAAGCCAAATATCTGTGATGGCAACTTCAACACAGTTGCCCTATTTAGGGGTGAAATGTTTGTTTTTAAGGTAAGGAAGATGTGTTCTGAGTCAAGCTCTCAGAGTTGCCTAGTGATAACATTGGAATGCATTGAAATCGATATTCCTCTGTTTATTGTTCAGTCACACTGCCTCGTATAGACCGTGCTGGAGGAGCTGTGTTCTAAATTTTGAGCTATCAACTCGAGAACATACAGATCTGAGATTGGGGGTGGGGGAACCTCTAATTTCTAAACTAAAAAAGCAGTGGGCCACAGGGTGAATAGGTGAGATTGCCAAGGTCTGGGATGGACTGTTCCAGTGAGGAGCTGGCTCAGTACTGATTTGCATTAGATAGGCCTCTGGGGCTGATTTAGAGTTTGGCGGACAGAGTACAGAGTACCCTATCTGTCAAACTCATGGGCCGCCTGCCTGACTTTAGGTAGGACGAACTGCAAGTTTTACACAGACAGAGTAAAATGTACTCTGTCGCTGTAAATAGCCCGAACGCCTGACAGAGTGGGGGCCATTGGAAGTAAGCTATCTGGCTGCCCACCTTATTTAGAGTGGACAGTCGGGGGGGGGCTTTCTTTTTCTTAACTGTCTGTTAATGACAGGTATATCCTGAAGGTTATGGGCAGTAAAAAAAAAAAAACAATTATCCCCTCACCACTGGAGATAACTGCCATGGTGTAAGTGTCATTATTTGTTATTTTTCAAAACAAACTTCTGCATTAAGAGTTTGTTTTTCAGAAATAAAAAACTTTGGAAAAGTTTGATGGCCTGCGGTCATGTTTGATGGAGCCGCCCGTCAAACATTTACTTCACTGACAAGAACTGCCAAGCAGTTCCTGCCAATGTATACAGATGTCTGCAGGCCGGCAGGAATCTTTAAATTATTTAGGCGGAGCAAAAGCAGGCTGGCTGGCACAAAATACTCTGCCATCCTTTCTGTCTTTACTTCGTCCACCAAACCCTATATCAGGCCCTTCCTCTAGAGTTGCAGAGTGAGTGAAAAACGGTGATTTGGAATGCTACCTTGAGCGATTTCCAGTGGTTAGATTAAGTGCAAGTATTCGTCCCATCAACTGGTGGGCATTTGATTGCCAGTAGTATGCCTAGAAACCTAAGAGTGGCACAGCATTTCAAGCCTACTACTGCCAATGTTAGAGATTTCCAAAAAGTAATTCATTTGCATCCATTCAAGGAATACTTATATGGGTGCAGATTTACTTCTTTTTTGTTTAACTAGACACTATATATATTTAAGTTTGTGGTTCAAAAAATGAACAAGTCAAAACCTCTTAGTTAAATCAGATCAATGTGAAAAACACTCAGATGTAGCAGACCTGACTAAGGGCCCCAGAACCAACTACCAACCCAAGAGGGGAGACATCCATTACAACGCGGGCATTGCATCGCAATGCCTTTACATCGCGGTCATTACAACGCAAGTCGTTACAATGACTTGCGCTGGATGGCGCTCTAACCTAAGGAGTAGTATGATTTACTATTCCAACACCTTCCCTACTGTACGTAGACTGGAGTTGGAATAGTAAATCATACTATTCTTAAGTCCTGCGCCCTCCAGCGCAAGTCGTTGTAACGACTTGCGTTGTAACGAATGCGATGTAAAATACCTCGTTGTGAATGTATGCGATGTAACGTCATACATTCACCCAAGAGTGCATTTATTTGGGGGTTGTCACACCCCAAACACCCCTCCCCCTTGACGCTATAACCCTGCCTCCCCAGCATTGCAAAGATCCTGGCAAATCACCTTATATCCTAGTACAAGTCACGCACTTGCAAACATAGAGCTTAAAAGCATTTTCGTACTATTAAGCACTGTGTAAAGTTTGGACATTTAAAAATTTATGGGACAGACCACAGATAAAGGAAAGGAGGGACAGTCCACGAGTTAAGTTAAGGAAAGCACAGACAGAAGCCACTCTAAATTTTCTGACAACAGTAAAAATATGTGGTTTTGTGGATACTTCTAATCCCAGCTTGCCCACTCTATTCTAGGCATAGCACCCTATCTAAAACAAAAACATTTCCCTGTCTACAAAACTTGGAAACAGGCTGAATACTGGTACTAAGGGCTTGGAAAGAAATCAAATGTACAATTTATGGATTATGTATCCTGGAGCCATATTATCACTATGGCCCGGAAGCCAAATAGGTATTTGACATATTTAGTACTCCAGGGTCCTCTCAGTGCTACGGAAGCAGGCGCAGGTGCTTATGTGGCCACTTCTGTAAGGCACACACCAGACATATAGAGCTCCAGCATATTACAAAATGGGCATTTCATCGTTTGAATTGAAGCATGGTCCCATGCAAATGAGGGAACACCTTGGCACATGCACCTGCGCTACATTACAGGTGCAGTTGCACAGGCAAACAGTCCTTCATTGGTTGTTATAACAGTAGGCCACAAAGCAGGGGGGTGCACAGTTAGTGTTTTCTCCACGCCGGGTACGTATGGAATCGGTAACTGATAGTTCCAAGGTCCCCTAGGAAACCCAACCACACAGGATGCTGTCACCTCTGGGGGGTTCATAGTTCTTCAAAAGGTCAGGAGTAGCACAACCAGTGTGTCTAAAGCACGCCCTAACTATGGCCTGACAAGAAGTCTTACACAAGGGTGGGTGCTGTCTGGGATTGTACAAGACCCAGTTGAATTTTCAGGATCTCCATTCCAGGATCAAGGTGTCTTCTCACCAGGCACATTTTGGTCTAGAGTCTTGAGTTTTTCTGCTGTGCTGTCTCCAGCAAATGCACTAAATTCGAGAGTTATGGTCATGTGCTGGACCCAGAGCTCCAGTATGGGTAGGCCTCATCCAGTGAGGATGTGCACTGGGTCTAACCATGGCTGTGCATCATTCTCTGTAATTGGTCCCTGGTGCAATTTGCCTGCTGGCATATTATATGCATGTATACTTTATCCCTGTGCTGTCCGACATATCAAGGGTTGCAAATTTTGCACATGAAATCACAGAATTGGTTTACTCAGCAAGCACCTCATGTTAGTGTATATCTTGTTTTTTAGGATCGATGGTTTTGGCGTCTCCGCAATAACAAAGTCCAGGAAGGATACCCCATGCAGATTGAGCAGTTTTGGAAAGGCCTCCCTACAAAAATCGATGCCGCATATGAGAGATCGGATGGCAAATTTGTATTTTTCAAAGGTACATTTTGACTTAATATCTACTTCGCCATGAACCAGTTGTACTTTAAGAGGTAGGCGTTTTCCTATCAAAATATAGCAATTACCACCACAACAAAAGATGTTGTGCCCCCCCCCCCCCCACATGTTGTGCCCCTCTGTATGTATCCACATGGCGTGAGGCACCAGGGGGCCCTGTAGGGCCCCCTTTGTTCCCTCACCACCACACTTTTCATGGCAGCCGCACTGCCATGAAAAGTGTGGCAGTGAGGAAACTCGTAACATGCTTGGCGGGGACGTAGCGGCCCCGCCAAGCATATTGCGGCCTCAGGACTGCCTCGAAACCACCAGGGAACAGCAGTTTCCTAGCGGTTGCGGTGGTACCAGAGCGGCCTGACCACCCTAGTCGTAATAGGTTGGTCGAGAGACTGCCACCGTGAGTCTGGTGGTCCATGGACCGCCAAACTCATAATAAGGCCCAAACAGATGTTCAGGTCTTTCTACGGCACACCATATTCTAACATACGCATGATAACGACGCATGACTAATACAACACAGGACAGTACTTGTCACCAGACTGAAGTTATACTGGTTACCTATCTATGTACCCAGGATGCTGTCTGACATGAGCACACAATGTTGCATAAATCATCAAATTTCTTAAATGCCTTCACGAGAAATACCTAAAATGACACATAGTCTTCCATGTGCTCTCTGGGGTGGGGTCCTGTAATGAAGCCTCTGGATTTTTCCATTGAGACGTTCGCCTATAAACAGTATACATGTAGAGCATATTAGAAGAACCTCATTAAAACTGAGACTTACATTAATAATCCTAATAATATCATATGCGTGTATAGTATTCCATGCCAGAGTCCTTCGACTTTGCAGCACTGTAATAGCTGCTGACATTATTAATCAACTTAGCAGAACTTAATTTATCGACCTCGGAAGGACAAAGGGCTCAGATGGAGCAGTCAGGATTTTAACCTGTGACTGTATGTAGCACTGAAGTCTCTTCAGCAAGCCCTTAAATCGTTGGGCTATTGTAGCAGCTAGTAGTTGAACATCATTTGTTTTCCCCCTGAAAAGGATCAATAACTTTATTTTTGGATCAACAATACTCTTTTGTTTCTTAAGACTCTGTATGGTATTTCACCAATGACGTCTCTGTAGGCAGCTTTTCTTTTTTCTAAATGCCTCTGCAAATTGAGAGAAATTTCCATGTTAAAACTGACTTTGACTTTAGGTCACATAGGGATGTGCTTGGGAACCCCTTCTACTATCATTACAGTAAAGCAGTGGCTGAGCAAAAACAGTTATTTAAGGTAGTACGATGAGTCGAAAACTGTTAAATAAAAGTGGAAATTCTGGGGGGAGGCGGGCCCTTTGCGAACGCCCCTTGGTGAGGATTGGACAATAAACAAATGGAGAGCTGGAATGGACTGGTGTGCTGTATGCAGTGAGGGCATGCCCTCTGAAACATGCACACATATGGGGGAGATGGTGGGGCCCTATGGCCTGGGGTGGCTGTCTAGCTCTGTATTCACTGTATAGTATGTGCAAACATGATATGCTGTGTACTGACGGTAATGACGGGAATGTTTCCTTGTGTTGTGGTATAAACAATACAATTTGGTATTAAAAAAGTGGAAATTCTGTTTTAAACATATTTTCTTTGGGTAGGAAATGAAATGTGTGTGTTTTAATTTTTTGGGGCAATACAAAACTGCTAGTTTAGCCTGAGCTTGAAAGGATTTTCCTAGCCCCAGGAAAAAAAAAATATCGTAATATTTGTTGCAACCTGGGGCCAACAATCATAGCTTATAGTTCATACAGTATAACCACCTCCTAAAGTATAGTGAAACAATAGTGTTATAACCTAAAATAGCTGTAATAACCTGAAATGGTTAATATGCATTCTATGCACAGCTGTCAGTTCCCTGCCCTGCTCAGCCAGTGTGTGATGTCATGGAATGTTGGTGAGTGATTGAAGGAGTGGACAGTTAAAGAGAGTGGGCTGAGCAGAGAGGATGCTGCGTCTGGTGTGTTTTACTAGTACCTAACCTGTAACCTATTAAATAAATCTTCAACCTATTATCCTACGTGAACTGGCTACTCGATTCCTACTTATCAAGAGGGAAACTTTTAATTACAACACTGAGGATGATCTGAAAACGAACCTACGCATAAGGAAACTCATGGAAACAAAGAAGTGATGAAACATTGAAGGTGCAATAAGAGAAAAAGAGACACAAGAAGAGAAATAGTAGACGCCCTGAGTCCCACCAGTGTCTTTTCCATCAGACAGCCTACGGACATCGAACCAATAAACTTAAGACTGAAGAGGGTGGTCTACTGAACCGTACAAAGATGATCGCTACATTGGCGAGTGCTGACAAGCTGTCACTGTTTTTGAGCCAGGTCTGCTGTGCCTGTTAGGAACTGTGCCAAATGGTGGATTTAATTGGATCTATTTTTTCAAAGAATACGAGCGGTGAGTCTATTGTGCAATGACAGTTGGAAGTGCGAGTATTTACTTATGTGGCAGTTTGAATTAACTGCGAGGCTCGCCTGCACTGTCTACAGCCACCTGTGTGTATGAACATCAAGACGCTTTTGTGACGCAACCCTGGGCATATCAGTCACGTCACCTCACATTACACCACGTTTGTGACGTAGTCTGGAAAACTAGTCTGCTACTCAGCGTCGCGTTGTGCGGACATGCTGAGAGAGCGGAGTGGCACGGCGGTCACTTGCAGCTGGATTAAAGACTGCAGAGACATGCTGAGAGACTGTGTTGAGCCACATCTGGGGTGGAGTGGCACGGCGGTCACAAGTTTAGAGTGTGCACATGTACGGATTGAGTTTTTTAAAGTTTGCAGCACCCTCAAGGTCGTGTTTGGTATGTACCTACTGCGGAAGGCACATACATCTATCGTCACAGTTGGGAAGATTAAACGCATACTGTGACGGCTGACAGCATGATTGGGAAGTGCTTGGCGGTATGACACGCATCTGCACTTTTGAGGTGGAGGAAACTAAACGGAGCTGTTTTTTGTTTAGTGTTCAGCTAGACGAAGCAGATGCCTGCCCTGAGCCATGGTGATCTCTCCATTTGGACTACGAGTACTTCGTTTTGGAGGGGTAATGTGCAGAGTTTTGGTATCTGGCGTGTTACCACGTGCAGCGGTAATTCACGGAAAGGTGAACTTCGGCAGCTCCAGTGATCAGTTAAGCAAACATACTTTCAGAAATGTCAGCGTAATGTGAGAAGTTCGGGTGAGAGATCGCTCACCAGAGAGAAGGACTTTGGGTTTATTGCCAGAGTGAGGTAGTTGTATTGTACGTTACTTACTTATCCTTATTGGTGTGGCGTAGTCAAGAAAATGTGCTTATTGTATTTGTTGAATGGAAGAGTCTTGTGAGGAGTTAGTGCTCCTTGTTTGCATTGATTAATATTAGAGAGAGGGGAAAAAAGCAATAGTAGTCAGAGTGGAAAATGCAGAAAGTAGACAATGCTCATCATGCCACTGTATGACTTCTGTTCTAGGAGTGGCTGGTCATCTTTGAATGTTATGTTATATTCATTTGTATAGCACACTAACCACACATGAGGGTATCCAGACACTTCGGTAGGTGTGTAGGTTTGTGGGCCCCAAGGTGACTATATACGAACAGCCAGGTCTTCAGCATCTTGCTGAACTCAAGAAGTGAGGAGGAGGAGGCTCTGATGTGGTGAGGGAGGTCGTTCCATGTCTTGGGTGCGATGAAGGCGAATGAGCGACATCCAGTTTTGCAGATGCAGGGGGGAATGTTTGAGAGTTAGGTGTCTGGTGGGTTGATGAAAGGGTATTTGGCTGTTCAGGTATTCTGGACCTGTGTTGTGTAGGGCTTTGTATGTGTGCGTGAGAAGTTTGAATTGGCTGCACCTATGAATGGGGTGCCAGTGAAACTTCCTGAGGTGCAGTGTGGGAGGTCGAGTATGAGTCTTGCAGTGGTGTTCTGGATGGTCTGGAGTCTGTGTAGGAGCTATTTGGAGATTTTGGCATAGAAAGTGTTGCCGTAGTCCAGCCTGTTGGTGATGAGTGATTGCGTGACGGTCCGTTGGGTGTTCTGAGGCAACCATTTGAAGATTTTTCACAGCATGCATAGGATGTGGAAGCAGGAGGTGCACACAGCGTTAACTTGAGCCATCATGTTGAGCTTGTCGTCTAGGATGATCCCTAGATTTCTTGTGTGTTCTGTGGGTGTGGGGTTGGTCCTAGCTCCGACGGCCACCAGGTGGAATCCCATGGGGAGGTCTTGTTGCCGAAAGCCAGAACTTCTCTTTTGTCGAAGTTGAGCTGCAGGCAGTTGGTTCGCATCCAGTCGGCTACCATGGTCATGCAGTTGGTGAAGTTGGTTCTGACGGTGGTTGTTTTGTCCGTCAGGGAGAGAATATGTTAGGTGTCGTAGGTGTAGGAGATGACGATGTCTTGTGATCAGATGATGTTGGCAAGCAGTGACATGTATATGTTGAAAAAGGTTGGGCTGAGGGACGATCCCTGTGGGACTCTACGTATCAATTTCTTGGTCAATGATGTAAAGGGTGGCAGCCTGACCCTTTGGCATCTTCCTGTGAGAAAGGAACAGATCCATTTGAGAGCAGATCCCTGTATGCCAATCTCGTGGAGTCTTCTGGTGAGGGTGTTATGGGAGACAGTATCGAAGGCTGCAGAGAGGCCAAGCAGGATGACTACTGTTTCTCCTCGGTCTAGGATGATTTGAATGTCATCGGTTGCTGCGACGAGTGCTGTTTCAGTGCTTTGGTTGTTTCTGAATCCTGATTGAGTGTCATCTAGAAGATGCTGAAGTTCGAGGTGGGTTGTGAATTGTTTGTTGATGGCCTTCTCAATCACTTTGGCTGGATAGGGAAGCAGGGAGATGGGTCAGAAGTTGCTCAGTTGATTCGAGTCGGCTGTGAGCTTCTTGAGGAGGGCGTTGATTTCTGCAACTTTCCATTGATCCAGGAAAGTGGAAGACGTGGTGGAGGTGTTGATGATGTGGGTGAGGGTGGTGTGAATGTGGTGGGGCATAATACTTGCCCTGAAAAAGTCTGGTGGGTCCTATCTCTTCTAGGCAGGGTTTGAGGAGGAGTTGGGTCCTCCACAAGAAAATCTAAAAATAAATCATGTCAAATAGTGTATTTCAAAGCACAACTTTCACAAACATTTGCTAAAATGACATAAGATATGCAAGGGTAATCATTAAATATTCAAGTCCTTTCATGGTGTTCCAGTCCCAGTGAAACCTGACACTCTCAATGAGTTGGCCACATTTTTTCCCAAATATTCTCTGGGTGCCCAATATGCCCAAAATTACCTTCCCCGCTCCTGGGCCAGCATTTTGTTGTGGGTTCCCCCATATGCCATGGGTGCCCCCTAGGGCAAAAATCATATGCAATATGCCAGTGTCAGCATTTTGCCATCAGTGCCGTCCATAAACCATGGGAGACCCTTTATGTTAAAAATTACCTTTAGTATGTCAGGGTCAGCATTTTGGCATAGTTGTCTTCTCCTCCCACCCAAAATGGCACACTTCTCCTCCCTTTCCTCCAGTAGGCCAGTGGCAGCATTTTTCCATTGGTGCCACTCTGACTCATTCCGTCTCATGTATTCTGACTCATTCTTACTGACTCATTCATACTCACTGACACTCAGTCTCACTATCTGTTACTCTCACACATGGTCATACATACAGAATATGCTCACACATACAAGCTCTCTCTCACACAAATACACTCTCACCCGCATGCATGCACACAACATACATTTAGATGCATTTTATTCCTTAGCTGCCAGCGAAGGTTGCATTCACACTCCTGGTGCGCCATTTGTTATTACAATAATAATGAATAATAGATTATTTTTCACTATTAGCATTATAAAAAGTGGGCAGTAAAAAGGGAGGTGGAGCCCCAGTGCCCACAGGGGTAAACCACCTCTGGTCTCTTGCACAGATTATGCCACCTCTGAGTCCAGAGTCTCAAATGCAGTGCTAGGGTTGGCAAGGGGCAAGACAGGGGTTTCAGCTGCGACCCCTACAGACCCCTAAATGAAGTCCATAATACAATAAAAACATATTAAGTAAACTATGAAGCACTGGAACAAGCCATGTTAAGATTGTGATACATAGTCATTTCAACAATAATTTGCAAGGCTTTGCAATAACCTCTTTTGAAAAAAAGGGTTTTATATGTGCATGAATTAAATGAACTCAATAGTTAATTTGAATCAATTTGATCAGATAGTTATGAGCTCTTTTAAAGACTTGTTCAAGCTGCTAGGGAGATTACCTTAACACCAGCTCATTCACTTGTTACAGTTTGGTATGAATAATCACCTGTGGGAACTTCTTAGTTATGCATATTATTTTACTGACATTATGGTTTGCGAACATTTTAATGGGTCTTCCTTTTCTGTTCCCTCAACCACAGGTGCTTATTAGAAGCATATAATGCAGAGAGAGAATATTTCTGAGATTTCTTGCTTGGTTGTTTTTAAAAAGACAGTGGAATCTAGGGCATAGAGCCACTTACTACGATAATCATCTTACACCCATTCTGGCTTATCAAATAGAGGGGCTATCAGTAGCCAACACCTTTGAATGTTTTGCTTCAGGGTCGCCACAGCCAATTTACCATGCAATGAGGTGGTAAGATACCCTTAGCTCCCCATAGGGAGCCATTTCAGAAAGAGTGGCAACATAATCACCCAGATTCAATAGATAGGAGGGTAGGACAAGGATGTCAGAGTACAAGAAAAGAAATGCTTCTCGTGTATAACCTAATAAAGAGTTGGACTGACCAATTGTGTGGGTCCCGGATGAGCCGTGCGCTTAAGGAATGGTTGTCAATAATCACAATTGCACAAAACCACCAGACATGAACACAAATTTGTCTTCATATATCAATACATTTCTCAAACATAGTAAGGGTAGGATTGAGAGACCTATAAAGTAGCACTAAGTCATAGGCAATCAATGCAGAATGAGACATGTTTACATGAATTTAATCATTATCCAAGGGAAATGCCTGATATTTGGGGCATCCTTTAAGATCATCACACACCGTTCGCCTCTCTTTGGTTGCATTGGTGAGGTAGATAGCCTTAGCCATCAAGTATGATATCAACCATTGTCAAAATGTAACATTCTGTCAATCAAGATTCAATCAAAAATAGCACTGTCGGATCTTAATAGAGAAATATGCTGCTTGATAATCAGCAACGTGTAATTGTGGACAAAAGTATAAGCAACAATGCTTTTTGGATTATTGCTTATTCTCTGTTATGATCGGCCAAAGAATAAGCAGTAAGGAGTCACCATTATTATTGCTCAGTCTTTGCTCCACTGACTCACCAGAAATACCAGAGACAAAACTTGCATTCCATAGCTCATACATAAACAACAAGAATAGGCAAAGTAAAATATGATTGTGTTGTTTGGTTTAATGGAGACTGGAGTACTAAGTATTATGATTTTCACTGGTGATTAATGTATTTACATAAAGCAGTTACTAAAACGAAATGAGTGTTATCTGCGGAACAATTCCATTCATTAGTCCCTCTATAGTGTTCCTGCACTGTGTATTTAAATGTGTGCATCTGATCACTCTGCATTTCTGTATGATTGAGACCTGGAAGAGGTTGAAATGCGTCACGGATTGATGCCATGGACATTTGGAAATAAAACAGTTTTGACGACGTACCGGCTGGTGGGCTCTAGTGCTTTTCTGGAATGGGAAGAGTGTGTCTGTTGGAATATGTCGTCAGTGACGCCTGCTGATGAGCCCTGACCCGATAGGCAGGCCGTCCTGTAGCATCAAACTTTTGTTGTGAGAGATATATATATATATATTCCAAAGAAGTCGAATCACAAATGCTCTCAGGAACCACAGACTCACGGAAAATCCAAGGGTGTTTAATCAAACAACGCGTTTCAGCCTCACAGGAAGCCTTGTTCACGTATGATTATGTGCACACGGAGCCATACTGATAAAGTAAAAACAGCTAAACATTGTTGTAGGACTACAGATATTCAGGTCACAAATTGCACTAAATAACGGCAGACATCTTGGAATGGACTAATAGCAATAGTGCAATGTTACCATACAATGATAATGCAATACATTCCAACCAAGATGCATGAAGCTCGTACAAATTGTAATTTAAACAATGATCATAGTAAAAGGGAAGTGAAAATAAATAGTAAGTCAAATACAACAAACTTCCAAATTCATGCTGTCCTGTCCATGGCTATAACAATACAAATGCCCAAATCCTAATGGTAAATGCGAAATCGCTGGGGATAAAATAGCCCCGCTGAACAAATGTAAGCAGTAACCATTTTGTATGTAAGCATGATCGGGCTCATGATCACAATGAAAAATAAACTAGTAACAAAGACTCATGTGAGTCTATGCATGTTAAAGCATAGGTCATGCTGTCAGTGAGAAAGACTGTATCAGGGCAAGTGCCCAGGTCCTAATAATGAACTAAAGTTAGCTGTATATACAATACCCATCAGTAGAATTTTGCAGGTGTAAAAGGGAAGAAGGGGGAAAAGGGTAGGATGCCCGTGCACGGTGAATGTGGAAGTCTGGGCTCCTTCCTTTCCTCCTGTAAAAAATATAAAGAAATAACAATAAAATTTATGCAATGAAATTTGAAAAAATATATATATAAAAAGAAGAATATATATATTCCAATCACACAACAATTCAAAATTATGCACTGATGGAAACATGGAAGAGGAGGGGGCGAAAGGGAGCTAAATCACTTTTAACCTTTGTAAGAACAAGTAGAAAGATACAGAAAATTAATAATAATACATACATTAAGCATGCACAATCACTCTCTTAAATGAAATGCCATTTCTTCATCATGATTCAATCCCCCAGGGTGTTTGGTCTGAAAATCTAAGATGTATCTCGATTCTTTTTGTCTTAAAGTCAATACCCGATTACCACCCCTGGGCTTGCTCTCAATTTGTTCAAGAATGAAAAACTTCAGAAGTGAAGGATTGCTGTAATGTACATCTCTAAAATGACGTGCAACTGGATATTTCTCATCTACGTGAGTGACTGCCCTGCAATGCTCCAGTATACGTTTCTTGGCCATAGCGGTGGTACTCCCAATGTACCAGAGCTTGCATGGGCATTCAATCACGTATACCACAAAAGTTGTGCTGCACGTAAGGAATTGATTAATCTTCTTATCGATTCCCTTGTAACTGGCCACATTGCAATAAGTACTGCTTTTGCAGGCCTTGCAGTGGCCACACGGAAAAAATCCTCTAAGACCATGATCCTGTTTCTTGGGATATACTGTGATATCGCTGCGTACCAGCATGTCTCTGATATTCCTGCCCTTTTTGTAAGTAATGTTAGGCCTATTGGGCACACTGTCGCCTATAGTGTTGTCACATTTTAAAATGCCCCAATTTTGAGTTAGGATCTTGCGAATATTGTTAGAGTCAGAGCTGTATGTCATAATAATCCGAGTGGTGTCATCATCCTTACCCTCAGTATCAATGACCATCTTCTCAGCAATGGTGAGTGTCCTAGGTATACCATCTGCCCTGATCTTGGCTCTACGTAGTACCCAGTCAGGATACCCTCTGGCTCTAAACCGATCTAGCATTTCTCCGCACTCCTGCTGGTACGCCTCTTCCGTATTGCAGTTCCTTTTCGCCCTCAACAGTTCTCCAAAGGGAATACTCCATTTTAGGGTCTCTGGATGGCTGCTGAGGGCATGGAGGATACTGTTGCCAGCCATGGACAGGACAGCATGAATTTGGAAGTTTGTTGTATTTGACTTACTATTTATTTTCACTTCCCTTTTACTATGATCATTGTTTAAATTACAATTTGTACGAGCTTCATGCATCTTGGTTGGAATGTATTGCATTATCATTGTATGGTAACATTGCACTATTGCTATTAGTCCATTCCAAGATGTCTGCCGTTATTTAGTGCAATTTGTGACCTGAATATCTGTAGTCCTACAACAATGTTTAGCTGTTTTTACTTTATCAGTATGGCTCCGTGTGCACATAATCATACGTGAACAAGGCTTCCTGTGAGGCTGAAACGCGTTGTTTGATTAAACACCCTTGGATTTTCCGTGAGTCTGTGGTTCCTGAGAGCATTTGTGATTCGACTTCTTTGGAATTTAAGTTTACCGGCACGCTCCGCCGGTGTATTTGCCACCTCCCATGGGTCCCCAGCAATCGGCAGGAGCTTACTGTGGACATATATATATATATATATATATACTTTAAAGCAGTAAATCCTAAATATTTTAATATATTTTTAATATAATGTTAATTGAATAAATCTCACTAATATTTAATACTGTATATAAGTATATACTTATATAAACGCACATACATATGTGTGTGTATGTTTATATACATCCATATATATAATGTAACACAATTAAAAAATATATTTTATATTATATACGTTTTTTGTTTAATTGCTGAAAATTACTACTATAAAAAGCACTATATATATATATATATGTATATATATATTTTTACATGAAACAAAAAATATTTAAAAACATTAAATAAATTACTAAACCAATAAAATAAAAAAACAAAAAAAGACGTACAAAAATATTATAAAATTTTTGAAACCAAAATATAAAAAACTACCTTAAAATTATAAACAAATATTAATAATAAATATTTTTACCAATATTCGGAAATGTATTTGAGTCTGGGTATAATACATACACTATTCCCACTACAGTTTATGCTACAGTAGAGAAAGTGTAGGACTTCGGAGGAGTTAAATATATCATTCTCACTCCAAACAGTGCAACAGTAGAAAAAGTGTTGGACTTCTGAGGGGTTAAATTTACGCAACAGTAGGCAAAGCGTTGGACTTCATAGGGGTAAGATTTACTATTCCTACTCCAGTTTGTGCAACAGTAGGGAAAGCGTTGGGCTTCGGAAGGGTTACCTTTACTATTCCCACTCCAGTTTGTGCAACATTAGGGATATCATTGGACTTCGGAGGGGTTAAATTTACTATTCCCACTCCCAATCTGTGCAACAGTAGGGTAAGTGTTGGACTTCGGAGGGGTTAAATTTACTATTCCTACTCCAGTCTGTGCAACAGTAGGGAAACTGTTGGACTTTGGAAGGCTAAAATTTACTATTCCCACACCAGTCTGTGCAACAGTAGGGAAAGCGTTGGACTACTTCACTTCATACGCATTACATATTTGAATAGCCGTGTTAATTTAGAAAAAATATAAAACTCTTAATATAAACATTATTACTTAACAAAATATACATATATATATATATATATATATATATATATATATATATCCATACGAAAAGGTTGCCCCCAAATGAAGAGCCTCACAAGTAGTTACTTGTCCATTAATTTACTTGAGGTTGCAAGCCTGTCAAAACGTGAACCGGACAGCCATTCAATAACGCCAGACGCGTTTCGGAATTATTTCCTTCTTCAATGGCGAAAGATATCAAAATGAGACTGTTCTTTTTCCACCTTTGTACTCAATTCTCGCCACAGTGGGCGTGGCCTACCAGGCATTCTGGATCTCGTAGTTTGTAAGTATTGCTGCAGTGAGCGTGTCTCGTTGTTTGCATATAACAGTTAATCAAAATACCAAAGTTGGTTGGTTGTAAAGTCCCGCTTGGCAAGGCTGCCTTTTCCCACCTCAGGTACAGACTACCTCCCATTCAGTTGGTGACTTTGATTCTTGTCTCCATGGGACCACTGTTATGCGGCGGGGCATCTTCTGCGGCTGGGCTCGCCGCTATACATCCATACGAAAAGGTTGCACCCAAATGAAGAGCCTCACAAGTAGTTACTTTGCCATTAATTTACTTGAGGTTGCAAGCCTGTCAAAACGTGAACCGGACAGCCATTCAATAACGCCAGACGCGTTTCGGAATTATTTCCTTCTTCATTGGCGAAAGATATCAAATTGAGACTGTTCTTTTTCCACCTTTGTACTCAATTCTCGCCACAGTGGGCGTGGCCTACGAGGCATTTTGGATCTCGTAGTTTGTAAGTATTGCTGCAGTGAGCGTGTCTCGTTGTTTGCATATAACAGTTAATCAAAATACCAAAGTTGGTTGGTTGTAAAGTCCCGCTTGGCAAGGCTGCCTTTTCCCACCTCAGGTACGGACTACCTCCCATTCAGTTGGTGACTTTGATTCTTGTCTCCATGGGACCGCTGTTATGCGGCGGGGCATCTTCTGCGGCTGGGCTCGCCGCTATACATCCATACGAAAAGGTTGCCCCCAAATGAAGAGCCTCACAAGTAGTTACTTTGCCATTAATTTACTTGAGGTTGCAAGCCTGTCAAAACGTGAACCGGACAGCCATTCAATAACGCCAGACGCGTTTCGGAATTATTTCCTTCTTCATTGGCGAAAGATATCAAAATGAGACTGTTCTTTTTCCACCTTTGTACTCAATTCTCGCCACAGTGGGCGTGGCCTACCAGGCATTCTGGATCTCATAGTTTGTAAGTATTGCTGCAGTGAGCGTGTCTCGTTGTTTGCATATAACAGTTAATCAAAATACCAAAGTTGGTTGGTTGTAAAGTCCCTACTCCAGTCTGTGCAACAGTAGGGAAACTGTTGGACTTTGGAAGGCTAAAATTTACTATTCCCACACCAGTCTGTGCAACAGTAGGGAAAGCGTTGGACTACTTCACTTCATACGCATTACATATTTGAATAGCTGTGTTAATTTAGAAAATATAAAACTCTTAATATAAACATTATTACTTAACAAAATATACATATATATATATATATATATATCGCCACGATATCCCTTTGAACAGGGATTTCCTCACCGCACTCACAGCTCTTTTAAAGTAGGTAATAAGTATGAATCATCACATCATACCATCGCTGGTTCCAGGGTGTTTTTATTTTCAAAAAACGCTGCCAACACACAACCCCAACGCGTTTCGGTCTCAGCCGAGACCTTGCTCACGGGGAACAATCGATCAACACAGGGCGCCATACTCTTTCAGTTCTATTTAAAGAAATATATTTCATGACCCAACTTCCTGTTAAGTCCAACTGTTGCATTATGGTATTTGTAGTTGCGCCTTTCCATGTTGTCGTTAAATCATGGAGCCATATTTACATTAAAATTACATTATGGCAACAGAATGACCAAATGGCATAACTTTTACATATATTCTCGTTACAGCACTACCTAGTCTATAACTTCAATCCTTCCATCCATTTCAAAGTGTTCTATTTACACAACTAAAAGGAAAAACAAATTAATATTCTTAAATAACGTTTCATGCGATAATTTAGGGTAACTACATTAATTCTAGCAGTTAAGTGAAATTTTCATTAGTTACTGTCAATGGCTGGGCTCGAACCCTCGTTCTCTATTTCCATTCCACATGTCTTAACATACTGAGCTATTCCCTCTTGCTTATTTTATAGCTGTTCTTGGCATTCATAACCTATTCCAGTATTTTCCATTTCAACCCTGGCACCCGGCCACTGTCATGGGGAATATACATTTTTGTGTTTTTATGTTATGAAACTATAATAAATTTTATACCCTTACTTACTAAAGCAATCCAGCCCTCCAGTGGGCATATGCATTTTATATAAAAACTTGTAGTACACCCATTTCTAATTCTATATCTGAGTCCACCAACTCCACATTATTAAGATCTTTGTTACTAATATAAACTTCTTTACTCCTTCATACTAAATTAGTGCCTTTTCATTACCATTTTTTTGTGTATATTGTATCTCTTCATTCGTTGCAGCCATAAATACAGTAGGAATTTTATATCAAAAACATATATACACATACAGTTAAAATCAAATCCAGGAGGTTAAATATTCATGTCATTTTTGATGTCCGAAAATGCCCATAGCATCATTTGTCAAACAGTCTCATTAAGTCATCATCTATGTGCATTATAAGTGTGAATGAAGCTCTTCATCTTGATTTAACCCTCTCGGGGTCAGGGTTCGAAAATTCAGTATATGCCTGGATTCCTTTTGCCGCAGGATTTTTCTCTATCTCCACCACGGAGTTGTTGTTCCACCTGTTCCACGGCATAAAAGTTAACAATTTCCAGTTTCCACCATGTTCTTTTTCCATATGCTTAGCTATAGCATTACTTCTGTCAGTGTTCACTGTTGCCCTCACATGCTCTAAAATCCTTTTCTTTAGGTCACATATAGTACTGCCAACATATTTAAGTGGGCAGGGGCACTCCACTATGTAGATCACAAATTGACTCTTACAGGTTATTCTTTGTCTGATTTTCCACATTTTTTGTTAGCCATTTCGATTTCTTTTGTATTTTTAGCAATGGTACATACTTTGCAACTGTTGCATTTGCGGAATCCCACACTTTGTAACCACGTTGTCAGTTTTGTTTTATTTCTGAAGTGACTATGTACCAACACATCCTTTAGATTTTTGCTCTACGAAATGTTATATTTGGATTATCTCCCACTATTTTGGCAACTGTGGGGTCCAAGGTTAGAATATTCCAGTTTTTCTTAATATATTTCTGATCTGTTTGTTCTCTGTGGAATACGTAGTGATCAACCTTACTGTTTGCTTCGTCACATCCATGTTAGGGTAATTTTGTTTTTAGTGATCAGTTCTGACCGTACCAGTTTTGCTGTTTTTCTTGGCATGCTCCAACCAATTTTTTATTATAGTTTCGTTTTTAAAACTATCAGCAATTAATCTGCTATTTTTTTGCCATTCTGATTCCTCTGAGCATATCCTTCTCACTCTTAGGAATTCACCATATGGGATGTTATTGATTACACTTTTTTGGTGATAGCTTTCAGCATGGAGGACGGCGTTGGTGGCAGTTGCCTTTCGATGTAGTGTTGTATGAATTTCTTTTGGCTAATATACACCTCTGTATCCAAAAAGGCAACTCTTTCGTCACTGATTGTGTACGTAAATTTGAGCCCAGCCTCAGTGTTGTCCAAAATCTGGAAGTACTCAGAAAATTCTTGTTTGGTCCCATCCCAGATGATGATTAAATCATCTATATATCGTAGCCATTTTACTACTTTGTTTAAATATAGATCATTTTCTGACTTCCATGCAATACTACGCTCCCACCACCCCATTGTCAAACAAGCGTAGCTTGGGCTAAATGAAAAGCCCATAGCCGTCCCCTTTACCTGGCGATAGATCTCCTCACCAAACATAAAAATATTTTCCGTAAGGCATATCCGTATCATCTCTAGGAGCATTTTATTGTGATTAGAAAATTGGATATTCCGCTCCTGTAGGAAATAATCAATGGCAAATAATCCTATCTCATTACCAATATTGGTATATAATGATATTACGTCCATACTAATCAGATGGTAAGTGGATACCCATGGAGTTTCCTGTAGTTGTCTGAGTAAATCCCCTGTGTCCTGGAGATAAGAGGTTAGTTTTAGGACGTATGGTAAAAGAAATGTATCCAGATAATTTGCCATTGGTTCTAATAAAGCCCCTTTGCCGAGATGATTGGTCTGCCTGGTGGTCTAGTCGGGTGCTTATGAATCTTGGGTAGAAAATAAATCGTTGCTGTTTTGGGATGGTTTACCGTCAGGTATTTCAATTCATCATCATCTATCAGGTTGCCATCTTTCCATATCTGCAACTTCTGATCTACTTCCAGTTTCAATTTTTTGGTCGGATTTTCTTTTAGTCGTTCATAGTAATCTCTATTTCTCAATTGTGAATGGGCTTCAACCATATAGGATTCCTTATCCATGACGATAATATTTCCACCCTTATCCGCCATTTTTATCTCAATTTCCTCACATTTTTCAAATTTTCCAAAGCCATTCGTTCTTGTCTTGGCAAATTGTCCGATTTTTAAGATACTTCAGCTGATATAATTCTTTGATGACCGCTTCATGAAACATATCGATTTTATTCCCTTGCGGCAATTGTGGGTAATATCTTGACTTGGGCTTCATCCACTCATTCCTGCACCAAGCTGTGTACAATGCGCTCCTATGCCTGGGCTTTGAAAATCCGGGTTCTCATTAAGTTCCATCAGGACTGTATAACTTGTCGAGTCACTCGCTAATAAGTCCATGGAGGGGACTGGAAGTTTTTCGAAAATTTGCCATTTGTTCATTTTCGGGAATATTTTGGCCAATTTTATTTTACGAATGTATTGATATAAGTCAATCCTGACTTGTGATAAATCTGCAGTATTTGTCGGGCAAAAGTTGAGTCCACGTTTAAGCAAATTGATATCTGTTTCCGTTAACACTTTTTCGAGAGGTTAATTACTTGAAGATCTTGTAATTCCGTTGTTTCAACTATGTCCATTTCTGCCTCATGCTCCTTGTTGTCGTACCTATTCTTGTTGAATCGGTGGAGCCGCTTGCCTCTCCTTGTTGGTTTGGACGCGTTCGTCCACGGCCTCTTCCTCTTCCCCGATTTCCTATTTGTTGTGCCCGGCTGTTTTCTCCCAATTCTTCTGCTGGAGAGCCAGCCGCATGTCGCCTAAAAACTATTCTTCGGTCTTACTTCACTTGAAATTTGATGGCCATCATTTGTCTCATTTGAAGTAAGTGAGGATGTACTCCCTGTTGATGACGTCGCGGAGTCAAACTTATCCTGAGTTTGAAATCTATCAAATTTTTGGGCATAGGTGAAGATTCTACCCTCTAAATAATCCTCCTTATCCCGCTGGAATTTAGTGTGTTTCCTTAATTGCACTACCTCCTCGTGTTTTTCAATATACCCCTCCAATTCATCCTTGAATTTTGCTTGTTCTGGGGTTAGATTAATAGTTGCCAGATCTTTCTCCAGCTCTTTCAATTGTGTAGTTGTTTTAACCAGGGCAATTTCAATGTGTCTTATCAGGATCTCCATTAGTCCCATCGATGATTTCAGTATAAATTCTCCCCACTCATTGAGTAGTTCATTACTAGTTTCTTGATGGCTGGGCATAAGATGTATCCTTAGTCCACGCGGGACTCGTTTTACTTCCAAGTATTTTTCAAAGATGTAATCTCCCACCATTTATTGATTTCTTTTTAGAGAGTTTCTCCCAACTGCGCAATTTATTCTTTGTATCCATCATTTTGATGTTACTGGTTGTTTCCTTTCCCGCTATCATTGCGACATTTTCATCAAACAAGGTGTCCATCAATGCAGATCTTTTAGCCTCCCTTTTCTCCATTGTATTGGCTTCTTGCTGTTTATATTTTACACCTTCACACCCCTCTTTTTCGTTACTTATCAAAGTTTATGCTTTCAATTCAAACCAAAGAGCTGCCTTTCTATGTACACTCATTTGAAACTTGGGGTAATTATTATAAGAACAAGTTCCCAGGGTCGATATAACCACTGTTTAAAATTTCCCCTTTTCCAAGTGTTGCTTATGAAAGCCCAACCGGTACTCTAACAGTGAATTCACAATGTGTCCAATTTCGTCGCTCACTCACCTACTCCGAGGTTACTAGGTGAACAGTCCAGCCCTCCGGTTGTACTCCGCACTGTTTGCCTCTTTTCGGTGCTCTGTGAGATTTTTTAAAACCAGCTCACACTGATTCTTCCGGCATTCGCCCCAGTCAGATTATTTCCAATCCTTTCCGCAAAGTCCACCTTTACTGACTGCTGGGCGCTCTGTGGTGGTGCGTGTCGAGTACGGCAGGACCAAGCCGTTACAAATATCGCCACGATATCCCTTTGAACAGGGATTTCCTCACCGCACTCACAGCTCTTTTAAAGTAGGTAATAAGTATGAATCATCACATCACACCATCGCTGGTTCCAGGGTGTTTTTATTTTCAAAAACGCTGCCAACACACAACCCCAACGCGTTTCGGTCTCAGCCGAGACCTTGCTCACGAGGAACAATCGATCAACAAAGGGCGCCATACTCTTTCAGTTCTATTTAAAGAAATATATTTCATGACCCAACTTCCTGTTAAGTCCAACTGTTGCATTATGGTATTTGTAGTTGCGCCTTTCCATGTTGTCGTTAAATCATGGAGCCATATTTACATTAAAATTACATTATGGCAACAGAATGACCAAATGGCATAACTTTTACATATATTCTCGTTACAGCACTACCTAGTCTATAACTTCAATCCTTCCATCCATTTCAAAGTGTTCTATTTACACAACTAAAAGGAAAAACAAATTAATATTCTTAAATAACATTTCATGCGATAATTTAGACTATTATATATAATATAATATAAGAATATTAATTTGTTTTTCCTTTTAGTTGTGTAAATAGAACACTTTGAAATGGATGGAAGGATTGAAGTTATAGACTAGGTAGTGCTGTAACGAGAATATATGTAAAAGTTATGCCATTTGGTCATTCTGTTGCCATAATGTAATTTTAATGTAAATATGGCTCCATGATTTAACGACAACATGGAAAGGCGCAACTACAAATACCATAATGCAACAGTTGGACTTAACAGGAAGTTGGGTCATGAAATATATTTCTTTAAATAGAACTGAAAGAGTATGGCGCCCTGTGTTGATCGATTGTTCCCCGTGAGCAAGGTCTCGGCTGAGACCGAAACGCGTTGGGGTTGTGTGTTGGCAGCGTTTTTGAAAATAAAAACACCCTGGAACCAGCGATGGTATGATGTGATGATTCATACTTATTACCTACTTTAAAAGACCTGTGAGTGCGGTGAGGAAATCCCTGTTCAAAGGGATATCGTGGCGATATTTGTAACGGCTTGGTCCTGCCGTACTCGACACGCACCACCACAGAGCGCCCAGCAGTCAGTAAAGGTGGACTTTGCGGAAAGGATTGGAAATAATCTGACTGGGGCGAACGCCGGAAGAATCAGTGTGAGCTGGTTTTAAAAAATCTCACAGAGCACCGAAAAGAGGCAAACAGTGCGGAGTACAACCGGAGGGCTGGACTGTTCACCTAGTAACCTCGGAGTAGGTGAGTGAGCGACGAAATTGGACACATTGTGAATTCACTGTTAGAGTACCGGTTGGGCTTTCATAAGCAACACTTGGAAAAGGGGAAATTTTAAACAGTGGTTATATCGACCCTGGGAACTTGTTCTTATAATAATTACCCCAAGTTTCAAATGAGTGTACATAGAAAGGCAGCTCTTTGGTTTGAATTGAAAGCATAAACTTTGATAAGTAACGAAAAAGAGGGTGTGAAGGTGTAAAATATAAACAGCAAGAAGCCAATACAATGGAGAAAAGGGAGGCTAAAAGATCTGTATTGATGGACACCTTGTTTGATGAAAATGTCGCAATGATAGCGGGAAAGGAAACAACCAGTAACATCAAAATGATGGATACAAAGAATAAATTGCGCAGTTGGGAGAAACTCTCTAAAAAAGAAATCAATAAATGGTGGGAGATTACATCTTTGAAAAAATACTTGGAAGTAAAACGAGTCCCGCGTGGACTAAGGATACATCTTATGCCCAGCCATCAAGAAACTAGTAATGAACTACTCAATGAGTGGGGAGAATTTATACTGAAATCATCGATGGGACTAATGGAGATCCTGATAAGACACATTGAAATTGCCCTGGTTAAAACAACTACACAATTGAAAGAGCTGGAGAAAGATCTGGCAACTATTAATCTAACCCCAGAACAAGCAAAATTCAAGGATGAATTGAAAAACACGAGGAGGTAGTGCAATTAAGGAAACACACTAAATTCCAGCGGGATAAGGAGGATTATTTAGAGGGTAGAATCTTCACCTATGCCCGAAAATTTGATAGATTTCAAACTCAGGATAAGTTTGACTCCGCGACGTCATCAACAGGGAGTACATCCTCACTTACTTCAAATGAGACAAATGATGGCCATCAAATTTCAAGTGAAGTAAGACCGAAGAATAGTTTTTTAGGCGACATGCGGCTGGCTCTCCAGCAGAAGAATTGGGAGAAAACAGCCGGGGCACAACAAATAGGAAATCGGGGAAGAGGAAGAGGCCGTGGACGAACGCGTCCAAACCAACAAGGAGAGGCAAGCGGCTCCACCGATTCAACAAGAATAGGTACGACAACAAGGAGCATGAGGCAGAAATGGACATAGTTGAAACAACGGAATTACAAGATTTTCAAGTAATTAACCTCTCGAAAAAAGTGTTAACGGAAACAGATATCAATTTGCTTAAACGTGGACTCAACTTTTGCCCGACAAATACTGCAGATTTATCACAAGTCAGGATTGACTTATATCAATACATTCGTAAAATAAAATTGGCCAAAATATTCGCAGAAAATGAACAAATGGCAAATTTTCGAAAAACTTCCAGTCCCCTCCATGGACTTATTAGCGAGTGACTCGACAAGTTATACAGTCCTGATGGAACTTAATGAGAACCCGGATTTTCAAAGCCCAGGCATAGGAGCGCATTGTACACAGCTTGGTGCAGGAATGAGTGGGATGAAGCCCAAGTCAAGATATTACCCACAATTGCCGCAAGGGAATAAAATCGATATGTTTCATGAAGCGGTCATCAAAGAATTATATCAGCTGAAGTATCTTAAAAATCGGACAATTTGCCAAGACAAGAACGAATGGCTTTGGAAAATTTGAAAAATGTGAGGAAATTGAGATAAAAATGGCGGATAAGGGTGGAAATATTATCGTCATGGATAAGGAATCCTATATGGTTGAAGCCCATTCACAATTGAGAAATAGAGATTACTATGAACGACTAAAAGAAAATCCGACCAAAAAATTGAAACTGGAAGTAGATCAGAAGTTGCAGATATGGAAAGATGGCAACCTGATAGATGATGATGAATTGAAATACCTGACGGTAAACCATCCCAAAACAGCAACGATTTATTTTCTACCCAAGATTCATAAGCACCCGACTAGACCACCAGGCAGACCAATCATCTCGGCAAAGGGGCTTTATTAGAACCAATGGCAAATTATCTGGATACATTTCTTTTACCATACGTCCTAAAACTAACCTCTTATCTCCAGGACACAGGGGATTTACTCAGACAACTACAGGAAACTCCATGGGTATCCACTTACCATCTGATTAGTATGGACGTAATATCATTATATACCAATATTGGTAATGAGATAGGATTATTTGCCATTGATTATTTCCTACAGGAGCGGAATATCCAATTTTCTAATCACAATAAAATGCTCCTAGAGATGATACGGATATGCCTTACGGAAAATATTTTTATGTTTGGTGAGGAGATCTATCGCCAGGTAAAGGGGACGGCTATGGGCTTTTCATTTAGCCCAAGCTACGCTTGTTTGACAATGGGGTGGTGGGAGCGTAGTATTGCATGGAAGTCAGAAAATGATCTATATTTAAACAAAGTAGTAAAATGGCTACGATATATAGATGATTTAATCATCATCTGGGATGGGACCAAACAAGAATTTTCTGAGTACTTCCAGATTTTGGACAACACTGAGGCTGGGCTCAAATTTACGTACACAATCAGTGACGAAAGAGTTGCCTTTTTGGATACAGAGGTGTATATTAGCCAAAAAGAAATTCATACAACACTACATCGAAAGGCAACTGCCACCAACGCCGTCCTCCATGCTGAAAGCTATCACCAAAAAAGTGTAATCAATAACATCCCATATGGTGAATTCCTAAGAGTGAGAAGGATATGCTCAGAGGAATCAGAATGGCAAAAAAATAGCAGATTAATTGCTGATAGTTTTAAAAAACGAAACTATAATAAAAAATTGGTTGGAGCATGCCAAGAAAAAACAGCAAAACTGGTACGGTCAGAACTGATCACTAAAAAACAAAATTACCCTAACATGGATGTGACGAAGCAAACAGTAAGGTTGATCACTACGTATTCCACAGAGAACAAACAGATCAGAAATATATTAAGAAAAACTGGAATATTCTAACCTTGGACCCCACAGTTGCCAAAATAGTGGGAGATAATCCAAATATAACATTTCGTAGAGCAAAAAATCTAAAGGATGTGTTGGTACATAGTCACTTCAGAAATAAAACAAAACTGACAACGTGGTTACAAAGTGTGGGATTCCGCAAATGCAACAGTTGCAAAGTATGTACCATTGCTAAAAATACAAAAGAAATCGAAATGGCTAACAAAAAAATGTGGAAAATCAGACAAAGAATAACCTGTAAGAGTCAATTTGTGATCTACATAGTGGAGTGCCCCTGCCCACTTAAATATGTTGGCAGTACTATATGTGACCTAAAGAAAAGGATTTTAGAGCATGTGAGGGCAACAGTGAACACTGACAGAAGTAATGCTATAGCTAAGCATATGGAAAAAGAACATGGTGGAAACTGGAAATTGTTAACTTTTTATGCCGTGGAACAGGTGGAACAACAACTTTGTGGTGGAGATAGAGAAAAAATCCTGCGGCAAAAGGAATCCAGGCATATACTGAATTTTCGAACCCTGACCCGAGAGGGTTAAATCAAGATGAAGAGCTTCATTCACACTTATAATGCACATAGATGATGACTTAATGAGACTGTTTGACAAATGATGCTATGGGCATTTTCGGACATCAAAAATGACATGAATATTTAACCTCCTGGATTTGATTTTAACTGTATGTGTATATATGTTTTTGATATAAAATTCCTACTGTATTTATGGCTGCAACGAATGAAGAGATACAATATACACAAAAAAATGGTAATGAAAAGGCACTAATTTAGTATGAAGGAGTAAAGAAGTTTATATTAGTAACAAAGATCTTAATAATGTGGAGTTGGTGGACTCAGATATAGAATTAGAAATGGGTGTACTACAAGTTTTTATATAAAAATGCATATGCCCACTGGAGGGCTGGATTGCTTTAGTAAGTAAGGGTATAAAATTTATTATAGTTTCATAACATAAAAAACACAAAAATGTATATTCCCCATGACAGTGGCCGGGTGCCAGGGTTGAAATGGAAAATACTGGAATAGGTTATGAATGCCAAGAACAGCTATAAAATAAGCAAGAGGGAATAGCTCAGTATGTTAAGACATGTGGAATGGAAATAGAGAACGAGGGTTCAAGCCCAGCCATTGACAGTAACTAATGAAAATTTCACTTAACTGCTAGAATTAATGTAGTTACCCTAAATTATCGCATGAAACGTTATTTAAGAATATTAATTTGTTTTTCCTTTTAGTTGTGTAAATAGAACACTTTGAAATGGATGGAAGGATTGAAGTTATAGACTAGGTAGTGCTGTAACGAGAATATATGTAAAAGTTATGCCATTTGGTCATTCTGTTGCCATAATGTAATTTTAATGTAAATATGGCTCCATGATTTAACGACAACATGGAAAGGCGCAACTACAAATACCATAATGCAACAGTTGGACTTAACAGGAAGTTGGGTCATGAAATATATTTCTTTAAATAGAACTGAAAGAGTATGGCGCCCTTTGTTGATCGATTGTTCCCCGTGAGCAAGGTCTCGGCTGAGACCGAAACGCGTTGGGGTTGTGTGTTGGCAGCGTTTTTTGAAAATAAAAACACCCTGGAACCAGCGATGGTGTGATGTGATGATTCATACTTATTACCTACTTTAAAAGAGCTGTGAGTGCGGTGAGGAAATCCCTGTTCAAAGGGATATCGTGGCGATATTTGTAACGGCTTGGTCCTGCCGTACTCGACACGCACCACCACAGAGCGCCCAGCAGTCAGTAAAGGTGGACTTTGCGGAAAGGATATATATATATATATATAACGGAATCAGAGGATGGAGGAACAGCGACAACCAATGCAAGTATGGATAAGGGGAGACTTACGCTGGCTGAAGAGCTGGATTTTTTAAGTTTGGGCAGGAGACAAACGCTAAGGCCGCGGAATCCTCCAAGGACACAAGAAAAAGGAGAAACAAAAGGAGAAGAGAAAGGAGAAAATGCAGTAAAACCAAAAAACAAAAGGCAACAATGGAGGCAAAAGTAATGGAGACCGACAATATGGTCATTAACCTGTCAGAAGTTACGCTCAGTAAAGCAGAAATCCAAATTCTATCTTTAGGACTATCATCTTGTCCCGAAAGCAACTTCAATTATGGACAAACAAGAGTGGACATCTTCAAATTTATTAGAAAATTAAAACTTAGGAAGTATTTTACAATTAAGGTAGGTCTTCAACAGAAAAGTGAGGGACAACTAAGTAAGGATACCAATAGGGAAAACCTACAGGGATCTGACGCCAACATTTTACTAACTATGTACGAATTGGCCAGTGAAGCAAATGAAATAGAAAAGAATGATGATGTTAACTCAACACAGCAAGGCTACGGGATTTAGGAGTCAACACAGCAGTAACTGCTAGTAGTCCATTTAAACCAAAATCGACTTTTTTACCTTTGATGCCAAGAGATGCCATAGATATATTCCATGACCGTGTCATTGATGATTTGAAAAGACTGTACACAAAAAATAGAAAACTAGGCACGAAATGGAAATATCGACAGCAACAGTATGACAAACTAATGAAAAAATTGAAAGAAAATAAAGACATTGTAATTAGTAAATCTGACAAAGGTGGGAATATTGTAATATGACCCAGGGAGCAATATACAGTAGAAGCCTACAGACAATTGGATGACAAATCATGCTCTGAACGTACATGTATTAGAAAGTACAATACAACGAAGGAACAACTGAAAAAAGATTTACTGCAATATAAAAGAGAAGGCTTAATCACAAAAGAAGAGTTTGGCTTTCTGCATAAAGAACATCCAGTACTTCCAATCATGTATCTTATACCCAAAATTCACAAAGGGACATCACCAGGAAGACCAATTATCTCTGCAAGAAGTAGCGTGTCTGAGAACATATCGCAATATGTGGATTTTTATTTGCAGGAATTTGTTCAACAACTGCCATCGTATATTAAAGATACGGGAGACTTTTTAATGAAACTACAGGACATAACATGGAGTGATGAATACATCTTGATCACGCTAGACATTTCTTCGCTCTATACGAGCATAGATCATCTAATGGGTCTAAATGCAGTACAACATTTCTTAAACACTCGTCCAATAGGATTGTTAAAACATAATAAGATGTTGTTGGAATTAATAACATGGTGTTTATATAACAACTTTTTTCTATTTGGAAAAGAAATGTTTAGACAGGTAAGAGGAGTGGCGCTGGGGGCCTGCTTCTCCCCCAGTTATGCATGCTTGCATGTAGGCTGGTGGGAGGAGCAGGTCCTCAGAAGGGAACACTCTGACTTGGTTGAGAGGCATGTTGTACAATGGATGAGGTTCATTGACGATATGTTTGTAGTGTGGCATGGCAATATAGAAAGCGCGAGTAGCTTTGTAAAAACAATTAATGTAAATGAATTTAACTTAGAATTCACTGCCCACATTGATGAATATTCTGTGGATTTTCTAGATGTAACAGTTTATAAAGCACAACACAAACAGGAAACAACATTACATCGTAAAATCACTGCAGGAAACTCAACGCTTCATGCGAAAAGTTTCCACCCAAGGCATCTCATTAACAGTATACCTTATGGTGAACTATTAAGACTAAGGAGAATATGCAGCACAGAAAATGACTTAGCGAAATGCCAACAGGAAATGGTCACTAGATTCTCACAGAGAGGATACAGCAAAACCACACTCAATCAAGCCATAGCCAAAGCCGATGCAAATCCTAGTGGTAATGCGCAGGCTAGGAGAAAAAACATGAGAGAGATAACCCAATCAAGTGGCAAACAGAATGAGTATGTATTCGAAGACTCCACTGTCAGGCTCATAACAAGCTACAGCCGACAGGAAAACAAAATCAGAAGCATTATCAACAACAACTGGCCAATTGTATTAACCGATACAATCATGGCACAGAAAATCCCGAAAAAGCCCATATTAACATTCAGGGGGGCTTTATCTATGAGGTCAACCTTGGTAAAAAACAGCCCAGAGATTAACCCCAGTACTTCATGGCTTAAGCCTAAAAATGGCTTTTTTAAATGTACATCATGTAGGGCATGTAAATTTGGGGTGAATACTACAGAATATACTACCACATTTAGTACAGAACCCACACTTTTGAAAGACAATTACAACTGCCGTACAGAATATGCAGTCTATGTGCTGACATGCACCTGCGGCTTACGCTATGTGGGTAGCACAAAGCTGCAGGTGCATGTAAGAATACTTCAGCACTTAAGAGCAATAGTTAACTCTGATCAGACATACCCAGTGGCTAGGCATTTTAAAGCTAAACACCAGAATGATCTCAAATGCCTAACCTATTTTGTAATTGGGTCGATACCACCACTCAGGCGAGGTGGGAATAGAGAAAAACTACTCAGAAGATTAGAATCCAGAATGATTTTAGCACTGGACTCCTAGTCGCATTTTGGTCTGAACAACAGTGAAGAGTTACATAATTTCTTGTAAATTTCATGTAAACATTTGTGTGGATTTGTGTGGCAATATTATGATGAACTTTATGAAATTGTTATGGAAATTTTATGGATATTTTTATGGAAATTGTTATAGATTCTATTTACATCTTAAATATACACATATCCTACAGGCTTTCATAAACACACTGGGATAGAACATGATTAAGTAACCTTGATCAAACAACATGGTAAAGGCGTATATCATTTACTTCCCTAACGGTCAAAAGTTTGGAAAAAAAGAAAAGAAGAGCGAGAGGAAAAAAAGAACCAAGTTTGTGTTCTTTAATTTTGCGTTCTCTAGTTTCTAGTAAGGAAAATGAGGAACGTGATGGTCCATTGCAGATCTACTTATTTAAATATCTTTTTAGTCTCTGCAATCAACATCCAGCTGCATCACAATGTTTTTTTATCCGTTTTTTATCTGTTTTTTAACACATTTATAGGAGAAAATAAGCACTTTATAAATATAGGCACAAAGCACTTTGGGTAGCACTAAGCACTTTATGAAATTGTTGACAATTTTTGCTCAACAGATTGATAGTACTTTGCGATTAAAGCTTAACCATGATTTAATGAGGATTTGGAGGTTAAGCATTTAAGCTGACATAAGTCTGAATACATGGCAAGAAAGGAAAAGATCCCAATCAAACCAGTAAAACGAAACAATTTCAACGAGGTGGTCAATCATTGTCTCTGTATTGGTTAGACAATCACATTATATGCATTATACAGTTAGGTAATGTCCTCCCATACAAGAGCAGTGAAAATATTAGATAAATTGAGTTATTTATTTATTTATTTATTTATTTATTTATTGTATTGATGGTTATTAGTGTATATTTATATTTACATGTGGATACATACATTTGTGTGTAATAATGCCATTTGAAAATAGAAAAATCACGTTTTGTTAACCATCAAGTTAAATGCGCTGTAGTTTTTAATATCGCAATAAGAGCCTCACAGCTACACAGTCTGTCTTCTATGCTGATTAAACGAACTCCTGTCAGGTGACATGTCGACACGATGGATTAAAATGCAATGATTTGCGGCGCTTCCTCATGTGATCAAGGTCACGTGTAGTGACCGAAACGCGTAATGGCGAGTTGAAGCGAGTGAAATAAAGACGTTTTTTGCACTGATATTGAAGTCCATACCCATTTATCCTGTACCGAGTGGATGTTGTTGGGAAACGTTGTGGTATATATATATATATATATATATATATATATATATATATATATATATATATATATATATGAAAGAAAGGAGTTTTGCCCCATGTTGAGCCGCACTCGCAGGAGTCCAGTAACAATCAGGGAAGGTCTCGTAGGTCACCACTCCTCCGCCGTTTCTGACGCGTTTCGGGCATGTTCCCTTTATCAAAGGAAAGCGGCGCCACATTGAAGAACAACCACGGCATCCAGTATTTTCCCTCTTTTATTTCTTTCTTATGGTAATCAATCTCAGGTGAGTAGATCACAGTGCATTATGGGACTGGAAGTCCGTCAAAATTACCCCCATGTGGGATGGTGTCCTTTCACAGTGGCATGTCCAATCCATACAGGGTACACCCTTGAGGCCCCTTCCCCAGTGCAAGCATACCTCCTGCTCCGTGTCCCACTGTCTAAGATAAACAGCAGCGGATCCGCACTGATAATGCGGCGGTGTCGGCTCACGACCTGGCACTGGCCGTCAATATGAAAGAAAGGAGTTTTGCCCCATGTTGAGCCGCACTCGCAGGAGTCCAGTAACAATCAGGGAAGGTCTTGTAGGTCACCACTCCTCCGCCGTTTCTGACGCGTTTCGGGCATGCGCCCTTTATCAAAGGAAAGCGGCGCCACATTGAAGAACAACCACGGCATCCAGTATTTTCCCTCTTTTATTTCTTTCTTATGGTAATCAATCTCAGGTGAGTAGATCACAGTGCATTATGGGACTGGAAGTCCGTCAAAATTACCCCCATGTGGGATGGTGTCCTTTCACAGTGGCATGTCCAATCCATACAGGGTACACCCTTGAGGCCCCTTCCCCAGTGCAAGCATACCTCCTGCTCCGTGTCCCACTGTCTAAGATAAACAGCAGCGGATCCGCACTGATAATGCGGCGGTGTCGGCTCACGACCTGGCACTGGCCGTCAATATGAAAGAAAGGAGTTTTGCCCCATGTTGAGCCGCACTCGCAGGAGTCCAGTAACAATCAGGGAAGGTCTTGTAGGTCACCACTCCTCCGCCGTTTCTGACGCGTTTCGGGCATGCGCCCTTTATCAAAGGAAAGCGGCGCCACATTGAAGAACAACCACGGCATCCAGTATTTTCCCTCTTTTATTTCTTTCTTATGGTAATCAATCTCAGGTGAGTAGATCACAGTGCATTATGGGACTGGAAGTCCGTCAAAATTACCCCCATGTGGGATGGTGTCCTTTCACAGTGGCATGTCCAATCCATACAGGGTACACCCTTGAGGCCCCTTCCCCAGTGCAAGCATACCTCCTGCTCCGTGTCCCACTGTCTAAGATAAACAGCAGCGGATCCGCACTGATAATGCGGCGGTGTCGGCTCACGACCTGGCACTGGCCGTCAATATGAAAGAAAGGAGTTTTGCCCCATGTTGAGCCGCACTCGCAGGAGTCCAGTAACAATCAGGGAAGGTCTCGTAGGTCACCACTCCTCCGCCGTTTCTGACGCGTTTCGGGCATGCGCCCTTTATCAAAGGAAAGCGGCGCCACATTGAAGAACAACCACGGCATCCAGTATTTTCCCTCTTTTCTTTCTTTCTTATGGTAATCAATCTCAGGTGAGTAGATCACAGTGCATTATGGGATTAGATACTGTGCTCATATGGGATATGTTGACAGTAATGGGCAATTTCACCACTTCTCAGATGATTACCCTACGAAAAAGAGTTGTTTTGTTGACAAGCTCCATCCGGGCTCGGAGGAGTAGATTCTTTGTTTTGAAAATCCAACTACCAAGGGTGAGTACCCATAGAGCATGGCTGCTCACACACCTGTAAATATTTGATCCCACACCACACTAATAGGAATCTTATTCCCTTTTTTAAATAGGCTGTCGCTAGTCCTCTTTTGTCCTGAAGAGGACCCTATTTGATGTATCCACAAAAACATATACCCACAGGGTCGAAACGTCGACGTGTAACCATCTCATGTCATGTCACTACAGCGATTAATTTAGAAAATAGTGCAAGCTAGAGTGAAAGACCGGGGAAGGACAGAGAATTTATGTTATTGTCTTGTCTGTTATATGAATTTGCAAGGTCACTCATTTCGCTATAAGTCACCACAGTCACCCATTGAATTGTCTGCGTATTTGTAATTGTGTTCTTTTGTAAGACAGCCCTTATTATTTCCTCTATAAATTGTTTACAAAATTGGTGCGAAGAATAGAAAATCAAACCAAACTAATTAATAAATTTATATTTTTGTTAACTTGTTGTAGGTGTGGTACATTCATGAATGTTTAGTACAATTCAATAGTGATTTTGAAGAAATGTTTTGCTTCTGTTGCAGCACAAAACACACAGTTAGCAGTGCTGGTAGCAGATGAACTTGAAGTCTTTGCTGTTCCTGAGACTTCTTGAACAGGGGGCAAGCTCTACCTCAAGCCCTTGGAGAAACTCAAACAAATAAGTTGTAGAACATTCATTCCAGTACGGTCTCTGCCCAAGACAGAAGCAGCCAGCAGGCCACACAGCAAAGTGGTAGTTCCGCCTCACAGCTTCTCCGGCTCTTCTTCTTGGCAGCTTCCTTGATCCAAGTTCTAAAGTCCTAGGGGCAGGGCCCTAATATTTATACCACATTTTTGTCTTTGTGGCAAGGGTCTCTGAGCCCAGTCCAAACCAGTTCTGCCCTCTCTGGCCCAGCTTCACTACAGGAGGTGGAGACAGCATTGTGCAGAGGAGACACTGACTATTCAGGTGCTAGTGAAAACTCCTCCTACCACTCTAAATGCAGACCAGGCCTATTCAGCCCAACTATGAGTCACCCAGGAAAGGCCAGACACACCTCAACCCTCCCTTGTGGCTGTCTACAGTGAATGCACATCCCCTGTCACTCCAAAAACAGACAGTCAATACACACACCAGCAGAGGCACACAGAATGCTTAAACAGGAAAATGTCTACTTTCTAAAAGTGACATTTTAAAACACACAATTTTAAAACCATCTTCCTGAAAAGATATGTTATTAAATTCTGAGTTCAGAGAGCCTAAACTCCATTTCTCTATCTTGTCCCCACGGAAAGTTATACTTGTAAGATGTTACAAAGCACTCCCATGTTAGCTTATGGGACAGATAGCCTGTCAATAGTGAAAAACAAAATTGGCAGTATTTCACTATCAGGACATGTCACACACACCAAGACATATCCTACCTTTCACAAACACTGCACCCTACCCATCGGGGTACCTTGGGCCTACCTGAGGGGTGCCTTACATGTAAAAAAAAGGGAAGGTTAAGGCCTGGCAAGTAGGTGTACTTGCCAGGTGGACATGGCAGTAAAAACTGCGCGCAGACAATGCAGTGGCAGCTCTGAGAACCCTTTGAGAGGCTGCTTGTGTGGGTGGCACAATCAGTGCTGCACGCCCACTAGCAGCATTTGATTTACAGGCTCTGGGCACACAGAGTGCACTGTACTAGGGACTTAGTAGTAAATCAAATAAGCCAAACATGCAAACACCAATCCATAAACAGAATTTACAGTATGTTATGTTAAAGAAAATGTATAAAGTGCGCGGTTACCCTTGGGTGTCTTGGCGCTGTCTGAAAGCTGAGCATGCTAAGATAACTCATTTAGTTGTTAAAAAGCCAGGTCTTAATTTCCTTCCTAAATGCCAACAAATAAGAAATGGCTCTGATATGTGCTGGAAGGCCATTCCATAACTTTGCTGTGCAGAATATGATACTCCTGCCTCCCCAGTTTGCCTTTTTGATTTTGGGAATTACAAAAGTTCTGGAATTTGCGGATCGTAAAGATCTATTACAGATGTACCATCTGAACGCATTCCTAAGGAATTCTGGACCTGTATTGTAAAGTCCTTTATGTGCAAGGGATAGGGCTTTTAAATTTTGCCCGGCTGCGAATTAGAAGCCAATGTAGCTTTCGGAGTGTCTGGTAGATAGGATGAAATTTAAGCAGATTCAGGATCATTCTGGCTGCAGCATTCTGCACCAGTTGCAGCCTACTTACATGCTTTTCTTGCACGTTTAAGTAAAGACTGTTACAATAGTCCAGTTTTGAAAGGACTAATGCAGTAATCACATTTCTCCTGAAATTATTGGGAATGTATGGCAATATTTTTCTAATCATTCTAAGGATGTGGTAAGCTGATGATACCACAGAGGACATCAATGATGACTCCCAAGTGTTTTGCTTTGGGGACAGGAATTGGGGGTTGACTCAGCTGTTCTCGCCACCAACTAGGGGGCCAGGCTGGGGAGGGATTCCCAAATACAATGACCTCTGCTTTTCTTGAGTTGAGTTTCAAACAGCTGTCTGCTCGACATCCTTGCGGTCCTGAAAAAAATGGTTATTATAGCAGTGACTACCAATTGAGTGTCATCAGCATAAGAAGTTAGATCCAAATTAAAACTTTTGAAAGTGGGGCCAGCTTAGCCACAAAGACATTAAAAAGGGTGGGGCTCAAAGATGATCCCTGTGGCACCCACAAGGTAGAGAATATGTTGTTGATTCAAATTTACCCAGCGCTAAGATTTGTTTTCGGTCAGTGAGAAAGGAGGTGAGCAGAGTCAGGGCCTTGTTCTTAATCCCTATTTCTGCTAAACGGTGAATCAGGGTTTTATGGTCCACCATATCGAACACAGACGATAAATCCAAAAGGATAAGGGCTGCGGATCCCCTTCTGTCTAATGTCATCCTTACCTCTTCCGTTGCTTTGACCAGGGCAGTTTCAGTACTATGTCCTGGTCTGAATCTGAACTGTGGAGTCTAGGATTTGATTGTCCTGAATATATTTGGCTAATTCTATATTCATGATTTTTTCAATAATTTTGGAAGGAAGTGGAAGGCATGATATTGGACGGTAATTGTTAGGGTCAATGCAGCTTTGAATTGTTTTTTTTTTATAAGAGGAAGGATGGAGACTTGTTTCCAAGCCGACTGAAATACACTTGTAGAAAACATGATGTTTAAGATCTCATACAGGTTCTGAGAGATAATTTCTGGTGTTAGTTTAAGTATCTTAGGAGGGCAGGGATCATAAGGAGAACCTGATTTGCTTTGCATGAGAAGAGTTGCCACTTGTTCTGGAGTGGTAGGCGTAAATTCAAGCAATGGCGAATATTCTTGTGATGGCTGTGTTATCTGCTCGCTATTAGGATGATTGTTAGTTAGTGCAAGCTTACAGGCCAGTTTTTCTTGTTTGTTATAATGTTTCCTCCAGCTCCTTTCATACCTTCTACAGGATTGCTTTTCTAGCCTCAGGGCTTCTGTAAACCAGGGGGGCTGACTGTTCCTTTCTATTAGAATGTATGCATTAGGTGGGGACAAGATCTCGGAAAGTATCAGACAGCCAGTCTGAATAACAGTTGGATGCTAATTCTGCGTCTAAAGGAATTACAGGTTGGATATACCTTAATGCTTTAGCTAGTAATTCTGTATTGAGTTTGTTCCAGGCCCTACTTATGATGGGTTCAGAAGATTTGTTTGATTGGTAGTGTCTGCTTGGGTTTTCAATGTTAAAAATAATTACATAGTGATCAGACCATACCAAAGGAGATACATTTAGAATTTTTATGGAAGTGAAAAGACAGTCTAGAAGAAGACCTGCTGAGTGCGTAGTCTCCGTTATAATCTGATTGAGTTCTAAGGACCGCAATATCAACAAGAGCAGCCGTGTCTTTATCTTCTATTGCTTCCAAGTGGAAATGAAAATCTCCCGAAATGGAGAAATTGTCGGATAGCAGCTGTTTTCAGCTAATACTTGGAAGGTTTGTAAAAATGTATTTTTATTTGCCCCGGGTGGGCGGTATAAAAGTATTACGGTAAATAATGTCTGATTTAACCTGCTTACTTTAAATAGTAATGCCTCGCCAGTAGGAGCACTTGCACTTTAAAACTGAACAGCAGTGAGAAAGTGCGCAGAGGCACTAAACCAGCGAAACGAAGTCCAAAAAAACAGGAGGACAGAAAACAAAAAAGACAGGGGAAACACGCCAAAAGATGCCAGGTCTAACAGTAATATACATAAGTAATATCAATAACATACTTAAAATTATTAATTAATTAATTAATAATTAATTATTACTTAATTAACTTCCCACCCTATCCTTAAAATTATTAATTAATTAATTAATAATTAATTATTACTTAATTAACTTCCCACCCTATCCCCCTACAAACCTAACTACCTGCTACAGCACTATAAAATATTATGAGCAATTCGATAAAAATTCTAAATCACTTAAAATTACAAACTAATTTTACTTACAATTATACAAACAATAATAACACACAAAATATGAACTTAAACACATTAAAATAATTTTAAAAAGATATTCTTTGCGACAATCGGCTGATTACGGTTACGGATCGACTTCTGCGGTCCTGTCGAAGGCGGTCGGACCGTCGCGGTTTCATCGGAAGCGGTCGGTTCGACCGCCGGTTTGTGATACATGCATCCTATTCTCCGACCGACCGCTGAAAGACTGCCGACTCCAACAACTTTATTCTGACTGCCAAGATGGCAGTCGGAGAAAAACAGCATCCATAGGGCAGTACAGGGATCTCCGACCACCGTTCAGATTACGATGTGGGTTTCCGACAACCCAACCGTGGCAGCTGCCTTGAGATGTCAGAAACGAAGTATTTGGGTTGCATACTCACCCAAATCCACGTCTCTCCAGCTGTCTCTGCCATGAATAACTTCCTCCAGGTCCTCCCTACACCTGGGCAGCTGAAACTCGATGACTCAGATCCTGTGGGCGCCGGAATCCAGGTAAGTCCTTATGCGGTATGTTTCCCCATTGACTGGACCGTGCACGTTCCGCCACCTCCAGCAATGGGGTATATGTTGCACGAGGCATTTCCCCACATATGTCATGCATATGTGTACAATTCACATGTTTCATGTGAGTTTTGTAAGCATTTGCAGCGTCATATTCATGGATATGTTCACCGCCGTAGATGCGACTGCCATGGTAGCAGCGGTTGCATTGTAATCCAGTGGGGGGAAGCTTCCAGGCCTCAGTGGATGGAAAGGGCTCACGAGGCTGGTGGTCAGACAGTTGGTCAGACAAGCATCGTAATCAATCCCTAAGTTATTGAAAACGATATTAACAACAACAATATTCTTAATAACAATATTACTTACCTGAAACAATGGTATTCTTGACAAAGATATTTCTGCATCACAATATTTTTGTATCCTGATATTTTTTTCCAATATTTCTGTCTCCCAATATTTAAAACTATATATTTTTTCTAAATACCATAAGGAAAAGAGCTAGCTTGTCCACAGATGCCAGAAGAAATCAGTAGGAACCCAGTGGAACTTAGGGACCTTCACTGGCATCTGGGAGATCAGTGCATGATTGACCTCTAAGACTTCAATGTATGAAAGTTGGTTAGTCTATTAGAAACATAGCCAGCAAAACGGTCTATATTAGTCTAAAATTGGCAAGTGGATTAACTGCTCCTAACCGCCGATCAATTGCCACCAACTGATAACATTTTTCAGAAGGTTTAAGAGACATTATGGGAGGCAGAAATGCAATGAACCTCCAGTAGTCTGAAATGTTATGATGTTTTAAAAAATTCTGGAAATCCCTGTGGCCTCAATATCTTGGGCTAAATTAAATATTTGAGATGTATGTGATACCTGGTGTCAAGGACAGGATGCTGAGAAGTTCTCTCAAGTTTCCTGCTTGATTTCAGAAAGAAAAGGTGACTTCTCCCAGTAGCCATGGTACTAACCTGCACTTAGTATGCACATGAATGGTGTCAAGTCTGTCCGTTAGAGGGTCACACATTGGAGAAAGGACCTGTAGGGGCAAATTACTCTTTGGCCAATATAGTAGTTCTTGATTGTAGTTAACGAAAGACATTAGAGGCACCAACATTCCCCAGACTCAAGGCTAAGAACGAGCTTAGCATAAGATCTTCCAGAAACCAGGGACCACCTGCTCTGAGGACACCAGATGACATCTGACAGTTGTCATACTGGGTCCAGTGTTTCTCTGAGCCTCCACCCGCTACCCACTTATGGTGAGCCAATGCCTGCACTTTTTAGTATTGTCAGGTCTGTGAGTCTTAGGCACCATCTCCTTGTCACTCAAGGACACTTGGGTAACCTCAGTACTCCTCTCAAGGTTATCTGGGGCAGCCTCCTCCCTCAACACTACACGGGTCATTCCAGGGGTAGGCCCACCAGTGATGGGCTGTCTCCATTTTCAGCTGGTCAGTCCTCCAGCTCTGCAGAGGTCAGGCTGGCTATGGGAGGACAGACGACTCTCAACTCTGGACAAAGCAGGGGACCTCACTCCTGTTGGCCCTCCTCTCTCCTTTAGCTCTGGGGCTGTTACCAGGCCATTCTCTTCCTCCTTCTCTATCTAATCCTCTTCTGCACCATCATCCTCCTGCCCCTCTGATGTAGACGGCAACATGCAGACCTCTTCCCAGGCTCTGAGGGCTATTTGGTTATCCAGTTTCTTGGAGCCTTTTCCTAGTTTCAGCCCCATCTCCTTACGTAACTTTTTCAGCTCTGCCACAGTGAAACTTTTAATAATGCTGGGATCAGCCTCTATTCTTGCAAAAATAATGGTGCAAAAGATGAGGATATGAGAAAAATTTAGGAAAAAGAGAAAAATGCCCAATTAAAAATAAAGAAGAATTTAAAAATAATAAAAATATTTTGATGTTAGATTATACAAGGGATTTTTGGTTTTACACAAATCACTGAGTGGCACCGCAAAAACACAAGTCCTGCATCCCGCTGCTGAACACTAATTTAAGAAACTGAAGTATTAGTTTAAAATCCCCCTCAGTTAATCACAAGCATTGCCAAGGTGAACCACTAAAGTCGCTAAATAAACCTGTGCTTAACCGTCTGCTAGCTTGGCACAAAACAGTCAGGCCTAACTTAGAGGCAATATGTGAAGTATTTATGGAGCATTCAAACAGTAATAAAGGGAAAATAACACACAACAAAAATCTGAAACCAATCTATAAAATTAAGTACATTTTAATAAAATCTGTTAATTCGAACCGGAGATATGAATGTTTAACATTTTAATTCAGAATAGAAGCAAAAAGCTGAAAGTGCCAACTGCAGTTATCTGGTCACACTAGACTGGGTGAAAGTCAGAATGTAAGGCGGACCATGATGGAATGCATATAGGGACCAGGTTTGTCCCAGTGGAAAGTTTACCTTCAGATTCAGAAACCTTTCCGGAGAAAAAGATCTTTTTCTCCGGAATGAGTCATGGGCAAGCTGCCATATGAATCTGAATTGGGGCTCAAATGACGGTGGGTTGCTGAAGAGTGCGGTCCCAGTGCTGTCGATGATGAAGGCAGGAAAGCTCTGAATGGGCGAAGTCCAGAGTACGCGCCCAGGAAGTCCTTGACATCAATCGGCCTCAGTGAAGCCTTCTATGTTCAGACTTAGAAACGTTTCTGGAACTCGGATCTCCTTCAGAAGGGCAAACCAGTAAGCTGAGTCCGACCAGCAATTCAACATTTAATGGCTGCGGCTTCAATGGCAACCCCACTCTCTGTTGGTTCTCCAGGCAGAAAGTCGGAAAAAAAGTTTCTAGTGTCCCAACTCTGGCAGTTTGGGGACAGGAGGAGTACATTCTAACACCAGCCAACGATCCCAGACCGGGGGGGGGGGGGAGCACTACTTGGAGGTTAAGACTCACTCCAGCAGAGGCCAGAGCAGGGTCCAGGGCAGGTCCAGTTGGAAATGGTCAGCTGGGCAGTTGTGGGGTGAGCGGTCTCTGGAAGCTTGTTGTGTCCCAGTAGCTCAAACATGAGGTTAGCCAGCTCACCCTTGGAGTCCCATCTGAGGTCCTGGGTTCAAGGCATGCAGATCCAGTCTTCATTCAGGTTCTTCAGACAGCAGGGCAGTCCTTCTTATGATTCTTCACATGTCAACAGGCCAGTCTATGGGTGGACGGCAAGTCTTTGTCCGGCCCCTAAACCAGTTATGATCAGTTCCTCTATCCCTACTGGGTTTGGTGCCAGCCTGACTAGAAAGACGAAGAAGAGGCAGGCCTAGGTAAGAGCTTCATCTGACAGTGACAAGGAAGACTTGCTTTGAAGCTCAGGAAGGTGCTGGGCACAGCCCCCAGGCCATCCTGTCAAAGGAGGAGTTCTCCTACATCTGAATGTTACTTGATAATCCCATACCTTCAACATTTGATTGTTACTTGATAACCCCATACCTTCAATCCTTCAAACAATCAATGTTTGTGAGAGATTAGTTATCTCGAGAATCCTACCAGCTCATATGATGAAAATTTAGTTAACCATTCTGAGGGTAGATTATATCTAGACTGTAATTACACTTTAAGAATTCAAAACCATACATGGTCTTATCCTGCCATATGTGTTTTATTTTAAAGATCACCGATTTCAATCCCTGATTTCACCCATACCTACCATTTTGCTTTCCAATATAACATTTTGTTTTATCTATTTTAATTGCTTGATTATCCTAAATTGTAGCACCATTACGAGAAAAGAATGTATCCCCTTGTTCTGTTAAACACTTTCTCCACATCTTAAGAATGTGTTTTACAGTATTAGGGTTTTCAACCCTGTATCACTACAAACTGGGCAACAAGCAATCCAGTAGAATGGGGGAAGCTAGATGTTATAACAAAGAGAAGGATTGGTGATCAAGTTAATCAATTTATGTGCTTCTTGTGACACTAGTGTGTGCCAAGGTCAAATATACACAATAGGCATGTACAGAGTATAGCAGGCTATTTCCATGATTGGTGTTTATCTGTAACCAAGGGAAACAACTAGCACCCTTTCCTTACAGTTATCTGGAACAGTGAAAGTAAATTCACCTTTCACAAACTTACCTTTTCAGCGCCACAAAAATGGTTTGGTGCATGTGATCTTTTAAGTGCTTTTCAATGATTATCTTCCAGTTGCAATCCTCTCTGTACAAAACACAGGTATATGAATCTAGATATGTATGTATTTTATTGAAAATCCAAGTCAATTAACTGTGCTTCTCTTTGCCTACTATGTAGAGCTAACTGATTTGAATAATTTTACCAGATCTGAGAGCAAATGCACTATCTATCTTTTTAATACCTTCTAGGAGACAAGTACTGGGTCTTTAAAGAAGTGACAGCAGAGCCAGGCTATCCACATAGCCTAGTGGAGCTGGGAAGTTGCCTTCCACGAGAAGGTATTGACACAGCTTTACGCTGGGAACTAGCAGGAAAAACCTACTTTTTCAAGGGAGACCGATACTGGAGGTACAATGAAGACAAGAGAGCAGCAGATCCTGGATATCCAAAACCCATCACTATATGGAAAGGAATCCCTCCATCTCCTCAAGGAGCTTTTGTGAGCAAAGAAGGCTGTAAGTAGAACAATTCATTTTTATGTGATCATAAAGCACATTTATAACTCACCAAAGATATAATCAAGTCTTCGTTAATTTACATGGACATACTTCTATAAAGATAACCCCACAATATAGCTTGTACATTAGCAGTGTTTCCAAAGGTATCTAGAATAACCAGCCATTTAGATAAACCCATCCACCATTGACTAGTGGCGGCTGGTGACCTTTAAAAGTGGTGAGGTATAATCGGTCGCTTGAATTCCAGTGAGTGAGACTGACATCTCCTCGGTGGGTTAGGGGGTTCGCTCACACTCGCTTGCAATCAGTCTTATTCTCTCTCTCATTCTCATTTATTTACTCTAATTTGCACTTGCTCTACTTTTACTTACTCTGAGTCACGTAGTCTCATCCATGTTCACTTTGACCCACTCAGTTTCACTCAATCTCACTTACTCTCACTCAGTTTCATTCATTTTGATTCACTCAATCTCACTCTGACTCACTCAGTCTCACTCATTCTTACTCACTAAATCTCACCATGACTCTTATTCTCACTTAGTCTCATTCAGTCTCACCTAGGGCCATATGTAGGTGGGCTAATACCGGTCGGTAACGGCCGAAAATCGGTAAATTTCCCGTTATTGACTGGTATTTAGCCCTTTGCGATGTAGGAGGCCGGATTTAAGGAGTCGGTAATTTACCGATTCGTTATTTTAAAGAATCGGTAAATTACCGATTCCTTTAATCCTATGTAGGGAGCACTCAAGTGAGTGCATTTTTGGTTTAAGGATTCGTTATTTACCACCAACTACAAGTTGGTGGTAAATACCAAATACCTTTTAAAAAGCAATTTTGTGCTTTTTTAAAAGTGCCATGTGGCAGACATACATGCCCTTAGGGCATGTATGTGCGCCACATGTGCACACATGCACGATTCAGGGGTGCAACAGGGTGTCCTGCCACCCTTGAATATGCTCCCCCTATTACCGATTCGGTATTTACAGAATCGGTAATAGTGAATGGCTTCCCATTCATTCCTATGGGCCTCCAGGGCCATAGGAATGAATGGGAAGGTATTCCTTATTACCGATTCGGTAAATACCGAATCGGTAATAACGAGTATTACCGAATCGGTAAAATTTACCGAATGTTTACCTACATTCTATTTACCGATTCTTAAATACCGAATCGGTAAAATTCGGTATTTAGGAATCGGTAAATAGAAATTACCTACATATGGCCCCTAGTCCCCCTCTGACTGACTCGTTCTGCTTGATTCACTCAGCCCCACTAATTATGATTACCTCTGTCTCACTCTGACTCACTTATTCAGACAGTCTCGGTCATTCTCACTCAGTCTCTTTCTGACTCACCCTTTCTCATTGATGCACTCAATCACATTCATTCTGATTCACCAAATATCACTCTGACTCATACTCAGTCTTACTCATTGCCACTCACTGTGACCCAGTCTCACTCTGACTCACTCACTCTCACTTACTCAATCTCACTCACTCAATTTCACTTCTGACTTGCCCAGTCTCACTCAGTCTTACTGTCTGACTTAATCAGTTTCACTCATTCTCACTCTGACTCACTGTCTCACTCATTCTGACTCACTAAGACTCACTCAGACTGTGACTCCCTCAGTCTCACACACAGTAACACAGTAACACTCAGTTACACTCACTGTCAATCTCCCTCACTTTCATTCATTCACACTCATTCTCACTTTTCCTATCACTCATTCTGACTTACATCTTCTTCACTGACAATCTCTCACTTTCACTCACTCACATACCCACAGACATGCAGACTTGCTTACACATACACCCGATCTCTCACAGACACACTCTTACGCATATACACACAGCATTTAAAATCTTTTTTACTTATCTTGCTGCCTGCACAGGCCCTGTTTGGGCTCCTCCTTTTTGCTTTGAGCACTGATCCCTTAATGAACATGAAACCTCGAAACTGCTCAGTCATAGATTTGAGGTTTCAGTGACTGACTGATTGGCATGTAGTCAAGGGCACCACAGGGCTTAATCCTGCATCAACTGTAGCTAACTCGTCACATATGGGGGAGGCACTGAGGCGTGCCAGGACCTTGAGGCCAGGGTTGGGGGTTCACCAGCCCTGGATAATCTCTCTGATGGCTGGTGCAGGCGCCTTTGTGCACTGGCACCAACCATCAGACAGTGTTACAGCAAGGTGCCGCAGGCAGTTGCTTGTCTGCATTTTGGTTACTATAACAAGAGTGAATAATAGGTTTTTATTCACTTTTAGTACAACAAAAGCAAAAAAGGCACCAGAAAACAAGGAGGGCATAGCCCTTAAAGGACATCTGGCACCTGCATTTGACAGTGAGTAATGTACAGCGCCTACCTGGTGATCTGTTGCCTCTCTAGAGAGCCTAAAATTGAGGTGGTCGTTTGGCTCCTCTTCAGGGAGAAAACAAAAATATATGCATCAAAGGAGTGGAACACTGAGGCAAAGGCATACATTGCATGCACTGGAACAATCAAGTGTCTCATTCTGTTCTGCATTAATCTAAAAACAATGGGCAGCTGAACATCAAAATAGCACCGGGTACAAAATCAGGTAGGACTTGTAAGCATCTATAGGAACAAATGCTTCTTACATAGAGTGCTGACATCAACAAGCCTATGCCAACTCAAAATGATAGACGTCTGTAGTTACTTGCTATAAACTGGCTGTGTAGAAGGTTGGGACTAGTGTGCTTCTTATTTCGCTTGATGCCCTGATCTCTATGGACCAAAATGTACCCATGGTCTTGCCGCCCTCTAAATCTCAAAAACATTTCTTTATACACCATCATGGAGTTCTATGATTACAAAGAGGAAAGCTCGCACTTGAGTCTCCTAGTTTTCCCACCCTTGCCTATTCTTCTTTGATCCTGAACTTATCCAATGTGTGTGTATATATATATATATATATATATATATATATATATATATATTAGGTAGTCATAGTTAGGACCATCTTTTCCCATAGACAATGTATTTTTTTGTTTTGCTAATAATTTTAGCGCTGTTGATGAATCTTCACAAAAGTTTCAAAACTAGTACGCAAGTTAGTTCAGCTGCTGTCTGGGAATTTTCAGGGTGATTCTTCAAGCGGGGGCAGAGAAAAAGGGGGGGGGGGTCCCAAAACGCTTTTTCCCCATGCAATGTCTATGGGGATTTTGCACTTTTTAGACTCAGCTACAGCCCAAACCGCTGAACGGAATTACACCAAATTTGGCAGAAAGCTAGATCTTGGTCCTGAAAGAGGGCTTTTTGGTTTTTGGTGTAAATCTGTTCAGTTGTTTTGGAGTTATTCAGGGAAAAAGAAATGTGTATATCTACGGATGCGCATCCTTTGTGGATCCACTTGCGGGGGATCTGCAGATCCGGGTAAAAAGCAAGGCCCTGATTGGCTGACCGCAACCTGACAGGAAAGTTACGGCCGCCATTTTCTTTGTCGCTTGGTCCAGGGATGGAGAGATAAAGTGTGAAAACACATAAGGGGTCATGATACAGGTAACTTGACCCCATAGGACACATGGAGGAGTCCTTATAGGCAAGAAATTGCTCAATTTATTTTACTGATTTGAGGCGCTCAGCGCGGCCCCCAGTGTAACTTTGCGATGGATCCGCGGATCGGAAACACAATGAAAAAAATATATACTCTCTCACACACCAAATCCCTGCCATGCACGGCCAAAGGCCGTGCGCAGCGTGGGGTTGGGTGCATGGAGTGGGGTTGGGTGCATGCGGGGAGTCTGGCTGCAGGCCAGACCCTGCGGCCAACCCCTTCCACGCACAGCTGAAGAAACTATCACTCATGCCGTTAGGTAATTTTAGGCCACAAATTAGAGCTACTTAACAGAAGTATAACTATAAGTATAACTGATGAATTTCTATGGTTTTGTGAGGGTAAAACGTAAACCTAACTATAACGTCCCTGTAACCTTTGGTTTTTTTCAGTGAATATATATATATATATATATATATATATATATATATACACATATATATATATACACATATATATATATACACATATATATACACACTTCAACTTGGTCTTAGCAGATAATCAAGAAAATTCAGCACTTCGTTTAAGGGGTAAGATGTTTTATTCAGAAAGTTTTGGCTGCACCAACGGTCTAGTGAGGACGCGTTTTCGGCTCACTGCCTTTGTTAACAATGTTCCGCCATTTTAGAGATATATTTATAGTCACATGTACCAGCACATAGCAATAGTCATGAAAGAAATATACAAACATATGGTTTCTCTACGAATGATTGTAGGTAGTCTTTTTTCCTTCTTATCTAAATCTAAATATATTTTCCCTGTAACCCTTGATTTTTTTAAAAAAAATCAAGGGTTACAGAGACGTTATACTTAGGTATATATTTTTTTTTTCACTGAAAAAACAAACGTTAAAGTAATGTTATAGTTTGGTGAATTTGTCAGTGTCATAACGTTTTGAACTGAAAAAAAACAACACAAATTCACCAGTTATAGTTAGCACGATTAACTATAACTTGTGCCCCCACCATACACTGCTTATGACCTCACATATAACATCACTTATGACATGCTCTATGACATCATTTATGACATCAGTGATGACATTTCAAATGACATCATTGTTGACATCATTGATGGCCTTATCCAATGAGTGTGTTAGTTTGTTTTATAGTTTGCATAGTGGCGGGTAACTTCCATATTACTTTTCTACCTAATTTTGTACAGCCTGTGTCCTAATTGGTATAAGTTTTTACAAAACGCATGTGCTCCTAATTCACCATAAGTGTGATGGGGTTATAAATCTTTGTATTGAAGAGTAACTCTGTGTGCAGGTGACAGTTGACTTGTGTTCATTATGTTCCAAACAAGTTTTTGGTACTGCAGTAAAAACTTCCAGAAGAGCAAAGATTCTACGTGCTACATACAAAGTATTAGAAGCAGCCTTGAGTTATTAGACAGAATCTTCTCAGCATGACAATTTCTACTTAACATAGAGGACTTTGTGCACCAGGTACTAACCTATGTACATGTGCTTGTTGTGCTTCAGAAGATGGGCTATCTTTAAAGGCTTCACCACAGTATGAAGGCTGCAGGTAGTATGAGCAGGACCTCTGACCTCCTGGCCAGGGTCCCGCTCTCCGTCCAAGCAGCTCCGACGTAGCCTCGCTGGCCGCTGCCCCAGACACCTCTCTCTCCTGGTAGGTGTTCGAGGCCCTCTTCCACCCGCAGGCTCCTGCCTGCGCCTCATCCTTGGTGGTCCAGTGTGAGAGCCTTGCTCTTCTGCTGCTCCACTGCTGTCTGTCTGCCTTGTTGTGCCCGTTTTTGGTTGTGGTGTCTTTTCCTGTCTTTACTGTTTTTTTTCACTGTAATTTCTGTGCCTGTTTGTCTGTGTGTCTGTTTTTTCTGCCCTTTGTTGTTTTTTGTGCCTGTGCCCTCGTTCTCCTCCCTGCCCGTTCTCGCTGCCCTTTTTTCCCGCCGCTGCTCCCCGCGGCCCCTCCCCCCTGCCATTCTCACGCCCGCCTCCCAGCTGTGCTTCCCTCCCCCTTGCCCTATTTAATGCCGGCCGCTGCTCGGGTGTATGAGCAGGACCTCTGACCTCCTGGCCAGGGTCCCGCTCTCCACCCAAGCAGCTCCGACGTAGCCTCGCCTGTCGCTGCCCCAGACACCTCTCTCTCCTGGTAGGTGTTCGAGGCCCTCCTCCACCTGCAGGCTCCTGCCTGCGCCTCATCCCTGATAGTCCAGTGGGAGAGCCTTGCTCTTCTGCTGCTCCACTGCTGTCTGTCTGCCTTGTTGTGCCCGTTTTTGTTTGTGGTGTCTTTTCCTGTCTTTACTGTTTTTTTCACTGTAATTTCTGTGCCTGATTCTCTGTGTTTCTGTTTTTTCTGCCCTTCGTTGTTTTTTGCGCCTGTGCCCTCGTTCTTCTCCCTGCCCGTTCTCGACACCCTTTTTTACTGCCGCTGCTCTGACGGATACACAATCCAGAGGAAGGACCACCCAACAGCCCAGGGGGAGGACTCGCCATCGCACACAAGAGCTCCCTCCGACTCTCCACCTCCACCACCAGCGACTCCTTCTCCACCACTGAACACCTGCACTTCCAGACCAGCCCTAGAACCATACTTCGCGGCACCCTCGCCTACAGACCCCCCGGACCTCGCGCTCCGTTCACCACTACCATCGCCGACCTCATCGCCCCCCACGCCATCACCTCCATGGATTACATACTCATCAGAGACCTGAACTTCCACCTTGACAACCCCAGCGACCCCAACTCTGCCACCCTCCTGGACAACCTCGCCAACATCGGACTGAAACAGCTCGTCACCACACCTACCCACAAGGCAGGACACACCCTGGACCCCATCTTCGCAGGAGGTAACAAAATGCACTTCAGCCACACCATGCAACCTTCATGGACGGACCACCACTGCGTACACTTCCGCGTCCACAAACCCACGCCGTCCAAACCTGCACCACGCCCTCCACTAAGGAACTGGAGCAAAGTCACTGAGGAACAGCTCAACTACACCCTCAACCAAGACGTCCCCACCACCTCGACCGACGCCAACCTCGCAGCCAAGGAACTCCACAAATGGATCTCCAACTGCGCAGACAAGCTCGCACCCCTACGTAACCCCAACAGACAGCGCCCCAGGAAGGTCACCTGGTTCACTGCCGATCTCCAAGAATCCCGAAGGACCTGCAGACGCCTCGAGAAGAACTGGAGAAACAGCAAAACGTCTGAAGATCGCACCACCTACAAGAACGCCATGACGGAAAACCACCAACGCATCAGATCCACCAAAAGGACCTTCATCCAAAACAAGATCCTCGCCAACTCCAGCAACTCGAAGGAACTTTTCAGCATCATCCAGGAATTCACCAAGCCTCCCAGCGAAACCACGGACATTACCCCTTCCCAGGACCTCTGCAACAAACTCGGATCCTACTTCCATCTGAAAATCAAGTGCCTCTACGACAATTTCAACGACAAGACGCCTGACCCCGAAACTACATCCTCCTCCAGCAACGCCAGCCAGCCCACCATCTCCTCCTGGATCCCAGTCACCACCGAAGACACCACCTCAACCATGAAAGGCATCCACTCAGGAGCCCCCACGGACCCCTGCCCGCTGCACATCTTCCACAGAGCCGCCACCACCATCGCTCCAGAACTACGACGCACAATCAACGCCACCTTCAAGACCGGCATCTATCCCGATGACTGGAAATGTGCAGAAGTCAGACCCCTGCTCAAGAAGCCCTCAGCAGATCCCATGGACCTCAAGAACTACCGACCCATCTCCCTCCTCCCGTTCGCAGCCAAAGTCAATGAGAAGACCGTCGATGCCCAGCTGACAAGATTTATCAAAGAAAACTCCATACTCGACCCCTCCCAATCCAGATTTCGCAGCAACCACAGCACCGAGACCGCTCTACTTGCCGCCACAGACGACATCCGCACCCTCCTCGAAAGGACACACCGCAGCCCTGATCCTACTCGACCTCTCTGCAGCTTTTGACACCGTCTCCCACCGCACACTCACCGCCAGACTCCGCGACGCCGGAATACAGGGAACCGCCCTCGACTGGATCCGCTCCTTCCTCACCGGCAGAACCCAAAGAATCAGACTGCCACCCTTCCTCTCCGAACCAACGGAAATCAACTGCGGAGTACCCCAAGGATCGTCGCTCAGTCCCACACTCTTCAACATCTACATGGCCCCCCTCGCCGCCATCGTCAGACACCCGGACTCAGCATAGTATCCTACGCCGACGACACCCAGCTCATCCTCTCCCTCACCAAGGACCCCATCACCACCAGACTCAACTTCCAGGAAGGAATGAAGGGCGTCGCATCCTGGATGAGCAACGACTGCCTGAAGCTCAACTCCAAGAAGACAGAGGTCCTCGTGCTCGGACCCTCTCCCTCTGCAAGGGACAACACCTGGTGGCCCACAACCCTTGGCAGCCCTCCCACCCCCACAGACCACGCCCGTAACCTAGGCATCGTACTCGACTCCTCCCTCTCCATGATCCGACAGATCAGCGCCGTCGCCTCCAGCTGCTTCAACACCCTCCGCATCCTCCGAAAGACCTTCAAATGGATCCCCCCAAATCAAGGAAGACCGCCCACCACGCACTCATTACCAGCAGACTGGACTACGGAAACGCCCTCTACGCCGGGATCAACAAGTCTCTGCTCCGCAAACTCCAGACCATACAGAACACCGCAGCCAGACTCGTCCTCGGCATCCCTCGACACGAGCGCATCACCCAACACCTGCGGAACCTCCACTGGCTCCCCATAAAAAAGAGAATCACCTTCAGGATACTCACCCATGCCTACAAATGCCTTCACAACACCGGACCCCAATACCTCAATGAGGGAACCTCCTTCCACGCACCCAAGCGGAACCTCCGATCCGCCGACCTCGCCCTCATCGAAATCCCGTGGATGCGCAGAGCCAGAACAGGGGGAAGAGCTTTCTCCTACATCGCGGCCAAGACCTTGAACGAGCTCTCGATCGACATCAGACGCGCCCCCTCCCTGAACATCTTCAGGAAGATGCTCAAGACCTGGCTCTTCAACTGAACGGAGCTGCTTACCCCCCCCCCCCTCCCCCCCAGCGCCTTGAGACCCTCACGGGTGAGTAGTGCGCTTACAATTCCCTGATTGATTGATCTTTAGCACCTTCAGACCTTGGTTATTTTAAGTGAATGGTCACTCTTTGGCCAAGTTTTGCTTAGCATGTACACTGTGCTTAGTAGATACTTTTTAATACTCTGTGCTGTATTTCTCATGAGAGTGTCACTGTCTGCAAACAGTGTGGTACAGAGTAAACTCTCTCCACAGAGTAAACACTGTTAACAGTACCCATTTTTCTACTCCTATCCACTTCATTTCTCAACGTAGGTTCAGTGACTGTCAGGGGTTTGATACAGGTAAAGAGTGGCCACAGTAGGGCATTAGTTATGTAACAGGGCTTGAGTATCTTACCCTTTCATCTGTGGTTCACAGTCAACACATGAAGTGTATGGTATAGGGTCAATGTTGCACATAACACAAGCTTGCTTTACCTATGGGGGCTGTATGTTTGATAGCAGAAAAAACGCTTCATATTATTCTGAGCTATTTTGCACTCACTTGCATAGCTCTAATGGTATACCTGTTTAAAGAGCAATGTGTACAGAAGATGGTTGGATGATGTCATCAGGATGTCATTTGAGACGTCATGAGTAATGTCATAAATAATGTCATAGAACATGTCATGAGTGATGTCATATGTGAGGTAACCTAACTATAATGCTAATTTAATCTTTTTTTTTTTCAGTGACTTTCTAAAGTTTTTTTTTTAAACATCTTTTTATCACACCTAACTATAATGTTACTTTAGCCTTTTGTTTTTTTCAGTGGCTTTCTAGTTTTTTTTTTAATGTAAAGGCCTCCCCAAAGGCACGCAATCCCACACTGCACACAGCCTTTGGCTGTGTGCAGTGGGGGTCGGCCACCGGGCCCGGCTGAGGGGCCCCCTTCTCCCACGGCCTTTTTATTTTTAAAGCCTCAGTATGACCTGTGGACCCCATCTCCCAGGGCCACCACTTTAAATAAAGGGGAGAGCATTGCACATGGCCCCCGTTCCCCAGGCCAGTTTCGCCCTGGGGGCCCCATCCCCAAGGGGCCCAGTGTTATTTTCAAGGGGAGGGCGGCAGGTGGCCCACCTCCAAAGGCCGTATTTGGCCCTGGGGACCACATCCCTCGGGCCCGGTTTCCTTTTTTAAGGGGATGGGGCAATTTCGTCCCCAGGGACCCCACCCCCCAGTGCCATTTTCAACAGGAGGGGGGCATGCGTCCCCCTCTCCGGTCTGGGGGACTCCCTCCCCAGGGGCCTGTCATTTTCAGGTGGGCACACAGCCCCCCTCCCGGGGCCAATTTTGGCCCTGGAGACCCCATCCCCTGGGGCACTAACCTGTTAAAGGTGGGTGCCCTGGTGCCTACCCAGAGCACCCACCATACTCTCGTTGCGGACTAAGGTGGGAGCCCCAGGATCCCACAGCCACAGCTGGCTCCCCACGTACAGCGGGAGCCTACATTGCTCCCGCCCGCAAGGACCAGCTCCTAGTGCTGCTCTCTCAGAGTGGAAGCAATATTTTGATCTGTTTCCGTGTCCACTTCAGTGCAGGCAGGGAAACAGATCAAAAGTCTGCTACCAGCGGGTGGGCGCATTTTCAAAGCTCCTGCCTGCTGGGAGTGGACTTGGTGTTTGCTCCCACTTGGCGGAAGATTAAAAAATGTTTCCCCCCCCAGCAAGAGCAAACAGGTTTCCCTACCTTTGGCCCTGCAGGCAGGGAAACCGATATGTCCCCAGGGTGGGCTCCCCGGGATATAGCTAGTGAACCAGCCCCGGGGATGGGGTCCGTGGGGCTATTAATGGCCAATCAATCCGAACGAGGGACTAGTTGTGGCATGCCCCGAGTGGGCAATGGGACATGCCACTTAAAATAAAAATGACAGGACTAGTTGTGGCATGCCTCGGTTGGGCACTGGTGCATGCCACTTTTAAAAAAATGCCGGGACTAGTTGTGGCGTGCCCTGGGTGAGCACCGGGGCACGCCATTTTAGAATTTAAAAAATGACAATGCTGTCAGGGCCACGGGGTCCCTGGGACTCCCCCCGCAGCACGGAAAAATAGTAATGTTCTGGGGTGACCCGGACAGGCAGCAGGGCACCCCTTAAATAAAATAAAAAAACACCTGCTCCTGCATGGTCCCATAATATATATATATTGTGCCTACTACTCCCTTTGTAAATTATGGCAACTAACCTTTGGTTACATGGATCCATTTGTGTTAACTTGGTTTTTAACTAAATGGAAATTTTGTGAATAATATGTGACTGTAGTCTCAATACAGATACATCAGAACATGTTTAGGAATTTAATTATCTTAATAATCTCCACTGCACTTGCCTGTAGGCTTATGCTTGGGTGATCATGAGCATCTCTTTTTGTAAAGGGTGTGTGCAAAATGGATGATAGATTTGGGCCATGCAAACATCATCGTAAATCCAACCCCCATATTTTCTTCTCCATGATCTGTCTAGCTGTGGTACACATATATTTCACACCAGTAAAGCTACTGGGGCCATCTGGGGCCATCTCTTTTTGCAATGTCACAGAGATGCCAACACATGCAATAAATTCTTAAGAGTGATCTATAAATATAATATAGTAAAAGTGCCCTTAGCATTATAACATTCACGATACCCCACTGCCCATATTTATCCGTCAAGTGCCTTTTAAAGCTAATTTCTTTTTTCCGGGCTGAAATGACCACCCCTCTTGTTCTAGTTCCTTCCATAGTATAGGCTATGAGAGTATACCCTAACTGCTCCAGTAGCTTCTTCCTAGCGCCGTCCACATGGGTTTCCTGCAGGCAAAGAATATAAGCAAGCATGATTATTATTTCTCCTGCTACCTTACACCTATTAACATCATCGTTTAAATCTGTTCCTCTTTCTTTACATAGAATCTCTTGAATCTCCTCATGCACAATTCTTTTTACCATTTTCGACCGCCCCTCGTGCCCTGTCCCCCCTTGACCCAACCTATCCCCCTTCTCCTCCCCACCCTCGTCCCTCCCCCGCAACCGCCCAACCCCACCACCCCTCTGCCCCACACCCTCCCACCAAAACCTAGAGGCAAGCAGACCAGAAGGTCTGAGTGATGAAATCTGTGCTCCCACCTCCTTCCCTACTCAGAACCCCAAGCTTCCATGACGGCCGTGAAGAAATGTCCACCCTCAAGAAGAAAAACCTTATCTATCTTCATCCATCAAAGTGACTCTCTCTACGTACACCTGGCTTTAAATTGACTCGCAAAAAAGAAAAATACATCTTTCACCCAATTTCCTAAAGGAAAATAACAGCCTAATAACACTAACATGAAGATCAGGGACTTGTTAGGCTACTCAGTTTCTCTTTAGGCAATTCATCCATGTACTCTTTGGCCTTTAAGACTCTTGTTTTATTATTAAACATTATTTTTAGGCGAGCTGGATTCATTAGGTAGGTTTCAGCACAGAGTGCCTGACTTGGTTGAATCAGCTATCTTAACCTCCACCGTCTTTCAACTGTTACATGACAGAAGTAGGGCCTTGAAAAAAAGGATTGTCCTTCATAAACCCGTTTAGTGTCCAGGCGGGCTTGTGCAAACACTGCTTCGCGGAGCAAATAGTTCCCAAAATAAACAATTATGGCTCTTGGCTTCTTAAATTCTCCTGCCTGAGACTGTCCTGATTTTTTCAATGTATATGGATAACAATGTTCTCCTTTAATTTCCATTTCTCAGTTCCATTGGTGCAGCTCGGGAATGGCCCCCTTTATCAGATTCATCATATGGGCCCGAATATCATTCCCTTCAACCCCTTCTTCAATGCCAAGAATTTGCAAATTGTTGCATCACTGCCTATTTTGATAGTCCTCTAGCTTCCATTGTATGTCAATAATTTGTGAGCCTTGTGCCTCTGTCTGAGTTTGAGCCCTGGCCACGTCAATTTCCAAAGCAGCCGTATTTTCTTCAGTTGCCGTTAATCTTTCATCAGTGCATGCTTTAGCCACTTTGCTGATTGCCCCTTGCAGCTTTTTTGTGGCTAACCTAGTTTTTTGCCATCCGCCCGTGTCTCTTCTTGATGATGTTTAATAGATTTGTAAATTAGTTTTAGAGGTGGTTCCTCAGCTCCCTTTCCTATATGCGCCTCCTTCGCTTCAGTATTGGGGTGCCCCTGTCTTTGCCTTTCTGTATAGATCTTCTGTGTAGCGGAATAATCCCATTTTAGGGTAGCACTTGATCCATGTTTTTTAGTCCATCCACAGAATATCCTTGTTGTGTACCTTCTTTACTCCGTCTGGGATGCTTCTTCCATCTAATTACAGTTCCTGGTCATCGTACTGACTTGCTGGGCTAGAACTAGAGGTTGACCGGATACTCACATCGTCTGATCCTGCTGAGCAAATATCTGAACCATCAGTTAGGGAAAAAAATGTATCCCCTAAATCCTGGTAGTCTTCCAAACCCCTATGGCCTCTTTGCCCCTTCTACCAATGCACTTGTTTCGGGGCTCCTCCAATCCAAAGGCTGAGATACAAGTAGCATGCGTCTAGCCTAAGCACTGCCTGCTGCTAGCCCCCCATTTTCTGTTAAGATGCCCCCCAGGGGAGACAGCAGGTCAGCCTGCTTAGGTGTGCCTCTACCATCCTCCCCCTGAGTCTTTTCCCCAAACGGGTTATCCATCAGACTTGCGGGCTCCCTGTCACCATCCCCTGAAAAAAACACCTGACTTATACTTACCTGTTCACTGACCTGAGAATCAGTCTGTGGGTTATCAGCCACCATGTCCATCTCCTTTCGACCAGGCTCTTCTGTGGTTTCCCATTGAAGAGTTCCAGCTGCTGTCGACATAGCCGGGGAAGAATTTGGAAATTGCCTGCTGCTGTTGAACTTGCAGACCCGCTTTCTGCGCCGGCTCCTCTCGGTCACAACTGCTTGTATCCATCGTCAATGCCGCTTCTGAGCCCTTTCTATTTTTCAGGGCTGGTTTATTTCCGCCGAAATCACTGCACCTCCTCTCCCCGACTTTGTGTGTGGGGGGCAAGAAGAAATCACGGTTGCAGGTGCTGCTGGTGCTATCTTTGCAACCCGATCTCGCATCGCCCGAGCTGCTTTTGGTGGAACTCAGAGCCGCAAGGCACCCGGGTCTCGCAGCACATCTGTACAGCAGGGAAACAGTTCTCCAGAGCATTAGTTCAGCGCAGGTGAATGGCAATGTTGCTACCGCCAACAACACCGCCCATGTTCCGCTGCGAAGCCAAGCTGCCGTCCTCAGCCAGGACTTCTAGTAAGTCTCTCAAACATCACCTATCTTCCATCCGCCAAGTAAAATTAATCTGGGCAGACTTTGTAGCATGGAGCTCCAAGCAGGGGAGGAGCGGCCGCCGCAACCGCTCACACAGACGCCATCTTGCCTCTCCTGACAATATTGGATTTCAAATTGTATTTAGACTAATGGCATCAGCAGTATGTGTTAGGTAGTGAGGTCAACCCTTAAATATAATGCAGTTATTTCGACCATAGTAGGGAAGGCCGAAAATAGATTTCTACATAGCCTTTTTCATCTTAGGCTCTGGAACCCCTTTGGCTGCCCTCAGCATGGACCTATGCATGAAGTTGAACAATAACTTACTAGAACTCAAACCAATCTTGTATTGGGCATGAATTTGTACAAAAACAAGACTTGTGTGAGATCTGGAAGAATAATAGCTCGAGCAAGTTGCCCTAGTTGAGCGACATTGAAAGCACTCCATCGGCCATAGGCTGTGCAGAATTTACAACTGACCCTGAGGAAATGACCCCCGCCAGTGTGCATTATATTAAAGATAAATATTGGTACTGTATGAAAGCAAAGCAGAGAGGAGAACTTCTGACAGGATTTCTGGATTTTAAATCTTCCCCTCATTTTGAACAGTACATGGACCAGATATTACCAGAACTGAAGAGGTTCCTGTACATAAGCTTTAGGTTGGGCAAACTGCCAGTTAAGACCTTTACCAAAATTGGTCTAAGTACCTCCTGTAATTGTAAATAAGGTGACAAAACTATTTTGTACTTTATGCTTCTCTATACTATGTCCCTGAAAACAAGGATGCTATACCTACGACCTCTTTCTATTAGATTTAATATAAGACACTGTAAAGCCAATCTGTCCTTATGTCTCCGAGCTGTCTCTGATACGTTTTTCAACCCGGTTGCTTCTTATATCTATGCTGACTGGAGAGCTACTAGATCTGACTTCCTTGATGTATACCCACCTATATGAGGTGTAATTTGTAATTCTGGCAAGGGAAGTCAATCGCTGCTATCGCCAGGGAACCTCCTAGGCCTCGGAAAGAAACCTGGAAATATGATCTCACTAGTCTTATTACGGAGGGATATTATATTTTTAGTGTACAACAATCAGCCTCTATTTCAGCTTATCTGTACATTTCCTCTTCTGATCATAGCAGACAAGATATAAGATATCAGACATAGCATCTAAGTATCTTCCAAGGTTTGTTATCTATAGTTTTAATCAAAAGTGCACCCACTCCTATGAAGGTAACATCTATAATGCACTTTCTGTGCCTGACTGAAGCCTACCATATTACTTTATTTGCACATCAACTCTTTATTGCATGTGTTCTTTTCATTAGCCTGATGCCTATGTGCACATTTGTACATGAGGAGAAATATTGAACCACTCCAACTTCTTGCTCTTAATGGTTGCCACTTGAAATGCTTATTTGCACATGGCACCAATGATTTTTTTTTAATAATGTTTTTTAATCTAGTTGTAATATGGCTTAACGTGTTTGACTACTGTCATTTTGTTAGTTGTTTTGAACTGCTTATTAGCAGAAGATGGCGATGAAGTTTGCTCACATTGATAATATGTTTTTATGTTAATTCTGTGTTGGCCAAGTACTTTCGTAAATAGTTTTGTTTAGCTGACACAAAAATGATCTCTTATTAAATTTAGTGTCAGATACCATTATGGTTAGTGCCCTTGGTTAGTGCCATCAGCTTTAAATATTAGAGCAAACCTTCAGCATGACAAAATTGAATTAACTCAGGCTGTTGGTTGCCTGAGCACATATAAAGATCTCACATGATACAATGTTCATGTTCTATTACAATTTAAAATGCTGAAACAACAATGTGAGCATGAATGCAGTTAATAATTGCCGTCTAATTGTAATTACATTCTCTTGTTCCAGATTGCAATACTGTTAATTACTTGCAGGTTTTTATAAAGGTATAGTGTTCATCCATGTACTACTATGCTTAAAAACGGTTTCACATTCTTCTTATAAACTGAATAAGCTAATATGACAAATGGTCACAAACCAAAGCCACATCCTTTCTCTCAATTTGTGAATCTTCTATCATGCACACTCTGCAAAACTTAACATTCATATTTTCCCCTGGAAAATGTGGGATTTACACTGATCTGTGCCATGAAATATCTTCTCTGTTGCATATTTTAGAGAATTGAATCTCCTTAGGCCACTCTAGTCTTACTTCAGGACTTGTTTTCCATGAGAAAGACAATTGATAAGAGATCACCCATACAAGTGATCCCTGTTTTAGCACACACCATATGGTAAATCCGACCCTCTGAGCCCAGTTTGCACAGTGGACCTTAAAACATTTCTCATCAGATTTGAGACAAGGCCACAGAGTCAGAGGGAACGGAGAACAGAAAAGTAAATAGGAATCATGTGTTAACGGATTCAGTGGGGAATTTAGTGCCAATTAAAAGGCCACATCCTCTCATCATAGCCTCTTTTCAGTCATTCAGATTAGGTTCTTTCAGGTTCTATGTAAGAGTGAGTAGCATCAATGGGTGCCAAAACACTAGGGCATATAACAGTATTTACCCTATTTCAAGGTAGCATTCTACTGTGAATATCGCTTGTTCAGTGCTGGGGGGAAGGGACGGAGAACTAGTTGCTTGAAAGGCTGCCACTACTCTGTGGTGAATGAGTCTTCATCCAACTGTCCCCAAAAAACACCTAAGCTCAAAATGAAGAATAAGATGTCTCCCATACAGATTTACAGTCACTATCATAATCACACACATAAGAATAGGATCATGGACAGTCTTCCATAATTTTTTAGCATAGCTTAATATTCCTTATCAGTACTCACTTCTCCCTCACTGGACCCATTCAGCGTTTCATTCATATTTTGCCCCCTCAAAAAAACAGTTGTACCTACTACTCAGAGCAACGAACCCCAAAACAACACACCTTTTGTGTGATCTCTTATACTGATTTCCTTTTTTCCGAGACCTGGGCAGTGAGTTATTTGGGGCTCCTTGTTCTACCTTGTCGTTCAAGCTGTTCCTGTATGTTCCCTTATGGATGTTCAGGATGTGCAATAACAAACCTTTTCAGCATTCGCCCGAAACACTTATATATCCATCCACCGTAGTTATGTCTGTTAGACCTCCAGCTGAGGACTTGTCGTTTTCTCCATCTCTTCCTCTCGTGATCACCAATGTAAACTCACTATTGGACCAAGAGGGAACCCATTCTAAAGCCGAACACGGCCAGGTATGTAGTTGAGCTTCGCCCAACGCCAATGACCTTTATTTCTGTACACCTGCATATTTGTTATTGTCATCTTTCATGGCATTTCTTAGTGTAGAAGTGCTTGCTTGGATGATGACAAAGTTCCACAGGAACCTCATCATCAAGTAAAGGCCATCAGCAAGCTGCATTGCTTCCTGACTGCAGGCCAGAAGACCCCCTCACTCTTCTAGTGATCCACACAGTAACACCAAAGAATCATATAGGACCCTTGTCGCACAACAGTGTATAATGGGTTGGCAGTTAGTAGCTTCTCTATACTAAACACATAAGGAAAATTGAATTTTTGCAAGGTTGTTACTCAAAACAGGTTCCTGCAGGACATCCTTGTACAGAAGGTCCTGATGCAAAACATTGTCTGCAGATTTGGAAGAATCCCTTCATGAATCAAGTGTTCGACATTAAGTACAAAATACTGAAATATGAACCTTTATTTATGAGCGGGTATCCTTCAATGCAATTGCAGGCAGTGGTAGCAATCCTCAGAGAATGAAAATATCAACTGTTCTCTCACCCTCATGATAAGGACAACAAAATCTGGAGGAATCATGCTAAACGACATTAACAAGTAATAGGTCTTGACATTTGATGGAAAAACACAAATCGAGTTACCCAAATGCAATATTTTTTAGAATATGAGGTGGATCACCTCTTTTTAGATGCTTTGGGAAAATATAAATTTGTGCTGGAATGCAAGGAAGACACTAATAAGAAATTCCTGATGGCTCAACGTGTTTTCAATACCCTGGTGGAGGCCATTTTCTCTGGAATCTCCATGAACCACACGGCTGAGTGCACTTCCTCTCTCTAGTAAATCTTTTGTATTAAACATCTTGTATGATGACAACATTATGTTCTCTCTATATATGGATTGTGTTATGCAGCAGTGCAAGATAGAGGTTGTCAGAGGAAGATCACTTAGGTCATCAGTGGCATAATTTAGTCAAAAGGTATTGGTGTAGAGAAAGTTGTATCATCCTCCATTTATCATTCTAACTAGACGGGATGGATTACTTAAACAATCTTGATTGAAAACTCAAGCCTGTAACATGTTAATCAAGAGCTGTAGGCAACTTAGGAAAGAACCAGCTCCTAAATTTAACTAAAAGCTTAAATGTAGTCTGATCTCTGAAACGACTGGGGATACATGCCATTCACAATGGCTCCAAAAAGAAACAATTGGTTACCAATTGCATGTGCAACTGATATATAATAATAACTGGCACTCTACAAACTGAAATGTCTACAGGTACTGGTAACAGATGCTGTCATCTCAAAGGGGCTGATTTTATTGATCTTAGAAGATTGGGTAGCTGAGTGGGCATGCTGTGATTTAAGTTTGTGACACTCAAGTTATATACAAATCTGTGCTATGGATGCCTTACTCCGCAGACCTGTCTTCCCTGATAGAGAACTTTTTGTCTTCCCTGATTTTGAAGGCTTTCAGAGCAAGGCAGTGCTTTCAGCCCAGGTCATCTTTAGGCCCTCTTCTTCTCACAAAACGTGTTTTGCTAAAGAAATCAATCATGCCTTGCCTCTTTTTCAGAAGTGAACAAATAGTTATGCACTAAAAGCAGCTTCTATTTATTCAAAGTTTCCTGTTGAATATTCCTGTCGGTTAGCATGTGCGACCAAAATCTACTGCAAAACAAACAACTTTATTCCTCAATGCTACCAGCTTCACATCGGTACTCAGACTCACAGCATCCCAGACCTTAGGTGGCATTGGTTATTTATGGCCATATATCTTTTAACACAACTTCTACAGTAGCAACATGGATACACCACAAGATTATTTGGATGTGTCCACTAGAAGCATAGCTCAATCTGTTCAGAAAATTGTTTACATGAAAGTTGTATGTCTGATATTGATTTTTACCTTTGCTTTCTTGTATGAGAATCTGGTTTTATTGTTTTGAACTATGAGAGATGGAAGAAGAAGAATCTAAAGTTACCTTTATAGTCACTCTTATTTCGATGTTCTTTCCTATTATCTATAGCCATGAAAGTCATGGGGGGGAGCAGCTTGCCCTCTGGAGGGGTTGTGGCCAAATGGTACAAAGCTATGCCTGTGGTATACTGACTGTTCAATGCTTTGTTTTTAACAGGTGGAAAATAAGTTTGTATTTGCACCACAAGGTAGTACATGTCCCTATTCAATTATAATTGACTGGGTGTAACAATAGTAGTAGAGGCTGCACATTACAATTGTCCTCATCTATTTGTTTGTGAGATACATTATAATGCCCCTAACACAATGTTTCTTTTGTCCCCAGCTTACACTTACTTCTACAAGGGAAAGGAATATTGGAAGTTTGATAACCAAAAGCTAAGTGTGGAGCCAGGTTATCCACGGTCAATCCTCAAAGATAGGATGGGTTGCAACCAAAAGGATGTTGATAAAAGTAAAGACCGACATATACCCCATGATGACGTTGATATAATGGTCACGATAAACGATGTGCCTAGCACTGTAAATGCCATCGCAGTGGTGATTCCTTGTATCTTGTCCCTGTGCATCCTCGTCTTGGTATACACAATCTTCCAATTTAAAAACAAAGGCGTCCAGCAAAATGTCACTTACTATAAACGACCAGTACAAGAATGGGTATGACAAGATCAGACACGCATCTTGGTTTTTAGTTCCTGCCAGTGCTGCAAGGGGGCTTGAATTGTAAGTCGAATCCTGGAAATCAAATCTTTTAAAGGGACTTAAATGACTTGAGGAATTTCTTGATGCTTTTGGTACTGACAGGTGCATTGGAATACAGAGATGGCCTTACACAGTGGATCCACTTCTATTATTACCGCCACCTACCTGTACCCCTTTCAGTGTGCCATTCTCCATAAACCCACCCTGTGGGTTTACAACTTTCAAGTTTTATGTTTCTCTACACAAATAGCACATTCTCTGGGACCTGGCTGCTTGAAACCAGCATTCTTCAGTGTGGGCACCAAAGGAGGGGCCTAGTTTTTTACAGTACTTGTCAATGGCTTTTCAAAAATAGCCACTCAGTGTACGAAATGATACACGTTGTGATGTGCTAGACAGCTCATAAAACAGGTCTTACGGAAACAACAAATTTACACTTTTGTTCTCCAAATGGATCATCACCATTGTAAAAACTTAAGAAACAAGAAATTTGCTGGTGACATTTCCCAACAGCCCGCAAGTCAGAAATGTTATGATATACAATAGGAATTGATAATAAATTGTTGCTAGATGTTGGAATTTTTGACTGGTCCCCATGAAGAAATAATTTAGAAGTGGACAAAAGTTTTTCTGAATCGTTTGCTGTCGCTCATGCAGAGAGCTATGCAAAGAAGAATTGATATATCAACTAGCTGAATCCATGTTTCTCAACTACCACTCCCATATTGCAATTGCATTCTGTATGGCAAAATATTTGGGGAGAATACTAATTAAGTGTATGCAGCCCAATTGATTTCTTTTTACATTCTATGTGGTATTAACATTACACCATTATAATATAGTAGTTTTTGCCATTTTCTGTCTCTCTGAACAAAGCCAAGTAAGGTCTATGGAGATTTAAAGGATCAAAGTGGGTTACAAATCTAACAAAATGGTGAACTAACTTTTTCTTTTCCAACAGCGGCTTTTGAGACGGGTAAAATGGTATTTTAGTAATTTTATGCCAATGAATATTGAACATTCAAAAGATAAGGGCCATTTGACTTGTGAGATTCTTTTGTGTGATGCAGGCTTGACTTAGGAACGTGCAGTCTGCATTTCACATCCAAACCAAATGGTTTTTGCTTACAATGTTTAGGCAGAGATCACAACTGGGCAGGTGGGTGAATTCTCATGACATCCATCTTTTAGCCATGTGGCTCTGCATTCACTAAGCATGTCCAAGGTTAAGCTTTGGGTCAAAACCCTAAATATGAATTGTGCACTGTTGATAAGATGCTCAACAAGGTAAACAAGTGGAAAGAACAATGGGCATAATAAACAGGACCTCAAACATGTATCTAATTTTATGAAGAAAACGTTTTAGTGAATAAGGTAAATAAAGTTCTTTCTTATTTTATGACTGGAGAAATGACATAGAAACATTTGTAAAGGTCTTTATTAAGGTAAGACAACTGCATTCACTAAAATGCAGTATAAAGATCTGCTGCCACAGTATTTTTGAGGTAAAATGCCAAATACACCTTTTTTAATAGGTTGGTATTTTCTTCTATATAACTTCTTGATATGTTGTCTGTACCATGGATAAACGTGTTCTAAGTACATCGATCTATAAATGTATTGAACTCTTAAATGGGTCAAAAATAAATCATCTATTAATAGGAATGTTAGGAGTCAGAGGAACAAAGCCTCCTTATTTTGCAAGGACTGCATTTTTCTTTGCAGTGCTGTGTGGTTTCTTAATATAAATGAAAAGGTAAAATGTCTTCAAAGTAGATAGATTCTATATTTTATTCTCAATATTAAATCATACTGGAAAGCATGTACCCTTATACAAATACTGGAGTAGTGGAGAGAGAGCCATGTTTTAAAAGTCACTGCAATTACCTGAATTTCAACATTTCAGTGTTTGCCACATTCTGGATTTAATGATTCTTCATAGAATATTTTTTAATCATTTTTTTTATAATGATAAAACTGATGTAGAAATTCATCAAGTCATATGACTGTTCAATGGTTCTGACTATTATTTTGGGAAAAAGTCATTTTTTGTGGCCATTTGTATATGGTTTTGTTGAATTTAATAGATCCCTTGAATTATTTATGCATTAATTCGGCATTAAGCATTTCACTTGCACCAAAGTGCACACATACTAAGCTAATGGCCTCAAGCAGAAAGAAACCTGCTTAGGCTGCAGTGTGTGGACATTCTCAGCATCAGAACTGGGCTTTTGACATTAAACATATCCTGGTGACCTACAATTGTTTTGACTTATATGTTTAGATAGAAAACTGAATTGCAAGGAGGCAAGGTGTACAGCATCTTCTGTAAGTTATTTAAAACCTTACATCATGCTGAAATGTATACTGCCTCGTATTTAGCAAAGCATTTTCTAATTATAAATATATACAGAACTGCCTGTTCTGTAGACATTTTCCTTGGTCTTGATTGTTATGTTCATTTGCAGAAAATATATATATATATTGTATGTTTCCACAAATCATTACGTTGTGGGTTTTCTTAATAAGGCAAAATAATTGTATTTCATGTTAGGGAATGCATTTGAAATCCGAATGAAGCATTCAGATGTGGCTACCCTAGTAGACAGAAGATTTTAATGGCTGAATATAATGCGTCATTTGTGAGAAAGAGTATCTTTCTAGTCAGTACCCTGGCATTGAAATTTTTTGTCTTCTGCACAAAAATGCATATTGTTTTTAGACGGCCAGTGATGCCTGAACTTTATTATGGGTATTGTTGTACGTAAAATGTCTTTATAGACAATAAGCTTGCATACAGCTTTCTCTAGCAATTGAAAGTTTTAAAAGTGACATTTTCTGACATTTGAAAGTTTGTTATCTTCTGATGCTACTTTGTGGGTGACTTGGTGTGTAACCTGCAAATAGTTTTACACTGAATACACGTTGGATGAGATTTACAACATTTACATTTTTCCTTTGATGAATTATTCTCACCCTGTAGAACAGGTGAACTGAAGCATCAATTTCAATAATCTGATTTTCTGCAAAAACTGTACCAGTTTAAATTCAAAACAGAAGTGTGTGTTGGTTGGTAAAATGTCCAGCTAAACAAAGTTAAGCACAAGAATGGAGAAACTTGCATTTTGCTTTTATGAATTTTTTTGAATAAACAGGTACAATAATAGGTTGTTAATAAGCCGAAAACAATGTTTATCATGTAGAACATGATATACCTTTTCTTGAAATGTTAACTGATCACAAAGCATTTAAATCTATTTGTGTATGCCTTTCTTTATATTTATTTTTATTTATGTATTTATTTTTTACTTTGAAGTTAAATTGAGATCTGAGAGGCGATCTCAGGCTTTTTTTGCACACAATGAACCATGTATTGCATGCATAGATTGATAAAATGATGTTCATGTCTGCAGGATTTGATTCTTTCATTATAATGACTCATTGGAAGTTCCACACATAATCACAAGTCTTACCAATGCACAGTGTTAATGTACAGAGCTTCTTACTGAGTCCCCAAAATTAAACAGCCCCTTCCATGTTGCCTAGTTCACCTGAAGGCTTTGACTACACAGATGAAAACTACTGCAGTTCATGTCTAAGAACAACATGAATGGATTCACGTGACTGGACGTTTCTGTTATACAACATGTACTATAATGTGGACTACTTTTTAACTTTTTTAGTTGATCTTTTTATATTTAAACACATATCTGCCTTTCTGGAAAAAGTACCTCAGTTTGTGTTATACCAATTATCCTTTGACTTCACGTGTACTTTATTTTATAAAAACGCATTATCACCATTTGAGACACTATAGTGTATTCTGAAGGGAGAGATATGGTTTTTATACTGTCTGCACCTTGTACTCAGTATTCCTATCTCACTGTGTTGTATTCCAAAATAAGTTTGTCAATAAAATGAAAAAACAGCCATAACACTTTACTTGGTTTCAAGAACTCAATTGTGAGTGTGTCACTTTTCTCTGGAATGTTTAGATGATGGGACAATTATTAATTGAATCAGCTGTTGCATTCGCTCAGAAATGGGGAGGGATTTTTGGGAATGCTGTGTAGTAGGTCGGTATCTGTTGGTACATGCAACTAATTTACATGCTGAAGTTTGGAAATCACTGCTGGTATTCATGTATGACTGAGACAGAGGATCTTTAATCTGATCCTGTATTTGAACGGGAGACACTGGATGCTGCTTAGAAAAGGGAAGGTGTTGTTTCTTTTTTCATGCCATTGACCAACTCAGAAGCCATATTGTGGATCTTATAGAAGCCTGTAAGGCCAAGGGCAGATGGTGCAATAAACGCACCAGTGGCATGGAAGTTAAATGTCATATGTGGGCTGGAGTGTGTATTTACACAATCACATATATGACAAACATTTATGACTTTAGGGAGCACCGTGGTGCACTGTCTGGGCTGCAGTTTAAAAGCACTGCACATGAAAAGGAAAAGTGCCTGTGCTTATTTTTATATACTAGCTAAATCACCTGAAAAGTGTCCCTTGTAAGCCCACGGTGGGGGACTTAATATAACGATATTGTATAATGCAATTTGGGAATAGTATGCCCTCACAGTGAGCAATTACCCAAAAGCTGTTTTCACTGTACATGTAAAGTTGCATTTTTCATCAACACGCCTAGCTTAGAACAAAATCACTGTTTCATACCTACACATAGGAAGTAGCTAGCACAATGATTAACATTTCATTTTTATTTAGGGTAAAAAATCTTAATCGATGGTTAAAGTTGATTTTTGATCATTTTAATGAAAAAGTAACTTTAAGGAAGTGTACTTTATGCTGCCTTTGAATAAAATGGGTTACAACTGGTTTACATCACATCTATTCTCCAGAAACCCAATATATATCCTTGGCTGGCTTGCTAACAACCCTTTTGCCGGAAGACAGTGACTTCATCTGCAACATAAAATCGGGGCTTTTTCCAGCATGGGACCACTGAGTATGGATTAACAATCTGTGAAAGTGATAGGACGAGCTGACATAAAAAGGGCAGATGTGGAGCTTGCCCTTTGACTTGGAAAAACCAAATTGAATTTTCAGGAACTGCAATCAATTTAATAAAACCTTATTCAGTTAAATAACCATAAATGATAAAAATCAGGGAAAAGAAAGCAATCAATTCTTATTTAGAATAAAAGACAAATTCATATAATAATATTAATAGATTTAAAACATAATAAATACTATAATTTAAAAAAGTCAATTCAAGTAATAGTTAGTTGTTTCCTTGCCCTTAGGGATTGTTTTAAAGATGATATCATAACAGAATATCTAAACACATCGTGTAACTGCTGTAAAAATAACAAGGTAGGTTTGGAATTTCCAAAACCAAATTTCTTCAACAGTGGGTGCAAACAGCGTAATCTAGCCTCATTATAAAATTGACAAAATATTACATAATGTCTTTGCTTAGACAATCAATCACATGGACAGGATGTGGGAGCTCTTGACCATTCACCCATTATCGGGACAGCAACCTGAAAATGTATTACATTTAAACGAAGGTGATTCAGCATATGCTGGTCTTCAGAATTTCTGACCGTGGACCAATAAAACTGAATACCCTCAGATAATAAAAGCAAATATTGGGGGTATTAGTGGTTTGGTTTGCTTCCATTTGAGATTGCTTCTCCATAAATACATTCAAGCATAGGGAACTAATTTCCTTCTTAGAAACTGTACCAATAGATTCTGGATTGCTAATAATCTCAGGTTTCCCCCAAAACGCCTTGCTATATAAGCTAACTAGGGAATATGCTGAGCATGGCCAAAAGAAAGGCAGTCCCATAGCAGCAGTTAATTAAACTAAGTTTCAGCTTCAAACCAAACAGCATGCCACAACAAAAGGGGATGTGATTTAATAAAGTCTACTAGATAGTTAAGGCCCAATTTCCTATGTGCTAAGAAATTTGAGCAGCTAGAAAGGACTGCCAGTGCTCCTCTATAAAGTGATTTTCAACCTTTTGTAAACTCCCACAATCAGGATACCCCCAAACACCGACTCTGCAACTCGCACACAGATACACGTTTATAGTTGTACGTTGCCCTACGTTTAGCCTCAGAGTCTCTAGGTGATCTGGCTAGTGCCACTTTTAGGTTTGTATTCTCTAACAAGCAGGCATAATCACACCAGCCCTAGGGAGTTTGTTGAAACGATTCAACACTGTTATCACATCCTTTATAGACCTGGTAATAGCATTAAATGTACTCCAGATTGCCAAAGTTTCTGGGTCCACTGTTAGGCATGTCATAAATTCAGAAAGATTCAATTCAACGAGTGTTTTCAATAAAGGTTCACTGTTTAAATCTCATCAACAAATCCGGGGCCCATCATTTCTTGCAATGATTAGGTCAGTTGGATAGACAAATGGAGCAAGTTCCTGAGAATAAAATGAGAAAGTTAAGGGGTTGTGGTCTCTCATAGAGTTAGAAGTTACTTTAAAAGCATATGCAATGGTGCATAAGTTGTCAGTCACAAGGATAAAATCAATTGTGCTTGAGCGCCCCCACACCCCCCGCTAGAATATGTTGGCGGGAATAGAGCAATATCAGGCACCTAACAAACATACTGAGCAAACATAAAATTACATTTCAGAAACAAATTATTTAGAGTTCTCCCATACTCATCATGACTAAAATGCCCTGTGTGCTCAATCAGCATACAGACCTGCTTTCCTGGCTGTTGACATAGACGGGTATTAAAATCTCCTGCCCTAATTATGCTATATGGGCGATCTTTTTAGCAAGAAATAATCATAATGATAGCTCTAAATTCTTTGTAACATTTGCACTGTGTGAATTAAACAGGTTGTTATAATTATTTATTACTATCTTTTGGTGCCCCCAGATGAAAATACTGGTTATTCAGTTCTGACTACAGGACTTTCCCTAGAAACATGGTTGAGACTTCAATAGCAAGACCACCCTTGCGTCTCCCTGCTTAGAGAGAAGTGCACAAGAGTGAAATTTGAGTACCTATTCAAATAGATAGGTTCAGGGGCCCAGGTTTCTTGTAAACATATGACATTTCAGTTACTTGTATAGTTTTGGACTTAGTCCACTATGGCGGTCACCCCAAACCTTTTGCCTACTTACCTCCAATTTGTGCTGAAATTAGTTTTTGTTGGCCGTAGGACTCTGCGCACTTTACCACTGCTAACCAGTGCTAAAGTGTTTGTGCTCACTCCTCTAAACACGGTTTTTATTGGCATACACCAAATTTTATTGCAAGACAGGAGGCTCCTATTATGCTTCTCTGATCTTGCTTTATTTGACCAGCAGCAGTCAAAAACACATAAAGAACTACAAATCCCATGAGGCCGGAAGAAACCAGCGTATCGGAGATCGAAACGCAGTATAACAGTAACCAATACCAGTATAGTACTACCTATAATACTCAGCTTGACTAGGAACAGTCCTCTTTTCTTGCTGCCCACAGTAAAGATAAGTATTATTCATTTCTTTAAAACTGTTTGAAATGTTACTTGGTTTTACTATATTATATGGGTATTTCTTAGTGAATACATACTTGTTTACTGTTTTCCATACTCCGTCGGACTTGTCCTCGAGCGCTCCGTTCCTCCCACTCCAGCGCGTCTCGGACCATGGTTGCCATTTTGTTTTGCAGTCTGAGACGCGCATCTCTTTTCAGCCTTCCTGCCCTCGTGTTGGCCGTATTTGTGGCGCATATTTCTTAGAATACTTCCCCTGGCTCCCACTTCGCTCCGGTCGGTGGCTCTCTCCGACTCGAACTCTCACCCCTCCCATAGGCGTAGCCTAAGTTCCCGCCCCCTTGGCTTTTCACTCACTTCCCTCAGCTTTCCTCAGAGTTGTCACGCCCATAATGAGGGGCTCAGCCTTGCTTTCCCCCTCCTTCATTTTAACCCCTTGGTAGCCTATTTTACATTGTTTTCTCCTCACATTATACCGGATACGGAGATTGACAGTTCTCCCTTGTTACAGGACAATGAAGATGAAGAGAATTCTCTAAAAGATAATTTAAATGATTTCATTCAGGCTTTGGTGGAGCAAGCTGTTGCTGCCTCGATGGATAAAGTGACAAGAAATATTGAGAATTCTGTGATTATTTTAATGTCTAAGACGATTTTGGCCCATTCTGCTGGGTAAAGCAGAAAGCACAAGGCTATAAGTTCTCCTAAGGCAACTAATGTCAAAGCCACAACAAAAGCTAATGTTGCTCTACTGACTAGTGATGTTTCCTCACAAATGGCAGAGGACGTTGTTCCGCCCAGGCCTCCTTCTAAGGAGGGGGATTAACGTTTAATACCCAAAAAATGTAAAATTAAGTCTAAACATTCTAATATTAAATCATCTCCTATTGTAATTACTCATATACCTGACACAGATGATGAAATGGGTACTCTGGACTCAGATAATGATAAGGATGGTGTTGGGGACAAATACCCATTTTCCTCCCCTCCTCCTAAGAAATGCAAGTTGTCCTCTCCTTCTCATGATCCTTTCACACCCAAAATTGTCTTAGGCACCAATGGTGTGCCAATGTTTGATCCTAATTTGATTCACCATCCCAATTCCACTGAGTGGCTCCCTGCTGACCATGTTGGAGAGTACATTGCCTCTACACTACGTTTACCTCTAGACAACAAACTATACCTAAATTAAAGTCAGAGTGTCATAGAACCTTCTCTTCCTTCCAAAATTACTGTCACACTGTCTATTGACCCCTGTATGCTCATGTTTTTCTCAGAATTTGGTAAAGATTCCCGAAAACGAGTATACAAAGCCTGGTCCACCTGTCAGGATATTTTAGATGTAGTTGGTTCTCTGGCTCGTATTTGTGACCTGGCAGAAGCCACGAGACTCGATAACTCCTTTATTGTGCCTGAAGATCTTTCTTTGTGGGTTCAAAGAGCCTTTTGTTTACTAGGCAATGCTAACTCCGCCATAACACATGAACGTCGAAAAGGACTATTGTTAAAATTGGACCCCAAGCTTGTAAACCTTGCGTCCATGGATCACAGAATAAAAGCGGAAGGTCTCTTGTTTGGCGATTCTTTCATAAAAGAACTCAGCACATATGTGTCCACTTTTGCATCCCTCAACAAAGCCCAGCAGTCACTTAAGAAGGTTTTTTCTCAGCGTGTTTTTGCCAGGGCCGGTAGAGGCAGGAGCCGCTTTACTGGCCGTGGCTATCACAACAAAGGATTCAGAGGCTCCTTCAACTCAGTTTATCTAAACTACAAGCCTCAATTCTATCCCCAGAGAGGCAGAGGCTTTCGAGGCCGTGGACACAAAGTTTCAGATACAATCCCCAAACAGGTAAGTCTCTCTTCTGGCCATAGGAGGCAGACTCCGATTGTTCCTAACAAAATGGCAATCTATAATGTCAGATCCATTTGTGTTAAACACTGTCCAAGGTTATGCTATAGAACTGTACTCCAGACATTTTCAAACAGTGTTTCCGTCCCCTCCAAAATTCTCTTCCAAAATATCCAACCTCATTCATCTAGAGATACAGGGCCAGATGTATCAAAACAGCAATTAGCGATTCTCAAATAGCGATTTTTACCGAATCGCTATTTGAGAATCGGAAAACGCTATGCAGGAAAAAAAATCGCTAAAAAAAAGCGATTCGGTAAAAATCGCAATTACCGATTAGCAAATAGCGATTCTGTAATTGCGATTTCGCAAAATAAGAAATCGCAAATTAGCGAATCTGCTATTCTGGTGCAGTTTGATGACATCACAAGCAGGAAGTGGGACTCCCCATGCTGTTTCAGAGTGCCTGAGGCTGTGTGAGAGGCTGAGAGCAGGAGCACACCACTCAGGAGCCCATCAGGAGTGCTAAGACAGGCACAAAAACACATCATGGCCACACTGGAGAAGGCAAAGGAGCCTGCAGGACGCAAAAGAAAACAAAAATTCAGTGAGAAAGAATTGGAGGTCCTCATTGAGGAAATGGTGAAGAGCCATGAACAACTCTTTGGTAAAACATCACTGCACATACCAGAGTCAGAGAAGAGGAAGATCTGGCTGGCAATACAAGCAAAAGTAAATGCCATTGGGGTCACACAGCGCACCATTGAAGACCTACTTAAGCGCTGGTACAACTTGCGCTCAAGGGCAAAAGAGAAGGTAGCAAGCAGGCTTGCAGATGCAAAGAAAACTGGTGGAGAACCATCTACACTGCCAGCGTCCACACCCCTGGAGGACTTGGTGGAGTCCACCCTACAGACAGAATCCATCAGTGGCATAGCAGACATTGACAGCTCAGCCACAGACAACACCAGACAAGGTAAGATGCATGCTAAATTGCCCCAGAGCCATTACTCACTGAACACCCCACTTAGAAATGACCCAATGATCAAGTAAGATTGCCACTCCAGTCCACAATTTTGTTACCAACCAGCAATGCATCATGGAAGATGCAGTCCCACACATAAGATAGTAAAGGAGTGATACAGAGTAACATATCCGCAGTTGACTCACACCAGTCAATGACCAAGCTAAGCACAGCATTTTGTTATACCAACTCAAGTACATTTATTTTGAAAATAACAGAAAGAAGGACACACAGTAAATAGTTCTCTTGTATTCACAGAAGAACCTGCGCCACAGGGTGAAGACACACAAATTGATGAGGCACCTGATCTACAGGAACAGGCAGGGGAAGAAGAGTAAGATACAACAACACAAACAACACCTGCACCAAGACCACGCAGGTACACTGTGGCTCCACCACAGGAGTTGGAGGGAGGAGTGGAAGACATCCAGGATGATCCACAGTCAAGGCCCAAAGAGCAGGCACAGCGTCAAACTCATCAGTCTCCTGTGCAGCGTAGCAACAGCAGCAGCTTCAGACGCAGAGCAAGGGCACAACGTGTTGCTGACGAATGAGAGGAATCCACTGTCTTCTCTGGGCTGGAGGGCACTGTGGTGAAGGTGCAGCGGCTGCAATTAAAAAGCATGCGATCAATGCAAAGGCAGCTGGTGTCCCTAAATCATAACATGACGGACATCAAGGATGGCATCAGGGAGCTTAACAACACTGTTGCAGAGGGTCATAGTGCTAATGCAGACAGTATTAAGGACATGACTGTAGCAATCAAAGAGCTATGCACCACCATGCAGAGGGACCATGCCTCTAGACGCCGTGAAAAGCAACGCCTATTTAGCCGTATGGATGGGTACACAGAGGCAGTCAACCGTCTGTGCAATGCCACAGCTGTCCTGTCCAGACGCACCGTGTCCATGCAGGTGGAAATGGCCCACTGCAGCCAGGATGTTGCCAGGCAATTGGTGCAGGTCACCACCGCTGTTGAGCAGCTACAGACAGCCAACATAGCTGGCACAGGTATTCTGGGTGCAGGGGATAGTGAGGAGGCCTCCAGCCGCAGCAGCATCACTCCACCGGTGACTGAGCCCAGACGGCGGAGTGTAAGGCAAGGAACAGCATCCGAAGCCTCATCAAGGGAGGGCAGTGTGAACATTGACCGTTCTAGTGCTGAGCGTGGGCGCAAGAAATAGTTAGTGCTGTGGCCGAGGCATGCTAATGGGTGAGGTAACCCATGGCATACGATTAAAAGGGTTGTAATTTGTGCATGGACTGTATACATGCAATGATGAGCAACACAAGGCACACACTAGTGAGGAGTTGAGGGCTGTGTGCACACATTTTACCTGATGTTAAGGTCAATAAAACACAGTTGTTCAACAGTCATGATTTGCTTTGTCTCATTACCCACCTAGAAATAGTTACGTGTGATCTCATCACGTCTCTGTCTACCATCTGCTGCACCTACACCACCTGCTGCTCTGCGAGGTGGCCGTGGTTCATCCTCTTCATCAGAGTCTGAATCTGTGGTGTCCAATGGGATGCCGTTGGTTGTTGCTAGGTTGTGTAGCATGGCACAGGTGGCAACGATTTTACAACAGATCTCTGGCCTGTACTGCAGTGCACCTCCACTTTTGTGTAGGCAGCGGAACCTACTCTTCAGTAGTCCGAATGTCCGCTCCACGACATTGCGCGTTGACTTATGTGCAGCATTGTATCTCCTTTCACTCTGAGTTGCTCGATTGAGATATGGTGTGAGTATAAAGGAGAGCACTGCATATGTGCTGTCACCTACAGGATGAAAGGCAAAAGATTAATCACTGTCCTATTTCAACAGATCCAAGGAGTCAATCAGAGTGAGTTACATGCATTTACCTAGCTGGTATCCTTCTCCAAATTCACCCCCGTTGTGATGTGTGTATATTCCACTGTGCCTGAAGATGTAAGAGTCGTGCGTACTACCAAGAAATTTGGCCACTATGTCAGTGATTATGTGTGAGGCATTACATATGACCTGGACTTTGATCGAATGAAAGGATTTCCTGTTCCTAAACACATTAGCTGAGGGGGGACAGATTGCGACATGTGTCCCATCAATGCACCCAATTACATGTGGGAATTATGCCATCTGGTAGAAATCCATTTTTGTCTGCTGCAATTCCTGTTGTGTAGTGGGAAATCTGATGTAATGGTGCATCCTCTGAACCATTGCATCCAGGAAAGCATTAAAAAAAAGCGTGACAGGCAACTTTGGGACACCCCTCCAGCTACAGCTATCACCCCCTGGTAGCTCCCTGATGCTAGTAGGTGCAGTGAACACAGAACCTGCACATGTGTGGGAATGGCTTGGGTCCTGCGGGTCTGATGCTCCAGTATTGGATGTAGGTCATCTATCAGGTCTAGTATAGTAGCTGAGTCTAGTCTATACTTCTCATGGATTTCTTCTTCTGTCTGCTGAAACAGGGTAATGTGCACTCTGTAAATCCGTTCCTGTCTCCTCCTCCTTCTCTGTGCTGCTGCTTGAAACCGCATCCTCCTCGCTATGACATACAGTGCTGCCATTGTGAAACATTCTGAGGCACTCTGGGCCTGTTTAAATAGTGTGCACCTGGTTACCACCTGCCTTGAGTTGGTGGTAATTTGAGAGTCTGAAATTGCGAATTATGGCCCATTCGCAAATTGCGAATGCTTCATACAATTCTTTGCGATTTCTTAAATGTGATTTCGCAATTTGCGAGTTGCATTTTTAGAAATCGCAAAATAAGAATTTGCAGAAGGTGACTTCGCAAAGTTTGGATTCGCTATTTTTGCGATTTCTACTTTTGCGATTGGTAAAGCTTTCATACATTGCAAATCAATCAATCAATCACAGAATTTGTAAAGCGCACTACTTACCCGCGAGGGTCTCAAGGCGCTAGGGAAAAAAAAAGGGGGGGGGGTGCTGCTACTGGTCGAACAACCAGGTCTTGAGTAGCCTCCTGAAGGTCAGCAGGTCTTGGGTCTGTCGTAGGCTTAGTGGAAGGGTGTTCCAGGTCTTGGCGGCGAGGTGTGAGAAGGATCTGCCGCCGGTGGTTGTTCTTCGAATGCGAGGGACGGTGGCGAGGAGAGGTCGGCGGAGCGGAGCTGGCGGTTGGGGACGTAGAAGAAGAGTCGTCTGTTGAGGTAGGCTGGGCCAGTTTTGTGGAGTGCCTTGTGTGCGTGGATGAGGAGTTTGAAGGAGATTCTCCTGTCGACGGGGAGCCAGTGCAGGTTCCTCAGGTGGGGGGTGATGTGGCTGTGGCGTGGTACATCGAGGATCAGGCGTGCGGAGGCGTTTTGTATGCGTTGCAGTCGCTTGATGAGCTTGGCCGGGGCTCCCGCGTAGAGGGCGTTCCCATAGTCAAGTCTGCTACTGACGAGGGCCTGGGTGACTGTTCTTCTTGTGTCTGTCGGGATCCACCTTTAGATCTTGCGAAGCATGCGGAGGGTGTTGAAGCAGGAGGATGAGACTGCGTTGACTTGCTTGGTCATGGAGAGCGTTGAGTCGAGGATGACTCCCAGGTTGCGTGCGTGGTCGGTGGGTGTCGGGGCTGCTCCCAGCGTCGTTGGTCACCAGGAGTCGTCCCAGGCTGAGGGGTTGGAGCCGAGGATGAGGACCTCTGTCTTCTCCATGTTCAGTTTTAGTCGGCTGATCTTCATCCAATCGGCGACGGCCTTCATTCCTTCATGGATGTTGGATTTGGCGGCGAGGGGGTCCTTGGTGAGGGAGAGGATCAGTTGAGTGTCGTCGGCGTAGGAGATTATGTTGAGGTCGTGCTGTCTGGCGATGCGTGCGAGCGGGGCCATGTAGATGTTGAACAGTGTTCGGCTGAGGGACGATCCCTGGGGTACGCCGCAGATGATCTCGGAGGCTTCGGATCGGAATGGTGGGAGGCGGACTCTCTGGGTTCTGCCGGCGAGGAAGGAGGTGGCCCATTCCAGGGCCTTGTCTCGGATCCCTGCGTTGTGGAGGCGTGCGCGTAGAGTGCGGTGGCAGACAGTGTCGAAGGCGGCGGAGAGGTCCAGCAGGATGAGGGCTGCGGTCTCACCGTTGTCCAGCAGGATCCTGATGTCGTCGGTGGCGGCGATGAGGGCAGTCTCAGTGCTGTGGTTGCTGCGGAACCCCGATTGGGATGGGTCCAGGATGCTGTTTTCTTCGAGGTATCGGGTTAGCTGTTTGTTGACGATCTTCTCGATGACCTTGGCTGGGAACGGAAGCAGGGAGATGGGCCGGAAGTTCTTGAGGTCTCTCGGGTCCGCCTTGGGTTTTTTGAGTAGGGCGTTGATCTCTGCGTGTTTCCAGCTCTCTGGGAAGGTCGCGGTCTCGAAGGAGAGATTGATGACGTTGCACAGGTGGGGTGCGATGGAGCTGCTGGCTTTGTTGAAGATGTGGTGCGGGAAAGGGTCTGACGGGGAGCCGGAGTGTATTGTGCTCATGGTCTTGATGGTGTCCTCGATGTTCACGCTGGCCCAGGCTGGCAGGGGGTCGTGGTCGATGGTGTGCGGCGGGTCTGGTGCATCGATCTTAGTTGGGGCTGTCTGGGTGTTGAAGCTGTCGTGGATGTCGGCGATCTTGCGGTGGAAGAAGGTGGCGAGGGAATCGCACAGGGGTTGCGACGGCGGGATGTCGTTGGTGTTGGAGCTGGGGTTGGAGAGTTCCCTCACGATGTTGAAAAGCTCCTTGCTGTTGTGTGCGTTGTTGTCGAGGCAGTCTTTGAAGGAGATTCTCTTGGCGGACTTGATGAGGTGGTGGTGGTTACGGATGGCGTCTTTGTGGGCTGCGTGGCTGTCCGGTGTCTTATCACTGTGCCATTTCTTCTCTAGTTTCCGGCAGGTACGCTTGGAAGCTAGGAGTTCCGAGGTGAACCAGCTGGCTCTTTTGGTGGTGTCACTGTAGGTGAGTTTTTTCAGCGGGGCGAGGGTGTTGGCACAGTCGTCCATCCATCGTCTGAGGTTGCAGGCAGCGTCGTCGGTGTTGGATGGGTCGGAGGGAGGGCTGAGAGCGAGGGTTGCCCGAAGTTGGTCTTCGGTGACTTTGCTCCAGCAGCGGCGTGGGATCTGTTGGGTGCGGTGGTGTGTGGTGGGTTTCTGGAAGGTGAAATGGATGCAGCGGTGGTCGGTCCAGAGGAGTTCCGTGGTGTGGCTGAAGGAGACGTGGGAGCTTGAGGAGAAGATGGGGTCAAGCGTGTGGCCGGCGGAATGGGTCGGTGTTGTGACGAGCTGGCTCAGACCGAGGTTGGCGAGGTTGTCGATCAGGGTGGTGGAGTTGCTGTCGTTGTTGTTCTCCAGGTGAAAGTTCAGGTCTCCGAGGAGGATGTAGTCGGTAGAGGTCAGGGCGTGCGTGCTGATGAAGTCGGCGATGGAGTCGCTGAACTAGTGTCGGGGCCCAGGGGGTCTGTAGACAAGGGTGACTCTAAGGTTGGTGTTGGGGTCCGTGTGGATCTGGAAGTGCATGTGTTCGGTGGTGCTGAGAGTGTCATCGGTGCTGGTCGAGACCCTGATGGTGTTCTTGTGGACGATGGCGATTCCTCCTCCTACTGCGTTGATGCGGTCTCTGCGGGTGATCTTATAGCCGTCTGGGATGGCTATGGCGATGTCGGGGGCGGAGGAGTCGTTCATCCAGGTCTCTGTCAGGAAGGCGACGTCTGGTGATGATGTGTCGAGCAGGTCCTAGAGCTCGACGGCGTGTTTGCCTGCGGACCGGGTGTTCAGTAGGATGCACCGGAGGTGGTTGAGGTCCTTCTTGGCGGGCACCTCGGTGGCTCTGAGGCTGGTGTAGCTGCAGTTCCGGCAGGTGAAGGGACCATGGGTGCGTTTCGGGGCGGCCTTGAAGCAGTTGTGCGTCCGTCCGGGGTTGAGAGCGTGGAGTGTGGTGGCATTGTATCGGCGTCGGTCCTCGAGGCTGGAGCGGGGGGCGCGCGGCCCAGGGGTTCTGGCGCTGGGCGCGGTCCAGGCGCGGACGGGCGCAGACGGGCTTGCCTTAGGCGCGCCTTAGTCGCGGCCGCGCAGCGGCCGCCATATATGGGGAGGTGGGAGGGAGGAGCAGCTGGGAGGCGGGAGGCAGGGGCAGCGAATGGGCAGTCAGGGGGGCGGGCCGCAGGGGACGCAGCGGCGGGAATGGAGAGAGGCAGCGAGGGGCACAGAAGGCAAAATGGACACAAGGGAGGTGGGGGCAGCGAGGGAACAGAGGAAAAAACGGGCACAGTACAGTGGGGGCAGCGAGGGGCACAGAAGGCAAAATGGACACAAGGGAGGTGGGGGCAGCGAGTAACAGAGGAAAAAAACGGGCACAGTACAGTGGGGGCAGCGAGGGAAACAGAAGGCAAAATGGACACAAGGGAGGTGGGGGCAGCAAGGGAAACAGAAGGAAAACGGGCACCGAGGCCACAAGCAGAGGGGCGAGCTTACCAGCAGCAGCAGCGGGCGGACAGCACAGGCGGAGCTGTGTGGTGGGGGAGCGACCTACCTGGCAAGGTCAAGGGTCGCTCTCCTCACCGTGCAGCGGCCGCCATATATGGGGAGGTGGGAGGGAGGAGCAGCTGGGAGGCAGGGGCAGCGAATGGGCAGTCAGGGGGGCGGGGCTGCAGGGGACGCAGCGGCGGGAATGGAGAGAGGCAGCGAGGGGCACAGAAGGCAAAATGGACACAAGGGAGGTGGGGGCAGCGAGGGAACAGAGGAAAAAACGGGCACAGTACAGTGGGGGCAGCGAGGGGCACAGAAGGCAAAATGGACACAAGGGAGGTGGGGGCAGCGAGGGAACAGAGGAAAAAACGGGCACAGTACAGTGGGGGCAGCGAGGGGCACAGAAGGCAAAATGGACACAAGGGAGGTGGGGGCAGCGAGGGAACAGAGGAAAAACGGGCACAGTACAGTGGGGGCAGCGAGGGCACAGAAGGCAAAATGGACACAAGGGAGGTGGGGGCAGCCAGGGAACAGAGGAAAAAACGGGCACAGTACAGTGGGGGCAGCGAGGAAACAGAAGGCAAAATGGACACAAGGGTCGCTCCCCACCACACACCTCCGCCTGTGCTGTCCGCCCGCTGCTGCTGTTGGTAAGCTCGCCCCGCTGCTTGTGGCCTCGGTGCCCGTTTTCCTTCTGTTTCCCTCGCTGCCCCCACCTCCCTTGTGTCCATTTTGCCTTCTGTTTCCTCGCTGCCCCCACTGTACTGTGCCCGTTTTTTCCTCTGTTCCCTTGCTGCCCCCACCTCCCTTGTGTCCACTTTGCCTTCTGTGCCCCTCGCTGCCCCCACTGTACTGTGCCCGTTTTTCCTCTGTTCCCTCGCTGCCCCCACCTCCCTTGTGTCCATTTTGCCTTCTGTGCCCCTCGCTGCCCCCACTGTACTGTGCCCGTTTTTTCCTCTGTTCCCTCGCTGCCCCCACCTCCCTTGTGTCCATTTTGCCTTCTGTGCCCCTCGCTGCCCCCACTGTACTGTGCCCGTTTTTTCCTCTGTTCCCTCGCTGCCCCCACCTCCCTTGTGTCCATTTTGCCTTCTGTGCCCCTCGCTGCCCCCACTGTACTGTGCCCGTTTTTTCCTCTGGTCCCTCGGTGCCCCCACCTCCCTTGTGTCCATTTTGCCTTCTGTGCCCCTCGCTGCCCCCACTGTACTGTGCCCGTTTTTTCCTCTGTTCCCTCGCTGCCCCCACCTCCCTTGTGTCCATTTTGCCTTCTGTGCCCCTCGCTGCCTCTCTCCATTCCCGCCGCTGCGTCCCCTGCGGCCCCGCCCCCCTGACTGCCCATTCGCTGCCCCTGCCTCCCGCCTCCCAGCTGCTCCTCCCTCCCACCTCCCCATATATGGCGGCCGCTGCACGGATCGCAAACGGCCAATTTCTGCGAATCGCAACGTTTCGATCGCAAAATAGCTTGATACATCTGGCCAACAATCTCTTTTACGAAAACAGGCCATCCAAGTCACCTTTCCTGATCCTTAAGGCTTCTTCAGTTCTCTCTTCCTAGTTCAAAAGAAAAGCAAGAAAATGAGACCAGTAATAAATCTTAGACCGTTCAACCAGTTTGTTGTTTATCGACATTTCAAGATGGGGACCATGATCCATCTAGGGATTATTTACTCCCAACATGACTGGATGGTTCGTTTGGATCTTCAAGATGCTTATCTCCCAATACCCATTCTTCCAGGACACAGGAAATTGCTCCAATTTCATTGGCAGGATCAAACTTATCACTTTTTTTCTCTGCCTTTTGGACTTTCATTGGCATCATGGTGCTATACCAAACTAATGAAACCTGTTGTAGCTTTCCTCAGAGCCAAAGGCATCAGGCTCATCATGTATCTCGACAATATTCTTATAATGGCCTTCAGTCACAGGTACATCTTACATGTTCTCTCCTTTTAGAACTGGGTTTTCTCATCAGCTCAGAGAAATCAATGCTAAACCCTCCAAACAGAGTTCTTAGGTTCCCAAATAAACTCTTCCAGCGCGACTCTTCATCTTCCATCTGCAAAAATCAAAACCATCAAATCAGAAATTCTCTAGACCCTTTGGAATTTTGTAATCTCTCTCAGAACTCTAGTGAGAATTATGGCTCTTCTCTCGTCTTCCATACAGGCTATATTTCCAGGCCCTCTCCATTATCGGGCCCTTCAAAGATGAAAGATTCACCACTTATTCAGAAGCCTTGCTTACTCCGACCCCATCAACCTAGATCCAGAATCCCTATAACAAATAGTCCCGAGCAAACCACTTCAATAATGATCAATTATATCAAATGATTTCAAAACAATTCCTCTGAGTTTCAAGTTGCTTTATTCTTTTGATCTTTTGTTCTTCAGTAGTCCCTTCATGCCAACACGTGTTTCGTCAGACCGATGTTAAGACATCACTGACTTCATCAGGGCTCATCCAAAATTTGTCAAAGTCGGTATCATATATTAAAATAGTGGAATACACCTCTATATCTCCAAAAGTATCCCTACTCGGACCAACGCTTGTAAGCTGTCATATTATCCTCGGAAACGGAGAGTACTCCTCCTAGTATCCATCCCGGCGTGGTTTGCTCGGGACTATTTGTTATATTGTTTATGTTGGGTTTTCCCAGCTTCTCTAAGAGTGCAGGTGGCCGCTCTTTCCCTTTGAGCACCACAGGGAACATAATACGTTCAATCACGTTGGGAAGAATCACTGGGTTTGCGCAGGTGGCTCAGCCACATTGTACTGTTTAATAGATCCAGAATCCCGTTTAGAACTTCATTGGTGGATAGACCATTTAGATGCCTAGAATGGCAGAACCATCTTTGTGTCAGCCCCCGATCTTGTGTTAGAATCAGATGCAAGTCGAACGGGGTGGGGCGCCTATTGTGGACCAATCTCGACTGGCGGCACTTGGTCTCACGAGGAGTCCAGATTGCATATCAACTGTAAAGAGATGCTGGCAGGCTCCTTTGCAATCAAAAGCCTAGCAAAAAATAGGGTTCATTGCTCCATTCTTCTTCCTATGGACAACATTACTGCAGTCTGATACATCAACCACCTTGGCGGCACCAGATCAAAGCTGTTAGCAGAACTAGCAAAATGTTTTTGGGAATACTGCCTATTAAACAAAATTTTTGTACACGCAGAATACTTGCCAGGAGATCTAAACTCTGTAGCAGACTGTCATTCTCACCACCTTCGAGACTCAAGCGATTGGAAGCGTCATCCTTCGGTGTTCAAATCTTTGCTTCGCAAATGGGGTCCTTTCCAGATAGACCTTTTCGCCTCCAGACTGAACTGCCAAGTTCTTCAGCTGGCGCCCAGATCCCTTAGTCTTAGCCTCAGATGCTTTTCTTCAGGACTGGTCCCTTTCAACCAATTACGCATTTGCTCCTTTTCTCATGGTCAACCGGGCTTTAGCTCAGGTCAGACACAAACAAGCAACTCTGGTTTTGGTTTCTCCCTTCTGGCAATCACAGGTTTGGTTCCCTCCTCTTCTGGAACTAGCGATAGATTTTCCAGTTTTTCTCCCTTCGTTTCCCAACCTTCTCCTAGACCCATGTGGCCTCCCCCACAATCTGGTGTTAGACAACTCCCTCTTTCTTTTAGCATGGAAAATATCAGGAGTTCCCAGTCTTTCCCTCTCATTTCACCAGAAGCTTCAGAGTACATTATTTAATCCAGGTCCCCAGGTACTACCAAGCCTTACAAGTTAGCTTGGTCTTTATGGGCAAGCTGGTATGTGGGAAAACGTGTCAATCACTTTCAACGGATGTAACCTACATCGTTAATTTCCTGGCAGCCGAAGCTTGCAGGGGAAAAACTTATCATACTATAAATCTTGACAGATCTGCCATTTCTACTCCTCCTCCTCACATAAACGGAAAACCAGTGGGAAAGCACCCACTCGTCTGTCGACTGTTATAGGAAGTAAAATTTTGCAATCCTCTTGTTCCTAAATACAGTACATTGTGGAATGTCAATTTGGTCTTAAATTTGTTTATATCCTATCCGGATAATGCTAACCTCTCCCTAAAGATGTTGTCAACAAAGCTTACCATGTTGTTATGTCTGATATCTTTCAAACATTTATCTGATGTTAGAGCTCTGGATATCTCCTCTCAACAGTTTACTCCTACAGGTGTGCTTTTTACAGTTTGTAAACGTACTACAACAAATGTAACCTCTCTTTTTTATCCCTACTTTCCTCATCATCCCGAACTTTGCATTGAACAATGTCTCAAAGTGTATGAACAGAACACAGTTGATCTCAGAATGTCCTCCTTCCCATTTCCTTCAGAAAACCCCACAAACCAGTGTCTTCCCCTACCCTTGTTCACTGGGTTAAGTGGGCTATGTACTTAGCAGGTATTGATACTTCCATTTTTTGTGCCCATTTTCTGAGAGGAGCTATTCCCTCCAAAGATTTTTGGGCACGCTCTCGTCTTGAGAATATTCTGATATCAGCTGATTGGTCTAATGATAATGTTTTCCACACATTCTATTGTAAACCTGTACATACTGCATCTTCTGTTGTAATTAACATGCTTTAAAAAAGCATAATAGGAGCCTCCGGTCTTGCAACAAAATGTAGATTTTCCTAGTAAGTTATGAAGGAAAGTCTTAATTTTATTCAAGACACGGAGGCGAGTATTATCCCACCACAACCTGATTTAACTTCATTTTTCTTTTCCCACCCTGACAGCAGCTCCGGCATCTCTGTCTTCTTCCACCTAAGGAATTTTCAACCTGTACTGGCACTTTAATTCAGACTTCCCCGCCTACGGATTTTCCTGATGTTCCTGTTTCTTCCCCTTCTCCGCTCGCTTCCTGGGACCCAGAGTTATAGACTTTTGCCAAGATGTGTTTACATATACTTTGGCTTTTTCAATTGTGTTAGCCATTTTTCCATTATTTAATGTTTGTTCTTAACTTCTCGCACAGGAAAAGAGAACTGTTCGCAGTCAAGCTGAGTATTATAGGTAGTACTGTACTGCTATTGGTTACTGTTCTACTGCGTTTCAATCTCCCATTGTCTGGTTGTATCCAGGCCTCATGGGATTTGTAGTTCTTTGTGTTCTTGACTGCGGCTATTCAAATAAAGCAAGATCAGAAAAGCATAACACTCACTACCTTGTCTTAAAAAAATTAAGACTTTCCTTCATGACTTACTAGGAAAATCTATATTGGCATATTTAAATTACTTATATGTCCTTTGCAGAGTGTTATACCGTATGCCCAGGGCTTGTAAATTAAATTCCATCAGTGGGGCTGCAACACTTATTGTGCCACCCACTTAAGTAGCACTCTAAAACACGTCTCAGGCCTGCCATTGCAGCCTGAATGCAGTGTTACACTGCCATGTAGACTCTGCACGTAAACCCACTTGCCAAGCCTTAAACTCCCCTTTTATTACACATCATCCCTAAGGTAGGATCTAGGTAGCCCATAGGGCAGGGTACTATGTAATTAAAAGGTTGGACATGTACTTTTAAATTTTACATGTCCTAGTAGTGAAATACTCTCAAATTCGTTTTCACTACTATGAGGCCTACCCCTCCCATAGGATAACATTGGGACTCCTTATCACATTTTATAAGCTTTAATTCCTAATTGGGAGTAGGTAGATAAGTCATGGTTGGTACCTATGAAATTGTAATGATACACCCTCTTTAATGGTACAGTCGGATTTTTCATTACAATTTTGAAAATGCCACTTTGAGAAAGTTGGCATATTCCTGCCGTTTGTGCCTACAGCCTGTCTTTGGTGACATGAATGGGTGTAGCTGACAGACTTTGTGAGTTACTCCCAGACAGTCGCACAATAGAAGGAGCCACAATTAGCCCTCTGCTGGCAGGATGAAGGGCAGAGCCGAGCACAGCCCCACTTACACCTGAATAGCCTGTGGTCTGCCTTCACACAAAGGGATTAACGACCCTGTATTGTCACTGCAGCCAGCCAGGAGCCAGGGCAGGGGAGTCAGGAAATTCCATGCACTTCAAAGAACCTTTCCAGAAGCTTCTCCCACCTTCCAGAAGAATGGCACAGAGGGTATAAAAATCATCGGACCTTCAGACCCACTCTTCAGTTCACTACTGGACCTGCGGAAGGACTCTCAGAGGACTGCCCGCTGCTGTGACCTGTTATTCACTCTGCCAGACTGCTGCTGTACCTGGAATGACTGCTCTGCTGTCTGGAGCCTGCCTTGAATCCTCAGAGGCCAGTTGAGCCCTGCATCTTCCCCTGCACCCAGGACTACCAGAAGTGACTCAAAGGGCTACTTTGCTGCCCTCCTGCTCAGAGCCACAGGGATATAATAGGTTCCCACCATCTTGACCTGGAACCAGCCTGAGAGGGTCCTGAAACCCCAATAGGTGTCCCCCCTCTCCTGGACCCTTGATTGTGGTGCTAAAGGTACCCAGATGGCCAATTTCCAAAAACTGAGGACATAGACAAAGTTTGGCCAAGAAGTGCTCTGAGAACCAGGAGGAGACCGGGACCAACCTGCTCAAATATCCGCCCGAGGTGCATCGCCGGTCAGATTCACTTTGTGGCTTCTTCCGCTACGTTCTTCTATGCAGCAACAAATCCATTACAGTGGTCCTTCACAAAAGGGTATCCAGCCTTGTGGCACTGTCTTTGACTACAGCCCTCTGCCTCGTCCCGCTGGAGATTTTCAACTTCCATTTTAGCGACTAAGTTCAAACATAGAGATCTTCACCGTGGCTTCAACCTATGCCATCCAACACGAAGCTCCCTCCTCGGACACCTCCTTCAGCCTTACCCCGCTGAACTTTACCTTCTCAGACATTTTTCTTGAAGCATTTTTCTAAGTCTAGAGGTGAGTGCTGACCAGGTCCAATCCACTTCTTGTATCCGAACCAGTTTGCATCGGGCTGGCCTTAACTTTTGACTTTGACCCGGTCTTGTGCGACTTGATGTCCGCATTGGTGCTTTGATCTTTTAGGCGCTAGATTTCACTTAAAACGTAAAAAATTCATTCACTCTGGTTCTACTGGTCGGATTTTTGTCATTTTAGTGTCAAATATTTTATTAAAATGAACTCTATTTTTCGAAATTGGTTTGTGATTTTTCTTATGTTGTGTTTTCATTTTATTACTGTTTGTGTGCTGCATAAACACGCATTGCCTCTAAGTTAAGTCTGACTGCTTTTTGTGCCAAGCTACCCAGGATTAAGCACAGGTCAACTTTGTGACTTTTTGTGGTTCACCCTGCAAGGGATTCTGGCTGTTGCTCGACCCGGGCTCGCAGCCCAGTCAACCAACAACCTAATTTCTCACTTTGGTGTTCAGCGATGGGGATGAGCACTGGGGTGTGTGCAATACCAAACAGTGATTGTGTTACACAAGAATCCCATATAAATAATTTGACAACAGAGTGACCCCCTTTTACATTCTTCCTTAGTTTGACCCTAGGTAGTCTATAGAGCAGGTTGCTGTGTAATTAAAAGGTTGGACATATTCTTTTAAGTTTTACATGTCCTGGTAGTGAAAAACTTCTAAATGTGTTTTTCACTACTGTGAGACCTATCCCTTCCATAGAATAACATTGGGAATTCTCAAATTACTACATTTAATAAGCTGTAATTCCGAATTGGGAGCAGGTAGATAAGTCATATTTGGTACCTATTAAATTGTAATGATAAACCCTCTTTAATGGTAAAGTCAGATATTTCATTACAATTTTGAAAATCTCACTTTGAGAAAGTTGGCATTTTATTGCCCTTTGTGCCTGCAGCCTCTCTTTGGGTGATATGACTGGGTGTAGCTGACAGTTAGACTTTGTGAATTCCTCCCATACAGTCACATAATAGAGGGATCTGGTGTGCCTCAATGGGCTATCTGCTGGCAGGATGGGGGGGGGGGCGGAGCTGAGCACAGCCCCACTTACACCTAAATAGCCTGTGCTCTGCCTTCACGCAAAGGGCTTAACAACCCTGTATTGTCACTGCAGCCCATCTGTAGCCAGTCGAGGGGAGTCAGGAAATTCCACACACTTCAGAAACCTTTCCAGAAGCTTCTCCCACCTTCCAGAAGAAGGGCTCCAGGGTATAAACATAGGACCTTCACACTCACTCTTTAGTACACTACGGGACCTGCGGAAGGAGTCTCAGAGAACTTCCTGCTGCTGTGACCTGCTGTGCTTTCTGCCAGACTGCTGCTGCACCTAGAAGGACTGCTTTGCTGCCTGGAGCCTGCCTTGAACCCTCAGAGACCAGCCAAACTGTTGCACCCTGCATCTTCCCCTGCACCCAGGACTATCAGAAGTGACCCCCAAGGGCTAGCTTGCTGGCCTCCTGCTCAGAGCCACAGGTACATAAAAGGCTCCCACCATCTTGAATCTGCACCTGGACCCAGCCTGAGAGAGTCCTTAACCCCCAAGAGGCGTCCCACCAGTTCTGGACCCTTGGTTATTGTGCTAAAGGTGCTCAGGTGGCAAAATATGTCCAAAAAGTGCTCTGTGAACCAAGAGAACGGGACCAACCTGCTCCTCTATCCACCCAAGGTGCATCGCCGGTCAGATTGACTTTGCAGCTTTTCCCGCTACGTTCTTCTCCACAGCAGTAAATCTGTTCAGCAGTCCTTGACCAAAGGGGTTAGCCGACCTCGTGGAACTTTCTTTGGCTACAGCCCTCTGCATTTTCCCACTGGAGATTTTTGATTTCCATTTCGGCGTCTAAGTCCAAACGTAGAAATGTTCACCGCGGCTTCAACCCAAGGCCATCTGGCGACGGAGCTCCCTCCTCGGACAACTCCTGAAGCTTTACCCCGCTGAACTTTACCTTCTGAGACATTTTTCTTCAAGAATTTTTCTACGTCTGAAGGTAAGCGTTGACCGGGCCCAATCCACTTCTTCTATCGGAACTGCGCTCCATCTCGGTTGGTCTTAACTTTCGACTTTGACCAGTCTCATGCGCTAGATGTCCACAGTCGGTGCTTTGATCTTTTAGGCGCTAGATTTCTCCTAAAACTGTAAAAATTCATAACTCCGGCTTTACTGATTAGATTTCTGTCATTATGGTGTCAAATTTATTAAAATGTACTCTATTTTTCTAAATTGGTTTGCGATTTTTCTTACTGTTTGTGTAATGCATAAATACTTTACACATTCCCTCTAAGTTAAGCCTGACTGCTTTTTATGCCAAGCTACCCAGGTTAAGCACAGGTTAATTCAGTGATTTTTTGTGGTTTACACCCTAGTCAACCAACAACCTAATTACTCACATATAGGAAATCCAAATTATATTTTTAAATTTTTATATCATTCATTCACAGAGCCACCCTAGACTTTCTGGCTCCATCCATTGCAGTAGGGAAAACTATTTCCAGCACTGACAGGGGAGGATACCTCATCTCTGTAGGGGAGAGACTATGGGGAATGGATTAGCTTCCTCAGGATCCTTTCATTTGAGGGAGACTGGGAAGGTTTAAAGTAACTCAACAGAGGAACTGCCAAAAAGGGAGTAGTAATTCTGTGATAAAGTAATCAGGATTAGGTACAAGACATTCCCCAATCACTGGCTAGTGAACAGGATAAGACAGACGCCACACCGCCTCAAAGAATTCCAGGATCCTCAAGAAAATATCTTACAAGAAGGAGACCCGGCATGAAAGGTGGAAGAAAGAAAACTTAAAGGCTCCTGCATCCTACAATTATCCAGGCACTGAAACCGCTGTCCAAGGGTTAAATGGTTGGCCTCCTGTCACCTGCTATGAAGATAGCAGTAGAACGTCTGACTACAAGAAGGCCCATTTAACCGCTGAGGTCTGCATAATGCAAGAATCCTGGCTGGAGATAGACTTAGTGCCTAGAAGCCTGTCCTGAGGACCTGATGGCTCAAGTAGTGACCAAGAGGAACCTTTTCAGCACTCACATCTGGAGACCAGGAAGAGGCGCTGAGGCATCCCATGAAGAAGGGGTGCATGGTGGAGGGGATACATAATAACTCCAAGCAAAGAGCATGTTCGCTACCAGCCCTAGAGATGATGCCAACAAGGTCAAGATCCCTTAACAAGGCAAAAAACAGATGAGAAAGCATGAGGCAGTAGCTGCAAATGAGGCATTACTGCAGATAGAATCAGAGCCTGAAGTGAGACTAAGTGAAAAGGAAGGGGATGAGGCAACCCAAGTCAACCTTGAAAGAGTGCAAATACAGATAGGCAAAATCAATCAAGCTAAAACTGGGTGAATGGTCAGAGAAAGTGGCTAGCACTCTCAGGGGAAGAAGATGACTGATTACTATCCTAAAAAAAACAAAGTCCAAACATACTAAGCACAAAAAGTGATGTTGGAAGACGATGGTTGCCATGGAATCAAGCGCTATGATTGCCTGCTTGTGGAGAAATAAAAAGGAGCCTGCCAACTCACCCCTGAGCATCCTTTCACTACCTGGCAGTGCTACTAATGGGGTGCCACAACAACAAGGAACACAATCGTCTTGGCTAGCCAAGAAGTAGATACTTAGAATTTGGGCAGGAAGAAGGTTCGAAAAGCTAGTAATGTATTTTATTTCAATGAGGAACACATTGGCTTTCTCGAATCCTACCTTTCCAGGAATCCCCTCGCACAGAACATATACTGAGAAAAGAAGCATATATGAAATGGACATGGGTAATACCCAACACAAATCCCTACCATTTCAGGGGAAAAAATTGTTCTATCTCTTATGAAGACAATGTGTAGGACAATGGATGCAAAAACAGGGGCTTTGAGAAGGCAGTCTTTGAAACTAGAATTTCTCATGTTGGATTAACAGACAGATGGAGGAGGGAGAAAGAAGTAGTGATGGATGATTCTAAAAACAAAGAACATATTTTATCATACAATTGAGATTGGTCTGCCTTTCTTGACAAGTTAGTGGAAGTCCCAGAGGTGATCCAATTGCTAACATCTGATTGCAAGAAAACTATTTCTGCACAGGGGAACAAACAGCAGACTAGAGAGAAGTGTAGAGCTTTCAGAAGGTAATTCAATTGGCAAAGTCCATGGTAATACCCTACATCAACAAGTGACGATCCAGAGTGAGGGCTTGATATATAGAAATATAGAAAATTGTGCACACTACATACCCATATAGCAAGATTTCCAATGGCCAATAAAATAAAGGGAATAATTTGAATGCCCAAGTATTTAGATGTAAGAAGCGGCACGGGTTATAGAACAGAAACCCACAGAAGGTGGGAGACCAACTATAGTAGTTCCCATAACGAGTTCTTAAGAGCCGACACCACTGAAATAGAGCCCATTATTGGTCCCCATCAAGGTGGTCCCAAAACTGAGAGCTGTAGGGCCATCAAATTTGGAAGAAACTGCAACCAGGGACAGACAATTAGAGATAGGAGTAAATGAACTGGAACAAGCAATACTGAGAGCATGAATACTGCTGAAAAGAAAGACCTGGTGACACCCTATACGCAGAAAAGGCTATCAGTGGGGAGGGGAGCAGGGGGTTGAAGTAGGCATCTAATGCTCCAGCTCCAGGCCAAGGAGTATTGAAGAACAAAACCAAATTAGAACAGTAATATTTACACTATTGTACTCCTTAAATGGCTCCTACAACATTGAAAATAGAAGCAGCAACATCATGAGGCTTGCAAAAGTCCTTCTGGAACTAGCACATGTGGCATCAGATAATATGCTTTCTGTGAAGTTCCTGCCCGAGAGAGAAGAGAACCTGAAGGAGTATTTGCAAATCACGTGGGGTACAGCTGCACTAGCACATGTTGTATTCAGCTATGCTGACTTCTTGTACAATTAGGGCATAGGGAACTCCCCACATGGCAGGAACTATATCTCAATATCTTGGCTACAAGCGAAGAGGGCAATCACATTTTGAGCATGACCAGCATAGCCTTTAGGCCATTGTAGGGTCCCAGCCCAGGTTTTATGGAAGAGGTGGTCAACCTATATGTAAAGCTGGACCCAATACGTGTGAGGAAAGAGGCACAAGTAAAAGCCAGTTATAAGAAACTGGGTTATTTGTTGAGAGGGGTGGAAGCCCCACTCAAATAAAAACACAATCCTTATCAGGGTGAACCACAAAAGTCACTGAATAAACCTGGGCTTAAGTGGGGGGCGGAGCTTGCGCACTGCAAGATGGCCGCTTAAACGCTCGGCTCCGTGAAGCCGCCACACGATCCGGTCAATATCCTGTTTCTAATGAACTGGACAACCCTACCTTGACGCTGCGCTGCGCTTGGAAGAGACTGGCAACAGGTGGAGCCGCTCGGGGGTTCTCTACCCCTCCGTTTACAGCTGACTGTGCGACGCGCTCAGCTACGGCCTGCGCACCGCGCTGAAGCACCGACCTGGGGTGAGAAGCGTCGGGCGCGTAACGGCGCAGTGCACGCGCCCGGATAGCCGCGCCCCGTCGATCACCCGGAGAGTAACAAGCGGCGAGGGACGAGCGATCGCCACAGCGATCTGACCCTGTGGGTCGCCACTCGAGCTGCGGCGCTCCTTTCGGACACCAGGAGAACAATTGACGCACTGCAGACCTACGGTCGTGCTGCTGACAGAGATCCGTAGCGGTGTCTGCTGGTGAGACGCGGTGAGTTCACAGCCGAGACCCCGATCGGAACTGTGCTGGTGATTGGCAGCGCGCCTGGATGCTACGTGCATAGTGAGCCCTGTACCAATAGAAGGGTGACCCAGTCTGGAGATGGGACCGGGGCAGCTTCATTGCCGGGAGCCGGCCATCTTGCGCAGAGCTGAGGGGTGAAGGCAGGCCTTGTCAAGCTGAACATTGAACCACGTGACCCGCGCCCGTAGAGTATAGCAGGGTCTGCATTTGCTGGCTGTGAATATTATAATAGGCTACACCAGGCTGGGAAGTGACACGCCGAGGTCAGCTGAATGACTGAAACGAACTAGCGGCGACCCTGCACCCCACTCGTGTCATTGCACCAAAACACTTGGCACCATAGTGACTGGCCTTCCTACTCTTGATGCAGGTGTGGGTGGGAGTGATGCTTCTTAGCCTTGGACCCCCCTAGAAGGGAGCGGCTAGGATTGGTTTGGCACGGCTGGGAGCTCCAGTCTGCTAAAGTATAAGGGAGCTGCTGAACGCCACTATTACCCTACTATTGACCCCTCTCCGCTGGTACGATCGAGTGAGCGTTTTTTTAAGCCCGAGATTGACCGTGCAGCGCGACGCACGATGGGCAGAGTTGACAGAAATCAACCCAAACTCACATTTGACCACAGAAAGTCAAAAGGCTGAGATAATGCGGTTGAGGAGGAGGATTCCACTCAGGACCCACTGTCCGAAGTCGTGGAGGGCGACATCCGCACCATGCTGGTCACGATGGAAAAAAATCTCCAAGGCAGTCTGGCAGGTTTAGGCAATAAGATTGACGCACTCTCGTATCGTATGGACAGGATGTCCGAGAGAATAGACAAACATGCGGAGAGACTGGATATGGCGGAGCGCAGAGTCACCGAGGTGGAAGAGGCGCAAACATCGCTTGACACGGATCACCAAAAAATGGGAAAGGTCCTGCAAGTCCTGCAAGACAAGGCCGAAGAATTGGAGGCGCGCTCGCGTCGTAAGAATCTGCGAATCACGGGGGTCCCCGAATCAACTCCAACGGGCAACATGGAGAAGTTTGTCGAGGCGATGCTGACCACGCTGTTGGGCAATGATGTCTTTTCTAACATCTTCGTGGTGGAAAGAGCGCATAGATCGTTGGGCCCTCGCCCCCCTCCTGGAGCGCCTCCTTGACCTATAATAGCTCGATTGTTGAATTACAGGGACAGGGACTCAGCATTGGCAGCTGCAAGGAGCAAGCAGACACTGCAGTATGAGGGGTCCAGCATCTCCTTATACCCAGACTTTACGGCTCGTGTACAAGAAGCGGCAGACAATTCGCTCCGTTAAAGCGCCAGATGAGAGACCAAAATATAGACTATGCCATGCTATATCCCGCCAGACTTCGAGTTAATAGAAATGGCTGTTCACGGATTTTCACTGAACCCAAGTCATTGCAAAAAGCTCTGAAAGAGTGGGCCAAGGAGAAACGGCCTAGTCCGGTACGAGAAGTGCAGGAGGGAGCAGTCGGCGGAAGCCTAGACGAACAGGACTGAGACTGACATTGCAGTGATTTCAGCAGATAAACTCCAGGGTATGGTATATCACTTTGACCCGGGAGCGGGCGGAGGTCTGACCTTTGAGAGGCTACGATATTGGGTGGCAGGTTATTAGTTAATGTAGTCCCGGACTCCAATTGCCAAGCTATGCGCACTGTGTGCAGTATGGGGAGAGTCCTTGAAGGCACCACTGCATTGAGCGGAGTATTACGCTGTGGGGGATGTTCTGGTTGCGGAAGCAAGTTTATACTGGCGGTGAATCGGGCTGAGCGCTAGGTTTAGTTACTGCTCATGTTTTTCTTTTGTGCGCAACATCTGCCCTCGTGTGAATGACACTGTTTTTGTTTACGTTGGGATGGGGGGGGACAGGGGTATCGAGGTCAGTCTATGCAAGTCTGCACATGTTACATTGTTATTTGTTGGGGTAGAGTGGGGAGGAAATTGTCGTTCAGGCACAGTTGGGAACAGCCTGACGTGGGTGGTGGGAGGGATGGTATTGAGACTCACACTGTTTGTTTCTGCTACTTTCGCATTTTGTGGTGATGTGTACCATAAACATATTAGAATGACGGTGCTAGCAGTATGGCAGCTGTACGTAGAACAACCCCATGACAGATACGGATAGATCCCATAGGGACACTGGCCCTGACACTATTCACGCGCTCACGTGGAACGTGCGTGGCCTTAATGACAGCAGAGAGAGGCTCGCAGCCATGACTCCATTGCTGCAGACTGAAAACTCAACCACAGAACCATGCAATAAAATTAAATTAGTGCACAGGGGCCAGGGGGGCCACAGCGTGCGCGATGATGCTCATTCACACATGGCCACTGCTGCACACTGAAGAGTACCATGCGATTCTGGCGCTGCCGAAAGGCCGCGTATACAGGGTTAGAGTGTGCACAGTGATGCCGAAATGACTAGGGCTGTACACTGGGGAGGGCGTCATCCATGCGATCGCAGTGCTGCAACATGGGTTTGCCCATTACTGTAATCCTGCTCGTTGCAGCACTTGAACACACGACTCCTGTACTATACAGAGGTTGACGCACAGGGGCAGAACATTGCACGTCGAGGCATATGCACAATACCTCACTGCTCCACATTAGGAGTAATTAACATATGATCAAAGTGTTGCAAACCGAGGAGTGTGTACAGCATTCATTATTACCCTGATTGCACGGGATTAAAGGATAGATGAACACTGAAATGAATAATGCACATATGGCGACTGATTATTGCACACGGACACTGCCATACAAACATGTTTGTGGCTGCCCGCCGCCCCCAAAGGGGGCACCCCTAAAAGGGCGGCCCTTTAGTGCCATTGCGGCACAAGCCTACCCCTCGCTCTAGCATCAGAGGGCTTCCGCCTGGAGCCCGCTGTCCAGGGGGTGTGGGCCTCACTTCCGGTACGCCCGGGGGGGAGGGAGGGTATGTATACCCCTCCGACCCTCCCAGCGGCCTTTTTTCCGCCAGCCACGCCGTCTCCCTCCCTTCCTCTTACCCTGCGGCTGGGCTGGTGGTCAAGGTGTACTGAATGTTTTAATGTTTTCTTTTGCGTTGCAGGCGGAGTTACAGGGCGATCTGGAAGCAGTCTGGTACAGTAAGGGTACCTCTGCGGCAGACGGGTACAGTAAGGGTACCTCTGCGTGGCACAATAGGGGTGCCAGAGCCAAAGACCAGGATCCTCAGGGCAGGGTCCTGGAGAACCGTGACGGCGCCCCGTTAGTCCTTCGGGCGGTTGGGGGCCTGACCAACCGGGGGTTTGCCCTGCTACGCTCCGTCCTGAAAGGGGCGTGAGTAGGATGGTAACAAGGGGCCACGTGATCCGGTGGTGGATCAACAAAGGTGTAGCGCTGATCGGGCATCCATCCCACAGTGCTGGCTCATCAGGTGGGCAGGGGCAGCATAGGTTGGATGGCTGCCTGCCCATGGATCGCCCGTAAGATAACCCACCTTATTGCATACTCTTGTATGGAATAAACCTGCGACAAGTTTTTCCCATAAACAAAGTGTCTTGTGTGTTTATTTATGCACGTTCGCCTATGGGAAGGTGGGGGATGTTGCCGGTATTGGGACTATCTGCCCTGCCTCAATTTGCATTCGGCTCCTTTGTCTCTCTTGCTATCGGCGCTCTGTCCTTGGACACAATGATTTGCTCTGCAATGGCTGCCGGCAGGTGATGTTCCAGAACGAAACAAGATGTTTAGGAATAACAGAGTTACTAGCCCTGACCCTGAGCTTTTGTTGCTCAGTCCGATAAAGTCACAACACCGTGATAAATAATATTTCAAGCGTTTGATTTTGTTTTGAAGACGCACGCATCATATGCCAACAAGTTTTGCTTTCTGTCTTGAGGCAGTGCACTATCCCATAGTTCTGACGGTCTGGGGGTCCTGATATGTGATCTAAGAGCAGTGCGTATGTCCTAGCTGTACAAAACTCAGGGCCCTGACTCTTGTTTCCATGAAGGCAGAGTGCTTCACTGCAGTCCCGAATGATCATATTGGTGCATCAGCCGACTGAGCAACCTTGTCTGTGAATCTGGGAGTTAAATATGCGCTTCTCAATTCACAGATGAGATGCGGGCGGGCTAGTTCTGCCCTTCATGTTTCAGGGGCTGGCAAACATGGTAGGATGAAGTTGGAGTCATTTACAGCACTATGAACCTGCAATGCTGTGTTGGAATGAGTAATAAAAAAAAAAAACTTGTTCCGAATCCCTGAATTCAGTCACGATGTTGGATGTCTCAAACCACCTACATCACCCACCCCACCAGCAGCGCCCCAACTTCCTGGGTCCTCTTGCTCAAAACCAACTCTCGGCTCTCAATTCCTCCTGTGGGGGCATCATCTCAAACGAGCAGAGAGCACACCCGCAGTCCCCGGCACATGTCGGCTGTCCCCGGCACATGTCTGCTGTCCAGATATTCACACTGCCGAGGAGCAAACAGCACAGTGCCACATCCTCGGCACGAGCCGAGTGGAAATGCTGCAGCAGGCGATGCCTCTGCCTGAAGTGCTGAGAGCTAGGGGTTAAGAAAGAGGGCGGATGTGAGTGTTCTCTACAGTGCTGAGACAAGGCGTCCACTGTGGCGCTATACTAGTAGTTGGTGCCTATGTATGGAAAACTGGTTGCAGCACACGCATACATTTCGGAGTGTGGAAGTAAGACACCTTAGTTACAGTGCAAACGTGCGGACCGCTGTTAAAAAAATGCCCACCAAGGACGGAGCCGGGATGGCTTCGGGCATGCAGGTTGCCTTCCAAACAAGCTCCAGCGAAGACACAAGCAGCCTAAAAAAAGCTCGGAGGGGCGGAAGGTGTAGTTGAAAGAAGGCATGGGCAGATCAAGTGAGCTGCCAGTAGCACCAATATGTACCAGTGATGAGAGGGCGGAGAGAAAAAAGTAGTGCATTGAAACAGCACATATGGCCTAGTTAAAGAATCCACGTAGCATGGGCAGTCGCCGGGGCGGGAACAAAACATCCACAAGGCAGGACAAATCTACACTATTCATCAATGAAAACTATGGAGTTTGCAAAGGCAGGCCGAGCAACCAATCAAAAGTGGTGGGTGTGTGGTGGGCGTGTTCATTCATTACAGATAGAATACAGCATGCCTCGCAGAGCAGCGCATGCACGCTGACTCTAGGCTCGACCTAAAAAGGAAGGTTTAGGCCTGGCATATGGTATATTTTTCCAGGTTGGAATGGCTGTTTACAACTGCACTACAGGCTGCAGTGGCAAGTCTGAGACATGTTTTACAGGGCTACTTTAGCGGGTGGCACAATGAGTGATGTTGCCTAGCAGCAGCATTTAATTTACAGGTCCTGGGTACATGTATTACCATTTACTAGGGGCTTATAACTAAATTAAATGTACCACTCAGGTGTACAACAATTTTACCCTGTTTTAGGGAGAGAGCACAAGCACTTTACTACTTGTTAGCAGGAGTAAAGTGCACAGAGTCCTAATGCCAATAAAAACAAATTCAGCTAAAATGGGGAGTGAAGGCAAAAGATTTGGGGGAAACCACACCAAAGATGTCAGGTCTAACACCCATTATAGCAATGAAGAATGGAAATGGGCTGCTGTGACACTAGCAGGAGCGTGTAACAGCACAGCATATAAACTACAGACAAATATGCTCCAAATATATAAGAGGATTTTGAAATCAAGGAAATCTAGTTATAAATAGGGGACATGTGCTGAAAACTGTCAATATTGCTAGGTTAGTCCCTTTAACAAGAGAATGATGCCTGGATAGGATAAGCAACACAAAATGTCATAGATTGTTTTTCAGAAGCCTAGACAGTTGAAGGAATCCCAAATAATGGATATGCAACATACTTTGAGAAGCAAACAAAACATAAAAAACGAAAAGGAAAGCTGATGGATGGCATAGTAATCTGTATTTCAATAGTTTTGAAAGTCATAGTTAAAACCTTTGTGTTCTCAAGTGTTAGTGTACAACACATCAGACTAGAAGGGTATGGTCCTATCATAGACAAATGTAATGTATACATTACACTGGGTAAGACCACCAAAAGAGATTATGTGATGAGGATACTTGAGAATGAAGTAATGCACTTAAGGAATAATATTATGTCACAGGGTAGCCACATTATATTGGTGTGAGGGGATTTCAATGTCAAACCTGTGCAGGGTATGACCAAGAGAAAGATAACTGAAGAAGAAAGTGCTTGGGAACTACTGGAAGCAGACATGCTCTGTGTAAGATCAATCAGGAACCGGTACATATTTATAGCAATGATGATTTCTGATAGCCACCTCTTTTGCTGTTTCCATTTGTTTGTCAAGTGATTTTCCCTTATATTCTCCCACTATATTGATCCTTGCAGTATAGTTTGCTTTTCTGCACTTTCTTCACACCATTCTTTTCTTTGTTGATTTTTTAGGAAAAGTAAGTATCTGGATATTGCTACTGTTCAATGGTAAACAATAAGGATGGGGAAAGGTGGTTTCAATACTGAAAATCCAGTGCTTGTATGAAATTCTCATGTAGACCCTTCAACAAAAGCCACTACTGACAAGGTTATTAAGCATATCTGCTCTGCGAATAGAGTAGAGTGATAGAATATATTATATATTTATAGTATTAGTTATGGTATGGAATGTTCATTGGATTTCATAGTTATGAAATCACTAAGTATGATGAACCTTAAAAGTTTTCAGGTAGCTGGTGCCTAAAGTAGGTCTATGTTTTCACTCTGTCATCTATCCTGTGCTTTTTACCCTCCCAATTGTACCATTTGCATTCCATGACTTTCTCTCTGCTGTCTTTTGTTCCCTTCTTCTTACCTTTTTTTCTGAAGTTAGTTTAATTTCTCTGCGATACCCATCCTTGTTTGCTGTGGTTTGCTTTTCTGTGCTTTATTTACATCACACATTTGTATGCTCTACTCATAGAATAGCAATTATAAGGAAGGTGCTGGTCAGTACTATTGGACAAGAATGGGAAAAGAAATTTCATTAGAGAAAAATAGTCCTAGTATGACAGTGAGGTCAAGGATGATGTAAGTTGGTCTATAGTACAATACACAAGGCCCTGTAGAAAAGAATATTTAAAGATTGCTGTGTTTAAACCATATAAATAATATATGGTGTCCTGTGACACCATATATTATTTACTTACAGTATAACGTATAATTTGGAATGTTTTGATTAGCTTACTGTCTTTGCACATTTAAGAAGTGCAACATTATAAAGGCCTACAAGTATACTGAGGAAAAAGGTGTCCAATGTAGGTGTACATTTTTGATTTGACCTCTATTTTTACCTTTATACCCTCACATTCTATTCCATATCAAATGCATAATTTTCACTCTTCTCTATTTTCTTTGTGTCTTCTTTCCATTTCTTTGTCAAATCACTTTCCATTACATTGTACTACGGTATTTATCTTTGCTGCTTAGAAATGCTTTTGTGAGTGTTTTTCACCGCTCCCATTTTTTGCTCATTTGTTAGAAAGCTAAGTTTAAGTGATGTGCTACTGGGCACTACAGAATAATAAAATGGGGGAAAAGTAGTTTCATTACTGAAAATTCTATAGTTATATATTATTGCCACATTGAACCCAAACTATTGTATAGTGCTGAGATAGTAGGCACGATAGGCAATGTTATTAGGTATATGTGCTGTTTAAAAAGTGTAGAATGTGACTGTATATTTGCATATTGGAGTGCTGAGAGCTCCAGTAAAAGCAACAAAGTAGCTCAGGGTGAATAATAGCTGGTATAAACCTCCTGCTCCAACATTCAATTTGTCTTTCTGTTTGTCCCTTTTTAATTTAGAACATTTTACCCTCAGTGGGTCGAATGTTCGAATAGCCTCATAGCTCTTCTGCCTCTGGCTATACCAGTTGTTAAAGGCCCTCTCCCTTGTTGTAGGAGTATGCGTGGGGCTCGGGCCTACAACCTTGGTTCCGGGCCTTTAACCACTTGTATAGCCCTCAGCAGTGGGCTATACTATAGTCTTATAACTTGTTGTAGCAGGCTAGAATAGCTATTAAATGCCTGCTCCAGGCCAAAGTTGAAGGTGAGGACCTATAACAGGGGTGCTTGCGTTAATGGTTGGCATATCATGCAACAGTGCCAAACTGGGCTATTAGAACATACAGCAGATAAGGATTAAAAGTCCTAATTACAAAAGCAGCCTTTTCTGATACTCACAAGTTTAACATCCTCCCACACGTGCAACACTTGAGTACATTTCACTGGATGTTCTGGGTGTGCATACAGATCAAGAGTAGAGAGAGTGAGTAACAGTGACAGCCATCATGACTCAGGTCTTTGAAACAGTTTTTTAGACTGGCATGGGAGCTAACTAGAAATCCCTCCTCCCTCTTTCCACGGGCTCAGTGACATTATGAACTATGGCTCGAAAGAGGTAGGAAACTGTAGTGTGTGTGTGTTTCACAGCATCTGCTTTTCTCTTTCCCCTCCCCACTCGACATATCCTAGAGCAGGAGTTCTCCAACCTTTTCTGTAGTGAGAGCTACTTCTGATCAGTGAAAATCATCGTGAGCTACTGAATGCTAAGCAACTCGCACACTGTTACCAGACGCCCCCACACCCAGCTTAATTGGCTTTAAGCCTAATGTCCATACAGCCAGATGCTATGGTTTGAACAAAATCCTTTGACTACGGGCACTATGACAGTGCTGCCATGTGTGTCAGAGAAAGCGTGCTCTTTGAGGATGTATGAACATGTGTGCATATTGTTGGGATATATGTATATGGGTGACTGAGAGACAGTGTTGTATGTACTTGTGGCACAGGACATACCTTTTGCCATATGTGGCACCATTACATGTATAACACAAATGGGAGAAATTTAAGTACAGAAAAATTTTCTGCAAAAATGTGCAGAGTCTGGAACATTTTTCAGCACTTTAAATTTCTCCAACTTAAATTAATTGCTGTGTTTTTACTTATTAATATGGCACTGTATTGAGAAAATTAAACTGAAGAATTAACTTTGTTTATGTGGATTACATAAAACTCATCATTTAAACTGTCACATTAACAAACCACAAGCATCTTGCTCCCAGTGACCTGTAGACATGGTGCCATATTTATAACATAAAAATACATTTGTTTAAATGGGAGGAATTTTGAGTGAATAAACGTACTTCATAAAACACTAAGAGGTATTTGGCTTAATTGAAAGTTGAGAAAGACATTATAACTTAATGTTTCATTGAAAAGATTTTCTTCACTTTAAATGTCTCCCATTTCAAAAAACATTACTATTTTTCAGTAGTAAATATGGCACAGTGTCTATGCTTGTAAATGCCACACTTTGAAATGAGAGAACATTCAAATGAAGCGTTAATAATTAATTTTCTTTCATTTAAAAGCATTCAGAAACATCATTTTGTTCTCATGCTCCAATATTGAGCCAAGCTCCACTACAAAACGCCAATGTACTTAGCTCAGAAAATTGAATTATCCGGTGGAGGCAGACCATCCCGGAATGCCAGAGACCTTTTGCTGAAACCTCCCATCTTTCAGAAGAAGAAAACGTATGACAGAGCATTCTCCGGAGCTGCCCCAGAATCTGGAACTCACTCCCTCCAAACATTAGAAAAATTCCAAACACGTCAACCTTCAAGAGGGAAGCAAAGATCTTCCTAATGAGCAAATTCCTACCCTAAACAACGATTGATCATCATCTGCAATGTGGTTAACTGCTAGGCACTGCATAGTCCTGTCAGATATGGATGCATCCTACACAAGAAAGATCACAAAGACACCAAAACAGCTCGCACCAATGATCGAAGAGTTATGCCAATTGGATCTGATATAGGTGTTTACCTTAACAGGACAATGACGTATGTAAGGATAAACTCAACAGTTAGCTACGATGGCACCTTAGGCTAAAATTAATGGATCCTACTCGTGTTATTGTTGTAACAGATACGAAGGTACACACCGGAATCATATGTACAATACTACTGTTATACCTATTGTACCCCAAACTAATCATAATCTTGTTATTGTTGAAACGGATACGAAAGGTGCACACACTGGAACCATATGTATATTACTACTGCTATACCTGCTGTATTAGAAACGATTTACGACATGTAAGTGTGAAGCGCTCTGATACCCATGGGTCATGTTCGCGCTATATAAAACTCAATAATTTTTTTTTTTTTAAAAGGACTTTTATTTAAGAATTAAATACTTCAGTGCTTCAATTCTTAACCTCTGTGACCCAGCTTGGCCCATAAATCTGACTGAGCACTGCTCATTATCAGGCTCTGCTATCTACAGCTTGATAATAATAATATAAAGTAAACATAGCCTTCCCTTAATGTTAAAAGAATAATGTGACGCTGTGATTGTAGGAAGGTAGGATCTGACTACATGGTTACCCCCACTTTTTTCCTGGTGTTTTGCTGGTTTTTGACTAGTCTGACTGGGATCCTGCTAATCAGGACCCCAGTCTATCTGCTCCCTCCCTGAATTGGTTGTGTTATGTACTTTAGGTACACTCCAGATTGGATTCTGGGGTACCCTTATAAGTCCCTAGTATATGGTACACCATGTACCCAGGGCATAGGTACCCCAGAGGCCTCCCATTCGCAGAAGCATGTATTATGCCACCCCTGAGAGGCCATTCAAATGACACCACAGGGCTGCTACTGCAGCCTGTGTAAGGTGGTGTATGCACCCCTTACTGGAGATATAGGTTCACTATATCCCTTCTAAACCACTACACATATAGACCTATCAGTCACCCCTATGGCAGGCCTTATCAATCCTGAAGGCAGGGTGCTGGGTTTTATGTGAGAGGGTGCCCCTGCATGAGCAGAGCCCCTCTGCAGCCTTCGGAGACCATTCTCTGAGGTTGTCTGTGATGCAGCCAGACATATATGTTTAAGTGCATTATAACCTCGCGGTAAATGCTAACTTTAAAACGGCTGCTTAGAAACATGTCGTGTTTGGTGTCAAACACCTTGGAATCATACCTGGGAGGTATGATTCCACCCTTGTAGAACCACTACTATGGGTCACCGGTCTACCCAATACCAGCTTTCTCGACCTGGGCAGCACAAAAAGGATGCTGCCAGCCACAGACACGAGTCTGCCCTCCTGCTGCTGAGCCAAGCTCGAGCAGAGGAAGGCCTGACAATAGGTTTCCTGTCACAGGGAGGTGTTACCACCTCCCAGACAGGATTTAGTGTATTGGGGCTGGGTGGGTGCACTCTCACAGTGCCAGAAAGTCTGCACTGGGGGCACATTTGGTGTCCCTGTGCATAGTCCAGCTAGAACCAGTTCTGGGAGCCGTTGGCTCCTGCTCTGGTGCGAAACTGGACAAAGGACATGGGTGTAGCCACCCCTCTGTCCTGCCCCTCCCCTAGGAGGGTCCCCAGAGTCATTCCAACCCCTTCCCATGGGTATAAAGTGGGATACCTGATTCCAGGACTTTAGATTATACCTGGACAAGACTCTGCAAAGAAACCAAGTACTTCGATGGTCTACACTTCGCTGGACGACAGAAGAATCTCCCTTGGAGTAAAGGAGTTAGTCCCCTGCAGCAGCAGGCACCTAAGCGCACCTGACCGGTTTGCATCTCCTGAGCTTCTGCGGACTCCGAAGATTTCTGCAACACAGGAGGTGGGTTCCCTAACGTCCCTGAGGTTGATCTGACCTCTCAGCAACTCTGAGACCAGTATCCCTCGTGGGGACCGTGCAACCCGAACCCCTGTGCACTGTGTACATTTGCAGCAGCATATGCTTTTTGGCGATCCCTGAGGCTGTGGTTTGGACTACGTGTAGTCCCGACCCCGAGCATCATTTGCACCAAAGATATCCGGCCCCCACTCCACGAGTGCTCTGTGGGCAGGCACTTTGTACGTTCGCTCGAGGTCACCTCGCGATCCCTGGTCCGTTGACTGGTGGGTCCTGGCGAGGGTCACCTTGATTGTTCTTGGGCTTCTCTGGTTGCTCCAGACGTGCCCTGACTCTCCATTGCTTGGAGAGTCCCCTGGACCTTGCTGGTCCACACCGTAACCTGTTTCCTCTGCCTGCGTGGGTTGCCGTTGTCAAGGCTTGTTGGTGCTCCAGCCGGACACTGACCCCTCAGCTCTCGACATCCTTCATGGGACAGCTCACCTCCGGACCCTGGTCGTTGTCGGCGTCTCCTGGTCCTCTTGGCTGCAGAGACAAACATCCTTTCTCATCACCTGAAGCACCCGACATCGGTGGGCATTCGTCTACCGAGCCCCTGGTCACCCGAAGTGACCCAGACTTTGTCCCCTCTGCTTTCAGGTTCTTCACATCTCGAATCCAGGCTTGGATTCCTCCGGACACTCTTCGCCTTCCTGGCAGCCGTACTTTCTTGCAGTCCTCCATTGAAAACGACGGAGGTTTCCGACACCACTTGACCCCTATGCACCCGGCTCCTCTGGGATAGATAACTCGGGTACTTCGGTACTCACAAGGGTGCTGGCCTTAGAACCTCTTATGTTCCAAAGGGTTTGCTTGAAGTCCTCCTAGAAGTGTCCTTAAATTGTAATTTTCCAACCGCGACTTTCCCATAGAGTTGCAAGGAGCACGCGGTCGTGTTTCCTCACTGCACCCGTCCTCCGTGGGCGCCCTGTGTCACTGCCTTGGGTGGTTCCTTGGGGTACCAGCGATTCTACGTGCTCTAGGCACTGTGACTATTGAAGTCGTTGTTGTTATACCATTTTTTTAGTATATGGTTCGGTCTCCCCCTGGAGCCCGCTGTGTATTTTGCTACTTACGTATGTTCTATTGATTAAGTATTGTGTGCTTTATGTTCTAATCTCGTGTCGAGATTAGTAGAGAGTGTTTTAGTAATAAATACATATTTTTACATAACACTTGTGTGGTTCTCCTTTCATTTGGTCATTCAAGAAGTGAGATTCTGGTAAAACAAGCTGCTTTACATTCCTTCAAGATTAAGCCTGAAGGCTGCTCTCCACAGCTACCACTAGGATAGCTATCTAAAGGTTATCTTTGACCTCATACATCATAAGGGTCGTTTGGACTGGTGCAAGGTGCCCACTTTAATTAGTGGACAGCATATACCAGGCCAACTTCTCACATTGGTGTGCAGAGGTTGGGATTCAAGCTTGCTATTGTTTTACCAGAAAAATCTCATTGAGTGATTAACTGAAAACCACTAAAGTATTAGGTACATATAATACATCAAGATTGAATAAGTAAGTTCTACTGAACTTGGAGTTGGGTAAGTCAAGGGCCTAGCAAACCCTTTCTCCAACTCAAGAGAGTTTAGTCTCCACTAGGTTAGGTAGGTGCCTACACCACATAACACTAGTATGTCTTCTAGAGGAGAAGCCAGTGGCTCTCTGCCAACTAGGTATGACCATCTCTCATTCCAAGAATTGAGAAATATGTGTACATCTAGGAAGCTGAGGACAGGGAGAAGTGCAAGATCCCAACGTCTAATAGAGATGTTGCTCTTAGATGACCTCAGAAAGACCCCAGGGTCTGATGAAGTAGAAAGAGTGGGTGGGACAGGAGATGAGGAAAGACCAGGAAGTGAACACTTCTTTGAGCTGGACTCAAACCCTGGCCAGGAGGATCAAAATGATTCTAATCTGGAAAATCCAACTCTTCCTTCAGGTGGGGGAGAAGGCCCCAGTAGCCCTCTCTTTACTCCACCAGGAAGAGTACAGAGTTTGCCTAGAAGATCCAGAACTCCCTCTGTGGAGTGTAATCATTCAGGTACTTCTGTAGGGACTTCCATATCCCATAAGAGGGTGCCAACTTCTGGAGTTTGAGAGAATCAAGCTTAGGCTCAAGAAGGAGCAGTTGGCCCTAGATAGGGAATCCCTAGAGCTCCAAAGAGCTACAAAAAAATTGGGACTAGAGTCCCATGGTGGCAGCAACAGTGTTCCTAGAAGTAGGGAGTATACTCATGAACATAGGAACCTGAACAACATAGTCCCTCCCTATCAGAGTGGGGATGACATCCACAAATGGATAACTGCACTGGAAAGGGCCTGTAAAGTACAGAAGGTCCCTCAGGGGCAGTGGGCAGCTATCTTGTGGCTCTCCTTTGCTGACAAAGGTAGAGATAAGCTCCTCACTGTTAGAGAAGAGGATGCTGACAACTACTCAGTCTTGAAGAGTGCTCTCATTGATGGGTTTGGCTTAACCACTGAGCAATACAGGATTAAGTTCAGAGACACCCAGAAGACACAGACTCAGGACTGGGTAGACTTTGTAGATTGTGCTACTAAGGCTCTGGAAGGTTTGATACATGGCAGCAAAGTGCATGACTATTTAGGATTGTACAATTTGATTATGAGGGAACAGATCCTTAATAATTGTCAAAACCAGCTTTTGCACCAGTACCTGGTGGACTCAGATCTGACTTCTCCCCAAGAATTGGGAAAGAAGGCAGATAGATGGGTCAGGACCAGGGTAAAGCCAAAGAATCAGGCTGGTGACCAGAAGAAAGATTCTTCCAAGACCCAAGAGAAAGGTGGGGATAAATCAAAAGACAAGTCCCCTGTAGGGCCCCAAAAATCCTCTTCTGGGGGTGGGTCCCAAAATCCTTCCTCCCCTGTAAAGAAACCTTATTGCTTTGTTTGCAAACAACAAGGCCACTGGAAAAATGATCCCATTTGTTCAAGGGTCAGCAATAAGGAAAATGTTCCTCGAAGCACTACTACCACTCCTCCTGGTACTACAAGTAGTAATCCCCCAGTTGGTAGTGGTGCACCCAAAACGTTTTGTGGGTTCTCATGGGGAACTGAGGTACACCCTGACTTAGCAAGGTCCCCCTCCCAGGCCTGTGATGGTGGCATGGGATTTGCCACTTTTACTGTCAGTCCTAATTCTTTGGGCAAGTACAGACAGGAGCCACTGATCAATGGTCAGAAAGCTGTGGCCTTTAGGGATACAGGGGCTAGTGTCACCATGGTGACAGGGAAACTAGTACCCCCTCAGCAGCTTTTACCTGAGTTTAAGTACCAGGTGACCAACATTGATGGTGTCAAGACAAATCATCCCATGGCAATAGTCAATCTCAACTGGGGAGGGGTCACCGGCCCTAAAAGAGTGGCAGTGTTCCCAAACTTGCCTGTAGATTGCCTCTTGGGCAATGATTTAGAGACTTCAGCCTGGGCTGAAGTAGAACACCAGGCCCATTTAAGAATGTTAGGCCTCCCTGAGAAAGTTGGTGGGACCCTTAGGGCCTCAGTCCAACCTCAGGGAAATTTTGGAGGAGTGGAGCCTGAAAAAATGGCCCACTCTACTCCACCAGAGAGCAAAGGGATTGAAGACAAGTCTTCTTCCCCCCAGACTATAGGTAAGGGTCAGCTTCCTCAGGGAACTGATCCTACCCCTTGTGGAGGAACTGCCCCAGAGGTGGTCAGGCCTGTCCTGGCAACACCCCTGATGGCAGGGGACCCTTCCAAGGTGGTACCCAGTCTGGAGCAGGTATCCTGCCCCTCTCTACCCTACCTCAGTCAACCTAGGGCTGCAGAGGTCAGGGAGGTCAGTGGACCCCTAAGGGCCCACTGTCCAGAGGAACCCCTTCATCAACAGATTAGGGACACCCAGGCTAGTAGCACTAGCCAGGTGAAAATTCCTCAACACACTGAGGGATCCCTCTTACCCTTGGGTAGTGACCTCCCCCAGATGGACTCTGTTGGGCAAAGGCAAACCTGGGACCAGATGGTTCCAAACCTACCCTGTCTCTCCAGTGTTCCAACCAAAGGGACTCAACCCCCAGCTGTAGGCAGCCAGAGGTTGACCCCTAGGGCCAGATATAACTCAGTCATGGACAGAAAGGCCTCCATGGCGACCAGTGCTTTGAGGAAGCTGAGACCAACTTATTTAGGGCCTCACTTCTCCACTCAGGCACCCCACCAGCCTTTTTCTGTGCAAAAACACCCTACAGGTAGTACTCCCAAATTTTGGAGAAAAACCAATACCCTTAGGGGTAGAGACTCCTTAGTGGACCATAAGACAGGGGTATCCATGCTAGTGCAGGATCTTCCTTATATGGCCACTTAGTCAATAAAGTCTCAACTGGACAAGGTTAGCCTTATCTCCTTTCGTTTGGGGGGGGGCGTTATGTAGGAAGGTAGGATCTGACTACATGGTTACCCCCACTTTTTTCCTGGTGTTTTGCTGGTTTTTGACTAGTCTGATTGGGATCCTGCTAATCAGGACCCCAGTCTATCTGCTCCCTCCCTGAATTGGTTGTGTTATGTACTTTAGGTACACTCCAGATTGGATTCTGGGGTACCCTTATAAGTCCCTAGTATATGGTACACCATGTACCCAGGGCATAGGTAACCCAGAGGCCTCCCATGGGCTGAAGCATGTATTATGCCACCCCTGAGAAGCCATTCAAATGACACCACAGGGCTGCTACTGCAGCCTGTGTAAGGTGGTGCATGCACCCTTTACTGGAGATATAGGTTCACTATATCCCTTCTAAATCACTACACATATAAACCTATCAGTCACCCCTATGGCAGGCCTTATCAATCCTGAAGGCAGGGTGCTGGGTTTTACGTGAGAGGGTGCCCCTGCATGAGCAGAGCCCCTCTGCAGCCTTCGGAGACCATTCTCTGAGGTTGTCTGTGATGCAGCCAGACATATATGTTTAAGTGCATTATAACCTCATGGTAAATGCTAACTTTAAAACGGCTGCTTAGAAACATGTCGTGTTTGGTGTCAAACACCTTGGAATCATACCTCCACACCAGTAACTGGTGTGAGAGGTATGATTCCACCCTTGTAGAACCACTACTATGGGTCACCGGTCTACCCGGTACCAGCTTTCTCGACCTGGGCAGCACAAAATGGATGCTGCCAGCCACAGACACGAGTCTGCCCTCCTGCTGCTGAGCCAAGCTCGAGCAGAGGAAGGCCTGACAATGGGTTTCCTGTCACAGGGAGGTGTTACCACCTCCCAGACAGGATTTAGTGTATTGGGGCTGGGTGGGTGCACTCTCAGAGTGCCAGAAAGTCTGCACTGGGGGCACATTTGGTGTCCCTGTGCATAGTCCAGCTAGAACCAGTTCTGGGAGCCGTTGGCTCCTGCTCTGGCGCGAAACTGGACAAAGGACATGGGTGTAGCCACCCCTCTGTCCTGCCCCTCCCCTAGGAGGGTCCCCAGAGTCATTCCAACCCCTTCCCATGGGTATAAATTGGGATACCTGATTCCAGGACTTTAGATTATACCTGGACAAGACTCTGCAAAGAAACCAAGTACGTCGACGGTCTACACTTCGCTGGACGACAGAAGAATCTCCCTTGGAGTAAAGGAGTTACTCCCCTGCAGCAGCAGGCACCTAAGCGCACCTGACCGGTTTGCATCTCATGAGCTCCTGAGGACTCCGAAGATTTCTGCAACACAGGAGGTAGGTTCCCTAATGTCCCTGAGGTTGATCTGACCTCTCAGCAACTCTGAGACCAGTATCCCTCGTGGGGACCGTGCAACCCGAACCCCTGTGCACCGTGTACATTTGCAGCAGCATATGCTTTTTGGCGATCCCTGAGGCTGTGGTTTGGACTACGTGTAGTCCCGACCCCGAGCATCATTTGCACCAAAGATATCCGGCCTCCACTCCACGAGTGGTCTGTGGGCTGGCACTTTGTACATTCGCTCGAGGTCACCTCGCGATCCCTGGTCCGTTGACTGGTGGGTCCTGGCGAGGGTCACCTTGATTGTTCTTGGGCTTCCCTGGTTGCTCCAAACGTGCCCTAACTCTCCATTGCTTGGAGAGTCCCCGGGACCTTGCTGGGCCACACCGTAACCTGTTTCCTTTGACTGCGTGGGTTGCCGTTGTCAAGGCTTGTTGGTGCTCCAGCCGGACACTGACCCCTCAGCTCTCGACATCCTTCGTGGGACAGCTCACCTCCGGACCCTGGTTGTCATCGGCATCTCCTGGTCCTCGTGGCTGTAGAGACAAACATCCTTTCTCATCACCTGAAGCACCCGACATCGGTGGGCATTCGACTACCGAGCCCCTGGTCACCTGAAGTGACCCAGACTTTGTCCCCTCTGCTTTCAGGTTCTTCACATCTCGAATCCAGGCTTGGATTCCACCGGACACTCTTCGCCTTCCTGGCAGCCGTACTTTCTTGCATTCCTCCATTGAAAACGACGGAAATTTCCGACACCACTTGACCCCTATGCACCCGGCTCCTCTGGGATAGGTAACTCGGGTACTTCGGTACTCACAAGGGTGCTGGCCTTAGAACCTCTTATGTTCCAAAGGGTTTGCTTGAAGTCCTCCTAGAAGTGTCCTTAAATTGTAATTTTCCAACCGCGACTTTCCCATAGAGTTGCACGGAGCATGCGGTCGTGTTTCCTCACTGCACCCGTCCCCCATGGGCGCCCTGTGCCACTGCCTTGGGTGGTTCCTTGGGGTCCCAGCGATTCTACGTGCTCTAGGCACTGTGTCTATTGAAGGCGTTGTTGTTATACCATTTTTTTAGTATATGGTTCGGTCTCCCCTGGAGCCCGCTGTGTATTTTGCTACTTACATATGTTCTATTGATTAAGTATTGTGTGCTTTATGTTCTAATCTCGTGTCGAGATTAGTAGAGAGTGTTTTAGTAATAAATACATATTTTTACATAACACTTGTGTGGTTCTCCTTTCATTTGGTCATTCACGAAGTGAGATTCTGGTAAAACAAGCTGCTTTACATTCCTTCAAGATTAAGCCTGAAGGCTGCTCTCCACAGCTACCACTAGGATAGCTTTCTAAAGGTTATCTTTGACCTCATACATCATAAGGGTAGTTTGGACTGGTGCAAGGTGCCCACTTTAATTAGTGGACAGCATATACCAGGCCAACTTCTCACATTGGTGTGCAGCAGTTGGGATTCAAGCTTGCTATTGTTTTACCAGAAAAATCTCATTGAGTGAATAACTGAAAAACTGAAAACCACTAAAGTATTAGGTACATATAATACATCAAGATTGAATAAGTAAGTTCTACTGAACTTGGAGTTGGGTAAGTCAAGGGCCTAGCAAACCTTTCTCAAACTCAAGAGAGTTTAGTCTCCACTAGGTTAGGTAGGTGCCTACACCACATAACACTAGTATGTCTTCTAGAGGAGAAGCCAGTGGCTCTCTGCCAGCTAGGTATGACCATCTCTCATTCCAAGAATTGAGAAATATGTGTACATCTAGGAAGCTGAGGACAGGGAGAAGTGCAAGCTCCCAACGTCTAATAGAGATGTTGCTCTTAGATGACCTCAGAAAGACCCCAGGGTCTGATGAAGTAGAAAGAGTGGGTGGGACAGGAGATGAGGAAAGACCAGGAAGTGAACACTTCTTTGAGCTGGACTCAAACCCTGGCCAGGAGGATCAAAATGATTCTAACCTGGAAAATCCAACTCTTCCTTCAGGTAGTGGACAGCATATACCAGGCCAACTTCTCACAGTGATTATTTAACAAGCATTTGTAATGCAATAGGTCTCACATTCACGCGAATTTGAGCTATTGGCATTGTAAATGACAATGCCTTTCATTTATGTTTTGGGCTTTAAAACATAAATAAAAGGCATTGTCATTTACAAATGCGAGACCTATTGCATTGCAATAAAGGGCCTTCTCGACCGCTTGTTAGATTGTAAATATCAGAGGAAGTGACCGGTCTGCGACGTCTTTAAAGTAGTGATAAATAGTGCGGTGAAGAAGATGTGTAAGTGTTGTAAATTACACAGACACAAAGTGTGAAGTGAGAGTTACATATGATCCGAGCTATAAACACTAACAAAGCGCTCCAACACCTTTCGCTCTGTGATTACACTGTCGCGGCTCAGGAGGAAGAGTGGGAGGGGGGGCTATTTCCTACCCTCTCCGTGAATTGAGTGTGCAGTGTGGCATTGCATAATATCATTGCTATCTTTGGCCTAATAAAAAACACTCCAGCTGTAGTAGGGCCCTGGCTTCACCTCCTGGTGCAGGGTGGGCTGTGCTTTAGGGCAGGCATGGAGGGAGGGAGGGATGGTCTCGGCTGCAGCTTTGGCCTCGTACAGTGCCCCTGCTATTACTAGTGAGCGAGAGGCACTGAGGTGGTGGTATTGGTATTGGTGGTGGGGATATTGGTGGCATTGGTGGTGGTGGTGGTATTGGTGGTGGTGGTATTGGTGGTGGTATTGGTGGTGCTGGTGTTAGTGGTATTGGTGGTGGTGGTATTGGTGGCATTGGTGGTGGTGGTATTGGTGGTGGCGGTATTGGTGTTGTGGTGGTGGTATTGGTGGTGGTAGTATTGGTGGTGGTATTGGTATTGGTGGTGGTACTGGTGGTGGCGGTATTGGTGGTGGTGGTATTTGTATTGGTGGTGGGGGTATTGGTGGTATTGGTGGTGGTGGTATTGGTGGTGGGGTATTGGTGGTGGTGATATTGGTGGTAGTGATATTGGTGGTGGTATTGGTGGTGGTGGTGTATTGTATTGTATTGTAATTGCATTTATATAGCGCTTACTACCCCTGACGAGGCGTCAAAGTGCTTTTTCGGCGAGTAGCACGCTACTCCGGAACCAATAAAGGATTAGTGTTGAATTAGTATAGTGAAATATGAAAGTGATTTAAGTGGTGGATAGGTTAGTCAATTATTTGGATTCAGAAGGATAGAAGAGGGAAATAAGGTTTGTATTTATATAGCGCTTGTTACCCCTGACGGGGTGTTGAAGCGCTTTTTTGGCGAGTAGCACGCTACTCCAGAACCCATAAAGGATTAGTGTTGAAAATTAGTATAGTGAAATATTAAAGTAATTTGAGTGGTGGATATGTTATTCAGTTATTTTGATAGATGAAGGGTAGCGGCGGGATAGAAGAGGGAAAAGAGGTTTGCATTTATATAGCGCTTGCTACCCCTGATGGGGTTTTGAAGCGCTTTTTTGGCGAGTAGCACGCTACTCCGGAACCCATAAGGATTAGTGTTGAATTAGTATAGTGAAGTATGAAAGTAATTTGAGTGGTGGATATGTTACTCAGTTATTTGGATTGAGAAGGGTTGGGGAGGGATAGAAAAGGGAAAAAGCTTTGCATTTATAAAGCGCTCGTTACCCCTGATGGGGTGTTGAAGCGCTTTATTGGCGAGCAGCATGCTACTCCGGAACCCATAAAGGATTAGTGTTGAAAATTATTATAGTGAAATATGAAAGTAATTTGAGTGGTGGATATGTTTTTCAGTTATTTCGATAGAGAAGGGTAGCAGAGGGACAGAAGAGGGAAAAAGGTTTACATTTATATAGTGCTGCTACCTCTGATGAGGTGTTGAAGCGCTTTTTTGGCGAGTAGCACACTACTCTGGAACCCATAAAGGATTAGTGGTGAATTAGTATAGTGACATGAAATTTGAGAAGTGAACATGTTAGTCTGTTATTTTGATTGAAAAGGATAGTCGACGGATAGAAGAGTGAAGGATTTAGACTTTTCTTTTTAAAGTCATAGCAGCAGGAAGAAGCTTTGGGATGCGTAAAAAGGGACGGGAGGGGAAGAGTCAGAGGGAAGAGTTTAGAAAGGCTTGTTTTAGGGGATCGGTATGGTAAAAGAGGTGTCAGATGATGCAAGGAGGGGTAGAGTATGGGAGAGTCTAGAAAGGGTTATTTTGGGGATCATACTAGTGGTACGGGGTTTGGGATAGATGAGAGAGTGGATGTAGAGGATATATTGATAGAGGTAAAGGGTGAGAAATAGGGTAGTGCATTGGAAAGAGTAGTAGAAAGAAGTTTGAGATGAGTCAGAAAGTTGGGGTAGAAGATATATTGAGAGAAGTATAGGGTGAGAAATAGGATAGTGCATTGGATATGCTGAATTGGAAGAAAGTGATAAATATATAGATGTGTTGGTGGTGGTACTAGTGGTGGTGGTGTTGGTGGTATTGGTGGTGGTGGTGGTGGTGGTATTGGTGGTGGTGATATTGGTATTGGTGGTGGTGTTGGTATTGGTGGTGGAGGTGGTACTGGTATTGGTGGTGGTGGTATTGGTGGTGGCGGTATTGGTATTGGTGGTGGTGGTATTGGTATTGGTGGTGGTGGTATTGGTATTGGTGGTGGTATTGGTGGTGGTGGTATTGGTGGTGGTGGCATTGGTGGTGGTATTGGTGGTATTGGTGGTGGTGGTATTGGTGGTGGTGGTGGTATTGGTGGTGGTGGTGGTGATGGTATTGGTGGTGGTGATATTGGTGGTGGTGATATTGGTGGTGGTGGTATTGGTGGTGGTATTGGTGGTGGTGGTGGTATTGGTGGTGGTGATGGTATTGGTGGTGGTGGTATTGGTGGTGGTGGTATTGGTGGTGGTGGTGGTATTGGTGGTGGTGATGGTATTGGTGGTGGTGGTGGTATTGCTGGTGATATTGCTGGTGGTATTGATATTGGCGGTGGTATTGGTTGTGGTGGTATTGGATTGGTGGTGGTGGTATTGGTGGTGTTGGTGGTGGTGGTGTTGGTGGTGATGGTGGTGGTATTGGTGGTGATGGTCGTTGTATTGGTGGTGGTATTGGTGGTGGTGGTATTGGTGGTGGCGGTGGTGGTATTGGCGGTGGTGATATTGGCGGTGGTATTGGTGGTGGTGGTATTGGTGGTGGTAGTGGCATTGAGTGGTGGTGGTGGTGGTATTGGTGGTGGTGGTATTGGTGGTAGTGGTATTGGTGGTAGTGGTATTGGTGGTATTGGTGGTGGTGGTGGTGGTATTGGTGGTGGTGGTATTGGTGGTGGTATTGGTGGACGTGGTGGTATTGGTGGTGTTGTCAGCTTCAGCCTATTAGCACAGGATTATGTGCTACCTGGAATTCACATGACTTAATTCGCTAACCATCTCTAAATCCATTTTACTTGGGGTGTTGAAACAGACATGAGATAATGCCGGGTTAAAGTGATTGAAAGCAGGCGCCAGTGTTACAGGGGCGGCTATGCTGCTTAAAAAAAACAAGCGGTTTCAGCTGAAGCAGCGTATGTTACGGCCTGCAGTAAGAGAAACTCAATAAAGTAAATAATGCTTACAGACTAAATAACAGGTCCTGTGTAACAACTGAAGTAAAAGGGTCAGTCGCCATGGGAGGGTACAAATGAAGACAAGGCCGTACTGAGGAGGGACTAACAAGCCAATTAACAAATCCGAAGGCAACATTTACAAAAGACAATGACACAAACAATGAAAAATATGGGAGGAGAGTGGGCGCAGCTTCTCTCCCATACTCTACTACAGCAGTCTCGCAGAGGGAGCAGCGCATGCACGCTGCCGCTAGACCTCAAAATAAACTCAAGCCTGTGAGCTACTTTGGAGGTGTCTAAGATTTACTGGTAGCTCGCGATCGACTGGCTGGAGACACCAGATCAAAAGAGTCTCTTAAGACAAAAAGACCAAGCCAAATTTTGGCAGTTCATCAACAGCTTAGATACCTCCACATGTGGCACCAGCGTGAAAGAGTAAGCTTACTTGTGCAGACTAAACACATAAAAATCTTTGCTGTTCTCACAAAGATCTTACAGCTATCACAGAAAATGTGAATATTACAGTTATCCACATCATGCATGAATTTACTAAATACCAACAGCAGGAAGATCTAATTTCCATGGGAAACAACCGTTACAACGCATGCGTTACAACGCATGCCATTACCCCGCATGTCGTTACAACGCGAAAGGCTTGCTGCAGGGGATAGAAGGTGTTGGATTTAACTCCAACACCTTCCCTACTGTTGCACACACTGGAGTTGGAATAGTAAATTATACTATTCCAACTTCCAGCGCACCTCCGACAGCAAGTCGGGATAAAGGTATGCGTCGTAACGGCATGCGGGGTAATGGCATGCGGGGTAATGTCATACAACCATTTCCATCAACCAAGTAACCCTGTAGCATTTGTACTATCCTTTATGGTGATGTCATTATCTACTCATGGAGTGTATTACATCCATTAAGGGTCCACTACCCAATGCAAAACATTAATAGAAATTTAGGGTATCCTTGTTGGGTACATCTGCCAATAAGATATAGGTCTCGTATTGTGCACTTTGTTTGGACTCTGGCTTTTGGGTTGGTGTACAGTAGCATCAGCAAAACCAAAGGGGATGATGGACGGAGTGTTGAACATTGCAAGCACTCACCCCCAGTCAACTGATCTGGGTTTAATCCATCATCATTCTTTAGCTCACTCCGCCACCCCAGTTCAGACATGGCCATATGCAAATCAGTCTGACCCTGTGCCTCATGGGAACAGTCCAGCCCGAACTGCCAAGCCATGTCTTCCCTGGACCGGAAACAAGCATCCTGGGACCGGTTTCTGGCTTACAGCCGTCATCAGCCAGGCTATCTTGAATCCAGTGGCAAAGTGAGCAAGGGACCCACGTCTGGGCATACCCTGCCAACTTAGGGCGAACATAGCAAAACCAAAGGGGATGATGGACGGAGTGTTGAACATTGCAAGCACTCACCCCCAGTCAACTGATCTGGGTTTAATCCATCATCATTCTTTAGCTCACTCCGCCTCCCCAGTTCAGACATGGCCATATGCAAATCAGTCTGACACTGTGCCTCATGGGAACAGTCCAGCCCGAACTGCCAAGCCATGTCTTCCCTGGACCGGAAACAAGCATCCTGGGACCGGTTTCTGGCTTACAGCCGTCATCAGCCAGGCTATCTTGAATCCAGTGGCAAAGTGAGCAAGGGACCCACGTCTGGGCATACCCTGCCAACTTAGGGCGAACATAGCAAAACCAAAGGGGATGATGGACGGAGTGTTGAACATTGCAAGCACTCACCCCCAGTCAACTGATCTGGGTTTAATCCATCATCATTCTTTAGCTCACTCCGCCACCCCAGTTCAGACATGGCCATTTGCAAATCAGTCTGGCCCTGTGCCTCATGGGAACAGTCCAGCCCGAACTGCCAAGCCATGTCTTCCCTGGACCGAAACAAGCATCCTGGGACCGGTTTCTGGCTTACAGCCGTCATCAGCCAGGCTATCTTGAATCCAGTGGCAAAGTGAGCAAGGGACCCACGTCTGGGCATACCCTGCCAACTTAGGGCTGAACATAGCAAAACCAAAGGGGATGATGGACGGAGTGTTGAACATTGCAAGCACTCACCCCCAGTCAACTGATCTGGGTTTAATCCATCATCATTCTTTAGCTCACTCCGCCACCCCAGTTCAGACATGGCCATATGCAAATCAGGCTGATGACGGCTGTAAGCCAGAAACCGGTCCCAGGATGCTTGTTTCCGGTCCAGGGAAGACATGGCTTGGCAGTTCGGGCTGGACTGTTCCCATGAGGCACAGGGTCAGACTGATTTGCATATGGCCATGTCTGAACTGGGGTGGCGGAGTGAGCTAAAGAATGATGATGGATTAAACCCAGATCAGTTGACTGGGGGTGAGTGCTTGCAATGTTCAACACTCCGTCCATCATCCCCTTTGGTTTTGCTATGTTCGCCCTAAGTTGGCAGGGTATGCCCAGACGTGGGTCCCTTGCTCACTTTGCCACTGGATTCAAGATAGCCTGGCTGATGACGGCTGTAAGCCAGAAACCGGCCCCAGGATGCTTGTTTTCGGTCCAGGGAAGACATGGCTTGGCAGTTCGGGCTGGACTGTTCCCATGAGGCACAGGGTCAGACTGATTTGCATATGGCCATGTCTGAACTGGGGTGGCGGAGTGAGCTAAAGAATGATGATGGATTAAACCCAGATCAGTTGACTGGGGGTGAGTGCTTGCAATGTTCAACACTCCGTCCATCATCCCCTTTGGTTTTGCTATGTTCACCCTAAGTTGGCAGGGTATGCCCAGACGTGGGTCCCTTGCTCACTTTGCCACTGGATTCAAGATAGCCTGGCTGATGACGGCTATAAGCCAGAAACCGGTCCCAGGATGCTTGTTTCCGGTCCAGGGAAGACATGGCTTGGCAGTTCGGGCTGGACTGTTCCCATGAGGCACAGGGTCAGACTGATTTGCATATGGCCATGTCTGAACTGGGGTGGCGGAGTGAGCTAAAGAATGATGATGGATTAAACCCAGATCAGTTGACTGGGGGTGAGTGCTTGCAATGTTCAACACTCCGTCCATCATCCCCTTTGGTTTTGCTATGTTCGCCCTAAGTTGGCAGGGTATGCCCAGACGTGGGTCCCTTGCTCACTTTGCCACTGGATTCAAGATAGCCTGGCTGATGACGGCTGTAAGCCAGAAACCGGTCCCAGGATGCTTGTTTCCGGTCCAGGGAAGACATGGCTTGGCAGTTCGGGCTGGACTGTTCCCATTAGGCACAGGGTCAGACTGAATTGCATATGGCCATGTCTGACCTTGGGTGGCGGAGTGAGCTAAAGAATGATGATGGATTAAACCCACATCAGTTGACTGGGGGTGAGTGCTTGCAATGTTCAACACTCCGTCCATCATCCCCTTTGGTTTTCCCATTGGGGCACAGAGCAGGCACACATGGCCGTTGTGACCCTGGGGAACTTTGTGGAATACAGCCCCAGTAGTTTTTGTATTCTTGAAAAACAACCTCCTGTCTCTGGATATTCGTTTTGAAAAATAAGAAACTTTCAAAACTGTTGACAAATAGTCCTTATTTGTCACAGTACTGTCTGTCAAACGTTTCCTACATTAGGAGGAACTGTCATGACAGTGGGTCTTCGCAATGTTGATAGTTGTCCAAGGTATGAGGAGACATTTCTAAATTTTGTGCATACAATATGCATTAGGGTGACACAATCAAGTATTCCATTGCTCTGATGGGCATTAACCTATCCACTAAAGTGTAAATCAAGGTCAAATATGTTTCAGGTAGAAATGGGTTTCTAACTCTTTACAGTTCTAAAATGTTTGTTTCATATGTCTTGGTTATATTTCTCATAACGTTACTCACTTTGCATGTATGGTATAATATACATCACTAATCCAAAGTGGGAAAGTTTTGAAGTTTCTGTAAGCATAGTGTTTTCTGCTGGATGCCTACTCTTCCAATAGAAAACCAATACTAAGCACAATGCAGACTCGAAGGTGTGCCTGATTCTCCACTAGTGCTAGTGAGAGAGCAAGCCAGTGGTTAGTAAATATGACATATTCTGGCTCTCTCACTGTTAGACAACATGTGACATCTTTCTAAATCTGCCTGTTTGTTTCTGTGATCTCTGGTACTCTAAAGTGAGGGAGATTGAAAACCATTAAATAGTAGTTTTTATACTGGAAAATGACTTCTTGTGCCTTCTCTGCACTTTTCTGACCATTAAAAAATACTTAATATATAGAATCCTATTGAAATAATAACTTGCATTTCTGTTTATTAATAATCTACTGATTTTTTTTAAATGCAAGAGTTTCACATCATTTGCTAACCGTTTCTCCCTCATTGATGAGTTGTTCTTTTTCTTCCTGTAGACTTTTTCATTTCACAAGTATTTAAAAGAGACCATTTCATCAGTATTCAACTGTTTTTATATTGAAATTGATGATCATTGATTCCAGAATATATATACTTAATAGGTCATTTTGTCTTCTGTAGTAGATGTTGTTACTAATTGTTCTTCTGTATACTGAAACATAAAACATCAGTGTTATAAACAGGCACATGGAATGCACTATTTGCAGTTTCAGAATGAATCTAAGTACTGTTAATAGGGAAAAATGTAATTATCATCCAAATATTTCAAAAACAATCATACAATTTAAAAAAAAACAATTATTTGGTTAGCAAAACTCGAACCTTCGCAAACGTTATAGTTAAAATAACTTCAAAAATGTATTTTTTAATCTCTCAGCAAGTGCTATTTCAGCTTGTAAACTATTTTACTACTTGTGAGTACCTGTATGCATTCAACACTCCAAATCTTCAAGGAAATGTTTTCTCATGGACCTATGGGAAAACAAACATTAGGATTATAAAAAAAAATAAAAGCTGTACATGTTAGTATGTCAACTGTAAAAAGCAGAAACTAGAGCTCACTACATGGCGGACATCATTCTCTCTACAACTTTACTCAATTGGTACTTAGCAAAAGGAGAATAAATCCTAAACAAATATATATACCTCCCTAAACTACTCGTAAACAGTAATTCATCACTTCGTCAAAAACATGTACAGACCTACAGTGGTCGTTACCCTTGTGAGGCCGAATGATTAAATACATTCACAACATTTACAAAATCTATGTCTGTGAAACTAGCTCTAATACAGCAGAGTTCTAGAACTGTGATTCCAGAAATAATGGACATGATATTTTTCATTTCAGCTAAAACCCCTCCTTGACTGTAAGCCATGTGTTATTACATTTTCTGTCTTCATCAACACCTACCACAACCCCCCAACACAACACTCCGTCACCAGCCTCTCATTCATTGCACAATTTAGAGCCTTCAAACATGACCCACATGCTCCACCATCACCCCTAACCCATACACCTTCCACCCTAAACAGACGCAAATAAAATAAACAACATGCCAATCTTCATAAGTTTGCATCTCTTTGTCTATTACACAACAAGACTACTCTACAAAAACAAACAGCTTACCAACTCACTCTCAACCATTATCTCCACCACCTAAACACACAGACAAAATAAATGCCTCCTGGTTGAGAATTACGATATAGACAAACAACATTATTGTTGTCCTGATACAGTTACTACCAACAATAATAATACACCAGCTACAAGTTCATACTACTTACTCTTCTAGAAAACACCACCACCAAATCATAATCTCTAGACTGCCTACTAATACATGCTTGATCACTCTCTAAAAACAAGCAGCACAGCAACAACCTAATCATTGGCACACAACCTGACTTACTCTTCTTTAATGAATCATGGTTAGGAGATGACGTGGCTCCAATGTTGCATTAAGTCAATCCTCCAGGCTATCAAACTGTCACACAATTAAACATAGGCAAAAGAGGAGGTAGACTAGCTGTTTATATTCAAGGAAACCATAAATCTCAATCAAGCTGACAACATTTCCATATAAGGTTGTGAGGCCCTAATCACCAGATGCAAATCCTGCACCAACTTCTAGCAATGCAACATTCCCAGCCACGTTTCTAGATATAGTTTCAAACCTTGTGATACTACACTCCAACCCATGCATCCTTGGTGACCTAAACATATGGTTTGACAAACCCAATATGCCCCATCCCAAACTATCATCACTGGCCTAAACACACTGAACCTACATCAGATCATCCACAAACCCACACACATCGTTGGACACATCCTAGATGTCATTTTTGCAAATCTAGAACTAGTTACCTTTCAAAGGATTACTCCAGTCTCATGGTCAGACCACCATCTGGTAGCTTTCTGACATAACACACCACAAATCACCACACCTAAGGCCACCTTACATGCAACCATATCGGCCATGGAACAAACTCAATTTTGAATACTTAGAAACACAACTAGCATCCAACACAGATCTTGACACAATACATTTCGTTAAAAAGCTCTGAGAGGCTCCAGGAAGCTTTTGATATCCTACTACCACTAAGAACAACAAAACAGGACAAAATAACACAAGCTCTTTGGATGAATGCACAACTAAAAAAGATAAAACAACAAGTTGCACCGCTCAAAACAAATAACAATCAAAACAAACTCCACCTACACAAACTTAACAGAATATACAAGTCAACAAAGTTAAAAAGGTACTATTCAAACAGAATTCAAAATGCTAAATGTGCAAATAAAGAATTTTACAGAATTCTCACTGAATTTTGTAAACCTGAATGCACTGAAGGCACTCATTCCGTTTAGCAAGAATTTAACGACAAACTGGCAAATCATTATACAACCAAAGCAGACATGCTGGGCTCATATTTGAAACAAAGGAAAACCACCAGCACCAACCCATTTCCAAATCCCCTCCAAGGGTAGGATAACTCAACCTCTACATTCCCTCAAACAACTATCAGAAAGTGAATTTATGGATCTTGTCAAAGCAAGCAGACCAGCCTGCTGCCCTTCTAACCTTTGTCCACCCCAAATCGTCAAGAACATTCTTTTAACTACCTCTGCTGCCACACCACTCAGAACAATCATCAATAATTATTTAACTACAGAAACCTTTCCAGAAGAATTTTAAAAAAGTCATGCATATGCCCATTATTAAAGAAATAAACCTGGCCACACATGACCCAAACAACTACAGTCCGATTACAAATGGGCAACCTGATAGAAAAAGCAGCATTCACCCAGATGTCCCGATTCATTGAAGATATCTACATACTTTCCGACTTACAAACAGGATTCTGTCCTGGAAGAGGCACAGAATCTTCCCTCATTGTCATCTGGGATGACCTTAAAACACAGTAGACCAGAACTGGGTCACTGCACTAATTCCCTTGGAATTTTCAGCTGCCTTCGATACAGCTGATCATAACACTCTAAACTAAAGACTCAACAAAGCTGGCATAGAGGGGACTGCTCTCGACTGGATCACATCCTACCTTCAAAACAGAACAAATGTCTTCCATACCGGATTGGATAGGATTTGAGTTTTGTAAAGCGCAAACGAATACCCTGAGGCATCTCAGCACTAAGGAACAAGGAAACATGACGCCCACAGTTAAGATTTAGTAAAAAGCCAGGTTTTTAAGAGCTTGCGCAAACTAAAAAGGGAGGAAGCTGATTTTTTTTCCTGGGGAAGCAAGTTCCAGTTCCAAGTGGTTCAAACCACAAAACTTCTACCTCCCCAGGAAGAGAGTTTTTAGGATGGCCCACCAGATTCCTGGCTGTACTAGACCTAAGAGTTCTATCGGGTACATACCTTCTAAGTTTTTCTCTTTAAAAAGCTGGACCTAGTCCCTGCAGCGCTTTGTAGGTAATACAAAGAGCTTTAAAAAGAATCCTTTGATGCACAGGCCAGTGTAGACTCACCAAGGCCTGAGAGGCAGCCTGGAATCTCAGGATTTTTATAAGCATCATAGCCGTTGAATTCTGGAGAAACTGAAGGTTTTTCAACAGAGCTTTAGGCAAATTAACGTACAGTCCATTGCAATAGTCCAACTTGGACATTACAAGGGCAAGAACAACTGTTTTCATCAAATTCGAAGGAAGAAACTGAGCTATTTTTCTGATCGTACAGAGCATAAAGAAGGCAGTAGAGAATACCTTATTTACTTGCTCTTTATAGGTAATGATGTGGATATAAGCATTCCCAGATTTTTCACCTTTTCCCTGGCACCGGAAGTGAACCCAATTCGTCTGAACACCAGGAGGGATTCCAAAAGGAAAGTGTTATTCCCAAATAGGATGACCTTCATTTTTGAGGAATTCAGCCTAAGGCAATTATCATCCATCTATACACCTACCTCCTGCATGCAGATAAGGAACATCTTGTTTGGGTCGGGCCTTTTCTGGAAAGGGAAACGACAATTTGTGTGTCGTCAGCATATGATAAAAACGACAATCCAAAGGATTTCACAAGTGCCGCTAGTGTTGTTACATAAATGTTAAAAAAAGTTGGGCTTACCGATGAGCCCTGGGGAACTCCGCATGGTAAAGAGAATGGTTTGGATGTAAAACCACCCAGGGATACCGTTTGGACTCTTTCAGTCAGAAAGGATCTAAAAAGGGCCAGAGCTACACCATCTATGCACAGGTCTTCTAACCTGTCAGTCAGCATGTCATGGTTGACCGTGTTAAAGGCTGCAGTCAGGTCGAGGAAGATGAGGGCGGCATTACTCCCACTATCAACTGTGGCCCTGATCATCTCTGTGGCTACAATAAGAGCAGATTCAGTGGAGTGCCCCTTGCGAAACCCATATTGGGAATCATTCAACAGCTGATTATTATCCAGGCAAGCCGATAGCTGGAATTAATTTCTTTCTCCATCAATTTAGCTGGGAAGGGCAGCCTGGAGATCGGTCTATAGCTGTTTGGGTCAAGAGTATTCATATTAGCTTTCTTAAGCAGTGGAGGAATTGATGTGGATTTCCAAACTTTTGGAAAAACGCCAGTCCTAAACACAGCGTTGAAAATGGACGTCAGTTGAACAGCCACCAAGTCAGGAATAAGTTGCATGATTTTTGGAGGACAGGGATCATGTGGTTAGCCGGATTTAGTGAAGAGAACCAGCTATCTGACTTGGTCACCGAATCTTGCTTGCCTGTTTGCACTAGCACCAGCACTTTGACCGGGGGCAGCTGGGGAGGCAGCCGGGGACTCCAACCCCCAACGATCCATGCGCCTGGAGGCGTCGCGTCACACTGCACGTGCCGGAGCCGCATAATAGAACTCTTGGGCTCGCGCAGGCGTGCCCGGGCCACGCCTGGGCAAAGCCCGGGCCAAGGGCGGGCCCGTCTGCGCCCGTCCGAGACCGGAGGAGGCTGGGCTGGGCCACCGCTCTTGGTTCTCAGTTGGAATAAAAATAGGAAGGCCTTTCACGACAACAGCTACATTGACGGCTTTCTGGTGAGGAGTTGGAGAGGACGGCTTAAGAGCTGCCAGGGGAGGATCTTGGTGAGGTAGCCAGTCCATCGGACACATTGGACATATTGTACAGTGGACCGCAGGTATTCTCCTTACGAGCCTTACTGTCCATGTTTTTTGGATATATGAGACATTGGTTGGACTAGGTTTCCCTGATTACATGTTTATATTGCAGTTAGCTATTTAAAAGAGACTGCCGAGACTGTATAAACTGCATACTTAGAACTGTGTGATACTGTGACCCCAGGACTAAAGCAGGTTTATGTTATGAAACTGTAATCCAAGGTATCATCCTATAGTTTTCTAGCGATAACCTGCCCATTATTGAACCATTAAAAGCTCTGAATTTTGGTGGCTAATTGGCCAGTTCGAACCAACAATATTAGATATTCCCAGGCAAATTGTAGCTCTACTTCCTTTACATTTGTGCACATATATTACACTATATCTTGTGGGTTACACAGAGTAAACATGGAAAAAAGGAAGCTACTACCCGATCAGGGAAGGTCAAATCCCCCAGACCGGCCCCAAACGCATACACAGACCTCACTGTTGAAGGTTATCTCAGGTGCTATGGGCGCAATCGAGAAGCAGATTACGAATGTTGAGGAGTCACTTCTAATCTGTGGGGAGCAAAATACAACACCTCGAACTGCCCCACAAAGCCCAGTTAATAAGAATGAGAATTCAAAAACCTATGATGGAGGTATGGCACTAATAGCAGATAAGGGAACAAATGGGTGCATACAGAATATATCTGATACTATTGATTCCTCCAAATCAGATTCCCCACTGCCTTCCAAACGGATAAAAAAAACACGCATATGTACCACGACTAGCACTGTAAATAAGGATGTACCACGTAACAGAAGGACTAAAACCCAGAATAAGACCACGAATAACCTGACGATGATTCCCATTGAACAGCCTAAGCAGTATAGTGAGCTAATTAATGAAAAATTGGACACTCTTTGTTCTACTGTCAGATCCCTGGAGCAGCTCATGAAAAATAGCTTAGAAAGCATTAATACACGCCTGAAAGAACTAGAAACAAAATGCAATATATGCGTGGACCAACTGACCACTAGATTGTTAAGTGAGCCAATGAGGACTGAAATAGCTGCTATTAGCTCAGCTGTTGTTAATCCAGCAAGGGAATCAAATCAAGTATATACTCATACCCTTCGGGGTCCAATACCCCATGACCAAGTGGGCCCTTGTATGGGGGATAATCCTGTTAGACCACCACCTTTGCCCACTAAGAATCCACCTAATAATCAACCTGTAGATGATGCCCCGCTAATACAGCCACCAGAGTTCTTAGATCTTCCACCCGCTGCCACACCATATGTAATTGTGTTATCAAACGTCCCTCTGTTAAAGCAGTAAACTTTTGAATCCTGGACCTCCCTCAAGAATAAGGCATTAAATTGGTTGGTGGTAAGATCTGGCCTGACTGAGCATCTATTTGCAGACTTAAAAATGGTCAGACGAATCAAATGGGTGGGCAGGAGCCAGAAATCTCTCCCGGGAGACTGTGTAGTTTTGTCTTTTAAATCACCAAGACTGGTGGAGAATGTGCTAAATAGAACTCGGCCTATCCACATTACCCCAAATACGATCACTGCACTCCCATTAGGATACTTCTACCAACCAGGTTTAATAGGATCCCATAACCGGCCCACGCCTTTAAGTATTCCCCCACCGGCTATCTTCCAGCCTTACAATGTACCGATCTTTAATAGACATCAGGGACTAGAAAGCCTTGAAGCTATAGACTGACCATCAGCGGAGAGCCGGGAGGGAATAAAGTGTCCACTTGAGGGGACAAAAGCACTACATCATCTTGGCAGTGAACAGCAGCCAATACTAATTTCCTACTCAAACACTCATTCTGATGGAGATCTCTTACAACATCCTATAAGGCCCAACAATGAACTTGGGCCAATTACTGCCACGGAGGGTCCCCTATACGATCCTAACAACTGTAGTGGTTTTTTGTTCTGGAACGTGGCGGGGCTCCGGAATAAAATTAACAACCCGGAGAGTATGGATTTTGTAATGGGCTACAATTTTATCTGTCTCCAGGAGACCTGACTGGTGGAACCTCTTCACATGAATGGATTTAGAACATTTCATGTTTCTGCTATTCCAGGGATTCATGGTAGAGCTAAAGGGGGATTATGTATTTTTGCATCTAATAATTTACCACCCATAAAACCAGTAATGGAATTAAATAATCCCTATTATCAAGTGATTGTGTGCGAAGGGCCAGGTTTGGAAAAATTGGTAGTGGTTAATTTGTATAACAATGCTACTAGTGGAGAGATGATAATGCACTTGGTTAATTTATATGAGTATTTGGAAAAGGTGGTTAATACCAATAAGAAAAAGTTTTCGATTGTGTGGGGAGGCGACTTTAACATCCAATTGTGTAGTCCACATAACGAGAAAGTTTGCGGTATGGACAATTTAGATGGCACTAGTAAAACGCACTTTATTCACACTAGCTATGGAGACAAACTAAATTAATTAATTTATACGCTGGATTTATCATATGCAAATGAAATGTCACTACCATATGCTCCATTCAGGTGCACATTTAATGGGAGAAATAATCACAGCATCATTGACAACGTTTTAACCTCTAATAATTTGAGTTCCCACATTTCTAATTTTAAAACCCATTCTATACTATCAAGTGACCATTACCCTCAATCAATAGAAATCAAAAAGGGTCTTTTTATCAGAGAACAGAACAGCCCGCCCAAGCTATTTGCGGAGAATTAGAGCTAGCCACTCTCAATGGTTTCTCACTGCGGTGGCATCAGATCACCCCGCAGGGTTTCTTGGGAAAATTAATTTGTGACGCAGGGGAAGCCTTTGAGACATGCCTGGATGATAACGCACAGCCAATAGAGATCATAAATTCGTTTTTAATTATTAGCAAGACTGTGAAGGAGAACTTGCAATCAGCTAGGAAAATAAAGAAACCCAGAAACGGTTGGTTTGATACACAGTGTACTAAAGCCAACAAGAGCCTTAAAGAAGCACTTCATAGAAATCCTAGGTGCAGAGCTGAGGTTCAGCGATGCAGGTCTGCCTATAGAGAGGCCCAGAAAAAGTCAGCTAAGGGAAGAGGCCTGGGGCGCTTTATTGGATGCAAGCATTAAGAATGACAACAATTTTTGGAAAATAGTAAATTCCCCCCGCTGAGAGAAGATGTTGGTCCAGGTATCGTGGCTGCAATACCTGAGGACGACTGGATAAAACACTTTGCGGCCATTTATTCTGCAAAGATCCCTGAGTCTGATGGGACTAGGCCTTTTAACATCAAGGGTAACCCAGTCGATGAAAAATTGCTTAACATCGCCCCATTCACCTTAAACGAGGTTACTAATGCTATAACTTCAAGCAAAGGGGGAAAAGCGCCTGGACCCGACGTGATTCCGGTAGATCTGTATAAATCCAATATCCCCTTGTGGGGGCCCATTTTAACCATCGTCCTAAGGGCCTGCTGTGTTGCAGACTTTCTTCCGACCTGGGCTGAATCAATTATAGTCCCCATATATAAAAAAGGGGATCGACATAATCCAGCCTGCTATAGGCCGATCTCGCTGCTTGACTCACTAGTTAAAATCCTGAACAGACTCCAAGAGTGGCCCGAATCTAGGGCTATTCTGGCGGACATTCAATACGGGTTCCGTTCCGGGGTGGGTACTATTGAACAAAGTCTTAATCTGAGCATCATACTAGGGAAATATACGAAGATCAAAGGCGATAACCTGTATTTGGGTTTTGTAGATTTGTCCTCCACCTTTGATTGCGTTAATCACTCAAAATTATGAGTCATTATGGGTGATATGGGTGTGGATCCCGCCATTATCTCCTTTCTACGGGATTTATATTCGGGTACTAAGGCCAGGATCAGATATGGGAACATGGGCGAATGCACAAAGCCATTCAGCATAGAGAGGGGTGTGAGACAGGGCTGTGTCCTTGCACCGTTTTTATTTTCGCTCTACATAAATAATGTAGGTACTGCGTTGACACTGGAAGCAAAAGACCTGGCCCAGGTGGGACACCGCCCTGTGCTCGCCCTTCTCTATGCTGACGACGCCGTCCTGATGGCTCGGACCCCAATCTCAATGCAGCTGGTACTGAATGATTTTGTCAATTATATGAGGGACCTTGATTTGCATGTAAATCAAACCAAGACATTCATAATGAAGAGTGGGAGGAATACGGGCAACTGCCGCAATATTAGAATCCGGGAATCCCGCATTGATTGTACAGATACTTTTTCTTACCTGGGTGTCCTATTTGATAAAGACGGATCATGGAGCCCCACAATAAAGACTAGGACACTGCTTTTTAGAAGCGCCTGTATGGCTCTGCGTAAATTTGCCATAAGATTAGGTACAAACCCGCAGCGAGAAATGCTTACAATTTATAGGGCAAAATGTGTAAGCAAAGCACTATATGGTGCTGGTATATGGGGCTATGCAAACTGTAGTACAATACAATCAGTGGAAAATGAGTTCCTAAGGTACCTGCTTGCCTTACCTAAATCTGCCTCAACCTTTGTGTGTCACGCAGAGTTAGGGGTATCTTTTCTTGTTGATCAAATTAGAATCCAACCAATTCTGCTGTGGCACAAGGTATGGTCATCAGAGCATACTGCTTTAAACAAGTTCGTGATCAGGGACAACCTAAGGTCAACCCTTTACTCACGCATCCCATAGCTGAGATATATAGAATGTTTCTGTCAGGATCTGGGGCACCCTGAATATTTTACTAGTCCCGAATGTCTGGCCGAATTAAGTAGGAAAGATCTGAAGGCTGATTGCCTAACGCATCTAGAGAGTGTTAGGATCGCCGTAGAATTGTTAAAACCAACTGTTTTAAGGAACCAGCTCATTTTAACATGTTACGATATGCAATTATACCTTAGATCTGTACCTCATCAAAAACACAGGTTTATACTAACTCGTTTTAGATTGGATATTTTTCACCGTTTAGTCACTTTCCCTGAACAAAATAATTGGTCCTCTAACTTGTCAAAATGCCCTTGTGATAATGTTTCAACACAGACTACAATGCACGTGGTATTCTTTTGTAAATTTTATAAAAAGTGGAGGAAATTTTATATATTAAGCTTTTTAAAACATTGTGGATTCACTCAATGTCGCCCGGCATACCTTTTTCTGCAGTCTCGGCCCACAGTAGATATCTGTGTAAGAATGTCATCTTTTTTATGGAGTGTTTGTTATGCAAGGAAGACCATATTGTTAGAGGATATAGATACTCAGGGAAACAGCTGCTAAAGAACCTTGCGAGTAATTTGATCTGTTATGTGTCACTTTTATTACTGTTTTATATATAATTTTAGCAACACATACTATGGTAAACTAACGAAAATAGGATTGTATGGCGGACCCAGATATGAGGTTTTTACCTTCCCGTATTTTCTAATATGTTTACATTGTTAGAATCTTCCTATTAATGGACATAAGTCAACACATGGTACAGATGAATACTTGGAAGGACACTGAATGAACTGGTTCTATATATGATACATGATTTTTAATATTTAGCATTCCTTTAAATATTATATGTGTAAATTTTAGTGATAACGAAATATTAATGAAATAGGACTGAAAATGTACTGTCTTACTACTATATGTGCTTGTCATTGCCAAATGTGCTTTTATGGTCTAATATATTTTTGACCGAATAAAGATGAAGAATTGATTGACTTGGTCTACTGAGAGAAGATTAGATTCAGAGAAAGAAGCCTTATTGTTATCTATGAGGCAGATGTCCTTCCTAATAGAAGGTATTGGTGCATTAGAAGAGTATTATCAAGGAATAGCGATATTTATCGCTAACCGCGCTTAGCGCGAATTTTTTTAACGCCGCCTATCGCTGGAAAATATCGCTGCGATAACACCCTATTAACAAGGTTCATCTCCATAGCGATAAAATTTCCAGCGATAGCGGCAAAATGTGAGAATATCGCTGGAAAAGCAGCGATATTCTCGCATTAACGCAAGGATGGATTCAGCCTGACAATCCACCTCCTATACTTTAAACAGGTAAGTCATCCTCAGTAGCAGGTGTTAAAATCTAGCGATAAACGCGCTTAGTGCGATTTATTTTATCGCTTCGCCTGCCTTGTTAATAGGGGTTAGTTGTGTTAGCGACTGTTTACAGTCGCTTTTAGTGGGGAACGCCTACCTTGCATTGCATTAGCGATAATTATCGCTGACATGCAAGGCGATGTAAGACCCGGCCGCTAACGCCTGAAAGCTGTCGCTAATGCCTGTTAGCGACAGCTTGCTAATAGGGCGTTAAAAATATCGCCGCTTTAGCGGCAAAAAGTGCCGCTAAAGCGGCGATAAAGCCCTTGATAATATGCCCCAGAATTTGTTAAAAATAGTCTCTACTTTGTTCAGAAAAAACGATGCTAAGGAGTTACAGAAATCCTGGTTAACACCTACCATGCTCTTAACAGCAGGAGAAGAGAGTTTAGAGACAGCTTGAAAAAGAGCTTTAGAGGAGCAGCTGGCTGATTCAATAGAATTAATAAAGTACTCAGCTTTTCCCTTAATTATAAGCTTTTCATATTCTGCCAGCAAAGATTTATATTTTTCTTTTTCATTATTATCATAATTTTTCCTCCAGGTATGCTCTTGTTTACGACAGGCTTTCTTAGCTGCCCGAAGCGTTTCACCAAACCAAGGAGAGGTGGGTTGACTTCTTCTTGATGAAATCTGTTTGAGTGGAGCCAGCACATCAACAGCTGCAGTCAGCCAAGATGAATAGTTGGATACCATTTTATCCAGATCGTCAGACTCGGTTGGCTGACAGTTGAGCAGGACCAAATTGAATTCCTGCGCATCAATCCGGTTCCACGCTCGGTAAAGAATTGGTTTTCCTGGAGCCACCTCAGGAGCCGAACTAACACGCAGAGCATTTTCCCAGCTATCTACACTATACCCAGACCAAGTTACTGGCAATATTGCCAGGTTAACAATGGAAATACAGTTAGAAAAAATACTATCTAGGGTATGGCCAGCACGATGGGTTGGCCCCACCACACGCATGTTCCTCTAAACCAAATCCTGACATTAAGTCAAGCAGAACATCAATATCAGGGTCACTACGATTCTCTAAACGGAAATTGAGATCGCCCAACAAAGTGAAATAAGATGTAAGTAGGGAGGATTCTAAGGGCTGAGTGATAGCGTCAAGAAAGTGAACTTTTGGGCCTGGTGGTCTATACAACAAGAGACCATTCACCGACTGGGTCTTTAAAAACCAAACCTTCACACTCCGAAATGGGAACAAATGTGAAAATAGCAGAAAAGACGTCCTGATAGATCACAGCAAGCACCCCTCCTTTTCTCCCCTCTCTATCCTGCCTATGAATCATGTAACTAGGAGGTACTACTGTGGTCATCTCCGGTCCTGAAGACAGGTCTGCCCAGGTTTAATTCATCAAAATAATATCCAACTGATGTGGGTCTATTAGCTTAGCCACTTCTAAATGGTGCTTGACTAAAGACCTGCCATTTATTAAGGCACATTTACTCTAGAACCAGGATCAGGAGAAGTGACCAACTGGCATGGACTCAAAGGAGGAGACACCGACAGCCCCTTCTGAGAACCCGGATCAGGGGGAGTGACCAACTGGCCTAGACCCGAGGGACCAGAGGCCGACAGCCCTACCTGAGAGTCCCCATGAATAAAATTGGTCTTACAGACACAACACTTACCAGCTAACATATCGAATGCCGTCGGGCAGAGTTTGGGGCAGATCAAGCTCTTACCTAGTGGATTTAGAGCCAGCAGAGCCTCCCTCAAGTAGTTTGTCTGCACCCAATCTCAGTGTTCAGTCGGCCAAGGGGACGGGCCCTGGGCCCGGTGCAGGCGTGGATGGGCACAGAGGGGCCTGCCTTCGGCGAGTACGTACTCTATGCCTTCCTAAAAAGCCCGTCATTTGGAGGGGTATGTTAGGGGTGTGTCTGAAACCCCACGCTGTTATAGCGCTTGTCAAAAACAGGTGAAAGTAACTGAGAAGCAAGATGGGGTCCAGCAACTCCCTACACAGGAAACAGTCCTCTGTCCCCGTGCAGTAGTAGTAACAGAAAAGTAAGGCAAAATAAAACTTGGAGAAACAAACACATAAAATGATAAAAAATGGGCAGGCCACTTCTATGAAGGCGTCCAAGGATAGTGGAGCCAGGCACCTCCACAAACGGTGCCAAAGCGCATACAAGGAAATGAACAATGCCAAGAATGATCTTCACTGACCTCGTAACAGGCTGCAGGGACGCGCGCTATGCCTGCCTAAAAAGCCTGGCATATGGAGGGGCATGTCAGGGGTGTGTCTGATACCCTGCGCTGCTATAGCGCTCGTCGCAAACAGGTGAGGGTAACTAAGAAGCAAAGTGGGGTCCAGCAACCCCTACATAGGAAACAGACTCCCCTGTCCTCGTGCAGTACTGGTAACAGGAAAGTAAGGCAAAATAAAACTTGTAGAAACAGACACATAAAATAATTAGAAACGGGCAGGCCACTCCTATGAAGGCACCCAAGGAGAGTGGAGCCAGGCACCTCCACAAACAGCGCCAAAGCGCATACATGGAAATGAACAATGCCAAGAATGGTCTTCACTGACCTCGGTATAGGCTGTGCAGACGCGCTCTATGCCTTCCTAAAAAGCCCATCATATGGAGGAGCATGTCAGGGGTGTGTCTGAAACCCCTGACACTCATCCCCCTCCCCCTTTCTCATCCAAACTGCGCTTCACAAAAGCAGAGGTCCCTCGAGGCTCTATGATCTCATCCATTCTTTTCAATATCTGCATGGTCATTACCATCAATGATAATTGAATTTAAGCTTGCATGCTATAACTACGCAGATGACACACAAATACTTCTTAAACTGGAAAGCCCCAAAGACATTGGAAACTCAAAAATCTTTAGTTGCCTCAGAGCTGTAGATCAGTGGATAGCATGGAGCCATTTCAAATTGAATGCGTCCAAAACTGAAATACTCACATGTGGCAATTGTCAAAATTATGACCCACGCCTTATCTGGCCTGACGACCTGGAATCGCCTCCTAAAGTATCAAAGGAAGTAATAAACCTTGGAATTACCATGGATGGCAAGCTATCAATGAATGCCCAAGTAGATAAGTTAGCAAGATCAAGCTTCATTACAATGAAAACTGGGCAATGCATTTCCCCCACCTAGGATTTCCACACAAGGTCCAAGCCACTATCTCTCTTGTACTGTCTAAACTTGATTATGCCAATGGCCATTACCATGGAACATCTTTATCTACTATGAAAAGACTACAACAAATTTAGAACTCTGCTGCCAAACTACTCCTACATGTAAAGCCACTAGCCCACGTCTCCCCTGCCTTGAGGGCGCTAAATTGGTTACCGGTTGCCAAAAGATGCACCTTCAAGCTGCTTTATATCACCCACAAAGCAATACATGGAACAGGACCACTTATCATCAGGAATAAAATCACCAAATACATACAACAAATGAATCTCAGTTCCAGATTGGCACCTCGCTTCAAAACCCCAGCATACAATAAAAACATTATGGCTGGTACGTCCTTCTCTGTTCAAGCAGCCAAACTATGGAATTCATTACCCCCAAACATAAGATCCACAGATTACGATTGTATCTTCGGAAGACAACTCAAGAGTTGGCTCTTTCCTACATGACCACCATATTCAAAACACAAATGTACAGCATATGCCTGTCTATGTAAACATGCATAATTTGATTATATGTATGTATTGAGGATATGACGGATAAAGACACAGTCACGCTCCTGGACACTTTTGGCACACTTGGATTAGCACAGATGGTACATAAACCTACTCATGAGGCAGGACATACGCGTGATGGTATATTTTCCTCTGTATCAGGCCTGACAGTTAAAGATATCCATCCTCTTGTCTGGTCAGATCATTCCATAATCTTATTTGAATATACAGTCCCAAAAGCACTTGATGCTGGGGCTGCTAATATACAGCAAAGCACATATAAAGCCTGGAATAAGATGGACAAGGACATGCTGCAACTCCAATTGGAGCTGACCCGGCCTATTCTAAGCACCCATGCAGATCAGGCAGCCATTGAATACACAGATTGGCTAAAGGACGCCTTTAGGGTTACAGTGCCAATATGCAAAAATTCAGGCAACCGCAATCTACCCTCGGCCCCTTGGTTTACGGACGCTCTGCGACAAGAGAAACAAAAATGCCGCAGACTGGAAAGACGCTGGAGAACGAAATACGAGATACTAGATAAAATTAATTACAAATATGCATTAGCTAAATATAAATCTTAACTGATTACTGAAAAAGGGACCTTTTTCACCAGGCAGATTGAGAGAGCTAAAAACGCAGCCAAAGAACTCTTTGGGGTGGTAGAGAAGCTCACAGCCATACCTAGCAATAAAACCACAAAGAGTAGTCAACATTTCTGTGATAACATTGCCAGCGCTTTTAGGAACAAAGTCAATGACATCTATGACTCATTTGAAGCTGCCATTATACATGAGCCAGCCAAGGAGACCGAAATGAATATCTTTCAGAATTTCTCACAGGTATCTAGTGAGCTTGTGGAAAAACTAATCAAGGAAATCAAATCTGGATCCCCTTTGGACCCTTGCCCTCCCGCAGTTTTGAGAGACGTAGCGAAGGAGGTGAGTCCCACCTTGACTAAAATATTTAACAATATGTTCACCTCTGGTATCTTCCCTGCCATTTGGAAAGATGCAGCCATCCTTCCATTAATAAAAAAGAGCGAATCTGGACGCTTCTCCTAGTAATTACCGTCCGATTGCCAGGCTGCCACTTCCAGCAAAGTCAGTAGAGAAAATCATGAATAACCAGTTAACGCAATTCATTCAAGAAAATGAACTACTTGATTCCTCCAAATTTGGCTTCCGCCCAGGGCACAGTACGGAGACGGCATTGATCAAGGCCACTGAGGAGATTAGGACAGTGATGGACAGAGGTGCTGCGGCCCTGATCCTCCTTGATCTGTCGGCGGCTTTCGATACCGGTCCACCATGACATACTACTACTGCGTCTGGAAAAACTAGGGGTTAAGGGTCAGGCTCTGTCTCTATTATCGTCTTTTTTGAAGGACAGAAGACAGACAGTGACCCTGGACCAATTTAAATCTACCCCTTACGTGCTCCCTTGTGGGGTCCCTCAGGGTTCGTCGCTGAGCCCATCCCTGTTTAACATTTATGTGTCGGAACTGGCTCCCTTAATCCAACATTTCGGTTTCAACTTAACATCATATGCCGACGACACCCAGATTGTGATTGCTGCACATAAAGATCAAGCTTCCCCCGCTATGCAGTTTCAAAACTGCATGAGGGAAATTAGCAGCTGGATGGGCAAGCATTGTCTCAAATTGAATTCGGACAAAACCGAAGTGGTGATCTTTGGTAATCTCCAACCAAGATGGGACGGACTCTGGTGGCCTGTTGAGATCGGAGAGTTACCAATACCTGTAGAAAAGGCAAAAAATCTCGGGGTCCTGATGGACAATAAACTCTCAGCAAACTAATGCTACGGTTTCGGCCACCTTCTATCTGATTAGGAAATTGAAAAAGGTTCTTCCCTATATTCCCTTCGATTCCAGGAGGACGGTTGTAACTGCATTGGTATTATCAAAGTTAGACTACTGTAATGGTCTCTATCTAAATACGCAGAAGGAACATCTGAAAAAACTTCAGATGGTGCAAAATGCAGCTGCCAGGCTTTTATTAAACCTGCCAAAGTATGAATCAGTTTCTAAAGACATCCGGAAACTTCACTGGCTTCCTGTGGCACAACGTATCAAGTTCAAGACACTATGTCTAGCCTATATGGCCTTGAATAACACAGGGCCGGTATTTCTGAAAAGCATCTTCTCCTGGTACCACCCTGGCAGACAGTTACGGTCTACTAATGGCAGGCTTATGATGGTTCCAAGATTTCGAACCTCGAGCTGGGGAGGCCGAAGCATAGGCCATGGTACGGCAAAACTATGGAATATGCTCCCTATGGACATTAGAGCTGCCAACTCTCTTGCCTCATTTAGAAAAGACCTTAAAAGATGGCTATTCTTAAATTAATTTTTTTCCTTCTCATTCCTCAGGGCTTACGTTCAGGTTTAGCGCCAAGACACCTCCGGGTATTCGTGCGCTTAATAAGTTATATTAACATAACATAACATATTTAGATATGTGCACTTCTTGGTACAAATATATATAGAACTTATGGTTTAAAAAATATATAGATTTTCTTATAAGTCTGCTTAACAAAAGTATATATTACTTCTGGTTAAAATATACATATATATTATTGTATATAGGTAACTGCATAGTTTAAATATAAGTCTATGCTTATGTGTTTCTGCTTTATTTATTTTCTATATCACAATGTGTGAGAAGTTAAATAAGTTATTTGATTAGATACTTATGGGTCTCTGTTTTATTTTATTTAATCTATCACAATGTGTAAATATAATCATAAAAATTGTATCTAGAAGTACTTCATTATTGAAATATTGGGGAAAATATAAAATACATAAACAAAATAATGACTACAAATACACAAATAAATTAACGTTATGTACAACAACACTTGAAAGTCTGAGTTTCTATCTATTTATATATTTCAGGTACATATGGGACTTCATATATTACAACTTTATATCGCTGCATTATTTTCCATATACACGTATACCTTTCTATGTAGTTTTGTACCTATATATTTATTACTTTACTCCCACTGAAGAAATTTTAAAAAATTCAACTCTCTCCAATGCACTACTATATATCTCCTGCTATACCTCTCTCAATATATCCTCTATCTCTCGTTTGACTCATCCCAAATCTCATTTTACTACTATGATCTCCCTAATAACACTTTCTAGACTCTTCCCTCCTCTCTCACTCCTTTGATTCATCCCAAACCTCATTTAACTACTATTATCTCCCTAATAATCCTTTCTAGACTCTTCCCTCCTCTAACCCTCCTTTGACTCATCCCAAACCTCATTTAAATACTATGATCTCCCAAATAACACTTTCTAGACTCTTCCCTCCTCTATTTCTCCTTTGTCCCGTTAAATCCAACTAACAGACTCACATGTCCACCGCTGGAATTAACAACTTATATTTCCCTATACTTATCCACTGCTAATCCATTTTGGGTTCGGAGTAGCATGCTATTTACCATTCAGGGCTTCAACGCCTTGTCAGGGGTAGTAAGCGCTACATATATATACATAATTACAATTACATTCAGTCCAACCTGACCTGTTTTTCAGATATACTGTATAATGACTTGAGGTAATGCTCTCTCCCTCATTTTTATCGGAAGACCAAGGGGAACGCTGGGTGGTAGGACATTTGAGCTGGCGTAGTGATCCCAGGCAGAAATGGAAGGAAACTTTGATTTTTTGCAGCTAAATTTGAGGTTTACAGGGGATTCTGGGTAGGAAAACTTTGGGGGATCCAGGCAAGCCACACCTCTCTGGCCACCTCAGGGTGTCTAGTTTTCAGAAATGTATGAGTTTGGTAGGATTCCCTAGATGCCCACTGAGCCCGAGACCAAAGCCACAGATTCCCTCGCAAAACGAAGTCTTTTTGTGATCGATAATTTTGAAGTCTCCACAGTACGTTTTGGGCCATTTCCTGTTGCGGGCACTAGGCCTAACCACACAAGTGAAGTACCATTTTTCTTGGGGAAATGCTGGGTGGGTGGAAGTTTTTGGCTCCCCGCAGATTCTATAAATTTCCATCACAGAAATGTTAGGAAAATTTGTTTCTTTTTACAAAGGGATTCTGGGTAACAGAACCTGGTGAGAGCCACACAAGTCACCCCATCCTGGCTTCCCCTGGGTGTCTAGTTTTCAAAAATGTATAGGTTTGCTAGGTTTGCCTAGGTGCCGGCTCAGCTAGGGTATCCAAAATCCACAGCTAGGCACATTGCAAAAAAAAAAGGGTCAGTTTTCACTGGAAACATGTGATGTGTCTACGTTGCGTGTTGGGCCGTTTCTTGCCGCAGGCACTAGGCCTACCCACACAAGTGAGGTAGCATTTTTATTGGGAGACTTAGGAAACACAGAATAGTAGAACAAGTGTTATTGCCAATTGACTTTCTTTGCATGTCTGTCTTCCAAATGAAAAACAATGTGTAAAAAAGAATCCAGTTTGAAAAATGTCCTCTAATTCACATGCTTGTATGGGTACCCACAATTTTGGAGATGTGCAAATAACCACTGCTTCTAAACTCTATATTTTGTTCCCATTTCGGAAATATATAGGTTTCCTTGGTACCATTTTTCACTCTTTATATTTTACCAAATTAATTGCTATATACCCGGTACACAATGAAAAACCATTGCAAGACGCAGCTCAGTTATTGGCTCTGGGTATCTCGGGTTCTTGGTGAACCTACAAGTCCTATATATCCCCGCAACCAGAAGGGTCCTGCGGACGTAACGGTATATTGCTTTCAAACATCTGAACACTTAGAAGAAGTTACAGGTGAAAACGTTGGCACAAATGGCTGTTTTTTTCAACTCAATTTCAATATTTTTTCATTTCAATTGTTAGTTTCTATAGAAAAACCTTGAAGGATCTACACAAATGACCCTGTGCTGAGTCCAGAACACGGTCTACTTTTCAGAAATGTATAGTTTTCCGGGATCTATTATTGCTTTCATACCCATTTCTACCACTAACTGGAAGGAGGTTGAAAGCACAAAAAATAGGAAAAATAGGCTATGACCCAGTAAAATGGCAAAAATTGTGTAGAAATTTTTGGTTTTCTGACAACAGTCTGCCTGTTCCTGAAATCTGGGAAGATGGTAATTTTGGCATCACAAACCCTTTGTTGCAGGGAAAAACCCAGACGCTTTCTTCTGCAGCACTTTTTTCCCATTTTCCCCCCAAAAATTGGTTATTTTGGCCAATTTCTCGGTCCCCTCCAGGGGAATCCACAAACCCTAGGTACCTTTAGAATCTCAAGATGTTAGAAGAAAAGGACGCAAATTTGGTGTGGATATCTTATGTGGACATCAAGTTACAAGGGCCTAAGCGAGAACTACCCCAAATATCCAAATAAAGGCTTAGCACAGGGAGGGAAAAGGCCTAGCAGCGAAGGGGTTAACCACAGTAGAATGTGAATATGTGGGGTGCCTCTAGCTTGATAATCCTACCTTCAAAAGTAGTCAACAACATCACTAAGTGGAAGATTTGTTTTGTTGCAGATGAAGCGAATTATGGCTTGAAACCATGATTGAGGTACCTACTGGCATATTTTAGTTATCTAGCCAGCAGAACTTGTGGAGATCATCCTAATCATACTCTCCACAGTGGAGAGTTACGAACCAGGTAGGTGCACCTAAATTATACACCATGCACTTTAACTCAGCTTGTCGAGGGAACCAGTACTTATTTGTACCATGTTGACATGCCATGAGATTCATGAGGTTGCACTCAAGAATTTCATCTTTACCAAAACATTTCTCAAGAAATTCTCTGCCACTCATGCTTCTGTTCGGAGAATATGTGCTACGGCATAGTACACAACTGCCAGTTCACTTTCAAAGAAAAGATGAAAACAATATCCAATGTTCTGTCTAAATCATGGATCTTCAGAATATAATCTAGTTGACTTATACTTAGAAGCAAGGATCTGTACTCGACGATCATCAGAACTACCTTATTCTCCTCTGAGAAGTGGAAAACAACAGCTTTCCAAACTCTTTTCCCACACACTAATTAGCTCCCCTTTTGTGTGGCACATTTGATACAATTTTAAAGTAGCATCCATGATATCTCTAGAGTGTAGAGGGTGAATACTATAGTGCTCATAGTCTGCTTCATTTGGCAGAATCTACTATCTCTCTCAAAATGACCACTCTCTTTGGACTTTGAAGGCTGTGTGCCAAGTGAAAACAAATGTTGGTCTATATCCTTAGCTTTGTAATACTTACTTTCGCCTTTCAATTATTGTGGAGCTTTCTTCACCTTATCTAAGCTAACAAGTTCTTGCCAAGTGTTTCTATCTTTTGTAGGCATACCATCCATTAGAACCACTAATGGTTCTTTAATTTCGTTGTCTACACCAAGAGGTTCAATGTTCCACTTCAAGTCTAGTGGATATACTACTTTCCCTTTGAGTCGGTAACTCTGTTGGAGGTAATTTTGCAGTTTCTGTTGCAGACGAACTATATATTGAAACGGATATACAGTTTGGAGGACTATACTCTCATACGCATTCAACTGCTGAAGATCAGCAGGAATTGGAGAGATTTCTAAGATTTCCAAGTTATTATGAATGCCTTCCACAGCCGTTTTATGATCATCCAGTTTGCTAACGGAAAATTAAACCACAGTATCAGATCTCTGTCTTCAGTTTTTGCATTGATGCCCACCTTTTTGTCTGTGCATTGTAGTTTACACGAAGGGAACAATCACATACATTATTTTGAATTTCTGCTTATGTTGCAGTAGATTCAACAATTTCTTTTCAGAAACTAACACTTTATCTCTAGTGATTTTCTCATTGGTAACCTCCACTATTACTTCATTTTCCTCACTCTCTCTTTCTGGCACAAAGGACGTCATTTGAATTTCCTTTGATACATGTTTGTTACATCAGAGTGAGTCCCAAGTGAAAGTGCATTATTCATCACTCCTAAATGAAGAGTTGGACTGTTTCTCATTATATTGCACATTATTGGATGATGAACTGACAGCATCTGAATATGGTGAAAAGTGCTGCAGCATACCAGCTTTGAGCAGGCGTGCTTGGCAGCTCAAGATGGCGACAGTTCCACTGGCTACCTATAAGAAGCCGAATCAAATTTAAGGCGCTCTGCATCGCTTTCAAGGCCATGCGCAACACCGGACCTAAGTTCTTGAAGGAAGTTCTTGGCGTCTATGCGCCCAATAGACCCCTGCGCTCATCAACAGCCTTCCTTTTGAGGGTCCCTCATACTAAGAAAGTCTCATGGGGTGATAGACAATTCACAGTCGCCACCGCCAAACTATGGAATACCCTCCCCCTTCATATCAAGACTAGCCCAACCTTGCTTGTCTTCAGGAAAATGGTAAAAACATGGCTTTTTAACCAATAGTTATCAGCTCCAGGTTTATTCTTGCCGTCCACAGCGCCGAGACACCCAAGGGTATTTGTGCGCTTTATAAATTGCATAAATAAAAATAAAATATCTGGTATGCCTCCCCGACAGACATCAGAGGATTAGAGGACTGTGTACATAACGTGCCTGGGCAGCTGCTGCACCAAAAACGTGAGTGCAGCACAAGTGAAACTGCCGGAGTGCCCTGGCTGGCCTTCTCTGACACCTCGCCAGCACAGTGCCCATGAGGCCTGCATCGCCGATGGCCAGGCAAACGGATGACACACCCGGCAGACCTCCATGGCCCCCAGGGCCTGTGTCCCAACAACAGCCCCATTCAGCCAGGACCCAGGCTCACAGCATGAGTGAGAAGCTCAGGCCCAGGGAGCAGTTCTAAAGAGCCCGAAGTGGCGGCACCTCCCCGCAGCCTACACGGGCTGGAAATAGCTGAGGTGGTGGCCTGGGGGGAGGCTGTATCACAGACAACCTCGCAGCCCCCGAAGAGGCTCACCGGACACCCTTTTCCTACCCTACCTCTGCATCTGCTATAGCAGCCTGTGCCCGCGCCGCAGGAGGCACAGTGTGGCAGCACCTGACACCTCGCCAACGAGGCTGCCGTGAGGCCCACTGAGCCAACGGCCAGGCAAAAGGAGGGCACAACGAGCAGATCACTACGACCCCTACAGCCTGTGATCCAGCAACCCCCATTTGGTCAGAACTTGGACTTGCGGTGCAGGTGCGTGGCCCGGGTCGAGTCCAGAGAGCAGCTCTAAGAAGTCAGAGGCGATGTCTCTCCCTGCGACCTGCACGGGCCAGAAATGCCAAAGGTGGTGGCCTGGGGGAGGCTGGGCCACAGGCAACCCCACAGCTTGCGGAGAGACAGATCCGACGCCCTTCCCCCACCCTCCTTCTTCATCTGCTACAGCGGCCTGTACCTATGCCGCAGAGGGCACAGTATGACAACACCAGCCCGCAACGGCCTGCAGAATAAATTTGGTGTGCAGGAGGGGCCCCAATGCAACAAAGCAGAAGCAGTGAGGCACGAAGCCACCTGACCCACCACTAGGCATTACCCAGCAGGTGGAACCACACACAGAGGTGGCACAGGGTCACAGTTTACTGTCAAATCCTGGACAGAGGCGGCAACAGTGCTCCTGGCAGGTACAGTGAAGATCAGCGGCCTGCCACTAGGCTAGACTCACAACGGCCTCGGGCTAGTGAAGGTGATGGCGAAGGGGAGACATAACCTTCAAAAGGCAAGATACCCCAGAAGCGGTGGTGTGGCGCCCCACAGGACTCAGAGATGTGATGCCTCACCCCACCCGAGGCTCTCATTCCCTCAGCCCAGGACCGCCTAGTCTTTTGGAGTGTTTCAACTGCGGTAATCGGTAGGAGTTCACCATCCCTCCTTTTCTCAGGGTGCTAGGGTATCTTTGCTTGATGATGGGTCACAGAGGACAGATGAAAGGGCCCTCCAGGCTGCCATCACCATCAACCGACTCCACAGAAGGAGCCGAGTTCAGCCACCTGCACCCAACGAAACCCCTGGAAGCCCAAGACAAGCTGGATACCATTTTGCAGGCAATTGAAACCTCCAGGACATCGGTGGAGATGAAAATCGAGGAACTGCATGCATAACTTGGCCTCTTTTGTGATGATCAGCAAAAGCTAGCCTCCGGGGTGACAGAAACAAAGCTCACGCTGATGGACATCACACCCCAGCTGGATGCCCAGGGGAAATGTACCAGAGACCTCATGGATAATAAGACTCGAAGACCGGGCAAAAGATGCAGAAGGCAGAGCGCACCGAAATAACATCTGAGTGGTGGTGCTCCTGGAAGGATCTGAAGACTCTGACTACCTTTTTAGATCCATTGGATAGGGTTATGTCAGGATTCGGCTTCCTTGGAACCTGATCCTGTGTGTGAGTCATCTCTTCATTGGACCGCGCCTCTCTTTCCTTTGCAGCCTCCCGGTACGGAAGTCATCCCTAGCACCCCGGACGTCGGGGAAAAACACTACAGTTGGCCCTTTAATTCCCCGGAGGAAGGAACAACAAGCCCCGCCCTCTGGAGGTGGGATGTCCACACGTCAGAGGAAGATAAGGGAGAGGGAGCCAATGTACACGTCGTCCACGACCGGAAGGAGGAAGTTCGAGGGAGCAGACGTGACGAGACAGAGAAAAGAAGCCTGCCGCCTAGCCGAGCTGAGGAGGAACCAGGAGAGCCGAGAGCCGGAGTCGAGTCCTGTGGAGGAACGCCAGGAGGCCACCGATTCCACGAAGCGCCCCGCCATGTTCCCGGAGGGACGTGGCTCACACAGGTACGTGCGAGGTTCCTGGGAGCAGGGAGGCGGGTAGAAGGAGCAGGCCCGGGAAGCGAGAGGGGTTTCACCTAGGGTCTCTCCTCAGCAGTGAAACCGCGAGTTGTGTGTGTGTTTTCCTCACACTTTCCTCCCCTTTACAGTGACGGCCTCCCTACCCTACACACTGTGTTGTGCTCAAGCGGGTGTTACATCCCCCACTCCCTTCCCATTGGCTGTGGTCCGTACCTGGCACTAACAGACGTGCATCTCATTGTTTTCTTTTCTTGGTACCGACGGTCCCACCGACCCCTCCGGAGTACAACCGTGGAAGAGATGCGAAGGAGAAGACGAGATTTCCCTGAATTAACCGTCAAGCTTGGACTTTTGCTTTATTTACTGATATTGTTTCATTAAAGGACCGTTATACCACATACTGTTGTCGCGTGATCCCTGCCCAGCGTGACAGGTTATTTACTCCAGGTTCAGATCTGCCTTTGTATTTCTCCTTTGAATGAGCTCATCGTGTCCCCGCACGCGGTCTGCCACTGAGCTCATTACCACACCCAGATGTAGCCAGCTGCTCCACTACAAAGACAGGGACACTATCCTGCAATCAGCCCGATGGGCAGCCCCTCTAGAAATTGAGGATTGCAAGGTATCCACTTTCCCAAACTTTATGATGGCAGTGCAGCGACAACACTTGTCCTTCCTCACAGTGAAACGCCGACTTCGGGTCCTACATCTCCAATTCTCGCTGTTATACCCGGCAAAACTAAAAATCATCCAAGACCAATGCATCTACTACTTCACAGACTCCTCCTCAGCCTGGGACTTGATTGAGTGCCATGAAGAAACCGGCACCTGCTCTCATACAGGAGCTACACTGAGGGACAAGCCAAGGCGAGGCTGCTGAGGTCGCAGAACCAAAGACTCACCGGGCACCGCAAGAGCACCCTCTCAACAAGAGTTACAAAGGGAACAGCAATCAGCTTTTGCAGTGGTTTCATTACGTCAGCCCGCACCACAATCAGATTCAGACACTACTTTACCGGTGTTGACCACCTCAACCCAGGCCTCCCCCAGCCGGAATCTGCAGCGGGCCCGCAATTAACTCTGCAAACAGTTGATGACCTACTCTGACACCCCTGTCATCTATACTGCCAGGTATTTATAACCGCTGCCCCTACATTGAGACGCTGATCGAAGGTGATGGGCTCGACAACCTCAATGAGCTTCGCCCCCCTCCAAACCTTGATCTCGCCGGAAGCTGTATCCAGCCAGTCTGGCCGCAAGGCAAACAAACAAGCTGCATGATGCCTGGTCACTAAAGAACTTGGGTTCCCAGTTGCCCCTCCGGGGTGCCACCCTCTCCCAGGCGCTGTCATCTAATCCCGCTAATTGGCACTAACTCTACCCCCCCATTTACGACAAGTTTGTCATATTTCTGTTTGGGCGTGCAGACTGTTGCTGCTGGCCCCAATCCCTGTTACAATTTTGCTGTAATGTTACAACAGTTATTTCCCCCACAGCGCAAGCGACAAAGGCCACTTACCAGACACCTAGAAACAGATGGGGCAGCTGGCCCGGGGAGGGAAGCGACGCCTGACTGAATCTATGGCAACACACTCTCACCACATGATGCACTGACCACAGACACGTTTGTTAACCCTTAACATCAGGGGCATGCAGCTGCGCACCTCCACTACACAATATATTCCTACCTTAAGAGACAAAATGTTCATGTGTTTCCTCCAGGAAACTCATCATACTAGAGAAGAGCTTAAATGACTAGGAAAGCGCTGGAAAGGCACTATCTATGGCACTACATAATCTGTAAATATGCGGAGAGTGCTGATCTGACTGCACCCCAGCACACCCCTTTAATCACTTACTGTAATAGGCAGTGAGGGCAGGTACATCTTTGTAGAGGGAAGCCTTGACCGTGCACAGGTGCTCTTAGGATGCGCATACGTGACCAACTTGGACCAGTCCGGCTTCTTGGCCTCTCTATCAAGGGTCCTGGTACAATAGGCAGACATCCCATGGATACTAGGTGGGCACTACAATAGTGTCTAGATGTCCACCTCGACAGGTCCCACCCACCTCTTCCCCAAGCACCTACCCACCTCCACTCAGCGCAATTTGCTTGCTGAGCCAGACACTAGACAGTGTTAGACGCTTGGAGAACCCATTACCCCAGCCTTAAACAATATTCACACTACTCAGCCCCTCACGATTTATACATACGTATTGACCGATTCCTCTGCTCTGCCTCTATCCTCACACAGCCTAAACATTCAGACTATCTTGGGCCATGATCTCTGATCATGCAGCACATACCATAAGCATGGATTGGAGTGCAATACTCACGAAGGTCCCCACCTGGCGGCTACCCCGGGACATTCTAGACGACCTGACCTTTAGGGATTTCCAACTTACACACATAAGTCGCTATTTCACCGAGAACCACGCAACATCCAACACACGTGCCATAGACTGGGACGCGTTTAAAGTAATCACACAAGGGGCATGCATTCAAAACATAGTAGGGGTTTGCTGAGTACTCGAGAGAGATTTGACCCAGGCGGAGGTAACGCTGGCAGACTTAGAGTGGTGGACCCCACATAATGCAAACACGTGAACGGCTATCAGAGGGTCCAAAACCCACCACGCTGCCCTCCTAGAACGCCTTCGTTGTTACAACTTTGCGGCATACACAGCTTGTGTACATTCCACAGGTGATAAACCAGGCAGCCTCCTTGCGTTTCTGACATGTCAAGAGGTCAACACACCTCCGATCACAGAGATTGACCCAGGCCACAACCCCTCTTTACGCACACAGCAAGGCATACTCCAAGCTTTCTTTAACTGTTACTTCGACCTGTATCAGACACCTCCTGAGGTGCACCCAACGACAGAATCGTTCATAGCAAACCTCACCCTCCCCAGCATTTCAGCGCTCAAATGCAAAGAACTAGATGCCCGCATCTCGGTAGCGGAGGTAAATAAGGTCATTCATGACCTGGTGCGCAATAAAATGCCAGGTATGGACAGCATTCTATTAGAATACTATGACCGCTTCTCAGTCCACCTGTCCCTGAGGCTTGCGGACATATATAATGAGGCATTTGATAGGGAGACATTACCTCCCTCTCTCCAGGAATGCCTCATATCCTCCCTGCTGACACCTTGGAGGGACTCCACCCACCTGTCTTCTTACCGGCCCATAGCCATTCTAGGAGCCGATTATAAGCTATTAGGTAAGGTATTAGCAGAATGATATATCCAGATACTGCCCAACATCATACACCCAGAACAAAATGGATTTGTCACCAGCAGTAGCACATCTAATAATCTCAGACGCTTCTTCTATGTGATGGAACAGGCGTCATTGAAATTCATGCAAACTTAATACTTGACCTGGATAAATTGTTTGACATGCTATCTTGGGACTACCTTTTCCAGGTCCTAGCTAAACTTGGCTTCGGTGAACGACTGCTTTTATAAACAAAGTCGCTAAACACCGACCCAATATCCCAGGTGCGAATGGGCCGCCTAATCTCCGCTCCCTTCCAGATCGGTTGTGGCACCTGACAGGGTTGCCCTCTCTCCCCGTCCTCTTTGCCATTGCCATGGAACCCCTCTCTATCTGCCTCAGAGCAGAAGGAACACAATGGGGGATCCAGTTAGGTGAGAAAGTCCATGCGGTGTCTCTGTAAGCTGACGATATACTGTTATACCTCCGACACATCCATGTTGGCACTGAAATGGTGCATGCAACACATCTAGAGTTTGAAGGGGCAGCAGGTCTGCAAGTAAATTGGACAAAATCCTAAGCCTTCCCACTTTGTCAAGATGTGCCTCCACAAGAATTACAGCTCGGTGGCACCACACTGAACTCGGCAGGGATAACAGCCCGATATCTAGGAGTCCAGCTATACCACTCACAGACTGACCTCTTTGAGGGGAACCTGAAGCAGGCACTGACGGCCATCAAATCCCAGAACCAGTTGTGAAAATGACTGCCCCTAGCCATCACTGGTAAAATCCCCCTTCTCCAATACTACTTTGTTAATATCCAGGTGTACCTGCCCAGATCAATCTTCCGAGAGCTCGACACCATGCTAGGGGAGGTAATATAGTTTGAGAAGTGAGGTGGCTCTGAGTAAACTCCAGTTACCAGTGGAGCAGCGCGGACTGGGAGCCCCCTCCTTTGAATTGTACTACTTGGCAGCCCAACTCAAGTGGGTGTCAAACTGGTTGGCAGAAAGCAATTTATATGAAACTAATAGGGGATACAGGTGTTTGCCAAAAGATGTCCTTCACCAGCTCCTGCTACCATCTGTCAAATTACAACATTCATGGTCATTGCACTCCTGGGTAGCCCGCAAACATCTGGCACAAGTATTCCAACTAACGCAGAATGTCCTGCCATATGCTCCTGAGATCCCCATCCAAGGGCTTCCTCAGTTTGCGGGGTACTTCACTTTGGAAGACTTAACCACCTGACATGACAGATCTGTTGAAACAATAGGAAATCTATTCCAAGACCAGCACCTGATGACGTTCGATCAACTACGACAAGACCGTTAGATCCCCCTGATCAATTTCTCTTGTAGGTCAACTATTGGCAACATGCAGTCGTATATAGCACCACAGCAGAAAAGGAACTTCCCACACATGCAGCCATACATACACTATGGGCTCCGGGTGATATCTGATCACATGGTTAAACAAGGCCATCAGGGAACACACAGAGGCCTATCTAACACCCCTGAGACAAAGGTGGGAGGATGATATTGGATGCCCACTCCATGACTGAGAATGGACACTGGAACTCGAGTCACCCCAGAATATCTCTTGAAACACAAGATTTAAGAGCATCCAATATCGGGGCCTGCCTTACACCAGCCAAACTAAACCGCACATTCCCAACGACCAACCTCACGTGCCCCAGATTCCTCTCCAACACCGCAGACCTCCAGCACATGCTATGGGAGTGCCCCCACCCTAACTCCATACTGGGCGGTAGTCCAGGAAATTCTACCCTCTGTCACTGAACTCCCACATCTGTACACATGGGCAGCAACAGCTTTGCAGATCTATAAACGAGACAAGAAACACATAGTCCGGGCCCGCTTTGCAAACCTAGCCCTACTGCTTGCCAAATGTGTCCTCACCCTGCACTGGAGAGCTCCCAACCACCATCCCCGGTTCAGTTGCATAAGGCTCTTCCCCGCTGGGGAAGCGGAAAGCACCAATCTCCACTACGAAGAGGCGTACCACCTCTGTAAAAGACCCATAGCAGTAGCATGAGACACCATGCTCATACAGTTCCGAGAAGAAATATGTGAGGCAGACGCCCTTCCGCCCCAGGCACACTTGGGCGTAAGTCCCTGCCACCACACTTAGCACGCCATGTCAGTTCAAGTCCTTCTCCTCTAGAGAGCTTGCGCCCCAGGCCCCACTCCAGCACCATCCCTGATATCAGCCGAAAGCTAACTCGGCACTGGGCTATTGCCCTCATCGTGAGGTTTCCCCTGTGACCCCAGACCACGGCCACCTTCCCACCAACATTCCTGTCACCTACACTTGTGTTGCTGCACAACCTTACCCTCACCCCATAGTTACTGTTTCAGAGGTACACGCATCTTATGGCTGAACACTGGAGTTACATCTTACAAATGCATTAAGCATAGGCCACACAACAAGCACACCCACCTCCAGCATCAGCGACAGAACGAACCACTATTGTTACACTCTGGCCCAACACCACCTGAAGTTCCACAGCGGACTAACCCCGCAGACTGCATAGACATGTTTGAATGTAACAGTTGCAATGTATATGATGTAATGACTATGACATGTTGTACAACAGTGAAAAACCTCAATAAAAAGAGTTTTAAAAAACATACCAGTTTTGATAAACAAGCCTAAGAATGTCCTTGAAAATGTGAAAGTTTCTTAACTGCATGGATCAGGACTTTGTAGGAGTCTAAGTTTTTGCTTTACAGTTCTCTGCTGTACATTTTTATAAAAAATAGGAGTTTCTCATTTGAATTTTGTCTTAAGTTACAGATATTACTGCACTGCCACTCACATAAATGAGCTGGAAGCATGAATCAAACAATTCATCCCTATCTATCTATTTTCTGTTTGTTGGTACTAACATGTCCTTTGGCACTGGTGTGCCTCATTCCAGTTCATATGCATGTGCATCTCTGTCAACAGCAAAAACTAAAGGATTAAGACAATAGCTCTCCTCATTGGAAAAATCTTCTGTAGTGGAATTGTTTCTAGTCCGCTGGGGTTCTCAAGGATAGGTGACATACCGATTCTCTATCACAAAGGGTGTTCGCCAGGGGTGTATGTTGGCACCCACCTTGTTTTCGCTTTTTCTTAACGAAGTTATTTCCTACCTGTCCTCCATACACACTGACGCTCCAACTTTGGTGGGTATCAAGACACCGATCTTCCACATTTGCGGATGACACCCTATTGATTTCCAAAACCCTGAGCGGTCTGCAACTTGCTTTCGACCGCTTTTCGGAATTTTGCTCCCTTCGAGGTTAGGAAATCAATTGCGCAAAGAATAAGATAATGTTCTTTAACAAGCATAGATCTTTCAAAGGGAAACTCGAGCTAGGGGGCGAGCCACTCGATAGTGTAAAGATTTTTAGCTACTTGAGGCTGACCACCTCCCCGAATCTTTCATGGAAACCTCAGCTAGATTTGCTGACTCTCAAGCACTGGCAAATAACAGAAGCTATAATTAGAGAGTACAATAGCTCCTTAACGAAACCCGTTGCCCCGACTTTGCAAATTTATGATGCCAAAGCTATTGGTGCATGTTTCTATGGCTCAGAGCTAGGGGGGTCAGTCTGACCTTTCCTCGTTGACTAGATCAGAAAATTGGTCTACTTACCACAAAGTACCCCTCTTAAACCCCTCATGTTGGACATGGATCAACGATCATTGGCAGATAGAGCTAAATTACGGCCCTTGTTATTCTGGAGGAGGCTGTGGTTTCAGCCTGAGCTGGCACATTATGGGGAAGCACTAAGGGATGTAATGTTTGCAGACAAGTTTTATAAAATACCATAGCTGAGACAGGACCGTAAGTTGCTTGCAGCCATTGGCCTTGGGGACTATTGGCTCAATCCACTTTTAAGTCAGCCTTTAACACCAAGGCTGCTGAAAGCCACTACTGGCAGTGGGTGGACAAAAATGCAGTCAGATCAAGCATTGGTCACCCGCTGATTTCAAATCCACATTTCATCTGGAGTCATATTGGGACTTAATAACTGTACCCCCTAGATGGTAAATTTCACTTCCAATTTAGGATAGGTACACAACCCCTAAAAACTTTTACTGCAAGATGGGCTCCTGATAAAAATGACGTTTGTCCAGTGTGTACTGCTGCCCCAGAATCAGTTGGTCACGTTTTATTTGCCTGCTCTGGATATGACTGTATTCGCCGTACATGGATTAAATCGATATGCAGGCTGCTGAGGACTTGTAGTAGTCAAATTGCTCTTAGGATACTTAGATCGGACCCGAATCAGGAGATTGTATGTGCTGTTGCCAAGTTTCTGGGCAAAATGTGGATTATTCGCTCAAAAGCAATAAAAAGGGCTGCTTGATCATACTTACATTTTCTTGCACTGCTCAAGCATCAGCTGCCCATGTTTCTTTTTTGTAAACACGTGAATGGTGGGTTTACACCTCCATATATGTCCCTTGAACTGCAAAAGAACTTGTTTTTTTTTTATCCACATTTGCTTTGGTGTTTGCATGCTAATAGAGGATCAGGCTGTTAAATTGACTTTTTAACAAATTGTTATTTATTTATCAATTATATTTTGTAATGTATGGTTTTATTCTATTTTATATTGTTTTATCATGTTTTATAGAAGGTTGCATTTGTATAAGTAGTCCTGAATTTGATACATGCTTTTATGACTTGTATTGTCGAATAAAGCACTGATTGATTGATTGTTTCTAGTCTCCCTTAAAATTGGCAAAAAAGGTCAACTTTTTTTAAATTCAGCTTTTGGCAGCATTTCTTTTTCAATGAACTCACTAACTATTAAGAATCAAAATGAACAACTTCCTCTTGAGAGCAAATGACTTACAAGCGTTTCTACAAATTCCTTCTGCCTATGTCCAGCAGATTTCCTCTTTATCTGGTAAATTGATGACATAATGTTGTGCACTACCCTATTGAGAAAGAACCTTTTCACAAAGTTCTTTAAATTTCTTTTTCCTCATAGCTACATTTGGGCACATTATTGCATTTTCCTAATCTACCTGATTTTGGTGCTCACTAGCACCTTGATTCCTTACTTGTGTTTTTTTTCTGGTACGTTTGCACACTTCTACCTGAGGATTTATCTCTAGATTGAATACTTCCTTCATAACCGCTGTGATGACCTTTTTTCTTCTTCAGTTTTTTATAGTTAATATTTAATTTTATAAAATCTTTTAAAGGTAATTACAAAATGAATCCTTTTTATGGGAAAACCAACAAAATGATAAAACAGAATGCACATCAAATTGTAAGAGAGTGGAGATAACCTTATGGATTAGATACCTAAGGGAGACAGACAACATAAAATAGCAGAGAAACACGATAGTAGATAGATAACACATAGACCGCAACATTTAACTTTTAGCACACTTAAAATGTGTATTTTCTAGGTATAGAAAGCACAGTCACATTTTCACAAACCTCCAACATTATAAGTTAAAGGAGATGATTAGAATATTGACAGACCCGTTGGAGAATATGGAACAGCACCACATTAATACTGATATAGTACTACTGCTATGAACATTATGATGTCCTAATCCACAGCCTCTGCCTCTCTGTTTCTCTTAACTCTTTAGGACAGGCTTCTCCAACGAGTAGCTCGTAAGCTATTGTTAGCTCTCCACATACCTGTTAGTAGCTCTCCTGAGAGCACAGCCCAACCTACTAAATTAGAAGCAAATTTGAATAGTGTGTATTCAAGATAAAAATGTGCGTATTTTCAGAACTCATATGCTGAGGCTTGGAGGAGAAAGATTGAATTTAAAAAATATATTTAAAGCTAATATTTGAGCAATATATCACATGGCTCTGAGAAGACCTATGTTTAATATTGCTATCTTGGTGCCAGGGGCATAGCAACTATGACTGATATTTTACCCATGTAAAAGCATTCTACATTGGAAAATCTTTTTTTGCATAACTGCTGGCAGCAGTGCCTGATGAACTGAGGTGTTCAGTGCTGTAATCTTGCAAATGGTAAACTGAATCTAGTATGGGTTATGCAAAATACATAATCAAAGCAAATCAATTGTTGTATTACAACCTTGTTGTTTATTTTTTCATTTACTTATTGTTCATGGTTTCCTTTTTCAAAACATTTATATCAGCATTGCTTAATTATCTTTTAAAAGAAGTACAATTGTGTTTTTTTCACAAATGTTTCTTTTTTTTTATAAACATTATTATTCTTAAGACAAAATATTATAAACATGTATACTCTAAATACAGTACAATACTCTGGACCCCTGAAAAAAACTAAATATGCAACAATATACAATTATCAATCTCACTCACTCAGATCAAACAAACACAAACAACCCAAGCACACATACACATCTGGGTCTAAGGGAGAGACAAAGATATTCCAGGTCTCCAAGACCAAGTTAGATGAACGTGTTCAACAAGGTCTGTTCAAATAAGGTCGACGCGCGTTTCGGTGGGGTGAAACACGATGTAAACCACCTTCTTCAGGACCTTTCCCAAATAGTATGGACTCTCACACAAGCAATAATAAAGGGGTACCTAGAGGGTGTAAACAATATATTGCACACAGGTCCCGGGGGCACCCCAGCAGCACAGCCCTGGCAGCCACTCTATGTAGATTGCAGCGTATACGGGCCACGTGCCCACACCACGGCCCCTAGGCCCAGGGAGGTATCAACGGGCTCACAGTGGTGACCAGGCATGGCCCAGACAAGCTCCGTGGAGGGCGGTCGTCAGCAGTGTACCGTGGTAGAGTTGTCTCCAGCACGACCAGCCATCTCGGCGGCGGGATCGGTGTACTCATCCCATTTTCACCCCACACGGCAGGCCGGCCATGCAGGCCTCCACTCGCCTCCACACGAAGCCCACCTAAGATGCAGAACGGGGGATGCAGTTGCCATAGGGAGGGTCCCGGGTGGAGAGAGACCCAGTGTAGGCGAAAACTATCACAGAGATACCTGTGCTTCCCTGTGCTGGATATTTGATGGATTAGAATTCCAGCCGACCGAGCCCTCTAAAGAGCGGCCATCTTGCTGCCCGGCGAAGCCAGGCCTCCCCTTATGTAAAATATACTTAACTTTAATCAATTCACACTTAGTCTGGAGATATTTCTAAATCCGTAATCTCAGTGATCATTGAGTTAAGCCCTTGGTCGACATTCTATAGGAGTAAGAGCTTATCATCCTCTTATAATTGTATTGCACAGGGGTCTCCAACCTTTATAGTAATAAGAGCTACTTAAGTTCAATGTAAATGATCCCAAGCTACGAATATTGGGAAGTGGTGTAATATTGACCAAATCAGACAAGTTTACATTAGTGGCTACCATTTGCAAGATAATGCAAGGAAAGGGAACCCCCTCTGGAAGGATTATTGAGGTCAGGGAGAAAGAGGGGAAACAACGATGAATACAATGAACAAAAAACTCCCTCGCGATCCATATCTCTTTGTAAAATAGACTGAATCTAGTATGGGTTATGCAAAATACATAATCAAAGCAAATCAATTGTTGTATTAAACCTTGTTGTTTATTTTTTCATTTACTTATTGTTCATGGTTTCCTTTTTCAAAACATTTATATCAGCATTGCTTGATTATCTTTTAAAAGAAGTACAATTGTGTTTTTTTACAAATTTTTCTTTTTTTATAAACATTATTATTCTTAAGACAAAATATTATAAACATGTATACTCTAAATACAGTACAATACTCTGGACCCCTGAAAAAAACTAAATATGCAACAATATACAATTATCAATATCACTCACTCAGATCAAACAAACACAAACAACCCAAGCACACATACACATCTGGGTCTAAGGGAGAGACAAAGATATTCCAGGTCTCCAAGACCAAGTTAGATGAACGTGTTCAACAAGGTCTGTTCAAATAAGGTCGACGCGCGTTTCGGTGGGGTGAAACACGATGAAAAACACCTTCTTCAGGACCTTTCCCAAATAGTATGGACTCTCACACAAGCAAGAATAAAGGGGTACCTAGAGGGTGTAAACAATATATTTTTTTAATTACCCATACAGAATAATGATATACAATTGATTGGGCCAATTATTTATGAAAGAGAGAAGAGTGGGTCAGATGCCCAGTATTACAACACAGGCCAGGAAATTAGAAAGCCAAAGTCTAAAGTTGTTAACCGGGCAAGACTTTTTGGTAAGAAAGAGTCTGAACATAGGAATTGCAAAGACAAAGTCCATGAATCTTCTCTTACTTACTATGAGAAGTTCCATGTAGAGAAAAAGAAGAATAGGGTCTACCTTATCACCACAGTGTAACACCCAACAGTGAGAAAGGAGTGATCACAAAACTGGTGAGGATATAAGACTATAATAGTTATGCTGTGCACATTCAGTGGACATGCAGTGGGCTCCTTCCATGGGTATATCTGCTCCCAAGGCGCAAAAAAAGATTGCTGAAGTCCTGACTTACAGGTGGTACTGATCACCGAATTGCTCTCTGATGGATGTCACATTAAAAGAATAGGCTAGACATTTGTAGGTAGGGCATAGGGCGACTGTGCATTTTTCATATTCAGCACTGATCCACTTGGTAGGCCAGTGTTGTGGGTGGAATGGACACTAGATATATTCTTGTGCAGTTTTTTACAGTCACAACAGCCTTGCTCCCTTAGGTAGTGAATTTATTTACATCATTGCAGCCTTAGTACTAACCATCCTCCCACACAGTAATCACTATTATGGAGGGTCTCAAAACATTTGGGTTCTCCGATGAGGACTTTTCTGCACTTACAGGACAAGCTATCTCTAGTGTAGGTTCAACTACACTACAAAGTGGAGACAATACTGAATGGAATAATCTGTTGAATCTTAGAAAAAAACTAAAAAGGATGGAGTCACATGCTCACTATATGTTGGAGTATCTACGAGCGGGAGTGATTCCATCAGGCTTAAGGGTTCGGAACGTTCCGGCATTATTCGTCGAGATACGAAAGTTCCTGGAGCGGTGGTCCCACATTGCGAACCGCTGCTCCAGGGACTGGATGATCTTGATCATTGAAACAGCAAAGGAGGTGATGGCTGTGTTGAACCAGGAAATAATAGAACTGGAAGAGAAATTGAAGAGAAATTGAAGTCAGCTACAGCACTCGAAGAAGCAAAGGCAAGACTAGATAGGATAAGTGCAGATATGAAGGACTTTGAAGACTATCTGACCAATAAAAAGTCAGAGAAACTGAGACACCCAAGACAAAGCTTACCCTTACTTAGACAAGTCCTACTACCAAGACTGGAATCAGGGCACCAATTACCAAAATCATGGTAGAAATAACAGAAGGAAGGTCATTAATTTTTCAGATTCATATTCATCAGATTCTGAGACAGATAATTCCCATGGAACAGAAGAAACGCAATACAACTATAGACCTAATAGAGGCAGACAAATGAACCATCAACCCTACCAAGGACAATCCCCTTTTTTACAGCGGGGCCAATACAGAGGGAGGAACAGACGTTGGGCACAAGACAGAGGGGATTAGCAACAGCAGATGGCCCCACAACATCAACAACCATACTTACATACTTAAAGACCCGCAATCAGCAATACTGGAGGACGTAGATAGGTCTGCTAGTTGCAGTACCATCACAGAAGATACCTTACCCATATTTAACTTATCCTCGGCGGATCTTACACATGAGGAAAAAGCAGTATTAGGAAGAGGTCTATCTTTTGTCCCCAGTACATGTTTAAATTCTTTCAAACTCAATCAAGATATGTTCTCTTTTTTCAGGAAGATCAGATTAAAGAAATTTTTCATGAATAAATCTCTGGACAATATTGATGATAACTTATCTAAGTGTAAACCTCCTTCTACCTTCACACCCACCTTGGAAATGGTGGGACCAGAGGTAAGCATATTTGAAAAAACAGTCCTGAAAGAGGTACAACGTATCACTAAACATCCTCCATATAAGCAACACAATGTGTCCCTGAAGGACCATTTGGCCCTTAACAACATCAAAAACAACAAAGATATCATCATCAAACCCTGTGATAAGGGCGGGGGTATTGTGGTCATGAATAAAACCAACTACAATGACAAAATCCTTGACATGTTATCAGTGCAGGAGCATTACAAAAAATCTCATCCCAGGGAGCTGGGTAAATTGAACACTCATATTCAAGAAATGACCAAAAGAGCCTTAGAACAGGGATTCATTTGCCAACAAGAGCACACATTTTTGAACAAATCATGCCCCATAGTACCGGCATTGTATGGGGTCCCTAAGACTCACAAAAGCACTGTTGACCCCCCTCTATGCCCTATCATTTCCACTATAGGATCCAGCACTGAGCAGCTCTGCAAATATGTTGATACCTTTTTATGCCCTCTTACAAAGAACTATGCCTCATATATTCGCGACACGGGAGATATTATTGACAAAATTGAAGGTATGCCATTCGATTGCGATCAAGAAATCTTGGTAACGCTTGACATAGGGGCGTTGTACACCAACATCCCTCAATGTCAAGCGTTACAATCAGTGACAGCACTTCTCAGTAGATCCCCCGGAAACAGGCCAGATGCCTTCATTCTAGAATGCCTTGAGATAGTCCTCATGAACAACTTTTTGGATTTTAATGGACTTATATACCAACAGATCAAGGGCACCAGCATGGGGGCTTCTTGTGCGCCGAGCATAGCGAATATTTATATGGGCGAATGGGAACTGAAGAATATTTTCAGTGAAGCAGCACCCTTTTTTGAGAACGTCAGTATATGGAAGCGCTTCATTGATGATATATTCTTCATTTGGAGAGGAGACTGTGACACTCTGCAGGAATATATCTCTTGGCTTAATGCCAGTGATACTAATTTGAAGTTCACAGCTAAATTTAGCCCTGTAGAAGTTGAATTCTTAGATATATTGATCCTTGGTTCAGATGAAAGATTACAAGTTAGCTTTTTCAGAAAACCAACAGCGAAGAATACCATCCTCCAACACCAAAGTTTCCATCCCTCGTGTCAAAAGGATTCTATTCCTTTTGGGGAATTTTTGCGTGTGCGCCGGAACTGTACAAATATGAATGATTTTCATATACATGGTGATGCGTTGAAAAAACGTCATTTAGCTCAAGGGTACCCACATCGATTGATAAAAACGGCCTTTAAAAGGGCAAAATACTATAATCTGGACGCATTATTACAGGGTAATACTCGTGCTTCACAAGAGCAAGTGGTATGTGTTATTAACCACTCCCAACTGAACTACAAAATTAAGAATATCTTAACCAAAAACTGGAAGATTTTGAACGTACATGAGGATGAGGAACAACTAAAACCCCCCTTAGTAGCTTACAGGAGAAATAAAAACCTCCATGATATACTAGTACACACGAGACAAGAAACCTGTAACACCCATCATCAGACCACCATTACGGGATTACCCCCTGTATTAGGGAACCACAGATGTGGCTCTTGCCACGCCTGTGATATGGCCATGGTAACGAGTTCCCTTACATATAAAGGTAAAAACATCAAACTCAGAGACCTAAGTAATTGTAGGAGGCAAAATATTATATATCTCATCCTGTGCCCATGCGAACTGGCATATATAGGAGAGACGGGTCGCAAATTCCGCATTAGATATAGCGAGCATAAATCGGCTATTCGCATGAAAAAACTGGTAGCTCCTATTGTCCAACACTGCCTAGAAATGAATCATGTGGAAAGTGATCTTAGATGGTGCATTCTAGAGAAGGTTAAATCACAGGCAGGATTGCCTGTAGAAGTGATTCGGAAAAGAAGGGAAACTTTCTGGATTTTTACCTTCAATAGTGTCAAAGAGGGGTTAAACGAAGAAATTATCTGGAATGTCACAGATTATTACTAACTTATCCTTCTGTGCACTACCACAAACTGAGTTCATGTAGATCAGGTGAAACTCTTACATTACTTATATTCGTTAATTAAATATACATGTACCTATTGATATTAAGCTATTTGTAGTATTCTTGGGACACATACTTTGTGATTCTTTATGACACTACCATTTTTTCCATCTAGCAGTCTGCTTAGTGTGAACATTTGACTACTTGTCGGCTGTGGCATACCCCTATATTCAAGATTACATGGTTCTTATAACCAGGCCTTATATCTATTTGGGCTGATCACTTCATCTTAGCCCCTCATTACTTCCCTTGATCGACCATTGATGTGAAGCACATGAGCAAAGCACACCTTCCTCATAGCTAGCACACGGGATTAAAATTTAAAGTATAATGCGATACTATCCAGCATTGACACAAACAACACCCGTTAGTAAAGCTTACATATAATATGCATTCTTTTTTAAGTACTAGGATATGTGGCACTAGTGTGCTTCACTGTATTACATCATGTATTTCCCCATTTAAAGATGGCGCGAGCTGGTGCGCTTGGTTGATAGAGTTCCTTTTTGTTGTGATGATGCGTCGCGTCACGATACGTCGACTACGGCAATTAATTCCCGCCAGATACTAGTCCATTTAATGGCGGTTTCAGATACCGACGGTGCCGAATACTGCTGTCACAGGTGGAGTCCCAGGAAAGTAGACGATTTGACAATAGGTGAGTGGCTGCGCTAATATATGCTTAGCACTGGTTGTTAGATTGATTATTTTATATTGAGACAGGTCTGCACCAATAGGAGATTGAGACCGTCTATGATTCACATATCCCCATGAACCCGTTTGGGACACAGGTTCTTTACAAATAGCCTACCCTAAACCGGTATCATATGCACTTGTAGGCATATATGTTCAGAGCGCGTTGATGCCATTTGTTAAATTTTGGGTAATAGTAGTTTAGTTTGTTTTGCAGATTAACAGTCCCTATGTTATAGTTGGTAATATTCCTAGTCTGCCTTACCATATTGACTCTGAATCGAAGAAATCATCGTGATACGGAATTCTCTTTTTTGTTATCTGTCCACAGTGACACCATATCAATCGATGCATGTACATGCAAACTTTGTTACTACGTGGGACTGACTCTTTCTTCCTGAAAAGAGCACATTGACATTTACGCCATACGCATACAGTATAGGTGTGTATCTTCCCTTACACAGTTCTCTGTGTACATAAGGGTTACATCTTTAACGATATGAGCATATTGTGATCAGAATAACAACTCTGATAGAATATGTGTTCCAATTTTCCCACAGGAAATTCGCGCTGACAGCTGTGTGATTCCCTTTTGGAATACGGGAAAGGAGCGTTTAAAATAGAAATATACATAAGGGTACAGGGTAAGGTTTAACAATATATTACTATCTTGACCTTCTTGCACATAGCATTTATCAAAAGGACTAAAAAAAAACTCCTTTTCTTGTCCATTCCACCCACAACACTAGCCTACCAAGTGGATCAGTGCTGAATATGAAAAATGCACAGTCGCCCTATGCCCTACCTACAAATGTCTAGCCTATTCTTTTAATGTGACATCCATCGGAGAGCAATTCGGTGATCAGTACCACCTGTAAGTAAGGACTTCAGCAATCTTTTTTTGCGCCTTGGGAGCAGATACACCCATGGAAGGAGCCCACTGCATGTCCACTGAATGTGCACAGCATGACTATTATAGTTTTATATCCTCACCAGTTTTGTGATCACTCCTTTCTCACTGTTGGGTGTTACACTGTGGTGATAAGGTAGACCCTATTCTTATTTTTCTCTACATGGAACTTCTCATAGTAAGTAAGAGAAGTTTCATGGACTTTGTCTTTGCAATTCCTATGTTCAGACTCTTTCTTACCAAAAAGTCTTGCCCGGTTACCAACTTTAGACTTTGGCTTTCTAATTTCCTGGCCTGTGTTGTAATACTGGGCATCTGACCCACTCTTCTCTCTTTCATAAATAATTGGTCCAATCAATTGTATATCATTATTCTGTATGCGTAAATAAAAAAATATATTGTTTACACCCTCTAGGTACCCCTTTATTCTTGCTTGTGTGAGAGTCCATACTATTTGGGAAAGGTCCTGAAGAAGGTGGTTTACATCGTGTTTCACCCCACCGAAACGCGCTTCGACCTTATTTGAACAGACCTTGTTGAACACGTTCATCTAACTTGGTCTTGGAGACCTGGAATATCTTTGTCTCTCTCTTAGACCCAGATGTGTATGTGTGCTTGGGTTGTTTGTGTTTGTTTGATCTGAGTGAGTGAGTGAGATTGATAATTGTATATTGTTGCATATTTAGTTTTTTTCAGAGGTCCAGAGTATTGTACTGTATTTAGAGTATACATGTTTATAATATTTTGTCTTAAGAATAATAATGTTTATAAAAAAAGAAAAATTTGTAAAAAAACACAATTGTGCTTCTTTTAAAAGATAATTAAGCAATGCTGATATAAATGTTTTGAAAAAGGAAACCATGAACAATAAGTAAATGAAAAAATAAACAACAAGGTTGTAATACAACAATTGATTTGCTTTGATTATGTATTTTGCATAACCCATACTAGATTCAGTCTATTTTACAAAGAGATACAGGTCGCGAGGGAGCTTTTTTGTTCATTGTATTCATCGTTGTTTCCCCTCTTTCTCCCTGACCTCAATAATCCTTCCAGAGGGGGTTCCCTTTCCTTGCATTATCTTGCAAATGGTAACCACTAATGAAAACTTGTCTGATTTGGTCAATATTACACCACTTCCCAATATTCGTAGCTTGGGATCATTTACATTGAACTTAAGTAGCTCTTATTACTATAAAGGTTGGAGACCCCTGTGCAATACAATTATAAGAGGATGATAAGCTCTTACTCCTATAGAATGTCGACCAAGGGCTTAACTCAATGATCACTGAGATCACGGATTTAGAAATATCTCCAGACTAAGTGTGAATTGATTAAAGTTAAGTATATTTTACATAAGGGGAGGCCTGGCTTCGCCGGGCAGCAAGATGGCCGCTCTTTAGAGGGCTCGGTCGGCTGGAATTCTAATCCATCAAATATCCAGCACAGGGAAGCACAGGCATCTCTGTGGTAGTTTTCGCCTACACTGGGTCTCTCTCCACCCGGGACCCTCCCTATGGCAACTGCATCCCCCGTTCTGCATCTTAGGTGGGCTTCGTGTGGAGGCGAGTGGAGGCCTGCATGCTCGGCCTGCCGTGTGGGGTGAAAATGGGATGAGTACACTGATCCCGCCACCGAGATGGCTGGTCATGCTGGAGACAACTCTACCACGGTACACTGCTGATGACCGCCCTCCGCGGAACTTGTCTGGGCCATGCCTGGTCACCACTGTGAGCCCGTTGATACCTCCCTGGGCCTGGGGGCCGTGGTGTGGGCACATGGCCCGTATACGCTGCAATCTACATAGAGTGGCTGCCAGGGCCGTGCTGCTGGGGTGCCCCCGGGGCCTGTGTGCGACAGCTGCATATCCTCCTGTCAGCGGCTGCCGCCTGCTCTCCGGACCTGGCTGCGGCAGCCTCGACCTGGCTTGGGTGCAATTGCGGGCCTGCTGCACCTTCCCTGGACCTGGGGCCATGCTCTGGGTGCACGGCCCTGTGTTTCAGTCGAACTCCCTGGCCGTGATATTGCAGAGGCCTGCGTGTCATGGTGTGTGACTGCTTCGACCCCGGGGGCCACCCTGATCATGGATGGAGCTGGGATTCCCCTAGCAGCGGTCCGGTGAGTCAAGCCTGGCCCCTTTGGTTCTCTGCACTCCCCATAGACTTGTGTGCCTTGTTGGTGCCCGTGCCTGCTTCCCCACTGGCCGTTGCATCGGGCGTGGCTGGGCCCTGTTGGTTTGACTCTTGAGCTCTGCTGGGAGATAGTGGGCCTGCTGTTGCGGTTTGCGGCCTGTGCCGGTCCAGTTGAGGCGGGCCTACTAAGTACTGTGAGGCCTGTCGCTGGGTGGTGCCCCCACCGCCAGGGCCTGCTGCCCATAGGTGCAGTTACGTTGCTCTATACAACCCACCCAGCGAATACACAATTAAGACCACTGGTATTGGCCTGGCGGGCCCATGCACCTCAGTAGACTGCCAGCTTCCCCTAAATTCTGCCTCATGCAGGACACCACCTCAGCTGGTCCCAACCTGGGCAACCACCCTGCAGCCTCCCTTTGGTCACTCTGCAGCCCTATGAGGCGAGGGGCATTCTGGATCACTGCATCTGGGTGTCTCATCCGGTGGCAGAGCTAGGGTATTTTCTTATTGTGCGCGCAGCGCCTTGCCTTCATCTGCCACCTGCCGGAGTCACTGAGGAGGTCGGTCCCCTGTCCCAGTGGCTGACCCTGCTCATGCCCCCTGGCACACAAACCTTACCAGGGTGTGGTGGGGCTTCACTGACCTCTGTACTGGGCCGCACCATGCACTCCCGGACGCCTATCTCTTGGAGTCAAGGACCGCTCGTCTTGGTCGTCCTTGCCAATGACTTTGTGCACGTGTCCGCTTCACTACTAGGACCATGCTCCTTTGTCACCTCTATCATCTGCACCTGCAGCCCTCGCCTTGGGAAACACAAGGCCAAACAATCAAAACTCCCCTTCGAAAGTAGACATGTTACTCCCCAGCCGGAGCAGGGCCAGAGCTCTAAGCCCACTGCCGACCACCCGGAGGACAATGGCCCCCTAGGAGATTGACCTCAGAGAGCTACTTATGAATTTAACGACAAGACTAAAAACGATAGACGCCAAACTAAATCTGCTCACTAGCCGTTTAGATCACATCAAACAACGAGTTGATAAACAAGAAACCAGACTTGATAAATTGGACAACCGCGTCTTCGCTGCGGATGACCTTCAGGCCGTCTCCATGGAAGCCCAGCTGCGCATGGACAAGGCTCTCGACCTCATCAAAGCCAAAAACTAGGATTTAGAGGCAAGATCAAGATGCAACAACCTCCGGATCACCGGGATCCCCAAATCCACTGCGATCTCCAGGATGGAAGACTTTCTCAATCCTTGTTGCAAGACCTCTTAAGTGAGGGTCTGTCCGCAGTCTTCATTGTGGAGCGCACCTATCACTCGCTTGTCCCTCGACTGCCCCCCCACCCCCCCGGGCGCCCCATATTGCCTGCCTGTTAAACTACTGGGATCACGATGCGGTCGTACGGCTGGAGAGGGAGTGGGATTCAATGCCAAGGTAACAATATCTCCTTTTGCCCAGACTTTACATTGTTGTACAAGCGGCTCACCGCTACTTCTGATACTCTTCAAAAAGCAGATATACCCTATGCTCCTCTGTACCTGGCTGAGGGTCTCCTTCGAGAGCAAGACTAATTTCTTTACAGAAGCAAAATCTGCTCTAAAATTCGCCAAATATGCTGTCAAAGGGCGTTGGTCCCCCAGGTGATCGCCAAACGCCACTGAGGAGACCCCACTTAGCGACAATGACTGAACTGTTGCTGCCTTGAGCCACTGTCGTCTTCTATACCACCCGCAAGTACTGGGGATTTTTCCCGTAGTTACCACTTGTTTTCATTGTGCAGGGAGCCTCACTTTTATTTCATTTGCTGTGTATGTTCCCTTACACTATGTGTTAGCGATCATGCTCCTACATCTCTATAGGTCGCCTTTTTGACTCCTTGTTCGTCCACTCTGCTGTCTTTGGTAGGGTTGTATGCCTGTTGTTTCCCCATCCCCCGGGATGATTCTCGCTTTTGCTCAGATTTTGGAAAGGGTCACCAGGAGGGGGGTGGAGAAGTGGAACTCAACCTAGTTGGGGGGTTGGAGTGGGAGGGGGGTGGCTAGGTCGTGTTTTTGGATAATGGTTTTGTTGTCTTGTGCACCTTTTTTTCCCTCAGCTCCTGCTACAGAATCTCCTTTTCTTTGTCCGTGCCTGCTCACCATAGATCACATTACACGTGCCCTCCATATCCACTATCTCTTCCCTGTAGATAATACGGTCACTTTAAATTGCATTACCAGGAACATTCGTGGTCTAAATGACCACAGGAAAGCATGCCTTGTTCATGCCTATCTCAACAGACACAATATCGACATTTGCTTCTTACAAGGGACCCACATATACAATCCCTCGGTCCCTGCCCTGTGTACCCGGTGGTGTGGTGATGCCTACTCCAACTATGCCAGAGGTATTTCGATTATGCAGTGCAGGGGGCTTCCATGGAAATTGACCCACTCCATTATTGATCCGGACAGACTGTATCTTATACATGCGGGTTCCCTGCACAGGAGGCCGGTGACACTGGCTGCCGTATATGGTCCCAACAGGGACGACCCTGAGTTTTTCTCTGGTATTTGGGCAAAGATCCCTGGACTTGGGGCCCATGCCATCTTATGGGGTGGCGACTTTAACGCTGTAATGGATGACAAATTGGACCGTTCCAGCATCTCTAGAAGCTTGCACCCCATGCTACGACGACGCTTAGCACAATAGCGCATGACAACTGCCTACAAGACGTATGTCGCCCCCCACGCACGTGAAGGCACTTGTATCTCAGCATTTCACAATACTTGGTCTAGTCTCGATTTTTGGCTGGTCTCCAAGGATATCCAGACCTGGTCGTGCAAGTTATCCCACCTGCCGCGCATCCTCTCAGACCATGCTCCGGTCTTTCTGACGGGAGGAGATCTGCAAAGAAATCATAGACTACTTTGCACACAATGTAGGCTCAGTTGAATCACCTTCTGTACTTTGGGAGGCTTTTAAAGTTGTCATATGAGGTGCTTGTATCGCAAAGAAATCTGGGGCCTTGAAGGCAATCAGGGGTTTGCTAACCCGGCTCGAGCAAGATATCCGAACTCAGGAGCAGCAATAGTTCCACTCCAACGATACTGCCATTCTGGCCCGTATCCGTGACACGTAATCGGAGTTTCAGGAGGAAGCCCTCCATGAAACTCGCTTTTTGCATGGCGACGCACAAGTCAGAAGTTACAGAGAGGGCGACAGACCGGGCGACTCTTGCGGGTCTGCTCAGAACCCGCAAGCGTCCACCTATGTAGCCAAACTCCTTGACTCAGAGTCCAATCCTGTGTTCTCTACACCTGAGATACTGAACGTGATGTCCTCCTTTTAAGCCCAACTTTACACCGCCACCCCGATTCGCGGCCCGACCGAGTTATCTGAGTACTTTGACACTATACAACTGCTCTGGCTCAGCTGTGCCCACCACGCCTAGCTAGATTTCCTCTTCACTAAGGAAGAGATTGAACAGGCTATCAGTGCCCTACCAGGAGACAAAGCACCCGGACTTGATGGGCTCACAACCACCATTTAAAAGGAGTTTGCTCCCTTACTAGCCCCACACCTTCTGGAAATGTACCAGGACTCCCTGAATATGGGGTCTTGCCACCCTTGCTGCAGGAAGCAGTTATCACAAACCTGCTGATTGTTGCGATTCGTACAGACCTCTCTCCCTCATTAATGTCGACAATAAAATCTTTGCCAAGGTGTTGGCTAATCGACTATTGCCCCTCTTGCCAATGATTGTGAGGCCTGATCAATCGGGCTTTATTCTGGGCCGCTCTACGTTGCATAATCTCCGCACCATTTTCACAGTTATGCACCACCTTGACCTTCAGGTTCCTGCTGTAGCCGCTCTACTCGACACTACTAAAGCATTTGATTCCCTAGAATGGGCATATCACTTTCCTCTCTTGGCGTGGCTTGGCCTTAGTTCACGTTTCATCAAACAGATCCACCTCCTATACGCGCTTCCTACTGGCCCTAAATGGGCTCATATCTGACCCCTTCCTGGTAATACGGGGCACAAGGCAGGGGTGCTTATCACCTTTACTTTTCGCTATTGCAATGGAAGCTTTGGCGGCGAGACTCTGGCAATGTCATTCGAACAGGGGTATTGGCTTCACCACTAGAGGCCTGGTGGTCTCGAAGTACGCGGCAACATCACCCTATGTGCATGTAACCCTTGTGACAACCTGGACCTGTTGACACGTGAGGTGGTGAATTTTAGTGGCTATTCTGGTATACAAGTGAACTGGGCCAAATCCATAGTCTTTCCCCTTACAGATAACACACGACCATTCCCCACTGAATACCCCTTGACTTGGACCGATGATCCGGTGCGGTACCTGGCTATATGGCTGTGCCGCAATCCAGAGGAACTATGGCGCGCAATTACGGCCATGCTATGGCCTGGTTGGAGGACAGAATACCTACGTGGTCCAAACTACCTTTCTCTCTCGCTGGCCGTATCGCGATCGCGAAGATGTTTATCCTCCCTAAGTTCCTCTACCTGTTCCCTAATGTCCCACTTCCTCTTACGACGCAGTTTCTCAAGTGTTTAAGATCCAAGTTGGTGACTTTGGTGTGGAATGGTAGACAGCCGTGGGTTTCCAGGGAGCTCCTCACTCCACCACTCGCGCAGGGTGGACTGGAAGGGCTGGACATGGCGCTGTATGCTCTACGCGCTCAAGCCCAGATCCTCAATTACTGGCTTTACCCTACCCCATTCTAGCCACACACGGCTGTTGACACAGACTGCACAGCTCCATGGCGACGGTCGCCTGCACTATATTTACCATACAAAGCTCCTAAGGCTGAAATCAATACCGTTGAATGTGTGCGCTGGGCTTTGGAGAGTTTGAGGAAGAGAGCAGGGCTGACAATTCTATATGCTCCCTCCATTCCACTCGCCAATAATCCCATGATACCACCATTCTCAGATAAGGGCGTCATTGTTCGCGCACATCAACTGCTTTTGCACCTTTCACCCCATGACCAGTTCCTCCCACTGTTTGATGCTGCGGCGTCTCCACCCCCTACTCTTCTTGATACACTATTATATTATCAACTACACGCCACCTGATGCGCTCTACAAGACACCTTCCCTTCCCCGCCCCTCCCGGTGCTAGAGCACCTCCTCACTTCACGGTCTTCCCGTAAACTGATTACTTGTCTTTACAACACTATGCAGTGCTCCTCTCCAGTTGTATCCCGAGGGCACGTTCTGCTTGGGAGGAGGACATCTCTCTGGCCCTTTTGGACACGCAGCGGTCCTTCTGCTGTGGTCAATTGGAACTACTCTCCCCCCAACTATAGACTTTGGCTCATCCCCTTTAAATTTTTATTCTGCCTACAATGCACCCCAATGCAGCTTTTCAAAGTGGGGCAGACCCCGGATCCCCCTTGCCTGGCAGTGCTTGAAAGTGGCATCCTTCTGGATGGAGGTGTTTGCTACCATCCATACGATCACTGGACACTCACCCCCCTTATCCCTTTGGTGGGCCTATTGGGCTATGTTAAAGACACACCCAGCTCTTGCCTTTGCCTCACCACCATGTTACTCCTGCTGGCTAAATGCAGGGTTGCTATACACGGGAGCCGGAAGCCCGCTCACTCCTCCAAAGCATGGTTGAGTGACGTAGCACATTGTCAGGAACAAATGTCTAACTTTTGGGAACTTATGCCATTGCGCTCCTGCCCACAGGATATATGGGAACATTCTGCCTCTTTTCTCCATAGCAGGGACTCTAATTCACCTGTGGAGAATGCAGCCAGGGAACAACCAGATCGGGATAGGTGACTGTCAATCACCTTAATGTATTATGTGTTGAATCGCAATTTGATACTTGTCAGCCGTTAATGCACTATTTTCAGTGTCTCCCTATGCGATTTAAATAATCCTCCTATATTGTGTTTATGTAATCCTTATTATATGCCTCTACCACTCTTGTTCTGACATTCTGGGCCTGTGCTCCAAAAAGTGCCATTATTCGAAATTTGTATCTTTTTGATTAGGGTTGTGTAACTGTGGCTTGGTTCTTGATTGTTATTCCTGATGTCCTCCCTGCCCGGATCTTCCTTCCCTCCTTCCTGATTTCATCTACTCTCCTCCCCAAGGCTATTGTTGTGTTGTTTATTTTGAAAAATATTTAAAAAAAATTAAAAAGTAAATGTCACCGCAAATCCTCCATACACTGAAATGGTAACAGCAAATTTCTAATTTCTTGGGTATACAGATATATCTCGCAACGACTGACAACACTGACAGTAATACTGGCAGAGTGTTGACATCAGTCAGAAGATATATTACATTCTGGAGGTCGTTCCCTCCTCTAAGGGACAGGAAGAGAAGTTCTGACAAAAATGGTGCTAATGCCATGCTTACTATATTTATTTGCTAACCTACCCTTGAAGTAGAGAGATAAACTGTATATTGTTAACGCTGATCTGAAATTAGGGTAGACAGTGTGGTCCTACATAAAATCAGATTACAGACTTCTGAAGGCAGTCCAGTAGTACTTGACTTTGAAATTGTATATGGCAGCAAAGTACAATGGCTGGCCACTTTCCTCTCAGACACACCATTCCAGGAATTGCTATCTAGGGAGATAGAACCATAGGACCATATTATTGCAAGCTTTGGTGATGTTAGGGAACAATATAAAAGCTGCCCAAACATTATATTGGGCACTAGTAGAGGCTTCCAAAGGAAACCTAAAGAGCTTAGGCAGTAGATATAACAGTGACTTCAACTCCGCTCCAATGGAAACTGTGATTAGTTTACTCCTCGAATGTTTCCAGGTACACTAGATGTAAATAATTACAAAAGAGCATATTGCACAGAATGTATCTCACTCAAAAGTGAGTGTGCAAGATATTTCCAGAGGCAGTCGAGTCATGCATAAAATGTGGGAAAGGGAAAGCAGGAATTTACCTTTTGGTTTGGTAGTGCCCCATCAAAGTTGAATACTGGCGGAAATTATGTTGGTTATCAAAAAAACAACAGAGAGCTTGTCTGCAGAACTCAAGGAAATTATTATTATTATTATTAATGAGATTTATAGAGCGCATAGCTGCCCAAAGGCTTCCCAGCGCTAGGACACCGATACCAGACGGAAGTTGGAGGAGGATTAATGATACTGATGAAACAGCCAGGTTTTAATCGATTTCCGGAAGGATACTTCCTTTTCCAGAAATCTAGATTCGCGTGGAAGAGAGTTCCACAGCTCGGGTGTCAGATGGGCGAAGGATCTACCTCCCCATCTGGCTCTCCAAATTCTGGTGGTTTTTAATAGCCGTTCAGAGCAGGATCTGAGGCCTCTGTTTGGGACATAGGGGGTCAACAGCTCTTTGATTTTACTAGGGCCCTTGTTGTGTAAGGCTCTGTGTGTCAGACAGAGTGCCTTGAACTTGATTCTAGCCTCAATCAGGAGCCAGTGAAGAGCTTTTAAATGCTTTCCAACTGGTTTGTGTATTGGGACCTTACAGAGCAGTCTTGCTGCCGCATTCTGGGCCACTTGGAGTCTTTTGATGACATATTTTGGTGCCCCTAGGAAGAGTGAATTTCCATAGTCCAAACGTGATGTGACCAGGGAATGGACTACTGTCTTTCTAAGCTGTACGGGGATACGCTACAAAACTTTGCAGAGCATTCTGAGTAATCCAAAACATGTATCTGCCAATTTTTTGGCTTGGATCTCCATTGTTAGATCCTTATTGAGCCAGAAGCCAAGATTCTTGATAATCACATTCGGAGTTGGTGGGCTACTCAGGCAGTTAGGCCAGCTGATCAGAGGCCTGGGAACCGCATTATTTCCGAGGACCATCAGCTCCGTTTTGTCCCCGTTCAGCTTCAGACAGCTGTTTGTCATCCATTCCACAACATTCTATGCAGGGTGCTAAGCTGTCAGATTCGCCGTTGGATCTAGGAAGACCACCAACTGGGTGTCATCTGCATATGAAATCATGGAGACATCACACATTTGGGCTATCCGTGCTTGTGGTCCCATGTAAACATTAAACAGCATGGGACTGTGCGTGGAGCCCTGAGGCACCCCGCAAGCCAATGGCATCGTCTTAGAAAAAAGGTTGGCTTCCATACTTGAAAAGTTCTGCCCTCCAGGAAGGATGACAGCCACTCCAGGGCTTTGTCTTAGATGCCAAGGTCCAACAGTCTATTTCGCAAAGTGTGGTGGTCCACAGTATCAAATGCTGCGCTGAGGTCAAGAAGTAGTATAGCGGCTAAACTTCCTTGGTCCAGCGTCGTTTTAAGTTCCTCTACCACTGCCAGCAGTGCTGATTCCGTGCTATGCTGTGTGCAGAAACCCATCTGTGTGGGGTGGAGGCATTGTTTTTTTTCCCGAAACTCTGTCAGCACTCCATTTACATGTTTCTCTACCAATTTACCGACAAATGGCAAGAGTGAAATGGGACGATACTTCCCTAGATGGGCTGGGTCTAAGTTAGGTTTTTTAGTAATGGTCTGATTATTGCATGTTTCCATGCACTTGGTACTTTGCCCGACTCTAGTGAGAGATTCGTGATTTTAGCTAGTGTCGGGAGCAGAACCTCTGTGACCTCTTTAAGCACATGAAGTGGAGCAGGGTCTAGAGGGGAGCCTGATTTCACTGTATCCATCAGTAATCTCACATCCTCTGTATTGACTGGTGAGAAGCTACTGAGAATGGGCGTTGGGGGGGGGGGGGGTCTGCGCCTGATCTCTTTTCTGATTCATAGATGTCTCTCTCCTGGTCATGAAGGAGCTATAAATGTCCGTAACTTTTTTGAGGAAGTAATTGGCTAGCTTGTTGCATCGTTCCTCCGTAACCTCAGCAGTGTGGTTGTCGTGTGTTAGGGAGGTTAGAGATTTTACCACCGAGAAGAGTTCCTTCGAGGAATTCTGAGCCTGTTTGATCTTTAGCTCAAAGAATTTTGCCTGTGCCTCTTTGATACTATTGTGGTACAGTCTAATAGCTGCCTTATACTTGGCTTTGAGTTGTAAGTCATAAGTCTTCCTCTATTCCCTTTCAATTTTTTTGCAGTGTTTCTTTAGAGATACTAGTTGAGTGTTAAACCATGGTGCTTTTTTGGGCATGGGTTTTGGTTTAGTAGATGTTTTAGGGGCCAGTTTATCCAATGATAGTGTAATCCTGCTTTCCCAGCTGGAGTAAGCTTCATCAGCCTTGTCCTGTATCTTAGTGGCCAGTGAAGTTAGGAGATCCCCCCCATGTGTCTGTGTTCAGCTTAGACCAGTTTCTTGTCTTCGTAACTCCCGAAGGTAGGTGCTTCTCTTTCCAGCTTCCCTATTGCCAAGTGCAAACGGGATAAAAAAGTGGTCTGACCAGGGTACTGGTATTGGGGTGGAGACTGAGATATTAGGGTTGTTTGCAATTCCTGGATCAAGTATGTGACCCTTGATGTGTGTGGCAGACGTGATCAGCTGAGATAGTTGTAGTCCCTCGAGATCTAGCAACAACCTCTTGACACTGGGGAGATTCTGGTCCTCAAAATGAAGATTTAAATCTCCTAGAATGGTGATGGTGATGTGGGCATTTTTCACCAAAAAGCTGGCTAGCGTATCGGTCAGGCTATCTAAGAACTCCCCATAGGGGCCAGGGAGCCTGTATATTAGTAGCCCTGAAAAGGTATATGTTGGTGAGAGCGTGATGGTAAATTAGCAGCTTTCACAGCCAAGGATGGAAAGGGGGTTAAGGACGCATTTAAATTCATTTTTTATCAGGACAGCAAGTCCAGCCCCCATCTGACCTATGCGGTCCAGTTTATAGATCCTGGAGGGAGGGGCATTAAGATATCTGGGGTGGAGGAAATGCCAACTGGGCCTCATGCCTAGACGAAAGAGTAAGATAATCAGCACCAAGTTATTGATCTGGCATTAGTGTTAGCCAAATAATGCATTACACAAGCATGAACATCCATGAAGGCCACAGAGAAAAAAAAAGGTGATATACTGGGCACAGGTAGCGAGTACAGCACTGCTTATAGAATGCAGCGGGGGGGGGGGGAGTAGAGAGGCAAACACCACAAGCATGTGTTGTGCTTATGAAGGCCTTATGCAAAAGGAACAATGACAACAGATGCTCAGGACAAGTGAAAAGCATGACAGTAAAGAGAATGTTTGATGCACACACTGATTTACAACTCACTACTCATTCTGCATAATAAGGCAGTCAATCAGACAGAAAGGTAGAGGAAGCTTTGGCATGGTTATGGACAGATATATCATATACATGGGAGCCCGCACTGTTGTATGGCTCACAGGTAAGTTAACCCAGTAACAAAATGTAACTGTGACATTTTGCTGGGTCCCAGCTGGGGCCTGTTAAACTGTTCCTCTATGCGGATAACACACTGCTAAATCCCACCACATCTGAACGCTCCCTCTCAGCAATGATATCAACCATCCAATGCTTCCCCCGATTTTCTGGCTATAATATTAATTAGAGTAAATATGAGGCCTTGCCCATATCACACTGCACTGCGAAATCCAGTCAGTATATTATCACTATGAGACGGGTCCCGAGAAACCTTAAGTACCTGGGAATGGTAATTAACAAAGCGCTAGACAAAATGGTTAAGGAGAGCATATCACCATTAAACTTAAAGACTCACAATGATTTTGCCTGCAGGGGCAGGGTTCAAGTAATAATGATGTTGGTTGCTCCCTCTCCTGATGCATTCCTCGCTCCTCTCACTGATTGACTCTAACAGCAAAAGGTTTGTTTGGGGTGCTACTGATGCGAACTTCACAAATTCCTTGCACACACCACCTCTGGTGGTCAAAGGTCTTTTCCTCATATATTTGTATTCTCTTGCACATCATCTATTGCAATTAGCATATTCTCTCCCCACATAGGATTATCAGAATTTTAGAAATTAAAAAACCCTATAACAGTTACAATATTTTCTAAGTTCATCTTATTGTAGTCATGATAAATTATAGAATCCACACTTGTCATGAGCCAGAAAAAAGAGTGGGGGGAGACTGGGAGAGAGAACAGAGGAAAATGAGCAAGAAAGTACCCTGAAAGTGACAGGAATCAGTAAGCAATACACCAAAAGGTTAATGTATAATATTAATCTTAAAAATATTTCTGATTACCTTCACATCCATGTTACAAGAGAGAAAGCAGGAATCTAACACCAGCTGTAAGGAGCATTGCATTAAAGAAATGAATTGAGTTCTTTCTCTTTTACAATCAAACAAAAAGGCATGTATGATTGTCGTGTAGTTCCTATAGTACCCCTGCAGGACCTGCGCGTTTGGATAACATAGACCGTGGGCTTGGTGGCAGACTGGCTCTGTGCACCCCCACCGCGTATGTTAGCCGGAATTGCATTAGCTAACTCACAGTGCCACTAGAATCTCCTCTTATCGGGGAGAGATTAGTTTCTGGCAACCTTAGATCAGGACAACCCAAATTCCTCAGAATCGTGGAAACAATGTACTACCTTTCGCTCAGTCACTCGTGCTTACTTATTCGGTTTGTCTCAGAGAGTTACACAGAATAAACAGTCTGGGCGTTTCAATAAGTATTTATTGAACAGTTGTTATTCTAGTGTAAAATATATGTGCTGCGGCAACCAGCAGACAATAGCAGAGATAAATTATCAGCAGTACGATAAAAGCAAAGGGACAGAACAGTTCTACCATATTGCAATAATCATGAATACATACATGAATATAAAAAGCATTATGCAAGTGCGCGTACTCCTACGATGCCTAAATAGATGTACCTGAGTGTACCTAGCATATGTGTAGGTCTAAAAGCCTAAGAGCCAAGAATCCTTCTAGGATTTAGTTGAACCCCCATACCTGAATAGAGTGAGTGTGGGACACCGTCCTGGTCTCGAGTTGGACACCCCGCAAGGGTTGTGTTAGACCGCTGTCAGCTGGAGCGACTGCATGCAGGAGCCTCAGCGTCTCTGGTCAGTGTGTCAGCATGGAAGTCTCGGTTCCCTCTGTCTTACCGGGGTAAGATGTGGTGTATTTATACCCTGAAGACTCTAGTTGCTTCGTATGGTTTGTATTGGCCCTTGTTAGACGTGAGGAAGACGTCAGGGGTGAACTTTGTACATACATATTATGCAGGTGGTGTATTCCTAGAGAGCCATGCATAATTGATGAGTACAGTGTGGGCCTGTGTTGGGAAAAACCCTGCTGTATTCAAAACCACAGACTAGATAACGTTCAGCCCTCAGAGCTCGTTGTGTACTAGCGAGAACCAATGTAGGTGAAAGATCATGCCTATATAAGGAATCATGACTACAATAGGACATGTACAGTTATGACCATAATAGGGCACATGCGGCTTTGACCATAATAGGGCAAGTACGAATATGACCGTATTAGGACAAATACGAATATGTCCATTTTAGGGCTTGTATGAACGGGTCTACATTAGGGCCTCTATACGGGACATAACACCCACTCCTCTTCCGAATAGGATGACAATGACCATACTTAAAATCTGGACAATTTAAAAACATTTTAAAAGCAAGTAAAAACATAGTTTAAAAATTGTTTAAAAAAAATTCAAAAATGTTACAATTCAGCTATTTCCAATTGCCACTAAAAAAAGAAATGTCTATTTTGTTTCTCTATATAAGTTACTTCACTCAAAGCTGAAGAAGGCCATGCTTTTCTCAAGCGTAAGTGTCAATTTAGGAAATGTTCCAAATTTGCTCGTTTATTATGAAAACGAGTGGAGAAGCCAAATTCTTTCCCAGGACGCGATGAGCCAATTTGAGATTAGGTGTCCTGGCTGGGAAGCACAACATTATCGGTGTCAGCTACTGCAGACGACAAATCCAACGCCTCACAGAGAACGTCAATCGCACATAGATGGTATGTAGGACCGCCAACAGTCGGTGCTGCGGCAGCTTGTGCGGCAGTTGTTACCTGGGTGCCTGTGGAGGAGTCACCTAACCCAGCAGGAGCAAACGGCACCTGTGGATTCTCAAGGAATGCGTTCATCAGAATCGGAAGACGCTGGGGACAACGCAGAGCATGGGCTTTAGGGGGTCCAGCATTGCATCCGTGTCCGGAGGCGCATCTGATGGAAATGTTAGACAAAGATCCAACGTGCATTCTTCTCCGCAAAGCAGGCATCGAAGAACAGGTAAGATGCAGTCTACCCAGACTGGTCGAAAGGATAGAAACCAGGAGGCATTGAGTTCTCGCAGGCAAGAAATGCCAAGAAGTTATATCATGTGTTCACGGTATTTCTGCTCCAGGAGCATGTTCGCCATTCCCTCGGGAATTGGGCCGTCCATTGCGTAGCAGTAGTATTATGAATAGGACCCCTGCAACCAGCAATAGGATAAGCGGGAGTCCTCCAAATACGCTTCCCAATACGGAGTGTATAAAATTTGGAATTACTCCGAGGACTGTCTGAAAGGTGCTTAACAGTCCTGACCCTATGATCTTAAATAGGTGTACAATACCGCTTGAAAGGGGCAGTTTGTACGTATAAGCGCCTGTATCTCAGTCGAGGTCCTTGCAACTTGAAGTTCATAGGTTTCTCGAGCGGAGGTTAAGGGCACGGGTTGCTGTAAAAGCATGGCTTTCAATCTGCTCAGAGTATCAAATTGTATGAAAGAAACGTTCAGTGAAGGCCATAACGGCGCCTCCCTGACTGTGTTCAGTGGTGGAAACAATACTTGCATACAGCAAGTAACCATGGAGTTAACAGTGACCAGATAGAGCAGCTGGAAAACCGGCGTGATCTTGGCCGCTGGAGTCCCTGACATGTGACAAGATAAGTTCGCTACTGAACCGCTACAGGCTCCGTGCAGAGAAATATCTTGACACATGAGAGAACCGCTTAAAAGTATGTGAATTTCTGTGCAAAAGTTTGCAAACTACCTTTTGGAGGTGTTGGGCAGTGTTCCCACTGGTGGTATTCAAATACATTTCTAGGTGTTATAGATTTGTGCAAGAAATGATGACCATAATGTTGGTAACAGTACAATGTATCATAGTCTGAAGTACCTTCTAACATTTCATTGTTCGGAAATGCGGCAGTTTTTTCTAAATCAGACATTAAATTGTTTACAGTATCAGTGTCCCAATCATCAGAAAATGTACTGGAGGTAATGATATCACTTAAAGACATTTTAAATACATGTTTTAAGCTTTAAAAGTTCAGTCGGACCGAATATATCATAATCAATCTTGTCCCATACTATACCGTCCGGTATAGGAACTGCTGTAATGTTCACTGAAGACAAGTCTCTTGGTTCACGATGTGAAGACTGGTGTGGTTTTAAAATCAAATTGACTCTTTGTGCTGTAGAGTTCTGCTGGAGGTATCGTCCATTAATAAGCATACTAAAAGTTATAATTAAACCTAGCCAGAAAAGAAAAAAGAAAATCCCAGTGATATACCATAGTTCAATCCAAGGTGACACCAGGTAAGTCTTTCTAAAAAAGTTCAAAAAGTCAGTGAGTTTCTGTTTGCGTGATTTTTTGGCTGGCGTAGTTTCCGGCTCACTTGGATCCAGTGAAAACGTATCAAAGTTCATGAAATAGCCAGAAGCAGTTCGATCAATTGTTGGAATTGCATCGGGATTTGTTGAAATCGGATTTTGCTCTTGACGAGGCATGTTGACGTAGATGTCTGTAGTCGGTCTGATTGCAACGTGGTTGTTAAGTTGATTTTCATTTTGAAGATGAATTTCTTGTTGAAGTGGAACGAGTTCCATAGCATCGTTGCTTAGTCCTTCATTCCGTACAGGTGGCTCTTCAAACGTGATGAGTCTTTCTGTTTGAACTTCTTGGATTGTAGCGAGAGGAGGGCGTCTGCTAATGTGGAGTCCAAGAGGCCTACTGTTTAGTATCGGCCACATAGTGTGGTTTGATTAAGTAAATTGAGACAAATCTTTTCTCCTTTTTCCCGGCACGAGGCGGCAGAAGTACAGTTTTTGTGCCTTGGATTGCAAGGACCGGTACAGGCTTTCTGTAGGATGGCCCAAATTCTTTTTTGTCAGCAATCTTCTCTCTGACCAGATCCCCGACTTTTGGGATCCAGACAGGTCTTGCCGTTACTGCCATGACTTCCTCAGTGGCGGTCTGTTTTTGGAGCACGTTACTTTGTTGTGTCCTGGATTCATTTAGATCCTGTAAAACAGCCAAACGATCATGGATATCAAATGGTTTTTTATCTGCCACTGTGCCTTCACAATCAAGATCAGGTACCCATATTCTTGTCCCAAATAGGACCTCGTAAGGAGTGACACCCCCTAGAGAGCTTCTTGGCTGATTATTGATAGCTCGTTGTACCCCATAAAGGTGATCGACCCATCTACCGCCCTTGCCTAATACCCTAGCTGTTAAAGATTGCTTTAAGTCACGGTTTTTCCTCACCACAACGGAATTTCCCTCAGGATGATACGGAGAGGAGTACCGCAATGCTAAGCCCATTCCTTACATGGCCTCTTTGTAAGCCCGAGAGCTAAACGCCAGACCACGGTCAGAATGTAACGTGCCAACTGCGTATGTGCCGATAAAGACTCGCAAATCTTTTATAACAGTTCGAGCATCAGCCGAGCGCTGAGGCCAAACCCATAGGAATCTAGAGCAGGAATCCACTGCAACCATGATATATTTCTTGGACCCATCAGATTGTAGGGGTCCGCAGTGGTCCAAATACACACATGCGAGAGGTTTGTCTGATTTCAGTAATGGTGTCTGTGCTGGGCGTGTTACGGTGGAACCTTTCATCTGCTGGCAGATGTCGCATTTCAAGACATAGTCTTTAGTCTGCTTTGTTAACCCTGGCCACCAATAGCGCTGTTTCAATAAAGAAATAGTCGCTGTAACGCCTGTATGCGCAGAACCCAAACCCTCGGGTGCTGCTAGAATTAAGCCTTGCCTACGATCCATATTTAGTATTACTCTATCCCCCACTCCAGGAATCTGAGCATATGGAATGTTTTGTGCATCTAACTTGTAGGAGTACTTGAGTAGAAATTTCTTTGGTACTGCTGTGCTGCCTTTGCGCGAAGCATTGACAGCTACCATAATCTCGCCGTCTACTCTCGTCTTTGAAAGAGTAACTGCAGCTACGGTGGCTGTGCGAACAGCCCCCTTTCCGGCTTCATCAGCCAATGAATTCCCTTCAAAGTGAAGGTCATCACGCTGATGACTCAGTGTATGAATCACGTGAGCCCTTGGTAGTTCGTTTCTCAACTCCACTACCTGTTCCCATAGCATTTTATGCTTAATTGTGCCACCTTTTGCATCTTTGAACCCGTTTTGTTCCCAATGATGTAGATATTCATTGTACGACTGTACACAGTAAAAGGAATCACACACAATAAGTGTGGGGAATTCGTGTTCCGTATTTATAAGTGTCAGTATCAGTGCTTTTAACTCTGCCAACTGAGCCGTGCAGTCTCCTAGAGATTGCGTTTTAGTGCAACTCGGATGGAACTTTCCATCGTGCATGCAACCTTTAACAATCGCACATGCTGCGCTGTAAGCTTGCTTACTCCCTATGGCTGGTTGAGCAGATCCGTCAGTGTAAATAATATATTCATACTGATCTAAAGGCAAAATCTCATTTGGAAGAGGATATTCTTGTTCGTATTGCAGAAATGCTTGTGTTTTTAAACTTGGATCAAACCTGTATTCAACATCCGTTGCAGTAAGAGAATTAGCCCATTGTATCCATCTGGGATGTAAGGCTTTCGCATTTGGAATGCTAGCTTTTGTAACAGCTTCTAAAGCTGGTACTGGGGTCACGACTATTATGCGTTTTCTCTGACCCAGAGCTCTTTCTCTTGCTACAGCGGTCTGCACTGCTGTCAGGATTTTTTCTGTTGAAGTGAAACGCATCTCTGCGTTTGTGTACAGGTGTGATTTGTATGCGATTGGTACCATTTCGCCTTCATTGAAAGTCAAATAAGTGTACCCACATTGACCCGCTATTACTTGGATCACTAAGTTGCGTACGTTTACGCGTGTCTGTAAATGTTTAGAAGCTATCATGTTTTCCTGTAGGGAACGCAGGATATTTTTATGTTCCTGTGTCCATTGTCTGACTGAAAAATCAGGTTTTATTAAGTCGTAGAAAGGTTTTACTCTTTCTGCGTAATCCAAAATGTATGTTCGACCAAAATTTAGGAATCCCAGAATTGATTGTAAATTCTTTAATGATTTTGGAGGTTGGTGCAGCGCACACTTTTCTAAAATGTTAGCTGCTAGGCTTTTTCCTTCACTTGACAGCTCGTATCCTAAAAACAGGACACTGAGGTGGGCAATTTTTGATTTTTTTAAATTAAATTTATAGCCCTCAGAGACGAAAACCATAATAATAGTGCTCACCCTGGTCAAGTGCCTCGGTAAGTCATCGTCCGTCAGATAAATATCACCCACATAGGACAATGCTTCTTCATCCAAATTTGGGAGTAACTCTGTTACTCTTGCTGAAAACACCCCGGGGCTATTTTTATACCCTTGGGCTAGTCGACAAAATTGTCGCTGGGACCCTAACGCACTGAATGCGGTCAGATACCTGCTTTCAGGCGCTATATTTTGGCAGAAAAATCCATTTGAGATATCAAGTGTTGTTTTGTATTTTTTGCGCACAATGTTATTCATTAATGCGGCACTGTGTGCATTTTGAACTGCAAATGTCTTTGTGCAAGTGTTTAAATGTCGGTAATCCAAAACTAAACGGTATGTGTTGTCAGGTTTCATTACGGGAAACAAAGGATTGTTCATAGGTGAAGTGCAATTTTCAAACACCCCCTGGTATTCTAGTTGATCTAGGATCTCCCTGACTTGTTTTTTAGCTTCCTGCTTTATAGGGTATTGCCTTTGAGCATTTGGGGAAACTTTTAACGGGATCACGTGGTGGGTTGAATCCTCATCCCAACCAACATGATTTTTGTACAATGCTGGAGCTAGGGCAACCGCCCACTCCTGCGCACATGCATGTTTTAAATGTATGGGAACAAGGTCGGAAAATGCTGGAAAAATTACAGTTCCTCCCCTAGGGCACTCCATGACGAATGCTGGCGGCCAGTCTTGCTCTGCTAATAGGATGTCATATCCAGATGACAGATTTTCCCAAAAGAGACCTTTAACTTTTCTGGGCTTGTCCCCCTCCAGCCGGAGTGTTATCTCATGTAATTTATGTGGGACACTTACCCGAGTATCAGGTGTTTCCACCATGATATACTCACTCAACTCCGCTGTCACCAGAAATTCCTTCAGGTTCTGGCGAGCTATCGTTACTTCTGCCGCGCTGTCTAGCATCGTCAGAGCCCATTCCCCGTTCAGAAGCTGTGTCCTCAGAATTCTGGGCATGTCTGATCTTGAGACCTGCTACCTTCTTATTTTTGAACTGAGGTTTCTGTTTTTGTTTATCTTCTTTTTTAGGTGCGTAGTCCGCAGCGCGTTGCGTGTCTCTGGACTTTGTACGCTCCTCTGACCGTCCTTCCCTCTCGGAGTTTTTTGATGAACCCTGAAAGGAACGAGAGGAACGTGTATCAGTATCCTGATACCTGTCAGGTTTTTTAATATTATCCCTATTCCTGAGGTTATACCTCCTTTCAGAGGGCTCCTGTTGAGGAGACCTACTTCTGGATTGAGATCAGCTGTCTTTAGACTTTTGTTGTTTTTTATTTTCCCACTTCTTTTTAGAAGCAGAAGGTGTCTGCTTTGTAGTGTCCTTTTCAGGACTGCCCACCAGTTGTGGTTTTAATGCTTTCCCACCTAGACTGTCTCTGCCTAATTCTGCATATGCAGTTTCAATTATTTTGGGTAGTTTGTGTTGTTGACCTATTCGACCGAACTCTCTCAGGCGTAGGCGGATCGCCACTGAAGCTGCTTCCCCCTTAATGTTAGCTAGTATTATGGCTGATACCTGGTCAAAGTTATTTAGTAACTTCATCCCTAAGTTAAGGGCAGGCTCTGCTCCGTACTCATTTTGTATCTGTCTCAAGACGTCGGGTACTACTGCTAAGGACGGGATACCATGTGTTCTGGTATATGTGGCAGCAAAGGCTGAACCCCAAGAGGTGCAATCGTCTACTTGTGGTGTGATCCCCATGTGCAAGCAGATTGTTAGAATTCTGTGTTTTTCATAGGTGGTAGTATTCGGGAATACTGCCTCAAGCTGAGTTATTTTCTGAGCTATCCAGAAAGGGATTTGTTCGCGTTTTGCGGGCATTTTGCCCATTACCACGTGTAATGTTTGAGGAGTAATTTTATTCCCTGTACCCTGGACTGGAGTACTATTTGCTGCAGCTGGTGCAGGTTGGATTGTTAAAGTCCTCATGACGAATTGTGTCAGGTTTCTGTAGATTTTAATTAAATCTCTGTGTTGAACAAGTAATTCTGGCTCTGGCATTGTTCCAATGTCAGGATGCGGTGTGTAAGCCGCAAGTATTGGCCATGTGGCCCCGTCTCCTCCGAGCGGGTCTAATCTTACTCTTCCTCGTACGTGGGGTAGGGCGCCATTAAACCAGTAAAAATGTTCCTGGTAGGTGAGTGGAATCTCTATGTCCTCGAATGGGGCATATTCCCTTGGTGCATTTCCTCTCAAACAGTAGTGAAATGTCTTTGTTATGGCATTTGCTGCTGGGAGTGTAACCCATGAATAGAATACCTCTGTTTTGTTTGATTCGTGTGCCTCAATCACGAAAACTACCATGCCACCCGTGGCTGGTAAGCCATTTTCAAATAGTCTTAGGGTGACTGTCCTGAATTTTGGTGCAATCTGTATTGCATCCTCAGGATCTTCTTCTCCCTCTAAAACGTTCAGGTCAACTCTCTCATCCCCTGAACCCGTCATGTTTGGAGGAAGAGGTGTTCCCATGGAACTAAGATGAGGTGTTATGCACAATTTAGGAACTAAATATCCTTCAAGCTTGATTAACCAACAGCCAATAAATTGTATTCTCGTACTACTCAGCTGTGGCGGAGTTTTTTGCCCACCCACTCCAGACGTCTCTGGGGTTTTGTGAGTAGGTTCTCTGAGAATAGCACGACTGAACTACTCAGATTCTACTGTTAAATAAGTACCCAACCAACGTTGGGCGCCATGTCGTGTAGTTCCTATAGTACCCCTGCAGGACCTGCGCGTTTGGATAACATAGACCGTGGGCTTGGTGGCAGACTGGCTCTGTGCACCCCCACCGCGTATGTTAGCCGGATTTGCATTAGCTAGCTCACAGTGCCATTAGAATCTCCTCTTATCGGGGAGAGATTAGTTTCTGGCAACCTTAGATCATGACAACCCAAATTCCTCAGAATCGTGGAAACAATGTACTACCTTTCGCTCAGTCACTCGTGCTTACTTATTCGGTTTGTCTCAGAGAGTTACACAGAATAAACAGTCTGGGTGTTTCAATAAGTATTTATTGAACAGTTGTTATTCTAGTGTAAAATATATGTGCTGCGGCAACCAGCAGACAATAGCAGAGATATATTATCAGCAGTACGATAAAAGCAAGGGGATAGAACAGTTCTACAATATTGCAATAATCATGAATACATACATGAATATAAAAAGCATTATGCAAGTGCGCGTACTCCTACGATGCCTAACTAGATGTACCTGAGTGTACCTAGCATATGTGTAGGTCTAAAAGCCTAAGAGCCAAGAATCCTTCTAGGATTTAGTCGAACCCCCATACCTGAATAGAGAGAGTGTGGGACACCGTCTTGGTCTCGAGTTGGACACCCCGCAAGGGCTGTGTTAGACTGCTGTCAGCTGGAGCGACTGCATGCAGGAGCCTCAGCATCTCTGGTCAGTGTGTCAGCATGGAAGTCTCGGTTCCCTCTGTCTTACCGGGGTAAGATGTGGTGTATTTATACCCTGAAGACTCTAGTTGCTTCGTATGGTTTGTATTGGCCCTTGTTAGGCGTGAGGAAGATGTCAGGGGTGAACTTTGTACATACATATTATGCAGGTGGTGTATTCCTAGAGAGCCATGCATAATTGATGAGTACAGTGTGGGCCTGTGTTGGGAAAAACCCTGCTGTATTCAAAACCACAGACTAGATAACGTTCAGCCCTCATAGCTCGTTGTGTACTAGCGAGGACCAATGTAGGTGAAAGATCATGCCTATATAAGGAATCATGACTATAATAGGACATGTACAGTTAAGACCGTAATAGGGCATATGCGGCTTTGACCATAATAGGGCAAGTACGAATATGACCGTATTAGGGCAAATACGAATATGTCCATTTTAGGGCATGTATGAACGGGTCTACATTAGGGCCTCTATACGGGACATAACATGATTTATTGTAATAATCATTTTCGGTCCAGCCTCCTCAGCCTAAATTACTCTTCCTATGGTTCTATTTAATAATACTCACCGCCAACCTTAAAAGCTGGTGGTCCTTCTCATGGTGCTCTAGAGACGGTTTGGTTACAAAGGGGTACCTTTCATCCACTTTTTGTGCTGCCTTCATTTGCCCCGTAATGAGACATTTCAATTTGCAACTGATGATTCCAAAGTACTGATGTCCAGAAGACATGACAAGACATATAGTAACCACATCCTTAACCACAGTATTAAGAGGCATATTACTGTAAAAAAAAAACATATTCTAATGGTTTGTTAGTCTTTTCTGCATTTTTTATTTCACTTTGAACCCTCTCCATCTCCCACCCCATGCTGCTTCCAACAATGTTCTGAAGCAGAGCAGTAGGAGCACAAGTAGGACATCTCAATTTACCTCCATAAATTACTATCAATAATATTCTCAGGCATCTCAGCTATTGTTTTAACCTTAGAAAACTTACACCATTCAGAACATGCATTCCATACCAGACTTATAGCAAAACATTTGGTATGCTTCTCAAAGGGAGCATTCAGCTTCAAATACTGAGTAACCATATGTCATGTTACCCCTTTTAACAAGTATCGCATAAAAAGATGCAGAGTACAGAAGCAATGCTTTATATTTTCTTCAGTTATATACTTCTCATGTGCTTTACGTTCAATAATTGCTCTGGTGAAGACCTAGGTGACAATTCTTGTCGCAGAAGTGCTGAAACACGTTTGTGTTTACAGTGTACTAAGCTTGCTAGTTTTGTAAAAACAGTACTACAAAGCTCAATCAAGACACTGGCAGCCTTTTCCCACATTTTTTCCTTGGCATTCACCATACAGTTACATTACACTTTTCCTATTCCCGGCAATACAAGCTGTTATTGGCATATTAATATTGGGACCTTACAAATCTTGAACATATATTTTGTTTGACAAATATAATAATCAATAATAAAATGATGTGCATAACTGCTGCATGCAACTTTACAAAATACACAGTGGATTCACATTTACTTTATTTTCGGTCCAAAACTTGCCCATTGTAAGGAAATCTCTAGTGGACAGCTTCACCATGTTATCAACTTCCACGAAATTTTGTCTTTTGTGGACTCTTTCTAAACAGGATGATATTTAAGTCTCTTAAATATTTTGGACTCTTTTGCATGTTACAACACAACAGATGTCTATATTGGCTGTCCCAGGGACAGTTAACCAGTTACAATTACCACTTCTGTTAATGTAAAGTGTAAATGTGGTACCTTTTTCCCTGGGGTTGTGCGACAAAAACATTTGCATTTTTAAATTCAGTTAAGGGAAAAACATACATTTGATACTTGTATAAGGATACCAGGACGACACAATTTGATGTTAAATCCAACATGTATCCATGTCCTCCTAACAAGTCATTTTATCAGTTCTAAAACATGTGATCGTAATTGATGTTATTTTTCTGTTCAACAAAACGTACGGTTCCCTGTGATGCTGTCTATTTTATCGATATATGTTCGAAAGCGCTGGATGATTATCCCAACCAGAGACATTGAAATGACATGTATAATAAAAATAATCTGTTCACTTGCCTGTAAACATTGGCAGGGAATGACGCCAAATCGGCGATGCGGCGCGCGCAATGTAATTTGTTTTATTTATTTATTTATGTACTTAACTCCGTTCGGCCGTATGCCTGAGTTTACTACCCCCCACCCAGCCCCTCCCGTGCCCCGCCGCACCGCCCCGCAGCACTCCCTCGAGGAGCCGCCACTGCAAAAAGTATATTTCTGTGTTTCCTCCTTCCATTCCTACACCGACTCACAATTACTAGCATGAAACAGGATTTCTTTTTTACCTTGTGTTGGTTTTAGTAAACAATTCAGATTCCTAATTAATTCTTTTGACTATAATTTACAGGTTATTTATAGCCATTTTGTACAAACCTTTTCTAAGCACCGGTGTTTTGCTCGAAGATTTCAAGTATAGTAATTTTGTACTGTATGATCATTTCAGTAAAATGTTCAACTCAACCCTGGTGTCGAGATTCATTTCGATTACATCTCTCAGGGGCTGTAAATGTAAGAACTTGAATTTGAATTAAATGTGTCTTGCATACAAGAAAACCAGCATCAGTTATCTCCAGTACAGCTCGTACAAAGGAACGACTGCAGGGGTTCTGCTGTGATCAGACTGCTTAATAAAGCTGATTTTGCACGAGGTGAGTTTGTTATCTTCTGTAAACACTGTATTATGGGCTAGCGCTGGTCCAAAAAAAGATAATGTACTGTGGGCTTGATTCGTATAGCAGGTTGGATCAGTGAGAAGACTGGTGATGCGGAACTCTCAATGTAAAAGTAGGCTCATGTGCAGGTAGACCAGAGAGAAGCGTGTTCCACAGACACCCCATACAGCGTCTGACCTCCCCAACCGCATTTCCAGATCAAAACTACATTAAACTCTGGATAACATATTATCGAACTCAATTCTAGTGGACAGTGATCAGATGTGCAAATGTAAAGATTGTACCTTGTGCAGCATATTCAAATAGTTTACTGCCATAAATAGATTAGGTCACAAACGCGAGAACACTTGAAGTAAACCAGACAACACATGCTCTAGAGGACAAATAACATGCTTCGTCAAATGCTGGCAGCCTTTGTACAGATGTCAATGGACACCCAGAAAAACTAAAGAGACAGCTGCTGTCTTTGCAAGGCAGTGTTTCAGTGAGATCACAGTTTATGTGAAACCAAGCAGGATCCCATCATTAATACACAGAGATCTTGACAGCTGGCTTCACATCAAGGGAAACAGCTTTTCAGGACGAAAATTAACATGCTTTTAACCCTGCGTTTATTTTATTTTTCTAACGAAGGTATCTTACGATTATTAACAGCATGGAAACATTTTCAAAGACTCTTCTTGTCTTACTTTTAGATTGGCAATGTACCTCCATGTCAGAGCAAGGTCCAATAACTGAACATCCGAAGTAAAGTGCTGCAAACAGAATCACCAACATTTTTAATTTCACACAAGTCTTTCAGCTATCACTAGTACCAGTTAGTGCATGCAACCATGTAGCGCATATCATCCACTTTTGTTTGTCCCATCTGAAATTGAGGCAGGTCGGGTTCCTCCATGTTCTCTTGATTTTTAAGTGAGGAAGAACTGTCTGCCTTTGAAATATTGGTGTTGTCTTCTTTTAGGTCTGATAGATGATTGCTTTCTATCTTCGGTTTTTGGCTGTCTTTTCTATCCATTTCCTAATACAAGAAATAAATGTAAAAGATTATCAGATGGCCTAAAAATCAATAATGAAACAGATTTCAGTTAATATTTAACCATGGTAAATGCACTAGAGCTGCAGGTTTAATGTCATCTGTAACTGATAGCAAGTGTTATGATCTTTAATTCTTCTTGTATGTTCCAATGGCTTCAGTTTACACACCAGCTCAAGCATCCAGCAGGTACATTATTTTTTTAGACTTGAGAAGTGCAATTAGTGCTTACATGTTAAATAAACTTCTTTATTAAAACAGAACACCAAAGCCTAGGTCTGACGGGACCTAAGCTCAATATACAATATCCATCACAGAGTTGAGATCGATTGCACACAAAGGTCACATTAATAGAGCCGGTACACAAATATGGTCATCACTACCGTATGTAATCTTTTAGAGATCACCATAGGCCTAAAGCAAAACTATCTTCCATAACACAATGGGAATATCATGGAATAGAGGAAGAAGGGATGAGAGGAGGAACAAGAGAGGGTAGCCAAAAAATAGATTCATTAACCATTGTTCATAATTCTCAGACATCTATCATACTTAGCAACCAAAAACATGTCAACATTTTTTGGAGAGAAATCAAGTAACATTCAGATTACACACAAAAAAACTATACCTACAAGAAAGGAATAAGAGGGTCGCCAAATAATGTAGGTGCAGTCTAGCTACCCCTCTAAATATGTCTTAGCTGCTTCAGGGCTAGTGAATACAAACGCTTTCCCTTCATGGATTACCATGTGTCTGGTGGGGCTTCACAAGGAAACTTTTGCTTCCCAGGTTGAGAAACCAGTTACACAGGACCGGATGTTCTTTGCATTTGAGATGAATATAAAATTTACTAGCTAACGTGAAGGAAAGTTTTAACTCTATTAAGGACGCAGAGGCGAGGATTATGCTTATCTGTTCCTTTATTTTCCGCTCAGCAGCCTTAACAACACATTAGATACACAAGACTACATATCCCATGAGTCTTTCTACTGAAAGAAAAAACAACCATAGAGGCAGTCCCATATAAACTACAGCAAGGAAACAGCCCTTCCTCTTTCTTAGGGCAAAACAGGTGTTATCCCACTTTCCTTTCAATAATCTTGCTTCTGATCCGACCCTTTAAAGAACATAGGGTATCCAGCATCAGGTATAACAAACTTAAATTAAGATGTCAATCCACAATTCTTATAAGACAACATTACATTTTAGTGAGATACTCTGATTATACATTGCAAAACCCAGTCTCTCATCTTTGTATCCTTGGTAAGTCCTGGGCAGGAATAACAAATAACTCTGAAACAGGTATACTTATCCAACGTATATATTCGTGTACATCCTGGGAGATTACCAATAAGACATCCATGACCAACTGGGGGAAAAATCCTCACCTCCCAATCCTTGATAGAATTGAAACTTTCCTTCACGTTAGCTAGGAAATTTTATATTCTATTCAGGACCGGAGGCTCGAATTATGCTAGTTCAAAGCTGATCGACCACTAGCGAAGCTATGCTTGTGATAGGCTTGAAACAGAAAGCCTTAAAAGTGGAGTTTGAGGGGGCGTGGCTTGGCTGGCCAACATGGCGGACGCTGCCTGAGTGAGCTCCGCGCGTCCACGCCAGTAATCCTGCAAAATCCTACCCCAATCCGCCTCAGTACACCACATTGGACATCGGCAGGATCACGCACCGATACGGGACACCGGTTGCGGAGCTGCGGAGTTGAGCGCCAGCTGCCAGCCGTGTATTGTGCATCGCGGCATCCCGGGCGCGGCGCCGGCCGGGCCTGACGTGGCAGACCTGCGTGCTTGCCCCTGACGAGGTGCCACCGGGGGTCGTGTGGGGCCGGATCGGGCACCGAGGTGAGGAGTCTCTCCGGTGTGGGGGGCCGGGTGTGGGTTACTGGCGGTGATTGCTCCCCGGGCCTCCTCCCGAGCTCATGAGGTGGTGGCTGCTCTGTTCCTCGGCTGCGGCCTTGTCGCCGGGGGGCTTCCCGGCCCGAGGTGGGCTTTCTTCTCGGGTGGTGAGGCCCGCCCGGGGCCGGGTGTTGCCGGGGGGGGAGTGGCCCCGCTGGGCCTCCAGGGCGTGGCGGGGGACACTGTACGCCAGGCCCGCAGGCCCCTTGCCTCTGGGTTTTCACGCTGGGGTCTCCTTGCTGGTGTGGCGCATCCGGGCCTAGGCCCCGGCTGGGGGGCGTTGAGGCCGGATCCTGGTGAGAGACGCAGTGTGGTTTTCCCGCCTGGTGCGGTGCCTGGCTGCTTATAATTCTGGCCCGAGTGTCATCACCTGCTTTCTGGCCTGACGAGTGCTCTGTAAGCGCAAGATGTGACCTACCCCCTGCTGTGGAACCCGATATACCGACTGAAGGTCGCATCGGCCCCGTGATTGTCGCTGTTGAGCCTGTACCGTGGAACACTGGGGAGCGGCGAGGCACTGCCTGAACTGAGGGACTGGCCTGGGCGTGGGGCGGCTGTGTGGGGCGCGCCGCAGGTTGGTGGTCCGGCGAGTCTGGTCCCGGTAGAGGGGCCTACTTGGCTGGCTGCTACGGGCTGCGGAAGCGGCTGGGCTAGGCCCGGTGCGGCTTGTGGCTCGGGAGTGGCTAGTTTCCAAGAGGACCAGCCGGCGGTGCCCCCCTGGTAAGCCTCGGGTGTGGCAGATCAGTGTCGTTGCAACCTCTGGCAACCATCTCTGCGTGCCTCGCCGAGTCCTAGGCCGTGGCCCCTTGGTCTCTTGGAGCGGCATATTCACGGCTCCACTATGGGAAAGGATAAACCTGGCGGCGCAAGCTCCAAGCAGGGCACCCTAGACCAGTATGCCACGACGATGGGAGAAGGGACCACGGGCGGGTCGGTGCCCGAAAACGCGACCCTCTTGGCGGCCATTACAGAGGCCAGAGACACGCTAGATGCTAAAATCAGTGCGGTGGGGTCAGAGGTATCATTTCTCCGCCAGGACCTGAGGAATGCAGTCGACCGCATTACCGAGGCAGAGGTACGTGTGTCTTCCGTTGAAGATACAGTGACTACTTTGCAGCAGCGGGTTAATAAACTAACAGCGATATCGCAAGAACTGGCATCCCGGGTGGAAGATGCTGAAGGCCGCGCTAGGCGCAACAACCTTCGTTTTGTGGGTTTTCCGGAGGGCTGCGAGGGTAACTCAATGAACTGCTTCCTCACCCAATGCCTTATGGATCTCCTGCCGGATGATATGCTATCCACCTGCTTCGTGGTGGAAAGAGCCCATCGGGCGTTTACAAAGAAATCCCCCCTCCCCCGGGGAAAGCCCACGGCCTGTTATCGCTAAGTTCCTTAATTATGCAGACAGAGATGCGGTGCTACGATTTGCCAGATTGCACAAAGACAAACTCGTTTGTGATTCCCGGCCAATAATGATATTCCGGGACTATACCCGCCTTGTGCAACAACAGCGCCAATCCTTCACGGCTGCAAAACGACGACTGCGAGACCTCAAAATCCAGTATTCATTGCTCTATCCAGCGAAGCTACGTGTGGTCTATAACTCCAAGTCTCATTTTTTCGATACGCCTGAAGCTGTGTTCGCCTGGACCGATGAACGAGCCCACCTGAAGCCGCACTCCCCACCGCCACTCGACTCTGACTCCTCCAGGAGCTCGCAGCGGAATCGATCCCAAAGAACAAAATCGAAGCGGAGACATAGATCTGGATCCGGCCGCCGCTCCTCCAGCCCTGAGCGGGCATCCTGACTACTCCAAAGGATAAATATCTTGCAGTTTAGTTCCTGCTGATTGTCTACTATTCTGAACTGCTCTGTCTTATTTGGTACTGAGTCGGCGTGGACAATGCGCACTGTGGCTGGCCAGCCCGGACATTTGTACCCCATGTTGATGTTTAAGGAGACGGTTGGGAACCATTGGGGGGGGGGGACCCTGGGCTCCCCTGTTGGGGGGCAGGGGCGCCCTCTACCGCGACAGATGCTCCTTGTTTCTGGCAGTATCGGGGAGGGGGGAGGAGGGATGGGGGATTTATGTTTTTTTGGGTTATGCTAGGTTTAGTTCTCACATGCGTGCAGACACACAATTCATTTCTCGTCCAGCCTGATATCAGGGATGCGTCTACATGCAACAAATGGCTGCTCAGGCGAGTGTTCCCCCACTAGGTGACTTGACCGTGGTAACATGGAATGTTAGGGGGCTGCTTGATAAAATTAAACGGGGGGCTATCCTTCGACAGGCCAAGCGATACAGAGCCGACATCCTTCTCCTACAGGAGACTCATCTATTGGGTAACAAGGTGCCTTGCTTGGCCCAGTTTGGATACCATACGAAATACCACGCTGGGTTTACGCGGGGAACTCAGGGGACAGCTATCCTCATTCATCGCCGGGTCCCCTTCATTCATACGAGACATTGGGCAGATCCTGGGGGTAGGTATATTCTGTTGTCAGGTACTATTCACGGGGAACACATTAACATTGGTAGTATTTACGCACCCCCCACCTTAGGGACCACGTTCGTGGACAACATCACCCGTCTTTGGGGTGGGCTCCCAGATGGGATAACCCTTTTGGGAGGGGATTGGAATGTTGTCATGTCACCACTGGATAGGAGGCGCGGGTCTGGCTCTGTCCCTTCCACAACTGTGTCTAAACTGTCTTCATTAGCCAGTACACTGGGATGGGCTGACATATGGCGTGAATACCACCCCGCCGAGATAGGCTACACATATATGGCCGCGGTCCATGAGTCTTTGTCCCGGCTAGATTATATGTTCACGTCGCGTAGTCACAGCCATAGATTCTCCCAAATTTCCCACCTCCCCAGGGGGCTATCGGACCACTCCCTGGTCACTGTCAAACTACTCTTACATGTCCGTAAGCCTCCCTTTAGGTGGCGAATGTCTCCATGGCACCTTCAGAACCCGGATTATCGGTAGTCCCTTACCGCAGCTATCCAGGACTACTTAGACATGAATGTTGAATCGGCCCCCTCCAGGGGAATCCTCTGGGAAGCTCTTAAACCCACAATTCCGGGGGGTGGACATTAGCTACTGTGCGAGTGAGAAACGTAAACACTCTGTCCAACGCGCTGAGATGGACGCCCAGTATGCATCCCTAGAGACACAGTACATGCAGGATCCTAGTCCCTCCCTGCAGCGTCAGTTACTTCTTACGCAACAGCAGATACATCAACATCTCATGGACGAAGCGAAAGAGAAATGGTTGGCATCTCAACATCGGATTTATCAGTGGGAGGATAAGTCGAGTAAAATGTTACACAGACTGTGCCAGCCTGAGCGGTCCCCGGCCGCCGTTCCATCTATTCGAGGGACGGATGGGGTCCGACATACTTCTCCAGAAGCGGTGGCCGCAGAATTTGCACGCTACTTCTCCGCACTATATGCGCGGCGGGAGCAGCTCTCGGAGGCCCTCAACGCGGAGTTCCTCAGAGATATTACCCCCCCGCGACTCACTGATCAGATGAGAGACCAACTCGATGCTCCCATCACAGTTGATGAATTAACGGCGGCGCTAGCTGCAATGCGCCCGGGGCGAGCCCCTGGCCCCAATGGGTTCCCCATGGAGTTCCTTAGATCTTATATGCATACATTGAGCCCACATCTGCTGGCGGCACTGCAGGAAGCCCTTGAACGGCAACTCTTACCAACGGACTGGCGACAGGCCGAGATTGTCCTCTTCCTAAAACCCGGCCGCCCACCAGAAGACCCATCCTCATACCGCCCTATCTCCTTAATTAATTTCGAGCCTAAACTGTTGGGCAAAGTACTAGCGGACCGCCTGCGGACCTGATCCAAGACCTGATCCATCCGGATCAATCAGGCTTCATACCACATCGAGCCACTCGACACAACATTCGCCGGGTTCATAATGCCATGGCTCTAGCTCCAGAGCTAGGGCGCACAGCAGTCATTCTCCTAGCCGATATCGATAAGGCGTTCGATTCCCTCAGTTGGGAATACCGATTTCAACTTCTGGAGGTGGTTAATTTTGGACTCCGCTTTCTAGCATACACTCGCCTACTCTACACTGAACCGCATGCTTCAGTGCGTATCGCAAGTCATTGCTCTGCCCCCTTCCCCATCGGTCGCGGTACGAGGCAGGGTTGCCCCCTGTCCCCACTTTTATTTGCCCTATCGGTTGAGCCGTTGGCGGTGTGGGTACGCCGAGATCCAGTCCTGCGGGGATTTGAATGTCCGCGGTCGCAACCTGACCACATTGCGTTATATGCGGACGATGTCCTGTTCTTTATGACCGACCCATGGATCTCGGGACCACGGATCCTTCAGATCCTCCGAGTGTTTGGCCAGACCACCGGGCTCCATACCAATCCCTCTAAATCTGTGTTGTTTCCAGTGTGTGGCCACCAGGGCAGAGGTACATGGGCGGATGTGTACTCTTATTATGCAGCTTCCCATTTGTTGGTCATAAATGAATGGTGGTATAATACACCAATGGACCCGGCGTTCGCACTGAAGCATGCGGCGATGGAGGGTGTTCCCCTCCTTCAGCTACTGTATAGCGCACGGAGCCTGGATTTTCTGCCTCCGGCCAGCAGAACAACGGTCCGGCTCTGGAGATATACCGTCCGGCGGATGGGGTGGCATGGGCGCTTGATTCAGGCATCTCCCTTATGGTATGGCACACACCTGCGCCAGGTGGCGGCTCTGCCGGGATTCCGCAAGTGGGACCTGGTGGGCATATCTACACTTGGGGATGTAATGAGGGGCACTACCTTAAAATCCTTTCAACAGTTGCAGGAAGAATTCCAACTACACAAATCGCAATTTTACAAATACCTCCAATTGCCTCATGCTCTCACCCCCAGGCTTCTCACCCTGGACAGTCTTCCTGAGTTTCACCCCCTCGAGGGCCGCCTTCTCATGAGAAACTTGGAAGCCCATAAAATCCGACAGATCTATCAGACGTTGACAACTCACACCACTACGACATTGCATATGACGAAAAGGGCATGGCAAGACGATATACCAGATCTAACGGATGACGACTGGGCCGAAGCTATAGCTAGCCCCCGGGGTGCGGCAGTGTCCTCTAGATACCGTCTCATCCAATTCAAATATATCCATCGAGTTTATTATATGCGAGTTCATCTTTGGAAGATGGGGGTTATCCCATCACCCCAGTGCTTACGTTGTGGAAAAGAAGAGGGAACATTTATGCATACTGTCTGGAGTTGCACGGCTATACAGCCCTTTTGGCGGAGAGTTTCGGCTTGCCTGGCTGAGGTGTTGTCCTGGGATCTCCCACATGACCCTAGATTATTTTTACTCCACAGCACTGATGGTATAGGGGGGAACATATATAAACAACATTTACTTTTCTTGGCCCTCACTATTGCTAAGCGTGATATTGCTCAGTTGGGGAAAGGGACTTCTCCTCCGACGTTAGGGAAATAGCAAAAAGATCTTGATAGATGCATGGGTGCGGAGATTGCGGTGTTCCAAGCACGCGCCTGCCCCCAGAAACATAGGAAAATATGGTCCCGATGGGCTACATATCGGGGTATCGATCTTCCCCCCCTTCCTTCCCAGACCCCTTGATCAGTAAGCTCCCTCATGTATCTTTGGCCATGTTGCACTGTACACAGCATTCCTACTGTTACTTACATGGGTACTCTTCCACGCATTTATACGGTATGGGGAATGGAACTGTGTGCGCAAAGTTGTGTTGTTACATAGACATTTGTAGTCAATGTTGTTTATATGCTTGGTACTTTGGCATTATCCTGTCTTCAATATGTAAATGTCGGGCTGCTGCCCAGATGGTACCATTAAAAGTCAATAAAATATGTTTTAAAAACAAAAGTGGAGTTCGAGGACCAATCTGCTGCCCTGAGGATATCCTCAAGATGACTCCCTAAGGAGGAAGCATTCGAAGCCATAGCACCCCTGGTGGAATGAGCACTGAAGGCTGCTGTATCCACACATGCTTCTTGCAGTACCCATCTCACCCAATGAGCGATCGTGGTAGCCGAGACTGATTTGAATGGTTTCTTTCATGACAGAAAAAGCTGCGACACACCAGCTTCGGTTATCGACTCAAATGCCCTGAGGGATCGCACCACACATAATTTTGGATAATACGGAAACGCCGGATAATGAACCACCCTGGTATTGGACTTCGTCCGCTGGGCAATCGTAAATGACACTCCTTCCGGGGTAAAGATACGTGAAGAGATTTCCATCGCTCGTACATTTGACACCCGTTTACACAAGATCAGACAAAGAAGCATTGCTAGTTTGCCTGTGAGTTCCTTCCATGAAAGGTAAGGGTTATCCTGCCAAGACTGCAGTACCATGAGCACTACATTAACATCCCACATAGAGAAGAATACTTCGAACGAGGGGTAAAAGACAGACGGATACCCTTCAGCAATCTACATACAAGTGGATGTTCTCCTACCGGGACCTCATGAATGAGGACATGCCCCGCCAAAATTGCAGACCTACTGGTGTTAATTGACCGATATACCAAGCCCTTGTCAGCCAACTCCGACAAGTAATTAACTATGTGTACTATATCTGACCCCACGGGATCGAAACCCCGTCGCAAACACTAACATGGCCACCTTCGCCATGCAGATCTGTATCGTTTGAATATAGAGTCTGCCCATGCCTTCCTGATAAGGGAGGAAGCCACTGCCAAAAGGCCTGGGATTTCCCAACGTCCCCTGTAATCTTCCAAGCCATGAGTGTGAGTGTCCCCTCTTGAAGCAGAGGGTGCAAGTTGCAGCTCGAGTTTGTCAACAGCCGAGGAGTCAGGGGTAGTTAGATTGAAAAATCCATAGAAAGTTCCAGAAAAACTGGAAACCAAACTTGAGATTTCCAACGCGGCGTCACAAGATCACTCCTGCTTTCTGACGCCTGATCAATGCCGTGACTCTGGGTATCATGGAGAATGGGGAAAACACATACCCCCGAAACAGGCTCCAGTCCTGCAGGAATGCGTCCATCGATTCCGCAAGCGGATCCGGCCGCCTGGTGAAGAATCGGGGAATCTGATCATTGAGGCGCGACGCAAAGAGATCTACTTGGCATGGACCCCAATGCGCCATTAGACTCTGAAAAAGCGAGGGATCCAATTTCCAGGCACTGAAATCCTGCAGGTGTCTGGAGTGCCAGTCTGCCGTCTGATTGAGACTCCCTGGTAGAAATTCTGCTGTGACAGACAAGTTGTGACTCAGGCAATAATTCCAAAAATCCTTGGCCAAGTCTGCTAATATTTTGGACCTCATGCCCCCCAAGCGATTGATATATCTCACTGCGGAGATACTGTCCATCTTCAAAAATATGGCGCAGGACACTTTGTTGACAGCCAGGCTCCGAATCACGCAGGATCCGGCCAGGTGCTCCAAACAATTGATGTGGAGAGACTTCTCGTGCTCCGACCAATGCCCGCCCGTGGTGATGTTCCCGCAACGGGTGCCCCAACCGAGTCGACTGGCACGCGACTCGATCACTAGTTCCGGCTCCGAGCCGAAAATGACTCTCCCGTTCCAGGCTTGCATGTGTTCTAGCCACCAAAGAAGCTCTGAGCGAGCCTCCGGAGAAAAGGCGATCTGTCGCGTGTACGTCAGACCCCGGAGTAGATGTTGCGTCTTCAGGTGCTGAAGAGCTCGGTAATGCAGGGGACCTGGAAAGATCGGCTGAATCGAAGATGACAAGAGGCCGACAATCCAAGCCAAGTGTCGTAGGGAAAAGGTTTCCTTCTCCAAAGTACAGCGCAGTTCCCTTCGAATCAAGCGTATCTTCTGTTGGGGTAATCAAAGGCACCGCTGTATGGTATCCACCTCGAACCCCAGGAAAGTCATGCGCTGTGCCGGTATGTATTCTGATTTCAGATTGTTCAAGATAAAACCTAGATCCTGCAACAGAGTTGCCATCATCTGGAGTTGAGAAAGTAAAATCTTCTTCTCCTGGTGCATCAGAAGGATTTCGAATAGCTACACCAAGAGGCGTACGCCCCGTGCTCGGAGCCATTCCATGACTGGCCTCAACAGCTTGGTGAAGCACCAGGGTGCTGAGGATAGATCGAACGGTAAACAGGTGAACTCGTAATTGAGCCCGCCCCACTGAAATTGAAGGAAACGTCTGTAAGGGAAGGGGGGGAATCTGTACTGTCAGGTAGGTATTCCTTACCGGTGGATCCACCTGGTGCGTTGATGACTCCGCAGAAGTTGCCCCTTCCGCAACATCCCTTGCTGTGGCCTCTGGAGGGATAGAACCCTCCGAACTTCTTCTGGCACTGCAACTGCATGGAACGCTTTGCCTGGAGCCTGTGGGGATTGGAATTGAATGAACGGCCGGAAGAGCGCCCCCTACCTCTTCCTGCCCCTTCAAAACTTTGTTGGCTGAACACCTTTTTAATAGACTGCTGGGCCTTATCCAAGGAGGAGAAGTTGTTAACAAACCGGGACAGTTCTTTTATAAACGGCTCTCTGAAGAGGCCCCCGTTTGCCACTGGGCCAGCTTCCGTGGTGGCTAGCTCCAAGACTCTGGGCTCAATTTTAATCAACCAGGAGCATCTACGCTCAGTTGATAATGCACAATTTGCATTCCCAAGAAAGCAGAGGGCTATTTGCGCCCAACCCGATAGAATCGCGGGTCGATCATGTGGCCAGTCTCCCTGGTGTGTCCAGGATTTTGGTGAGGGGCCCCGGGACGTCCAATACCTTATCTTGGCATGACCGCCAGGAGAGGTCTAAACCCTTCTTGGGGTCTTTTATAAATTTAGAGATGAACGTTACCATTCTGGCATCAATCTCTGAGGTATTAGCCACTTTATCCACCAGGGAGGGGCGGGGGCATTCTGTCTTTAGGCGGCCACGGACCTCTTGGTCCATAGGCTTCCTAATGTGGCTGGCCATGCAAGACGCCATAGCAGGCGCTGGTATCCAATCCACGGTGCAGGGGTGATAAATAACCTCAGGATTAAGCATACCTTATATATCTGGGGCATTGCGGGACTGAGGTGCATCCAGCTGGGGTTTCTTTGCACCCCTTTCCGGGCGCCAGGGTCTATTAGGGCCTGAGTCATTATCCGGGTCCCCATCTGGGTCCGTGTCATCCCCCAATTCTGCGGGCAGGATTCGTCTTCGGGGGTATTGCCTGGCCGGGAATCCTCCTGAGCATCATCATTCAGTCACCGCTTGAGAAAGGCCAGACGCAGCCTCTCAAAGGCATCCAGAGAGATAGCAGTCTTAGGGGCGCTGGCACGTGCATTGGCCTTGCCTTTACCCATGGAGGGTTCTTTTGCACCAGAAGAGGGCTCCCTCCAGCCTTCCTCTGATGAGGGTACTACGGTTCTCCTGACTGTGAGCTCTACAATCCGCCGGCTCAAGGGTTCAAGAGTTGAGGAGACCGCCCTCTCCAGGGATGCGTCAATCGCATCCACCAGCTCTACATGAATAGGAAGCATGGAATGCTACTCCTCCGCGGATTCCCAGTCAGTAAACTCACCTGCCATATTCAGGCTGTGAGAGGTTATGGGCGACTGAGCACCAGACAGTGAAAAGAAAAATTCGGCACTTGAATGAGCCAAGGCATGTTTGATACCAAGGCTTGTGCAGTCTCGCAACTTGGATGGACATTACACTCCTATAGACCCAACAAGTGGTCCGCGGTCTAACCGCACCCTGGAGCAAGTGTGAACTGAAATTGAAGCCCTAACGTTCATGAAGCAAAGCAGCAACGTTGCATCAGGCGTGCGCTTTACAAGAGAATGCTCGTCTGATGGGATCCGGCCTACGCGCTGCTGAGGAATGTGAGAGGGAACACCCCCCCCCCCCCTTCCTCAGGGTTGTGCACAAGTGTCCCGCCCCCTATCGGGGCCTGCAGGGATGCACCGCGCGAGCCCCCCTGCAGCCTGGAAACAGTGTAGGAGGGAGACCGCTCACGACTGGCAGTCAGGGGTGTCTCCTAGCGTGACAACAATTTTTACAGCACTGCTTTGTCCAGGATCAAACCGGCAGCCAAACTAAGCCCTGCTCAGAAAATTAGCCCTTAGCGTCGCGGAGTCCGCCTGTTGTAGTCGCCGGCTCCTCTGACTATCAGAGCTGCGCGGAAGTATGGAAAACCCCCGAAATGCGCTAGTCAACGCGTGACCCACAATGTCAATACCACAATAGGAAAGGTAGGCAAAATGTTATCGCACAAGGACAGAAATCAACAATAGCATGGAAAAGCACTTAACTGGCTTCTGAGCAGTGAAGAAAGGTTAAGTGCTGTTTCCTTGCTGTTCTTTATATGGGACTACCTATATGGTTGTTTTTTCTTTCAGTACAAAGACTCCTGGGATATGTAGTCTTGTGTATCTAATGTGTTGTTAAGGCAGCTCAGCGGAAAATAAAGGAAGAGATAAGCATAATCTGAGACTCCGGTCCTGACATTGAATTTCAAAACTACAATCAGAAAATTACAGTACTCAATTGCCTCCAGCTGCAGTTACACCTTTTTTTTTAACGGTTTTTTTTATAGCGTTGTTTCACATTACATCATATAGCTTTATCGTGTGCATCCTTACATTTTAGTACTATACATTAATGTGCTACGTTCTTTAAGACATATCAAATCACAATATATTTGCAACGCCCTTTCAGTTTACCTTAACTATAATCCAATTCCAATGAACACAGAAATAAAGAAAGAGAAATTTAAAAAAAGAAAAGAAACAAACATGAAAGTTCCCGTCCCTCTCCTCCTCCCCTCCCCGGCAGCTATCAGCATCACTCTTTGTTTATTATGTAGGTAGTCAGGTCGGATGACATAACTATTTTAATTTGATGTGTGTGCGAGAGGGCCGATGTTAATTTCTGTGCTGGATACCAGTGAATCATGTGTAGGTGGCTGCGTGTGTGTAGTGTCCTCATTACACTGGGTTGCTGCTATGGTCGCTTCCGTTAAAATTTGTCCCCAATCCATCAAGTCACTCACTGCATTTTTGTCCATACTTACTGCCCTAAGGCGGCATTCTTCCGCCACACCCCACTCACGCACATCAGCTTTCCATTTGTTCAACATGGGTGGTGTGGAAAGGATCCAGTGTATCGCGATCCTTCTTTTTGCCAGGACCAGGCCCATCATCAAGAACTTATGTTGTATCCGTGTCCCCTTTTTTGGTGTTGGGAGAATAACCAGTAAACACTGTTTTATAGAGGCGTCTATGCGCACTGCTGTTACCGCACGGAGGGTCTGTACCACCTGATTCCAGTGTGATTGTAAACGTATGCAGCTCCAGGTCATGTGTAAAAAGGTGGCAGGGTCGGTGCCGCATCTTGGGCAGGACAACGTGGCTCCCCATGTAAACCGCGCTCGATGCTGTGGTGTTACGTATGTTCGATGCAAGTAATGGAATTGGATTAGCTTAAACCTAGCATTACTTGTCGCTTCAGCCACCTGCGCTAGTGCTCTCTTCCATTCCCCGTCTGTCAGTGGGGCAGGTAGGGCTTCCTCCAATTTTCCCCTAATGGCCGATAGGTCAGCCATGCGGTCTTCTTTCATCGCTGTGTATATGCACGAGATCAGGCCTCTGCAGGAGCCCCGGATCCAGGAGTGTCAATAGTGTATGCGACTCCTGCGGTTCTTCCGGAAATGTGGTCCATATCTCCCTGACCGTGCGCAAGACCTTTGCATACTGCAGGAAATGGCCTGCCGGTACCTGGAACCAGTTTTGTGCCTCCTCAAACGTGAGAAAGGCTCCATTCTGATACAGATCCCCAGCACTTTCGCATCCTCCCTCGTACCACCTAGAGATGTCCCTTGTCGCCGGGATATTCTGAAACCCCTGTAACCACCGGAGGGGCAGCGTGGTAGCATACGGTGCCCTGCGTAGAGCTAGCTTGACAGCCTATTCCCAGGCCTCTGTCACCTGCTGAACTATATGGGGGCAGTTTTTTGGGACCCTCGATCTCATCATGAAGTACCTCTGTAGTTGTGTTCCCTGATTCCAGTCTCCGAATAGCTCTTTGTCTACCGTGCGTTCCTCCATGCACCATTGTGCCGCATATTGTAATAAACCCGCTAGGTAGTATAACCTGAGGTCAGGTAACCCAAGGCCTCCAGCATTCATGTCTTGTTTAAGTATTTCTAGCTTGACTCTACTTCGACCTCCAGCCCACACCAAGGAAATCAAAAGGCTATTTAATATATCAAACGTGTGTTTTTGAATCCTACAGAAGGAATTCTGTAGGACGTATAAGCAGCGGAGCAACACCACCATTTTTGATAGAGCCACTCTTCCCATAATCGAGAGGGGGCGTTTGTTCCACAATTGTATGGGCGCTTTTAGTCCTGCAAGAAATTTGCCCATATTGAGATCGAACTGAGCCTCCGGCTGGTGCGCTACCTGAATACCCAGGTATCTAAAATGACTGCACTTCCAGTCCAGTGCTACCTCAGGGAGGTCCTGGGGGTTCCCTCGTGCAAGGGCTCCCAGCGGGAAAAATATTGTTTTCTGTTGGTTAACCCTGAGGCCCGGGACCGCACCGAAAGCATCAAGCACTCTGAGTAATATCGGAATCGCTTCTTCTGGCTGTTTGATATACAAAAGAGCGTCATTCACATATAGGGAGACCACGTGTATTCTACCATCTACCTCTATACACCATGGCGCCATATCTCTCTGTAGTCTCACCGTCAATGGCTCCATTGCCAAAGCGAAAAGAAGTGGGGACAGCGGGAATCCCCGCCGTGTGCCCCTTTCAATCCGTAAAGCCTCCAAAACTAGTCTCCCATTCCGCACCCGGGCTCTCGGTTGACAGTATAGCAATTTGACCCATGAAATGTATTCCTCTCCAAAACCCATTCTCCTTAGCACTTCCCAGAGGAACTCCCATCGCAGCGTATCAAAGGCCTTTTCAATATCTAAGGCAACCGGCGCGGTGGTCGCTTTCGGCCACCGAGTGGAGGACATGAGACAGCCTTCTTAAGTTCATATGCGTGCCACTCCCAGGTATGAACCCACACTGATCTCCATGCACTAATGAGGTTACTACTTTTCTCAACCTGTTGGCCATGACCTTGGCTAGTAATTTGGCATCCACTCTCAGCACATACAAGGGCCTATACGCCGCCGGATCCTCCGTGTTTCTACCAGGCTTGGGGAGCATTATTATCTGTGCCTCCCTCATGGATTGTGGCAAGCTTCTGGACATTTTTGCCTCCTGCAATGTTCCCAGTAGGCGCGGGAGCAGGATATCTGCATATGCATGATAAAATTCCACCGGGAGCCCGTCCGGGCCCGGCGATTTGTAACAAGCCATGTCCCGTAATGCTTCCTGCAGTTCCTAGCTGAAGTGCTGCCTCTAGGTCCCCTCTTTGATCATCAGTAAGTCGTGGGAGGGGAACATTCGAAAGATACCCCCCCTCCACTGGGACCCCAGGACAGGGGTTCTCGCGATAAGTGTCAGATAGATGTTTAAATAGTACAGTGTTGACCCCAATCCGAGTGGTGGCATTGGTTCCATCAGGGCGCTGCAACACTAATATCAACAGAGAGGGGCACTCACATTTTAAAAGCCACGCCAATAACTGACCAGATCTATCACCCTCTCTATGCAGTAGTTGTCTAAATTCTCTCCGAACCAAGCAGTCTATTCTGTCCCAGATCTCCCCCACTCTACGTTGTGCCTGCAGGAGTGAGTCATTGGGAGGCACCACATCCTGCTCTTCGCGTTGAACCCTCGCCAGTCAATCCTCTGCCTCTGTCAATTCTACCTCTAGACGTCTTCTAGTGCCTCCCACTCTGGACAAACAGTCTCCTCTAGTAACCACTTTGAAAGCGTCCCACTCTGTACTCCTGGTCCCAGTGGTGGACCAATTCATGGCGAAGTACCCTGCGACAACCTCCCTGAGTTCTTCTCTGAATACTGGATCGCGCAAGGCTGCAGGTTGTAATCGCCATAATGGAACCCGTGGCCTAATTCTCTGAGGTCCCCACACCAGCAACACCGGGGCATGATCCGACAGAAAACGACCCAATATTTCGGTCCCTGTCACCTCATCACATGCCTCTCGAGAGAGCAGGAATGGGTCAAGTCAGCTCTGTATTTAGTGATATGGGGGTGTTAGTTGTATAGGAAGTGATGGTGCCTGTCAATATCTGCGTGTAATGTGTTGGTCTGATAGATTGTGCGGTGCAAGAGGTAGGGGAAAACACCCTGCAACCCCTAAATTGTGAAGGATCAAAGAATCCCACGCGTAACTGTAACAAAAGATCCTATGCACACGCTGTAAATGTTCTGTGAAAGTTCAACATGTAGTTGGAGCACAGATGCTAGTAAAGTCTCATAAAGTCTTTACTTTGTCTTTTTATTCAAACAAAAAGCATCCAGCCAACACGTGTTTTGTCGCTTGGGGATTACCCCCCGACTTCTTCAGGGCTGGAAATGATACAACAGGTATCGTATCAAGAAAATTACAGAAAATAAGGGAAACAGTATGGTGAGCAATATCACCTCATTGTTGAGAAGGTGAGCACAAATCACCTTAAACATGGAAACCTTACACATATCTAAAATCTAATCCAAGTGACTGTGAACTAGTAAGATCCGTGGAATGATCACATGAATAAAATGTAACATTATTTGCAAAAGGTGATGCGTGAAGTGTGTCGTGTGTTCTTATTATGCACCGTACAACCCACATGGAAAACACTCAATTATAAACCGAGGTAAGATAGTGAATGAACCGTACAAAACCACCTACAGAAGATGGTGAACATAATCATAGTCTGTTGTACCTATGTAAAAGGAGGTCCTACCTGTTTAGGTTTTCATATTTTATGTTGAGTAATCTAAAATCAAAACACATATGGGCAATAAAGTCAAAGCCCTGGCCAAAATAGACAAGGAAACCAGAGGTCATAAGAACTGTATGAAAAATTGAGATTTCCCTCACCACTCCGCCGGTTGTAATTCCGACCCGGCTGGTCAATTATGTAAGAATCCTTTAAGTCCAATTCAAAAAAACTCCAACGGTTGTGAATAAAACCTAAAGGAGTAATATCATTATAAGTCGCAGTTACTATATGCCCCAAAAACTTTAACATAACTCTCCATGATCACAGCAAGGGCCACTTGCCCCTTACCTTAGTATTAATAGTCGGTGGTTAGCCCGTGCCGATATGTGGATTTGTCGTATAAAGTCAGCCAAAAGAATTAACACAATCTGTTAATAAATAGAATCCCCATTAGAATTCAATCTGGCTAATATTGGAGGTCTGATAATCATAATGTTCTGATTAAATGTCCTGGATTCCCCTTACCTGAAGCGAGTACGCTAGGATCCGAGATCGGCGCCGGGTATGCGTTCTGTGCTGGATGCGGACAGGACCGCAACCCGTTAGTGAATAAATACAGAACGAGGGATCCAAAAGGCTAGAGCGTAACGCTCCAACACTTCGTTTCAAAGCGTCAGTGCTTTATTAGCAAACGTTGTTAGTTATATAATAGCTGGACAGAAACCTATTATTCTGCCAACAACTTATGAGGTCAATTCTCTTATTTAAACGGACTTATATCGCTGCTCAATTGAATATTGTTACTGTCACGATAACAGTGTGAAAACGTCTACGTAGTGGACTTCACTGGATGTAAGTCTACGTAAATGCCCGTCGTAGTGTGTCACTATCACGGTATAGTGTAAGAACGTCTGCATTCACCCTATCCGTGGAGGTCAAAGTATAGTGAAAATGCATGTCTGCACAGTTCGTATTCATGAAAAGTGACATACGTGGGGAATCGTGTAACCGCATGCAACAGTCCATTGTGAATCATAGTAGTCCAGAAATAGAGTATAGTTACTGGTGTTAGAACACTATTAGTTAAAACAGTTAAGGTCATATTCATGTACATTCAGTAGTTGTTATTTCCTTGGTGTGTTTTATAAAAGTGAATCCATATGTATAAGAACAAAAACATAATAAAGTGCCTATATTTGGAACGTATAAAACCCATATTCATTATTTGAATCTGATAGAGGGACATGTACTGCTTTATCATATTTCTAGTTAGGATTTATGTTGTTATTATAAACGGTCACTCCTGTATAGACATGTATATCGAATAACAAAACGTATCTGTAAGATATAAAAGAGAATATGACACCATAGTTGGTGTGCACTATTGGTCAGGATTGTTTGTTGACAGATTAAACCATTATCGATTGTTGATATACTGGAAGTGCATGTAAAGAGAAAACAGATTACACAAGTAACGACAACCTTGTTACCATAATCATAGACTAAATTTTCTCAATCTTAATCTCCCAAGAAGTATTGCATCTCATGGTCAATGTTTAGGCCCAGTTCCACCGTTCTGAGACGCATAATTCACGTCGCCTCGGTGCGTCTGAGTCTCAGTTCTCTGTTGCCTCCTCTGAGATTCGGTTCCACAACGTCGATACCATAGAACGTGAAGCGTTTGTATGGTCCTTGAGAAGTGCAATCTACGGCGTGTAGCGCCATAGGATATCTTGCGTCCTGTTGTTGTAGAGCCCTAGCGTGTTCCCCAATCCTTTCACTGAGGGGTCTGATAGTGCTGCCCACGTATTGTCGTTTGCACTCGCATTCAATGATGTAAACAACGTATCTAGTGTTACAGTTGATGTTAAATGTGATTGTATGTTTCTTGTCATTATGCCCTGTGAATTCCTTAGTATTGTGTTTGGCCCATCTGCAAATCCCGCAGGAGCCACATTTGTAAAATCCTATGGTCCGATGGGTGAGCCATGTGGAGTCTCCCTGAGCTCGTGGAACTGTGGGGCTAAGTCTAGTTCTGAGGGTCCTACCTCTCCTGTATGTAATCTGAGGTCTTGAGGCGATATGATCGTCTAGTGACCTATCTGATCTCAGGATCCCCCAATGTTTGGTAATGCTTCTCATTAAGACGTTGCTCAAATCGTTAAAATCAGTAACCAGTCTCACCCATTGTTTCTGTTGTTGTGCACGTGCTTTGTCTCTCAGTGTTTCATCCCTTTGTATTCTTTTAATCCTACTCTCTGCTCTCCCAATTGTGTGTGGTATGTAACATCTTGTCATAAATCTGGATTTCATTTCTGATAGACAAGCTTTAAACTCTCCCTCTTCGCTGCAGTTTCTCCTGGCCCTCATGAATTCTCCGTAGGGGATGGCCTGTATCTGATGTGCAGGGTGTGCACTACCTGCGTGTAGGATCGAGTTGCATGCAGTCTCTTTGCTTAACAATGACTGTGCAGCTTGTTCTCCTTAATGTACAGCTCTATGTCTAGAAATGTGATGTTGACCTTGCTGTATTCATGTGTGAATCTAATCTCAAAGGTATTAGTGTTAAGATAGGCACAAAACTGCTCTAGTTTGTCTTGGGTGCCTGACCAGAGTAAGAGGCAGTCATCGATGTAGCAACCCCAAAAAATAATAGAATCATTCCAAGGTGCCCCTTTGCGGCCCCAAATCCATTCTTCTTCTAGGCTGCCCATGAATAGATTGGCAAATGAGGGTGAAAATCTTGAGCCCATTGCTACACCCCATTTTTGTTTATACCATTGTTTTTCAAATATGAAAACACTGTTCTGTAAAATCAAGTCCATCATGGTTATAAGCATATTGGTATGTTGCCACTGTGTAGCTGGTCTATTATGTAAATGTCGTTGTACCGCCCGTAATCCCAAGTCTGGCTTGTTACTTGTGTACAGGGACACTACATCCAAAGTTGCTAAGATCATATCTTGTTGCCACTGAAGGTCTGTCAAGATGCTAAGACTATGCTTAGTGTCCCGGATATATGAGGGGAGATTCTGTACAAGGGGTCCGAGAAACAGATCCACATATTCAGCAAGTCTCTCAGTCGAGCCCCTTATACCCGAGACTATCGGTCTACCTGGTGGAAATGGAAGGTGTTTGTGAACTTTAGGTGGGGTGTACAAACAAGGAAATGTAGGTCTGTAAATTTTCATGTACATGTGCTCGTCATTATCAATTAAACCCATTGTGTGCCACTCTTCAAGATGGTTATTGATCTTAATCGTCAAAGGTCCTATTGGGTTAGATGTAAGTCTTTCATAGCATGCTTCCTCACTCAACTGAGTCAGGATCTCTAGATTATAGTCATCCTTGTTCATAATCACGACATTACCTCCTTTGTCTGCCTCTCTGATCATAATGTCCCCGTCTGCAGTTAATGTTTTGAGGGCCAGACGTTCCCCTCTCATCAGATTGTCTCGGTGTCTATGTCTCTTGCCTTCTCTCTTGTGATCGTATTTATCAATGTCCTCAAGTACCATTCTGTGAAAAGTGTCAATGGAGTTACCGCCTGGGAGAATAGGCGTCCACTTCGATTTATTTTTCAAACTACTTGCTATAGTGTAGTCTGTGTCCACATTAAGTTCAACTAAGAGACTCTCCATGTTCAGTGGTGACTGTTCCAAGTCTGTTAATGACAAGAGCAGTTGCGTATCATACACATCTTGTATGCTTAATACATCAGACAATTTGCCATTCGGGATGTTTTTAATGCCTTTATTTAGAGTGGGGTTACTACCAAAGTGTTTCTTTAACTTTAGACCCCTCACAAACTTGAATAGGTCAATTTTAAGTCTACATATGTCACCTTGTTCCTTGGGGTTAAAGCTTAAACCCTTTCTAAGCAAGGAAATCATGTCATCAGTAAGTGCTCTTGAGGAGAGATTTATGACCTCCACCTACCCTCCTGTACAGCCTACTTGTTCTTCCCGTCTCCTGATCTCAGTTTTCTCTTGTAATCTTCCTTGTCCTGACCTTTTGCCTCTGCGGGTCTTATATCTTGATCCCCACGTTTGGGTTGCGTTCTGTTGCCTTTCCGAATCCTCTGTACCTCCCTTAAAAAAGAAGAGTTAACCTGTCTCGCTTCGCCCAATGTGCCTGTGTTGATATCCGCCTCACTATCGCTAGTCTGGGGGGCACTGAGAGAAGTTGAACTTGAGAAGATCGGGATGGTTTCAAGTCTCATTGGTTTGTCCCTATCCTGACCTGCCTATATAAGTCGGTCATACTTCTTGGCGAATGTGAAAATTCTGCCCTCCTTGTAATCTATCTCGTCTCGTCTTAACTTTCTTGCTTTTCTTTCTTTAATGTCATCTTGGTGTTTCTGTAGAATGTCGTTCAAAATGACATAATGTTTCTCAGTGGCTTCCTTGATGTCTAACTCCCTGATTTCTCTTCCTAAGGTTGCGATCTCTATCTGGAGTTTCGAAACTTTACGATCCGCATTCTCAATAAGAATACCCATCAGTGTGTTTGAATTGGCCAAGTCTGCTCTGTATCTCACGGGCAGGGGTATAGCAAGTGTAGCCTCGTTCCCCTACGTGCGAGTCGCGCCAGATGTCCACACAGTGGAGTCTGCCCATCACCTCTCCCAAGGCTGTTGCCATGTGCGGTTTAGTGTGTCGTTTCGGAGGGTATCTATCCAATAGGCCATCAAACACGCAATTAAAGTCGCACGCCCATATCAACGGCATCCCAATGTACGGAAGAAGCAAGGTTTCTATATTTTTAAAAAAGTCCCCGTCATCTATATTCGGGGCATATATGTTGACCAGGCACACCTCAATACCATCAAGCACACCGTGTACTATGACGTACCTGCCCTCTACATCTGCTTCGTAAGTATGTAATTTGAACGGGACCTGTGGGGCCACCCATATGGCCACCCCCCTAGCATAGGTAGAGTAGGTGGATGCGAACAATTGCCCTCTCCGCTTCCTGTGGAGTTTCTGCGTCTCAGTGTCGAGCAGGTGTGTCTCCTGTATCATGGCAATCTGATTGCCCTGTCTCCGCATATATGTTTGTATTCTGTACCGCTTAACAAATGAATTTAACCCCGTAACATTCCATGTTATAATTTTGTATTGACCCATATCATCCAACCCATGTCTGTCTTATCTGTTTTGTATAAGTGTTGTGTAATGCCCCCATTGCTGCCAGCGAGACCCTGAAACTGAACAATTCGAACATCCCACCCCCGAGTAAACACATTAATAACAAAGCGTGCATCCCCATGTAACCCCCAACCCCACCTCTCCCGTTCCTACCCTTGAACATCATGAGCAAACATACTTCCTTTGCTGTAACATCAAAACTCCAAAACGAATATAAACACATTTCCACTCTTCATATCTCTCATACCTCCAATTGACATGCATGCACTCCTCATTCAGTCTTCCAATGAAAAACTTCTGCCAGGCCAAGAAATAACGCGCTTCCCAGACCCCCCTATGTGTCCGTCAGCAGCGCCCCCCTGACCATGGACATCACGCACACTCACTCTACCTACAACTGGCCCTATCCACTCATGTTCCAAATCATTCAAAATATTTAAGAATCTGAATAAAAAATAATTCTAGAGAAAGAAAAAACACCAGAAAAAGAGTGAAATCATCAGAATAAAAGACAATTAGAAGAATTAAATGAAAAGATGAAGAAAAAGAGTAGGGGGGCTGTGTAGGCCGCCCATCTGGTGTCAGTGCCCAGCCGAATCCGGTCCACCAGCCGGGAGGCGAAGGAAACCAACTTCGCCGCTGCCCAGAAGGAGTGTCAGTTTCCTAGATGTGGCCCCAGTAAGTCTAGCCACTTAGTTCTGCTTTCTTGCTTCTGTCGTCTCGGTCCATCAATTTCTCAGGAGCCTCCCGGCTGTGGAGTGTCTTCGACGATATCTCCTGTACTCGTCTCTGAGCCCGTGGCCGTCACCTCCTCTACTAGGGCTCTGGCAGCCTCCCGTTCCACCTGCTGTGCCGCTTGATCAATTCTGGGAGACTTCCTGCCCTCACCACCAGAATCCGATTGTTCCAAATCCAGGGATCCATCCCTTCTGACCACCACTTTTTGCGTCACTCTTGAGGACTGCCTGGACCCCCGGCGTTTGGCATTACCCTTCCCCCCATTGGAATTAGTCGGAGGTATCCTCTCCTCTCTCCCTCTGGCCAACATCCTCTTATTTCTGTGGATCTCCAGCCAGTCCCAGACCGCCTTCGGCTTCGTGAAGAAGGCGGCTCTATCAGCATGAAGCACCTTGAGCTTTGCTGGATACAGGAGCATGTATTGTAAGTTCATGGCTCGCAGTTTTTGTTTCACCCAAATAAAGGACGCTCTCTGCTGCTGAACTAGGCGTGTGTAATCTGGGAATATGCAAATTTTTTGATTTCCAAGGGTAGGGTCTCTATCTCGTCTTGCAGCTTTGAGGATACAATCACGGTCTCTGAAATTTAAGATCTTGGCTATTAGTGTCCTGGGCAGTGCTCCAGGCGGTGGTGGCGCCGCAAGCACCCGCTCAACAATGAAGATGGAGGAGAGTTCAGCTGCGGGGAATGCCTCCTTAATCCTCCTTTCCAGGAAGAGTTCCGGCTCCTTCCCCTCGACCCCCTCTGGTCTGGTCTGGAGCTCACTGACGGTCTGTTCTGTGGCCAGCGAGCGGTCCGCGACCGTGCGGAGATCAGCACCCAACAGCCCAACATCTAGCGAGACTGCGTCTATTTTTGCCTGGACTGTTGCACTAGATGCCTCAATCGCCACCAGTATCTGGGCCCCAGTGGGTTCCGGCAAGGTCGTCCCGCCCCCCACCGAGTCGGTTCGCGGTGGGTCCGAACTCGGGGGCACTCCCTGCGCAGTGTAGTGGTCAATTTTCATCTGTTGCACAGTCCTTTGGGGTCTGTCCTTACCCATTTCACAGACCAGTACCCTATCGCGGGGGAGCCCACTGTATTTTTGCCTCTCTTGGTTGTGTGAGATTCACGATAATGCGCCGCAGCTCCCGCAGCGGGGGGTACGCATGCAGTCCCCGAGTGTCGTCTTTTCCACGCGGCTACTCTGCGCTCTTGCCCAATCGCTGTTGCTACCTCTGGCGTTCCTGGGTACTCTTCTAGTTGGGTGCCAACATAGTCGTATTGACCCGACACCGCAGGGGAGGCAAGATCAGGACCCCCTGACGTGGTTCTCCCGGGCCCCTTGCGCGGTCCTTGATTTATTCCCCTTTTTAAAGTTCCAAAGGCACTTACAGGGATGGGGCCCCCCACAGCCACGGGCACAGTCTTCTCAGTCCTCCCCTCTGTGTGCCTATGGGCCGCTCGTTGTCTCCAGCGGCACCGGGGGGGGGACTGGTGCAGTACGCTACTTCTGGTCCCAGGCTCACTTCTAGGCCGTCAGCAAGCCAGGGCCGCACCCAGGACGGGGCTAGCCCCAAGGCTGCGCTTCCAGCCGTCTCTCCTCTACCGCTCGGTCCCCCCACAGTCGCCGCTCATCTACCCTGTTCAGGGCACCTCACCTCAGGTACCCAGAGCGGGACCGCCGGTACGACCGCTGTCTTCAGCCCCCAGGAGCTCCTGCTGTGGTACACTGCACGGGCAAGAGATTCCTTTTCCTCACCTCCTGGAACCTCTGGGATCTCCGGACCCTCCGGACTACGTCTCGCAGCGCAGATCTGCTTTCCAGGGGACGTCCGCACCTGGGCCGCGACCACACCACCGGAACAGCTTCCCTACGCTTCAGGGACTCTTCTCAGCGGAGACGCCGCCGCTCCATCCACAGGGCCCGATCTGGCCCTTTTGTTCGCTGCCTGCAAGTCTCCCGTGCCTGCCTCACAACATCTCAGGCGGGGCGGTGCCGCAGGACCGTCCCCACCGCACTCAAGGATCACGCCGGGCTCCGGCTCTGACCACCAGGACAGGCCGGGCCACGCCCCCATGCCACTGCAGGGGGTGGGCTCCAGGGTCGGGAGAGGCCGCGTACAAGCCCCGCAACATCTGTACTCGGGGAATCCGCAGCAGACAGGGCTCAGACAGCGAGTCCAGCGTCCAGGCGGGCACTCCAATCCCTCTGTGGGCCTCGCGTCTCTATCGGCCTCGAGGCAGTGCAGGCCCAGCTTGGTCGATCCGTCTCCAGAACGTCAGGGGGCCCCCACAGTTCGTTATTTCTTGCTACCGACCTTCATAGCAATGTAGGCAGTTGTTTTAATGTCTCACGGACTCGAGTGAGCAGGATTTTTAAGGATTATTGGACAGGCAGGCTTCGGAGCTCGCTAAACTGCGTCTGCTCCGGTCGCCAAACTTGGCCACGCCCTGCAGTTACACCTTGAAAGTAGTTTGCCTTTTTAAGCATGGGCTGCATAAAACAACAATACCGGTTGATTTCTCTAGCCTTTATTTCCAATTCCGAATTACAATTCACAGACCTGGATAATGTGAGTCCAAATAAAAAATAAAATTGTGCTTTCTATAAAAGGAACTGTGTTCCACAGTTCATATATTAGAGGGTGTTATATCTGCTCTCGAGGAGGATGCACCAAGAAAAAATCATTACTTGCAAACAAATATGAGTGTGTATTATTGTATATGCTCCAGGTACTAACTGTAAATCATTTGGGGTTGAAGATCCACTCTGAAGCGCATAAACTTTCTGTGCAATGGTGGAGTCGGGGACAATTAGACTGGCAAATGAACAATAACATATTGTAAACTACCTCAGTAATGTTCTCCCCAGCATTCGTTTATTTGCTGCCCTTCTCACACTGTCCAAAACTATATGGTTTTCCAACTGCAGCATTGCGCCTGTGATTCTATGCTTAAAGGACAGCACTTCCTTGATTTGCACCGCTGCATGGTCCACACAGTCTTCCACAAGTAACTACAAAGCCATATTCTGCTCCATTTTCCTGATTCGCTCTTCCAGCACAGTAATGCTTTTCTCTGCCTTCTCCTGTTTTGTACCCAGTATGTTGAAGTGCAGACATTATCTCCTCGATTTTGAGCAAATCACCAACAGCAGTCTTTGCACTCCTCTTCTAGGGGGCATCTGATTCCCCAAGTGTGGAAAAAAATGCTTATCCCTCTTCTGTTCTCATCTCACCACGATCTGGTCTAGCAGCAGCCTGCACAGCTGTCACTCAGCAACAAGGCTTTTTCCAAATTCACATTTACTACTGCTTTCTCCGTGTCATGTTTCCTATCTCTAACCACCACCCACCACAGGGATCTGCATATCGAGCAGACGACCAAGGTTGACCCTGGATAAGCTGAGCATGCAAACATCTACAAAAGATTCCTCAACACCAGATGGAGTCTGTGAGGCATCCGCGACACCAGGCGAATTGGTGCACCACTCCCACCAGTTACTTTCACAGTTTAAGCATGTTCTCTGCCTTGCATTAGTTATCTTGGCTGAATGACTGATTCGCAAGAGAATCCTCTTGGCCATTGCTACCTTGGTTCAAGGGTTTGCAGAAGACAGTGCTAGTACCAGTTGTCCCATCAACATGCAATTCTCCTGGCAAAATCCTTCTGCAGGAATCAGAAGCTATTAGAAGAACCTCAGGCAGGAATCTAGGAGCTGGTGCGGGAGCTTTATTAAAAGTGGCCATCATAGTAATTACAGTTTTAATTTGAGTCTGGCCGTAAGAACAGCCAACTTCAAAACATAACAGGTATAAACATCCTGTTCCTAAACTTACATAGAGATGGATTGTGCCTTTTATCCATTAGAGATTAATATGCTGGGGCATCGACAACATCAAAATACCTTTAGTTTAAAGCAAGAAGGTGTTGCTTACTGTCAAGAAGGGGCTTTTCTAAGGCTAACGTCTTTACGTCAGAAGTCCCGGGAACTCTTCTTGATGGTGCAGATAAAATCTCTATCAGATTCTATGATTTAACATTGCCACAAAGGAGGTACATACATTTGTGGATCCGGGAGATAGGGCTACAATGATACGTCTTGGCCTCTCAGCAGCATTTGATACGGTGAACCATCCTACGCTTGTCAGACGGTTGGAGAGTGTCGGGATTAGAGGAGCAGCCCTTACTATCTATTTTTGTCTAAGAAAAGAAAAGAAAGTGTATCCTTTGGAGAATTTACATCTGATCCTTTTTCTCTACCTTCTGGAGTACCACAAGGACTCTCAGTCACCCACATTGTTCAACATCTACGCTATCCCTCTATTGAAACTCATCCGATCATTTGGGATGACTGCAGTAGCCTATGTAGACGATACACAAATTGTGGTATCAATATCATCTGATGTTGATGAAGCTGCTAGCAACTTTCAAAACTGCCAGCTCAAGATAGTGACCTGGATGCAGGATAACTGTTTAAAGATGAATACAGAAAAGACTGAAGTAGTTCTGTTTGGTGCAAACACATCCTTTTGGAATACGCCGTGGTGGCCGACAAATCTTGGGCAGCTTCCCTGCCCAGTGTTGAAGGCAAAAAATCTGGTAGTGCTATTTGACAATCAGCTGAATTTTTCAGCCCAAATCAACCTGATCACCTCCGCTTGTTTTCATCGTCTCAGAGTTTTGAGATAAATATTTCTGTTTATTCCATTAGAATTACAGAAAACAGTGGTGGCGGCTCTGGTACTATCGAAATTAGATTATTGTAATGCATTGTACCAAGTTACCCAAAAACGTTTGCTTTGGAAACTTCAATGCCTCCAAAATGCTACTGCTCGACTGCTATTGGGAATTCCTAAATTTGCTTCTGTTTCAAAGAGCATTAGGAATCTTCACTGGCTGTCAGTGAAATAATTAAATTCAAAGCTTTGTGTATAGCGCATAAAGCAGTGCACAAAAGGGGGCCTGCGTACTTCCAAGAGACCTTTGTTTGGCATATACCTACTCGAACTCTTAGATCTAGTTCAGCAAGACTGCCCTCTGTTTGGAAAATAAAAAAAGTACGCTTGGGAGGGAGAAGTTTCTCTTTTGTAACTTGCAAACTTTGGAATTTGAGGTCATTGGAACTGAGCTCAGGATTGACCACTTTTCCTTTAGAAAGCCTTTGTAGACATGGCTGTTTAAGAGCAACATTGCTTGTTAATCAATTGCAACTCGTACTCAGTTTTGTTTCAAGAAACCACTAGCGCCAAGACGCCTCGGCAATCGCGCGCTCTACAAAATTTCTACTTACTACGAAAGCAGCTGCACCCGAGCAAAGCATAAACCAAAATATATTTGCAGCCTAAGTACTCATCACAACCATGCTTTAACAGTGGGCCAATGCAACTCTTCTCTATTCTATTTTCATTTACTTTTGAGGAACCTAAATATATACCTCATTCTCAACCTTTGCCCATCTCAATGCCAGAAGATGCTATGTTTCCACAATGAAACTCTTAAAACAATTGCATTCTTCCAGTTTTCACTCTCTTTAGGCTTATCCGTTCCAGCAGACAGCGCAACCAATGACTTGTTTCAGACTGGTGATAATGAATGTCGTGAAGCACAAGTCTTGTAATTACTACAGTACTTAAGCCAGTAAAATTAACTGGACAGGACTAAGAATGGTCATTATAGATAGACTTGACAACAATTAATTTAAAACTTTCAATAACGGGGACGGGGGTGGCTGGGGGTCAAGATGGCTGTAACTTTACAGAGCTCCTCACCAAACCCTGGATATTTTCCCCTAGACATAACATGTCCTGGTCAGCCTATCTACCACTGAAGGGGCAGCAGTGAATGGCTTGAACTAGAGGAGCTCATGTGGAGTTGAACTTCAATGTCAGTTCCAGTACAGGTTGAGCATTGGGCTCTCTGCCTCACTTACCCGTTCACTGCCAGGAGGCGTGCTTGGTGTTTATATACTGTGGAGCCAGTGGTGGCGATCCCACCCTACTGTTCCCTGGATAAGGATCAGGGATGTAGGGGAAGAGGCACTGGAACAAATGTCAGGCCAGAAGAGAAAAGAGGACAGCAGGCAGTAAGAGGTGCTATGTCTTGGCTGGCGATGGGCAGTCAAATTAATGCACCCAGGCAGTGGTGTAACAAAACTTGAGAGGGTCCCCTGCAAAGCACATGGAGGGGGCGTCCCCACACTCCGGACCCAGTCAGGAGCTTTCCGGGCAGGGGCCCAATACCTGCGCACAGTGCCGGGCCCCCTGGAGATCGGAGGCCCTCCGCACCACGGGGGCTGCTGGGGCTAATGTTACACCACTGCACCCAGGCACCGGGACAGGTGACAGATTACACTGAAGGAGTTACTGTACCCTCAATGGGCTCAATGGGTGAAGAGCAGCCCTGAACCATTCAGCGACCTATTCCGCTGTGCTGTTAGCAATCATTTCCCACTATAGCCCAGCTCTTCTTGAAGCAGAGGCCTGACTGGCTCAATCACACTACAGCACTGCTTCTAATACTATCATACACTGCAACTGGGCAGTGATCGAATTGTTGTGGTCCTATCAGAGATCTGCATGCATTTAGCATTCAAGGCTATGGTGGAATAAGTGAGCTTTCCTGCAAAGTTAAAGGTCGAACATCAGGGAAAGAAGTACCTATTTATACACATGAAAATGGCTTAGGCTTCTTTGGAAATGTTGAACTTTGGTGCGAGCTGATGGTGGCTATTCATAAAACTGTGTGCAATGGGGTGGGGGCGGTTCTCTGGTAGTTGGGAGTTGTGGCAGACTATGTGGGTAGTTTCCTTTGATTTCTTTTTTCCTTTAGCTTTCTGTCTCTAATCTCCCTCTTCTTTCCCATTCTGGGCACGTCTGGACATAGCACTGCACGACTTTAACAACCTTAAAATAGGCTCCTTTGCTGAGATTCTATAGCACGTCAAGCTAATGGAGATGGCAGTTGGCTGCGTATTATGGAAAGTGTTTTTCCCAGTGTTATGCTCATTTAACACAAATATTTCAACATAAAACATTCAATAATTTCCCAACCTTAAGTTCATTGTCATTATGGGTTTGTGCATGGTGTTAATGCAGACATTCACCAGATGATGCAATGGCGATTCAGTGTTAGCAAGACAAGCAGCACCAGATATTTGACCACTCAAATTCTTAAACCATCTATCATGGCGCCCTTCAGAGTATTTATAGAAGATCTCAGTCCCTCCACCTGCACGGTTCTTGGATCCAACAGACTAAAAATTAAAGTTAAATCATTTTCATGAGTGTTTGCTCAAGTCAATTATAATAGTCAGCAAGATGAACTGATTTTCAATAAGCAGTGAAAACTTGGTCCTGCTTAATTTGTTAGTCTTAGAGGATTTAAGTGTATCCTTGAACGTATTAATCAAGTCACTTATGTCTAGGAGCATGCGGACAGTGTGAGCGGTTTCAGTGCAGAGGCCTTAATAGTCCAAACTTAGAAATAGAATGACATAAAATTGGTCCTTTATGCCCTTGTTTTCGCAGCCTTCATCAAATTACACTATATGTGAAGAACAGGGTCTGTTCTAATCTTGGAGATACCTGTGAGGGAAACTGGAGTCATTGGTAGCCTAGCATCGGATGCCTAGATGACTGCGTCACTGTGCAACTGCTTTTACATCCTCTGGCACCTGTCACATGAAAATAACCCAAAAAGTGTACTTGAACTGAAAAATTGTCTTTGGAGCAGGATACTATAGTATCTGAGCAGTTGCTAGAGTGGCCACCACAACAGGTGGGAGACAATGTGGTCAGAAGATGACAATCAAAGTGCTAAGGCACACAGGTTCACTGCCCACAAACAGCCCCCATCCCTGAGCGTTTATTGGCCCTGGGGACCCTATCCCCTGGAGCCAGCTCACTTGCTGTGTCCTGGGGAGCATCCCCCCTCTCCCCCGGGACACATCAGTTTCCCGGCCCGCACCGGCATTGGCAGGGAAACCTGTTTGCTCCCGCCTGGCAGGAGAATTTTCAAACCTCCTGCCAAACGGGAGCAAACACTGAGTCTGCTCCCATCAGGCGGGAGCTTTGAAAATGCTCCTGCCGGCTGGGAGCAGACTTGTATTCTGTTTCTCTGCCTGCACTGATGTGGACAGGGAAACAGAACACATATTGCTCCCGCCCGGAGGGAGCAGCTATTTATGTTGCTCCCTCCCGGTGGGAGCAATCTGTTAATCTGCTTCCCAGCCCGGAGTTTCTGCGGGAGTTTGCTCCCAGCCGGCGCGAGCAAACACAAGTTTTCCTGCTATTGCAGGCAGGGAAACTGCTGTGTCCCGGGTATAGGCTCCCCTGGACACACCAAGCGAGCCAGCACCGGGAATGGGATCCCCGGGGCCAATAAAGGCTCAGGGAGGGAGCTGTGCGCCCTCCCCCTTTTTGTAAAGTTAGCAGCCCTGGGAGATAGGGTCCGCAGGGCCTTTTCAAGGCTCGGGGAGCGGGGCCCCGGCCCCCTTTTTGGTAAATTTCAGCCCAGGGTGGGCTCCGTACCTGAGCCTTTATTGGCCCCGGGGTTCCCATTCCCGGGGCTGGCTCACTTGCTGTGTCCCGGGGACTATAACAGTTCGGGGAGGGGTGCCGTGCGGCCCCCCTCTCCTTTTTTTGTAAAAGGATTTTGACCCCAGGGTGGGCTGCCCAGGGCCTATATTGGCTCTGGGAGGGAGTCTCATGTCCCCTCCCCTTATTAAATGGGATCCTGGGGTTGGGTTACCCAGGGCCTACAATTTATTAATGAAACTGACCCCAGGCCATCATTTTTTTGATCCCGTGGGAGTCCTGCTGGATCGCAGCAAAAACTGCCTATTTTTTTTTTTATTTTAGCCCCAGAGTGGCCCTACAAGGGGCCTAGAAAGGCAGGGTATCTCTACTCTGCCCTCTTAAATTGTTTTTATATAAGAACACCTGTTCTTTGTCTACTCGCCAGAATGGGCGACTAGGTCCTAAATGTAGCTCGACCATATAAAATCAGACTCGCCGTAGCGAGTTGGGGCGAGTAGATTTTTCGAGGCCTGAGGATCACCCTGAAACTTTCCATGCACAAACGAGCACTTTTTAAAAAAGTTTCGTCAAACGGTGCCAAAGTTATTAGCATCACAAAAAACGCATTTCCTAAGGAAACGCTGACCTAACTATAACTATGCAGACACCGATGGCAGATTTGCATTGTTTGTTTATTCTACTCCGTCCGCCGTAACGCATTTCGACCGTCACTGCGGTGTTGGTTACATGATATGACCACGCTTCTAACAACGTTTATACGTCCGCACGTTATTTACAAATTATAAACATAAAATACATTTTTCTCTTTACATTCCTTAAATTCATTTGTAATATTAAACATTAGTTTTTTCTCAAGTTTGAGACTCATAATTAATCACCTACATATTTCATTACATAACATGAACAGAACTCACTGCACTTATTTCATTATCAATTATAGTCTCCTTAGTGTAACACGTTTAATTTCATACACTTTTTCGTTGACTCACTATTCCTGATCACTTAACACTCTATATTGATGTCATTGTTTTGAATCTCGCTACAGAGGCTTAGTCTTTGAATAGTTCATTGTTTTTGACATTACTACAGTTAACAGGACATTCAGGTCACATCTCAGCATAGTGCATAATTTCAATAGATCCACGTGAAAAATTAACTTTGTAAATTCTAAATTACCTAATCGTTACACACCTGCACTGTATAATTCCTTATAGTGCAAATTCGTAATTAATAACATGATTGAAATATGAAACATTAAAAAAAAATTCCAATGGTATGTACAAATGTTTTTGTCATATGATCATGGCAATTGATTATTTCTCCCCATCATTGGTTTTATCCTATTGTAGATTAAATCATGCCAGTGGTTGCTCTGTCACCTTCTTCATATATCTATTTCAGACTTGAATATAATTCCTCATCCATGTTGAGGCCATTTGGGATTTTGCAGTCCAAGTTGATAATATATTCATTTCTAGCTCCCTCAACTAACTAACTAATACCAGAAAAGAACATAATGAAGCCCAACTCAATGGCATTCTGGCATATTTATTTTCAATAATGGCAGCATGTCCTTACGCGTTTCGGCTTGTAAAATAGCCTTGATCACAGGTGAGCAATTACGTCAATGCTTAAATCATAAAGAACACATGACCATGGTAAAATCCTCATGTTACCACAATGCACCATAATATCAAAGTTATGTAGAAGACTCGTGACCTTGTACAATTCTGCTCAATAGCGTTTCAGTAACACAGTCTCCAAGTAATTATTTCTCCAGGTGCATGTGATAAAAGATGAAAGTCACGAATATAATGTTCGTATGTTTTGCTCTTTTCCTGCTGCCATAAAACACAATCTTTGTTGTTTCAAAATTGCTCAGTTCTGTCAGAGTCGCTAGAGAGAGATAATTCTCCTCCTCTCACTTTCTCACCTCCGTGGGTAAAATACCTTGGAAATCCATATTGTCACACACGCAGGTAAGCGGGACATGCTCCCCAATTTGAATTAAAAAAACAGTCTCCAAGTGAGGGGAGCCACCATCCCTGCAGGGCGGCTTCGGAACGGGCAAGGAGCAGCCTGTGATTCAACACACCAGAAAAGAACATAACGAAGCCCAACTCAATGGTATTCTGGCATATTTATTTTCAATAATGGCAGCATGTCCTTAAGCGTTTCAGATTGTAAAATAGCCTTGATCACAGGTGAGCAATTACGTCAATGCTTAAATCATAAAGAACACGTGACCATGGTAAAATCCTCGTATTACCACAATGCACCATAATATCAAACTTATGTAGAAGACTCGTGACCTTGTACAATTTTGCTCAATAGCGTTTCAGTAACACAGTCTCCAAGTAATTATTTCTCCAGGTGCATGTGATAAAAGATGAAAGTCACAAATATAATGTTCGTATGTTTTGCTCTTTTCCTGCTGCCATAAAACACAATCTTTGTTTTTTCAAAATTGCTCAGTTCTGTCAGAGTCGGTAGAAAGAGATAATTCTCCTCCTCTCCCTTTCTTACCTCAGTGGGTAAAATACCTTGGAAATCCATTTTGTCACACACGCAGGTAAGCGGGACATGCTCCCCAATTTGAATTCGAAAAACAGTCTCCAAGTGACGGGAACCACCATCCCTGTTCTTTTCTGGTGTGTTGAATCCCGAGCTGCTCCTTGCCCATTCCGAAGTCGCCCTGCAGGGATGGTGGCTCCCGTCACTTGGAGACTGTTTTTCGAATATATATATATATATATATATATATATATATATATATATATATATATATATATATATATATATTATCAACAAATCCCGTTTCGGCGGTGAATGAAGACGCACTCACTTGGGATCCAAATTAACTTTTTATTTAGTGCTAAGAGGCCATTGCCATGCCCAACGCGTTTCAGTCCGTTACTCGGTCCTTGATCACGGGATGATTGTCAGACCCTTCTCAGACATCATTTATTTCTACAGTTACAGGCATTTCCTGTTTGCATTGCATGCTGGTACATGTGGTTTGGCATGTTTTTTAAAGTGACAATGTGCATAGTGCAATTTAATAAAGTGCAAACGTGAATAAAGTGCAAACTGTGCCATTAACTATTATTTAAAATTGATTTGATCTAATGAGGCAACAATTCTATTGTATCTTCACATCATTACAATTTTATGTTTTTCTTTTCTTTTAAGTTTGTTCGTTTTATCACAGATTCCATCAATAGTCTGTTGCTCTCTAGTGAGCTGTTGTTAATTTTTTGATACATCATGATACACACATGTTTTTCTATCATTTGACATTCTTGTCAGATTTAGTATTTTTATTCAAATATTTATGAGTGTTTTATTTTAGATTTCAGCTTTCAGTTTCATTTTCCAGCTCTCTAGTGAGCCCATGTTTCCCTTTCTTTTTTTGATGACCATGGATTATTCAGTTCCTTTTGAATTTTCAAAGATGTACATATAACTCTTCATCCCGATTCAAACCCCTCGGACTTGACGTTCTGAACGATACAATGTGTTTGGATTCTTTTTGACATAGTAGTTTTTCCCGGTTTCCTCCTCTCTCGGATACAGGTACTTGTTCTATAGCATAGAATTTTAGGTCTTCCCATTTACTGTTATGGACTTTCTCCATATGTTTCGCAATAGCATTGGCACGATCATTTTTTTTTGTCACTCTGATGTGTTCTAGAATTCTTTTTTTGATCTCACAGGATGTACTGCCGATATATTTTAGTTTACAGGGACATTCAACAATGTAGATTACAAATTTGCTTTTACAAGTTATGTGTTGCTTGATTTTCCATTTCATGCCATTATTGATTTCCACCTCTTTGTTCTGCACAACCATTTGACAGGCTTTACATTGTTTACATAGCCAGAAGCCTTCTATTCTAGTCCATGATGATGACTGTTTGGCCTTGAAGTGACTGTGTGTGAGTCTATCTCCAATGTTTGTGGCTCGTCTATAGGTTATATTTGGATGGTTCCCAATAATTCCTGATAGTGTGGGATCCAGTTGTAAGATTCCCCAATGTTTTTTAATTATACGGGTCAGTTTACTTGCTTCCACCGTATATGTTGTTATCAATCTCATCTTTTGTGGATTTTCTTTTTGCTGTGCTTTTTTTAATCCTGTAAAATTTCTGTGCGCTTCTTTATTTTTACTCTCTGGAGACTCTTTTCAATGACCTTTGTATGATATTTTCTGTCTGAACCGTAACTGGGCTTCTTGGCTGTGTTTTTCAAACTCTACGTCTGATGAACAATTCCTTCGTAGTCTTAAGAATTCGCCATAAGGAATGCTCCCTTTCAGGGTACTTTGATGGAAACTGTCTGCAAGGAGGATTGCATTTGTGGCAGTTGCCGTCCTATGTAATGTTGTTTGTAACGTGTTTTCCTCCACATAGATTCCAGTATCTAAGAATGTTATTCCTTTTGAGCTAATTTCATATGTGAATATTAAATTAGCCTTATTGTTGTTCAATATTTTGAAGTACCTGGCAAATTCTTCCTCTGTGCCGTCCCAAGTAATAAAAAGGTCATCTATAAACCTTAGCCACTAGATGGTTTTGTCCATAAATTCATCATTTTCTGGTGACCAGGCAATTTATTGTTCGAACCATCCCATTATGAGATTTGCTAATTTGGGAAAAAAGAAAAACCCATAGCGGTGCCTTTAACTTGTTTAAAAATCTCCTTGTTGAATCAAAATGTGTTGTTATTTAAACAGAGCGAAATCATTTCAATTAGCATTTTATTATGCTGTTGGAATTGAATATTTCTTTTGCCAAGGAAAATACTACAGGCCTGTATTCCAATTTTATGCTCTATATTGGTATATAACGAGACAACATCCATTGTTATCAATTTATATTCTGCTTGCCAAGATATTCCCTCTAATTTTTGTAAGAGGTCTGTGGTGTCTCGTAAATAAGAGCTCAGGCCTTTCACCAGTGGCGTGAGGAAAAAAATCGATGTAATTTGAAATTGGTTCCAATATTGGTCCTTACAAAACCAGAGAACTTCAGCAGTTATAGTTAGCTGAGCTAACTATAACTCGCGCCCCCGCAATGCACTGCTTATGACCTCACATATTACATCACTCATGACATGGTCAGTGACAACAACATATTTGTAAAAAAAAACAGTCTCTAAAAATAACTTTCAACATCTAAACACACGAACACAACATACCTTCCAAACAAACATCAAACTAACCATTGTTATCCAAACTTGTGGGGAATCAAAAACTGCTGCAAAACTAGTGCATTGCACAATGTCTGAAAAGGCCCTCTCTAGAGCGACGAACAAAAAATATTCATGTGGGACAACGTCCATGTTATACCATGTAAAAACCTATCAAAAAAACCTCTCCAACTGGCCATCAAGCAGAGTGAAGCTGGAGGACCATCTACTTCAGTGGCAGCAGCAACAATTACAGGTCAGAAACCCCCTTCTGAGGTGCAGACTACTGCAACAGATATGGCTCCAGAGTTGTCAAGAATGTCCACGTACTGCATGGACTGTAGTGTTGTTATAAGTGCTGGTGAGCAGTGTGTTACAGCTATTCACAATGCTGCCAAAAATCATACATGGTATTTCCCCCCCCTTTTATCTTTTTTGCACAGAGGAGTTCAAGTGAGCAGCAAGAAGGCAATGCAAAGCTGAAGGTCCCTCGACTTCAATAGCAGCACAACAACACCGAAGCAGAGTCTATTCAAAAGTCCAATCTCAACTTCAAGATTTGGCTCCACAGTTTTCCCTGATGGCATCATACTGCATGGATTGTGGAGTTGTAGTTAGTGCTGGAGAGCAGTCCATACCGGCTATTCGCAATGCTGGAAAGAATAATAAATGTTGATTTTTCTTTTTTGACCTTCATAGTTTTTCTACATTAGCAGGCATTTTATTATCTTACAAAATGGGCATCTAATATCTATCTGTTGTTCATTTTATCATCTTCCAATTTATTGTAACACTACTTACATATATAACTTGTCATATACACAAGTCAAACTATCCCTCTACAAATAAATACACAGCTAACTTTTGCCAGTTATCATAATTTACTTTTTAAATATAAGTCAACAGTCTGTGTTTAAATATTCTAGGAAGTGCATCAACAACATAAACAAACATACTCTGCTTTTTACAGAACACTCTATTACATTTTGTAATCTCTTTTTCTTAAACTATCAGCTGTAATATATGTGTCTTGTTCTGCAACTCCTCCCCTTAACAACTCTTCATTTTCCCTAGAATCCTGCTCAGGACAAAAGAAACGAAACTGCACATCACCAGAAATCTTTTCTACGTCTGCCACACTACCATGCAAAAGTGCTCTACTTATTTCCCCTAAACATAAAGCAGGAGTTTTCACATAATACAGCCTCCTACCTAAAGTTCGCATTGTTGAGTAGTAGAACTTATTTTGTGTTTTAAACTTCACCATGGAAAGATACGTAGTAATTTTCTTAATATATCAATGGATTTCTGTATAATACTAGAAACAATACTACAATTCCATTTGTATACAGTACCCTGACTACGCCTTCCTTGTACCTCTTCTGCAATAACTTCTTCTACATTTCTTTTGCCAAGGAAAATACTACAGGCCTGTATTCCAATTTTATGCTCTATATTGGTATATAACGAGACAACATCCATTGTTATCAGTTTATATTCTGCTTGCCAAGATATTCCCTCTAATTTTTGTAAGAGGTCTGTGGTGTCTCGTAAATAAGAGCTCAGGCCTTTCACCAGTGGCGTGAGGAAAAAAATCGATGTAATTTGAAATTGGTTCCAATATTGGTCCTTACAAAACCAGAGAACTTCAGCAGTTATAGTTAGCTGAGCTAACTATAACTTGCGCCCCCGCAATGCACTGCTTATGACCTCACATATTACATCACCCATGACATGGTCAGTGACAACAACATATTTGTAAAAAAAAAAAAACAGTCTCAAAAAATAACTTTCAACATCTAAACACACGAACACAACATACCTTCCAAACAAACATCAAACTAACCATTGTTACCCAAACTCGTGGGGAATCAAAAACTGCTGCAAAACTAGTGCAATGCACAATGTCTGAAAAGGCCCTCTCTAGAGCGACGAACAAAAAATATTCATGTGGGACAACGTCCATGTTATACCATGTAAAAACCTATCAAAAACCTCTCCAACTGGCCATCAAGCAGAGTGAAGCTGGAGGACCATCTACTTCAGTGGCAGCAGCAACAATTCCAGGTCAGAAACTCCCTTCTGAGGTGCAGACTACTGCAACAGATATGGCTCCAGAGTTGTCAAGAATGTCCACGTACTGCATGGACTGTAGTGTTGTTATAAGTGCTGGTGAGCAGTGTGTTACAGCTATTCACAATGCTGCCAAAAATCATACATGGTATTTCCCCCCCCCCTTTTATCTTTTTTGCACAGAGGAGTTCAAGTGAGCAGCAAGAAGGCAATGCAAAGCTGAAGGTCCCTCGACTTTAATAGCAGCACAACAACACCGAAGCAGAGTCTATTCAAAAGTCCAATCTCAACTTCAAGATTTGGCTCCACAGTTTTCCCTGATGGCATCATACTGCATGGATTGTGGAGTTGTAGTTAGTGCTGGAGAGCAGTCCATACCGGCTATTCGCAATGCTGGAAAGAATAATAAATGTTGATTTTTTCTTTTTTGACCTTCATAGTTTTTCTACATTAGCAGGCATTTTATTATCTTACAAAATGGGCATCTAATATCTATCTGTTGTTCATTTTCTCATCTTCCAATTTATTGTAACACTACTTACATATATAACTTGCCATATACACAAGTCAAACTATCCCTCTACAAATAAATACACAGCTAACTTTTGCCAGTTATCATAATTTACTTTTTAAATATAAGTCAACAGTCTGTGTTTAAATATTCTAGGAAGTGCATCAACAACATAAACAAACATACTCTGCTTTTTACAGAACACTCTATTACATTTTGTAATCTCTTTTTCTTAAACTATCAGCTGTAATATATGTGTCTTGTTCTGCAACTCCTCCCCTTAACAACTCTTCATTTTCCCTAGAATCCTGCTCAGGACCAAAGAAACAAAACTGCACATCACCAGAAATCTTTTCTACGTCTGCCACACTACCATGCAAAAGTGCTCTACTTATTTCCCCTAAACATAAAGCAGGAGTTTTCACATAATACAGCCTCCTACCTAAAGTTCGCATTGTTGAGTAGTAGAACTTATTTTGTGTTTTAAACTTCACCATGGAAAGATACGTAGTAATTTTCTTAATATATCAATGGATTTCTGTATAATACTAGAAACAATACTACAATTCCATTTGTATACAGTACCCTGACTACGCCTTCCTTGTACCTCTTCTGCAATAACTTCTTCTACATTTCTAGGTACCATCACCTCTTTTGCTATAGGACTACCATTCTTCATTTGATAACATCGTCCTCTTTAATCAATAGCATGAACGAATTTGTTATACTGGATATAGCTTTCATCATTAAAGAAAGCCTCTGTACAAGAAGTATGTATCCATTGTCCACTAAAAACTGTACAACAGTTACTTCTATTCACTAATCTTTTCTTCTGGTTTTGTCTCCTCATGCAAAACACTATTTTGTCAAGAGTCTTCTTTTAGAATCAAAATGAAAAGCTTCCTTTTCAAAGCAAAGGCCTTATCAACTACTCTCACAACTTGTTCTTTCTGTTTTACTGCATCTCTCCTTCTTCTACACTTTTTAAAAATTTAACAAGGCTGTAACTATGCAATCATTATAATATTTGCGCAGAACCTATGCAGCCATCTAAACACCCACTTACAACCCATGCACGCATTGAAATACTGAGGCATACGCGTGCACTGATGAAACACTCAGGCTCTACTCATGCACTCATGTAATTATGTAGAGAGTAGAGAGTACCTTCGTAGTAAACCTATCACCCATATTGTCTAAAGACTACATATTCCTCAGTAAAACTTGTTAATACATGGGTTTGTGATTGAATACATCAATACTCCCTGGATGATTGAATGAGTCCATAGGTAGTGCCTAGGTGATTCTGTTAGAATACAAGTAGTGCCTAGATGATTCCCTGACTATGTCATAACTCCATGGGTCATTCCATATCTGCATACTTACTGCCTGCATGTTTGCATGAGTATACCACTAGTATCTGGGTGTTTGGATGACTGCATGAGTAGAGCCTGAATGATTCAAGTGCATGACTAATGCTTCAATAATTCAATACATGCATAGATACTGGTAGGGTGAATAAATGAGTGCAAATCTAGTACCTGGATGATTGCAAGAGTGCATACATAGTATATAGGTGATTTATGCAATGCATGGATAGTCCATACATGATTGTTTAAGCCCATGCATAGCACCTAGTCTATTGGATGAGTGGATGAACAGTGTTTCAGCGATTAGATACTGCCCATGTCTTTTTGGTTGACTGAACAGGTAGTGGCTGGATGCTTACATAACTACATGGGTAGTGCCCGGAGAATTGAATAAGTGCATCAGTAGTGCCTACCTATTTAGATGAGTGCATGACTAGTGTCTGAGTGACTGCATGATTCCATTGTTAAAGCTTGCGAGATTGGATGAAAGTAAGTATATTGCCGGGGTGATTGTATTAGTGCAAAACTATTGGTTCAGTAATTAAATAACTGAATAGGTACTGGATGGGTGATAGGTTTACTACAATGGTACTCTCAACGTAATTACATGAGTGCATGAGTAGGGCCTGAGTGTTTCATCAGTGCACACCTGTGCCTCAGTATTTCAATGACCAAATGGGTTGTAAGTGGGTGTTTAGATGGCTGCATAGGTTCTGCACAAATGTTATGATTGCATAGTTACAGCCTTGTTAATTACATAACTCAATAGACAGTACATAGGTGATTAGATGAATGTATATGTAGTGCCTGCATACTTCAATGACTACTTAATTTCTGCCAGCCTGATTGCAAGAGTACATGTATAGTTTCTGGATAACTGAATAACTCCATGGATACTGAATCACTGATTTGATAACTGCCTGCGTAGTGGCTGGGTGATTCCATGAGTGCCTGAATACTGCCTGACTGACTGGGAAAGTACCTTCATTGCTGTTAGATACATAACAGTTGTCACTATATCTCTGAATCATTGGTTATCTCCTTCTGTCAGTATCAAACTACCTGTTTTACTGTATACATGCTTTTCTTCTGAGCTATGTGTGAGTGAAATCTAGGTATCACACTTGATATATGGCCCTACAGAAACATACATTTCTTTGTTACTGAGCGTGCACATGCATCAGTAAAGTTCTAAAATGGAAAACAACATATTGACATTTTTCAAAGCACAAAACGTTTTGCAAATTGCATACCTACATCATTTCTCAAATACTTCTGCTTCTAAAACATATATTCAGCATATCTCAAACAAACGTTACACTTGAAATGAAGCTAGCACAAGAACTCTCGAGGCATTCTGCACTATTAATCTTTCTCAATTTTAAAAAAAACATGTTTGAAGAAAAACACTACCCCTACCATATACATGAAATTTTCCATCAGCCTTAGTAAACATAGATTACCATGTAAACATATATGAGATTTCTTAATAGATGTACACCTTCAAGCCATCTGTCCCAAAATATATACCTCTCTGCATCTTTAAGTAAACTCAAAAGTCCCACCGTATATATAGCTATGTGCAACCACAAAAACCATATCTCACCATCTAAGCATATGCAAAGTGGTCATATAAGTTAAAAACCACATTGACAAACACTTCCCAAAACATACCTAACAAGTATTACTTCTTTCTAATTCATATACAGGCAGACAACAGGCTATCATCTTTTATTTCTCACTACACTATTCCTGTTTATTAATGTTACTAAAAGTACTACAACTCACAGAATGAAATGACAGATGTATCTATTCTGCACATGATGTTTAGACATTTAAAACATTCTTAGTTCCTCATTACAACTTTCCACAAAACTATACTGTTATTTTTCAATAAAATACACAGTGTAATAAACAGGCACTAATTCAATTTTCTCTTACTTCCTAAAAACATTCACCACTAACCTCTTAAACACACACCCTCTAATAGATACAGTTCATCTAATATTTTTTCTCATCACTGTGATACTCCTTTTAATCAAACTCCCATATACATTTTCATTTCTAATGTACATCTGTAAAATAATTACAAAGTTATAAACGTACCACTGATTTCAGTTTGTAGATTATATTGTTGTTTTAGCTCTTTCTACATAGTTTGGACACTGTTAAGATTTGTAAAAACTAAAAAGCACAAGACTGGTACACCACTCGCATACAAAGCAAGTCTAAAATGGAAACCTCTTCAACTTTCCACTCTATCATCATGAAAAAAGCAGCAAATGAAATCATGTGTTTCATTTTAGACTACTGCATATCCAGTTGTGAATGATTAGCATCTGTTAACTCTATCCCTCTCTATCGAAACAAGGTTCCTGTTGCTGCGTTTTCGTGAGGTTTTCGCAATCATCACGGAATAATCGCAAAACAAAACGGGAGTTCAAACCGATATCTAGCTTAATTTTTCTGAAATTTAAATACTACACAACGGTTTAGTACATAGTCCTGAGTTGGACATGAAAACTTGCCATTACTTACATTGTGTCATCACTCCTCAACTTTTCAAAAAAATGTTCTGTCTCTTTAACACCCTTCTCCCCCCCCCCCCCCCCCAACACAGTCTTAGCTCAGTGTACCTAGCAACCCAGTGGAACCCGTAGGTCACAAGTTCACAGCACATTCTAGAAGGAACATGCTACTTCCAAATGAGATACAGCAGGTGTGGTTTACTCCACAGATCCAAAAGCATATCAATGTCTGTATTACATTTCTTTTTTAAACAACAGCCAATAATAAGACTTCTTCCTGAGCCATCCAACACACCACCTAATTTTATTCACATTCATGCTGACAACATCCAATGAAATATATATATATATATATATATATATATATTGAGGCTCCAAGTGCACCCATTTCTGCCGAATTCAAGGACGGGTGCTATCTCCTGCAAACGTGAAGGGTGAATCACGTAAATTATTACTGCTCCAAAAACAGGCTCCCAGCACTCACAGGACTTCTGTTGGTTTATTTAGAGCAAATGCATTTCGGCACATTTTGCCTTCCTCAGTGCTCCTTTCAAATGCCATCAAAACACGCATGTGTAAATTGCTTTAAAAGTAATTTCATTGGGGTAAACAGCGACAAAGGACTGACAAAGTTCTTGATACCAATACCGATGTTATGGCAGCCATGTCCCAGTGTGTATCCTTTGCTTTAAGCCAAACGGTATTCATTTCGTTTTTCAACATTATCAAGTTCTTATAGTCTCTAATGGACAATGTAGAATTTGGTCTTTCATAGAGAAAAAAACGAAACTTTTTTCTAAAGTACCTTTCATGGGGCTGCCTCCTTTCAGTCCCTTGTTAGATGACTGTCTCCGTCCCCCAAACAAGTTAGTGCCATGTTGGTAGCATCTCTGTCCCTCGCCGCTGCCGTGGTTTAAAATAGCACACATTCCCACAGGCTGCAGTATGTATGACTGCAGTCCATCAATTAAATAACTGTCGACCTCACAGGTCGGTAGGATAGTATTTCACTTTAGCCACGGCGGTTCCGGCAGTAGTTAAATTGAGGCTCCAAGTTCACCCATTTCTGCCGAACTCAAGGACGGGTGCTATCTCCTGCAAACGTGAAGGGTGAGTCACGTAAATTATTACTGCTCCAAAAACAGGCTCCCAGCACTCACAGGACTTCTGTTGGTTTATTTAGAGCAAATGCATTTCGGCACATTTTGCCTTCCTCAGTGCTCCTTTCAAATGCCATCAAAACACGCATGTGTAAATTGCTTTAAAAGTAATTTCATTGGGGTAAACAGCGACAAAGGACTGACAAAGTTCTTGATACCAATACCGATGTTATGGCAGCCATGTCCCAGTGTGTACATTGTCCATTAGAGACTATAAGAACTTGATAATGTTGAAAAACGAAATGAATACCGTTTGGCTTAAAGCAAAGGATACACACTGGGACATGGCTGCCATAACATCGGTATTGGTATCAAGAACTTTGTCAGTCCTTTGTCGCTGTTTACCCCAATGAAATTACTTTTAAAGCAATTTACACATGCATGTTTTGATGGCATTTGAAAGGAGCACTGAGGAAGGCAAAATGTGCCGAAATGCATTTGCTCTAAATAAACCAACAGAAGTTCTGTGAGTGCTAGGAGCCTGTTTTTGGAGCAGTAATAATTTACGTGACTCACCCTTCACGTTTGCAGGAGATAGCACCCATCCTTGAGTTCGGCAGAAATGGGTGAACTTGGAGCCTCAATTTAACTACTGCCAGAACCGCCGTGGCTAAAGTGAAATACTATCCTACCGACCTGTGAGGTCGTCAGTTATTTAATTGATGGACTGCAGTCATACATACTGCAGCCTGTGGGAATGTGTGCTATTTTAAACCACGGCAGCGGCGAGGGACAGAGATGCTACCAACATGGCACTAACTTGTTTGGGGGACGGAGACAGTCATCTAACAAGGGACTGAAAGGAGGCAGCCCCATGAAAGGTACTTTAGAAAAAGTTTCGTTTTTCTTCTATGAAAGACCAAATTCTACATTGTCCATTAGAGACTATAAGAACTTGATAATGTTGAAAAACGAAATGAATACCGTTTGGCTTAAAGCAAAGGATACACACTGGGACATGGCTGCCATAACATCGGTATTGGTATCAAGAACTTTGTCAGTCCTTTGTCGCTGTTTACCCCAATGAAATTACTTTTAAAGCAATTTACACATGCGTGTTTTGATGGCATTTGAAAGGAGCACTGAGGAAGGCAAAATGTGCCGAAATGCATTTGCTCTAAATAAACCAACAGAAGTGCTGGGAGCCTGTTTTTGGAGCAGATATATATATATATATATATTTTTTTTTTTTTAAACACCTGCATTTTAACTTTTTTTCCTTTGGAAAACTACCTCATTCAGCTCCAGCCTTCTCCTGACTACTATTGCTCCTTCACATCAAAATGCTTAGAGTATGGATTGTGGGCCACAGATATATCTATTGGGGTAAAGAGGCTGCAAAAAAGATAGGTATTGACAGGGACTTGGGTTTGCCAACTGTGCAGATTACTTGGTTTGGCCAGGGAGGGTTAAAGCTTCATCAGTTGCTCACTCTGGTTAAATCCATTGTGGATTTCCAAACTCCTCACCTCATGATTTGGCACTGTGGTGGCAACGACCTAGGCGCATTGACTGGGGTAGGGCTGGAAATCCTAATGAAAGATACCTTTGCAGAACTGATGTCACTTTTCCCTCCATCTGTCTTGGTGTACTCTAATATATGCCAAAGACAGAAATGGAAGTGGTCAAATCAATTCTGTCCACAGACTGACAAAGCCAGGAAACATGCTAATAAAACTGTTTCTACATTCCTCAGAGACCATCGTATGGTCTGTATCTATAACAATAATCTGCGTTTTGACATGCATGGAATTTATAGAAATGATGGAGTGCACTTTACAGATGAAGGCAACAGGGTGTTTCTAAGTAACCTGAAACTCTGCATCTGGTCTTATGTGTAGCAGCCATATACACACAACCAACACAATGGCTCTTGTCGGAGCCACCGTAGTACCCAAAATATTGTGAAGTTTTTTCTAAGGGGTTTTTTTCTTTCGTTTTTGGGCATCTTCGAGACGACGTCACGATCCCCGTGGACACGTCGCGAAAACGGAAAGCAAAAGCAGACATTCAATGGCCACCAACACAGCCAAAAATAATATGTAAAAAAATCCATTCTGAACATTGGCCTACACACATTACTATATACATACTTCTTTGAAAGCATGTTTAAACTCATATTTTTCTACTAAGTTTCTTTTAAAAACATCTTTCAGACCTATTTTCCATTCCATTCCAGCAAACTTTATTTCGGTCAGTAAAGACCATAAAAAGTACATGATAAAAAACGGTTTGCACGGATAGAACACATGACATAAAAAAATACAAATACAAGTAAAACACACATATAAAATTTGTACAATTGGCAACAGTAAAAATACATCGAAATAGGCATAGGGTGGGAGGGTCAAGGGGTCCAGACGTTTACCCCTGCCTCATCCAGGAACCCTGTCTATTGACCTGTATAAAGCCGTAAGGGCCATGAACACTGGATATGCAGTCTAATCAATACATATTAACAATTCCTCACTATTCTTAGTGTTAAAACATGGATAAGAAATTTAAAAAGGATTAAAAAGTAAAAAAAAAAAGAGGGGAGGCTACATGCGCTAAGGGCTTAATCACTGTGGTGCCATGTTTACGAACCTCCTACGGGTGTGCCACATTGAATTAAGAAAACGGGATACGGCAAAGACAATGGGTGGGTGGGGATCATATTTCAGGAATCTAAACGCCTCCACACAGTGCATGAACCCTAGGTTCCGACAGAGTGTGATGAGCCAGCGCTGTCTGGCTGGCTTGCAGCCAGGAAAAAAAAAAAAGACATGAAGCTCTGACTCATCCCCACAGTTGCACGCTGGACACCCAAGGGGGGTGGCTTTTGTCCATTTATTGGTAAAAGCACGAAGCGGCAAGGACCCTAGTCTAAACTGGATATATAGTTTCCTTGCAGAAAAGGGTTGAATATCATCCAGAAAGGACTCGATCCAATACTCATCTTTGATCCTTAGGAAGTCAGCTGTCAAGTGTCCTAAGGCCACATCCCCCTGGACATCTGCTAGTTTGAGCAACCTGTAAGCTTTAACTAGTTCTGAGCGTGATGTGATCGAGCACGATTCTGCAGGGTTACTCCATAAGCTAAATTTGCCCAATCTTCAACATAGATCCTTAACGTACCTAAGCCAAGGTATTTTGTCCAGACCCGGGAGACTCAATAGCTCTTTTATTTCAATCTGATAGACTACTAGCTCCGGGGTCGCCCACAGTCTGCGCCAAAATGTTAGTGGCCTAAGTCCAATCTCATCCGCTATCGGTCTGATTCCTAGGTCCATGCGCAGGGGGATAAGAGGGGTGCTAATCGGAAGGCCTAGCATTTGCCTCATAAAGTTGTTCTCTATTTTGGTCAATCTATCAGAGAGGCGATGGCCCCATAATTCAGCCCCATACAGTGTTGCGCCCCTAGCTTGGGCCTTATATATCTCCACTATAGGGCCAGCTGGTTTGTGACAGGAGTTTCTATACGTTTTTGCAATTCCCCCCACAGTCTGAGCTAGCTTCAGACTTGCTTTAGCCAATTGCGGGCCCCATTCAAACGTTTCTGACACAGTGACACCTAGGTAGTCAAAAACTGACACCCCCTCGAGCAAGACGCCGTTTAAGGAGGGGTTTGGGCGGGAGGTTTTGGCTGAGTTAAAGACCATAAATTTGGTCTTTAATGTGTTTATCTCCAGCCCCCTATTTCTGCAAAAGATGGCAAAACTATCAAGAACCCTCTGGATGCCCATGGGCGACTTAGAGAGTAGCAGTGTGTCGTCCGCGAACATCATTGCTGGTACCTTAGTACGTGCCAGCTTTGGGGCATCGTTGTTCTCAACCTCATTAAGATGGGCAACCAGAGCATTAATAAAAAGGCAAAACAGGGTAGGGGCAAGCACACACCCCTGCCTTACTACTCTGTTACTGAGAAGCGGGGGGTTAACTCACCATGCTTCTCATATTTAACTTGAGCGAAATTGCCCTCATGCAATCTCATGAGCAATCTCAAGAGGTAAGGGGGGATTCCCAGGTCTTTAAGTACAGCCCACAGTTTGTCTCTAGGGACCAGATCAAAGGCCGTCTTCAGATCTACAAAAATTAAGTAGAGGCTGCCACCCTCTATTAACACCGTTTTCCAATAAAGTACTTGGAGTCTGAAGATTTGATCGATGGTAGAGATGTTTTTCCTGAAACCGGCTTGAAGTGGACTCAGAATTTCATGCTCCTCCATCCACACATGCATGCGGCCGAGGAGAATCCTAGCAAACAGTTTCTGTGTAACATCGATCAAACTGATCGGCCTATAGTTGGTAGGCAGGAGTGGTGAACCCTTTTTGAATACTGGGAAGATTTCTGCCCCAGCCCAGGTTTCCGGGATCACCATGCCTCTCATGATGGCATTAAATATTACCCATAAATAGGGACCCCATATTTCTGGTTCTGACCGGAATAGATCTCCTGGTATCTTGTCCAGTCCCGGGGCTTTTCCGAGGGGAAGCTTGCTAATGGCTTTTAAAACTTCTGTCAAGGTGATCCCGGGGGGCCCTTCATGAATGGTCCCTGAGGATATTAAAGATGTTTCATCCATTGGGGGAGAAACATCCTCTGTGGCATATAGGGCCTGAAAATGAGATTTCCACCCTGCCGCTGCAATATTCGGCTCAAAGGCTGGTTTCCCTTCACAGTTGCCTGTACAAACTATTGCCCACAACACCTTCATGTCCCTATTAATTAGGGAATTTTTATGGGCCTCCCATCTTTCTGATTCCCAGCTCTTCTTTGCTCGCTGAATATTAACTCGGTAGATCACCCTCATTTTTTTTATTAATTGCCTGTCCTTAAGTTTAATGGCTTCTAACAAGGCTCGTTTGGTCTTTCGACAAGAATCATTGAACCAAGTTTGTTTGGCCCCCTTTTTCCCCTTAACAGGAGCCCTGGGATAGAATATGTCAGTCAACTTAGATGTCAATTCTGCGTGCAAAGGCGCTATTCTATCGTTGTTATGAAGAATGTCCATAGTCATTGCGGCCTCCCCCAGTTCTGTCAAAGATGAAGTAATTACAGAATACAGTGTGGCAAGCTTGTGTGGTGACCTATTTTCAGTTTTTGCTGGTATTCGGAACGTCGCGATGATGTTGTTAACCGCGATGATCGCGCCTTTCCCATAAAGTGAAAACACATACATGCACACACATTACAGTATTCTACTGTACACTTCAAACTCATGTTTTTCTACTGTATTTCTAGAACCACCATCTTCAAAACCTATTTTCCGTTTTCGCGGTGACTCTGTATGTCATCGCGATCCCGCGGATACGTCACAAAAGCGGAAAGCAAAAGAAGGATTTCAATAGCCACCACCACATAAAAAAGTTATAACTATATAATTAATTCTAACCATCACAGTAGATAACTCACTATATAAATAACTCTATAAAAACATTTATCAGAATCTCAAAATAATCTAATGTGTATTAATGATTTACTGATATAGTTTTTTATATTTTCACCAATATTCGCGACGACGTCAATAGCCGCGACGTACACACGACGGTACACGGGGTGGCCGTGCTGGCGGTCGCGGCATTGTCCCGATTATCGTACGTGATTGAAAAAATCAATTTTGGACACATAACTTGTGTCACTAACACCTCCATTTCTCAACCATGGGGTTAGAGTATCTCCACCCTCCACCCTGAACCCTTATGAGGGCTTTCAAACACATTTTCAGCCCCGGGAACCGCTCCCGATAGATAAAATGGCAGCTGCAACTTTCTATTCAGGTTGCGACCAGCCAATCAAAGCATTCCCGTTGGAGCGTGCATTCACGATTCATCGCAAAAACACAGCGAAATATCCGCAGCCAGAGATATCACTATAATTTTAAACTTACATTTCTCAAAAACTACTGACTGGATTTACACCAAATAAGCAAAAGGCACTTCCTTGAACCGACATCTACCTCCCTGCCAAATGTAGTGAAAGTCCGTTCAGTGGTTCGGGCTGTAGAGGTGGCTAAAGGTCCCTATGGGAATTAACATTACAAACGCAACTTTATTTCGTGCCCCCAACTCTCTGTCCCCCCTGCACGGATCACCCCCAAACTTTCCTAATCAATAGTACCCACCGTGACACTTTTTATGCAAAATTTCATGCAGATTGGTCAAACGACATCAAAGTTATAGCCAAGTCAAAAAATGCTTTTCCTATGGAAACTAGGTCCTAACTATAACTACCTACTGGCGACCGCCAGTAGGTAATATATCTATCTATCTATATATATCCATCTATATCTATCTATCCATCTATCTATATATATATATATATGTATATATATCAATATCAAAGGCTGCTTGACAGTCAAAACGCGTCCTGTCTGTAGGTGCCGGATGCAATAAACAGCTGCCCTCTTTCAAGCTTCGAGTGCTGGTTTTCTCTCTGATTGGGGGAAGCTTGAATAGCATTTAAAAGGCGCGAGCGGCAGCATCTCACTGTGCACCACCAGCATTTAGGAGCAGGCCGGCATAACCACATTGTGTTGGAGGAAATATATGTATGTATGTGTATATCTATTTATCAGAGCAGCAGCAGTTATAGTTAGGATACCCAGAGATAGGAATTAATTCCTCAGATCAATAACTTTGCCCATTTGACTAATCTCCTCAAACCTTTGCAGACCTACTGCTTTTTTTTACATTGACCAACGATGCAAAGTTTTGTTTTGATTCATTAAGGGGGTGCAAAGAAAATGCATTTTCCATAAACATTGTATTCGGCCGCAGAGTCCAAATGCCCAGTCAGAATTTAATAAAATTTGGCAGGGATATACATTATGGTGTGTAAATGACCCTTTTTGGTAATTAAAGTGAATTGGGTTACTAGTTGTTAAGTTATAAGACATTAAAACCTGGGCTGCGGCACTCCACTCTGCGCTATTCCACTATACGCCACTTCACTTTACAGTATTCCACTGTGCGACACTAGACTCTATGCCACTCCAGTCTATGACAGAACGCTCTGCACCACTTCACTCTATGCTACTCCACTTTACGCACTCAACCCTATGCCACTCCACGGCACTCTTCTCAATGCCACTGCACGCTATGCAATTCCGATGTACGCCACTCCACTGTACGCCACTCCAAGCTATTCCACTCTACGCCACTGTACTCTACTCCACTCCACGCTATTCCACTCTATGCCAATCCACTCTACTCTATTCCATGCCATTCAACTGTATGCTACTCAACGCCACTTGACTCTACACCCCTTCACTCTATGATATTCCAGTGTACGCTATTCCAATATACACCACTTGAATGTATGCCACTCCACTCTAAGCCATGCTACTCCACACCACTCGACTCTAGGCCAGTCAGCTGTATACGCCACTCCATTCTACGCTATTCTACTGTACACCACTCCACTCTACTGTATGCCAATCCACACTCTACGCCACTGCACTGTGTTCCACTCTACATTATTCCTCTGTATGCCATTCCACTCTACTGTACGTCATTCCATATAATCTCAATGTACCCCAGACCACTCTATGCTATTTCACTCTAAGTTACTCCACTCCATTCTACGCTATTCCACTGTACAAAACTAGACTCTATGCCACTCTATTCTATGCTATTCAGCTCTACGCCACTCCATTCTACGCTATTCAGCTCTACGCTATTCAGCTCTACGCCACTCCAGTCTACGACAGTATACTCTGTGCCACTCCATTCTATGCTATTCCACTATACGCATGAGTCTACACCACTGTACTCTTCTCTATGCCCCCCAACGCTATTCCCCTTGAAGCCCCTCCAATCTACGCCACTTTATTGTACCCCACTTCACTGTACATCACTCCACTCTACCCCTTTCACTCTACTCCACTCCACTCTACGCTATTGCACTGTACAACACTAGAATCTACATTATTCTCTAAGCCACCTTGGTCTACGACATGCCACCACTCTACGCTATTCGACTATACTGTATGCCACTGCACTCTAGGTCACTCCACTGTATGCCACTTCACTCTAAGCTATTCCCTGTACACCACTACAGTCTAAGATATTCGACTCTATGCCATTCCACTCTATGCTATTTAACTGTATGGCACCCTACTCTACGCCACTACAGTCTGCTGTACGGCACTCCATGCTATTCCACTCTACACCACTCCACTCTGCGCTATGCGATGCACACCAATCCAAACTATACCACTTAACTGTACGCAAGCAACTTGACTCTACACCCTTCCATTCTATGCTATTCCAATCTACGCTATTCCAATATATGCCACTTGACTGCAAGCCACTCCACACTGCGTTACTCAACTGTGCGGTATTCCACTTTACGCCACTTCACTATTCTATGCCACTGCAATGTATGCCACTCCACTCTATGCTATTCCACTCTACACCACTACACTCTAAGCTATGCCACTCTACGCCACTCGACTGTATACCACTCTATGCGACTCCACTCTACTCCACTTTAAGCCACTCTAGTCTATGCCACTCCACTCTATGCCATTCCACTATAAGGTCACTATACTCTACGCCACTCCACTTTACGCCACTTCATGCAACTTCAGTCTACGCCACTCCACGCTATTCCACTCTACTGCACTCGACTCTACATATTTCTACCCTACGCCACTCCACTGTATGCCACTCCACTGTACACCACTCCACACAATGCTATCCCACTCTATGCCACTGAACTTTATGCTATTCCACTTTACCCTGCCCCACTCTATGCCACTGCACTCTACGCTAGTCCACCGTACAACACTAGGCTCTATGCCACTGTACGCCATTCCACTGTACGCCACTCCACTCTACACCACTTTACACTATTCTACTCAACGTAACTCCACTGTACTGTACGTACTCAACTCCACACCACGCCACTCAACTGTATGCCACTCCACTGTATGCTAATCCACTGTACAGCGTTCAACTCTATGCCATTCCATGCTATTCCACTGCACAACACTAGACTCTACGCCACTCCACTCTACTCTATTACTTCGCTCTATGCAACCTGCTCTACACCATGCCACGCTACACTATTCTACCCTACTGTACACCACTGCACACTACGCCACTCCACTCTATACTATTCCACTCTATGCCACTCGATTGTACACCACTCTATGCCACTTGACTGTACATTTTACGCCACTCGACGCTATTTCTCTCTATTCCATTTCACTCTAAGCTATTCTACTCAACACCACGCCGATGTAAACCACTCCACTCTACGCCATTCGACTCTATGCCACTCTATGCTATTCCACTGTACGACACTCTCCACCACTCTACTGTACGATATTCCACTCTTCGTCACTGTACTGTATGCCACTCTACACCACTCCACTCAACGCTATTCCACGATTCGCCACTCCACTCTAGACTATTCCACTGTATGCTACTCCACTTTACATCACTCTAAGCTATTCCACTGAACGCCGCTCCACTCTATGCTATTCTACTCTACGCCAGTCCACTCTTCACCACTCCACTCTATGCCACTCCACTCTACGTTACTCGACTGTACGCCACTCCACTGTACAGTAGTCCAGTCTACGCCATTACACTGTAAGCCACTGTACACCATACCACTGTATGCCACTGCCGTCTACGCCACTGTACTGTACAGCACACCACTCTACCGCACTTCACTCTAAGGCCCTCCACTCTATGCCACTCCAGTCTATGCTATTCCACTCCACCCAACTTCAATCTATGCAACTCCACTGTATGCCACTGCGCTGTATGACACACTACTATATGCCACAGCACTCTACGCCATTCCACTCTGAGCCAGTCCCCTCTGTTCCACTCCACTGTAGGCCACTGTACTGTACGCTATTCCAGTATATAGTAAGTCGGAGTCACAGATGCAGTCAGCAACAGGCTTCATCTTCCAGCCAGCATCGGGCCGCACAGGGTGCGGGTCTGCCAGTATACACAGGAGCACAGAGATACTGACACACACGATCATATGGTGAAAGAACAGCAGCACAGGTCACAACTGTCCTCATCACCAATTAAGTGGTGTTGCCAGGCCTTCTGATAGGCCGGACCGCATCACTTCGATGATGGAACTTGTGCTTTGTGCACCAAGTCACACTTTTTAGCGTATCAAGAACAGGTGCCTTTACTGTCCTATACCGTGGGACATAGATGAGTTTCAAATAAAAGGAAAAAAGAGAAAGTGTAGCATCTGAATGCAATTTCTGTGATCTATAATTTGTGTTTTATAGCATGGAACATATGCATTATTTTACACCGTGTAAATGTGCATTACCTTAATTAATTCATAAATGGGGGGTGTGGCCAACCAGGCCAAGATGTTGGATGCTCCCTTCTGAGCTCCCAGCCATCCCGCTCCGGCACGACTGTAATCCTCTGTGCTGGCGGCGTCCCGGAAGAGCATTGACCTGCACCAGCACCACCTGAAGGTACATCGAGGCTCCAGAAGTGATCCGGCTCCCAGCCCCTGCCGGCCCGCCACACCTTCAAGCATCCTCGGCCATGCCCGGGGCCTCCAGCTCGTATACTTGGAGGGTGGGACTTTTTTGCCTCACACTCCCCATGCTGCTCCGGAACCTGTGCGGTGGCAGGCCCCGGTGAGACACAGATGAGGTGCTGAGGCACCCTAGCCAACAAACCTTGACTGCGTGCCTACCCGAAGGCAGGGAGGCTCCGGAGACCCAGCCCCCTCCTCTGAGCTACAGCACTCACAGCCAGCCTATGCAGTGTTCAGGACCCCCGGCCCATACCTCAGAGGGTGGGGGTGGCCCGTACCTCAGAGGGTGGGCCCTCCCCTGCACAATTCGACCACGCTGCATAGGGGCCGCTATGGGGGATTAGAGGTGGAGCTGCGCCACCCCTGATGGGGGACCCTTCTGGATGGACGTGCCGGTCACATCTGTGCTTTCCCGGAGGACACCCTTGCGGACTCTGCTGCGGCCCGACTCTTCCCCCACACAAGATTTCACTAAGGCAGCCACCAGAACGAATTGCACTGCGCTTCCTGCTCCTCCCCCCACACTGTGAACTACTCATAGTCTTGCTTCTAGGGGGTGCTGAAGGATTTGCTTGCCAGCAATCGCGGGAAGTGATCACAACCGCTACACCAAACCTACCCACCTGTGTAAGGGACTACTGGATAAACTCTCGGGCATGACCCACACTGCCTGGTTCCTACCGCTCCAGGCTGCGGACAACGACCCCAAGACTTCCCGTTGCTCTACTGTGCCTAACTTGGTGCCCCCCACCTTGAAGCACAGACTTCGATTCCCAGATGGAAATCCATCGCACATCACCTTTCATTGTGGATCCACTCAGCAAATACGTACATCCCCTCAAGCATTCCTGGCTGCTCGTTCTGCCCCCACCGCCCCCAATTTCTCCCGGCGTGGGGTTGGGGGACAAGCGGGACAGGCTGGGGTGGTACTGATGCTGACAACCTGCACACAGTTGACCCATCGACGACTCTACTGAGATCTAACATGGGTCACGACAAACCCTCGGCTTCTCATTTCCTGGCTAAAAATCGATTGCAAAACGGCCCCTACTACAGCTCCCCAGGGACCCTCAATGGCTCCAACGGACCGTTCTGGACTGCCACCGATGCCATCCTTCAGGCTACTCAAGCCACCTGTTCCATGCTGGAGACTTACTTCAGCGAGGTGGGTGTGGAGTTCTCAGTTTCTACGACAGAGACTGAGGGCCGAGTGTTGAAGCTGGAGGACACCATCAAGGAACTCAAATCCACAGTCCACAACCTCATGAAATCTGCGGAGTTGGAAGCCCACGCAGAGGACGCCAAAGGCCAGGCCCATCGATGTAACCTATGCTTTGTGGGATTCCCCAAGAGTTTCGAAGGGCAATCCCCCAAACACTTCCTCAAGAATTGGCTGACCTGGCTGCCCGCCTACTTGCTTTGTGGTTGAGAGGGCACATCACTCCCTTGCTCTGCAGCCTCCTCCCGGGGCCCCACCCCACCCCTTGATAGCCTAATTCCTGAATTAACGGGATCAGGACACAATTCTTCGAGAGGCCCGCAAGGTGACTGACATTCATTTTCACAACACCCAAGTGATGATATTCCTGGATTACACCTGTGCTGTACAGCAACAAAGCAGGACATAGGACACTGTTAAGCAACGGCTCCGCTCTATGGGTTTCCGTTGCATGTTCCTCTTCCCTGCACGTCTCAAGGTACTCCACAACTCCAAATCCTGGTTGTTCAACTCCCCAGAGTAGTCCCTCTCATAGGCTACCAAACAGCTCCCCTTGAAATGCACCGTTCTGCCCCGTGGGGTTTCTTGGACGAGGGACGAGGGACGGAAGACCCTCGGCCTCCACCTCAGGTAACGCACGAGATCAACACGCCGTGACCGTCACCACACCCGAGGCCAGCCGTCTCCAGACCCTGAGGGAGATGAAGGGAGATCAATGGCGACGCCTCCTCATCGCTCCAACTCACCCTCCTCTTCCAGCGGACGACCGGGCCTCCCTGGGTGATGTTTGATTTGCCTCTCTGGCCACATCCGACCACGACTACATGACTGCTGCCAGCACCACTATATGCTTTTACCAACTGCGGATTGATTGGCATGGATTGGGTCTCAGTGGGCTACTCTTAGTTTTGTTCCCCACTTAGTTACCAGTTGTTGTTTGCAAGGGTGACAGATGCGTCTGGGGTGGAAGTGTGGGGTGGGGGATTTATGCTGGGATTTTATCAAAGTTTAATAGTATTACATATATTTTGTACACTGACAGACCATACTTCTACCATTTTGACCCTTAGGCCCTTCAGACACCAACAACTCAGTCATTGGCGCCTCAGCGTATGGAGGCTCACGGAATCCGATTTTGCAGACTTCCTTCAGAGACACATTTCAGACTATTTCAAAGTCAATACACCATCTGTCACCTCCCTCACCACAGTCTGGGAGGCCCTGAAGGCGACCCTTTGTGGACATATAGTCTACTACCAATCAGCCTCCCGTTCTCGTAGATTCAAAGAGGTCTTTAACCTTGAACAGGACCTCCGCTTTGCCGACGAGGCCTACCCCGCAAACCCCACTGCCCATCTGAAACATGTGGGCGATTTAAAATGACTCTCACTTCGCCAGAAACTACTGGACACTGCGACCTCTGCTCACCTTGCCTTACAGGGTCAGGTTTATGATGTCAGGGTCAAGGCTGGGAAACTCCTTCATTGGCTGGCGAGCCGGGACCTGGCTCTCCATCTAGCCCCGTCCATTATTACAGAGATGGGTCGAGAGGTAGCAGCCCTCACTCACCAGAGCTGGAGTTTGCCCGTTATTACACCAGCCTTTATGCTTACTGCCCAACACCGGAAGCCGAACGCCTTCATCCTGTTGTGGAAGATCTCATTCTTGCCTGACTAACCGACAGTGACAGGCAAGTGCTGGACGAACCCATTACAGCGGCTGAATTTGCGTCAGCCATAGGGGCACTCCCTAGTGGGAAAATACCAGGCCCCAATGCCTTTGCATTGGAAGTGTACGCCTCCCTGCTATCTACCCCCTTACTTGCAATGTTCGAGGAGGCACTGAAGGTGAGTGAACTCCGCTATGACCTTCGAGGAGCCACGATATCGGTCATCCTTAAACCATGTGAACCTCCTGGGGATTTGGGTCTAATTGGCCTATCTTCATTCTTAATATGGAAATTAAGATTCTGGCCAAAGTCTTGGCGAACCGCCTAGTAAAGGTCTTTACATCCCTTGTTCACCCGGACCAGAGCAGCTTTATGCCTGGTTGTGGCACCTGACACTGTCTTCATAGGGTACACAACACGACTGCTCTCTCCGAGGGCACGGCGGAACGTCAAGTCCTTGTCTCAATCGATTTTTTTTTAAAAAGCCTCAAACTTGGTTCAAAGGCGTTTTTTGTTTTGCCTGCTGGAGCAAATTAACTTTGGCCCCACCTTTTGCCGCTGGATGCGAACGCTTTACTCAAACCCCTGGGCAAGAGTTCAGGTCAATGGGTGGCCTCCTCTACCATTACCATTGAATGGGGTACGCGTCAGGACTGCCCTCTCTCACCCCTTTTATTTGCACTCACCATTGAACCCTTAACGGAATGGATCTGGCAGGACGCACAACTATGCATTTTTCGATGGCATGACGGCCGCGAAGATCAAGTCTTACTCTATGCAGATGATTTGCTTATGTATGTGGGTAGCCCTGATGTCTCAATCCACTGTCTCTTACATATGCTACAGGTTTAGACTGATGCCTCTGGCATCACGGTGAACTGGTCCAAATCTACTTAAATCGTAATTTAGGGCCCCGCAAAGGTATACGGGCTATAACCCTGTTTCAATGGTCCAGGGAGCATTTCTGTTACCTGGGGATACATATCGCCTTCTAACAACAACAAGTATGAGACCTCAACATCACACATCTCGTTATTTAACCCAGGAGGGACATGACCCACTGGGTCACTCTCCCCTTAACATGGCCGGCAGAGGGGCACTATTCAAAATGATGATCTTGCAGAAAACTCCATAGACCCTGCAGAACTACCCCAACCCCATCCCCCCTTCCTTCTTCCACACACTCCAAGTCAAGGTAACATACTTCATTTGGGCTGGAGGACTCCCACGTATCTTCTTCCTTAAATGTGTGTTACACCCCTACGAGGGCGGTTTGGGGATCTCTGATCTCCAATTATATTATTGGGCCAGCCACCTTCTCCCCATCACTGACCATTTCTTCGCTGACCGCCAGGGTCCCGCTATTGCAGCGGAACTCAAGGAATTGTAACTCTGCAGTACCCTTAATCTACTCTATGGGCGCACTGTTTCCACGTCCCTCCCCCTGGCCACTCGTTTGACTCTTCTTTCCTGGCACCAATCCCTGAGGTGGATTAGATGGCATGGGGTCCCGACGGCAATGACGTCGCTTTGGACTGGTTCCTGACTTCCCTACTCTGGACGACAACTGGGTTGAGGCGAAAAGGGCCCCTAGATCACTGGCGATGTCGATGGGGCTCCGCCTCATCCAACTAAAATATCTACACCGCATATATTACGGCCCCTCACTGCTTCATGGCATGGGGATCGGGATATCACCGCAGTGGTGGCGAAGCAGACATCCATTGGGCTTCTTTTTCCATATTGGTTGGGACTGCCCTATTATCCAAACTTACTGGTCATGCATTTGCATAACCTTTTCTCATGGGGGGTTGCGCCGCAGCATCCAGCTGCTGGTCGGACTGGGCCTTATTATTGCAGAAAGGGACATTGCTCAGCACCGGTGATCTCAAAGTGCTCCACCCTTTCTTAAATGGACAAGTGGGATGGACTTTGCTGCTACAGCTGAGAAATATATTTATAAGTCCAGGGGGTGCCCGGAGAAGCACTATAGGATATGGATGTAGGAGAGTAGGATCTGCTTCTTATAGTTACCCCTCCTTTTTGCTGATGTTTCACTGTTTTTCGACTTAGCCAGACTGTGGCCCTGCTAATCAGGACCCCAGTCTATCTGCTTTCTACTCTAAATTGATTGTATGTACTTTAGGTACACTCCAGATTGGATTCTGGGGTACCCTTGTGAGTCCCTAGTATATGGTATACTATGTACCCAGGGCATAGGTACCCCAGAGGCCTACCAGGGGCTGCAGCATGCATTATGCCATCCCTGGGAAGCTTTGTAAAATGACACAACAGGTCCGCTACAGCAGCCTGTGTAAGGTGGTGTATCCACCCCTTACTGAGATATAGGTTCCCTATATCTCTCCATATCACTGCACATGTAAACCTATCAGTTACCCCTATGGCAGGCCTTAACAATCCTGAAGGCAGGGTACTGGGTTTCATGTGAGAGGGTGCCCATGCATGAACAGAGCCCCTCTGCAGCTTTCGGAATCTTTATTCCGGGGTTGTTTGTGATGCAGCCAGACCATATACTCTTAAGTGCATTATAACCAAACGGTAAATGCTAACTTTGGAATGGCTGCATGGAAAACTGTTGTGTTTGGTGTCAAACACCTTGGAATCATACCCCCACACCAGTAACTGGTGTAGGAGTATGATCCCACCCTTCTAGAGGGAGAGACATGACAGCACCGGTATACCCGGTACCAGCTAACAGAGCCCTGGCATCACAAAATGGATGCTGCAGCCACAGACACGAATCTGCCCTTCTGCTGCTGGACGAAACTCCGGCAGGGGAGGCCTGGACAATAGGTTTCCTGTCACAGGGAGGTGTGACCACCTCCCAGACAGGCTTTAGTGTATTGGGGCTGGGTGGGTGCACTCTCAGAGTGCTTTGAAGTCTGCACCGGGGGCACATTTGGTGTCCCTGTGCATAGTCCAGCTCAAACCGGTTGCAGGGGCACACAGCCCCTGCTCTGGCGTGAAACTGGACAAAGGAAATGGGTGTAGCCACCCCTCTTTCCTGACCCTCCCATAGGTGGGTCCCCAGAGTTTGTCCAACCCCTTCCTTGGGCATAAAGTAGGAAACCCTGACTACAGGACTTTAGATTACACCTGGACAAAACTCTGATACCAGAAACCAAGTACTTCGACAATCTGCACAACGCTGTACGACTGAAGAATCTCCCTTGGAGTAAAGGAGTTACTCCCCTGCAAGGCAGGCACCTTTAATGCAACTGACCGGTTGGCATCTCCGAGCTCCGACGGACTCCGAAGAATATTGCCACACAGGAGGTGGGTTTTCCGAGGTCTCTGAGGTCGATCTGTGCCCACAGCAAGTCTGAGGCCCGTATCCCTCGTGGAGACCGTGCAACCCGAACCCCTGGACACCGCGACCATTTCCAGAAGCATCAGCTTTCTGGCGACCCCTGAGGCTGAGCTTTGGGTTACTTGTAGCCCTGACCCCGAGCAGTAATTGCACCGAAGATTGTCGGCCTACACTCAACGAGTGTTCCGTGAGCCGCCATTTTGTGATTCCTCTCGAGGTCCCTTCGCGATCCCTGGTCCGTTGACCTGTGGGTCCCCAAGAAGGCAACTCTAACTTTTATTGGGCTTCCCTGGTTGCTCCAGACGTGCCCTGACTCTCCATCGCTTGGGGAGAGCCCAGGACCTTGCTGGTCCGCACAGAAGCATCTTTTCTCTTCCTGCGTGGGTTGCTGTTGCCAAGGCTTGTTGTGGTCAATCCGATCACGACACCCCAGCACTCGACATCCTTCGTGGGACAGCTCGAATCCGGTTCCTGGTCGTCGTCGACGTCTCTGGGACCCCGTGGCTGCAGAGTCAAGCTTCACCTCTTCGCACCTGAAGCACCCGACATCGGTGGGCATTCGATTGCTCCGCTCCTGGTCACTGGCTAGTGACCCAGACTCTGTCCCCTCTTCTTTCAGGTTCTTCACATCTTCGATCCAGGCTTGGATCACACCGGACACTTTTCTCCTTCACGGCAGCAGCACTTTGCAGCAGATCGCCATTGAAAACGACGACGATTCCCGACACCCTTTGACACCTATGCACCCGGCTTCCCTGGGTGAGGTAACTCGAGTACTCCGGTGCTCCCGTGGGTGTTGGCCCTAGAACCCCTTAAGTCTAAAGGGGTTTGCTCAAAGTCCTCTCCTAAGTGTCCTTTAATTTTAAAATTCCAACCGCGACTTTCCGCATTGAATCCTACGGCGCTCGCGGCTGTGTTCTCACACTGCACACGTCCCCCGTGGGTCTCCTGTGTCACTACCTTGGGTGGTTCCTTGGGGTCCCAGCGATTCTACGTGCTCTAGGCACTGTGTCTAGTCAAGTCGTGGTTCTTATACCACTTTCTTAGTATATGGTTTGGTCTCCCCCTGGAGCCCACTGTGTATTGTGCTATTTACTGTCGTTTTAATACTGTGATACTGTGTATCTTGAACTCTAATCACATAAAGGGATTAGTAGTTAGTGTTTAGAAATAAATACATATATTTTATATATATCTTGTGTGGTTCTCCTTTCATTTAGTTATTCAAGAGGTTATAATCTGGTAAACCAAGCTGCTTTACACTCCTTCAAGACTTAGCCTGAAGGCTGCTCTCCATAGCTACCACTAGGATAGCTTTCAATAAAGGTTGTCTTTAAACGTATCATCAATAAGGGTCGTTTGGACTGGTGCAAGGTGCCCACTATAACTATTGGACAGCATATGCCAGGCCAACTTCTCACAGTGGTGTGCAGCGGTGGGATTAAAGCTTGCTATTGTTTACCAGATAATCTATTTGAAGTGACTAACTGAAAACCACTATAGGTACATATAAATCAAGTTTAGAATACAGTAAGTTCTACTGAACTTAGAGTTGTGTCAAGGGTTTAGCACACCCTTTCTACAACTCAAGAGAGTGCATACACCACACCACACTAGAATGTCTGCAAGGCCTGAAGTAAGTGACTCCTTGCCCACTAGGTATGACAATCTCTCATTCCAGGAATTGAGAAACATGTGTACCTCTAGGAGACTGAAAACAGGGAGACATGCAAGCACTCAACGCCTCATAGAGGCTTTGCTGTTAGATGACCTCAGAAAGACACCAGGGTCTGATGAGGCAGGCAAGTTGGGTGGGGCAGTAGAAGAGGAAAGGCCAGGTAGTGAAAACTACTATGACCCAGACTCTGATGCTGGCCAGGGGGATCAACATGATTCCCCGCTGGAAAATCTAATTCGTCCTGAAGGAGAGGAAGGCCTCAGTGGCCCCCTCTTCACTCCCCCAGGAAGGGTTAATAGTCTACCAAGAAGATCAAGATCTCCTTCTCAAGAGTCTAATCATTCTGGTACTTCTATAGGGTCCTCTGCTTCTCATAAAAGGGCATCCTCTTATGAGAAGAAGTGCCAACTGCTTGAGTTTGAGAGAGCTAAGCTCAGAATCAAGAGAGAGCAATTGGCCTTAGACAGGGCATCCCTGGAGCTTCAGAAAGCTTCACAAAAGTTGGGGCTAGAGCCCCATGGTGGCAGCAACAGTGTCCCTAGAGGTAGAGATCATACTCATGACCATAGGAACCTGAACAAGATTGTCCCTCCCTACCAGAGTGGGGATGACATCCACAAATGGATAACTGCACTGGAAAGGGCCTGTAAGGTACAGAGGGTCCCTCAGGAGCAGTGGGCAGCAATCTTGTGGCTCTCCTTTACAGACAAAGGTAGAGACAAGCTCCTCACTGTAAGAGAAGAGGATGCTGACAATTACAAAGTCCTGAAGAGTGCTCTAATTGAAGGGTTTGGCCTAACCACTGAACAATACAGGTTAAAGTTCAGAGATACCCAAAAGGCACAGACTCAGGACTGGGTTGACTTTGTTGATTGTGCTACTAAGGCTCTGGAAGGCTGGTTACTTGGCAGTAAGGTGTGTGATTTCAAAGGATTGTATAATTTGATCATGAGAGAGCAGATCCTTAACAACTGTCGAAATCAACTGTTGCATCAGTACCTGGTGGACTCTGATCTGACCTCTCCCCAAGAATTGGGTCAGAAGGCAGACAAGTGGGTCAGAACCAGGGTGAGGCAGAAGGTTCAGAACCAAGGTGGTGACTCTAAGAAGCAAGATTCTAAGAACTCTGATAAGGGTGGGGACAAGGGTAAAGACCAGAAGTCTTCTCAAGGGCCCCAAAAATCTGTACCTGGTGGGGAGTCCCAATCTAACAAAGGAAAAGGCCAAAAGAAACCATGGTGTAAAATATGTAAGCAGAAAACCCATTGGACTAGTGATTGTACAAAGACCAAAGACTCAACTCCAGCCACCATTGCCCCTAAGGCAACTGTTCCCCCTAGTTCAGCTCCAAGTGGTGGTGTTCCAAATAAGGGTGTAGTAGGGTTAACCCTGGGATCTGAGATGGACTCTGGCCTAGTCAGAGTTCCAACTCAGGCTGTACTGATCTGTGATGGAGACATAGATATGTCCTCCTATGTGAGTCCCAGTAATCTGTGCAAATACAGACAGCAGCCCTTAATTAATGGAAGAGAGGCTTTGGCATACAGGGACACAGGAGCAAGTGTCACAATGGTGACAAAAGATCTTGTAGCCCCTGAGCAGATCATACTTGGTGAAATGTACCAAGTGACCAATGTTAGCAATGTCAGGACAGACTATTCCCTGGCAGTTGTTAATTTCTCCTGGGGAGGGGTAACTGGCCCTAAGAAGGTTGTGGTAAGTGCAGACCTCCCTGTTGAATGCTTGCTTGGAAATGATTTGGAAAGTTCAGCTTGGGCTGAAGTTGAACTCAGGACCCATGCAGAAATGTTGGGCATTCCTGCAGATGTGTTTGCTATAACCAGGTCACAGGCAAAAATGTCTAAAACTGAACAGGCCCTGGATTCGGGAATAATGGACCAGGTGCCTCCCAAGAGGAGGAGCAGTAGGGTTAAGGCAGTGTCTTCCCCCCTGCCTCAGAAAGAAGAAAGATCAGTCTCTTGAGGGAGATGATCTCAGTCCTGAAGAAGGAACTGTCCCAGAGGAGCTTGTGCCTGATCAGGTTGAGTTCTTGGGGACAGGGGGCCCTTCCAGGGCAGATCTGAGCCAGGAGCAACTGAGCTGCCCCTCTCTTGAACCCCTCAGACAGCAAGCTGCTGCTGAGGCTGCTGGGAGTGCTAGTGGTACCCATAGGATCTATTGGGATGATGGACTCCTTTACTCAGAGTGTAGAGACCCCAAGCCTGGAGCCACCAGGAGGTTGGTTATACCTCTGAAGTTTAGGAGCTTCCTATTGACCCTAGCACATGATATCCCATTGGCAGGTCACCTAGGCCAAAACAAGACTTGGGACAGAATTGTCCCTCACTTTCATTGGCCTCATATGTCTGAAGACACCAAGGAGTTTTGTCGCTCCTGTGTTACCTGTCAAGCCAGTGGTAAGGCAGGTAGCACCACAAAGGCCCCCTGATACCACTACCTGTGGTGGGGGTTCCCTTTGAGAGGGTAGGGATTGACATTGTTGGTCCCCTAGACCCCCAAACAGCATCTGGGCACAGATTTATCCTGGTGGTGGTGGACCATGCCACTAGGTACCCAGAAGCAATTCCCCTCAGGACCACCACAGCCCCTGTGGTGGCAAGGGCCCTCCTGGGAATCTTTTCCAGGGTGGGTTTTCCTAAGGAGGTAGTATCAGACAGAGATGCAAACTTCATGTCTAGTTACTTGACTGCTATGTGGAAGGAGTGTGGAGTAAATTATAAATTTACCACCCCTTATCACCCACAATGCAATGGTTTAGTTGAAAGGTTCAACAAAACCTTGAAGGGCATGATTAAAGGTCTCCCAGAAAAGCTTAGGCGCAGATGGGACATACTTTTGCCCTGCCTTCTCTTTGCCTACAGAGAGGTTCCACAGAAGGGGGTTGGTTACAGCCCATTTGAGCTTCTGTTTGGACATCCAGTTAGGGGTCCATTGTGTCTAGTGAAGGAGGGATGGGAGTTACCTCTCAAACCCCTAAACAGGATATTGTGGACTATGTACTTGGTCTCCGCTCCCGGATGGCTGAGTACATGAAGAAGGCAACTAAAAACCTTGAGGCTAGCCAGGAATTACAAAAAGCCTGGCATGACCAAAAGGCTGTGCTAACTGTTTATCAGCCAGGACAGAAAGTATGGGTGTTGGAGCCTGTGGCCCCAGCAGCCCTCCAAGATAAGTGGAGTGGCCCCCATACCATTGTTGAACAGAAGGGAGAGGTTACCTATCTGGTAGACCTTGGAACTCCCAGGAGCCCCCACAGGGTGCTCCATGTCAACAGACTGAAACCATATGTTGACATGGCAGACATGGGCTTGCTCATGGCTACTGATGAGGGACAGGAGGAAGAGAGTGATCCACTCCCTGACCTGCTCTCTCAGAACCCTGATGATGGATCAGTAGATGGTGTAGCCTTGGCAGGAAGCCTCACTGGCCAGCAGCAAACTGATTGCAGAAAGGTTCTCAACCAGTTTAGACATATGTTCTCACTGACTCCAAGTCAGACTACCTGGTGCACTCATAAAGTGGACACTGGGGACAGTCTGCCTGTTAAAAATAAGATTTACAGGCAACCTGACCATGTCAGGGACTGCATCAGGACTGAAGTCCAGAAGATGTTGGATTTGGGTGTGATTGAACCCTCAGATAGCCCTTGGGCTAGTCCAGTAGTCTTAGTGCCTAAACCTCACACCCAGGGTGGAAAGAGAGAGATGAGGTTTTGTGTAGACTACAGAGGTCTCAATGCAGTCACTAGGACTGATGCCCATCCCATACCAAGGGCAGATGTGCTCATAGACACTTTGGCCTCAGCCAAGTTTCTCAGCACATTTGACCTGACAGCTGGCTACTGGCAAATCAGATTAGCTGAGGATGCAAAAGCCAAAACAGCATTTTCTACCCCTAGTGGGCACTACCAATTTGTGGTGATGCCCTTTGGTTTGAAAAATGCACCTGCCACTTTTCAAAGGTTGGTGAACAAAGTCCTTACAGGCCTGGAAGCCTATAGTGCAGCATATCTAGATGATATTGCTGTCTTTAGCTCCAAATGGGAGGATCACCTGGTCCACCTGAGAAATGTTTTGGAGGCCCTGCAGAAAGCAGGCCTAACTATCAAGGCCACCAAGTGCCAGATAGGGCAGAGTCAGGTTGTGTACCTGGGCCACCTTGTGGGTGGAGGCCAGGTTCAACCATTGCAGAGCAAAATCCAGACCATCATGGACTGGGTTGCTCCAACCACCCAGACTCAGGTCAGAGCTTTCTTGGGCCTGACTGGGTACTATAGAAGATTTGTCAAAGGGTATGGATCCATAGTGACCCCTTTGAATGACTTAACTTCTAAAAGAATGCCAAAGAAAGTTCAGTGGACAGTTAGCCGTCAAAAGGCATTTGATGACCTGAAGCAGGCCATGTGCACTGCTCCCATTCTGCAAAGTCCTGATTACTCCAAGCAATTCATTGTCCAAACAGATGCATCTGAGTTGGGGGTAGGGGCTGTGTTATCACAATTGAATGATGAAGGTCAGGATCAGCCAGTAGCTTTTATTAGCAGAAGGTTGACCCCCAGAGAGAAACGTTGGTCAGCCATTGAGAGGGAGGCCTTTGCTGTGGTTTGGGCCTTGAAGAAGCTGAGGCCATACTTGTTTGGCACTCACTTCATTGTTCAGACAGACCACAAGCCCCGCTTATGGCTAAAACAGATGAAGGGTGAAAACCCCAAACTTTTGAGGTGGTCCATTTTCCTACAGGGGATGGACTATACAGTGGAACATAGACCTGGGAGTAACCATGCCAATGCAGATGGACTCTCCAGATATTTCCACTTAGAACATGAAGACTCAACTGACCAAGGTTAGTTTAATGTCCTGACGTTTGGGGGGGGGTTGTGTAGGAGAGTAGGATCTGCTTCTTATAGTTACCCCCACTTTTTGCTGATGTTTCACTGTTTTTCGACTTAGCCAGACTGTGGCCCTGCTAATCAGGACCTCTACAAAAGTGGTATGCAGTTCCTAATGTTAAAAGCAGGAGAAAGTGTGTTTTCAAGAGCTCCACATGGAGGTGTGGAGTTGTAGAAGTGGGGAGAAGAATCCTCTCCTCTTGGAAAAAGACCCTCACACACCCAGCCAGCTAGGTGTCATGCTTCATCATCGGGTCTGCTCCTTATCGGGTCGGCGCTGCAATCCCCGATCGGCACCCGAGATGGGGCCTTCTTGGCGGAGATCTTTATTCCATATGCCGGTGTGTGAGGTGCGTGTGAGGGCCCTAAATCAGTGTAGGTGATGTTGATGTGTAGGGAAGTGAAAATAAAAAAGGGGAGGTGGTCCACTCAAGATAATTTTATTGAACGTGGCCCCTGCCCTAGTTAAAAATAAAACAAGACGCGTATCTCCACTCTAAGGATGTCAAGATTATGCGCTTGTTAAAAAGGTCCTTTTTTACAAGCGCACTAGTGTCAGCTGCGGGTGTCTTTTAAAGATTAATGCATTCATTATTTGGTCAACTTAATAATGTCCAGTGCTTTCAGCACGACATTCTTTTATATGGGAAGGATAAGGAAGAACATGACTCGATTCTTGAAAATGTTTTAGGAATTCTGGACACGAGGGGTTTAACAGTGAAATTTTCAAAGTGCAAGTTTGCAAAACATTCTGTAACGTAATTAGGTCATGTTATATACATGGAAGGTGTGACACCGAAACCAGAATTGGTTGATGCAATACTTTCTGCTTCTGCCCCCAAAAGTAAAGATGATATACAATCATTTCTCGGGCTTACAGAATTTTACGCCAAGTACATTAAGAATTTTTCTTGTAGAGTGTTTCAAATTAGACAACTCCTTAAGAATAAGAGCAAATTCAACTGGTGTGGAGAATGTGAGAAAGAGTTCAAGGATGTCAAATGTGCTATTGCTGAAGCCACAACTTTATCTGGTTTTGATGCCAATCTGCATAGTGTGATCACCACTGATGCTAGTTCCAAAGGATTAGGGGCTGTTTTATCCCAGAAGCAAGAAGGTGGTAGGGAGGCTATCATTGCTTATGCTTCCAGAGCACTTACTGTTGCTAAGGAAAAAAAATTCGGTAATAGAAAGGGAGACATTAGCTTGCGTATGGGCTCAAGAAAACTTCAGGGCTTATATTTGGGGTAAGCAATGTGATTTGAGAAGCGATCACAAACCTTTGGTTAATCTCCTGACCACTGATGGTATGATTAAGGCTTCAGCGCGCATTGCGAGAATGTCAATGAGACTTCAAGATTTTATTTATAAAAAAATTAATGTTCCGGGTAAGGATAATATCTCTGCATATTTTCCATCAAGGATGCCCCTACAGATAAAGGAGAATAAGGGTAATGTTTGGGATGATTTCCATATTGCCTTAGTGCATGATGAGGGCATTCCTTTCATTGAGAAACAGGTTTGGTAGGCTGCATACACCAAAGATGTGACTGTACAAAAAGTGCTTGCTTATATCAAAAACGGATGGCCCAGTAAGAGTTTCTTAAGTCCTGATTTAAGGTGTTTTTGGGAGGTGCATAATAAATTATCTTATGTAAATGGCATTTTGTGGAGAGGTGATAAAGCTGTTCCTCCCATGGATTTAAGAAATTCTATTATCAAGCTGTGTCATGATGGTCATGGTGGCATCGTTAGGACTAAGCAGTCTGTTAAAAACATTTTTTGGTGGCCCGGGTTGGACATACTAGTTGAACGCACAGTTAGGAATTGTGTGGTTTGTGCTAATGCAGACAAGTCTCTCAAGACTCTAAGACCCAACATGAGTGTTCCCTGTATTCCTAATGGTCCATGGGAAAACATTGCTGTAGACATTATGGGCCCTCTGGATAATGAGTCTAAGTATATTATTTCTGCCATTGATGTGTTTTCAAGATGGCCTACTGTCAAGATTGTGGACAAGGTGGATACAGATGCTGTATTGTTTTTTGTTAGACAGTATTTTCACAGAGGAAGGGATTCCCACTCAAATCATCAGGAACAACGGTGTACAGTTTTTATCTCTCAAAGCGAAGTATTACTTTAATAGTTTAGGTTTGAAACTTCGTACAACATCTTTATACAATCCCAGTGGCAACGGCATGATTGAATGCTTCAACAGAGTACTCAAGGGTGCTGTCCAATCTGCCGGTGTGAAGGATGATGATTGGGAATTACGTGTTCACAAAATAGTTTGGATGTATCGCACCACTATTAATGATATGACTGGATGCACTCCTTTTGAAATTATGAGGGGAAGAGTTGCTAGGACAAAAAGGAATCCTGCATTCTTGGTGGCGAGTTCTTCCCCCAATATGAATTTAGATTGTGTGAGACGCAAGATCGAGCACACTCATGAATTGTACAAGTCCATGTATGATCGTAGGAGAGGTTCTAAAGTAAACAACAAAATTGAGGTTGGCTTGCTAGTAAAGGACAAGAAACAATGGAGAGTCAAAAAAGGAGTTAGAGTCAATTTTTAGGACCTTTTGAAGTAACGAATGCTTTAAAAAATGCAGTTAAATAAGTGATGGCAAGGTCTGGAACCTTAAAAGTATTGCTATCCTCAGAGGAGACAAAAGTACTTACATTAAAACCCCCTTTTTTGTTAAAAATGACATTTGGGATGACACTGATTCTCTCATTGAGGATAAGGAAGTAGAAGACACAACTATGGATACCACTCTGGGTGAGCCTAATGTGGACATTAGCAACAGTTCTGTGGAGGAGGGTTGGAACAGCTCAAATGGGATGGGCAAAAGAATCAGGAAGAAACCTGCATGGATGTCGGATTATGCATCTTGAGTCTTTCTGCCTAACTAAACATGCCTTTACTTTTTTTATGTATATATTCCTAGCATTGTACTACCTTTATTGCATTTACATTATTTCTGTTTAAAAAAAGGGGGGGAAGATATGTTATGTTTATGTCTTGCGTGTATGTGGCTCGTGCAGGCTGTCAAGTTTGCATTCTGCATTCCAGCTTGGAATGTAAGTTCTGCTTCTTGACAGTTGCCACAACAAGCCACGTCGAGCTGGAGGTTTTTCCTGTGGGTGGTGTATATTGGTAATAAAGTACTTGTTCTTCAATTATTAGTCTTCGGAATACTTTACAGTCACTTGTTCCAACTGTAATTGTGGGAAGGTTTGTGAAGGAGGTACAGAGCTTTCAAAATAAGGGGCAAGGCAAAAGGAAAAGGAAATGCAGTCCTTCTAGGTGAGTGAATGTATTGTGTGTGGTGGGATGGTGAAGGGGAGGTGATAAAAAGAGGTGCTGTGGTGTCCTCAGCACTCATGGCAGGCTTCCATGTCATCCACTGTCACCAAGTTCTAGAACTTGGTGAAGGTTGCCTGGTACAGTTTAAACTGTCAGTGTCAGTTATCCTTGTCTTTCTGCTGGATGGGGTCTCAGTGACTTGTACTGCACAATAAAGACTCTCTCTCCTAAACCTACTGCCTCAAGATATCTTCTTTGGAGAGACCGACCTCTACATTTTGGCGACGACTTACCTACGCGTCTCCTGAGACCCCAACAGCCAACATTTGCTTCAAAAAAGAATCGGCTACAAGGTCGTATAAAAACGATTTGCCTACCTGCCTCCAGCCTCTCTTCCCCTCGCAGAGCAGTGGCGGTTCCTGTCCGATCCCGCCTTCCGCTAGACCCTCACGGCGTAAAAAGGTTTCGCCGATGCACTGAAGGTTTGGACGATGGTGTGAGTTCCCCACATCGAGGGAGGTTCGTTGAGTGCCTCCTCTTCACCGCTGGTTCCGTGGGTCCTCTGCCGCCAGGTATGTCCGCAGCGCAAATTAACTTAACGCATTAAAGCGTTTCACTCTTCTCGCCGCGTCTTGCCTGACTTCGACGTCACTGCCTGACCCCTTGGGCCTACCCCTTCAGCCCCAACGTCATCACGCACAAGGCGCTGTGTACGCCTAACTGGTGGGAGTCATTGTGACGTCAGGGGATCAAGACGGCATACTTGCGCCACAGCGTCTCAACCTGTGGTTGCTTGGCAACGGCTCGATTCTGCCTAACGCTGACACGCACAGCTCTTCGTTTACACTTACAGCGTGTCAGTGCTCACATGTCGGATATCTCGCAACGCTGACACGCACAGCTAAAACCTACGCTCTTTATGCGCCAACACAGCTTTGGTGCTCACCCTGTCAAGATTCTTTGGTGCTCACGCTGTGAAGATTCTCTGTGCACTTTGCTTGCACACAACGCTGACACACACAGCTCAAGATTCTTTGCTGCTCACGCTGTGAAGATTCTCTGTGCACTTTGTTTGCACACAACGCTGACACACACAGCTTCTGAATAAATTTTAGTGTGTTAAGTTGTTACCTACAATCACGGCATGTCAGTGTAACGCTACTATACTTAAATCTGCACTCAGATTACTACATCTCCGACCAGGTTGTCTGCAGTTCTGTCTACACCAACACAGATTTTGGTGGTGTAACAGTGTGTCCACAATCTTCATCTTCTTTTATACAACGCTGACACACACAGCTTTTTGGTGGTGTAACAGTGTGTCCGCAATTCTCATCTTCTCTTCCACAACGCTCACACACACCGTTCACTATTCTTCTTAGCGTGGTGCCTCCCTTACCTAAACGCGTTACCTGGCATCATGCAAAATGTGGCTGCTCCTCCGTTTTTCTCTCTTCTCCTGGCCCACCTCCCATTCCTTGGAAAAAGTGGAAAAGGTTTTTTCTCACTATGCTCGAGTATGTGGCACCTCATTAAGCGCAGAAAGGAAAACTTCTCTTCTCATGCACTGTCTAGGTGCTGAGGGCCAAGAGGTATTCGAACACCTTCCTGACCTTCCCGACGGCGAATCTTCTTCACTCAATGAATTTGAAATATGTTTACAAAAATTAGATTTGCATTACCTGCCTAAGATTAGCACTGTGCTCGAGCGCTACCATTTTGGTAGAAGAATGCAGAGACCGGTGGAATCTGTGGAGGAGTATGTTTCTATCCTACGCAAGTTAGCATCCACGTGCAACTTTGGTCAAACTTTAGACGAACGTCTTAGAGACCAGTTTATGTTGGGATGTGTCCTAGAAAAGACTAGAGACGCTCTATGGCAGAAGGACAATCCCTCTCTTCAAGAGGTAATTACCACCGCTAAGACCCATGAACATTCCAAAGCTTGCGTTGAGGTTATGAGAAAGGAGAATCCCACTGAAGAAAAAAACAAACCTGAAGTTAAGGCTGTCGTTGACCGATGGACAAAGTCGAAAAGTGTGTCCAAAGCTGTTCCACTCCGCAAACCCATCATTCAAAAGGGGTTCCAAGGGAAATGTTATAGGTGTGGTGACTCAGGTCACATGGCTGATTTTAGAGGTTGTCCAGGGTGGAAGGTGATTTGCAAAAAATGTGGGAAAAAGGGGCATGTTTCGAAATGTTGTAGATCAGACCTTAACCAAAAATCTGTGAAAGAGATTGACCTCTATGATGATGAGGAAGAGGAGGTTATAATTTGTCAGGTTTTGGATGATAGATCAGACGGTCCCTATGAAGAAGTTTTAATCAATGGATCTTCTGTCAAAATGTTATTTGACTCTGGGGCAAAGATTACTTTAATACCAAAGGTGTTTTATGACAATAATTTACGAAGTCATGTGTCCCTCTTGAAACCTGATGTCAAACCGAAGGGTTATGGAGGGGTTCCCATTGAATTGAGTGGCTATTTTTGTGGCACGATCAATTTTAAGGGAAGAAAGGTATCGGGGAAGATATATGTTTCTGTAAGGGGGACTCACTTATTAGTTGGTTTCACCAAAAAGAGTTGCACGTGTTTCTCGACCCCAACGAAGACCCACAGGTTCGTCTGAAAGAGTTACCACTCGTCAGGGTGGTTAATGAACCTGTTCATGACCTCTTAAAAGATTTTAGTGGAGTCTTTGATAAAGAGCTTGGGTGTTTAAAAAACTATTTGCATTGTATAAAGTTGAAGCACGATTCCATTCCCAAAGTTGCAAAAGTCAGGAATGTACCCCTATTAGTAAGGAATAGCATGAAGTCAGAGTTAGAGAAACTTAAAGAAAGAGGGATCATCCAAGAGGTCGAAGCCACAGAATGGGTTTCTCCGGTTGTGATGGCACGTAAAGCCAACGGAGAGGCCCGGCTCTGTGTTGACTTAAGAGAGCTAAACAGACCCGTGATTGTGGACCACTACCCACTACCAAATATTGCTGAGATGTTGTGTTCTCTGGATGGTGCGAAGCATTTCTCCTCCTTAGACTTGACCTCGGCTTACCACCAGGTCAAGCTGCATCCATCGTCCCAAGATCTGACTGCATTTGTGACACCCTTCGGTACCTTTAGATTCCTGAGGATGCCCTTCGGTTTAATTTCTGCTGCATCTGTCTTCCAGAGAGTGATGGAGGGTATCCTTGGGGGCCTAAAGGGTGTGAAGGTCTATCAAGACGATGTGCTGATTTTCGCTTCCAATGAACAAGAACATGACACAAGAGTTAGGGAAGTGTTACGAAAACTTCAAGATGCTGGGCTAACCCTTCGTGCTGATAAGTGTAAATTTAATGTAAAAGAGATTGAGTACCTTGGGCATTTCATTTCAGCAGAAGGTATCAAACCGAAGGCTGGGCTGGTAAACTCTATACTTAATTTGCGCTCGCCTTCGACTAAAGAAGAACTCATAAAATTCCTGGGTATGGCTGAGTTTTACCATAAATTCGTCCCAAATTTTGCTGGTAGAACCTTGGGACTAAGATCTTTGTTAAAAAAGGGGTGCGAGTTTGAGTGGTCAGAGGTTTGCGAAAAGGAATTCACAGACATTAAACATATGCTCGACAATGCACCCTCTCTGAAGAGCTATGACCCTTCCAAGCCTTCATATCTCATGACGGATGCCAGCTCCACTGGGGTAGGGGCGGTTTTGTTACAGAAGATTGATGGAATTGAGAAAACGATCTTGTTTATCTCCAGGCCTCTAAGAGGCGCCGAATGTAATTACTCTGTCATAGAGAAGGAAGCACTGGGGGTGTTCTGGGCGGTACGCAAACTGCGGAAATTTTTGTGGGGTAAGAAATTTGTGATTTTGTCTGACCACAAACCACTCAAGGAAGTCTTTTCAAAAAAGGGGATCGATTTTGTTACAACAAAAAAAACAACAAAAAAAAAAATCTGCGGGTCTCAAAGAAAAATCTATATAAAGAGACAGACATCACAGCAGTACACACAACAGAAGAAAAAGTGAAAACGGGGGGATCTCAATTAAGAGGACGGATTCCCATCACCCACCGAAGTGGCATGCTTCATCATTTGGGGATCTCCTCTCAGCTGCACGCTAGTGCAACTAAGGAGCTACAACTCCTTACTAGTATACAGGAGGAGCTCACGGATGTTTTTACAACTATAGTCCAAGACTGGATCACCTAAGATCACTGAAGCATAAGGCAATATGGTAGGTGTTCGGTGCAGTGTAAAAAGGAAAAGTGTAATAAAATTGACTACCAAGTGACAATGAATTTATTAAGATCACGTGGTGTCAATGGTTAAAAAGCAGTAAGCGCGCAACTTAACTATAAATACAAGCGCGCTAGTGAAGAGGTCTACATGTTTCAGCCACTACCGATCTAACTGCGATCAAGGCTTTCTTCAGGACCAGATTGTAACTACTGCACTAAATTCAAAAACAAATTTATACAAACACTGAAAAGAACGATACAACCATATACCTGTGTACGTAAATATATTGGCACTAAAGGCATTGGTGTGGTACTCCCGTATCAAAATCGGGAGGGAACTTGCCGCTCCTGGCAACCGCTCAGGGCGTGAGGCAACGCTCTGCTCCGTCGTTACCCCGGGCCGGATCCTGAGAGTCATGACGGATGCCAGCTCCACTGGGGTAGGGGCGGTTTTGTTACAGAAGATTGATGGAATTGAGAAAACGATCTTGTTTATCTCCAGGCCTCTAAGAGGCGCCGAATGTAATTACTCTGTCATAGAGAAGGAAGCACTGGGGGTGTTCTGGGCGGTACGCAAACTGCGGAAATTTTTGTGGGGTAAGAAATTTGTGATTTTGTCTGACCACAAACCACTCAAGGAAGTCTTTTAAAAAAAGGGGATCGATTTTGTTAGTCACAGGATACGCAAGTGGGTGGTAGCCCTTCAAGAATTTGAGTTTGATCTAACATATCTCCCTGGGGTCAACAATGTATTGGCAGACTGCCTCTCTAGGCTGGGCACCGAGAACGATGAAACGTGTGCTGATGCTGAGTGGTTTGGTGGTGAAGAATTTGAAGAGGAAGTAAATGTGTGCCTAATAAGTGAAGGTATCATTAGGGAAGATGAGTGGAAGAATGAACTTGTGGGAGATAAGACTTTACAAAACGTAATTGCCATGGTCAAAGGAGCGTGGTGTGAGAAGAAGGATTGTGAAGATTCTCTCAAGGGTTTCTGGAATGTCAAAGACGACTTGTCGGTAGTTGATGGGTTACTGTTGCGCGGCAGTAAGCTAGTTCCACCTCTAACCTTGAGGGAAAAATAATCAAGAGTGCTCACGCCTCTCACATGGGCATCGCCAAAACTAAAGAGAGGGTTAGGGGAGTGTACTGGTGGCCCGGTATGGATGTCTGTGTTGAAAGACTTGTTCGTGGTTGTGTGGAATGTGTGAATTGTGACAAGTCATTGAAATGCAGGACCCAACCCATGGTGATTAGGGATCAAGCCTCTTCTCCGTGGTCGGATATTTGTATAGATATCTTGGGACCAGTGAGATTAAACTCACAGGATCGTTATGTAATAGTCTGTCTGGACATGTTTTCACGATGGCCAGAGATCAAGATTGTCAATTCCGTTGAATCTTCTGTTGTGGTGAATTTTTTAGATGAAGTTTTTGAGCGGGAGGGCTTCCCTCTAACCATCTTGTCAGATAACGGTGTCCAATTTACGTCTCACTTGATGGAGGAATTTCTAACCTCAAGAGGAATCTTTCACAAGAAATCCTCCTTATATCATCCACAAAGCAATGGGGTTGCAGAAAGGTTTGTAAAGGTTCTTAAAGAAACGTTGCAACAAGCAAGATCTTGTCGTGACAGCTGGGAATCTGCCTTAAAAAAGAAGGTAAGGGAGTATCGTTTCACCCCTCATTCTTCGACAGGAATTTCTCCCTTTCGTCTCTTTAAAGAGAGAGTAGCCAATATTGAGACTAGTCCACAGTGGATCTCATCCAAGAGGGTGTTGGTTGACGAGAATGTGGACAGCACAGATGGTTGGGAAGAGAGGGAGAGAAAGAAGATGAATGAGAGGAAGGTTCATTATGATGAAAGGAAGGCTGTGAAGAGCACTGTGGTCAAAGTTGGTGACTGGATCAAGGTTAGGCTACCTAGGAAAGGTTCAAGCACATCTAAGTTCAGTCAACCCATACGTGCGATTAAGCTCTTTAAGAATGCCATACAGACAAGTGATCACAGAATTTGGAATTTGAACAGGGTGGCGAAGTGTTCGTCGTCTTCCTATGCCCATCCCACAGGTTGTTCCCCTCCGCTCTTACCAAGACAAGAAGCTCAAGTGTCAGGAGAGTCTGGAAGCGGTAATAGACCGGTACGTTCAAAGCGTGCTCCACTTCATTTACGTGACTTTGTTGCTTGAGATATGAAATTGTATTGCATTTTGCTACGCTTCCCTATGCAATGTTATGTTTCCTCCTCCCTGTTCCCTCAACATTTCCTCACCCAGTAGCATTCTCCGTCCATGTTATTGTTCTGTTTGCATATGGAGGGGGAGGTGATGTGGTGTCCTCAGCACTCATGGCAGGCTTCCATGTCATCCACTGTCACCAAGTTCTAGAACTTGGTGAAGGTTGCCTGGTACAGTTTAAACTGTCAGTGTAAGTTGTCCTTGTCTTTCTGCTGGATGGGGTCTCAGTGACTTGTACTGCACAATAAAGACTCTCTCTCCTAAACCTACTGCCTCAAGATATCTTCTTTGGAGAGACCGACCTCTACAGGTGCATGCAAGAGAAAGTGAAAAGGCTGTACTGAAAAGGAAAGAGATGAAGTGTAAGATATGCTGATAGAGGATTTCAGAGAGATGTAGGGAGAAAAGTGTGTCGAACAGGATGAGAGACGCTGAGGAAAGTGGTGTGAAGAGAGGGGAGTGATTCAAACAATATGGAGATTATTACCCGATCCGCAGTCCTTAGTAATGTTTAATTCAAAGTCTCGTAGTTTTGGAAATGAAACATTTTCAATCAGAAGTCTGGATTGTTGTAAGCATACAGCTTGTTGTTTTGCTATATGCAGGGCCACTGGAATTATGTGATTCTGCGACAGCTGCTTTTTTTTTTGCATTATTACGAATCTGCCACATAATCCATCATCTGCTGCATAATCTGCTGATTTTACCCCCCCCCCTCAAAAAAAAAATTCTAGCTCAAACGGATCAAAAGTTGTTAAAAAATGTGGCAACGTGTTGGCTCGTGTTTGAAGACCCTTTGCAGAGGTTAACTGGTCATCATCCAGTTGCCTATTTAAGTATTTGGTTGTTAAACTGGTACTAATAAGGTGAAATCTTTACCCAGACTGTATTCCCATGAGTAAAACTGACAAAATAATGAAGTAATACTATGTATTACATGTAATTTACTTCGCTCTATTGTAAAGCGCTCTGACGCCTCTGGGTAAAGTTCACGCTACATAAAAATGCATAAATAAATCAAATAAGCTGCATTATACGCAGTATTTGGCTTTTCTTGCCACATAAATTAGTCAGCACTGCCACATAATTTGGTGCCCCCTTGCTCCATAGTGCTATAGCCCTATCTCCGGATGCAATAACTGAAAACTCAACGAGACCCAATTGGTGTGTGTGTGTGTGGGGGGCACGCTGTGCGAAGCATATGCTTTTATTTCATATGGTTTAAGCCACAACCCTTAATTACATAGACTGCGCCTCTTCGAAATATTTTCTAGTTACCATTTTTGGCCAGCCACGTTTGGAGACCGCCCTCTTCACCCCCCACACATTTTCCATCCCACTTAAAGCACCGTGCGCAATCTTTGGTTAGTTTGAAGGAGAGCTAGCATTTTTTTAATACGCGTAATTGGTTTCTTGTAATCAATGATGCACAAGAAAGTAGTCTGTAGGCTTGTACCTCGTGCGGCGCAGCCATTCAACTCCACAAAGCTGGACACTTCCCCTTGAAAACAGCTGTTTTTAGGCAATAGTAGTCTACGTCGATATCACCTTCCCGTATCCATGCAAAGAACACCCAACATTGAACACGCCCCCTTACGAAACTACGCAACACAATTGACCCAGTTCCGTCATAAACACAAGACTTACAACGCGCCTCCCTACGCACGTTTTAGTGGCGTCCATCTTGAGCTAGCATTGTACCACGTAGCCTATCGCGTATAATTAACGTACTCACCAGTCTTTAGACAATAGCACCTTCAGTCGACTGAATACACAGAAGCAGCAGAAGCAGCAGAGCGCTGATGTCGAAACAGATTTGTTGTCGTTCATAGCATTTTTAATATTTATGCTTATTAACAGGCAATGAATTCATTTTATTGCGCGTTAAAGAACATTCACATCAAATATTTAAAGCAGCGTTTTCTGCTTGAACTCTTGACTAGGTTGACAAGATTTCCAAAATCAAGTAAAATACAAACATTGGCAAAGCCAATAAGTCTGGCCGTGGCAAGCACCAGAGTATTTTTTGGCATACACTTTTGCATTAGGCATTGAAAGTAATGCAAAGGAAAAATGCAGCTGTCTAAAGGTGGCACGTATATGATTGCAAAAATTAGAGGATACAAAAATTACCCATCATCAAAGCATAGCTGCCAAGATTTTAGATTGCTTATTATGTGCCCCTTTTCTATGGTTTCAGTGCCTTAATGAATGACATTCTAATGCTGAATGTGTGACACCTCGAGTGACACTTCCTCGTGAGCAAATCAAATCGATGATTAGTATTTGTATGTCTTTTAGTTTTCTATGACAGACACAGTGTCGGCTGCCTTCAATAAAAAAGCATTGGTAAATGCATTCCGTTTTGCCTATGTGATTAATAAGCTGTTTTTTAGGTCGAGCATTCGAGACCTCTTGTATATACTTATATGTGTATGTACTTTGTGGGCTCTGGCGATCAGCCCTAGGACTTGTCTGCTTCCGCTTAGGGACTTTTTTTTCTGTTCAACTGTCTCTATTTAACTGTTTTGATAGAAAACGACCAGTAGAGGTCAGTAAAATACCAGAATTGCTTTCTGCTTGTTCAACTGCCTCTATTCAGACCCTCCAGAATTTCGCAATTTCGCGATTTGCTGCAAAATCGGCACTTTTGTAAAAATGCCGCGATTTTTACAAAAGTGCCAGCGAAATTGAAGGAATGCGTCTGGAATAGATTATTATCGTATGAAATACCACTTTTTGTGGTATTTCATACAATAATAATCTATGGTTAAGCAAATAGGCTAAGCCTGCCACCCCGTGGCGAAGTGGTGAATAGCGGTTCCATTTCTTGGAGCAACAGACTCGTTTCTTTTCTGCAGCCAATGGCATCATCGGCGCATGACTCTTACTAAATCCAATCAATCATGTCACTTATAAAGCGCACTACATACCCGCGAGGGTCTCAAGGCGCTGGGGGAAGAGGGGGGTGGTGCTGCTACTGATCGAAGAGCCAGGTCTTGAGGAGTCTTCTGAAGGCCAGTAGGTCTTGGGTCTGTCGGAGGTTGGTGGGGAGGGTGTTCCAGGTCTTGGCGGCGAGGTGGGAGAAGGATCTGCCGCCGGCGGTCGTTTCCCGGATGCGGGGGACTGTGGCGAGGGCGAGGCTGGTCGAGCGGAGCTGGCGGGTGGGGGTGTAGAAGCTGAGTCGTCTGTTGAGGTAGGCTGGTCCGGAGTTGTGGAGTGCTTTGTGTGCGTGGGTGAGGAGCTTGAAGGTTATCCTCTTGTTGACAGGGAGCCAGTGCAGGTCTCTCAGGTGGGGTGTGATGTGGCTGCGTCGGGGGATGTCGAGGATAAGACGTGCAGAGGCGTTCTGGATGCGATGCAGCCGTCTCAGGAGCTTAGCCGTCGTTCCTGCGTGAGGGCGTTTCCGTAGTCCAGCCTGCTGGTGACGAGGGCCTGGGTGACTGTTTTTCTTGTTTCGGTGGGGATCCACTTGAAGATCCTGCGGAGCATTCGGAGGATGTTGAAGCAGGATGAGGAAACGGCGTTGACCTGCTTAGTCATGGAGAGGGTGGGGTCGAGGATGACCCCTAGGTTGCGTACGTGGTCGGTGGGTGGCGGGGCTGTTCCCAGTGATGTTGGCCACCAGGAGTCGTCCCAGGCTGAAGGGTTGGAACCAAGGATGAGGACCTCCATCTTGTCCGAGTTCAGCTTCAGGCGGCTGGTCCTCATCCATTCGGCGACGGCCTTCATTCCTTCGTGGAGGTGGGCTTTGGCGGTGGAGGGTCTTTGGTGAGGGAGAGGATCAGCTGGGTGTCGTCGGCGTAGGAGATGATGTTGAGGTTGTGCTGTCGGGCGACGTGGGCGAGGGGTGCCATGTAGATGTTGAACAGCGTTGGGCTGAGGGAGGAGCCTTGGGGTACGCCGCAGATGATCTTGGTGGCCTTGGATCGGAAGGGGGCGAGGCGGACGCTTTGTGTTCTGCCGGAAAGGAAGGATGTGGTCCAGGCCAGGGCCTTCTCTTGGATCCCGGCGTCGTGAAGGCATGTGGTGGCAGACCGTGTCGAAGGCGGCTGATAGGTCCAGGAGGATGAGAGCTGCTGTTTCTCCGTTGTCTAGCAGGGTCCTGATGTCATCGGTGGCGGCGATGAGGGCGGTTTCGGTGCTGTGGTTGCTGCGGAAGCCGGACTGGGAAGGGTCCAGGATGTTGTTCTCCTCGAGGTAGCGGGTCAGTTGTTTGTTGACGATTTTCTCGGTGACCTTCGCGGGGAACGGGAGCAGAGAGATGGGTCGGAAGTTCTTGAGGTCCTTGGGGTCTGCCTTGGGTTTCTTGAGTAAGGCGGTGATCTCGGCGTGCTTCCAGCTTTCCGGGAAGGTTGCTGTCTCGAAGGAGATGTTGATTATTTTCCGGAGATGGGGCGCGATGGCTGTACTGGCTTTGTTGAAGATGTGGTGAGGGCACGGGTCTAGCGGTGAACCGGAGTGGATGGTGTTGCCTTACTGCCAACAGTACGCAGCGCTGCATTGTGTGAATGTTTGCAAAACTGGGCTCCTGTATTCTGTTCCAGATGCTATGTGTGTGCCTTGATAAACACGTCACACAAGCCACCACTCACTGGCCTTTGTGCTGTGGTACAAGGGTTTATTTAGCATTTTGCTTGCACAGAGTCTTTTTTTGTGCGAGCCTGGCCGATGGCATTTTCCGTATACAAATTTTAGAAGAAATTGTGTTGCGCAATGTTCTCCTGGTGCAAGCCAAATTTTTGCAGTTTTGTGTCCTGGTTTTTCATAACCAGACAGAGACAGTCGTTTACATTTCCGCTTCCTTCAAACTGTGTGTACCTGGTGTTTATTCTCTTTACTTGAGTCACAGGAAATTCTGGAAAAAGTAATAAGTACTTTATTTTTAAAACACATGTTGGAGTAACATTTGAAAACAAAGATTGAAAAAGTAGACTTGAAACCAACAACTGCAAAAATATCTCTGATGGAGAAATTTCTCCCTACAATATCAATATGTATCTAAAACCTACCTGTCCCAAGTATGCGAACACTGGGTTTGAATGATAAATGCACTGTGCATCACAAAAGGTGGGAAGTACGTTTTTATTTTTTTATTTGGGGGTATTAAAAGAGGTGGACATTTCTTGCAAGGAGATAGTCATGTAAGGTCAATGGTTTGCAAGTCTATATTTTTAGTGTTTTTGTAATCTATGTTGTCACATGAGACCCACGTTGCTCCACACACAAAATAACAAGTGTAGAGTTAGTATGGCTCCTGGATTAGATTAAAATCCTCTGTGCGGAAGTCTGCTTCTTAAGCAAGAAAATCTAATGCCAAGAGAAAAATCAGCTGTACTGTCTGTTTGTGGATGCTCGCCCCCATTGGTTTATCTGTTTAAGCAAAATACATTGTAAAATTGGATTAACTTGGGGACAAAAGAGGATTACCTGGGGGACAGCACAGGTTTTTAAATCCCTTGCCAATTCCCCCAGATGCGACACCACCCAGACAGAAATGACACTTTCCATAAGGTGATGGGGCTAATTAGGAATGGCTTGATGACCTATGGGGCTTGGGGGAATGCATACTCCCTGCGCTCTGGATCCACTTCAGCTCATTAACAGCACCCCTCTGCTCTCGCCATACATTCAGGAAATCAGACAATGGCTTTCTACCCACACCGGGAGCACAATTGTCAGTTTTTGTGTCAGAGCGGCAAAAAAACTGCCCTGGCCTACAAAAAAAGTTACATAGTGTTCCCCTTAATGGGTTGCCAGGGTGCACTGTCTCCCAAAACCTTACGCAAGGGAGGTCATAGTATTGTAATTGCATTTATATAGCGCTTACTACCCCTGACGAGGCGTCAAAGCGCTTTTTCGGCAAGTAGCTTGCTACTCCGGAACCCAAGAAGGATTAGTGTTGAATTAGTATAGTGAAATATGAAAGTAATTTGAGTGGTGGATAGGTTAGTCAGTTATTTGGATTCAGAAGGATAGCGGAGGGATAGAAGAGGGAAAAAGGTTTGCATTTATATAGCGCTTGTTACCCCTGCAGGGGTGCATACATGGGCACTAGAACATCCCAGGGAGAAATACAGCTCCCTCCCACAAGGTTAGGACTGGAGCTGTGCTTCCGTAGAGCTGCAGACACTTTAAACATGCCTATTTCAAAGTGGAATACTCTGCTAAAATAGTTTCCATTGATTTCAGGCTGAAAATGAATGATTATTTGTAAAATAAAGTGCCGCAAAAATGCAGCTAAATTTCAATATTTGTGCCGCTAAATTTCCATATTTGTGCCGCTAAATTTGCTAATCCATGCCGCAATATCCTGGGGGGTCTGTCTATTTAACTGTATTGATAGAAAACGACCAGTAGAGGTCAGTAGAATACCAGAATTGCTTTCTGCTGAGGGACTTTCTTTTTTAAAATTTTTCTGGCAACTGCCTCTATTCAACTTTCTTGATAGAAAACGACCAGCAGAGGTCAGTAAAATACCAGAATCACTTCAGCATTCTCTAGATGCCATTCCATCGAAATTGTCTTCCACGAGCACCCGTAGACAATAATATTTTTTTCAAATCTTGTATTTTTAGTGATATGACCACCGAAGGCCCTGTTTTTATATTAAAAACAGAGCTTTGGACTATACCATTTCCCGCTGAAAGGCAATATTTCTCTCCATGTGTTCCCATACCTGGCGTGTCACGCAGTTTGGTGCTTACTTTCCCTCCATGTTAAAGAACAGTAGATGTTTCAGCACCCAGGCTAATGTTCTGCATAGCTAAATACATATAAGGTCCCAAAGGCGAGACCAATTGCATTGCAAATGCTTGTTGTTGTAAGCTGTAGCATGGTGAATAGTTGTGCAATATAAGTTACTGAAAGTATGTTCAAGTGTTATGACTTGTTTTTTTTAATTGAAAGGCAATATATTATGCTGTTACTGGTATTATTTTAAAGTGGGGAGATTAGTTAAATGGGTTAGTACTATGATAAAAGAACATGCACCTGATAAAATATTTAAAAAGCGAAATTTACACATGGAAGAGAAGTAAGGGGAAGCTGGACTTTCCTAGGTGCGATGCATGGACTCACAGCACTGTCATGACTCTGGTGCTACAGGTCCTCGTCAGGGCACCCTCCCCACATGAACACAGCTACCCTCCTCTTATGGGAAGAAAACACAGCGATTTCAGCTTCCCATCTGTCTAAAGCAGAATGAATGAATAAGTGAAGACCCTTATGTATTGCCCCTGTGTGAACTGAATCACTTCTAGGCACTTTTTAGTTGAAAGAAACTGGACTGCACACTGCTTCCCTATAAAACGAGCCCAGTCTGCAGGTGGATAAACCAGTCGCGGCTGCTACCTCCCACCCGCAGTAGGGCTGGTGTCGGGGAAGAGGCGGGCGGGGGGATCGGGTAAAAAAAAAAGTCACTTACCTCCCTGTAATGGTGCTTCTCATGATACAACTTGTAGTGTGTCATCTATGTTTATGATGTTGATGCAGCGCGTACAATAAAAACTATTCTCCTCCTAGGTCACTTATAGGTCATCCAGGGGCAAACTATATTTCTCATATCCACATGACGATGGGGCCCATAAACATCGCCTAACACATACTCACACTCCTGGATTTCCTTTACACCTTTATGAAATTCTGTACTCCTAGGAGAAGCATGAGAACTAAATGGAGAACACCATTTATGTACCGCTGGAAGGAGCCGGGATATCTTATTACCTTAATTTGTCACTTTCTTTTAGTTATTTCTTAAGATATTCCTGCTCATTGTTTTGTCGATGAATCATTCATGTAAAAAATTAGTTCATAGTGATTAAGACCAGCTGAATCACAATAACCAATTACTGATGTCACAATCAATTAGGAAAATAACCACTGAGTCATTTTGGTTTAAAGAATCTTAAATTTTATATAATTTTAAAAGCATGAGAAAGAATTTAAACTTTATTCAATTATTCATTCTTAAATTCAAATATTTATTAAGCATAATCAATTTATTGCAGAAAGGAAATTTTTGTCATGAAGCCAAAACCCTAATTACCTGCCTACCTTCCTAATTTAGACTAATGATTTCTAACCTAAGTTTAAGAATTAGAAATAACCTGATTCTCATACTCAACTGGAAAATTAAGACAGCAACAGCAACTTCAGCTCGTCAGCATCAGCTACCTGCAACCCGTCTCATCTAACAGTCTTTCAGCATCTCCCGCTCAGTATGGGATCGATCAGGACCACCCAGCACTGGAAGCCACCAACACGACTCTCCAACTCCTCTCCTGACTGTGACTGCAACCGCGACTGACCCCCTCCCACTAAGAGTAGGCCCTCTTATACCCTAATTCTAACTTTGCTAACTAACTGTTGCAACATTAATAACACGCTTTTCTTTCATTGGTCCATGCATGTCATCTTATTCATTCTTTTAATCAAGTTCTCTTGGATCCAAGGGTCCTTGGATCATTTCCTTTCCCATACGCTCAAACATATTTTCATCCGTTTCGATCAGTACATTTGTAACTTCTTTCGATACATTCGAGAACTCCGCAGTCATTGTCCTTTCTCTTAAACTTGTTTCCCACGGGTCTTCTGCTGATCATCACGGCACACTATCAGTTCAATTAGGTCACATCAGCCTTGACCATTTCTCGCATCCTAGCGTCTCAGTAACATCACGAGGTTCAGTTTTTCTCCGATTTCATCCCGTGTTACATGTCCCCTTGCGCCTGCGCACATCTTCCCACTGGCGGCCATTTTATATCGCCACTCGGTTATACTTTAGAAGCACTAATTTGAGGCAAACAAAACATAATTAAAATAGAGAAAAATAGCCCTTTCGTTTCCCTCCCGTCATCTACGTACCCCAATTAGTTATTACCTAGCAGAAAGCAACATTTAAGCTGTTCCTTACTTACCATCACTATTGTTTTTGCAACGACACGTTTTATTTCTATGAAGCACAAACATGCATTTTTTTTTTTATTAGTACGCATTTATTTTTACGTTATAATTAGACACACGGACATCCATTAATAGATTATTTAGCACACACATTGGCATGTTACCATTCCCACACATACAGTGTTGATTAATACATTTAAACGAACATTTTAGTTAATTAATTATAAAATTTGTTAGGGGTTAAAAAAAAATATTTTCCTGCTCCATCAACTCCCCCTTTGGTGATTTTTAAATCACCACATAAAACCCAAGTCATACTTCTTTTCAGGCAGCATGTCTTTCATCCTTTGCCTTCTGTTATTTACACATCTGTTTCTTCTTCATCTTACCTTTTAGTCTCCTTATACATGCTTTCTTTCATTTTCTCCAACTCAATTTCACCCATTTCTCTCTCTCTCTCTTTCATTATTCTGTTATTTCTTTTATCTTATTTTGTCTTACTTTTCTTTTTATACATGTTATTACTATTTTCAATACCATGGCTAACAGTATTACTACAGTTGCTATTATTATAACTTTCCCTATCATTAGTCTACTCATTCTGGTCAACCAATTTGCTACTGAAGAAAACCCTCTACCAAGTTTTCCCAAAACACTTTCAACCTCCAGTGGAACTAATTCTTTGTGCAAATTTGTAATATTTGTAATATACTTCTGTATATTTTCACTTTTATCAGGAATGTAAGTACAACAATGTTGGACTTTCAACATTCCACAGACTCCACCCTCTTTTGCCAAAAGAATATCAAGGGCAAGCCGATTTTGCATCACCATAGCTCTCATGGCAACCATTTCGGTATTTACCATTAAGAACCCTCCCGCAGTATCTGTAGACAAACGATCTACTACTGTGGATAATTTCCAATTTTAAATGCATTCAAAGATATTCCCACTGCTGGTATTAATGCTCCAAAAATATCACCTACAATTTCTGAAAAACTCTCCCTCTTTCTACGTGTAAAGCTATTAATCATCTTGTATGTTCCCTTTTCTTCTCTGTCCATGTGAAATTTTTTGGAAAGACCAGGCCTACATAGCAAGTTCCATACCAATGGTCCGGTAACCTGTAATAAGCTCTATTCCCACAAATATAATAGATACCTGGAAATATTGGATCTTTTCCACCTTTGAATCCCCAACCTCCCAGAATTTGATAATTGTCATGGCAGATACTGGAACCTACAAAGTAATTGTCATAGACTGTCTTATTTCTCCTAATACACAACTTTCCTGTTTGCGGCCAATCTAATGTCATTGCTGCATTTATCTTTTCCCTTCATGATTTCCTTCCTCAAACGTCCATAGGCGTTTTCCTTCCTCTTTATTGCTTCTTTTTGAAATTTCAGTCTCCTTTCTTCAACCATTTCTAAAATTACTTTTTCTTCTTTCTTTAACTCACAGGTAAGGTTGTTACTAACTATTTCTTCTAACGTTAATCTTCTATGTTCTAAAAAGAATTCTCCTAAAACTTTTGCTGGTTTTACTTTGTTAAGTTCTGGTACTACTGGAATATTTGCAAAAATCTTATCTATATCAGTATAATAAGATTCTAATCTACCTGTTTTATAAAATAAACTTGCTATTACACTACATGTTATTCCATAAGTTAGAGGTAGGTGATGATAAGTCACACCTTCTGACACTGATGCAGGCAACTGCATACAAACATAACAATCTCTCACATCCATTGTCTCTACATATTCATACAACAATTTTGTAAAAACATTTTTGGAAAAGTCTGTTACTGACTTATCCTTATGTAACTCTGCACTACTTCTTAAAATAACTGGTTCTTTAACATTAGTTTCTTTTTCTGGTTTAGTATCATTTTTTGCTTCTATCACAGCTATACTAATAGGAATTGTGATTGCTAAAACTATCCATATGGTCATTAATAACCCTGTACAAAAGCAGCACATTTTGCACCATCTTTTTATAAACTCACATTTATCTCTTCCATCCCTATTATTTTCCATTTTTCTTTTTTTTTCTATTTGTTAAGTTTCAGAAAGTTGTGTCACTACACCTCAGAAATGACTTAGATGCCACTCTGCTCTCAAAAGTCTTTGCTTGGTACTTTCTTTAATTCTCTCCAGAATTCTTTCGTTGTCACATCCGGTGATTTGTCACGTCCAGTAAAATTGTCATGTCCGGCAGAAGCACTATAAGTCTTCACTTCAAGTTTGTTGCATCTCACCTTTTCCCATCCGACTTCTCAGTCTCTGGTTCTCGTGAGTGTTTTCTTCTTCTTTGTAATCTGTTAGTGCAATATACAGCCACTCAGGTGACTTATACTTTGCATTCACTTTCTTTGTTCTTTTGGATTTTTGTAATCTTTTTCCACTTGGTTTTTCTTGTCCCTTTTGACTTGTTACTTCATTTACTTGTTCAGCACTTTCGTCTCCCGCTCTTATTATTCTATATCTCAATTTTCTTATATAGCTGTTGGGCCAATTATCTCCTTTTCTTGGCCTTTTGGCTTCACCTTCTCTTTCTTCTCTTTCTGATTTCCAATTTCTTTTTCTTGATTTAGTTTTTATCTTTTCCTCTTCTCCACTTTCTTCAGTTTCTGTTTCAACTGTTTCACTATTGTCTCTTATTTTAAAACTTATGATCTCGTCATCTCCTACTGGTGGATCTGTCTTCTTCTTGTTTTCCCTTATTACTGTCCCTCCTCGGTGTTCTTCCGATTTGGTGTTTTTCTCCCTCTCTGTTTCTAAATTTCCCTGTTCTTCTGTTTCTCTATCTGTCCCTATTGCTCCTCGGGGTTCTTCTCGATTTTCTAACTTTTTGTGTACTTCTTTCCCTACTTCATCTATTAATATTGTTTCTGAAGGATTTCCACCATAGCTTGTACTTGGTTGTTCATCTAACTCAATTTCTTGCTCAGTTTCTTCTCTAATTGGTTTATAACCCCAAGTTTTCCTTAGGAATTCTTCACGGTTTTCAACTGAATCATCAGATTCTGAAGTTGTGTCAGATATTTCCAGATGTCGACTTACAGGTCGATCTTCAAGTTCTGGAATTTCTGAATTTCTTCTTCTTCTTCTTCTTCTTCTTCCTCTTCTTCTCTAGAGGTGTTTGTCGTTGGGGTTTCCAGATGTCGACTTTCAGGTCGATCTTCAAGTTCTGGCACCCTTTCTCTTATCCTTGTTGTCCCAGCCGTTAAACTTTTATCCCACACTTCCAGACGTCGATTCACATGTCGATCAGTAGGTTCTTGAACTCTGATTGTGTGGCTGGCATGGACCCAGTTTTTCACTCCTGCACACTTGACGGCAGTCGTTGTCACCAGGATTACCTGTCGTGGCTCGTCCCAACGAGGAACTAGACAGTTTCTTCTCCTGTGGACTTTTATGCGGACCCAGTCTCCTGGATTCAAGTCGTGGGCTGGTTTTCTTTCAAGAGTGGTCGCATCCGGTCCAACCTGATGAAACACAGAACGCACCACATCAGCCAGTCCCTTGCAATAATCCAGTATTAGATCATCAGTTATAGTTAATAACTTGTTGACAGGTACGTGTGCTTGTCTCATTGCTCGTCCCATGATCATCTCATGAGGACTGAGTCCAGTTTTCTTTTCAGGGATGCTTCTGATGGTCATCAGAACAAGAGGCAGTGCATCCGGCCATTTGAGTCCTGTAGCTTGACACATTTTTCCCAATCTGTTTTTAATTGTTCCATTAATCTGCTCTACTACCCCAGAAGCCTCTGGTCTGTAAGCACAATGTAGTTTTTGTTTAATACTCAATGCTTCACAAATCAATTGGATCAACTCATTTTGAAAATGTGTTCCTCTATCTGTCTCAACCGTGACTGGAAAACCATACCTTGGAATGAATTCTCGCAGCATAAGTTTTGCCACTGTTGTTCCATCATTCCTTCTTGTGGGGTATGCCTCCACCCAACGAGAGAACAAACAGACGACCACTAGAACATATCTTAGTCTATTACTAGGGGCATCTCGATAAAGTCTATCTGCATCCTAGTGAATGGACCTCCTTCCCGTCCTATTGTTCCTAGACTCACTACTGTTTTTCTTCCTGGGTTAAACTGCTGACAAATAAGACATCTTTGACAAAGACTTTCAGCAATGGCTCTGAATTTTGGGTAATACCAGGTTTGTCTAAAAGTCTGATCATTGCATCTCTCCCAATATGAGCTTGTCCATGGTACATCCGTGCCATGTCTGCAATCATGCTATCAGGCATAACTGGTCTTTCATCTCTGTATACCCACACACCATTATTTTCCTGTCTTCTACATCCTGCTTTTATCCAGTAATCTTTTTCCTCATCTCTTGCAGTTTCTTGTAACTGCCTTACTTCATCCCATGTCTCGACAGTATTAGTGAAAAGCAAAGGACAAGAGACATGCTCCCTTTCTCTATTTTTGTTCATGGACGCCATGTTCTCTGCACAATATTTAGCGATCTCATCAGCATAATTATTGCCGACCGCTATGTAATCTTCGTTTTTCTTATGCGCTTTGCACTTCACTACAGCTATTTGTTTAGGCAACTGTATCGCCTCAAGCAGTTTTTTAACAAAATCTCCATTTCTGATAGGTGTTCCTGCAGATGTCAAAAATCCTCTTTGTGACCAAATCTGACCGAAGTCATGTACGATGCTGAAACCATATTGGCTATCGGTCACAATCGTGACTCGTACATTTCTTCCTAATTTACATGCTTGAATCAAAGCAATCAGTTCCACAACTTGTGCAGACCTTATTCCTTTCAGACAAGACGCTTCCATCACAGTTGCCACTGTGCACACTGCGTAAGCTGCGCTTAAAACTCCTTCTTTTGTTCGCAAGCATGAGCCATCCACAAACATGACATAATCAGATTCCTTTAACGGTTCATCTTTTATGTCAGCTCTTGGTTTCGTGCAATATTCCAGCACGTTCAGACAATCATGATCTACTTCGTCCTGTTCAATTATATTTTCTTCATCTGGCAATGATGTAGAAGGATTTACATTCATGCATCTATCTATGGTCACATTTTCAGCACTCAAGATGACTTTTTCGTACTTAGTCAGCCGACTATGTGTCATGTACTGTGTTTTTGTTCTTGTCAAAAGAATTTCTACTGAATGGGGAACATATACTCTCAGTGGATACCCCATCACTATACCTTCACTTTGTTCCAGACTTACACAAGTAGCAGCAACTGCTTTCAGACATCCAGGCAATGCTTTTGCTATAGGATCTAAAACAGCTGAAAAATAAGCGATTGGTCTTTTCATTGTCCCGTGTTTTTGTACCAGTACTGAAAATGCACATCCATCTCTTTCACTGCAGTACAACTCAAAGTCCTTCTCATAATCAGGCATGCCTAATGCAGGTGCCTCACACAGTTTCTTTTTCAATTCTTTGAAAGATTTCCTTTCTTCTTTGTTTAACTCAAAAGGGTCTTTTACATCTTTCTTGGTCAATTTTTGTAAGGGTTTTGCAATCAAAGAGAAACCACTTATCCACTGTCGACAATATCCAACCATTCCCAAAAACATTCTTACCTCTCTTTGAGTCATTGGTGCTCTCATTCCTTGAATCATTCTTACTCTTTCTGTCGCTATTTTTCGCACTCCTTTCTCAATTTTATGCCCTAAATACTGGACTTCTTTCTGACAAAACTGTAATTTTGAAGGAGACACTTTATGTCCTCTTTTCTCTAGATGGTTCAGTAAAGCAATTGTATCACTTACACATGCTTCTTTGGTTTTCGATGCCACCAACAGGTCATCGATATACTGCACCATCACTGATTTTTCTGGCATTTTCAAATCTTCCAGAGATTTCTTTAGAATCTGATTAAAGATTGAGGGGCTTTCTGTATACCCCTGAGGAATTCGGCACCATGCCAAAATACGCTCTCCAAACCGGAACGCAAATAATGGCTGGCTATCTGGATGCAAAGGAATAGAGAAAATGCATGACACACATCTATCACAGTGTACCACTCAGCTTCATGTGGAATTTGATATAGAATTACTGCAGGGTTTGGCACTATTGGACAACAGGGTACAACTATTTTGTTGATCTTTCTCAAATCCTGTACTATTCTATATGTTCCATTTGGCTTTTTCAGTCCCATAATAGGTGAATTACATGGACTGCTCATGATTTCTTTTAGAATTCCCTGTTCAATCATCTTATTTATCACAGGAGTTATTCCTTCAATTATTTCTGGAGTTAATTTGTACTGTGGCGTATTCGGGTAAGTTGTCCCTTCTTTCACTGTCACTTTTACGGGATCAACTGCTCTCATTAATCCAATGTCTTCTCCTGTAAAATCCCACACACTTTCTTTTACTGCACTTTTTAGTTCTTCTGGAAGTTTTTCTGCATCAAATGCAGGAAACAAACCATCTCGCTTCAGGTTCCTGATTCATCAAAGTTACTTTATACAAAACATCTTCATCTGAAGTCTGAAAACCGATTCCATCTGGCGTACAATAAATTGTGTAATTCATCTTGCACAAAAGGTCACGACCCAAAAGATTTACAGGACTACAATCGCATACTACGAATTTATGCATTTTGCTAAAAGAACCAATTTTTACTTCCACCAATTCAGTAAGTGGGGTTTTAATCTGCTGATTGGCTACTCCTACTACTTGGATGTATTCACCTGAGAGAGGAAGGTTTGGAATTTCCACTGATCTAACAGTAGAACGGGTAGCTCCAGTATCGACAAGGAATGTTACATTTGCACCATTCACTTCTCCATCCACAAAGGGACCAGACTGATCTACCTCTAGAGTTGCGCCAAGCACGCACTCTTTCCCCTCTCCTGCGCACCGTCAGAATCTTTCATCCGGGTCATCCTCACTCTGACGCAACCAATACTGAGAAATGTTAGCTGCTCGCGGCAACTGTGTTACCTGCTCTCCTCCGTAGAATCCTGTTTCTGTACTGTATCTTTGTTGGTTAACAGTGTTGGGAAGTGGTGGTTGCGGCACCTGACTTTGTTGAACAACTACCTCATTCTGCGCCTGTGGAGTTAATGATTGATGTTCCGGATTAGGTTTAGGTGGGAACTTACACTCGTTTCTCCAATGCCCTAATTTTCCGCAATTATGACATGGCCATTTCTTCTTTGCCTCTTCTAGACTCACTTGACCCTTTCCTTTACCTATGTTAGGTCGCATTTTATTCTGTCCTGTTTCATTTCCATTATTATTGTCCAATTGAGCTTCTTGTTTTTCTGCCACCTTCACCTGTGCCCACATTGCCTTCTCTTTCAACTTACGCTGTTTACTCTCTATTTCATCACTACAATACTTAGCATACCTCAGCACCTCATCTACACTTCCATTCTGCCAGTTTATCATGTGTTGCTTAATCATATCACTTATTTCTTGTTTCAGGCCAAACACAAATCGGTAAACAAAATGACTCATGTCTTTTTCACTCAATTCTTCATAACCACTATACTGCTTGAAAACCAATAACAATCGCTCATAATATGCATGTACAGACTCCTTACTTTCCTGTGTAGTTCTATCTATTTTTACCCAATCTGTCTCTTTAGGAGGAATCTTATTCTTCAAAAAGGTAATCACCTTATCGTACTTCTTCATCACATCAGGACCTGGAGCTCCTGTCTTAGGATCTCTTGGATATTCTGTAGTTGGCCAGTGAACTGTAATCTTACATTCTGACCACAAATCTGTTGGTACTTCTATGTCAAACAATCCATCTAAATCTATCCACAACACTTTTGAGACTTTTACAAACCTCTCTACTTGTCGGTACCACTCAACTGGCTTCTTTCTTAACTTTGGAAAGTCATTGGTAAATGACAGTATGTCCTGCCTAGTCCAGGGAACATGCACGTAACTACCACCTGGAGTTTCTCTCATGGGGTATTCTTTGGCAACAGATTCTTTTTCAGTTATCATAAAGGCCAATGAACCTTTGTCTGTAGTTTTCTCATTCTTCTTTGTCCATCTAACCTTCCATCTGTCCACATCACCCCATTTTCTCAACAACACAATTAACTCCTTTATCTGTGTCAGCCTTCCTGCCGTGTTCACATTTTCAATATCCTTTTCACAAAAGTCTACTCTGTATGGTTTCTGCAACGTTTTCACTTTTGCAAAGTTTATTCCAATCTCACTGGCCACTTCTTCTAGTTTGTCATGTAAATTCTTTGCCCTCCATGTAATACTTTTGCACAGAAACATTATTTCATCATCCTGGTAATTTTTTATCTTTTCGGTACCAATTGTTCCTAAAATTAATTCTTCCATATCGATTTTTAACCTAATTACATCTAATGGTTTTTCTTCTGGTTCTTTTATTTTAAATGCCTTCATCCACTCATTTAACTCATCAGGAGTCGGACCTATGGGTGTATTATTTAGTTCTATCCAATTACCACTCTTTTCAGGGGTTTCTGTTGCAGATTCTGTTACCATATGCATTTTCCTACCATTGCACTCATTTACCGTCAAATTTGTAGGTGGACTTGGTCTGTAAGTACTAGCCAAATTACTTGTACTTGCACTTTGTTCCATCCTTTCTTTTTCTCTCTGAAATTGTGAACTCATGGGAATTACCAAAGATCGTTCATCAATTTTCTGATTCTCAAAAACTGGTATTACTGGACCTATTGTTACAGGCACAGTAACTGCTTCCATATTTTTCGTTAATTCTCTAATTTTCTCAGTTAGTTCTTTTGTTGTCCTTGCCAATTCGCTTGCATTGTCGCTTTCTATTCCTTCATTTTGAGAAGTTCTCATTTGTTCTTGTGACCTATTTACTTCAATTCTCTTTTCCGGACTTTTATTTCGCATAGTCTCTATTAGTGGCGCATTTGGTGTCACCACTGTAGAACTCTGCTGATACGGAGGTGAATTTCTATTTAAAATATCTTCCAGCAACTCGTCATCCGTTTCGCTCTCATGCATATACTTTTCTCTCTCTATATGTTTCTTTTTCTCAGTCCGCTTTTTCTTAGTCCCTTCCTCAACTGTAAAAGCTGGAAACAAACCTCCTGTCATGTTAGCACATCTCCATCGTTTTATTCTGTCCTCATGATTTACTCCCACAATCTTCCAGGCATAAACTCATGATCTCTCATTCCTCTGAATCTCTCTCGTTCATACATCTCATCTTCCCATTCCGTCAAAGCCTCAAACTGTGTTGGTCTAGGTCTAGGTTCCAATTTACACATTTTTTCTCGCAAATTTCGCAGAAACCGCTACACTAAATGAACCATTCTCAGGAAAAGCTAAAGCACCATCATTCTTCGTATATTTTGCCCAGTTTTCCAACCATATGCACGTATGATATCCATATTTCAGCATCATATGTGAAGCTGCTGATTTCGGCGGAGGAATTACTTGTCCCTCTCTAGTCACAACCTTTTTGTCTTTCTTAAAGAAATTCTTCAATTTCGTCGTCCATGACGTTCTCTCCCTTTCATACTCGTAATACGGCATGTTTTCTATCTGTTTTCTCTTTACGCTAACGCTGTTCTGTATACGGAACTTCGACCAATTACAGCGCGACTCACACTAACGTACCAATCAGAACAATTCCCACCGTCCGCGAACCAACCAATCCTAGCGCAGCACTTTTCTACGTCACTCCTGCTCTGTGTTCACGTGACTAGCGCACTATCCAATCCTAGCGCGGCAGTGTTCCACGTCACTTCTACTCTTTACCCCTCCTTTACAAAAATTTATCGGCAATTCTTCTTTTCGCTGTTTTCTTCGTTAGTTACAACAATTAAAACAATTCCATAGTCTGATTCGCTAAACAAAAGTGACAGCTTTGTTCTTTTACACAAGAATCCTGTATTTCCAGTAGGCAGCGCTTACCTCTACCCTACCACAGAATTATTTACTCTCGCCGATAAAGTAGCACTTCCTCTACCTTACCCTTCTTTCAAGCAAACAATTTACTCGTTTCTCTGGGGATAAGACACATGTGGAGACTAGGCTCCTGAGAATTAAGGCCAAAGTTTCACAAGTAAACGTGATTTGCTATTTCAATTACACACTTTTCACACAGAAAATCCCTAACATAACACAACCTGCGTTATTTCCAAAATGAATTCAGACCATGTACCAAATTCCATGTGACTTCTCTTGCCACACGTGTTCCACTTCCTACATCCCAGAAGCGTGAAAACTCACATATAACATAACGCGACTCAACATATAGTGTTAGTCATCAAAATAATCAATAATCAATAAACAATAATCACTAAACTAATCTATAGAAAACCATAACTCTGCTACCAAGAAATCTGATGCAGCGCGTACAATAAAAACTATTCTCCTCCTAGGTCACTTATAGGTCATCCAGGGGCAAACTATATTTCTCATATCCACATGACGATGGGGCCCATAAACATCGCCTAACACATACTCACACTCCTGGATTTCCTTTACACCTTTATGAAATTCTGTACTCCTAGGAGAAGCATGAGAACTAAATGGAGAACACCATTTATGTACCGCTGGAAGGAGCCGGGATATCTTATTACCTTAATTTGTCACTTTCTTTTAGTTATTTCTTAAGATATTCCTGCTCATTGTTTTGTCGATGAATCATTCATGTAAAAATTAGTTCATAGTGATTAAGACCAGCTGAATCACAATAACCAATTACTGATGTCACAATCAATTAGGAAAATAACCACTGAGTCATTTTGGTTTAAAGAATCTTAAATGTTATATAATTTTAAAAAGCATGAGAAAGAATTTAAACTTTATTCAATTATTCATTCTTAAATTCAAATATTTATTAAGCATAATCAATTTATTGCAGAAAGGACATTTTTTGTCATGAAGCCAAAACCCTAATTACCTGCCTACCTTCCTAATTTAGACTAATGATTTCTAACCTAAGTTTAAGAATTAGAAATAACCTGATTCTCATACTCAACTGGAAAATTAAGACAGCAACAGCAACTTCAGCTCGTCAGCATCAGCTACCTGCAACCCGTCTCATCTAACAGTCTTTCAGCATCTCCCGCTCAGTATGGGATCGATCAGGACCACCCAGCACTGGAAGCCACCAACACCAACACGACTCTCCAACTCCTCTCCTGACTGTGACTGCAACCGCGACTGACCCCCTCCCACTAAGAGTAGGCCCTCTTATACCCTAATTCTAACTTTGCTAACTAACTGTTGCAACATTAATAACACGCTTTTCTTTCATTGGTCCATGCATGTCATCTTATTCATTCTTTTAATCAAGTTCTCTTGGATCCAAGGGTCCTTGGATCATTTCCTTTCCCATACGCTCAAACATATTTTCATCCATTTCGATCAGTACATTTGTAACTTCTTTCGATACATTCGAGAACTCCGCAGTCATTGTCCTTTCTCTTAAACTTGTTTCCCAGGGGTCTTCTGCTGATCATCACGGCACACTATCAGTTCAATTAGGTCACATCAGCCTTGACCATTTCTCGCATCCTAGCGTCTCAGTAACATCACGAGGTTCAGTTTTTTCTCCGATTTCATCCCGTGTCACATGTCCCCTTGCGCCTGCGCACATCTTCCCACTGGCGGCCATTTTATATCGCCACTCGGTTATACTTTAGAAGCACTAATTTGAGGCAAACAAAACATAATTAAAATAGAGAAAAATAGCCCTTTCGTTTCCCTCCCGTCATCTACGTACCCCAATTAGTTATTACCTAGCAGAAAGCAACATTTAAGCTGTTCCTTACTTACCATCACTATTGTTTTTGCAACGACACGTTTTATTTCTATGAAGCACAAACATGCATTTTTTTTTTTTATTAGTACGCATTTATTTTTACGTTATAATTAGACACACGGACATCCATTAATAGATTATTTAGCACACACATTGGCATGTTACCATTCCAACATATACAGTGTTGATTAATACATTTAAACGAACATTTTATTTAATTAATTATAAAATTTGTTAGGGGTTAAAAAAATTTATTTTCCCTGCTCCATCAATGTTATGTATTAGGACATGTACGTAGTTCAATTCCAGCGCGGCATGCGCTGGAATAAGCATGTATACTTTTGAAGCTGTTGCTCGTGCTATGGATTTTCCTCAACGAAGTACGAATGCGTGTAACGACCATTAGCACTTTGTACTTCGCTGAGGAGAGACGCACTCCCGTGGTTTCCGCTGTTATGCTTTAATAAAGCTCTTCAAACTCTTCAAGGACTCATCTCTTATTTCCTGGTATGCTTCATGCAACTTTACATCTGGCGACGAGCAGTTACAGTGGATTACTACAATCCCGGCCGGCTGGCCAGCCGCCACAGCCACTCCTGCGTCCTCTTCCTTCTTTAGAGAAACAGGAAGTGCCAGGGCTCCCACGCTCCCCGCAACCAATCACAACGCTGCAATGCAGTGTTGTGATTGGTCTGAGTGCTGTGACACGGTGCTCAACCAGGGGCTGGAGGGGTGGGCATGTTCTCCATGCAGGCTGTAATGCAGCCTGCATGGAGAACAGGGAAAGTGCGCATGACTGTTTTGGGTGGCCCAAGAGGGCCGACCAAACAGTCATTGCACACTTAACAGGGTTGTACCCTCCTACCCTGCTCTTCAGCCCAGCCCCGCTCCCTCACGCCAGCTGCTGCAGCAGGTGGTCAAAATAAAATGATAATAACATTACGTATTATCATTTTATTTTTTCCTTTCTTTTGCTGCATCAAGGCAGTGGGGCGACGCTCCTCCGCCTTAACGGACAAGCCTCCACTGAGATAAACAGACAGCATATGTAACATAGCGCTTCCAAGTGAATCGCCTTTAAGTGCTTCATGCCTAGAAGAAGTCACAGGGGCTGCACCAGGATGATCATATGCATGAATAGCACACTGCCACAAAGTAAATCACTATGCACTTCCAATCCCAAACAAGGAAAGATGGTGGAGGTGGGTGAAAATCAAACAGTAGGCATTGGCAGGAGGGCGAGGGGGGGGGGTGGACAAACATTGGCCAGGGGGAGGAGGGCAAGGAGTGGAGGGGTGCAGCACAAGTGTGCAGGGGGGGAGTGGGTAGAGAGAAGTAACAACGGACAGGGTATGAGACTAAGATCGAGACAGAGGTACAGGAGAGAAAGCACAGGGGCATGCTCATAGCGAGAAAGAGACAGCGAGCGAAAATGAGAGACAGAGTGAAGAAGGAGACACAGAGAGAGAGAGAGAGAGAGAGACGGACAGCCAGAGGGAGCAATGAAAGAAAACATAAGGTGAATATGAAAGCAGAAGAGACTGAGAGGGAGCAAATGAGAGACAGCAAACAAAAAAGAATCCAGTTTCCTTTTAAAATCTTAAAAGATTGCAAACATAAAATGAGTCGCTCACCTTTATGAGGGGAGGGGGTAAAATTGTGCTGTCTTTCCCTTTCCTGGTTGCTACAGGCAGGTCTACCCCATCAAGAGAAATAAAAGTACCCAAACCGACCATGAACAAGTGCCCCCAATCAAAATACATTGTGTAAGTTTTGCATTTGGATGCAAGCAATTTCATATCACAGTATCTGTAACACAAGACAGCAGAGAATTCTATGCGACTATGAATGCAGGTAAGCGTAAACAATACTAAAGAACTGAAGACAACTGAGGCAAAAGCAACACCAGTCTAACACCACACATACAAATCCATGGTTTAAAAATATGACCTATGGGAAAGATGCAGCGCTTTTCACCATCCACCTCATACCATGGCAGTGCGACTGGGAGCTGCAACTGCTGGTAAGTAATCAGGTGAGATAGAACTGGCATTTATTTGCTGTGACTTCCTACATCCATTACACAATACGCTATAGTTCAGCTTTAGCAGAATTGCGAACCTGGAGTACATATGAATGACATCGTCCCCAGTTACACATTTTCAACCACAAGACATGAGGAGGGCAACCGATCTCATTATACAATATAAATCAAGTATATGACAGGTAAACTTGTTGTAAATTCCTCTAATGTCCTCCCAATGTTCTAGTGTTATTTACACAGAAATAAACTTCATCACGTACCATCATTGTGGAAATTAGCAGAAATCGCTGTTAGCATGAGCTGAAGCCATTTTGTTCTTGGCAGCCATTTTAGTTAGCCATGTGCTCGCCATGTGCTTTCTCCCTCTTCACTGTTGCCTGCTCTTGTATTTCACTTGAGTCAGGAACTATAATTAACTCCTTCAGTACTGAGCCAGAGCACTGCACATGCTCAGAAAGGCCTAGCTGCCAGAATGCACCTGTTACAGATGTAACTGTCAGGCTATTTTTACTGATGTCAGGAGTTCTGTAACTCCTCCCATTCTGTTGACTAAGCAATTCTGATGTATCCTTGTATGTAACTGACTATTTGTGTGTACACTTGTACTGCCCCTTTTTGAACCTCCATGCTTACACTGCACTTGCTACAGTATATAAGACCCCTGGTCTCTGTACTCCTTGTACTACCTCATACATTGCCTGGGGGTTCTGTATAGATGTAGTTCCACTCATGAGGTGTAATAAACTATTTCTTTGATATTACAGCTTCCGTGCCAATCTCTATTTGTTAGTCCAAGGACTTGAGTATGCAGAAGGGCGAACCCCTGTACTGGTGGGCTTCTGGAGAGTTTTACCCCCCACAAATTGGCGCCCGTCACGTGGGGCTCATCGGCGACTCGGATGCCCGACCGAGTGGTCTCGACGGAGGTTTGGAATCTCGCTAAGGATGTACACTGCATGAGGAGACCCGTGTCTTAGCAGGCCGAAGTACTTTTCCGATTTTCCCGATTTGACCCTCCAGGTGGTGCCGGTCCCCGACTGAGATCCCTTTGGCGTTCGTCTTGCAGAGACCATTAGGTCGATTCAGAGCTTGGCAGTTGGAGGCTGGAGATTTTTGTTTGGTAAGGTCGTTTGATGCGACACTTCTTGTTTGTTTGGCCAAAATCTTGGATTTGTTTGGGTATATATAAATTGCAATTTATATAGGTAGGCAATGTGGAGATTTTTCTCTAAATTGTGAATTCTTGAACGGTAATAAGTACTATTTTTGTTATAATATTATATTTATTATAATATTTGTGACATGCCTGTTACTAGCACGCTTCGTAGGATGTGTTGCTTTCTTGGAGGTACCAAAATGGATTTAGAACGAAGTCAGCTGGCTCCCCTGAGGGGACACCAAATAGAGATATGTACATTAAAAACGGTATTTCTTCCATAATGTATAGCGCACTATGGAATAAAAACACTAAAAAGGATCCTGATCTGCGATGGCCAATAAATGGGTCATTTGATCTTAGAAAGATTCAGTATATGGAACAATGTGTGTTTAAGCGCAAAAGTAGACAAGATATGTTTGACTGTGTACGAATGTGGGAGAAAGAAGCGCGTGAAAGAGTGAGGAAAGAGCAAGATTTAGCAGAAAAAGAACAGCGAAAAAATATCTATGCGAAAGCGCTGGAGATGAAAAATAAAGAAATGAAGGAAATAAAAGAGAAAGAGGATAGGGAGCGTCGTTTACAGGTAAATGGCCAATACCCTGTCCGGCGCCCCCTTTATCCTCTGCTTAATAAACCACAGGACGATTCAATTCTATTAGATCGCTCTCCGCCTCCATATACTTTTCCCTCTGCCCCCGAGGTTGATTCCGATGATGACAAATCTTTCTCAGATCAGGCAAAGACAGAATTAGACGCTAAACGACAGACTCGCTCCTTTTTGACCGCTGACCGTGCGGCCACTCTTAGATCCGCTGCTCGTAAAGCAGCTCGTGGTGACACTTCTGCTCCAGACCTTATAGCAAATGTTCAGCAATGGCCAGAGTCAGAGCAGTTATATTTTACAGAGTCGTTTACTGGAGAAGTAATTGCAAATTTTAGGAAACATTCCATAGACTTAGAGCCTGTTGATATAAAAACTGATCATAAACAATTGAGTGACGGTCTTTTTCTCCCTTCCCAGGTGGCCGATTTAATTAGACGCGTGGTTAAACTACGAACTGATGCGTCCGTTTGCGAGCGGAGAAAAATGCAGCTGCTACGCCTGAACAAACAACTCACACCCCTGTGTCGCAGGAGGCAAACCCAGGGACAGATAAGGACAATGTGGTTCATGGGAAACCAATGCGTGAAGCTGCACCTTTATATGTCCCCCCTAGGGGTGCGGGAACGGATGACAGTAAAGAATCAGTTGATGCAAAGGGATATTTTGTTTATAATTGGGTTTATACTCCTTGGAGTAGAGCGGATGTCATGGCTCTTAAAGCTGCTTTGCCTGACCCGCGGAAAAATCCGGCTGCTTTTTATGAAGAAGTTGAAGGAGCTATTAGTTCTTGCACTATGACTTTGCCTGATATTGATATGTTTTTTGGGCTTATCTTACCCCCTGATATGTGGAGATCTATTCGTAGAATAGACGATCATACCGCTTTTGGAGATATTTGGAAGGAAATAGAGAGAAAAGATGCAGAAAGAGAGCCTGCGCAGAAACCGCTTCAAGAGATATTAGACCTTCCAAAGGCTATCATAACTAAATTGAAAACCCTTATACCTCCTAAAAAGATAGATTGGACTATGTTAGCATTCTGTAAGCAAAAGGCGGATGAGTCAGTTTCTGATTTCTTTACACATTTCGAGGAGACATTCCATGACTTTAGTGGGCAGTCATTGACTGATGACACAGGCAAGCATCTGTTCGTTGACAAATTTGTCGCGAACATGTTGCCAGGAATAGCTAGTCGCCTAAAGGCCAGCGAGAGTTCATGGACTACGTCTTCCCCAGTCTCTCTTTTGACTATGGCCCAGTATTATGAACGTCAGGAATTGGAAGATAAAGGCAAGGAGGATAAGAAAGCTAAGGATTTAAAAACAAAGGTGATGTTAGCTCAGGTTTATGGTCCATCTTATAGAGGTAGTGGTAGAGGTGGACGTGCAATGTATCGACCTAGTGCACCCTCTTTCCTCGAGCTACTTTGTCTTCTGATCAGTGTGCTTATTGTAAGGAGATAGGACATTGGCGCTCTGAGTGCCCACTTTTGCGAGGTCAGCAGTATCAGCGTGGTAGAGGACAAATGAGAAGCCGCCCAGGGAACTCAGGAAATAGGGGAGGTATGGATAATCGTACTAGGTTTGAGGTAGTAGAACATACTCAAAATTCTTCTAATACTTTTGACAGGCGTAATCAATATCAAATGTCTGATTATTCGACTGATGATTTGAGGGATTCTAATTATGCATAGGAATGCCTAGGATGGGGTAAGGAACCAGTTGAAGTCCCAGTAGATCAGAAGGGTCCCTATGTAGATGCAAATGTCTTGGGTTCTACTGATCGATTTTTGGTTGACACAGGAGCTACTCGTAGTGCCCTGTCTAAACAATTGGTTCCTAGGGCTCCCCTGTCTGGCTTAACAATAACATCGATAGGATTCGATGGGACCCCTTCCCTTAGCCCACTGTCACATCCACTTGCATTTCATGTTGATAAATTTACTGCAGCATGTCCTTTTTTGCTTTCCCCTAACACACCGGATAATATTGTGGGTCTCGATATGCTCAAACATTTTCGTGCCACGATACGCTGTTGCCCAGAAGGTGTGCGTGTTATTTTAAATGACAACTATCCTATGGCTGAGAGGTCTTGTCTTCTTAAAGAAGATACTGCTTTGGCTTCACTACCTAGTACTTTGTGGGCCACATCAGATACTGATGTGGGGCAAATGGTTATTCCACCATTTCATATTCAAGTGAAGGAGGGCGCTTCATTGCCTCGACTGCCTCAATATAAAATATCTCGAGAAGGTGAAGAGGCACTAATACGTATTGTTCAAGATCTGATTGGAGTAGGGGTTGTGGAAGAAGTCCCTTACAATATTTGCAATAGCCCTATCCTTCCCATCTTGAAAAAAGACACTGATACTAAAATATACAGGTTTATCATTGACTTACGAGAGGTTAATAAGATCGTAGTGCCCCAATACCCGGTAGTCTCTGACATCACGCCACTTCTTACTATGGTTCCTCCGACTGCCACTACATTCAGTGTGATCGATTTGAAGAACGCTTTCTTCTCGATACTATTCATCCTGATAGCCGTTATTTGTTCGGCTTCACTTTGAATAATCGATCATTCAGATTTTGTAGAGCTCCACAGGGGTATACAGAGATTCCTAGTATTTATAGCCAAGCATTGAAAAGACAGCTTGATTCTTTCTCTGTGCCAAAAGGGGTGGCTCTCATACAATATGTCGATGACATCTTGTTGGCTGCAGATACCCCTGAACAGTGTGAAGAAGGAACACTGTCATTGCTTTCCTTTCTTTCATCTCACCATCACAAAGTTTCTAGGAAGAAATTGCAATATTGTAGACAGCAGGTTACCTATTTAGGTCACCTCCTGTCTAAGGAGGGACGTGCACTCACACCAGATCGCATCCAAACTATTTTAGACATGCCTGTGCCCCGTACTCAGAAGGAAGCTCGTGCGTTGATTGGCCTTACTTCTTTCTGTAGGCAGTGGATTCCTAGCTTTTCACATATTGTTAAACCTTTGTTGGCTCTTTTGACTAAAGACACTCCACTGCCTCTCCCATGGACTACTGAATGCCAGAATGCTTTCCAACAGTTGCGTCAAGCTCTATGTTCTGCACCAGTATTAGGCACTCCAGACTACACTAAGGCCTTTACACTCTATGTACACGAAAGGGATGGTTGTGCACTCTCAGTTTTAGTACAGACAACCAGTGATAAGCAGCGTCCTTGTGCATATTTTTCAGCTGTCCTTGATCCAGTCGCTCGTGCGTTGCCTGGGTGTTTTCGCTCTGTGGCAGCGGCAGCTGTGTCCATACGTCAGAGTGAGGGGATAGTTTTGTCACATAGATTGCTTGTGTTAGTACCCCATGCAGTTGATGCCCTTTTGAACCAAACCAAAACGCAGCACTTAACTAGTGCTCATTTGACAGGATATGAATTAACACTTTTGGCCCCTCATATCACCTTGAAAAGATGTTCGACTCTTAATCCGGCTACCTTATTGCCATTCTCAGCTACTCAGTCCCAGTCACAGGAGTCTCATGACTGTATATTCCTTACTGAGGAACAGACAAAGGGTCGTGTTGACCTACAGGATACGCCCCTTTCAAGTGTTGATGGGGAATTGTGGGTTGATGTATCCTGTTTGAAACTGCCAGATGGCACAACATCAGCTGCATATGCAATTACAACACTTCAGACGGTAGTTGAGACAGCTCGCATCCCACAGAAGTCAGCTCAGGCAGCTGAGTTGATAGCATTAACGAGGGCGTGTGAACTTAGTACTGACTTGTCTGTTAACATCTACACCGATAGCCGAAATGCCTTTGGAGTGGCTCATGATTTTGGGCTAATCTGGAAGGAAAGAGGCTTTTTTACATCACATGGGACACAAATAGTGCATGGAGAATTAGTGCATAATCTCCTTACTGCTCTGACATATCCTAAGAAAATAGCGATTGTTAAGTGTAGTGCACACAAGAAAGTGACTGATAAAATAGGACAGGGCAATGCCTTCGCAGATCACACAGCCCGTGAGACTGCAATGCAGCGAAGCACTACATCTATGTACGTGGTGAAGTCACAGGCTGAACGTTGGCATGATGCCAGGCAAGAAGTGCTGGACATGCAGCGATCTGCCTCTGCTGAAGAATTAGACCAATGGTCTAAGGAGGGAACATTGGATGATGAGGGCTGTTGGAGAAATAAAGACATGACCAAATGGAGATTGCCCACAGCCTATTTACACCCTATGATTCACATGGCACATGGGCCGGCACATGTTGGAGCATCCTCAATAGCGAAGTTGCTTACGCAAGTTTGGGATCATCCTGAAATTGCCGGCACAGCTAAAAAGATAGTCCAGACTTGTCTGATTTGTCTCCAGTATAATCCTGGAAAGGGAACACGAACTCTAACAGGAGGGTTTGCCACACCAACCGCACCTTTTGAGGTTCTGCAAATGGATTACATCCAGCTTGAACGCTGTAATAACTTAAAGTATGTCCTAGTAGTGGTATGTGCCTTCAGTAAGTGGATAGAAGCGTACCCTATGAAAGATAATACAGCTCTTACTACAGCAAAGGTGCTTCTAAAGAAGTTCTTCCCCAGATTCGGCGTTTGTCGACTTTTGTGGAGTGACAACGGACCCCATTTTATTGGGCAAGTTGTTGAGTATGTCTTGAAAGGATTAGGGATCAAGCAGAAGTTTCATGCTGCTTTCCACCCACAATCAGCAGGGTTAGTGGAACGGTACAATTCCACCCTCAAGCTTAAGTTGGCTAAAATACAGGCTTCCACATCTCTGAAATGGCCTTACACTGTATGAGGTGGTATTTGGGAGGCCTATGAATATTTGGGGGATTCCTAAGCCACGCCCCATACATGATGTACCTTGTGTCTTGATGAGTGACTACCTGTCACAGTTGACTGACAGCTTGCTTTCTATTCATCAACAGGTTCGAGAAGCTCTTCCTGACAGGTCGCAAGGTGATGGCCATGATCTACGACCCGGCGACCAGGTAATGGTCAAAGTTTTCCAGAGGTCGAATAGCCTGGAACCGAGGTGGCGCAGCCCTGAGCAGGTGCTCCTGGCGACCAGAACTGCAGTCCGAGTGACCAATCGAAAAAATTGGATTCACTCCACGCACTGTAAGAAGGTGCCGTCTGCCCTGGTGGAACCTGCTGCACTTACCGACCATCGAGACATCCTGGACACAGAAAGAGGCCAAACCATATCACCTGAAGAACCTGAGGAAGTCTTCCCGGACCACACGATTCCTGGTGCATCTCGATATAAGTTGCGGCCCCGGAGACAAACCGCATTGCTGAAAAAGACTGGTTGAGCAACCGTCCTGGGTTAGTGAAAGGCTGAGCCGAAGAGGGGGGGGGGATCTTTTGCTTAGTGACACCCGTCTTAAGTCTCAGTGAAGAAACCAACGGCTGCCCAGGACTTTAGAGCTCCATCTACTTTGTTATTTCAACGTCAAGATAAACATGCCTATGGAAAAGACATCGACTGCTGCGAGAATCTGCAACAAAAAGACTGTGCATTGCTGGGTTTACTGTCACTGTGATCATTATGGCAGTAATAACTTGGGTTGTAGAGGAAGTGGCTCCTGCTCGACGAACACTGACTGCTACTACTCCTGTCCCCATTGAGCACCACTACTTCACTCTCCCTTATCATGAGCAGAAGCATAGACAGTCTTATCTTAACAAGACATTCATTCAGATGTTGCACCACACACATAATGCTACGAACATTACCAACTGTTGGGTGTGTGGAATGATGCCAGCTCATCAGAAGAAGGGAGGAATGCCTTTTATTCCTCTGCCATTTTCACACAACGGCTCCTGCAGAGCCTGGTTTGCTCTGCTATGGGCTACTCATGTTGCTAACATCACTGACTATGATGTAGGAGGACTGAACTTTCAGCTAAACAAAGCCTGTTACCCTGATGAGGAAGGAGATCCACAGGCCAAAGGAACTGTATGGGAAATGGAGGAGTATCGTCGAGGAAATTCCTCCACACATTATGTTTTCCCAAACACTCGAACTGCTAAGGGTAATGGACCTTTTGTTATAGCTGTTACTAGGGCTCGAGCAGACTTGTGTGTGAACAGTGTTGGCAAAATTCCCGTAGGAAAAAGCGACTGTACTCTGGTTTTAAATATTACCGGAGTAAATAACAGCAGTTTTACGTCATCGCATAATACCTACTTTATATGTGGAAATAAGGGATATTACAATTTACCCATTGGCTGGTCCGGTACTTGTTTTGTGTCCTTTTTGTTACCACTTGTGTTTTTGGCACCTGCATCATATCACAAGGACTATAAACTGTTTAATGACATTTCCAAAAACAGATTTAAGAGGACAACAAATCATGATGAGGTGGATCAGACTGACACTGCACTGCAGCAATATGTTGATTTTAATTTGGGACTGTTCTTCTTTGTTGGTGCTGCCTTAAACAGCCGGAAAATCAGACGCTTGACACGTGTTGTAGAGGCTGTAACCAACCAAACAGCTATGGCACTTGGAAACATCACAGAAGAACTGCAAATTGCGAGGATTGTGGCGCTCCAAAACCGAATGGTCCTTGACGTCGTGTTGGCTGATCGAGGTGGTGCATGTCGTACCATCGGGAGCAGTTGTTGTGTTTACATCCCTGATCACGCCCCTTCAGTTTTTGATGCAATCGCCAAGTTGCATAAAATAGCTGCTGAAATCCATCCTGACTCAGGAACGTGGACTTTATCTGGCTGGCTATGGACCCTATTTGTTACCTGGGGCTGGAAACTGTTGACAATATTATGTATATTATTTGCAATCCTGCTGTTATGTTGCTTATGTATACAATGTGGTCCAATGCTTTGCTCCCTTTGTATCACTGCTTGTATGCCTACCAAACGTAACGTTAAGAATATGAATGTCCAATATGTATTAGATCAAGAGATTAGCAATATGATGAAAATTGATGTGCAAGATGTTTTTGTTCCTCCTAGATCATAGATGTCTTCAGCTAATGCTAAAAGGGTCGTCTGTGGAAATTAGCAGAAATCGCTGTCAGCATGAGCTGAAGCCATTTTGTTCTTGGCAGCCATTTTAGTTAGCCATGTGCTCGCCATGTGCTTTCTCCCTCTTCACTGTTGCCTGCTCTTGTATTTCACTTGAGTCAGGAACTATAATTAACTCCTTCAGTACTGAGCCAGAGCACTGCACATGCTCAGAAAGGCCTAGCTGCCAGAATGCACCTGTTACAGATGTAACTGTCAGGCTATTTTTACTGATGTCAGCAGTTCTGTAACTCCTCCCATTCTGTTGACTAAGCAATTCTGATGTATCCTTTTATGTAACTGACTATTTGTGTGTACACTTGTACTGCCCCTTTTTGAACCTCCATGCTTACACTGCACTTGCTACAGTATATAAGACCCCTGGTCTCTGTACTCCTTGTACTACCTCATCCATTGCCTGGGGGTTCTGTATAGATGTAGTTCCACTCATGAGGTTTAATAAACTATTTCTTTGATATTACAGCTTCCGTGCCAATCTCTATTTGTTAGTCCAAGGACTTGAGTACGCAGTAGGGCGAACCCCTGTACTGGTGGGCTTCTGGAGAGTCTCACCCCCCACATCATGGTATTATGGGATATGACACAGGTACCTGTCCAATCTGTAGCACTCCACACAGCAGGAGAAGCGTCCCCTTAATGCACCACTTTAATGCCTAACGAGGGATGTATTCTGCGTTTCAACAAATAATTCCAGATATTAAACCATGCAAATTCATATGTAAAGTTCATCCATTTTATTCCATCAAAATTGCAGTGTGCAATATTATATTCCAAGTCTATTTGATATTGCAATCCAAATAATCAAATGTCAGTCAACCATTATTGCAAAGCGTCTCTATGTATTTTGGGCGGTGCCCTTCACCAGGGGACAAGTAACCTGTGAAGTAATGCAAATGGCGAAGTGAAAACACAAGCTTCAACACTGAAAAAAACTCAAGAGTTGAATAATACGATTGTTCATGTGAAAGTTAACACGTGGGTTAGCGGTGCAATCACTGAGAGATTAGTGCAGTTGATCTAAATGTAACTACATTGTGGAGAACGCGAAGCATTGCATGCATGGGTTAACATGAAGGGGTGACAGAAAGATTACAACGGTTGATCTTAATAACAGCTGCACCACAAAAAACACGGAACAATCAATACTTTACATTACCTCCTCGTAAGTCTTCCTCGCCACCTGAGTTACACAGTGAGCTTCAGCTCCACAATATAACCCTCCAAAGCAAATTTACGTTTCATTCCTCCCATCGCTCCCGAACATGGCCCACCACCTTCACCCTTGACCCAGTACAAGAGGAGGCACGACCCACCTCACTTCCTGTATTGTTTGTTCTGCGATGCAGACTCTCCGAGCTCGAGTATAAGGTAAGTGGGGCAAGGTCGTGCCTTAGCCGGCCCGGACGCCCATGGTTGAGGCCCTGCGAACCCTGGTTAAAATGCCCCCTTTTGTTTTACCTTCTTCTACTGGGCTTTACAGTGAGGCTCGGAGGAGCAGGCTCATTGTTGGGGTAGGAAGCCCTGCTTCAGCGGGCTCATTCTGGGAGTATGAGGGCCATGCAGTGTGGCGCTGGTTGTATCTCTGCCCCTACACCCGCCCTTTTTTTCTTCAGGGGGCTCCAAGGGGAGCTCCACAGGACCTTTGTTTGGGGAACGCCCTTCTGATCATGAGGTTCTACCGGCCGGTGCACGCCTTCTCTGGCGGCTTTTGTTTCCCAGGGCGGTCGTGTATTTTACGATGGCCCAGCTCGACTTCCCTCATAACACGTCATGCACTCCTGCCTTTTTTTTTTGTTTAAATTTGTTTATTTGATTTTAACAATTTGGATACAGTGAGGCAAAGTTTCGTACGTGAATTACATGCTTAGATAGACTGATATGGTTTTGGCAGTTGATTTTACATTGGTAGTTATCTTCATACATAATTGCCACTGATCGTCATTACAGTCCCGGTATTACATGCAAATTGAGGTAATCTACATTGTTTGTATGTTTTCTGTAGGATGCCTGTAAACATGTACCCTGGCTTAGGAGCTACGTCTACCTATGGTGCTATTGGGAGTCGTAATATTCTGTCCAACTATTGTCGATACCAAAGCTGCTGGCCTGTATCTTTAACTTGTAACATGGGTGTTGAACTGGGGTATTGATACAGGGTCAGCGGGGGGGGGAGCAGGTCCTCTATCCAAGTGTGCATGGTGACCTGGTGGCCTACGGCTGTGGATGCGGGGGGGGGGCGATTATTTCCCCTGAGTTATCCTGGGGTTGTGCTCAAGTGTAATAGCTGCTATGGGGCTTCCCCTGTATGTGTGCGCTCCGACTCGTTGTGTCCGTCATCGGGTCCTATTGGTGTGGTGGGTGCTGTCTTGGTTTGGGGTGCCTCGACTGGTTCTTCCTGTGTGGTTTGCTGACTGAATTGGTGCAATAGTTGTGCCCATTCCATGGATATATGGTGTTTGCGTGTTCCTTTCACTTCCTCGTCTCGTATCGCTTCCTCCTCTGCTGTGCCCCACTTCTTAACTGCTCCCACCCAGGCCTCCAATGGGGGTCCTTCCGGGGCTCGCCAGTGCATGGCTATTCCTCTTTTTTTTCCAGGAGCAGTGAAAGTGACATGAACTGGACCTGTACTTTATCAGTTTTTCGTCTCCTAAACACGCCTAGTGCGCACGCCTCCCATGAATTGATCCCTGGGATATTCTTGGTTGCGCGGGGCGTCTCATGAATGTAATCCCAGTACTGTTGTAGTGTAGGGCACCCCCAGAACATATGTTTGAAGTCCGATGCTGGAGCCGGACATCGGGGACAGAGGAACTGCGTATCTGGATAGAAGCGCTGTAGGCGCCCTGGCGTTAAGTATGCCCTGTGTAAGATGTTAAATTGTATGTTTTTAAAGCGTGCGTTTCTAGAGACCTTTTTGGGGTATTCTATGGCCTGCTCCCACTCCTTGTCTGTAGCGGCCGACTCATGTCCTCCTCCACGTCTGTCGCAGCGAGGTTAGCGTTTTGAGTAGTAGTTCCCGGATGGCCTTATACAGCCATGTGACTAGGTGTCTGCCCGCCGCCGATATGTAGTATGGTATGTATTACTGAATGTGTCGGTGGTTCTCCTTCGATCGGATCCCAAAACGGGTGGCTGCTGGCTATAATTTGTCTATGTAACAGGAATTGCCCCGGGGGAGAGCATATTCCTCCACTAGCTGATTGTAGGGTCGTAATCGCCCATCCTCGAAGAGGGATTCCAGCTCAGTCAGTGAGCTGTCGGTCCACACCCGCAGGGTTTGGGCTGTGTAATATCTCTCGTTGTTGGGGAACCCTACCAGTGGAAGCAGTGGGGAATACGGGGGTCTCCCCCCGGACATGCAATGTATTCGCAACATACAGGTGCGAGCCACCAACACTTGCAGTGGGTGAGTGCGCTGGGACTTAGTGCCGGGCAACAGCATGCGCCGTAGCGCCGGCAGGGATATGTGTTCCGTGTCAGAGGTTGTCTCGCCCATGTGGCGCTCCGCGGTCTAGTGCGAGAGCCATTGTAGTTGTGCCGCTAAAAAATACACTTCAAAGACTGGAGCCCCCAGTCCCCCCGATCTGTTGGCAGGAGTAATTTAGGTAGGGCTACTCTGTGTCGGCCCGCTCCACAGATGAGAGAGGTGAGTAGTGTGTCCAGTTCTTGGAAAAAGGGGCGAGGAGGAATGTCTGGGAGGTTGGCAAAGTGATATAGTAACCTTGGGACAATGATCATTTTGGCTAAAGCCACGCGTCCGATGGGGGCCAGGGGTAGTGTCTTCCAGAAGCTCACTGCCGTCCTTATTCCTGCCAGCGCCTTACGGTGGTTCCCTTCGTAAATGTCACTTGGCGAGTGGTACAGTCGTACTCCTAGATACCTAGGCGCACCACCACTCCAGGCGAGCCTCTGATCCCCTATTGTAATGTCGAGGGGGGCTAGGTGTGGACTTAGCGGATAGATCGTGGATTTATCCCAGTTTACTCTGAGGCCTGAGACTTCAGCGAATTCCTGTAATGCTGTCCAGATTGGGGTCAAGTCGGAGGTAATGTCGCGCACGTATAGTAGCAGGTCGTCCGCGTATAATGACACACTGTGGATCGTGCCCGCTATCGGGATACCCCAGGCCCCTCCCTCCCGGCGCAACCGTATCGACAGTGGTTCTATTGCCAAAGCGAACAGTAATGGATAGAGGGGACACCCCTGTCGTGTACCCCTCTGTACCCTGAGCGGGGCAGAGATATGCTTGCCCAAGCGTACCCTCGATGTGAGGTCCGTGTATAAGAGTCGTGTGTACGCCAGTAGGGTCGGACCCAGGTCACTCCGTCGGAGAACGGCGAACAGATATGACCATAAGAGGGTGTCGAAGGCTTTCTCTAGGTCGAGGATCATGCACGCCGCTCTGGGGAACTGGGGACCTGCTCTGTCCTGCACATGGAATAATCTGCGCAAGTTCTGGGATGTGTTTTGCCCTGGTACAAACCCACACTGATCTGGATGGATCAGTGGGGGGAGGATTTGGGAGTACCGGTCTGCTAGTATTTTCCCCAAGATTTTACAGTCTGCATTTAGTAGTGTTATTGGCCTATACGAGGCAGGGAGCCGCGGGTCTCGATCCGATTTTGGGAACATCACCAGGACGGACTCTCTGAGTGAGCCCGGTAACTCACCACGTTCCAGTGTGTCCTCGTACATGTCTACTATCCGGGGCACCAGCTGACCTGAAAATGTGCTGTAGTATTCTAATGGGAAACCGTCCATGCCCGGGGCTTTGTTGCACGCCAGGGCGCGGATGGCGTGGGAGACATTTGCGGACACAATCTTTTCGTCTAGGGTGTCCCTGTCTTCTGCTGGGACTCGCGGTATAATTAAAGGGCTCAGGAATTGTTCTATCAGCTGCGGACAACCTGGTGCCGGGCTTCAATAGATTCCTGAGTAGAAGTCGTGGAAGATTTGTAGAATCTCTACCTGCGAGTATCGGAGGGTCCCTGTCTGGTCTATTAATTTCGTGATTGGCTTTAACTCTGTATCTTGTCGAGCCAACCAGGCTAGAAGTGTCCCTGCCCTGTTGCCCTCTCTATGAGCCCTGGCTGCATGTGCCCAGAAGTTGTATTTGCGCAGATCCCGTAGTGTCTCTGCGTAGGCCGTCTTGGCTATCGCTACTTGTGCTGGGGTGGCCTTGCTCGCGTCTGCGTCCTTTGTTAGTGTCGCCAATGTAGTCTCCGCTCGTAGGAGCGCCTGTTCTAGCGTTTTCCGGACCCCTACTATCTGTTGTATGCACTGCCCCCTAGCGACAACTTTAAAAGCATCCCATTCCAACGATCTGGATGCTGCTGTGTGGGCGTTTGTTGTGAAATAGTCGGGAATGCTATTCTCCTGGTCATGTCGAAACACTTGATCTGTTAGGCACTCTCGCGATAGTTTCCATGTAGGTACTGCGGGATGGGGGGGTCTCCATCTGAGGGTTATTATGTGGGCGTCATGATCCGATAGGACCTGGCCCAAATAGTCCGAGTGTTGGGTTTTAGGGAGCAGTGATGTAGAACAGAGGAATCTATCAAGTCTCACCCGTAAGTCGTGGGGAATCGAGTGAAAGGAGTATAGCTTAGTGTCCGGGTTCCAGGTCCGCCACACATCTGCCAGCGCCCATTGTGTCACCCAAGTTTGAAACCGTTCCGTCTGCTTATGCGCCGGGGAGTGTATAGGGGGGGTGGGATCTATCTAGGTGAAGGTCTAGTGTACAATTGTAGTCGCCCCCTAGGAGCCATGGTGTTGATGTGTATTGGGCTAGCACCCCGTTAAGTTAAGGTGTCCCCAGAAATTGTCTTGGACTACATTGGGAGCATATATACTCCCCAAGAGTATCGGCTGACCTTCTAAGAGCCCCTCTAGGAGTGTGTAGCGGCCTTCCTTGTCTATCGTACGTTTGATTTCTCGGAAGGGAGTCCCTGGTCGGAGTCAGATCAGGGTGCCCCGGGCGAAGGCCGAGTAAGTCGTGGCACAGATAGTTCCCCGCCATTTCCTGCGCAACCGGTCTGCCGCTAACGCTGTTAAATGTGTTTCCTGTAAAACAGCTATTTGTGCTTGTTGCCTCCTGATATATGAGTAAATGGCGTATCTTTTGCGCGCTGTGTGCATTCCCCTGACATTGATTGTTATGATTGTAATATCTGTGTTAGGAATTTTGGTAGACATTCGATATTGTCTGTGGGGTTGATGTCCTTTCTACTGGGGATAAGTAGCTGCCAGGTGATCCCCCGCATTCTCACCAGCCGTCTGTGTTCGGCGGGCCTGCCCGTCTGCACACTATTCTTAGGGATATCTGGGTGTATCTGTTAGGGGAGGGGGTGTAACTATATAATGGGGAAAACTCCCAACGAAAGGGACCTGTCGCTCTGGGCGATACGTCCAAACTAAATGTTGTGTACATGCTCTAGTACGGTAACTGAGGGATCGTGGCCTCTCTCTCCTGCTAGCGGTGGTCTGCGTGGCCCGTCGCAGCATAAGAGTGTGAAGGTGATGCTGGTCGGGTCCCTCCGCCCCCTGTGTGTTGCATCTGTTAGACGGATATGGTGCTCTCTTAGTTTTTCCCCCGTTAGTACCAACATTACGTATTGCCATGCTAATGTTCGGTGTCTAGGCGCTTGGACGATGCTGGATGCTCTGAGGAGGCTGGATGTGGCCCAGTGTCCTTAGTTAGATGAGCGTGTCCGCAGTCTGTGGGGTTACCATTGGTGGGGTGATCGAGCCATCGCGGGAGGTGTTTGTGTCACTGACTTCCTCCTCCGGTGTGAAAAGATGGGGCCCTTTTTCCTCATCAGAACTCTCTGCTGTCGGGCCGATCTGTGCTGCCGCCTGTAGTGCCTTCCTGCGTTCTGCTATTATTTGCTCCAGATCTGGGGAGCTTCGTGTATTAGCCTGAGGTCGTGGACTCCACTGTTTTAGGGTAATTTTCTTCCATTGACGTCGCTGACTTCTAGGTTCCCGATTCCCTTGTAGTGTGCCACTAGCCTCAGTTCCTTGCAGATGTTGTGTTGCCCAATCGTATGCTTATTTGGGGTCCGAGAAAAAGTGTGTGTGGCCGTCGTGCTTGATTTTAAAGCGCGCTGGGAACAGAAGGGCGTATTGAACATGCTGGTGGTGCAGTAGGCGCTTAATCTCCAGGAAGGACGCGTGTTGTCTCTGGACCGCCTTGGAGTTGTCGGGGAACAGCATGACCTGCTTATCTTCGACTCGGAGTGGCCCCTGCTGTCTGGCTGCCCGGAGTAGTGCGTCTCTGTCTCGATGATGAAGCAGTTTCAGCAGAAACGGCCTGGGCGGGGATTCCGGGGGTGGTCCGCGCGCCGGGAAGAGGTGTGCCCTCTCCTCCGAGAAGAAGGGGGTCAGGTCAGTAGCTGGCGTGAATGTTTTGAACCACGTTTCAACGCATCCTATGCGGTCTAGTCCTTCCACTCCTTCCGGTAGGTTCAGAATCCTTATGTTGCTTCGGCGTGAGCGCCCTTCCAGATCATCTGTTTTATCTTCTAGGAGTTTCACTCGCATTTGAAGGTCACTTAGGGTGGCTTGCTACGACTTCACCTGGGGCTCAATTGTGTGTATTGTTTTCTCCCCTTGTTTCACTTTGTCTGCTAACTTGCGGTGGTCGTCTCGCAAAAGGTTAAGGTCTGTGGCCAGCGCCCCGAATCTGTCTTCCATAGTGACCCTGGAATGTTCTATGGCTGCCAGTACCTTGTCTATCTTGTCCGACAATGTCGCTGTTTGCGTTGGCTCTTCTTCTGTTCGGGTAGCATTGGCTTCTGGGGAGGACCGTCTGGTGGGGGCCGGCGTTTGCCCGGTGGCAGCATTGCGTTGGCGCCCCATGTTTGGAGTTGGTTTAGGGGAGCTTTCTGTCCATTGGTTGGGTTTGCACGTTTGCGATCAGTAGTGGGTAGCCCTTCTGATGTCCCGCTCTGGGTCCCTATTCCGGTTTGTGCTTCCCTCTTGGCCACAGTTGGGTTGCGCTCACCACCGCCCCACGACACCTGTTTCAGTCGCACCTTCCTCCCTACTAGCGGCGGGGTCCAGCAGGATGGTTGGGGGGCTCTCACTTTCTTATAGCCTTGCCCGATGTTGTGCCGTGGATATCCTTCCACAGGCTGTCCCGCCGCGGGCCCTGAGGCCTGGCGCCGCGCACACGGGGCCGGTGATTCCGCACGGGAGGCAAGAGCGTGAAGGGTAGGCAGCAGGCCTGGTTGTCTGAGTTCCCAGAGCGGGTGGAGAGGGCCCCTTCGTCAGATGTATCGGGTCGTGGGAGGCCCTCTGCCGTGTGTTGGCGGCGTTCCTGCGGGTTACTTTCCCTCCGGTCCCAAGCGCTCCCACGCCTCCAGCGTCGGCGGAGCTGGTCAGGGCGTCAAGGGGGCCATTCCCTCGTTGTGCTGGTATGAATGCGGCCACTTGAATGCCCCTCTTCCCGCCCTCCCGTGGCGCGGCGCAAGGCCCAGCGCCGCGCAGACGGGTGGCCGTTGGCTGTGCAGGGAATGGAGTGAGTGGTAGTTGGGCGTCAGTGAGGCTGTGTGCGGTCTCGGATCAGGCTGGCCAGGTCTCCCGGTGGGGTGCTCAGGAAGAGGGGGCGCCTCACCTTGCATCGATGTGCCCCCCAGGCCGTAGCGTCGGATCGTGGCCCCGTTGGACCGCGCTCTCCCCCGTAGTGCTTGCAGGGCCGGGCAAGATGGCGGGGGGTTGCTCGTATCCGCTGTCTTCTTCAGGTATGTCGGCGTGCGCCCCCCTCCTCCAGCCCTCTCGTCGCGCGCCTTGAGGCCTGGCGCCGTCCAGACGGGGGCTTTTGTCGGTGTACGGAGTGGAGTGAGTGAAGGATGGGCAGCATACCCGGCCGTGTGCGGCCTCGGAGCAGGTTGGTCAGGCCTCTCAGCTGGCTAATCTGGGAGGGGGGGCACCTTACAATGTGCCGGTATTCCCCTTAGACCTTAGCGCCGGAGCGCGTCCCCGCTGGGCCTCGCTCTTCCTCGTAGTGCTCACGGGGCTGGGCAAGATGACGGGTGGCCTGCTTTTGCCCGTTGTCTTCTTTAGGAGTGGCGGCGTGTGAAACTCTTCTCCAGCCCTCCCGCCGCGCGCCTCGCGGCCTGGCGCCGTGCAGACGGGGGGACTTTGGTGCTGCAAGGGGGGTTGGAAGGAGCGGTGAGTGGTCGTTAGCTCGGGCTGGCTGTGTACCCGGAGCGGGCGAGCCGGGCCCCCTGGTAGAGTTACTGGGCAGCGGGGGCGCCGCGCCGTGCGTCGGAGGTTTCCTCCAGGCCGTCCCGTCTAGTCGCGCCCCGCTGGGTCGCGCTCTCACCTGTGGCCACTACGGAGGTGGGTTAGGGCGTCGGGTGGTTTGCCCCATCCCGTCATCTGCTGTGGCGACTGGCGTACACCGCAGCCCTAGGCCCTTCAGGCCCGCGGCCTCGAGGGTAGGTCTTCAGCGCCGTCCAGACGCGGCCATGTTGAATGCAGGCCCCGCTTCTCCGGGTGCAATCTCTCCGGGAAAACCGGCTCCCACGCTACGATTTTGGGCGTAAATCGACAGTTTATCACGCCAGCATCTCTGGCCGCAAGTGGGGCGATTCGCTGGGACTCCGCTGGCACCTATAAGTTACCGTTGAGCGGGCCGCTGCTCGGAGCCTCAAGCAGACGTGTCTGCCATCTTGGCCTTCATGGCCACGCCCCGTCATGCACTCCTGCCTTTCCGGTGTTTTTGCCTAGGAATGCGGACATGGCGCCCAGTGTCGGCAGGCTCCCTGTTGTGGTATATGGTTGCTTGGCAACCGGCGGAGTTTTCGGTTGTGTTTGTTTTTCACGACACCAATTATCTATTTATTGCCTACCTATCACTGGGGGTATTGTCTTCTTCACTGTGTATCAAGCAGGATGGAGCATGGTGAGGGACCCCACATGGAGGCAGGTCCTAGCGTTCAGGCTCCTGCGAAGTCACCATCCTTGCAGGCCATCCAGCAGAGGATTCAGGCTGCTGTGGATGCAGCATTTAAGGTGCGTGAGGGCCCCCCTTCCCCTAAGAAGCAGCGTCTTGAGCCTTCCACCAGTGCTGAGGTGGATGAGGAGGAGGATGATCTACATGGCAGATATGTGCTGGGGCAGGAGCTGAAGGAGGTCCTGCAGCACATTAAGGATAACTTGGCTTTTTCTGTCCCCACAGTGGAGGAGGATGCAGATGATTTTTTCATGCAGTACCAGCAGTGTGAAACTGAGTCTCTGCCCTTGCACCCATCTATCAGAAGGGTGATTGACAATGAGTGGCAGGAGGTGGACAAACACTCTTTCCCGCATTATCTCTCAAAACGCTACGACATTCAGGATTTTACTAAAGACCTTCCCTCTGCTGTGAAGGTTGACTCTGATGGCTGGGTTATCCTCTCATGGGTCCAACATTTCGGAGGATGCCTCCCCTTCGGACCTGGTGGACAAGAGGGTGGAGGCGGCAGTTAAGAGGTTTTATGCCACAGCCAACTTCTCCATTAGGGCATCTGCCTACCTCTCCTACACCATTCAGTCACTTTTAAAGGACTTTCAGTCTCTCGCCGAGCTTATGGAGCAGGGGGCTGACATCTTGCCTACCCTGGCGGTCATGGAGCAACAGACGAGACTGTTGTCTGACATTTCCTTTGATACCTTGGGAGCCGCGGTTGCTTCGAGGGGCGCTGCAATTCAGGCATGGTGACAGGTCTGGCTGCGCCATTGGAAGGCCGAAGCTAAACAGAAGTCCCTTCTGATGAAGAACCCCTTTTTCAGGGCTAAACTGTTTTGTTCACCCCTGGAGGAGATGGTGAAGAAATTGGCTGAGGATAGGAAGCTGTTGACTCCCATCCGTCCTTCTAGGGGGAGATTCTTTGGCACCAAACAGGCCTTTGGTCCTTCTTCTGCTCCTAGGGGGAGCTTGCCCTTTCCGGGGAGGGGTTGCAGCCGGGGCACCCCTTTCTCCCACAAGGCTCGGTCTCAACAGTCTGATAGTGGTTTCGTCTACTCGTCCAAGTTCTGACTATCCGTGGGTCCCTGCGGGATGCCCCCTGTGGGGGGTCGATGATTGTTGACTTTCGAGGAGACTTGGGAAGGGTCGGTCTCTGACAAGTGGGTCCTGCGAATTGTCAGGGAGGGTTACTTAATTGTCTTTGACTCTCATCCCCCAGAATTGTTTGTTCACATTTCCTTGCCATCAGCTACACCAAAGAAGGAGGCTCTGTTGACGGGTGTTCAGGATGTTCTCGAGAAAGGGGCCATTTGTCCTGTTCCGGAATGTCAAAGGGGTCAAGTGGTCTACTCTATTCTTTTTCTGGTGAGGAAGGTTTCTGGGGACTTTTGTCCTGTGCCGGATTTGAAAAGGGTTAACTCGTTTGTCCCTCATGTTAAATTTAAGATGTTGTCTTTGCAGGAGATCCTTCCCCTACTGGTTCAGGGGGACGTGGTGGCTTCCTTGGATCTGCTAGAACCCTACCTCCAAGTGCCCATTCACCCTGCATCCCAGTGGTTCCTCAGGTTTTGTGCGGGCACGAGCATTTCCAGTTCCAGGTTCTGCCATTTGTCTTGTGCCCGAGGGTCTTCACTAAGGTTCTGTCTCCCTTGGTTGGGTTCATCCATAGGGAGGGGATTCGGGTATTCCCGTACCTTGATGACTGGCTGATTTCTGCCTCTTCTTTTTCCAAGGGGACTCTTCACGTCCAGAGGGTCTGCGAGATTCTGGAGAGACACAGCTTTCTGATCAACCACAAAAAGTCACATCTGGTTCCCACCCAGGACTTGGTGTTTATTGGGGGTCACCTGAACATGGTCAGGGGTCTTGTGTTTTTGCCGACCGGGAGTAGGGCCACCTTGAGGAGGGACCTGGATTGTCTGCTGGCCTTGGATTATGCCCCGGTGCATCAGTGGTTGAGGTTGCAGGGTTTGATGTCAGCGGCAATAAATGTACTGCCGTGGGCTCGTTTGCATCTGTACCCATTGGTGAACCATCTCTTTTCCCATTGGTCCCCTTGTTCCGCTGCTTACGATCTGCCAGTGGTGGTATCCCCTCAGATTCGGTTCATCCTGGGTCGGTGGATGGTGGAGTCCAATCTATCCAGGGGTTTTCCTTTTCAGATGTACCCCTCCCGGGTGGTGACGACGGATGCCAGCTGTTAGACTTGGCATCTTTTGGCGTGTTTCCCCTGTCTTTTTGCTTTCTGACCTCCCGGTTTTGACTCTGTTTTTGCTGGTTTAGTGTCTCTGCGCACTTTCTCACTGCTGTTCAGTGTTAAAGTGCAAGTGCTCCTGTTGTAAAATATGTTATGGATTGGTGTTTCCATGTTTGGCATATTTGATTTACTGGTGAGGCCCTAGTAAAGTGCACTGAGAGTGCCAGGGCTGGTAAATCAAATGCTACTAGTGGGCTTGCAGCACTGGTTGTGCCACCCACAGAAGTAGCCCTGAAAAGGTAACTCAGACCTGCCACCGCAGAGCCTGTGCGCAGTTTGTAACTGCCATGTCGACCTGACAAGTGCACCCACTTGCCAGGCCCCAACCTTCCCCTATTCTACATGTCAGTCACCCCTAAGGTAGGCCCAAGGTACCCCTGTGGGCAGGGTGCTGTGTATGTTGGAGGTAGGACATGTATTGATGTTTGTGACATGTCCTGGTGGTAAATTACAGTGTATTTCGCTTTTCACCATTGCAAGGCTGCCTGTTCCCATAGGACAGAATGGGGAGTTTGTTTATACCATCTTATAAACATAACTACCCCTGGTAACAAGGTAGAAAAATAAAGTTTAGTATTTCTGGACTCAGAAGGTTAAAATTAATCTTTTAGCGAAGATGATTTTTACATTCTGTGTTTGAAAATACCACTTTTAGAAAGTAGGTATTTTCTTGCTTAGCCATCCTGTGTGCCTCTGCTGGGGTTGTGGATTGACTGTCTGGCTTTGGGATGACAGGGGCTGGAGAGGGGCAGTGGCCCCAGAGAGCCTGATGGGTCAGGGCTGGGCTGAATAGACCTGGGCTGCATTTAGAGTAGGGGGAGGAGATTTCCTTGCACCTGAATGGGCCTGGTCTGCCTTGCACAATGCCGTCTCCACCCCCTGCCAGAAAGCTGCACCAGAGAGGACAGAACTGGTTCTGGCTGGGCACAGACACTCTCTGCCCCCAGAGAACAAAGACTTTTGGGCTATAAAAAGTGAGGCCCAAACCCCTAAACTTTAGAACTCTATTGGACCAAGAAGACTGCCAAGAAGAAGAGCTGGAGAAGCTGTGAGGAGGGACTACCACTTTGCTGTGTGCTTTGCTGTGTTGGCCTGCAGTGGCTGCTTCTGTCTTGGGCAGTGAAAGGACTGGACTTGAACTTTCTATAACTTCTTTATTGAGTTTCTCCAAGGGCTTGAGGTAGAGCTTGCCCCTGTTCAAGAAAACTCAGGAACAGCAAAGACTTCAAGCTCTTCTGCCATCAGCACTCGGGACTGTGTGTTTTGTGCTGCAACAGAAGAAAAGTAACCTGATGCCGTCTACGACGCCGCTGCCGACTTCGTGTCCTGAAGGCACCGCAGAGGGCACCGCCGCAATGCCGCACTGCAACCCTGGTCTCACCGATGCCGCCACCTGACACCGCCACCGAGCCGCTGCTTGCACCGCGACCTGTGGGCACCGCACTCCACACTGTCCCGCTTCACGCCGTCGCCCTGGTATCCCCGATGCCGCCGCTCCACGCCGACATCGACGCCGCTCCTTGCACCATGGTTCGAGGGCACCGCTCGTAAGTTACACGACGCACCATCCTCATCCCGCACCGCAGCCTTGGCCCACCGACGCCATCAACTCCAGTTCGTCAGCCGACGACAGCGCTTCAGCAACGACGACGCCGCTGCTTGCACCGTGAACTGCCAGCACTGCGACGAGCACCGCATCACTTCACACCGCAGCCCTGGTCTCACCGACGCTGCTGGACGACCGTCACCGAGCCGCTGCCTGCACCGCGACCTGAGGGCACCGCACGCTGCTGCACTTCACACCGCAGCACCCGACGCCTGCGCTCCTGACTTCAACCACGAGGAGTTCGATCTGCAACACGTGTGACTTCAAGGGCCCGACGACTCCTGCACCAACCTCCAGAGCCGACGCCTGCAGACGCCTTGCTTTTGGAGCTCAACGAGAGGTCGCCGATGCCCTGCATTTCTAAAGGTACTGTTTTGCGGGTCTTCCCGACACCGTAGCTGGCCCGCGATGCCGCGGTCAGCCAGAACTGTTTGGATTTCTTGTTCACGACGCCGTGATAGCCCCAGATGGAGCTATCGACTTCAAGGAACTTTATTTCAAGTTTATTTTGATAACTGAAGATTTCTAAGTACTGTATTGTGGATTTTTTTTATTGTTTTTGGTCTTGTCTTAAGTATATACAAATATTGGATATTTTTCTAAACTGGTGTGGTGTCCTTTTGTAATGCTTTCACTGTGTTACTGTTGGTTATGTGCAAATGCTTTACACACTGCCTCTAAGATAAGCCTGACTGCTCATGCCAAGCTACCAAGGGGGTGAGCAGGGGTTATTTAAGGAGTGTAACTCCCTTATCCTGACTAGAAGGAAGGGTCCCTACTTGGACAAAGGTGCAAACCCATGCCAACTAGAGACCCCCATTTCTAACACCAGCCAGTTGTCCTGGGGGGGCGACGTTGGATTCCTGGTCTGTGCAGGGTCTCTGGGATTGCCTGCAGGCTGGTTGCTCGTCCAACTTCCGGGAGCTGAAGGCAGTTCAGATGGCTTATCTGGAGTTTGCATCGTGCCCTTCGGGGCATCATGTTCTGGTCCGGATGGACAATCAGGTGGTGATGGGTTACCTCAATCACCAGGGGGCTGCAGGGTCCAATTCCTGTGGCTCCTGGCTCAGGAGATTCTGACCTGGGCGGAGGGTACTGTGTTGTCTCTGCGGGCAGTGTATCTCCCGGGGAGAGAGAATTGTGTGGTGGATCAACTGAGCAGGGCTTTCCCCCCATGTCTTTAATCTCCCTGTCAGGGGAGGTGTTCCGTGTGTTGCAGATGAATTTTGGGTGCCCTACGGTGGACTTGTTTGCAACCAAGGACAATGCTCAGCTGCCCCGCTTCTGCATGATTATTCCCTGCCCGGAGGCGTGGTGGGTGGATGCAATGTCAATCCGGTGGCCGGACACCCTGCTCTACGCATTTCCTCCGATCCCTTTGATTGCCCGGGTTCTGTGCTAAATTTGCCTGAACAAGGCGTTTGTTCTGTTGAATGTGCCGGGTTGGGTTCACCGCCTGTGGTATCCTCTTCTGAGGGAGCTGGCCGTTCAGGAGTGTTGGGCGATTCCCAATCTTCCTTACCCGCTGAGGGGTTCGCGTCTTCCTGCGGGGGTTCTGCGTCAGCTCCATCTTCAGGCCTGGCTCCTGAGAGGGTGAGTCTCTTGTCCCATGGCTGCTACAAGGAAGTGGTTGACTTGCTTCAGGGTCCCGTCGTCCGGCGACCCTTCAGCCTTATTCCTGGCATTGCGGGTCCTTTTCTAGGTGGTGTGTTTCTAAAGGCCTGGACTCTGATTCAGTGGACCTGATGAGGGTGCTGGATTTTCTGTCAGATGATTTTGCGTTGGGCCAGGCTCCTTCTACGCTTCGGGCTCAGTGGGCGGCTTTGCGGGTGTTCTGCAGTCCTCAGTTGGATGGGCTGGATCCATTGGTGGCCCGATTGATTCGTAGTTGTTGTCTTCAACGTCCTAGAGTGATTTGTCCTGCCCCAACCTGGGATCTCCCGTTGGTGTTACAGGCCCGTCAGGTGGCTCCCTTTGAGCCCTTGGGGTCTGTGGACGTTAAGTTCTTGACCATGAAGGTGGTGTTTCTGGTGGCCATTGTGTCCGCTGGTCGGAATGGTGAGGTGGGGTCATTTTTGCCGTCTCCTCCTTTCTTGCATATCTTGCCGGATCGTGTTGTCCTTCTCCCTGATCCTACGTTCTTGCTCAAGGTCCCGTCAGTTGCCAACCGTTCCAGGGAGGTTGCTCTGCCAGCTTTCTCCCCGGTGCCTGTGTCTGGGGTGGATGCTGGTCTCCCTCTGCTGGATGTCCGGTGGGCAGTGTTGGTTTATCTGGAGCAGACTTTACCTTTTTGCCTGCCATCGTGATAGTCTGTTTGTCACTTTTGGGCTGGTGAGATCAGGTCATAAGCCTTCTCTGTCTACCCTGAGTAGGTGGATTAAGCAGACAATCCTTCTGGCCTATGATTTCCAGGGGTCGAAGGTGTCGGCCCGGATCCAGGGTCGGTCTACCTGGTGTATTTCTGTCTCCTGGGCCTCCTTCAAGGGGGTCTCAATTGACGATATCTGTAGGGCCGCTACGTGGGCCTCTCCTCACATGTTCATGGACCACTATCGTGTGGTGTTGGGTGGTCTTGCTGCTGGGGTTTTTGCTGAGGCTGTTCTACAGACTGGCTCTTCCTGCACTTGATTGGCGCTTCTCCTGTTGGGCGTCTGTTTGTTGTTTTTCCTCTATCTTGTTGTTTGGATTAAAACTTTGTGTTTGCCTCATCCTTTGGTCTGTGGTTTCTTGTTGGTGAACATGAAGCCGCTTGGCTTTGGTACATGCTCACTGTGTAACTTGAGGAAGACTTACGAGGAGGTAATGCCCCGGTTACTTACCGGTAATCTTCATTACTCCGAGTGTAGTCTTCCTGCCCATATGAATTTCCCATCCCTCCCTGTTTGACTATCGGCTTCATGTGGTTGCTTACGGGGCTTGGTAGTTTTACAGGAAGAGGGGTGGGTCGTGCCTCCTCTTGTATTGGGTCAAGGGTGAAGGTGGTCGGCAACGTTGGGGAGGGGTGGGAGGAATGGAACGTAAATTTGATTTGGAGGATTCTGTTGCGGAGCTGAAGCTCACTGTGTATCTCATGTGGCAAGGAAGACTACACTTGGAGTAATGATGATTACCGGAGCATAAACATCCAAGGGGTGCCCTCATGGTGAAGAAACCAGTGACTCCTCCTAGAATGAGGTTGAGAATAGTAAATAGACAATATACAGGGAAATGATGTGTATGAATAAACTCGAAAGAGAGAGGAAAACCAATAAGCCCTAAATCAATTGTTTAAACAAATAAACATGAAGGGCCGAAATATAGTGCCATAAGTGTTGTGCAAAAGATCAAACATTCCTTTACCAAAGGGAATCCACAGGCATGAAGAAACCTTATATCCCCTTGTTTCACTCACCTGACAGCTAAAGAACTTAGCTCTTCCCAATATGTTAAATCAGTGTCTACGATAGTCGCCATGTTGTATTCACATTAAATCTAGTACTTTAAGAGATATAGAAGCAGGACTTGTGATGTGCCGCAATATCGAGTGCCACGTTTACTCGTGAAAATAATAAACAAGTTTAATCATGGAACCGTGATCAAAGCATAAGGATAAGTATAAAATTACATTAATGTCAACAAAAAAGCCCTAAAATGTCACACCATTGAACACCATGTTTGACATAAATCACGCCATAAACACAACTGTTATAACCAAGTATAACGTTCTTAAGTGTATTTAACATTACTTCTGGAAATGAAAACCATATAGCAAAAATATCCATGTGTAATAGAATGATATACAGATGTCTGTTCCACAGTCTTTGCTATAGAATGCAATTAGCGTTTATATGCAGAGAGTTGTTCCAGCCATCAAAGCCAATGAGAGGTGGATGAGAATGAGTAATCCGGCCTCTAGAAACTGATAAGAGAAGCACACCAAAAAACCAAGCATTGGTAAAGGAAATACAATGCTCAACCAATAGAAACAAAGGAAAACTAAAGTGACATGCCCACAGACAAATAAGCCCTTTTCAGATTTAAATTGAATACTATAGATTTCACAAGCACAGCGCAAGCGTTGTCCAGGCGAAACCTATAAAAGGTGGGGCACAAGGGTGCTACTCACCATAAACTCGGAGCAGGAGCACGACCGCTGCAGCACTTCTCCCTTCCATGAGCAGAAAAAGTAAGGACTTTCTTCCTGCTTGTGGGACGGAACTCGCACCAATCCTGGAGCTGATTTCATGCTGTGAAAGCAGCTCCAGGATTGGTGGGTGCAGGCTCACCCAGTGCTCATTTTGAGGCTGGAGGCCTGTGCCAGCAATCCCCAGGCTGTTTCGCAGCCTTTGGATTGCTGGGTCTACACTGCGCATGTCGGATAGGCCGGCTATAAATAGCCGGCTAATCCATCAGGCGCACTTTAGGCCAGTGCTGTAATCCTGCATTTGCAGGATTCAGCCGCGCCCCCAACCTTGCGCTGTACACAGCGTGAGCCGGTGCAGTGGCAAATAAATAAAATCACATTGAAATGGCATTTTATTTATTTGTTTTTGCCTGCTGCACTCGCAGCATGCGGGGCGACACTCCTCCGCTCCTGAGGAGGAGCCGCCCCTGGACAAACATGCCAACAGTTCAAAACTGAAAAGTGGGAGATTTTGCAAAACAATTCGTGGGAATGCATTTTTCCCATTCACTTATATTGTATCAGAGGCAATTTTAGGCGGGAGACAGATAAAACAAGCCATTTTTGGCATAAAAAAATTGGGAGTCACCCATTATAATCAGGTCTGTTGACATGTATGCATATAGTATAATAAATGTGGTGCGGGCCTGGGTTTCTGATTAGGCCTGGGGGATGTGGCGTGAGAATAATCACGTGGACTCTGAATTAATTTGAGGACTACGCTCTAAGTGGCAAGGCGCCTGTCTATTTATCTCTTAGGCTGCTAGTGTTGGCACCTTTCAAAGAGAAAAATATTGGCAATTTGTTGTTGTTCTAAGAGTTTGCAAAGGCTCAACATGATACTAAATACGTCTTTAAACAAAATCTTATGTATTTATTAGTAACATGATTTTTCGGCTTTTGTTTACTTTAATTATTAATCAGGGATCGTTAATGCAGCACTAGAACACATGTAAAAGTGCTTTCTATTTCTATTTGCTGTTTGGAGTATGTACAGATAGGGGCTAAAAATGCTGGCTGTCGTTGATTTTTCTTATTTATGTACCGGCCAGGACATTAAAATACTGGTGGTGTCGATAGTAAACTGGTCAGGTGGCAACCCTAGAGGTTGCACCCAAACCCAGGATGCATGCAATGTCTGACATATCTGACATCATAATAACAACTAGAACACTGATCCAGCGCCAAATCAGGGGGTCGATAACACAACTTAACAAAATAACGGGCCCAAATACAAACTCACACACATGCCCACATAACCCACTGAAATGACGCTGTATGATTTTACTCAGTTTGTCAAAGACTAAATGAACACTAATGAAAATCAGCTGTTCATTATACAGGCTCGTATCTGACACTCTAAATAACTAAATGAGCCTGCATGTCAACTTCTTTCCTCTGGTCGATGGACGAATAGTTGAGAAGTTGATGGTAATAATAGTACTATCTATCTATCTATCTATCTATCTAAAAGTGTCACTAAATAACCACAAACTCAGTGAAAAGTTAATAGTGTTTATCACCAAATAATGTAAAAATAAGAGCTCACACATGTACAGAATTACAGAGAGAAAAATGCATTAATCACAGAGAGGGAACATATATCAATGCAAACAGTGTCAAACTCATTTCAAATTGAATAAATGCACATGAAGGAGTGGATAGGCGAAGAGACAAAAGTTTCAGAGACAAAATACATTTGCAAATAATTATGCAAAGTACTGTTCATTCAGCTAAATACTAACCTAAGGAAATAGAGGAAATACCACCCCCTGGCCACGGAGATGATAAGGGGTCCCCTGAGACAGGTTCAGGGAACAAAGATTTAATCAGGATACGGAAAACAGGAACAGGAAACGGGTAGGCCTCTATCAGCAAACCGACGGACAGCGACGATCTCCCTCTACTCTCGAACAAAGCCTTCCTATCGAACCCCCCTGGAGCACGCCAGTTATACCCTAAAACCTACATGTCCAACCCACAGTAATTGAAACATTTTCAAAAACTCAGTCTCTCATTGGCTGTTTTGGGGGTGTTCTATCACACCACCATTAGTCATGATTATGTCTTTCTTTGTGTTCTTTGACTAATATTCTCCCATAACACTTTATTCACACATTTTCTCGAGAAGGCAACATGTTTCCATTCTAACATTTTTATTATTCAGCACTGCCGCTTTCGACGGAAGAAGTTTGTACACTTCTTTTTATTCCCATGGCTGTCTTTCCGTTCTTTGGCAGACACGCAACATTCTTTTCCGAAGGTCCACAACACCAGCCTTCGCCACTTCTCTCCACTCTCTGTCAGAGCTCGATTTTCCAGCATTAATTTCATTTTGCTTCGGTTTTAACCCTTTAGCATTCATACAGAAATATAGGCCCATATTTTCTTCTAAAATGAATGAGAACACAGACATTATTATTTTCACGCAATGTACTTTTCACTGTTTACCTCCCACCATTGCACTAACCCTAAGTTATGTTTTCTAGCAAAAGCATTATTGTGCAAAAGCAGCGTTATTTTATTATTTTTAGAAGCGGAATGAAAAATGCGGCCTTGTCTTTCATGCATTAATCTTAGCATTAGTGCAAGCATGCGCAAAGCATTGCCCAATGTATTCGTGTTGGTGCATATTATTAACACATCACACTATTAGTAAATGTTACTGGGGCGTTAATTTGAGCAGGTTCTATTTCGTAAAACCCTGCTCCATCAACACTTCATCACTTCCCATCATATTCGCCTTATTCCTGGAGTTCTGCAACACTTCCTTATTTAGCGCTGAGAGGGTAGCACAATTGACAAAGTCTTTCAAGCTTGTATTGGGGAGCGGATGAGGGTGCAGGAAATAATGTTGACTGTGTTGCACCGGGCTTTCGGGTGCTGCTTCTGACAGCGGCTCGCACTGCTAGGGCATGTTCTGGCTGGTGACCAGTTGTAGGTGTATCACCTTGGTCAAGAGCAGGTCTTACAGGTAGGGGTGTCTAAGCTTCCTCATGACGCTGTTCCTTGTGTGTCCCCCGCTGACTTTTGGGGTGTTTTCCCTCTCCACTTTCCAAGATCGTTTTCAGGTATATATTCTTGAACCAGGATATGTTACTTTTCACGATTTCTGTCCCTTTTGTTGCCGTGACAATAGTTCCTTTTCGGTTGGCCACGGTCGCCATTCCTTGCTCATACGGAGTACCGTACTTCCATCCAGGATACCTTTCTTTGAGAAACACTCAATCGCCCCTCTTGATTCCACTGTGCTTGTCTTGTCAGGCTATCGTTGCACAATGGTTGTTCTGGGCGCTCCTCTTCTAGCTGTCTGCTGCTCCTAGTTTCTTTGGTTTTCACTTTGCTGTTGTTAGGATTACATTTCGGACCCAACTCCCAAACATCAGTGAAGCTGGGGCGCATTGAGGGCGGCAGTGAGGCATGTTACAGTATGCCCTCAGGATATTGTACAGGGCCCACTCGGGTTCCTCTGCTATGTAGCTTACATCTAATCTTCATTTTAGCTTTTCGTTTTAACTCAGCATCGTTTTATAATGGTGGTTCACACATGTTTTTCCTAATACGAGAATGTGCCATTCACACATTTATTTCTGTTAGCCATTGTTGGCCTGTAGCCTGCACATTTAGTTCCAGGGTCGCACAACTGAGAACACAATGCCTCGTTTTATTTTTCATAATTTTCTGTCATTGGAGATGACTATTTCTCCCCAGCCAAAGTAAGACGCTGCTCTGCACCTTTGGCACAGTGTGATAAGCTTGCCGATTTATTATTTAAACAGCGTCCATATTGAAGTCAGTCGGAGGTTCACTTCTCACCAGAGTCATCATGGAACGCTGTTGTGAACTGTGACTGAGATGCAGTTTCGCTGTCCTCGACCTTCATCCTGAGAAGGAAGATAGCTGTACACTCAGATGGAGGTGCATTCATGAATGCACTGAGCCCGGCTGCCTGCCATTCAGTACCAAGGTATGGGGTTTGATCATTCCAACAGGCCTGGCAGATGGGTACTCCTGACATGCTCTCTCAAGCATAATAGTTAAGAGGGACCTTAGTAACATTATGAACAATAAACACGGTTGAATTGTTCGTGCTTTTCAACATTCTAATAATGTATATAACAATGATGTGTCTCATCTTTCTGATGATTGAAGTTCATGTTTTATAAACAAAGATTAAAGCTTTTCAATAAATGAAAATTCAATATCGTATTTTTTCTTTGTGACACTTTGGGCATGCAAAAGTGACAAAAGGGTTAGATCTGTTTCCACAAATGACTTGGGAATCTGAGCGTCATGCTCAAGGTTACCAACAATATCTATAAGTCTGTAAGGTTAGGATTTTAGATATGTTACTGTGAGCTAGCCCAACAAATCAACATTTACTGATTATATAAGGCTCTGTAGTATGAAGTTTTGTTGATCTGAATATTAGATTCGTAGGAACCGTATAACATGGTGCCACCAACGTCCTAGGCTTGGTACCTATTTAATGGGACTCCTGGGTAGTCTACTTACGTGTGCCCAAAGCTCCTTTATTTCCTCTATACAGAGACCTCCGTGGTGATAAGAGTTTATCCTCCTTCAACTTAATAGGAAGCACCTATTTATGTCTGTAGGTTAATCAAGCGTGATTGTTAAAAAGGATTGTCCCCTATAGTATTTTCCTTTCTTTGAATTCCATTCATTAAATGTGGCACAACTAGTAGTTATTTTTGTTAATTGCAGGCAAGCAGTAACTGCACACTGTTGCAGGGATTCCGTTTGGAAACAGAACTGTGCCTGGAATCACAGGACGTCAGAATGTAGGGACTGAGGGCCATATGTATGAAGCTGTTTTGCGATCGCAAACACTGCGAATCGCAAAAAAACGGTGTTTGCGATCGCAAAACAGAGCCCCGCTATGTATGAGCCACACACCCATCGCTAAATTGCGAATCGCTAAATTAGCGAATAGCAAATTAGCGAATATCCCCAAATAGCGAAATATTTGCGAATTCGCAAATAGAGACAGAAATTCAGCGATAATCGCAATTGACGTACTCGCAATTTGCGAATTCGCTAAACGGGATGCATGAAAAATTCGCTAATTGCGATTACACGAAATTCGTAAAATAGAGAATCGCAATTAGCACCAAGTCTGAGCAGGTGGTAACCAGGTGCAACCTATTTAAAGAGACCCACAATGCAACTGACGTTTGCCACAATGTCTGGGCTGTACGTGATAGCCAGGAGGCTGCGACTCAGAGCTGCTGCACAGAGGAGGAGACGCCAGGAAAGAATCATCAGAGCGCGCATAACCCTGTTCCAGCGGACTGAGGAGGAGATCCATACCAACTACAGGCTGGATGAAGAGAGCATCCTGGAATTAATAGCAGAGCTCCAACCCATACTTGAACACTCCACACGCAGGACACACACAATCCCCACCAATATACAGGTCCTGTGCTCACTTCACCTCTTGGCGTCAGGGAGCTTTCAGGGGGTGATAGCCACAGCAGGAGGGGTCTCACAGAGTGCATTGTCGCGCTTCTTCCACGCGTTCCTTGATGCCATGGTACAGAGGCTGCATAACCACATATACTTCCACAGCACACCACAGGCACTAGCCCAGACCAAGCAGGAGTTCTACCAAATTGCACAATTCCCCACGTCATTGGATGCTTAGATGGGACCCATGTCGCCATATCCCCCCCTCCCAGAACGAGTATGTGTACAGGAATCGCAAGTCCTACCATTCCCTGAACATACAGGTGGTGTGTGATGCCAGGCACATCATCACTGACATCGTCGCCAAATACCCAGGCAGCACCCACGACTCATTCATCTTCCGCCACAGTGGGATACACCGCCGACTCACAAGTGGGGAGTTTGGTGAGGGATACCTACTAGGTAATTGCATGTGAAAGAAGGACACACTAGTAATGCACAGCAGTGGCAGGACAGTGTTCAACCATATTTTTCTCGCACCACAGGTGACAGTGCGTATGCGGTCCGGGACTACCTACTCACTCCTCACCTTAATCCTGCCAACGCTGGAGAGCGGAGGTACAACAGTGCCCACATAGCGACCAGGTGTACCATCGAGAGGACCTTCGGGATACTCAAGAGCCGGTTCCGATGCTTACACAAGAGTGGAGGGGCACTTCAATACAGCCCCCAGACCTGTTGCAAGATAGTGGTAGTGTGTGCCATGCTGCACAACATCACCACCAGGAAGGGCACACCAGTGGAGCTCACCGAATCAGAATCATCGGATGAGGACGCATGCCAGCCGGTGTAATTGGTGCAGCTGCTGGCCGCCAGAGGCGAGATGAGATCACACGCAACTATTTCTAGGTAAGAAAAGATGACACAATGCCAAAGATCTAATACGAGACTGTGTTTAATTTCCTTTAGTACAGGATATATATTGGCACCCAGCCTGTGTGGCACACAATGTATTGTTAAGAGTCCCGCACATGTGTGATTCACAGTGCAAATTGACTATCCTGAGCAAGTGTCCGTGTGCACTGGGTTGGTGCACCCATATCCATGTCTATGTCTGGGCGCCTCAACTGCGGCGCTGTCGGCCTGTAGCCCCTTGCCGTGGCTGCACAGTGCCCTCTTCACCTGTCTCAGCAGGCCTGCCGTGACGCACACTACGGCGCCTGTCCGGTGGGGGCGGTGGGGTTATGCTGCTCCTGCTGGATTGGGCATCCTCGTCTGTTGGAGTGAGGACTCCTGGGCCAGCAGTGGCAGCTGCACGGAGCTGATCCACAGCACATGTCACCTGTACCAGACCCCTGGCCACGTCCTGGCTGCACTGTGCCACCTCGTGCTGCATACTGATGCTGCGCCTTGACAGCACAGAGGTCGCTGAGGAAAGGCGGTTGACCGCCCTGGTGTAGAGGTCTAGGCGGGTGTGTAGGCGCTGCCTCTCCCTGCGCCTAGCAGCACGGTCCGCCCTTAGTTCAGCACAGAGTGCCTCCAGGGCACCCCTCAGGCCCATGAAGCCAACCCTGATTTGCCTCTGTATTGACCATATGTTTTTTGCCTGCAGGCGCTGGACCTCTAACATGTGGCCCTCCAGCCCTTGGAAGACTGTGTCGTCTCCTGTGACTGCTGCACTGGTGGATGCCCGTGGTGCCCTGCGCCTGGATGGGATTGGTGGTATTGGTGCTGCACGTGCTCGGGCACGGGGTTGTGGCTCTGGCTGTCCCTGGACTGTTTGGACATTGGAATCGGTATCCTGGGATTCCTCCTCCAGTGGGGGCAATGGTGGCACTGCAATCCGCCTGCGGCGTGTTGGCGGGATAACTGGGCTGCCCTCGTCTTCCTCTTCCTCCTCCTCCTCTTGCCCTGTTGCCTCTGGGCTGGGGGATTCATCCTCCCCTCCACTGATTGTTCCCTGTGTTTCTGTTGGTGCTGTGGACATACATGCACACATTAATTTACTGTCCTGCCTTGCATTTGTCATGCATAAAATTTCACTGTTTGGAGTTACATGGGTCCTATCTGTCTGTATTTCGACTTTCATGATGCACACATACTGTCTGAGCCTGGCTGGGTGTCATTGCTCCACTGTTAGGTGCATGTGACTACATCTCCCATAATGCATTGCTGTGTGTGCTTGTGCACCTGCACTGGAATTATACTTTGGTTGTGCCCCTGGGTCTCTCCTGGGTGTGTGGGGGATGTAGGGAGGTATCAGGGGTGTGATGGCATGCTTCTTACCTTGTCTTGGTTGTGGGTTGTCGGAGCTGTCCAGGTCTGACACGCCCATTACACTCTCCGGAAGCAGGGTCCCCTCAACCATTTCCTCGAGTGGTGTTGAAGCGGTGGCAGTGGAGGTCCCACCACCGGTCTTGTTGGCCTCCTCCAATCTGGCAGCGACCTTCACCTTGGAGCGCGCGCGCATGTCATACCAGCGCTTCTGTAGGTCTTTGACGCTACGATGTGTGACGCCAATTGCATTGACTTTGCGCTGGATGTCTGCCCATATCCTTCTCTTGCGTGTCTCTGGCACACGCAGGGACTTCTTGCCAAACAGGAGCTCATGGCTCACAACCATCTCCTGTATCAGGGCCTCCTGCTCACTTTCTGCTCACTTTGTTTCCTCATTCTGGGGGTCTCCCCCTGCTGCTTGTCCTTGCTGGCCATGTCTCCACTCTCTCCAATGTGTGTAGCACTGCAGTGATGCCTCAGCCTCAACTCCTACTCTCTCACTCTGCTCCTGGGACTCAGGTGCAGCATGGGTAGTCACACTTCCTGGTTGTGATGTCATCCACCTGCACCTGATTCCCCGATTCGCACTTAGCGAATTCGCTATTTTGCGAATTTGCTATTTTGCGAATTTGCTAAATAAAGATTTCGCTAATAAGGAATCGCTATTTAGCTACTCGCTAATCATTTTGCGATTTCTAACGATTCGCTAGGTGTTTGCGAATTTTTGTTTACATACCGTTTTGCGAATCTCTAATAGCGATTCGCTAAGATTCGCTATTAGAGATTCGCAAAAGGGGAGTTTGATACATATGGCCCTGAGTCACTATACCACACTAGGAACTATGGGCCCAAATCCAACTAGCTCACAGTGCCACACCTGCCCTCCTAACCATCCCAGAGTAACAGGTGAATTGGCAATCTAGAACATAACACTCTAGTCTCCATGGGCAGCGTGGAAACAGATCATCACCTTTAGTTTTCTCACTCATGCATGTCCATAATAAACAAAAACAAGACACAAGGAAAGTTTACAATAATTATTGAAATTGTCGTGCTCTATTATGAAGATACTGTGCTGTGATTAGAAATCATATACAACTGAGCGAAGCAATCAACATTACTATCAAACTGTATACAATGAAAAGTCCCATAATGGTGAATGACATATCTGCCTAAGCCTACCTTCACTACGTGAGCACAGGTATTTATCAGTGATCTCTGGAATTAGCACCGGACCCCATACCTCGTATTTTTTTGTTAGGTGGTCAGCATCGTAAGTGTAAACTCAGTTTACACAAGGCTGGGGCGCTCGTTCCATGACATGTCCCTCTACAAGAATCCTCCTCTCTGTTTTCCCAAAGGCACGTCGCGGTTTATATGATGCAAAGTGCTGTGTTGGAAAACAGCAACTGTGCCTTTGTGTTGTGTCTAAACATTAGGAGGAGTTGCTGACCGATCATAGCAAAACAGGGCACCATGTTGTTCGACCTTGTACGAAATGTTCAGACTGAATCCCAAGAAGAAAAACTGAATAATAATAACATGTACAGCGTATTTCTAAAATAATATCATGCACAAAATAAATGTGTTATGTGTGGCTGCGCAAAGCAAAAGTGGCCTAAAATGTGCAGTAAGGCTAAAATAAGGGAGATATATTCTCAACGAGGAGCTATAAGAGGGAATTTGTGTGCCAGATCACCCTCCAATCAACATATACTCAAACATTAAAGACCTGGCACTGCTGGGCACTCTCATCAACTTTTTATATATATAGGATTGGTATGAGGAGATATTCTTATCTTCTCCCAAACTCAGATGCTCTTTTATGCACTCTGACCTAATCCCCTGTGCCTAATTGATTAATAATTTAAAACAACAGAAAAAAGAGAAGCCAGTAGTCAGTCACTCAACAAACAACACTCTAACTGAGTGTATGTGTGCCACAAAGAAAAAGTGTGAAGAAATGAGAAAGTATCTCACGTGCGCACCACCGGAGGAACTACTGGCAGGTTCTCACCAGCTTGCCCACGTATTTATCATCATCGATAACTTTCTCATATGAAAAGAAGTGTGTGTCCAGTGTGGGAAAGGTGTAGAAACTCAACATAAAGAAAAGACCCCATGAGAAATGAGACACAAGAAGTCTCTAGTAAAAATTGAGCAAAACTCACACGCGTTCTCATAACTTTTAATCCAAAACGTGAGCTTGCCCAATGTTAAAAACACAGCATGTTGTGAACCACTTCAAGGACAGCCAACATGTTTCATTGCCTATTATACAGTAGCGGCAAATTCGTCAGGGCAGCCGAGGTCAGCAATCACCTCCCTGGACATCTAAAAATGAGTTAAGAGTGACTGACAAACATAGAAGAAAAGGAAAAATAGACTGGTCAACTCTTTAGAGACACACCACCCAATTTAAGCTTTAACTTCAGTACAGGTAATAATAAAAACAAGGACTGGACTACATTCTAGCCCACCGTCCTATTCTGTTGGCAAATATTAATATTTACCTAGTGAGAGCCATGGGCCCACATACCAGCTCTCACTTAGTCATAGGGTGTATATCATTTGTACTTCTCTTCCCTTGAAATCAGCACATTTGTTGCTTATAGGTTCATCTGTGGAAATAGACATATCACATTAGGTCACTCCGGACTAAATGTAACGCCGTTCGCATAATATTCCATCACCGGGTTGAAAAATTTGCTCCAAACCCAATTCCATATTCAATATTCGATCGCAGCACGCAATCGTACATCATTTAAAATTGTATACAATCACTCTTACCAAGCGTCATCATCTTTATAGTGCATATACCACTTCATGTTGCACCCAGCCCGACAATGAGGCACGCTAAGGAACTTACATCTCTCTTTTAATTCATTACAGAATGCTAACTCACTCTGACCAGCATCCTCGCATACAGCATACTCTTACCGCTTTCCGACTACCTCCGTACGGTCACTCGTCCCGGCGTCTCACTCACACGAGAGCGCCTTCCATTTTTGAAACAGACGCGATCGTCATCCTATCGCGTCATGACGTTACGGCGGTCACATGCTCGCCGTCAGGCGCAGCCTGAATGCCGGCAACAAATCCGCCATCTTTAACTTCCAATAAATCATGTATATCAACGCTTTATAACCAAATAAACTGTGATATTGTAACCACAAAGTATAATATAAAATTTGTTTGAAACAGAGACGAATTAAAATGCCGTTTATCTATTGTGTTCCATTCTCAGACAATAGCGTTACAGCTGCTAAACCGCCCTCTGCTTTGTAAAGTTTAATCTATTCGTCGCCCAGCCCTCACTCATTAGTGTCAGTGACTATGGCAACATGTCAAGATGCTTTGATCATCCACAACACTAATGTATGTCAGTGCTTGTACACTCACCCTGCACGCGTTGAGAAAAACCAGCATAACATGACGCATGATACATTCCCCAGGCCATCGCAGATGGCGCGAGTGATTCAAACAACCTGTAAAAAATGCTCCGATCATGCAGCCCGGTCATAAGCATCACTCCTTCGTTATTTTCACAGGCTCAATGCGAGTCAGGGCATGGCAGTATACTAACAAGTTGTTTGCCTAATTCTGCCTCCTATAGTATATTACAGAACGCGGTGGATGATACTTTTACCTACAACTTGGGCACCATCTTGTAAGCCTAATCACACAGTGTGTAAGTGTGTATTATGCCCTCAATGTCCATATTGTAGACTCCTTGAAAAAACCAGCACCTACAGTAATTAAGGCACAGTATCTGTGGTTTATCTACTCATCCGAAATGCAACGATTTCACAATGTGGGAGCTGGCCTCAGGTATATACATACGGGTATTCTGCCCTACAGCCCATCAGGGATGCATATGTGCCACCCCCATTGAGCACCAATCATATAGTTAGTTCGTCACAAGGTCAAATGGATTTGGGTTAGGAATAGACACACCATCGCTGTCGGCAAAGGAGAGCTCCCTCACATAGTTCTTAAAATGTCTCTATGTCACTGTTTACTGATCTTGTTCCACTCTATTTGATCATTAAGGCCAATCTGGTCCGCTTTCTCGCAATATATCCAACGAGCCTCCTTAGTAGCAAGTATCTTTTCCAAATTACTTGAATCACCCACTACCTTCTCTAAAACCACCCATTTCAATGCTCTGTGGTTATGTTGATGTTCCCGGTAATGTTGTACCAAACGAGTGGTCAGTTTTCCTGATTTAATAGTACTCAGATGCTCCTGCACCCGGACCTTAATCTTCAAACTGGCCTACATATATGCAGGCCAGACTGGGCGCAAAAGTTGCGCCCATCGATAAGAACTCATTGTTGCACTATCAATCGTTTCACCCAAGGGCACTCAGGGACAATCTCCCAGTGGGTCAATTTCTTCGATACCGCAGGAATTGTTCCTCTACATGTGACTATTTGCAACAGTCTGAAAGCTTGACTGAGAGGCTAGTGCAGCGGGCGTATCCTAGGAGGATTGTCAACAGAGCTCGTAAGAGGGCACACAATACCCCTCGGGAGGCGCTCCTTGAAAGAAACAGTAAAGAATCAAGTGATTGCCTGCCAGTCGTACTGACTTTTGACCCTCTGTCCACAAAAATTTGCCAGGCCATAAGAAAACATTGGTCTATATTGTCCACCACAGAATATCAAATGCCGCAACCTAGGTTTGCTTTCAAGCGTGCACAGAATCTAAAGGACAGGCTTGTCCATACGAGACCTGTGCAGCAAACTGTGAGCTCCTCGATTCCGCCTGGGCATTACCCGTGCGGGGGTTGCTCAGTATGCGACTTAACAGAAAAGACTACGAGTGTGCAGTTGCTGAACGGAAGAACGTGGTATCTTAACAGATTCAGCAACTGCAACTCAGTGAATGTGATTTATAGATTGACGTGCCAATGTGGGTTGCATTACATTGGCCTCACATCTTGGAAGATTAAGGTCCGGGTGCAGGAGCATCTGAGTACTATTAAATCAGGAAAACTGACCACTCGTTTGGTACAACATTACCGGGAACATCAACATAACCACAGAGCATTGAAATGGGTGGTTTTTAGAGAAGGTAGTGGGTGATTCAAGTAATTTGAAAAAGATACTTGCTACTAAGGAGGCTCGTTGGATATATTGCGAGAATGCGGACCAGATTGGCCTTAATGATCAAATAGATTGGAACAAGATCAGTAAACAGTGACATAGAGACATTTTAAGAACTATGTGAGGGAGCTCTCCTTTGCCAACAGCGATGGTGTGTCTATTCCTAACCCAAATCCATTTGACCTTGTGACGAACTAACTAACTTACCAGAGTACACAGATAAGACGTGACTCTAATATACTTCATCCGTCCTCAACGAAGGTACGGTAGGAATATAGGGTGCCTTTTTCCCTGATTCCTCCCTTTCTCTACCATTATTCACGGTCCTGATGAAGCGCTCCGGGATCCACTAGGGACCAAATAGCAGCATGAAACATGTCGACCTTTCAGTTTTAACACCACAACACTGTCACACGGGTTGAGAGAAGTGGGATTCTACTTTTTTCCCCTCTCTATCAGCATTAAGTGCATCTCCATTCCCGTCCAGATTTTAGCCTAACCCTGAGGACCCTTTAATAAATTCATTAGGGCACCAACGGGTTATTTTATCTTCACTTTCACTCACCACTTGGCCCACACACCCACACACACAACTGCGGCAACTCCTAAAAGATCTCCACCAGAGTGCCCTCCTGTAGGGCCCGTGAGGGACTGCAGCGCCACCCCCACGAGGAGCAGTGCCCAATGATGATGCTTTACACTCGCAAGGGTGTGTGAGGGCACAACATACACAGGAGTACCACTCCCCACTCTGACACACTCATTCCTTGTCTTTGGAGACATCCTACCCTGAATTGCAACCATAACAGGCTGCTGGCCTCTCTCTTTCTCCTAGGAACTGGTACCATTCTTAGTATTTTAGCTCTCCTTTGCCGACAGTGATGGTGTGTCTATTCCTAACCCAAATCCATTTGACCGTGTGACGAACTAACTATATGATTGGTGCTCAATGGGGGTGGCACATATGCATCCCTGATGGGCTGTAGGGCAGAATACCCGGATGTATATACCTGAGGCCAGCTCCCACATTGTGAAATCGTTGCATTTCGGATGAGTAGATAAACCACAGATACTGTGCCTTAATTATTGTAGGTGCTGGTTTTTTCAAGGAGTCTACAATATGGACATTGAGGGCATAATACACACTTACACACTGTGTGATTAGGCTTACAAGATGGTGCCCAAGTTGTAGGTAAAAGTATGATCCACAGTGTTCTGTAATATTCTATAGGAGGCAGAATTAGGCATACAACTTGTTAGTATACTGCCATGTCCTGACTCGCATTGAGCCTGTGAAAATAACGAAGGAGTGATGCTTATGACCGGGCTGCTTGATCGGAGCATTTTTTACAGGTTGTTTGAATCACTCGCGCCATCTGCGATGGCCTGGGGAATGTATCATGCGTCATGTTATGCTGGTTTTTCTCAACGCGTGCAAGGTGAGTGTACAAGCACTGACATACATTAGTGTTGTGGATGATCAAAGCATCTTGACATGTTGCCATAGTCACTGACACTAATGAGTGAGGGCTGGGCGACGAATAGATTAAACTTTACAAAGCAGAGGGCGGTTTAGCAGCTGTACCGCTATTGTCTGAGAATGGAACACAATAGATAAACGGCATTTTAATTCGTCTCTGTTTCAAACAAATTTTATATTTTACTTTGTGGTTACAATATCACAGTTTATTTGGTTATAAAGCGTTGATATACATGATTTATTGGAAGTTAAAGATGGCGGATTTGTTGCCGACATTCAGGGTGCGCCTGACGGCGAGCATGTGACCGCCGTAACGTCATGACGCGATAGGATGACGGTCGCGTCTGTTTCAAAAATGGAAGGCGCTCTCGTGTGAGTGAGACGCCGGGACGAGTGACCATACGGAGGTAGTCGGAAAGCGGTAAGAGTATGCTGTATGCGAGGATGCTGGTCAGAGTGAGTTAGCATTCTGTAATGAATTAAAAGAGACATGTAAGTTCCTTAGCGTGCCTCATTGTCGGGCTGGGTGCAACATGAAGTGGTATATGCACTATAAAGATGATGACGCTTGGTAAGAGTGATTGTATACAATTTTAAATGATGTACGATTGCGTGCTGCGATCGAATATTGAATATGGAATTGGGTTTGGAGCAAATTTTTCAACCCGGTGATGGAATATTATGCGAACGACGTTACATATAGTCCGGAGTGACCTAATGTGATATGTCTATTTCCACAGATGAACCTATAAGCAACAAATGATGTGATTTCAAGGGGAAGAGAAGTACAAATGATATACACCCTATGACTAAGTGAGAGCTGGAATGTGGGCCCATGGCTCTCACTAGGTAAATATTATTATTTGCCAACAGAATAGGACGGTGGGCTAGAATGTAGTCCAGTCCGTGTTTTTATTATTACCTGTACTGAAGTTAAAGCTTAAATTGGGTGGTGTGTCTCTAAAGAGTTGACCAGTCTATTTTTCCTTTTCTTCTATGTTTGTCAGTCACTCTTAACTCATTTTTAGATGTCCAGGGAGGTGATTGCTGACCTCGGTTGCCCTGACGAATTTGCCGCTACTGTATAATAGGCAATGAAACATGTTGGCTGTCCTTGAAGTGGTTCACAACATGCTGTGTTTTTAACATTGGGCAAGCTCACGTTTTGGATTAAAAGTTATGAGAACGCGTGTGAGTTTTGCTCAATTTTTACTAGAGACTTCTTGTGTCTCATTTCTCATGGGGTCTTTTCTTTATGTTGAGTTTCTACACCTTTCCCGCACTGGACACACACTTCTTTTCATATGAGAAAGTTATCGATGATGATAAATACGTGGGCAAGCTGGGGAGAACCTGCCAGTAGCTCCTCCGGTGGTGCGCACGTGAGATACTTTCTCATTTCTCCACACTTTTCCTTTGTGGCACACATACACTCAGTTAGAGTGTTGTTTGTTGAGTGACTGACTACTGGCTTCTCTTTTTTCTGTTGTTTTAAATTATTAATCAATGAGGCACAGGGGATTAGGTCAGAGTGCATAAAAGAGCATCTGAGTTTGGGAGAAGATAAGAATATCTCCTCATACCAATCCTATATATATAAAAAGTTGATGAGAGTGCCCAGCAGTGTCAGGTCTTTAATGTTTGAGTGTAAAATAAGGGAGAACCAAGTGGGCCCTAAAGGGAACTTACTACTAGACATGGGCTCGCCAATGAGGGTGGAGAGGTTACCTTTGTGGTTGAGCCACACAACATGTGTATAGATGTGAACTTTTTTATTTCTGGGTTGATTTTTCTGCAGTCGATGCCAATTTACACTCATTTCACACATACACTGAGGCAGCAGTTTCAGCTGCATATAGACCGTATAAATAATTAGAAATACCATTAACTTACCAGGAACATCATAATTGGTTCCAAGGTGCCCTCCCACACACAGTACACAATGTAGGCTGGGTCCTCTCAGTAATGATGGGGCAATCTTTCCAGTCTTAGCAGGCTATACGCCTTATCCTAATGCAAAGCATTTACCCCAGCATGGCATGCTTGCTCTTTTAAACCATTTGGTTAGACTATATCAACGTCTGATGCAGTATGTTCTGCATACAATCACTACTGCCCCTGCAAGGGCTCCACAGGCTGGACAAGCTCAGTTAGCCATGCCTCCATTTAGTTCTTTTACTATTAATGTCATTATGGGTAAAGTCCCTATCAAACTGGAAGAAATTCCACTTTGAATTTCTCAAAAAACAAATCAACTTGAGGCAGTGGTTCCCTGCACGGGACCACATGATACATTTAAAATTATCACTATATGTGTTCCACTTGGTATTGTTCCCCCTGTTGAGGAGTGTAATATGTTGGGTACTGTATTTGCAGCAATCCACACCATCAACCACAGTACTCCTTCAATTGCTGTTTTACCTGAAGTCTTTAAACAGATTCAGGCTGCACATGGAGCTGTTCCTTCCCTGGATTTGGGGATGAAACTGATTGGCAACTTTGCCACAGTGTCCTCAATTACTTTAAGTAATAATAAAGGGAAGGCAGCCTCTTTGGCGATACGCCAATGGCTTGCTATTCCACTATCAGATCAGGATCGCAAGCTCCCTAAGATAATTTCTGAAACCTATGCATCTATAGGTCGTGACAGTTTGGGAACCAGGCCCAATAAACCACAGCTTAAAGGCAAATCTGATGCCGAAATTACCACTCAGACACCTGAGTCTTCTAAAAAGTGCTGGGGTAAAAACAAAGATAAAGCTAAAACATGGACTGGATCTCCGCAACCGGAGTCTTCTGCAAAACGCTATAATCTATGCCATAGTGATGCACTTAAACAGCCTGCTAGGTATCAGTATTCTGATAATCGTCCTTCTCGTTCCTTTTAGCACACAACAGACAAAGGATCAGAGAGAGGGGGATGAGGCAAATGCAGGCAGGAGGAGTATGTGAAAGTGAAAACGGACACACAGCGCTCTTCTGAAGTCATCATAAAAAAGGAAGAGAAATGTCCACAACAGAAAACAGAATTTAAAAAGAAGAAAGTGGCCGGAATTTCTGCTAAATATGCCAAATACTCAGAACTCTTCTTTGGAACAAGATGTGAGTGAAAACTCTGCTCAACAGCACAGCAGAGGTCACCATAGTACACCAGACTCTTCAAGAGTTTCTGGTGGCCAGACCGATTAATGTCTACGTTCAAGTAGAAACTCCAGATCAGTGGCTCATCCCGCCAGATAGACTCTATGAGTTAGTGTTACAAATTGGGTTTCTGGTTGGCAGAGGTATGTACCCTGACCAAGCTGGAACCACAATCCTAGTCAGGGTTAGTCAGTCACACACTCTAAATTAACCTTGCTCACCCACTGGTAGCTTGGCACAGAGCAGTCAGGCTTAACTAAGAGGCAATGTGTAAAGTATTTGTGCATACAACACATGGTAACACAGTGTCAAAACACCACAAAAGGACTCCACACCAGTTTAGAACAACAACCAATATTTTCATGAGTAAAACAAGACCAAAACAACAAAAATCCAATAAGCAGAAGTCAAGATATGAATTCTTAAAGAATAAACTGTCTTGTAATGCTTAGAAAAAATAGTGCCAACCGAAGCTGTCTTGTGCGCTTGACCAGGTCAAACCCAAACATTCAGGTTGACCACGATGGAGCACTTGTCGGATACAGGGACCAGCCTTGGCCCGCTAAAGAGTACCTTGGATGCGTCGATGTTGAAGGCGATGAGGGGAGCAAAGGAGGTGATGCATCGATGTCGGTCCCGCAGAGGTAGACGATGCGTCGGTTCCGAGCTGCACAAAGTCGAAGATGCGCTGAGAGTCAAGATGCGATGAACATTGGGGTGATGCGTTGTTGTCGAACCGCTGGGCTGTAGGAGATGTGAGCAGCACAAGGGATGCATTGGTGCCGGCGCTGCACAAAGTCAGAGATGTGTCAGAAACAGGGGACGATGCATCGCATAGTCGGCGTTGCAGTGTCTGCGGTTCTTGCAGCAGCAGTGATGCGCCGGTGTTGAGAGAAATGCACCGGTTCAGATCGGCCCAATGTTGTCAATGCATGGATTTTCTTGGTTGCAGCACTGAAAACTCAATTCCAAGGGCCTGGGACTGGATTGGTACCACTTGGCAGAGCAGGACTCACTGCAGACAGAGTCCAGGTGCTGGTTGCAGGATGAAGTCTTTGATATCCCTGAAACTTCATAAACAGGAGGCAAGCCAACAAGCCCTTAGAGAGACTTTAGGTCTAGGATGTAGAGATGCAGGTCCAGTCCTTCTCACTCCTCGGCAAGAGGCAGCAAGCCAACACAGCAAAGCAGTTCAGCAAAGTGGCAGTCCTTTCTTGCAGCACACCAGTCCTTCTTCCAGGTAGAATTTCCTCTGTTCGAGAAGTGTTGCGAGTTGGTAGGGTCAGAAATCTAGTTCTTATACCCAGTGGTGCCTTTGAAGTGGGGGAGACTTCAAAGAGATGCTTTGAAGTGCACAGAGTCCTTTTCTTTCCTGCCGTGGCTCCAAACAACCCTTTGTGTGGGGACAGGACACAGTCCTTTTAGGTGTGTCAGCTCCTCCCTCCCATCCTGTTCAGGTTGACCCATCACAATGCAGATGGCCACTCAGTCATACCTACCCTTCGTTTGTGTGTGGCTGTCTAAAGGGAATGCAGAAAGGCAGCTGTCACCCACCCCAGACGTGTTTTCCAGAGACAGGCAGAAGGCACCAAATGGTTACAGTAAGACAATACCAACTTTCTAAAAGTGGCATTTTCAGAATTGCAATTTAAAAGCCAACTTCACCATAAGTTGTGTTTTTAAATTGTGATTCTAGAAACACCAAATTTGGGGGTCCCATCTTTTTCCAATTGGAAATTCCACTTAAAAGATGTAATAAGGCAATGCCATTATTATCCTCTGGGAGAAATAGGCCTTGAAGTAGCGAAACACACATTTAAGGGTATTTCACCACAAGGACCTGCAAAACTTAAAAGTACATGTCCTACTTTTTAAATACAATGCACCCTGCCCATGGGCTGTCCAGGGCCTACCTTAGGGGTGACCATATGTTATAAAAGGCAAGGTTTGGGCCTGGCAAGTGGGTGCACTTGCCAGGTCGAAATGGCAGTTTAAAACTGCACTCACATACAGTGTAGTGGCAAGCATGAGACATGGTTGCAAGGCTACGTATGTGGGTGGCACAATCAGTGCTGCTGGCCCACTAGTAGCATTTGATTTACAGACCCTGGACACACGTAGTGCACTTTACTGGGGACTTATAAATAAATCAAATATGCTAATTGTGGATAAACCAATGTTACCATGTTTTAAGTAAAGAGCACATGCACGTTAGCAGTGGTAAAGTGCCCAGAATGCTAAATACAAAAAAAACAAGGCCAGAGGAATAGGAAGAGGAAGGCAAAAATTTAGAGGGACCCTCCAGAATGGGCCTTTTCTAACAGTTAGACATACAAATTGTCAAAAGAAACGTTCTGGCAGAATTTAACTAATGAATGACCAGCCTTGGCCCGCTAAAGAGTACCTTGGATGCGTCGATGTCGAAGGCGATGAGGGGAGCAAAGGAGGTGATGCGTCGCTGTCGGTCCCGCAGAGTCTCTTGGCCGAGACTGATTGGCCACTTGAGTTTGTTAGAAACGTCCCACAAGGAGAGGATGTGATCATGCCTTCCTTTTCCGTTATTGTTCCAGGGGAAGTTAAAGCAGAATATGCTACAGAAAGGGCTCTTGCTCAAGTCCCAACAGTATATCGCAACCAGGCAAATTGGAATAAAGACTCACCATATCATGTTATACCTATAACGTCAAGCCCACAAGCACAATACCCTATTAAACATGAAGATAAAAGCCCTGTTAGGGCAATTCTATCACAGTTAGAATATCAAGGTGTGATTGTTTCCTGTGCTCAAAGCAGATAATTCCTATTGTATAGTCTTAGACTATAGACAATTAAACCGTCACACACGCACTTTTGTTGTACAAAATTGACATAGCACAGGCTTGATAAACAAAATTGTTTGTAAAAAATACAAAACTACATTGGAAATTTCCAATGGCTTTTTCGGTAAAAATATAGTGCCTGAAAGCCCCGATTTCACCACCTTCACAGCGCAAAGAGCCCAGGGAAGGTTCTGTAGGCTCCGACAGGGGTATAAGAAAAGTCCAAGTCTGTTTGATGCCAGAGTAACGTCAATCTTACAAGAAATTGACTGAGAAGAGTTGTCATGTTTATGACATTTACCTCACAGATGATGATTTAAACACACATTTTGCCAGGGTGGATCACATAATTTTGGGATTCGCTGACATGGCTAGAAATTCAATTTTCCAAAATCTAAAATTGCCTTTCTCAGTGTCCTGTTTTTGGGATATGAGTTATCAAATGAAGGCAAAAGTCTAGCCCCACATTTCTTAGAGAAATTTCCTCTCTTGCAAACACCAAGTATATTGAAAAAGCTTCAATCATTTTTAGGATTTTAAACTTTGTTAGAACATACATATCAATTATGCACAATGTACGACTTAATTCATCCAGATTTTTCTATTAAACATTGGACTACTGAACACATTACTATTCTCAGAAATTTACAGACTGACATGCTAAACACTTCCATACTCGTGTTAACACTCCTAACTCATTGATCCACATTATTGCGGGTTATTAGAAATGGAGTCTCTAGTGGGCAGTCGGTATGCACCCTGTCCAAGTAGGGACCCTCAATCTAGTCAGGGTAAGGGGATCACACAGCTAAGATAACCCCAGCTCACCTCCTCATTAGCTTGGCACGAGCAGTCAGGCTTTTCTCAGAGGCAATGTGTAAAGCATTTGTACACACACACCCACACACGCACACACGCACGCACGCATGCACGCACACACACACACACACACACCGCTACAAAAGGAGTCCACACCAGTTTAGCAAAATAGCCAAAATTCATCTGAATAAAACAAGACCAAAACAACAAAAATCCAACATACACAAGTAAATATATCACCTAAAAACGATTCAATAAGTCTTAATCCATAGAAGCTAATGGATGCTGGTGTTTTAGCACAAAGAACCTGAAATGCGTCAAAAACAAAGATGATGCGGGCCACAGGGGAGGTGAGACACCGGAAAACACAGTGATGCATCGGTTCCTTACTACACAGAGGAGGTGATGTGTTGATTACTTACTGACAGAGGAGGTGATGCACCAGTTCCTTACTGCAGAGGAGGTGATGCACCGGTTCCTTACTGCTAGGCAGGGGAGGTGATGCATCGATTCCTTGCTGACAGGGGAGGTGATGCGTCGATTCCTTGCTGGTAGGGAAGGTGATGCGTCGGGGTCCAGACACGCAGCCTCGGTTTCTTACTGCAGTGCGGTGTAGAAGAATCGGCGCCCAGGGACAATGCGTCGAAAATCTGGAGGCACTGCGTCGATACGGCAGCAGCGAAACAGTTCTGCGGTGTTTCCACAACCCAGGGCGGCTCCTCCATTAGGGCGGAAGAGTGTTGCCCCACTGCTTTCTCGCAGTGCGAGAAGCAGAAACATAAAATGGTAAAACTACCATTTTATGTTTCTGCTTCTCGCACTGCGAGAAAGCAGAAGTGCCTGGTTGGGGGTGGGCGGATGGGCGGGTCTGCTTGAAAGCAGGGGAGGAGTGGCTAGCCCAATGCTGTGGACCCTGACTGTTTGGTCGGCCCTCAGGGGCTGACCACACCAGTCATGCGCACTCTCCCTTTTCTCTATGTAGGCTGCATGCAGCCTACATAGAGAAAATGGTCTCCCCATAGACGCCCGGCTGGGCGCTGTCCTCACCAATCACAACACTGCCATTGCAGCATTGTGATTGGCTTAGGGGAGGGAGGCTGCTTGCTTCCTGTTCCTTACTGCAGGACCCGGCCAGGAGCTGCGACGGCGCGGGACCTGGGAAGGTAAGTTGTTTTTTTTTTTAATTACCCTGGTTGGGGGTGGGCAGATGGGCGGGTCTGCTTGAAAGCAGGGGAGGAGTGGCTAGCCCAATGCTGTGGACCCTGACTGTTTGGTCGACCCTCAGGGGCCGACCACACCAGTCATGCGCACTCTCCCTTTTCTCTATGTAGGCTGCATGCAGCCTACATAGAGAAAATGGTCTCCCCATAGACGCCCAGCTGGGCGCTGTCCTCACCAATCACAACACTGCCATTGCAGCATTGTGATTGGCTTAGGGGAGGGAGGCTGCTTGCTTCCTGTTCCTTACTGCAGGACCCGGCCAGGAGCTGCGACGGCGCGGGACCTGGGAAGGTAAGTTGTTTTTTTTTTAATTAAGCCACCCGCGCAACCCCCTACGTGACCCCCCCCAGCGGCGAGTCATGTGGCCGCGACTGCCACAACCGCAAACAGGGGATGCGTTGGAGTCAGAACAGGTGTCACAGACATCAGTGACACGGGGCTCAGGACTCACGCTGCTGTGATTTTTCAGCTGCACCTCAGGTGCTGCATCGAATCTTCGGCCGTACAGCGGCGATGTGGTGATCTTGGGCAGCGGTGCATTGAAGGAAACAGGTGCTGGGAGCCGATGCATGGATTTTCTTCTTAGATCACCAGATTCTACTTCCAAGGGCCAAGGAACTGGATTTGGCACCACTTGGCAAGTCAGGACTCTCAGCAGAAGAGTCCAGGCAGTGGTAGGTGAAGTCTTTGATGGCCCTGAGACTTCTTAACAGGAGCCAAGCATACACAAGCCCTTTGAGAACCTTGAAAGCAGGATACAGAAAGCAAAGTCCAGTCCTTTCACTCCCAGGGCAGAAGCAGTAGGCCAGCACAACAAAGCAACAGGCATAATGTTATATCTACTATTTTAATGTTGTTGTAATGTTTGCATTCCTTATAGAATGCCTGCTGTTCCCTAGCAACCTGCTCCTCCTGGTTACAGGGGTTCTGGAATAGAGAGGAGAGCAGTTGTTGAAGGGAGCCGCTGGCATGATATCAAGGGTCATTGGAATCTGCTAATAAACCTATTTAATCATCCTGCAGGGGTCTTGTCTTCCTAAAACTGGCGACGAGGATGGGATGTGACCCCACTAAGGACCCCAAGGCTTTCTAGAAGGTGATACAGTCATTCTGCCGTTTTTACCAGTGAACTTTCGTACGACCCTTGATTTGCCCCGTATTCAACCGTCCGCTGGAGTGAGTATCTGCTGGAGTGAGGTACGTGTATTCGACACCATACAGTTCTGATACGACGCTATAAGGCCTTCCTACCTGTTTTGGGGCAACTGTCGAGGATCACGCGCAGTGTCTCGTGCTGTTTTTCGGGTGCTCGAGCTTCTGCTCACGAAGAGACATAGTGCTCTGGTGCCACTACTTAAGGAGGATTCAATTCTAAGGTCCCCCATATTTGGAGGAAGAAAACCACATTTTTCCTTTTTGTGGTCAAGTGGAAACAACTATTCTAGTCGGTTGGCGTGTCATTTGGATCAGTGATACGCACACCCATGAATGCATAGCAGCTGCTGTCTACTTCATCATCGGTGACAAGCACATCGTTTTTCAGCCGCATACTAATCGATTTTAGGAAGACAAGACCCCCGCAGGATGATTTAAATAGGTTTATTAGCAGATTCCAACGACCCTTGATATCAGGCCAGCAGCTCCCTTCAACAACTGCTCTCCCCTCTATTCCAGAATCCCTGTAACCAGGAGGAGCAGGTTGCTAGGGAACAGCAGGCATTCTATAAGGAATGCAAACATTGCAACAACATTACAATAGTAGATATAACACATCTTCCCCCTTTAAGCAAAACTCTTAAGGAAAAAAAAACATTAGTAGTAAAAACAAAAATGAAAACATGGATATCTATGTGCACACAAAATCATCAAACGTTTTGGGTTTCACCTTGGTGCGAATACTTCGACTTCTTACAGCAGGGGCCATTACATTTTCATTTTGAATACCATCAAGGTCTTGGGACTTCAACCACTCCGCCTGTTCGGTTACACTGCACACAGACACCTTTCTGGTGTTCCACCATCTGCCGTCAGACAACTTTACAATGTTACCCTTTACATCCACCACTTTTTTGGGACATGACCATCTCGATAAACCTTTCCTTACTTTGTCGCCTTGAAATACTCTCACAAACATGCCTCTTTCGAAAAGTCGCCCAGGCTTCAGAATTTTCCTGTTGTGTCTCCGACTATACACTCTTTGGTACTTTTTCACCCTACCTTGCAAGAGCTTCAGATTTACACTCTGACTTCCAGCTCTGTTCATCCATGCTGGAACGGCCACAGTGCATGGCACCCTCCCTTCGAGTAAACTGAACAGTGTCTCTTTGGTAACAGAATGGGGAGTGGTTCTGTAGTTCCATAGCATGTCTTTGACCTGTCGTTTCCAGCATAAATTGCACAAACACGCCAGTTGAATACACTCCACAAGTACTCTATTAAACCGTTCAACTAAACCATTTCCCCATGGATGATAAACGGGAGTTTTGCTATGTTTGATTCCTCAATTGATCAAACACCTTTCAAATTTCTCAGAAACAAATTGAGGACCATTGTTCGTTACAATTTCAGCAGGACAATCTTCCCTTCGAAAGATGTCTTCACAGAAAGAAATCACCACATTAGATTTAACTTCCTTTACGAATGCCACTTCCGGCCATTTTGAGAAGTAATCAACCATGACTATGGCATATTTGTCATTCACGTTGAGGTTCTCAAACGGCCCACAAATATCGATGGCAATTTTATCCCACGGGCCCTTTGGCAAAGGTAAAGGATTTATGGTTGTCTCCTGAGTAGTATGAGATTTGTCACTGCATGCACAAGCTATACAATCCCGCAAATACCTCTCAATTTGGGTGTCCATCCCTGGCCACCAGAAATCCTCCCTGATTCTTCTTTTCATGGCGGACATCCCGCCATGCCCTTCGTGCATGAGACCCAATAATCTTTCCCTCAGCGCGGTGGGCACCACCAACTGACAACCTCTCCTCACAATGCCCTTCACAACAGCCAATTGAGACCAGATAAGTTTGAAGGATTCTAGTTCCTTGTGCAATTTCCATCCTTGATTATGGCTCAATGCCTCCTTGAGTTTAATGATGACCTCATCCTCAGCAATAGCCAATTTCCAATCTTCTTCACTAATGGCACCACACACATCTCTCACTTCTGCCACCATCCATCCATCTTCATCTTCACTTTGTTCCCAATCCAACAGTAACCTAGATAAACAATCGGCATTGACATTTGTTTGCTCCTGGCACATATTTCACCTCAAATACATATTCCTGAAGTCGATAAAGCCACTTGGTAATCCTCGGCGTGGCCTTACCTGCACCTCTCGTAGAAAAAAGATCCACTAATGGCTTGTGATCAGTGCATAACTGAAACTTGGTACCCCACACAAAAATCTGGAAATGTTGCACCCCCCACCAACACGCCAAAGCCTCCTTCTCCACTGTGGAGTACGTGTGCTTGGCTCCTTTCAAAGTAAGAGAGGCAAAAGCCATCACCCTTTCCTTGCCCTTGGGCACCTGCATGAGAACTGCACCAAGACCATGATTACTGGCATCTGTAGAGATTATGGTCTCATCATTAGGATCAAAAGATTTTAAGGTGACTGCACTTGCTATACTTTTCTTTACTACATCAAACATCTGTTGACACTTGTCCGTTGTTAGAAATGGGATCTCTAGTTGGTAAGGGCTTGCACCTTTGTCCAAGTAGGGACCCTTCTTCCTAGTCAGGGTAAGGGTGTTACACTCGTGAAGTAACCCCTGCTCACCCTCGTGGTAGCTTGGCACGAGCAGTCAGGCTTAATTCAGAGGCAGTGTGTAAAGCATTTGCACATAACCAACAGTAATACAGTGTAAGCACTACAAACGGACACCACACCAGTTTAGAAAAATAACCAATATTTTATATACTCAAGACAAGACCAATTACGACAAAAATCCACAATACTATACTTTAAAAACGAATACTTGATAAGGTAACTTCTTCTTTGCAGGAATAGCACAAAAGCAAAGTTCGTACGAGTCGGTAGCTCCGTCCGAGCCTACCGTGATGCTGAAAACCCCAGAGTCTAACAGTTCCAGCCGACCGCGTCGATACGGGCCAGCAGAGTCATGAACAGACTCGGTTACAGTACCTTTCTCGTTGTGGCTGGTACGGAGGTACGAGCCGGTCGGCGTTCGTCGCGGTTGCGGTGCAAGAAGGAGCGATGCAAGGTGCGGTGTCCCTCGATGCGGTGCAGGCAGCGGCTCGATGAACGTCGTGCAGACGGAGTCGGTGAGTCCAAGGCGTGCGATGCAGGGTGAGACGATGCTCGATGCGGTGCTGACAGGTTGCGATGCAGGCGACCAAGCTGGAGTGCGGGAGCTGGCGTCGGACAGCGGTGCGAGTCGGAGCGGTGCGTCGCAGACGTGCGAGCGGTGCCCCAAATGCGGTGCGGTCACGACTCTTGAGCCAGTTGCAGCGACCGCGTCGGTCGGGTCCGGTTGGTTCAGTGAAGCGATGCGATGCGAACTGCGGTGCCCACAGGTCACGGTGCAAGCAGCGACTCGCTGTTGGCGGCGTCGGACGTCGCCCACGGTGAGACCAGGGTTGCGATGCGAAGCGGGGCGATGCGGTCTGCGGTGCAAACAGGTCACCGGCCAGGGATGGATTCGGTTGATGGAGTCGGTTGCAGTTCCCTTCCTCTGTGGCAACTGAAACAGCTGCTCCAGAAGCGGTACCCAGAGGCTTGTGAAGTCTTTGTAGTCCCTGAGACTTCTTAACAGGAGGCCAGCTCGGTTTCAGGCCCTTGGAGATACTCAGCACAAGTTTGTAGAAAGTTCAGTCCTTTCACTGCCCAAGGCAGAAGCAGCAGCTGCAGGCCAACCCAACAAAGCAACAACACAGCAAAGGGGCAGTACTCCTCCTGGCAGCTCTTCCAGCTCTTCGTCTTGGCAAGTTCCTTGATTCCAGCGAGATCTAAATTCATGGGGTCAGGGCCCCAATATTTATATCCCAAATTCCTTTGTTCTCTGAAGGCAGAGAGGCCTTTGCCTAGTCCAAACCAGTTCTGGAGCACTTTGTTGACAAGTCTCCGTCCCTTCTTTCAGTGAGTGGGCCAGGGACATCAGACGCACCACAGGAGGTGGAGCCAGCATTGTGGAGGGAAGGCACTGTCCTATTCAGGGCCCAGGTGCGACTCCTCCCACCCATCTACATGTAGATCTTGCTATTCAGCCCTGTGCTGACTCACCCTGTCTCCTGGCATCCCCCAGCCCCTGTCACTCACATTCCAGACAAGGAATACACAACCTCGCAGAGGCAGGCTTGGATGGTTAGACAAGAAAATACCCACTTTCTAAAAGTGGTATTTTCAAACACAGAATGTTAAAACCAACTTCACTAAAAGCTGCATTTTATCATTCTGAGTCCAGGCATACTAAACTCGAATTTCTACCATGTTCCCGGGTCAGTTAGGATTATAAGCTGTAATAATCAAAACTGCCCGTTCTGGCCTAGGGGGAACAGGTAGCCTTGCAATAGTGAAAAACGAACTAGGCTGTAATTCACTATCAGGACATGCCGCACACACCCGGGCATGTCCTACCTTTCGCATACACCGCACCCTGCCCACAGGGGTACCTTGGGCCTACCTTAGGGGTGACTAACATGTAGAAAAGGGAAGGTTTAGGGACTTGCAAGTGTGTGCACTTGCCAAGTCGACATGGCAGCCCCAGGCTGCGCACAGGCTCTGCGGTGGCAGGCCCGAGTTACACTTTACGGGCTGTTTGCGTGGGTGGCACAATCCAGGGCTGCAGCCCACCAACAGCATTTGGTCTATAGGCCCTGGCACTCGCAGTGCACTTTACAAGGGACTGACACATAAACCAAATAGGCCAATCATGGAAACACCAATCCATAACGCATTTTATACAGGAGCACTTGCACTTTCCCACTGGACAGCAGTGAGGAAAGTGCGCAGAATCATTACACCAGCAAAAACAGAGTCAAAACCGGGAGGTCAGAAAGCAAAAAGTCAGGGGAAACACGCCAAAAGATGCCAAGTCTAACATCCGTCCACTCAAATTTCACCCCCTTTTTCATTAGTTTCCTAAACTCTTGCACCTTGTTGGTAAAATGGGACACAAACTTGAAGTAATACTCCGCGAGCCCAAGGAACGACCTAAGTTGATCTTTGTCACCCGGAGGAGGTGCGTTTTCAATGGCTTCCACTAAGCTACGCTTGGGTTTGACTCCCTCACTGGTAAGAGTGTGACCTAAATTCTGTACTTCTTTCAACCCAAACTTACATTTCTCAAGACCAATCGTGAGACCAGCATACAACAATTTTCTTAAAACATTTTCCAAAATCTCGTCATGCTGAACTTTATCGCACCCCCACACTAAAACATCGTCCTGAAACACCAAGACGTTTTCCAAGCCTACCAACAAACTCTGCATCACTCTTTGGAAAATGGCAGATGCCGAAGCTAAACCAAATGGCATTTGGACAAATTGAAATGCTCCTCCAGGAGTGATGAATGAAGTCAGATGTCTGGACTCTTCATGAAATAACACCTGATGATATGCGCTGGACAAATCCAGCGTGGTAAAACACGTAACCCCTTTTACACTCGCCAACATCTCATTGATCCGAGGGAGAGGATGACGATCAATCCTGATGTTGTCATTCAAGTCCCTCAAATCAATGCACATCCGAATATTGCCATTGGGTTTCTTGGCTATAACTACAGGACTCAACCATTCAGACGCCTCTATAGGCTCAATTACCCCCTCCTTCCATAACCTATGCAACTCTTCTTTCAATTTATCTCTTAACATTAAAGGAACATTCCTCACTTTATGAACTTTGGGTACTGCATTATCCTTCAAAATAATGCAATGTCTGAATTTTTTCAAACATCCTAAAGTGTTCCTAAAAAGTTCAGGAAACTTGATGACCCAAGTGTTATTGTCTGGAGATGACATTAGTAGAACTTGCTCAGGATGATTTGGATTCAAAATGATGTCCAACGCCCGCTGTTCCTTCCATCCAAGTAGAGATTTTCCTTTTTCCACGACATAAATTTTAGCCACAGTTTTTCTGTCCTGGAAACCCACTTCTGTCATGACATAACCTAGAACAGTCAATCTATTCCCACAATATCCTTCAGGTGTTACATCGGTGGCACACAATTCTTCCAAACTAAAGCCCAGACTCTCCCAAGTGATCCTATCAATAATAGTGAAAGGAGAACAAGAATCTGCCCAGACATGTACCTCCTTGTCTTTGATTTTAATAATACATTTTGGAGGACGATAACTATCATTCTTGCTCCCATCACAATTAAAAACGTTGGCTGATTCAATCATTAGTACCTCCACATCCTCTTCTTCACTTTCACATGAAATGTCATCCTTCTCTGAAGACACCACCTCTTTTATCATGTTTACAGTTTTTTTATAGCCAAGCGACTCATTGCCTTTGCACACCCATGCAAAATGCCCCATTTTCTTGCTCCTGTAACACCTGCTTTTTACCGAGGGCAATGACTTGCATCAGCCATGTGTCTTGAACTACCACACCTGAAACAAGATTTGAATTTGGATTTTACCACTTCTTTTCTTTTCGCTCTCTTTAGTCTCATTATCTTTCTTAACTCCCCTTTTTACACTGTTTACATTGTGAACTACATCATCCTGACTATCTTTTCTGGAACCAGTACCACCCAACTCCTTCACATACCTAGAGGTATTTTCCATTCTTCTAGCTACCTCTATGGTTCTTCCCAAAGTGGGATCCTTCATGCCCAACAACTTTTCCTGCACCTTAACATTGGTCATTCTATAAATCATTTGATCCCTAATTATTTCATCCCTTAAGTCCTTGAACTTGCAAGTAACCGCTAACCTTCGCAAATTTGCTACGTACTGTTCAATAGACTCTACCTGTAATTGAGCACGCGAAGAAAACTTGTGCCTTTCTACGACCACACTTACTTTCTTACCAAAATTCTCTTCTAAAGCCTTCAATGCTACTTCATATACGTCCACGCCACCATCACCACCCTCGCCACCATCCTCATCAGATTTTTCCTCAACATTTCTTCCTTCGATGGTCGGTAAGGTTTTTAATACATTTCTCCCTTCCAATCCCAAACAATTTTGAGGATGGCTAACTTCCTCCTTGCCACATACACCTTCCCCAATGGCCTCAAGGTAAGTTTCGAAGGTTTCCCTCCAATCCTCCCAACCCATGCATGGCTGGCCAGGACTCTGCAGAAACAATGGTGGCGCCGGTATTGATTGCGTCGTCATGATGTTAGGAGTACCACAGTTATGCAAGTGACAACCAACTTTTCCAGAACTTAATCCCTTAAGATTTTATAAGTTCTTGCCACTCAATTTTAATGGTGTGCGTGTCACCGAGCATTTAAAATCATATAGTGCATACAATGTCTTTGCCTGAGCCCAATGAACTTGTCGTTAAAATCTAGCTGTTATATATTCCCACACGTGGGCTACTCACTGCACTGCACCATATACACTTCTTGATGGCACACTGGATTAGTATGCGGCTGAAAAACGATGTGCATGTCACCGATGATGAAGTAGACAGCAGCTGCTATGCATCCATGGGTGTGCGTATCACCGATCCAAATGACACGCCAACTGACTAGAATAGTTGTTTCCAATTGTCCACAAACAGGAAAAATTTGTTTTTCTTCCTCCTAATATGGCGGCAAGTATTGCGTCGCAGGCGCACGTCCGCCTGACCCAAAGATGGCGGCACGTTCTACGTTGACGCGATGACCTCAGAATTGAATCCTCCTTACGTAGTGGCACCAGCGCACTATGTCTCTTCGCGAGCAGAATCTTGAGCACTCGAAAAACAGCACGAGACACTGCGCGTGATCTTCGACAGTTGCCCCAAAACAGGTAGGAAGGCCTTATAGCGTCGTATCAGAACTGTATGGTGGCGAATACACGTACCTCACTCCAGCAGGTACTCACTCCAGCAGAAGGTTACATACGGGGCAAATCAAGGGTCGTACGAAAGTTTACTGGCAAAAACACCAGAAAGACTGTATCACCTTCTGGAAAGCCTTGGGGTCTTTAGTGGGGTCACATCCCATCCTCGTCGCCGGTTTTAGGAAGACAAAACCCCCGCAGGATGATTTAAATAGGTTTATTAGCAGATTCCAACGACCCTTGATATCATGCTAGCGGCTCCCTTCAACAACTGCTCTCCTCTCTATTCCAGAACCCCTGTAACCAGGAGGAGCAGGTTGCTAGGGAACAGCAGGCATTCTATAAGGAATGCAAACATTACAACAACATTACAATAGTAGATATAACACACCTCCTCCGGGTGACAAAGATCAACATAGGTCATTCCTTGGGCTCGCGGAGTATTACTCCAAGTTTGTGTACCATTTTACCGACAAGGTGCAAGAGTTAAAGAAACTAATGAAACAGGGGGTGAAATTTGAGTGGACGGACAAGTGTCAACAGATGTTTGATGTAGTAAAGAAAAGTATAGCAAGTGCAGTCCCCTTAACATCTTTTGATCCTAATGATGAGACCATAATCTCTACAGATGCCAGTAATAATGGTCTTGTTGCAGTTCTCATGCAGGTACACAAGGGCAAGGAAAGGGTGGTGGCTTTTGCCTCTCGTACTTTGAAAGGAGCCGAGCACACGTACTCCACAGTGGAGAAGGAGGCTTTGGCGTGTTGGTGGGGGGTGCAACATTTCCGGAATATTGTGTGGGGTACCAAGTTTCAGTTACGCACCGATCACAAGCCATTGGTAGATCTGTTTTCTATGAGAGGTGCAGGTAAGGCCACGCCGAGGATTGCCAAGTGGTTTTATCGACTTCAGGAATATGTATTTAAGGGGAAATATGTGCCAGGAGCAAAAAATGTCAACGTCGATTGTTTATCTAGGTTACCTTTGGATTGGGAACAAAGTGAAGATGAAGATGAATGGATGGTGGCAGAAGTGAGAGATGTGTGTGGTGCCATTTGTGAAGAAGATGGAAATTGGCTCTTGCTGAGGATGAGGTCATCATTAAACTCAAGGAGGCATTGAGCCATAATCAAGGATGGAAATTGCACAAGGAACTAGAATCCTTCAAACTTATCTGGTCTGAATTGGCTGTTGTGAAGGGCATTGTGAGGAGAGGTTGTCGGTTGGTTGTGCCCACCACGCTGAGGGAAAGATTATTGGGTCTCATGCACGAAGGGCATGGCGGGATGTCCGCTATGAAAAGAAGAATCAGGGAGGATTTCTGGTGGCCAGGGATGGACACCCAAATTGAGAGGTATGTGCTGATTGTATAGCTTGTGCATGCAGCGACAAATCTCATACTACTCAGGAGACAACCATAAATCCTTTACCTTTGCCACAGGGCCCGTGGGATAAAATTGCCATCGATATTTGTGGGCCCTTTGAGAAGCTCAATGTGAATGATAAATATGCCATAGTCATGGTTGATTACTTCTCAAAATGGCCGGAAGTGGCATTCGTAAAGGAAGTTAAATCTAATGTGGTGATTTCTTTCTGTGAAGACATCTTTCGAAGGGAAGGTTGTCCTGCTGAAATTGTAACGGACATTGGTCCTCAATTTGATTCTGAGGAATTTGCGAGGTTTTTGATCAATTGGGGAATCAAACATACCAAAACTCCTGTTTATCATCCCAGGGGAAATGGTTTAGTTGAACGGTTTAATAGAGTACTTGTGGAGTGTATTCAACTGGCGTGTATGGACAACTTATGCTGGAAACGACAGGTCAAAGACATGCTATGGAACTACAGAACCACTCCCCGTTCTGTTACCAAAGAGACACCGTTCAGTTTACTCAAAGGGAGGGCGCCATGCACTGTGGCCGTTCCAGCATGGATAAACAGAGCTGGAAGGTGGAGTGTAAATCTGAAGTTCTTGCAAGGTAGGGTGGAAAAGTACCAAAGAAGGCGGAGTGTAAATCTGAAGTTCTTGCAAGGTAGGGTGGAAAAGTACCAAAGAGTGTATAGTCAGAGACACAACAGGAACATTTTGAAGCCTGGGCGACTTTTCGAAAGAGGCATGTTTGTGAGAGTATTTCAAGGCGACAAAGTAAGGAAAGGTTTATTGAGATGGTCATGTCCCAAAAAAGTGGTGGATGTAAAGGGTAACAGTGTAAAGTTGTCTGACGGCAGATGGTGGAACACCAGGAAGGTATCTTTGTGCAGTGTAACCGAACAGGCGGAGTGGTTGAAGTCCCAAGACCGTGATGGTGTTCAAAATGAAAATGTAATGGCCCCTGCTGTAAGAAGTCGAAGTATTTGCACCAAGGTGAAACCTAAAAAGTTTGATGATTTTGTGTGCACATAGATATTCATGACAAGAAAAACAGAAGGTCAGGGCACTTAAGGCCTGCACCAGTCAGTCTAGTTTTAGATAGTTTTTTTCTCAAGAATGTGGTGCAAAGAACCAGGAACGTGACCTCCTTACGTCCCTCTTATTTGGGAATGCCAAAAACACAAGAGACAGAGAATGGCTCAGCACACACCTATAGTTAAATATAATATAAAAATCAACAATGGTATATAGTAATGATAACGATAATCAATGTATGAAAATTAGCACTATGTCTCCCCAATAAATCAAGTGAGACTTCGGTTTCTTAATAATGTATTCTTCCTTTATTCTTATTTCAGATTTCTTTTCTTAAAACACAGCACAAATTCATAGCCGACATGCGCTGCTTTCGTCCCAACGGGACTTCTTCAAGGCTATAAAAACATATACAGAACAAACATTAATATTTACAATTAAAAAATATATATACACCATCTAATTTTTGACTGAGCTATCAGTCTAATCACCACAAAATTCTTTATGCAACAACATTTAAAATAGGTATAATCTAATCATGGGGAGACATATCTAACAATATTTGTATACTGGGAGATTATTACAGCAAAAGGAGATAATGCATAGCAATTATTATGAATTGTACACAACATAATTTTGATCATGTTATAAGAAAAAACACAACACCCATACAATAGGTTCAAAAAGCAACTACAACCTTTATGACATCCTAATCTTATCTCAATTGTCATTTCACTTCAATGTATATCATTGCAAAAACAGTTTCATAGTATCACAGCTTATTATGTACAAAGAAAGGGTAAACCTATAAGTTCACTGCAGTGAGTTTCATTGTAATACATGAGTAGATGGATCACTGATGTAATGTTTGTCTTATTGTAAATGCCATAAGCCTGAATGCATTACATTCCGACTACAGATATTTGATATCCTATGCAACCTTAGTATGGTAAATACTTGAAATTAAAAAAGGATGACACCTTTTTCCAAAAATATACTCTGTTCTAGCATACCTGTTGTATTTGTGAATAGTCTAGATGAGACAAATATATATAGCACTTCTTGTTGAAGGACGGTGCCTTAACTCAAGATTTCTGTAATAAGAAAATTTATTTATTTATTACTTTTTGAGAATGTTTTTAATTTATATGCTGCTATAATAAATTCAGCATTTAATAGCATGAACAAAACGTAGTTATCATGCTAAACATACATCAAGAGATATCCAACATACCTCTGCAAAGAAGAAACATTCATCTACTGTAAGTAGTAAAAGTTGAAATGTGGAAGGGTACTCAGTAACCCCAAATCTATAACAAAAGACAAAATGTATTTATAGTTTCAAGGTCAATATATAGGCTTGTACATATCAAACAAATGCTCTGATTTCCAACCACTATCACCACTAAACAGCATTTTATAATACTATGCAGTTAACCAACTTATTTCTAGTTCTACATCTGACAATCAAAGGTTAGCAAAGTCTTACAAAAGAATTGAAGAAAAATAAATCATAAACAACGCGCAATTTCAAAAAACACCACATTATCGAGCAAGGTAGAGAGGAAAAGACAAATAACATAGTGAACGAAAAGATGTATATGCATGCCATCTGTTTTTTGTTTAGGTTCGTTCACACCACATCTCAAATGTAAAAATTTGGGAAGGTAAATTATACAAAAAACGTTTGATTAAACTTGCTCGTGATCTAAGTGAAAAAATAATTCACGTGGCAGTATATACATTTGTGATGCATTATAACCGCATCACAATGCAGAAATATATGCGAAGAGCACTTTAATCAAGCGCGTTAGCAACTCCGAATTCAAAGTCACCCACATGTCAACATATCAATGCCACTCACACGACGGCGCCATCCCTAAAAGTACAGTCAGATATATTACACCGCCATTATCAAGCAGAGTAGAGAGGAAAAGACAAATGACATAGTGAACGAAAAGATGTGTATACGTGCCATCTGTTTTTTATTTAGGTTCGTTCACACCACATCACAAATATAAAAATGTGAGAAAGTAAATTATACAAAAATGTTTGGTTAACCTTGCTCGTGATTTAAGTTTAAAAATAATTCACGTAGTAGTATGTACATTTGTGATGCATTATAACCGCATCACAATGCAAAAATATATGTAAAGAACACTTTAATCAAGCGCGTTAGCCACTCCGAATGCAAAAATCACCCACATGTCAACATGTCAATGCCACTCACACGACGGCGCCATCTCTAAAAATGCATTCGGATATATTACACCGCCAACCCCATGTCTACAAGGATATCCACGATGTTACGTTCCTAAACAGTGCAACAAACATTAGAACCGACCACTAGAAATAGTTAAATCCAGCAGAAAACATAAACGGTTGAAACAACTAAGCTACCTCAAAAATATAGTGCATTAGTCTATAATAACTTACAAGCGCGATGTCGCGTAGCGGCGTGGTCCGAAGTCTTGAAAGAGAAAGATTTTGTCAGAACCGAACCTCATAATTAGTTCGTATATATATACAAAATAAAGCATACACACCTGTATGTCGTCAATGTGCCATCGACAGAAACAAAGGTTGGATGTGAAAAACACCCGGTCGATACGATGCGAATACATCGGCCATTTTGAAATGGGTTTTCTGCATCCCAAATTACCGAAAAAAGAACTAAAAATGCCGAAAGTGACTACACCATCGTAATGTAATTGGTCCATACTAAATGGCAGAAATATATGGACAATTTGTTACAATGAATATTTATAATTATAAGAACTGTATACATACGAATAACACCTCACAAACCAAAATTGTGAGAGATGGATTCAAAAAGACCGGCCATTTTGTAATGTGTCTAAAAACCCATTAATGGTCCAATATAAACAACACCACACTACATAATAGTTTGATAACCATCCCATTCGGCATTATCGTTCCATTAGATTTATATTGTAATATGAAAATCAATAATCCTACCATAGTAACATTTAAAAATGCAATGCAAGGATATAATTTCAAGTGCTAAATATTACACAATCGTAAATGAGACCACTAAAATTCATACTAGTGTGGGCACCATTCATTAGTGATTGCAGCAAGTTAACCAAACCGCGAAATATCTTGCCAAGCTGAAAAAACTTTAACAGATGGAGATAAATGCACTCAGGAGGCTCAAAAAGGGGCTAAGTTTCCCACAACATAGCTACGTGATCCAAGTGACCCCCAGAGACCATAAAACTGTATATAGAGACCCATTAAGTGAGACCACATATACATTTTTTGGAATATATCTCCTAACATAGTATGTACTAGTATTTCTAATTTTGAAAGACAACGATCAAATAGTCCCACAGAAGTGAACATTTAATTAGCAACCTAAATGGTACTTTATTATCTAAGTTAATTCACTTTTTGCCGAATAAGATGGTAAATTATTATCTAGAATAAAAAGGAATATAAAAAACCCATTATTCTAAGGTTTGTATCAACTAACATCCGAATGTAGTGCATTATAAAAAATGATGAAATTCATTGTTAATGTTCAAACCAAACATTACAGTTCTCAAGCGACAAATCCAGCGAGCTTCAACTTGCCTAAGATAGCTTGTCTTATTTCCACCTCTCTCATTGCCGGTCACATGATCTATAGCGTGAAAGGTCACTTTCGTAATTTCTGGATGCATTTCATGTATATGAACAGATACAGGATATCTTTCATCTTTATTTTTTATGGCCCGTACATGTTCTTGTATACGTACTTTCAAACTGCGCACACTGCTACCAACATATGCTTTATTGCATGCACACTTAAGCAAATATACAGTATGTGTTGTGTTACAATTAATATAGGATTTGATTTTAAATTCCTTTGAATTATTATATTGAAAAGTAGACGTTTTATTTTCACCTAAGTTGCATATGCAGCAATTGCCACAGATGAAAAACCACATGGTTTTTCTGCTAACCAAGTCTTGACTGATAACCTCGGCTGTTTTACATAACTAGGACATATCATGTCTTTTATGGTTCTCCCTTTTCTATATATTACCTTAGGTTTCAACGGAACCATATCTGAGGGTAAGACATTCGATGTAAGAAGGTGCCAGTTTTTTCTAAGTATGTTGAAGATGTGACCACTATAGACATTATATTCAGTTATGAATGCCAAATCAGTATGGCATGCACTCTTTTTTTTATGGCTTATTTTAGAAAGGGTTGATTTTCTGTCCATTTGAGAGATTCTTTCTCAGATTTCTGCAAACAGTCTTGATCATAACCTCTTTGGCCAAAATTTCTTTTAATCTTTTTAACTTGTAACGCAAAAATTGTATTCCTCACTGCAATTGCGACGTAGCTCTTACCATCTCTCCAAAAGGGATCGCTGAGATGGTGGTTTTAGGATGACAACTGGTAGCGTGAAGAACACTATTGCTCGATAATGTGGTGTTTTTTGAAATTGCGCGTTGTTTATGATTTATTTTTCTTCAATTCTTTTGTAAGACTTTGCTAACCTTTGATTGTCAGATGTAGAACTAGAAATAAGTTGGTTAACTGCATAGTATTATAAAATGCTGTTTAGTGGTGATAGTGGTTGGAAATCAGAGCATTTGTTTGATATGTACAAGCCTATATATTGACCTTGAAACTATAAATACATTTTGTCTTTTGTTATAGATTTGGGGTTACTGAGTACCCTTCCACATTTCAACTTTTACTACTTACAGTAGATGAATGTTTCTTCTTTGCAGAGGTATGTTGGATATCTCTTGATGTATGTTTAGCATGATAACTACGTTTTGTTCATGCTATTAAATGCTGAATTTATTATAGCAGCATATAAATTAAAAACATTCTCAAAAAGTAATAAATAAATCAATTTTCTTATTACAGAAATCTTGAGTTAAGGCACCGTCCTTCAACAAGAAGTGCTATATATATTTGTCTCATCTAGACTATTCACAAATACAACAGGTATGCTAGAACAGAGTATATTTTTGGAAAAAGGTGTCATCCTTTTTTAATTTCAAGTATTTACCATACTAAGGTTGCATAGGATATCAAATATCTGTAGTCTGAATGTAATGCATTCAGGCTCATGGCATTTACAATAGGACAAACATTACATCAGTGATCCATCTACTCATGTATTACAATGAAACTCACTGCAGTGAACTTATAGGTTTACCCTTTCTTTGTACATAATAAGCTGTGATACTATGAAACTGTTTTTGCAATGATATACATTGAAGTGAAATGACAATTGAGATAAGATTAGGATGTCATAAAGGTTGTAGTTGCTTTTTGAACCTATTGTATGGGTGTTGTGTTTTTTCTTATAACATGATCAAAATTATGCTGTGTACAATTCGCAATAATTGCTATGCATTATCTCCTTTTGCTGTAATAATCTCCCAGTATACAAATATTGTTAGATATGTCTCCCCATGATTAGATTATACCTATTTTAAATGTTGTTGCATAAAGAATTTTGTGGTGATTAGACTGATAGCTCAGTCAAAAATTAGATGGTGTATATATGTTTTTTAATTGTAAATATTAATGTTTGTTCTGTATATGTTTTTATAGCCTTGAAGAAGTCCCGTTGGGACGAAACGCGCCGCGTAGGCTATGAATTTGTGCTGTGTTTTAAGAAAAGAAATCTGAAATAAGAATAAAGGAAGAATACATTATTAAGAAACCGAAGTCTCACTTGATTTATTGGGGAGACATAGTGCTAATTTTCATACATTGATTATCGTTATCATTACTATATACCATTGTTGATTTTTATATTATATTTAACTATAGGTGTGTGCTGAGCCATTCTCTGTCTCACATAGATATTCATGTTTTCATTTTTGTTTTTACTACTAATGTTTTTTTCTCCTTAAGAGTTTTTCTTAAAGGGGGAAGATGTGTTATATCTACTATTGTAATGTTGTTGTAATGTTTGCATTCCTTATAGAATGCCTGCTGTTCCCTAGCAACCTGCTGCTCCTGGTTACAGGGGTTCTGGAATAGAGAGGAGAGCAGTTATTGAAGGGAGCCGCTGGCGAGATATCAAGGATCATTGGAATCTGCTAATAAACCTATTTAAATCATCCTGCGGGGTCTTGTCTTCCTAAAACATAATGCCAGTTCCTCCTCCAGCATCCAGCTCTTCCTCCTGGCAGAATGTCCTCAGTCCAGAAGTGTTCTGATTTTGTGGTGTCAGAGGTCCAATACTTATACAACTGCCTTTGAAGTAGGCAAACTTCAAAGGAAAGTCTTTGCAGTGCATAAGACCCTGCCTTTCCCTGGCCTGGCTCCAGACACACTAAATGGGGGTGGAGACAGCTTTGTGTGAGGACAAGCACACCCCTATTCAGGTGTCAGTTTCAACTCCTCCCACCACTCTAGCTCAGGAAGGCCCATCAGCCTGATGATGGCCCATGAGGATATGCAAGGCACACCTCACCTCCCTTTGTGTGACTGTCATCCTAACCCAGAAGTTGATTTTACAGACAGGCAGAGGTGCAGAATTGTTAAGCAAGAAAATGCCCGCTTTCTAAAAGTGGCATTTTCAAACACGCAATTTAAAAACCAACTTCACTAAAAGATGTACTTTTAAATTATGAGTTCAGAGACCCCAAACTCCCAATCTCTATCAGCTTCCAATGGGAAATTATACTTAAAAGATATTTCAAGCCAATCCCCTTGTTTGCCTATGGGAGAGAAAGTCCTTGCAATAGTGAAAAATGAAATTAGCAGTATTTCAATATCAGGACATTTAAAACACACCAGTACAAGTCCTACCTTTAAAATACACTGCACTCTGTTTATGGGGCTGCCTTGGGCCCACCTTGTGGGTACCTTACAGTTAATAAAAGGGAAGGTTTGGACCTGGCAAGTGGGTGCACTTGGCAGGTCGAAATGACAGTGTAAAACTGCACTCACAGACAGTGACGTGGCAGGCCTGAGACATGGTTGCAAGTCTACTTATGTGGGTGGCACAATCAGTGCTGGAGGCCCACTAGTAGCATTTGATTTACAGGCCCTGGGCACACCTGGTGCACTTTACTAGGGATTTACTAGTAAATCAAACATGCCAATCATGGATAAACCAATCACCAATACAATTTAGACAGAGAGCATTTGCACTTTAGCACTGGTTAGCAGTGGTAAAGTGCCCAGAGTCCTAAAGCCAACAAAAACAGGTCAAGATAAAAATAGGATGAAGAGGGCAAAAAAGTCTGGGGATAAACCTAAAAAAAGAGCCAGGTCCAACATGGGTTCTAGTGGTTACACATATGTTTTATTCAATGATGGAGAAACAGTGCAGATTGCTTATAAATTGCATTTATATTCCAATGAGGAAATGCATTTTGCATAACCAGGAAACATTTCCACTGCAGTTCAAAACACTTTCCTGAAGGAACGTCCATTGGCTCTGGGGAAACGCATAATTGTGGTGTCTCCTGATCGAGCCTTAGAAGCTGTCACCAAGGCCAGCATTCCTAATGCGAAAGCCTTACATCCCAGATGGATCCAGTGGGCAATTTCCTTGACAGCTACTGATGTAGATTATGTTTTTGATCCTACTTTACAATACAGGAATACCTCCAGTATGAACAAGAATACCCTATGTCTAGGGAACGTTTGCCTCTAGATCAATATGATTTTATAATATATACTGATGGTTTAGCCCAGCCCGTGGTTGGTACGAAGTACAAGTATTTGGTTGAGGGTGCTACAGTGAAAGGTGTCATGAAAGATGGTGTATTCCAGGCACAAAAAACATATACAAGAAACTATAGGAGACTGTACCGCTCAGCTGGCTGAATTGAAAGCTTTGGTTCTGGCTTTGCAGAATACGCATTCAGAATTCCCCACACTTATAGTGTGTGATTCCTATTACTGCATCCAGGCCTTTAGTGATAATTTACCTTATTGGCGCTTAAATGGATTTACGGTTTCTAAAGGAAAGGCTATCAAATATAAATTGCTTTGGAGCAAGGTGGCGGCACTTAAGGAGGCTTTGCCACAGGCTCATGTAATTCATACACTGAGTCATTACTGTGTTGGTGAACATGTTACAGGGTATTCATTGGCTGATGAAGCTGCCAAGGCGGCTGTTCAGACTATTTTTGTAGCTGTGATTACTCGTTCACATACAAGGATTGATGATAACATAATGGTTTCGGTCACTGTTTCGGCTAGTGGCGAGCCCTTACCTAAAGGCTATTCAGTAAAATAATCCTATCTATTGAGTCCTCAAAATATCCTCTTAGCCCATATTACCGGGGTGAGTGATCGAGTGATACCCAATCGGGACTGCAGGTTAGAGTCAATAATAGCTGCTCATGAGTGATTAACACTCTGCCCATGCTGGTGTGGCGGTGTGCTGGTGTGGCAGTGTCGTGCGTTTCTCACATGGCCCATTGTCGTTTTCCATATGCTAGTCTAATCATGCATGTTGTAGGCCGCTTTCGCTTTGCACACGTTACTACATATTATGCTTGCTTTTGTGCCACAATGTATTTTCACACAGAACCAGCATATGTTTTTGCATTTTATTATTTTCCTGGGATTTAGTCTGAATAGCCTAGGCAAGGTCAAACAACATTGCCCATTGTTATTCTCTCTGGTCAGACACTAGCACCTAGACATAATAAAAGAATGCAGCTGCTGTTTTGAATATACATATCTTGTCATATAGCTAGGGGCAGGGTTCTGGGAAACAGCACACACAAAGAGTGAAGGTCCTGAGACAAGTGTGCTGCATCAGCTGAGATGTAGAACATTCACCTATGTATGCCAAGTTACGGGGTCCGCCACTTATCCCAGAGATCTATAATTTAAAATTACTTAGCTTCAGTAGTACGGGAGGTTTTAGGCAGATCTGTCAGATAACATAACAGGGCATTTTATTGTATTTGGTCTATTAACCATGCTAATGACATTATATACCTGTATTTGTTTTCTAATTGTGGTGCAATTATTGCATCTTGAGCACAACAGTTTAAATAAACATTGTAAACTTCCTTTGTGTCTCTTTTTTTTGTCTCATTGTGGACAAGTACAAGTGAGAGAGCAAAAGGGTGTGTCCTGCTACCACGATCCCTGGGAGGGTCAAGAGTGTTATGTTCTGGGGTGCCAAATCACTTGTCTCTCTGGAAAGGGTAGGAGGGAAAGTGAGGCACTATAGCTAGTCGGACACAGGCTCATAGATACTGATGTGGTATGGTGACTCAGTCCCCTACATTCTGATGTTCTATGGTCCCAAGCATAGTTCTGTTCCAGAGCAGGATCCCTGCAACATAGAGCTGCCAATGTTTGGTCAGGTACTTATTTGTGGGAACCCTGAGTAGTGCTTGTGGTTGCCCACAATACCCTTGCACCTTTTCCCGGAGACGTCCGTAGTTTTGGGGAATTATCCTACACAGTGTTTAGGGATCACCTAGTTCTGTTGGTTTTCAAAGCTTGAATATTAAAAAGGTTTTAACCAAGTTTATGTTAGACTTTGAATCCATCTCTGTTTTCTCATGGCATAACTTGTAAATATTGTGGCCAACTGCCGACCGGCAGTCTATGCACATTTAGCACAGCATGGATACCCTAATGCGAGGAAGCTTCTGTATTATTTATAGTAGAAGCGGATGCTGCATACCGCTTTGATGTGTTTTATTCTAGGGTCACATTTCCAGCTGTGGGTGCTAACACTAAAACTTTTCATGGATACAATGTCCCACAGGCACCTGCTGCATACAGACCGTATGCACTTATTGAAATTCTTCTTACTGTCTGGGAACACCAGACTTGGTTTATTGGCACCCTTCCCCATGTGCTTGGGCGTTTGAATGGGCACCTTCAGTAATAAGAGGGCTACTTGCCAACATTAATTGGATATACACCATACCCTGATTCAGGCAATCTAAATCTTGTGCAAACACGAGGTTTGTGCAATGTTCTCTGCGTCTTATACAGCCACCTAACTCAATTTATTTCATGTGCATTGTTAGCTGGCCCAGCTTGAATCGGCCTGTAAGTGCAAGCCCAGTTGCCTGCAGCAGCTGTTATTAGACCTGTAATTGTTCATTTAGTTATGGGCAAAAGACCCACTAATCGTGAGGAAATTCTATTTTGGATTGCCCCCCAAAAAAAACGATCAACTTGAAGCTGTGTTTCCCCTTATCGGACCACAAGACAAGCACATAATTTTAACTATGTGCTTACCCACTGGGAGGGTTCCCACTCTTGAAGACTGTAACACAGAGCTTTCCAAAGTGTCGTGACACGTTACTGTGCTGACTCCCATGTGTGGGTGTGTCGCGCGACGACAAGACGTGGTCTATTCATCATGCAGGACGGTACTGCGCATGTTAGTGACGCAGTACCTGTTCCTGCGGAAGGTGGAAGAGGAGGAGCATCGCACTGCTGTTCTCCCGCGGATCCGTTGCAGCGGCGGTGAATAATATACTGCGTCGTCTCCAGCTGACCGCTCTGCAGTCCCATTCACGTCCAGCCTATACCGGCAGGGGGAGGCCGCCAGCCCCATTAGGCTTGGGGGTCGCCATCCGGCGTTCGCTGCTGCTTCCTGCCAAAGGCGGGAGAGGGGGAATCGCCCTAACGGAGCATCGAGCTGCCGTTCTCGTGGCCCAGTGAAGCGGCAGTGAGTAATATACTGCGGCGTCTCCAGCTGGCCGCTCTGCAGTCCCCTTTTTTTTCCTATAATAATATTGGTGCCTATATCTGTAAATCTTTAGTGTATTTGTCGGCATCTGGGGCAGAGGTCAGGTAACCCAGGACACAACATGGCTATCTTCTGAGGGGACAAATCTGTCTGGTGTAAATAGTTTATCTGGGTCTATTTAAAGTAAGGGTTCCTCGTAACAATCTTTGGGTAGCCTAATATACCGGTCCATGCACCATCGATAATCTCTCTCCCTTTACATATTTCCCAACTGACCTTTACTGAGGGTACCTCGAGGTAAAAGGCAGGCGCCATCGTTGTGTATAGTATGGTCTCAGCAGGTCTACAATTACCTAGTGTGAGAATTCTAGTGAGTACCTCAGATTTGCATGGCTATGTCTCTTCCGCCACCCATGTTCGCCTTGCAGATTGCACCAAGTGGCCTATGTTGTGAATTGCCCCGCCAACATACCAGTATCATCCCTTTTACACATACTTTCATTGAGACACTCTCATTGCTTCCCTTTATCTGTACCCCTTTGCTTGCCAAATTTCTGCAAACCCAATCCTTGAATTTCTTATCTCATGTTTTTCCTATCTCTAGATTTCCACATTTCTTCCTTTTCACCATTCCTTAATTTCCCTGCACTTGAGCGTTCCCCTTGTTCTCTTCCATTGTCTGCTTCCCCCACCTTAATCATTCATTTTCATTCAAAATCTTTATTCGGCTAGCAAAAACAGCCATAAAAGTACAAACAAAGTAGCACATCTAAAACAGCTAAAACATTTGGTGCAACGTACAGTTATAATTATAAAATTCATTTCATTTGTTGCACTATAGCATGATACTTTTCCTCGGATTAATCGATTTCAAAATAAATAGAGCAACATTATAGCATATAAAAGAATCATCTAATGTCGCCAAATATTTCATTGCTACTTTGTGTGACCTAATGTTCTGTGCAACAGACTGTGGTTTAAGATAAAAAACACCTAAAATTCTGATAAAATGTACAAAACAATAAAAAGTGCAATGTGCTTTGTTTGGTCCGGTTGTCACAGGGGCAGGGAGCCATATCAGGTGGGCGGGACTTCACGTACGTATCAACACTACATCTCATTCTTATCAGCACAAAACGATGCTGCGCATTGGTCACATATGATAAATAGTTATTTCCTCCCTCCTCCAAATTCAAAGATTTATAAAAGACGACCAATGATTTGTTCCGCTCGTCCATTGATCAACAATCCAGTCTATGCTGGAGAAAGGTTTCTTTGATCCTTTTCTTGGTAAGAGACAATACTTTTGTGGGGTCCGACAACCAACCTTACGAGGGAGGAATTAGCCAAGGAATACTTAGAACATTATTCAGATTTAAACAGTCTAAAATAATTGATCTAGTAAAAACAGTTTCTTCCTTGGCCCATAGTGAAGCCCACAATAACAACAGTCTAACCAATAAAAGATCCTCTAAAACTTTAGTCCCACCTCATGGTGTACAATAGTGTATGATGCAGGGGAGGGTAGGTATAATAAGTGTTTTAAAAAGCAATTTTCTTCTATTTGCAAGGCCGTGCTGTTTGCGTAACCCCAGAGGCCTGACCCATAAAGGGCTGTGCTCACTCCTTTTGCTTTATAAATGGCTACCATTTCGTTAATGGGTCGGTTCCCTAGTTTTGAAGAAAATTAAAAAATCCCTTGGGATGCCCTACTCATTTTAGCTCTAGTGTTTAAAACATGTTGAGACCACCTTAATCAATTCATCCCTCTTCCATCACCTCTTTCTCCCCATTCTTCCTTTCTGTCTCCATAACATTTCTCTTCTTTTCTGCAGCAGCACTAGCCACAGAAACAGCCACGTTGGACACAGCAGCACCATAGGCCAAGAAGCGGATGCAGCAGCACTAGCCACAGAAACAGCCACACTGCAGATACAGGAAACAGAGACAATAGCATCAGAGGTAGCAGGCATCAGCCACACAGAGACACGAGAGACCGCAGCCACTGTCTGTCATAATTATGAATATGTTTGCTTTAAGAAACTCATTAGAAATCTTTGAAATAAAAGGGTAACCAACAGTACAATATAATAACAATCTCTAGTTATAGTAGTTTAACCCAGAACTGGTAACCTATTTCGTGAAAGCCTAAAAAAGGAGACACTTTTGAAGTTTAGGATTTGCTGTGGGACATTCCAGAGATCACTAGGCAAGGGAAAGATAAGGCAAACAAAAACACAAACTGGATAAGTTTGTAATTAAGAAGCGAAAAGCTGGTGAAGATGACATTTGCGATGAACAAAATGTAGCAGCTATTGAGGAAAGTACCCAAGAATCAACTGAACGGTCTCTCTCAGTACGTAAGAAGTGTAAAGGACACATCCAATCCTCGTTTATATAATAAAGCTTATATGGAACAAGGGGTTCACATTTTCTGGTAATGAAAACCATCCTTGTCCCCAGTGTTTAGTTTGTGGGGAAATACTTGCAAATAAAAGTATGGTACCAAATAAATTAAAACTACATTTTACCACAAAACACAGCCATTTGTCAGAAAAACCAGTAGAATACTTTATTGAGCTTTTAAAATCTATAAGGAAGCAGTCTGCATCATTCACAAAGAGAATGAAGACATCAGCGAAAGCTCAGAAGGCAAGTTACTTGGTTGCTTAAATAATTGCCCAAAACAAGGAACCACACACTATTGCCGAAACCACCATAAAGCAATCTTGCTGTGCCTTTGCTCGAACAATGGGCCAGAATTTAAGGTAGAAGTTAATAAAATCCCTTTGGCAGATAACACAATTGGAAGACGCATTCAAGATATGTCTGCTAACATTAAGCTGCAAATGAAGGATATTTTTCAAGACGATAATATGATCTTTACATTGCAAGTAGACGAATCAACAGATGTCAGAGGGTTAGCTCAATTATTGGTTTTTATATGTTTCATTCATACTGACAGAATTATTGAGCAATTCCTGTGTTGCCTAGAACTTCCAATGAGAACTAGAGGTGAGGATATATTTAAAACTTTGGATTGCTTCATGAAGGAAAATAATTTGCAATGGTTAAATTGTGTCGGAATATGCACAGATGTCGCACTCTCAATAGTCGCTCAACAAAAGGTTTTAGAGCTTTAACAAAGAAAGAGAATGAAAATATTATAATTACTCACTGCTTTTTACATCGCGAAGCACTAGTCGCGCAAACCATTGGAAATGAATTAAGAAAAGTTATGGACAAAGTGGTTCAAATGGTCAATTACATTAAAAGCAGACCTCTTAAATCAAGATTATTTGCTCATATTTGTGAACAAACGGGGGCAAGGTTTAAAAAGCTTCTACTGCACACAGACATTAGTTGGCTCTCAAGAGGTCGTGTATATGAATTGCGGGAAATGATGCTTAAACTTTTTGAGGAAAATCAGCAACACGAATTCTGCGATCCAATTCAAAACAAACTTTGGTGCACAAAATTGGCATATCTTGCTGACATATTTGAACATTTGAATAAAATTAACACCAGTATGCAAGGAAAAGGAGAAAATATCTTAACAGCAGTAGATACAATTTTTGCTATGAGACAAAATAGCAATTTAGAAAAGAAAAGTGAAAGAAGGCAATTTTGAAATGTTTTCCAAAACTGCTGAGTGCGAGCTGAAATTTGAAATCTGCCTGCTGATTGTTGACCATTTAACATTGCTCGGAGAGAAAGTTCATCATTACTTCCCAAATGTTGAAATCCAAGACTATGATTGGATCAGAATTCCATTTCTTTCTACTGCAACTGGGAACTTTTCACTTATTGAAGAAGAATAATTAGCTGAAATAAACAATGATCGAAGTCTGTTAATGATGCATGAAGAGGGTGATTTAGACAGCTTTCGGATTCGGGTTTCAAAAATGCATCCAAACATAGGTAAAATAGCGTTAAAAATTCTCCTGCAGTTTTCTACTACATACATTTGTGAAGTATCCTTTTCAACGAGGACAAACTTAAAGACACTGAAACGTGGAAGCTTGAAAATGCTTGATTACGAAATGCGAGTGTCTATCTATATTCCACCAAATATTGACCAGCTGTGTTCATCCCATCAACCTCATACATCTCATTAAAATAGTGTTGTTGTTTTTTTTCGAATTTTGTAATTCTTGCACATATTTACATATTGTTACTCATAAAGGACAACATGTTTTGGAAATGTATGTGTGTTATCTTACAAATCATATTTATAAAAATATCAATAAATGGTTTTCGTGAGATATGTTGCATCCCCATACATTTCGTTATTTACAATTTCTTTGACATATGTATTTGTCCTTATCTCAAATCAAATCAAAAAGAGCTTTATTCGATTTTAGTCATATAAAATCACAAAAGCAAACAGATAAAAACATTTCAAAAATTTTCTAAAATACAAATGTACACAATTCCAGAATTAATTCATTTACAAGTGGACTTAATCCAAACAAGTTATTATGAGGGATACATATTGTAAATAAAACAGTCCTACAGAATTTAGTACATTCTAATCTACTGTAAGACATCGTTAAAATTTCTTGTGTTTCCTTTCTCTCAATATACTTTTTTTAAAACAGCCATAACTCCAATGCAGTAATCACTATCTAATAGCTGTAAATGTGGGAAGGCAGGTCGACATTGTCTCCATCCTCCCAATCTTAACAAGGGCAGGATCCATCTGGATCTTTCCTTAGCATACAGTTTGCAAAATAGAATCACGTGAATAGTTGTTTGTGGGGAGAGATCGTCGCAGGGACATGGACCTAATTCTCTGGACCAATCATTCATCTCAGGATAGCTAATTAGTCGGTGGAAGGTCCCGAACCTAAAACGTGTTAAGACATACCTGTCATTACCCCCTGGACAGCATAAAAGATATGGTTGGATATAGTATGTTATTACAGTCAATTGATGTTGGACAACCGCAGGTTTATTCATCTCCATTACAAGTCTGTTTGTCTCAAGGTGGGTCATGCAGATTACTTTAAACTCCTTCCGACAAATAGTATTTAATGACTCTGGGGCGGTGTAATACTCTGGGTGCCCGAGATCATGCATACAATTCTTTATGTACTTTAACCAAGCAATATTTGTAGCATGATCTAACTTTATAGAATCCCTTATTATTTCTTGGTTTAGACCTGTGCTACTGTAGGTCCAAATTCTGTGCCAAAGTAGCACTGGTTGTACCTTAATAACATCTGAAATGTATGAAATCCCTAACTCACTGTGACAGTTAAAAACAGGGGAGCTAGCAGGTACAGCTAAAATAAATCTTAAAAAAGCATTTTCAACATATTGAATGGGGGAGGGATCATAAAAACCCCAAACTCCCACCCCAAAAATGGCTACACTCACACATTTTGCTTGATACATTTTTAAAAGAATTTCCGGGGGCCTTCTACACAATTTTTTTGAAAAATCAATAAGAGCCGCAGTCGACTTCATAAAAAGAAGACTCCTATTCTTGACAGCCTGGCCCCAGGATCCAGTGCGATTAAATAGGACACCCAGATACGTAAACGTATTAGTGGAGTCTATCCTGTTACCCCCAACTTGGAGACTCCTACATCTTTGTCTCCCTCGCCCGCAGGTCATTACAAATGTTTTCTTAGCATTCAGTTTTAACCCTAAGTCCTCCATAAAACCAATATAAGATACAAGAGCTTTCTGCAGACCTATCTGTGTACGTGCCATCAGCACTGCATCGTCTGCGTAGAGGAGGGAGACTATTGGACGTTTGTTGACATACGGTGGATCCCTCGCCTTGGCCACCAACTCCTGTTCTAGAGCATTGGTATATAAAGTGAACAGGAATGGGGCCAAGACGCATCCTTGTCTTACCCCCCCTCTCCACATTGAACGACGCAGTGCACTCCCCTTTGGTTCCGTATCAAACCTTGGCAGTTGCCCCCGTATACAGTTGGCATAAAAACTGTACAAGGACCGGGTCGACCTTTAAATCAGTCAAAATTTTCTACAATTTGCTGTGTATGACACAGTCAAAAGCGGCTGTAAGGTTGACGAATGCCAAATAAAAACTCCCTGCTTTAGCCTGGGTATATTATCCCATTAAAAGACTAAGATTTAAAACCTGCTCATTTATTCCTAGGCCCGATCTAAAACTGTATTGTACATCACTTAAAATGTTGTTTTCTTCTGCCCATGTTTGCAACCTTTCTAAAACAATCCTTCCTGCTACCTTCATCAGGGAATCTAATAGAGATATCGGACGGTAGCATGCAGGGTTATCACGTTCCCCTTTTTTTAAAATCGGTACAATGATCGACTCCGACCAGGTATTAATGAAGCCTTTCACACAGCAGGCTTGGAGGACCTGTGTTAACAATGGGGTCCATAATGATGGAATTGACACATTAAAATAGAGTCGTAGGCCTTGGTTATAATTTGTTTGTTAAGCTCAGATGGATCGTGGCTAGACCAACGCAGAGTGTAACCATTCAATCTGCCCATTTGTACATTCTGAGTCCAAACTACTTGATTGTTGTGTAGTCGTTCTAAAACAGTTGGAAATGTAATGTTGATACTTAAAGGCAGATGATCGCACATTACATTTTTGTGGATTTTATAACTTGTAATATAATTTGCGTAACGGTTTGGGGCAATTATAAAATCTATTCTGGATTCTAAGCCCCTACCTATAATGGTGTGCCCGAAATCCACTCTAGGGGAGCACAGACAATTTGCAAAACCAAGGTCATATGAGAATAGAATCTCGTTAAACATCTCCCCTATCTGAGTGCACAAAATGAATCGAGGGGTCATCCTCCTGTACTGTTAGGCCACATTTTCCAAGCCCAGCTAACGGACATAAACCAATATTGAAATCACCTCCCCAAATAGTAATCATTTCAATGTCGCTGGTTACCTTTAATTTACTAAGATCATCACTAAGCATCTTTAATATCGCCCCAGCCGTTCTTTTTCAACATTATTATAGAAATTGAGTACAATCAGGATACATTTACAATTGATACGTATCGATACTATTTGGTAATAGATTTCAGATTTTATCATTTCAGACTTTGTTGCCCCAACCAGATTTGAAACATAAACGCAGATTCCCCCCTTCGGTCTCCCGTGTGTTGAGTGAATCGCTGGCGTGTGAAATGTCTTAAAACCATTTATATGCACTTCTTCTGTCACCCAAGTCTCTTGTACGCACAGAATGTCAAATTTGTCAATAAAATCTATCCAAACTGTATTATTCACCTTACTTCGGAGACCAGTTATGTTCCAAAAGAGAACGCTCACAGTTTTGGGGGATATTAATCCAGAGGCAGAGTCAATCTGGCAAGTTTGTTCAAACCCAGATTTCATATCTCGGCTAGGTACTCTAGACTCGCCCAATTCTATTACATGACTAATTATTGGGTCTGATCAAAAACGTCTTCACCACTTGAGTCCATTTCCCTCTGATCAATTGCTAAAGAACTAATTTGTTCGGTCAAACGGGCTTCACAAACAGTCTGTATGTCGTACCCCTTAGTAGTTACACTATGATTTTGTCTGGTAAGTAGTCATTCATTCTCATCCAGCGATTGAAGAGGCCCGAATCTATTTGATACCTCCAAATTATAAAATGGATATTCAATGGACTGTGTGGGTGGATGATTTCTGTTTTGCCATGCAGGGTGCTTGGGCTGGTAAAAGAACCCCAGAGGGAGAACGTTAATGCTAGTGTGGGTGATGTTTGCATCTCGAGCTCTTAACAAAATTTCCCTTACCAGGGATGGTGTTCCAAATGAGAGGACAACACAGTCTCCTTTGAAAACTTTCCCACTACTTCCTACCCAACCAATCCTCCTCACCATTTTAAAATCTCCAAACATTTCACTGGTCAATCCTGTTCTGCTCCCTAAATAATGTATGGCTTTATTCCTTAGTGAAATCCATGTTTCATTATCCCCCGGGGAGGGAAATGGAACATTAGCTAAAATTACAGTAAACGGTGTAGCCGCCGGGGGAAAATTTAAAATCTGTGGGCAATTTGACTATTGTGTATCGCTCGTGATCTTGATGTTAAGTCACACACCTGTCTATCACCCAGATGATTTCCCCACCTTCCTATCGCTTTTTCGCTAGTCACTTCACCCCTAGTCGATAAACTATTGTGCATATTTACTGATGATTTTAGATGTGTCCCAATCCCCATTCCCTTGTCCCTTTCACCGGTCAGCCTTTTTAATACTGGTGGGGTATTGTTCAAATTCGCACTCCCAATCTGTGGGGGAGTACTAGATGACCCCATATTATATATACTCCCCTTCTGTATGACCAGACTCTGATTTTCAAGACTTTTCTTCATACCGGCTTCAATTTTATCCAACCTAGCTGTCAGGGTGCTAATAGACTGTTTAACAGACTCAGTTAGATCTTTTACTAGGCTAGACAAATTCTCAATCTCAATAGAGGGTACCTTATATTTATTTTTTGAACAAGATGTATTATCTGTGCCTATTTTAGTCTGGATTTTTCCTTTTATCCCCTGCTGTTTTTTTGTATTAATCTTAGACGTTCTGGCTTTTGGTGGGATCGTGTGCGTTTCACTCATGGAAATATAGGGACTCTAATCTCAGTGCATTACAAGATTTTTGGGAGGGAGATAGAGTATCAATATCCAGATCACTAGTGGAAATATCATCTGAAACAATCTGGATACAGCCATTTTTCACTTGCTCTGCATTCATATTACCCAAAGTGCAATTTTCATCCACCCCCCTGTCAACTAGTGAATTTACTTTATCATTAGATAAGGTCACCAATGAGTCCACGTTTAATGTCTCTTCAACTGATGAAATCTGTTTTTCAAGAACACCTACGGCCCCCGTAAGATAGTTAAGCAAAGTCATATTTGCATTTTTAGGCTTACTCGAAGATTTCGATGAGTGACTTGAGTGACTTGCTGTTGTCTTTCTTTTCCCCATCCTGTTAGCCCGGTCTCAGTTCAGGTAGAAAGTATGTGACTTACGTGTACAGGAGATGATACTTCTATATACGAGATCCGACAACAGCAATCTTAAATTTCACAGTTTCCTGGGAAATGGAGACCAAGAGAGGGGGCCCAGCCCGGCCTGCTTCGGTCTCTGACGGGCGCAGGACGAGCCTGCCCTTGGCCCGGGCGCGTCCCGCGCCGCGGGGTTAGAGCAGCGCTTTTGAGCGCGCTGATGGCACCTCCCTCTCAGGTGCAAGAGCCGGGAGTCACGCGTTGCACTCTGGGACTTGGAGTCCCACCAGAGTGTGTGGCCGCACAGCGGTGCGCGAGGAAAGGAAGAGTTACACCCTGGGCTCGAGAAACAGCGGGATTAGAGCTCCAGGTGGTTTTCAGCCCCCAAAGTGTGTCCAAAACTGCCCAGCACAGGAGCGGCGTCCCCCTTATCTCTTTTATGCAGTTAATCTAACCTCCGGTTTGCTAGTTCAACAATTACCGTGTCACGAAATGATGCATGTCTAAAAATGCAGTTAATGTAACCTCCGGTTTGCTAGTAAAACTGAATTTCCGTGCCGCAAAATGATGCATGTCTAAAAAGTGTGTCATCAACATGAAAAGTTTGGAAAGCACTGGCTTATGGGATATGGTGTCCATGATTTTGGACATGGAATTAAAATAGTAATCCGTGAGGTCCTGGGCATTGGTAATGGTGGGAGGCAGGAGCAGAGTCTGGTTAGTGATAGTTGACATAGTGTGTGAGTTAATGTTTCGGATGTCACAGATTCAATGTTTGGCTTTCTTTGGAGGTGATTGCCTGTATATTTAGGGAGAAGGTGACACACTGATGGTCGGTCCAGTCGCATGGGAGAATATAATCAACTTGTATGGTGTTCTCTTTAATAATGATTAGGTCAAGGGTGGCTCCTTTTTTATGTCGGGCTATTGCAGGCTTATATGAGGTTGAGCTCATGGAGGAAGGATTTGAAGCAGTTCATGAGTGGGTCATTGGGATTGTTCCAGTGAATGTTGAAGTCACCAAGGAAGAGCTGATTGGTATGATCGTCAACGTTGGAGGAGATAATCTCCCTGACCCATTCAGTGAACATGCAATTACCGACGGGAGGGTGATAAAACGTGTGGAGGGAGCACTTTGAGTTGCTAGTTGTGGAGATGTCAATCAAGAGGTATTCACTGGTGGGCAGAGATGTGGTGTGTGCCTGTTTCATAGAAAGTGAGGCTCTGTATAAACAGGCTAGGCCACCCCCGCGCGTCCTGGGCGGACTAGTTTAATAATGCCATAACTAGGGGAGCCCAGGGTGTGCAAAGTAGGCCCAAAGGAATAGTTTACCCAGGATTCCGTAAGCCTGAGAATATCAAGGTCCTGGTCGAGGATAAGAGCAGCTATGTGAGCTGCATGTTTCACGGCCGAGCGGCATTTTAATAAGGCGCATTTCAGAGATGTGTTAGAAGTGGTCCTATCGGAAGGAGTATGAGAGCGGGGAACTTGAGTTTGTTTCGATTTGTTCATTGACCTAGTATTGGGGTGGAAAGACCTAATGGGGTGGGAGATAATTGTCTCGATTTTGGTGGCGGGTTGGGTGAGAGCAGCCAAGGGCGGGTTATAGTAGTCTAGGAGGTCAAGAAGGTCGTCATTTGATAGCTGACTGACTAGTCTATTGAGTCAGGGGGAGTGATTATGGATGGGTGCGGTCATGTAGCCAGGCTGGGTGCTCCCTGTGTAGGCAGGGATATGGTGCGAGTGGTGGCTGGAGATTCTGGGAGTGTCGTTCGATAGATGTTGAGCAAAGTGTGGGGACCACTTGTGTTCGAGGTGATGTAAAATAGTTTGAGAACATCTGCACGAATCCGATGCAGGTCCGAGTTCACAGAGTCAAGCATTATGTCATGGGACAGATTTCTGAGGGCTCCCAGTTTAAGGGAAGCATGGAGTGGGGGCGGGGGGGGGAGGTTGACGAAGCAATAGGGGGAGCGGGCGTTGGTAAGGTTCACCAACGGAGCCTTGGAAGTGGGTGGTTGAGCGGAGGCAGTGTCAGGGTGGAACCAGTTAATGGGAGTGTGGATGTGGGGGGCGCTGAGGGCATATTGGTGTCTGACAGGTATTGAGTGGGGTTGATGTTGGGGGGTGAAGTTGTCAGTGGAGAGGATTGCAAAGGGCAGCAATGGAACCCGTGGACAGCTGGGTGACCACCCGGTGTGAGGGGTGGGAATGATGGACTGGCAGGGTAATAGGGGAGAGGGGGTTAACAAGGGGTGGGGGTAGAGATGAGGGAGTATGAAGGGGAGTGGCCATGTCTAGTTAGCTTTTGAGGTAGGAGAAGAGGTTGTGGAAGAGTTCCAGGTTGTGATCAGAAGATTGAATGAGTACGGTGCCGTTGTTGTAGATGGAAATTATGGCATTGCTGTGGTAAGGTGCGGAGGGCGCGATAGTGAGTTTGTGGCCATGTGGGATTTTCTTGGTTATGGTGGTATTGAGTGAGGAAGAGAGAACATTCCTCCATTTGGTATGCCGATTGGTGGAGAAAATGAGGTCGTTCATTAGGGTGCCCTTGTGGCAAAAGGAGGGGTTGGTGAAAAGCATTTCTTTCTTGAGGTTAAGTATTTCATGTTTGAGACTTCTCTTGGCGTTTTCAGATATGTGGGGGGGGGGTAGTTTATTACAAACAAGTAATTTCCAGAGGGGTAATAGCAAGGCGTTCGACATTCCGTCCTCAGTCAGGTCGATGATGGGGGTGGGAATAGGGGAACTAAGAGAGGAGAAGGAAGGGGCCTATAAAGGGGGGCGGATATCCAAGCAAGCGGGAGCATACGCAAAGCTGAGGAGGTCGAGGAGAATAATTACTGTGGTCGTATGATGGCCAAGTTAGTGCAGTTGGGGGGCCCTGAGGCAAAATGACAGATAATTACATGTAGGGATAGAAATGAGCAGAGGGTGGATACAATAAAAGATCAGGCGGTGGCCCTCCTGACAAGGGCACCTGCAGAATCTGGGGGATTAGCACAATGTGGGAGGGGGGAGCGAAGCAGGTCATGCACCAAAAAACAATGAAGCCATAGTGTGGTATGACGACATATTATCCGACCAGAGGGCGATAGGAAACATGATGTGAATAGGACATAGCAAAATACGGTCAGAGTCAAGAGAAATAAAAATTCAGATAGTGCATTAGAGTAGAATCAGCTGATTAAAGCAGTTGTCTGTGGTCACTGGAGTACTTAGGACAAGATCCTCATTAATGTTGGGTATGTGCTTCCTTTTGAAGTTTCCTCTCCTCTGCCCTGTCCTTCCCCCAGAAAGCAGCCTGTGTAGGAAGTTGGCTCTGTATATACTATACCAAAGTGAGGTATAGTGTGCACAGAGTCAGTGGAACCCCAAAGGTAGGCAGAGGTAAAGTTAGATAGCACCTCACTCTCCATTTGTGGTAGTGTGGTCGAGCAGTAAGGCAGTATCAGAGGACAGTGTTAAGCATTTGTTGTACACACTCAGTCAGCACATGAATTCACACACTCAAAGACTGAACTTCAGACCAATTGTTTTTGTATAAAAATATTCTTTTAGTTATTTTATTTTCTAGAACCAAGCAAGCCTGGCACAGGTAAGCAATAAATACTTTACAGTAGTAATGCAGTTTGTAAGCAGTTTGAATTGTAACTGTAAATGCACTTTGTTTTGACTTACAGTATTGTTTCTGAGAAAGGCAATGCTTTGTAAATACAGTACATATACTTTGTATAGGATTTTCAGTAAGATTACAGGTAAGTTACTTTTGAGATGACTTTTCTTACACAGAGTAGTATACCTGGATTCTACTCTGGGACATTCCTGTAAACAGGTAAGTAAAATCGATTTTGTTAAACAGTACAATTTTAAAGAATTTCTTTAGGTTTTCAAACTCCACACTTAGAAACTTTTCCAAGAAAAACAGTCAATGTTATCCTATGGAGGAAAATAGTGTTATTGGTTTAAAGGTAAGTATTGGGTAGTAGGAGTTGAGGTTCTGGGGTAGACTCAGGGACCCCCCAGGGTCAAGGATGCACTCTCGTTACACCCTCAGCGGCACTAGGGCAGCGTGCTGAGGCCCAATGTTATCCAATGGGGGATAGGGGGCCTCCGGTTGGAGGCTGCTGAAGAGCAGGCCACTTGGTTGTGGGAGCAAAGCTCCTGGACTTTAGCTCAGGGCAGATGGGGAAACAAAGTAGCAACAAAGGTGCACCCTCAGCAGCACTAGGGCGGCCGGGTGCAGGGTGCCGTTTCGACGTCGGACGCCCTGTTTGCAATGGGGAACCTCCGGTTTGCAAAGGCACTGCAGGCTTGGGGACGAAGGGCTTCTGGGTGCAACCACCACTTCGACAGGTAAGTTGGGGGTTGGTTAGGCACCGTCGGTTTGGCCACCCAAGGCCGTGGGGCGTCGGGTGCAGTGGTGCCTTTTAGGGTCAGATGTTCTTACCAGCTCCTGGTCGCGATTGGGGGAACCTTCCGGATTTAGGCTGCAGGCGTCGGCTGGAGGCAGGTCAGGGGTCGCCGGATCTCAGGTTAGGATCGCCAGAGGGACCTCCTCGTGGTGTTTGCCCACTCGAGCCCGGGCCGTGGACTGCGGGTGCAGAGTGGGGCGGATCCGCAGTGTCCGGCTGGAGCTAGAGGTTGCAGATGAACAAATCCGGTTTTCACAGGAGACACAGTCTTTGTGGTTGAAGGCAGGCAGGTCCTCCGGGGTTTTCGAGGTTGCTGGCTTCAGGACACACCGGGATTTCACAGGAGCAGGTTCGAGGTGGAGACAGGCCGGTAGGGCTGGGGCCAAGTCAGTGGGCGTCTTCCTCTGGTTAGCTTCGGTACAGCTGTTCGGTCCTTCTCCTTTTCTTGTAGTTTCTTCTGGTCTGAGGAAGCAAGGTTCAGGGGTGCCCCCAAGTACTAGATTTAGGGGTGTTACCGGTAGGTAAAAAGGTTGGGACCAATGGGTCCCTTCCCTGGGGTGGGTACACCCCTATTATGCCACCTTCCAGTGGGAGGGGGGACATAGCCTTTCCCTGATTGGCTGAGTCCCCCCCCCCCCCCCATCTACAAAATGGCAGGGACTGAGAGCTGTGCTCCATCTCGCCTCCCCCACCTGAGGGGTGGAGTTGGCAGAGGTGGGCACACCTCTCTTCCTCACTTGTTTTTCCCGCCGGTTCTCCCGCCCAAAGTGGGGGTCAGAACCATTGGGGACCAGTTGCTGAAAGCAGCAAGTGGCCTGGGGAAGCTCACCTAGGCGGCAAGCCTTTGAAGCTTCCCCTTCGTGTACCCTGCCCATCCTGGGTGAGGAGGCTTGGCACCTCATCCCAGGATGTGCATTGTTTCAGGCCCCCAAGAGCAGCAGGCTCTCGACCCAGGGGTCCAGAAACATGTCTGGTGGTGGCAGCTGAAAGCCTGGACACTAGTGGTAGGTTAGTTTTCAGGGGGCATCTCTAAGATGCCCTCTGTGTGCATTTTTCATTAAATCCCACTCTGGCATCAGTGTGGGTTTAATGTGCTGAGAAGTTAGATACCAAACTTCTCAGTTTTTAGTGTAGCCATTATGGTGCTGTGGAGTTCGTAATGACAAACTCCCAGCACCATATACTCTTAATCGCAGCACTGCACTTAGAATCTCTAAGAATGGACTTAGACACTGTAGGGGTACAGGGCTCATTCACCTGTACCCTCACCAATGGTATAGTGCACCCAGCTTGAGGGGTGGCTGACCTATGCCAGGGCAGTGGGTTGTAGGCATGGCACACAGGGATGTGTTCCATGTCGACTCTTCACTTTGTTCTGCACCAAAACACGCAGCCTGCAAAGGCAGTGTGTGAGTGTGAAGGTACAGGACCGCTAAGGGTGGCACAATAAGTACTGCAACCCTTAGAGGCCTTCTCTGGTCACAGTGCCCTGGGGTACCTGTGGTACCATTTACCAGGGGCTGACCCGTGGCCAGAGATGCCAATTGGGTTTAGGCTTCAATGCAGTTTTAGGGAAAGAACATAAGCCCTGGGTACCTGATTAGCAGGAGCCCAGGGCACACTCAGTCAAAGCACATCAGCAATTCAGCAAAAAGTGGGGGCAACCATGCTGAAAGAGGGCACTTTCTCACAGCCTGTCACAGCAGGAGCGTCTCCAAATGTGATAGCCCCACAACACAGGCCATGGGAGTGACTAAAGGAAAGGTTCACACCTGGAAGTCAGCCAGAGATATTGAATCAATAGGAAACCCCAGGGGCTCAGCCCTAGTCTTTATGATTCTCTTAGCCCCATTTCCTTTCTGAGAAGTGCCCAGGCCCCTTCCCAGTACCCCTCTCTGAATCAAAGAGCAACCTTTGAAGTGTACTGAAGAGCCTGGCTCTCCCTTTCTCAGAGTGTCCCACCCAGCCCACAGGAATTCAGCAATCCACAGATCAGTCTGGGGGGATTCCTCTACCTTCCCATGTTCCTCCAATTAGCCCCGGATGTCCCAAAATAGAACCCTGAATCTTTCATGTATTGTACCATTCACATGCATACATACACCCAGCACATGAATATAATACATGCACAGGACTACACACCAAACTGATGTAGGCCAAGGGTGAGTTAAGCACACAGCAGCAGAACTTTAAATAAGTAAGCCTTTAGGCCTTGCTCCAGTGACACAGGTAAAAAGGCCTGTTCACTCCTACTGATCACTACACCGTATACTGCCACCACCGCGCCTGTGTTACTTAACTCCTGGCAGAGGCAGCCTTTAACCACTATGAAGGTAGTGCATTGGGCGCCCATCCCAGTCCAAAATTCCACAATCCATGAGACAGGTCTATGTCATGGGGCCCACCCTTGGCTCTTGTTCAACAAAAATCAGCATCAAGGATCCAGATATCATTACAGTTGGGGCACTTCGGGCTGAGGGGCACATCACCACGCGAGGGGCTGTCACAACTGAGAGGCTTACCCTGTACCAGACTGTTCCAAAGTCAGTGTGCGCGCACACAATAGATTTTACTTTGAGTTCATCGTACTAAAACCTACTGTAGAAAATATGGATCAGAACAGTTGTGAATATAAAGCAGCAAATACTAGCAAAGGGAACAAAACTAGAGAGGATTATATATATAAAAACATGGTTGGTTAGGAATCCACTAGGTATCAATTCCTATTCAGAGTTTGCTCCTATTTGGGTGTTGCAGGGGCCAGACCTGACCTCATGGGAAGCGATGATGGCTTTGATGGGTGCTGGACCATCCAGATTTAAGGTCTATCAGCTACAATCATGTTGGGAGATACAACTGGTCGTGAAAAGAACCATGAGGAAAGATTACAGGACCATGCCCCATTCTCCAAAGAAGTTGCACTATGGTATTGGGAACTGGTGACTACAGACAATTTGAAAAATGCAAGATTGGAGCACGCATGGGATGGACATTTATCAACGCCAGAGCAAAGGAATTTATGGTTAGTATCTTTGAATCTTTTGTATACAAATGTGAAGTCTGCCACACTAAAAAAAGTACCACTTCTACATTCTACACACAATTTACTGGACGACGGACAAGAGATCACGAAAAACCCCAGAGGACGTTTCCAGGTGTCAGAGGTGTGGGGAGCCCAGTGCCAATGACATCCATAAGTTAATTCTTTTTCTGGTGCTTCAGGACTATTGGAAGGTGTGGGACTTGGCCCTTTTGGCTAAAGTTCCCTTCACTTTTTACTTTTCCCCTAGACCTTTTTTCTGACATTGTATTGCCAACTTAGATGCTTTGGACACTTTGCCACTGCTAAACAGTGTCAAAGTGCAAGTGCTCCCTGTGTAGAGTATAATGGTAATTGGTTGTCCATGATTGGTATGTTTGCCTTACTAGTAAAGTCCCTAGTACAGTGCACTATGTGTGCCAGGGCTGGTAATGCAAATGCTACTAGTGGGCCTGCAGCACTATTTGTGCCACCCACACAAGTAGCTTTGAAAGGGAACTCAGGCCTGCCATTGCAGTGCCTGCGCGCAGTTTGTTAAACTGCCATGTTATTCTGACAAGTGCACCCACTTGCCAGACCTTACCCTTCCCTTTCTATGCACATCAGACACCCCTATGGTAGGTCCAAGGTACCCCTGGGCAGGGTGCAGTGCATGTGAAAGGTAGGACATGTACTAAGGTGTGTACCATGTCCTGACAGTGAAATAATCTCCATTTCGTTTTTCACTGTTGAAAGGCCATCTTGCCCATAGGACAGAATGGGGAGGCTGTGTAATATGTTTTCCAGCCTATCTTCCCAAAGGCTTAAGATGGAGAGGTGAAGTTTAGTATGTCTGAACTCACAATGTAATAGCACATCTTTTTATGAAGGTGGTTTTTGCATTGTGTGTTTAGAAGCCACTCTTTTAGAAGTGGCTGGGTTTTTGTGCTCTAACATTTCTGTGTGTCTCTGCCTGGTTGTGGATTGACTGTCTGGATTTCAAAGTGATAGGATCTGGGGAATGTCTTCACCCAGGGGAGGAGGTGAGACAGCAACAGGCTGACCTGCATCTGGAGTGTAGGGGGAGGAGTAGCCCTAGAGGTGAAGAGGCCTGGGCTGCAGCCATAAACCAATGGCTCCGGCCCCTGCTGAGTGATTGAGGATCCAGACCCCCACTATCAAAGGAATAAAGGTGTCACTGGCAGGGAGGCACCCAGAACTGGTTTGAACAGGGGTCAGTGCCCCCTGAACACAAAGACTTCAAAGCCATTGAGGGGTAAACTATGAGAGCTGAAGCCCGTGAACTTTGGAGAATGGCTTGATCAAGATTGAACAAGACTGGAGCTACTTCATGGTCAAGAGGAACCTTTGCCAAGGAAGAAACAACTGAAGAGACTGAAGGATAGGACTGACCCTTGCTGTGTGTTCTGGGGCTGGCCTGCAGTTTGCTGTTTTAACCAAGGAAAGGCTAAAGGGACTTTGCTGTGTCCCCCTGCTTGAAAGGACTTTGCTGTGCTGTGTCCTGAAGTAACTTATCCCCAAGGGCCCGAGGTGAGCTGGCTCCCTGTTGCGGAAACTCAGGAACACAAAGGTTTCCAGGAGAGTCTCAGCGACGCTGTGTGCGTGTGCTTGTTGCAGCCTGAGACCCTCGTAAGAAGTGCCCTGTAATTGTGGGCACCTGGAGTCCAAGCGGAGATCAGCGACGCTGTGTGCGTGTGCTTTTTGCAGCCTGAACCCTTTGTGAGGATTGTCCAGTTATCGAGTGCACCGGAATCCAAGTGAGTCTCATCGACGATGTGTGCGTGTGCTTTGTGCAGCGTGAGACCTTCGTGAGGATTGCCTTGTTATCGTGCACCCGGAGTCCAAGTGAGTCTCATCGACGCTGTGTGCGTGTGCTTTGTGCAGCGTGAGACCTTCGTGAGGATTGCCTTGGTATCGTGCACCCGGAGTCCGAGTCTCATCGACGCTGTGTGCGTGTGCAGCGTGAGACCTTTGTGAGGATTGCCTTGTTATCGTGCACCCGGAGTCCAAGTGAATCTCAGCGACGCTGTGCGCGTGTTCTTCGTGCAGCCTGAGACCTTCGTGTGGAGTGCCGGTGATCGTGCACCCAAAGCTCAAGGGAGTCTCAGCGACGCTGTGTGCGTGTGCCCTGTGGCAGCCTGAGATCTTCGTAGCAGTAGCGGCCCGGACCGGCAGCCTCGGAGGAGCTGAGCCGCCGGCCCGAGCCCGCCGTTGCCAATTCACAAAGATTGCATCGGAGGCCCAAGTCGTTGGACGAGGAGAGTGAGTTCGCGCCCCCCAGGTAACGTGTGTCGACTCCTGGGGCGGGCTCGGAGGGAGACGCTCTCGGCGTCTCTCTCAGTCTAGCAGCGCGAGCCTCTGCTTCGGCTCGTATCGCGGCCCGTATTGCCAAGGGAGTGGTAGTACCGGGGCCGGAGTGCGGAGCTGCACTTTTTGTTACACCATACCCGTGTTGGGGGCAACTGTTGACAGAGGCTGACTGCGAGTCAGAAGGAGTGGCGGAGAGACTACCTAAGGCACAGTGATCGGTGCTGGAGTGTATTACGCATTATCTTATTTCTGCATAACGAACTACCCGATTGTCGTATTACACATTGCATCATTTCTGCATAACGAACTACCGGATTGTCGTATGACGCATTGCATAGTTTCTGCATAACGAACTACCGGATTAGCGTATTACGCATTGCATTACTCCTGCATAACGAACTACCTGATTAGTGTATTACGCATTGCCTTATTTCTGCATAACGACGTACCTGGTGGTTGTATTACGTATTGCATTATTCTTACATTGCAAAGTGCCTGATTGTTGCGTTACGCATTGCATTATTTTTACATTGCACAAGTGCCTGATTCTAGCATTACGAACTGCATAACATGGTATTAGGATTACAGTGGAATGTTTAGAAGTGCTCATTAATATCGTCAGAACTTACAAGGGCTGGCTGGCCTAACAACCAGCCAGGAGAAATATTACACATACTCATGTTGATTTATATCGTGTGGTCTTATCGTATATCTTTTTATATAAAATTTAAACTCGTTTTTATAAAACTCGTGTGGAGTCTATTTGTGGTGTCATCATTGGGTTGCTGTGAACGTGATTGCAAATACTTCACACATTTGCCTTGAAGATAAGCCCGGCTGCTCGTGCCAAGCTACCAAGGGGGTGAGCGGGGACTATCTCAGAAGGTGACCTTCCTTTCCCTGACGTGGAAACGCGGGTCCCTATTTGGCCTAAGGTACCTACCTCAGCCAACCAGAGATCCCGGGTCTAACATTTGGTGGTCAGTGGTGTGGGATTGGAATGTGTATTTGCAAATTCATTCACAGTAATTGGAGTATATCACAAGTTTAGCGCAGACCACGACGCAACCACATATTGTGTTCTTGTTTTGTTGGTTCTAGTTGGTTTTGTTTTTGAGCAACCTTTAAGCCACACATCATGTCTCAGAGGAGTCAAGTAGCCAGTGAGACTGCAGAATTAGAGTTCGACATTGAGGCATTGCTTACCTACCAAGTTGATCAATTGAGGCAATTCTGCAGAGCTTTGGGATGTCCCATGAAAAGTAGCGCCAAGAAGGAGGAGCTGCAAATGGCCTTGAGGGCCTGGTGGGTAGCCAAAGGGGCTCAGGAGACAGGTGATGTTGAGGTGGATGAGGATGACCCAGGGAATGAATTTGGTCCACAGGATTTGCCGGTGGAGGGACCAGCCTTAGGGGCTGGTAGAAGCCATTCAGGGAGGAGTTTTTCACCAGAGGAGCTGGAGGAAAACCAAAGGGTCAGAGAGCATGAGTTGGAGGTTTTACAACTTAAAGCTCAGGCAGAGGAGAAGCTGCTCATTGAAAGTGAAAAGCGAGCAGAGGAGAGCAGGAACGCTCTCGCCTTGGAAGAGAAAAAGATTCTCTTAGCTCATGAGTTAAGCATGAGGGAACTGGACATTAAGGTTAAACAGGCAGAGTCCAGTTTGAATGGTGGCAGCGTACAGCCAGTGCCAAGAGTGGATGAGTACAAGCGTGCACTGGATGACTGGGTGTTGGTGAGCATGGCAAATGATTTGAAGGGGTTGCTCAACCTTACCCCTAGGGAGCCTAGGCTCAGTAATTGTTTTCCAGGATTGCGCCAACCCGGGTTAGGGTGTGAGCTCTTTGATTCCCGGGAGTTGGCACAGGAGCCGGACCCCTGGTCATGGATCCAAGGGCCTGAAAAGGCCCTAGAGAGGGAAGAGAGGCGAAGTAGAACCGTTAGGTCCCAGAGTAGGGGGGGGCATGCGGGCTAGCACCCTGTCTCAAAGGAGAGGGAGTGTGAGCAGCGTCCCCAGGGGTTCACCCCCCACCCCAGAGACTGGAGGGTTCCTTACAGGAGCACCAGGTGGGAGGCCTAGCGCCTACTTGCCAGCTGTGCGAGGAAGAACACCTAGCGTCAGGAGGGCGTGGGGCGTCTGTCACCAGAGCTCCCGTGGTCCTGAAGTTTGTGGGTGCCATTCCTAAATGGCAGGCACAGAAATCTAAATGGAAGGTTAAGGGAGGAAGGTGTCCCCCCCCGTGGGACTGTGTCCAGCTAGTAGAGCTGGGTCCCCTAGGAGTGACCAGGGTACACCCACATCTAACCTGGAGGACAGGATAACTGGGAACAGTGTCCTGACTGATGGGTCTTCCAGGGATACCGCTCTAGGTGGGGGTTGGCAAGGGGCCAGCACCCCTAGAGAGGCCCCAACTGTCTGGAAGTACCCATGGAGCGGCTTAGTTGGCCCAGGGATTAGTGACCAAGAGAATCCCCTGGGGTCAGGAAGGCATAGAACTGGAGGGTGTCCCTGTGGTAGCGGGCCTGCGTCCGTGTTCTATCGCCCTAAGCAGGGAAGTCCATCAAGGTAGTTGATTGGTCTACCCTGGCTTTTGGCTGGGAGGGGGTTGTGTGGGACTTGGCCCTTTTGGCTAAAGTTCCCTAAACTTTTTGCTTTTCCCCTAGACCTTTTTTCTGACATTGTATTGCCAACTTAGATGCTTTGGACACTTTGCCACTGCTAAACAGTGTCAAAGTGCAAGTGCTCCCTGTGTAAAGTATAATGGTAATTGGTTGTCCATGATTGGTATGTTTGCCTTACTAGTAAAGTCCGTAGTAAAGTGCACTGTGTGCGCCAGGGCTGGTAATGCAAATGCTACTAGTGGGCCTGCAGCACTATTTGTGCCACCCACACAAGTAGCTGTGAAAAGGGAACTCAGGCCTGCCATTGCAGTGCCTGCGCGCAGTTTGTTAAACTGCCATGTTATTCTGACAAGTGCACCCACTTGCCAGACCTTACCCTTCCCTTTCTATGCACATCAGACACCCCTATGGTAGGTCCAAGGTACCCCCTGGGCAGGGTGCAGTGCATGTGAAAGGTAGGACATGTACTAAGGTGTGTACCATGTCCTGACAGTGAAATAATCTCCATTTCGTTTTTCACTGTTGAAAGGCCATCTTGCCCATAGGACAGAATGGGGAGGCTGTGTAATATGTTTTCCAGCCTATCTTCCCAAAGGCTTAAGATGGAGAGGTGAAGTTTAGTATGTCTGAACTCACACTGTAATAGCACATCTTTTTATGAAGGTGGTTTTTGCATTGTGTGTTTAGAAGCCACTCTTTTAGAAGTGGCTGGGTTTTTGTGCTCTAACATTTCTGTGACTCTCTGCCTGGTTGTGGATGGACTGTCTGGATTTCAAAGTGATAGGATCTGGGGAATGTCTTTGTAGGAGAGTAGGATCTGCTTCTTATAGTTACCCCCACTTTTTGCTGATGTTTCACTGTTTTCGACTTAGTCTGACTGGGATCCTGCTATTCAGGACCCCAGTCTATCTGCTTTCTCCTCTAAATTGATTGCATGTACTTTAGGTACACTCCAGATTGAATTCTGGGGTACCCTTATAAGTCCCTAGTATATGGTATACTATGTACTCAGGGCATAGGTACCCCAGAGGCCTCCCAGGGGCTGCAGCATGTATTATGCCACCCCTGAGAGACCATTTAAAATGACACCACAGGTCTGCTACTTCAGCCTGTGTAAGGTGGTGCATGCACCCCTTACTTAGATATAGGTTCACTATATCTATCCTAATCACTGCACATATACACCTAATCAGTCACCCCTATGTCAGGCCTTATCAATGCTGAAGGCAGGGTGCTGGGTTTTATGTGAGAGGGTGCCAATGCATGAGCAGAGCCCCGCTGCAGCCTTCGGAACCTATTCTCCGGGGTTGTTTGTGATGCAGCCAACCATATATACTTAAGTGCATTATAACCTCGCGGTAAATGCCAACTTTAAAATGACTGGGGGTGAATGTTTGCGTTGTCCAGCATTCCGTCCATCAATTATTTCTTTTGCATTTGTCGCCCTAAGTGGGAAGGGTATGCCCAGACGTGGGTCCCGTGCTCACTACACCACTGGATTCAAGCTAACCTGGCTGAAGAAGGGTGATGCCCTGAAACCGGTCCCAGGATGCTTGTTTCCGGTCCAGGGAGGACCTGGCTTGGCAGTTCAGGCTGGACTGTTCCCACAAGGAACAGGGTCAAGACTGATTTGCACATGGCTGGGTCCAAACTGGGGTGGTGTGGTGAGCAAAAGAATGATGGATTTAACCCAGATCCTTGTGACTGGGGGTGAATGTTTGCATTGTCCAGCATTCCATCCATCAATTGTTTCTTTTGCATTTGTCGCCCTAAGTGCATTATAACCTTGCGGTAAATGCCAACTTTAAAATGACTGGGGGTGAATGTTTGCGTTGTCCAGCATTCCGTCCATCAATTGTTTCTTTTGCATGATGGATTTAACCCAGATCCTTGTGACTGGGGGTGAATGTTTGCATTGTCCAGCATTCCGTCCATCAATTGTTTCTTTTGAACTTTAAAATGGCTGCATGGAAACATGTCGTGTTTGGTGTCAAACACCTTGGAATCATACCTCCACACCAGTAACTGGTGTTGGAGGTATGATTCCACCCTCCTAGAGGGAGAAATATGACAACACCGGTACAACCGGTACCAGCTTCACAGAACCCTGGCATCACAAAATGGATGCTGCCAGCCACAGACACGAGTCTGCCCTCCTGCTGCTGGACGAAACTCCGGCAGGGAGGCTGGACAATAGGTTTCCTGTCACAGAGAGGTGTGACCACCTCCCCAGACAGGCTTTAGTGTATTGGGGCTGGGTGGGTGCACTCTCAGAGTGCTTTGATGTCTGCACTGGGGGCACATTTGGTGTCCTCGTGCATAGTCCAGCTCAAACCGGTTGCAGGGGCTATCAGCCCCTGCTCTGGCGCGAAACTGGACAAAGGACATGGGTGTAGCCACCTCTCTGTCCTGACCCTCCCATAGGTGGGTTCCCAGAGTTTGTCCCACCCTTTCCTTGGGTATAAAGTAGGAACCCCTGGCTACAGGACTTTAGATATTACCTGGACTAAACTCTGCTACAGAAACCAAGTAACCTTCGACGATCTACGCTTTGCTGGACGACTGAAGAATCTCCCTTGGAGTAAAGGAGTTACTCCCCTGAGCAGGCACCTAAACGCATCTGACCGGTTTGCATCTACGAAGCTCCCGAAGGACTCCGAAGATTTCTGCAATACAGGAGGTGGGTTCCCGAGGTCACCGAGGTCGATCTGCGCTCTCAGCAATTCTGAGGCCCGTATCCCTCGTGGGGACTGTGAAACCCGTACCCCTGGGCACCGTGTACATTTGCAGACGCATATGCTTTTCGGCGATCCCTGAAGCTGTGCTTTGGGCTACTTGTAGTCCTGACCCCGAGCAGTAATTCCACCGAAGATTTCCGGCCTACACTCCACGAGTGTTCCGTGGGCTGGCACTTTGTGATTCCTCTCGAGGTCCCTTCGCGATCCCTGGTCCGTTGGCCTGTGGGTCCCTGAGAAGGCAACTTTAACTTTCAGTGGGCTTCCCTGGTTGCGCCAGACATGCCCTGACTCTCCATCGCTTGGGGAGTCCCCAGGACCTTGCTGGTCCTCACAGAAGCAGCTTTCCTCTGACCGCGTGGGTTGCAGTTGCCAAGGCTTGTTGGTGTTCAATCCGGACACTGACCCCCCCAGCACTCGACATCCTTCGTGGGACAGCTCGAATCCGGACTGTGGTCGTCGCAGACGTCTCCTGGTCCCCGTGGCTGCAGAGTCAAGCTTCACCTCTTCGCACCTGAAGCACCCGACATTGGTGGGCATTCGATTGCTCCGCTCCTGGTCACGTGAAGTGACCCAGACTTTGTCCCCTCTGCTTTCAGGTTCTTCACATCTCCGATCCAGGCTTGGATCACACCGGACACTTCTCCACGGCAGCAGTACTTTCTCGCATCACGCCATTGAAAACGACGAGGGTTTCCGACACCACTTGACCCCTATGCACCCGGCTCCTCTGGGATAGGTAACACGGATACCTCGGTACTCTCAAGGGTGCTGGCCTTAGAACCTTCTATGTTTAGCTGGTTTTGCTTGAAGTCCTATCCTAAGTGTCCTTAATCTTTAAAATTCCAACCGCGACTTTCGCATAGAGTTGTACGGAGCTCGCGTCTGTTTCCAAACTGCACCCGTCCTCCGTGGGTCCCCTGTGTCACTACCTTGGGTGGTTCCTTGGGGTCCCAGCGATTTTACGTGCTCTAGGCACGGTCTAGTCAAGTCGTGGTTCTTATACCACTTTCTTAGTATATGGTTCGGTCTCCCCCTGGAGCCCGCTGTGTATTGTCATTATCATAAAGAGGTTAGTAGAGAGTGTTTAGTAATAAATACATATATTTTATATACACCTGGTGTGGTTCTCCTTTCATTTGGAGATTCAGGAGGTTATATACTGGTAAAACAAGCGGCTTTACATTCCTTCAAGACTTAGCCTGAAGGCTGCTCTCCACAGCTACCACTAGGCTAGCTTTCTATAAAGGTTGTCTTTAACCTAATCATCAATAAGGGTCGTTTGGACTGGTGCAAGGTGCCCACTTTAATTAGTGGACAGCATATACCAGGCCAACTTCTCACAGTCTTGACCCAGGGGAGGAGGTGAGACAGCAACAGGCTGACCTGCATCTGGAGTTTAGGGGGAGGAGTAGCCCCTAGAGGTGAAGAGGCCTGGGCTGCAGCCATAAACCAATGGCTCCGGCCCCTGCTGAGTGATTGAGGATCCAGACCCCCACTATCAAAGGAATAAAGGTGTCACTGGCAGGGAGGCACCCAGAACTGGTTTGAACAGGGGGTCAGTGCCCCCTGAACACAAAGACTTCAAAGCCATTGAGGGGTATAACTATGAGAGCTGAAGCCCCTGAACTTTGGAGAATGGCTTGATCAAGATTGAACAAGACTGGAGCGACTTCGTGGTCAAGAGGAACCTTTGCCAAGGAAGAAACAACTGAAGAGACTGAAGGATAGGACTGACCCTTGCTGTGTGTTCTGGGGCTGGCCTGCAGTTTGCCGTTTTAACCAAGAAAAGGCTAAAGGGACTTTGCTGTGTGCTGTGTCCCCCTGCTTGAAAGGACTTTGCTGTGCGGTGTCCTGAAGTAACTTATCCCTAAGGGCCCGAGGTGAGCTGGCTCCCTGTTGCGGAAACTCAGGAACACAAAAGTTTCCAGGATTGTCTCAGCGACGCTGTGTGCGTGTGCTTTTTGCAGCCTGAGACCCTCGTAAGAAGTGCCCTGTGATCGTGGGCACCTGGGGTTCAAAGCGGAGATCAGCGACGCTGTGTGCGTGTGCTTTTTGCAGCCTGAACCCTTTGTGAGGATTGTCCAGTTATCGTGCACACCCGTTGTCCAAGTGAGTCTCATCGACGCTGTGTGCGTGTTCTTCGTGCAGCCCGAGACCTTCGTGTGGAGTGCCCGGTGATCGTGCACCCGAAGCTCAAGGGAGTCTCAGCGACGCTGTGTGCGTGTGCCCTGTGGCAGCCTGAGATCTTCGTAGCAGTAGCGGCCCGGACCGGCAGCCTCGGAGGAGCTGAGCCGCCGGCCCGAGCCCGCCGTTGCCAATTCACAAAGATTGCATCGGAGGCCCAAGTCGTTGGACGAGGAGAGGAGAGTGAGTTCGCGCCCCCCAGGTAACGTGTGTCGACTCCTGGGGCGGGGTGGGGGCTCGGAGGGAGACGCTCTCGGCCTCTCAGTCCAGCAGCGCGAACCTCTGCTTCGGCTCGTATCGCGGCCCGTATTGCCAAGGGAGTGGTAGTACTGGGGCCGGAGTGCGGAGCTGCACTTTGTTACACCATACCCGTGTTGGGGGCAACTGTTGACAGAGGCTGACTGCGAGTCAGAAGGAGTGGCGGAGAGACCGCCTAAGGCACCGTGATCGGTGCCGGAGTGTATTACGCATTATCTTATTTCTGCATAACGAACTACCCGATTGTCGTATGACGCATTGCCTTATTTCTGCATAACGACATACCTGGTGGTTGTATTACGCATTGCATTATTCTTACATTGCAAAGTGCCCGATTGTTGCGTTACGCATTGCATTATTTTTTACATTGCACAAGTGCCGGATTCTAGCATTACGAACTGCATAACATGGTATTAGGATTACAGTGGAATGTTTAGAAGTGCTCATTAATATCATCAGAACTTACAAGGGCTGGCTAACAACCAGCCAGGAGAAATATTACACATACTCATATGTTGGATTTATATTGTGTGGTCTTATCGTATATCTTTTTATATCAAATTTATACTCGTTTTTATAAAACTCGTGTGGAGTCTATTTGTGGTGTCATCATTGGGTTGCTGTGAACGTGGTTGCAAATACTTCACACACTTGCCTTGAAGATAAGCCTGGCTGCTCGTGCCAAGCTACCAAGGGGGTGAGCGGGGGCTCTCTCAGAAGGTGACCTTCCTTTCCCTGACGTGGAAACGCAAGTCCCTATTTGGCCTAAGGTACCTACCTCAGCCAACCAGGGATCCCGGGTCTAACAGAAGGTAGTAAGTAATGTAATATCACAAATCTCGAGTCGGTGTGTGGAGGTAAGCTCACATTTGTTTTTCTTTGGTATCGACTGCCAACTGAACAAGTACATATCAACCAACTTGAAGCAGTTGGTTTTCTACTTAATGCTTATAGTGAGAAGAGAGATTTGCATCAAATGATTATGTAATCCAGCTTCAGCAAACGAATGACTGGCCTCTGTGGATAAATTCTGTAAGTTGGACAGAGTGTCCCAAGTGAGAAATGTAAAGCCTTGTGGAGTAAATATTCGAAATGGAGGGTAATAGCAGTTCAATTAATTCCAGATACAAGCTGGTATAGCTATGGAGAGGATATGACCTGCTCAGCAGCATCCAGCAGAAGTGTATTCAGATGTTGTGGGCTCGCTGGTACTGTAATTGCATCTAAGGGTAAAGGAGGACCAAAAAAAAAAATTTAAAAAAAGGGTTATTTAGCAAGAACCTATCCTACATTTGTACTCCGATCTGCTGAGCCAAGTAAAACTTCCCTGCGTTTATTTATACATTCCACAAGAATGGGCTTCTGTCTTATCTGCAGAAAAAAGTCCTCAGGATGGGAACTATTTCCAGGTATGCAAAGTTGGTCCTTAGTTTCTTTATGAAAAAGTCTAGATTATATAGTTTAGTGCCCAATTACCACAGTTGCCTGTGACACGGCAGTTCACTGCTGTGTGCAGTTCATGGTAACACACTTGTGGTGGGGTAGGGTGGGTTGGGGGCCACCTAGTAATCAGTAACAGGATCCAGTTACTTAGGGGCCTGAAGCTAAGCAAAGTAAATGGCAACCACATGGCAGCAACACTTATTATTTTGGTTACGTGCAATTTGTCCAAGCGTTTCACAAAACAAAAACACATTGATTTAGCCACAGCATGACGTTATGAAACTACAAAAAGCATCTAAAGGCTTATATCGGAAAGACCGTTAGTAAGGGTAGTTAGGGAGTAGAAAGTAGAGCATGTTGCATCATTAACCTTATAGAACGTTGTGACATATTAATGTAACTCCAAAAACACCTCCAAGGGATGAACACCACACCACTGCCGAATCTAAACCACACAGATTGGCAGAAAAGGGAGACTTGTTAAAGTGCACACTCCACAAAGGGAATGGATATGCTAATGTCATACACCTTTGTATGTGGCAATGGGATTGTAAAGCTTTAAACATGTACAGAAACAGTTTCTGGTCCTGCCACTACGTGGACCATAGGTTGAGAATGTAGGAGCCAGGCCACATGAGCAAAACTGTTAGGGCGTATTTCACAAAGGAATCTAATTGTGAAGGCATTTCTTCATTGTCCAAAGTTGATGCATAGATCAGTGCAAGTTTTGTGGTTAGTACTGCCCATTTTCACTTTGCAGAGGATCATGTATAGACATCACTGGCCCTCTTCCAGGAGAAGCAATCTCTGGCATTGCTGTTTGCCAATGTTGCAGAACAACTGGTCACAAAATGCAAGACCCGTAACCACTTCATTTTGTATTAAGACCAAGAGGTCTTTGAATAGATGAACAATTTAATCTTAAAATGTATACTAGAGTACTAACTTCTTTCATTCAGATGCTACTACTTTTATTTCGTAAATACAAAAAAGTAAACTTTGGAAGAAAGCAGTTTTATTCAGAAATGATATTAGAGTTTGCACTTTCTACATCAGATGATAAATACACCGTTATATGTTTAACAGCTGTAACTGTTGTTTTTAAAGAAGTGCTACATTTTAGGTTCCTTATTGAAACGCAGTGCATCCGCATAAACAATCTGTGCAAACCAAGCAAGGATTTTAAGTCATAATTAACAGTATGGCTCGCATGACAGCATATGAGGTTTGGAATAATAAACCTCTCCGTTGCACATTAAGGGTCGGGTATGACAAAGAAGCATGTGGCCAAAACAACTGAAGATAAACCTAATTACCAACAGTGACTCGTTTATGAACGATGAAGTGAGGGATGTTTGGTTAATGTGTACTCTATGCGTAGTCTTCACCAACAATTAACATTGTAAAAAATCCATGACAGTTCACTGAAATTGGGACTCCTGACCCTTCCTTTCTCATCTTACCCCAGGATTCCTTACCTTTCTGGGCAAAGAAACGGACAGTTTGTTTCTCAAGTACCACAACATGACCAACAGAGCTCTGAACCCAATAATTTCCCTATCCTTGCACTGATGCTGTTAGAACTATTTTTGCAGTAGATAGTTCTTGCTGGAGGTTTTACTGCATACCCACCATTTAGGAAAGGAAGCAACCTCGAGTGATACTGAATTCATACTGGTGTGAAGAACGCCATGGCATTGGTCACTCCTTTAAAGATATAGTCGTGATGGAATAGTCCAGAGTAACAGGAAGGTGTACTACAGCACTGGACAGAACAAAACACTTCCTGGCAGATAATTTATGTGACAAAGTGCCCATCGGCCATTAAAAATGCGGACTTCCGTTACATTAGGCCACGCTCTTTGCACATTGAACAGTGCTCCAATTTAACTATATTAGTTTAATGAACGTTTTACTCAATGGTAGAGAGAAAATCCTAATCTTGAACAGTGGCTCACAGAGCCAGCTCAAGATAGAGACTCAATGAACATAGGGATATATTCCTACCTAACAGATGTTAGCAACAAAAGAAAGCTTGGGTAAGCTTTTTCAAAAGGAAGACCCATTTAGTACAACTCCCACATAACACAAATCAGAGGCCATTTTGACTAGTAGAAAAGATGGAAAAATAGTAATCAACAAGAACAGGTTTACCCACTTCCAGCACTGGGCCAAGCAAAGGCAGAGTGCCTACTGATGCCAGAATTATGAACAGCTCAAATCCCATTAGCTTTCTTTGGACCCAATTAGTAACTTGCATAGTCTCCCTTGAACGTTGAAGATCAGCTTAAGAAGGTCCAAAACAGGGCAAAATCGCCAATATATTTCACATGGAGAACAAGACTTCCCAACCTCCTCCCCATTTACCCTATTCTTGCTCCCACCCCAAAACAATTTTTGGGCCATTGACTGGGAGCTGAAAACAACATGAGGGCAGTATGCAGGATCACAAGCTGGGGAATGCGTCACTTTTTGCTTCTTCTTTACAAACAGCGGGAAAGCAAGTATGTTACAGTACCCAACGGCATGAGATAACCGAGTCTTGTAGTCTGATTTAATATGGGCTTCATTTACAAGCATCAGCACAGGATGATCTGACAGGAGTTTTCCATTTGTAGGTTAGGATGTGAGCAAGCACTATTAATCCATTCCTCACACACTTTTATATGAGCCGTATTTACTGATGAGACACTATGCAAGCTCTTAACAGGCAAAGAAACGTTTTATAGACTGCAAAGGCAATAAAGTCGAACAGGTTCCACTGAATTTGGGAGTCTGCTTTTCTGCATGTTACAATAACCAAAAGCACGGCAGGTTTGCTTTAAAAAAAAAATATATATATATATATATATATATATATATATATATAACCATAGAAGTCCATTTAACAGTGAAGATATCATCAGTCTGGTTGAAGTGGTAGTCTTGAAGACAATCAATACAAGATTCTGCAGAACATACATCTCGCACAGAATATGTCCAAATAAAGTTTCACGATGTCTTCTTATGTTAAACTAAAAAGAAAAGAAAACATTTTTTTTTAGATTGCAGGTTTCATTCTCATTTATTTAAAAATACACTTCTGAGATATAAACAGACCTTTTTAACTAGTGAGATGAACGTACAAATAATATTTAAATAAACCTTTTACATATTTAAACTGTTAAATTGAGGGTCCTCTAAACACCCCTTTCCCCGCCTATTCATTCAACAAACTAATCAAACTAGTTAAATTTATATTTGGAACTCAGAAATCTCCTTGGAAAGGTAGTAAATTACAGTTCGTCAAATGTAAAACATACATCTAAAAACAAATATATATGCAACGCCAGTGAAAATAAAGGAGGCCAAATAACACAAGTGTACACGGTCTTATTTATTACTGCAGTGCAAAGGTTAAATTCATTCCCATTACCACAGTACAGCTTGACTGAATTAAAAAAAAAAAAAAAAAAAAACACTGCTTATTTTCTTATAGATTCCACTATGAGGAGATGCTGACCACACTCACCTGTCAATCAGGGAATCCCTCATACTGGTGGCAATAGTGCTCGGCTGAGCATCATTTAGTTTAAAGACGCTCTCAATGACAGAAAGCTCGGTGCTGGTTGTGTCCAGTCCACAAAAGGCACACCAATCGTTAACAACCATCCCTGCAGCAATCACCTCACTGCCACGATTCACTGTTCCAGCCTGAAAGATTTAAGCGGTAGAGTTGGTGCAACAGTACAACACTATCAACTGAATCGAATTAGTACAGCATGTTTTACATAAACATTGATGTTTATCAAAATTCTTTAACTTTTACTATAAATACAAAGCAATTTATCAGGCACAATGGAACAATTCAAATTGTTATTTGTAAACCTCTTTCAATTACAATCCACATTTCTGTAGAGTTTTGTTTTTTAAAGAAACTTTATTGCCATTTAAACACATCAACATATGCTTATCCTACACAGAATCTCCCCCCCCCCCCCAATTAACCCTTTGGGATACTTTAAGATTAGACAAACTCCATATGTGCTTGTAGATTAACTGAATTCCCATAGATATAAACTACATTCCCAATATCTAGTCTCGTTACATGCAGTCTGCAATTATCATTATAAACTGAGTTTCAAACATTAGAAGTAGACAGAGCACGTGGATAATTGACTTTCAACATCACATGTATTAAGGACATGATAGAATTGCCAACATGCGATATAACTTTCTACAAATAAAACATGGTTCATTAAGGTCACTTAATCTATGCCAGGATTCTTAATTGTTACAAAGTATTATTTTCATATTGGCCCTCTATGACAGCAGGAGGGTGCTTTTGTCTATCAGAGGTTTTTCTCAGTCTCATACACCAAGCACTCTCCCCTGGTTGCTTGTGTCAGTATCAGGATTCATAAAGTACTGTGGGCAAATTCCTGGCCATTAAACATCGAATTCTAATCTCAACTCCCAAAATATGGTGGTACATCATGGGCCAACACTTACTCGTTTCTATTCAGCAGTGATTTTAATATCTGGCTGATCAGGCCATTACGTGATGGCAAAGAGTCTTTCCAGAACCTTAGGCTTTTCTCAACTAAGTTACTTTCCCAAGAAATCACTCTTGGATGTTAGTAGCAAGAATGGATGTTAGCAGTGAGAGTCCAGGTCTCATTGTAGACAGATCCCTGCCAGCCAAGATCCGGTGCCATCAGGTGGTGGCATATGTTTTGGACTTTCACTTGATCTGAGATGCAAAGAAGACCATCTGTCGTTTAGAAAGGGCCTAAATTGTTCACTATACAACCATGTGCAAAGATCTTACAGAACTATTTAAAGACTGAATTCCTGAGCCAACATGAAGGGCATTGTGAAAGGACAATAAACATTTACAATACTTAAAGACCCTTCCAGCTACAAAAATAAGCAGATGTTTATCTATTGGGTATTGCATCAATGAAAAAGGTTTTTGTAGGAACATCAGATGAGATCGCATTTTGTTCTCCGCCATAGAAATGGCATTGAAGTCTCTTAAAAAGCAAGCATCACCAAAGCAAATAATGCGGGCTTTTATATGGTGAAAAGATTCTCAGTCGAAACACACACAACAGCGTTATCAAGGCCAACTTTAAGTGCAAGCATCCATCCTGCTTTTTTGTCTGCTGTGGTTCCTGATTGGTTATCTCTGCCATTCAAGCCTTAGAGCACCTTTTTTTTTAGGTGGGTTTCATGTCAAGGCTCTACCAGTGTCTTTCTATTAAACATGGACTTAGTGCCTGGCCCGGTCTAACTTCCGAGATTACACTGAGTGGGAGATTTATGCCCTCTGGCTTTTCATCTTTACTTAGCGGCCCATAAGAAAGTAACTTGTTTGGTTCACTTTAGTACAATTTTTTAGGTCGCGCAGACCTAGCGCTGGAGCGCGCATGCGCTCCTCGCTCTGCGAGGCTTATTGTCAGAGTAGATTTCAGAAGGGGACTTTAAGCCCCGCCCATCATTCCCATTGGCTGGCGTCATTTATGCTAAACGCTGGCCTCCGATTGAAAATGAGGCTTTTTTGTTACCGCCCCGTCTCCTTTTGGTACGGCCCATCCGGTCTGGATTGTTTGCTTGCGGCGTTACACGGTCCTCGATATGTAGGCGGTGAGCACTATTTTGTTTCAGCCGCGGAGCGGCTTCTTACATCAGTGGCCAGACACGCACGCTGGCCGGAGGTGCGCTGGAAAATAGTCTGTTTATACTTAATGAAAGTAAATGTTTTTCATGGCGCACAATAGAGCGAGAGTGTTATTAAAACGAAGTATTATGAGAAATAAACACAAGGAACCGCATTTGCTTATTAGTATAAATTAATTTTTGAATTGAGTTAATGCGATGGAAAATAGTCTTGGACACAAACAGGTCAATAGATAGAAGTAGATGGCGTTGAGTACAAAGCCCGCCGTGCACCGGGGACACCAACTAGGAAGTGGGCAACAGAGGCTTTGGGATGTGTCTGTGTCGGCGCTGTGGAGACCAGTCCCAGGGCGCTGCATTCATGAAGGAATCTTTGAGGCACCGTTTCCTGTATTTACCCCCTGGAGCACGAAGGCGCGGGCTCCACTAGTTACATCTATGGGGAAACCTGTTAATGCTGGTCATCATAATGGATGTCGGTGTGGGCCTTAGCAAAGGAAGGTGCTTCTAGGAGGGAGTTTCCATTAGGTAACCACGAGCTATCTGGAAATCACTAACTGTACTGTTAATCTTTCCTCCCGTGTACTGAGGCCATGCTTTGTTAAAAATGCTAATGAGCAAAGAAGAGTACGAGGTTCCTCTAGATAATTAGAACAACGGGTAGGGGACTAGTGTGGAGAAACAAGGAGGACCACTAAGTGTATGGAAAAGAGAAAAAAGGGGGAAAGATCCCTTTTAGGAACTAGGGCTCTCACACACCCAGCAAGCTAGGTGTCATGCTTCATCATATGAGTCTGCCCCTCGTCAGGTCGGCGCTGCAATACCTGACGGGCACCCGTATCGGGGCTCTTTGTCGGGGATCTTTTGTTCCTGCCGGTAGGTGCAGTGGGGGTAAGGGCCCTAGTGTGTAGATGTGATGTGTGGTGAAAGTAAAATAGGTCAGTTAATCCTAGAAACCTTTATTGGGAAGGTAAACTGCCTAGTATAAAAGAATGAGAGGGGTACAGGACTAGTACTGGTGTATCTAGTGATGAATGCCCTGCTCTCAGGTGATCGACATGTTTCGTGCCATTGTAGTCCTATAGATCAAGGCACTTCCTCAGGATCGAATAAAACGCTATCTACACTTCAAAGGTAAGTGAATTTCTACATACCCAAGACACAGGTAGTTGACCTATGAGAAGTAAAAGAAAACATATATAGACATAGCTTCTTTCCATCTTCTGCGACCATTTTTTACAACCAATTGTGAAAAACACCCCCACCTTTGTAAAAGACACTACTGATATTTTGAGGATTATTGAGGGAACATTAGACACTGGAGACATTGACTTCCTCGTCACTTTTGACGTGGAAGCTTTATACACAAACATTCCCCAGAGAGCCACCTTAGCAGTCGTGGAAACGGCCCTCAATACATTGGAGTGGACATCATCCACCCCTATCTCCTTTATAATGGATTGCGCTACCCTGGCTCTAACTGAGAATTTCTTTGAATTCAAACAACAACTATTTCATCAGAGTCAGGGTACTTCTATGGGTAGTACCTTTGCTCCTAGTCTGGCGTGCCTTTACATGACAGCTTTTGAAAGGGAAGTAATCCTTAACACTACTAACCCATATTACAACAACCTGAAACTTTGGAAACGTTTCATTGATGATATTTTGGTGTTTTGGCATGGCAGTCGATCGACCTGCGAAGATTTTGTACAATGGATTAATATCCAGAATGATTACTTAAAATTCTCACACAACATCTCTGATACCACCGTTCCTTTCCTGGACATAAACATCACACTAAGTGCAGGCAGCCTCAGCAGTCTCTCTATAAGAAACCAACTGACCGCAATAGCTTACTCTTGTATAACAGCTACCACCCTAAAGCATTAAGAGATAATTTGCCATTTGGACAATTCTTACGCATTAGACGCAATTGCAAATTGGTCAGTGATTACAAAAAGAAGCCGATATTTTAGCATCCAATCTAACGGCAAGGGGCTATCCACAGAAACAAATAAGAGATTCATTGAAGAGAGTGAGGAACAACCCCAGAGAGTCTCTACTTGAAGTACATCCCAAATTAACCACTGATACCTTGACGTGTGTAACATCATTTACCCCAGATTCTTTACGAATCAAACGGATCATTTTGAAACACTGGGGTATTTTAAACACTGGTGACCTACAATTACCCAAACCCAGGTTCGCGTACAAAAGAACTCGTAACCTTAAGGATACCTTAATACACACCAGACCTAGGAAACACAACACTGACACACAGAGGACACTGTAGGGCCTTCCGGCAGTCACTGGTCATTACCCATGTGGTACTTGCAGTGTGTGCCCGCTACCATCACATCCAAAGAAATAGCCCTGTCGTCTAACTTTAGATGGACCCTGAAGAGACACACGAACTGTAACACTACACGATGTATTTACATGTTGATCTGTCCCTGTGGTCTCCAATATATAGGAATGACTATGCGATCAATTAAGACCCGGATAACAGAGCATAAAAGTAATATCAGGTGTCAAAGGGTCACCACCAAATTGTACACACATTTTAAGGATTTACAACATGCCCCTGAAACATTGCGTTGGATAGTCCTAGAAACATACCCACAGGTAACCAAGACTATACTGTTCAAAGCTGAACAAAGATGGGTGTATAGATTATCCACACATACTAAGGGCCTCAATGATGATATACCGTGGGGCGCACTTACTTGATCTATCTACACTGTGGCCCCCACCTCCACACAGTATACACCATGCACCCTTATCCATGACGAGTTACGCCATGATTACACTCTTCCATTCTTGAATGGAGTAACTCTAGTTAGCATGACCAGTATCTGTATAGGTGTTTATATCAGTATTTAACTTTGGGACTATATTAGTTTCTGTTAGTGTATTATCATCACCTTATTGGATGTTCTATCCTTTGCAGCTATGAGGTAGACTCCCTTCAAGTGGCACGTCTTTGAGATCATTAGATTGCTAACACTCCGACTCTTTTACCCACATGCTGTATGTTACAACTCTCTCACCCTTAATTTTGGGTTGTTTATAATTGGTTTTGTTTTCATGCTCACGTTTATAGCATTCCCCCGTAGTTTTATGCGTTGGTTCTCGTAACATTCCTTGTTATATACGTTTCGAACTATTATTCGTTACTATTCATCTGGTCAGGTCCCTTTAAGTACCAACAGGGACACTCGATTAAGAGTTTAGGATCTCCTTTAATACATTCTTTAGAGTATTTCCACACTCCAATATGGCCGCTGCTTTAGTTATTCTGCGTGCTACTCATTCCAGCCGAGTCACCAGTCACTAGGTTCACGACCTTACGCATCCCGTACTACGTCACGGGAAGCGCCCACAAGTGGGCTGCTACTGGCTTATTTATGTTTCTCCGGCCCCCTGCCTGCTACCATCCCGGTGTCGGCGGCAGGGTAGGTCTTAACGCAAGGAGCGTTAATTCGCCGGTGAGTTGGCTTTAGTTACGACATACAACTAACAGAGGTGAGTGTGTGCGGTGGTACTGGCTTCTCCGCAATTCGACTGCCCTCCTGAGATCACGAGGCTCCCCAGTGTTACTTCGGGTTTTAGCGTGTATCCTCCCGGGCCCCGTGGTGATCCTTGCATGCCAGTTGGTCCCTCAGTCCTGGTTTTACCGGGTTGATGAATTCTTTTGGTGACCCGCCTGGCATTGGGGGTACCGCTTACCTGACTACACACCTCGGGCATGTTCCCTTGACGGCTCTTGTTTTTCCGGCAAGCGTCCGCTTCTGCACCCCTCTGGTATTCACCATTCCGTTAGCTGATCGGATTCAGCTTATTTAACAGATCCACGTTTCTTTCTGTATTCTTCTTTTTATTCTTGTTCTAGGACCCAATTGGTGTCCTCTTGTACCGCTGATTAACCGTTGCAAGTACACTTGACTTACAGACCAGGTGAGTCAGTTGTTTGTTCTGACGATTGCATCCACTTAGTTGTCTTTATTTTTGTTTTAACCATATAATTTTAGAGAAGATATTTGGTTACAGATATCACTGTATCGTATTCCCTGCCCCATACAGTGTGATTGAGTAACTACATTTAGTGTGCACTGGGTAGCACACTATCTGTGGGGCCGTTTAATAGCAATAACAGCTTGGTGGACATTGAGGACTGAGTATGTTTGAACATAATATTTATATGTCTATATATGTTTTCTTTTACTTCTCATAGGTCAACTACCTGTGTCTTGGGTATGTAGAAATTCACTTACCTTTGAAGTGTAGATAGCGTTTTATTCGATCCTGAGGAAGTGCCTTGATCTATAGGACTACAATGGCACGAAACATGTCGATCACCTGAGAGCAGGGCATTCATCACTAGATACACCAGTACTAGTCCTGTACCCCTCTCATTCTTTTATACTAGGCAGTTTACCTTCCCAATAAAGGTTTCTAGGATTAACTGACCTATTTTACTTTCACCACACATCACATCTACACACTAGGGCCCTTACCCCCACTGCACCTACCGGCAGGAACAAAAGATCCCCGACAAAGAGCCCCGATACAGGTGCCCGTCAGGTATTGCAGCGCCGACCTGACGAGGGGCAGGCTCATATGATGAAGCATGACACCTAGCTTGCTGGGTGTGTGAGAGCCCTAGTTCCTAAAAGGGATCTTTCCCCCCCTTTTTTTCTCTTTTCCATACACTTAGTGGTCCTCCTTGTTTCTCCACACTAGTCCCCTACCCGTTGTTCTAATTATCTAGAGGAACCTCGTACTCTTCTTTGCTCATTAGTCCTTGCGGGGCATGTACGTTGGACCTCGTTAAATATGCCCTTAGTCCCTCTCTTTGTTGAATTGTTAAAAATGCTGCCACCGCACCATTGATGCCGACTTATTGCCATTATTTGCAGAACCCAGTCCCAGGCATTAATTAGTTTTAGTATTAATCTTCTTGCCACGTTAAAAAAAAACACAAATGCAACATTCCTGCTACTATTGGAAGTTTACTCGACTATCAGCCCACGTCACATGCATGGCTCTACGTCTGCTGCTTCTTGTCCACGCCATCCCCAGGCTCAATATTAATTCAAGTGCACCTTCGTTACCGGGCACCCCATGCGCGGTTATCAACCCATTGCCATCCATGCTGAATGGACCAGTTTATGCCATAGTAGTTCAGATACGGGTACCGTGTGCCTATGACAAGACTGCTTTAGCCTTGGAGGTAAGAATCTCTCCTACCATGCGTTTCATTTGGCAAGATTTTATTGTGAGCTGGGTAAAAGGATGCTGACCATGAATGCGATAACTACGGTTATCCCATTAAGATACCTGCAGACGACATTCAAAAACAGCCATGTGCGAGGATGCCTTGAAAACAGTGCGCCTTGATCAATCAAGCCACTGACGGGCGCCCTGTCTGCCTTACATAACTAAACCAGCCCCCTAGCTCCCCACCAGCCCTCCTGCTCTCACTATAAATGATTAACGTCCACCGCTTTGTGCTGCTCCCAGCCCCAGTTAATACCCAGTGCCTCCCTCCGCTTCCTCTCCCTCCTTCCCGGCCGCCCCTGTTCACTCCCCCACACATTCCTATCTTTTATCTTCCACTGGGACTGGCCACTCCTCTTATCTCCCTGGAAGCCGTGCTCACTGGAAGGACCTAGCATTTGCAATGCAATAGGTCTCGCATTTTCAAAACTTTGACCTATTGGTATTGTAAATGACAATGCCTTTTACTATTGCAGGATTTTTAAACACAAATAAAAGGCATTGTCATTTACAATGCCAATAGCTCAAAATCTCGCAAATGTGAGACCTATTGCATTGCAAATGCTTGTTTTAATTGGCTCCATCGTTACCAAGAGGAGACGCCACTTTCTCAGTGCACCTGTAAAACAAGCATTTACAATGCAATAGGTCTCGCATTTTAGAAACTTTGACCTATTGGTATAGTAAATGACAATTCCTTCTATTATTGCAGGTGTTTAAACACAAATAAAAAGCATTGTCATTTACAATGCCAATAGCTCAATATCTCGCAATTGTGAGACCTATTCCATTGCAAATGCTTGTTAAACAACCTTTTAAGGTGGGGGGTGAATGTCCAAAGAGATGGTCCGGTCTTTTTCAGTGCTCGCTCGCTCCATGCCCCCTGGGCTCATATGGAATCATTTTCCAGAGCTGGCACCGGCACCAGTCCAGCCCTGAAAGCTTTGTAAATATTTCACAAACAAGCCCTGCTGGAAAATCTGTGCCACCCAGGACTCGAACCCCCGCACAGCTTTGCGGAAGTACTGCATCAATGGCATGCTTTTTCAAAACAGAGATGCCGACACAGCTCTGCCAATGCACCTCAAGTCTGACTTTTAGTGAAAAAGTAATGCATGTTATGTCAGGGTAATTAATCTGTGTAACGCGCAATAAAGAGTACGCTGTTACCCCACTGTGAGCGACAGCTCCGTACCTTTCCGGCTCTGCGCCCCTCACCAGGGCTCTGGACTCCTGCACCGCTCACTCATTGCTGGACGCCTCTTCTGTTGGTGACGGTGCAACTTGTCTCTAGGTTGACGAACTTTGTAGGTGAAATCATGCCTGCACTGGCAATTTGTTGTGATTTCATCAAGAAGGGCCCTGCCCAGCCGTCTCCTGCCACCAAGCACCTCCCTTGCCAGTGTGCGTGCCAGGTCCATAGCAGGCCCAGATTACCGCTGCCTGGCATCTGCACTCTCCTTCTCATCTTTCGACACCACCTTGGCACAGCTAACAGAGGGCCGTGTGTGTGGATAGTGTGTGCCTGCACTGCTTTCGCAAAAACCCTCCCGGCGGGGCGGAGAAGCAGAGGAGACAGCGGGAAGATGGAGTCACCGGAGACTTTGCGGGCAGACAGCAGATCTACCTATCCTTTGCTCAGATGTTAAAGACACAGGTGTTATCTCAAAAGAAAAGGCCGCAGACAGACCTTCCTCCATTGCACGAATTTCACAACTGAAGGTTTCGAGGTCCGGTTACACAGATTTTGCACAAACAGGCCTGAGACACTAGAGCTATGCCTCGGATTACAGAAAGTGCGCAGACTCAGAACGCTGAGCCACCTTCCCTTACACTAACTACCTCAGACAAGTGTTTTAACTTTCATGGGCTTCAGTCAGCAAATGCTAAAAATAAGAGGCTTACACTAAGTAAAAACTCACCCAATGGGATACCCTGCAAAAGTACGGTAACAGGAAGCAAGAATAATTTCCAAATGAAGCCCAAAGCTATCTCAGCCCACACAATGACGGAGATGGGCTACATGAACATACATTCCATTATGTATCACATAAAATGGCTGGAGAAAGTGAAAAGCTAAGCGAAAAAATTGCGTTTTTCACAAATTTATATTTGGTAGGTTTGGGGAAATTAAATGATTTGCGATGTTGAGCTGACGGTGGGACTCGAGCCAAGATTCCCAGCTTCACAAGGTCCGGAGGTCTAGCCTTTACGCCACTTATTCTTTATGCAAAACATCGTTGTGCAAGTGAGAACCATAAATAAATCATGAACTGCGTGCAGAGCTGCCCGCTCCTCAGATGTGCTTACAGAGCACATGTGTGGTTTCTGTGGCTCAAGTTTTCTGTAAAGTCATCACTAGTCACCAGATGAAAGGGGCAAGTGAATACTAATATTTACCTACGGATTTTTCAGTAAAGCAAATGTGATATGTACTTTCAAGCGCCTTCGCGAAATAGAGTGTAGAGCAGCGCCCGAGGTGCCGACTTTGAGCTGGGGATTTAGGGTTCCAACCTTGGTAGCAACTGAACGACCTGCGATTTTCTTCCAAATTATGTAATTGCGCAGCTCTGCTCATTTATAATAAACAAAAGCAGCAATCCCGCAGTTCTACAAATTTAAATTAAAGCAAAACAGTGATCTGGGCGAGCTGCTGTGGCCAATCCTATGGGTTCGGGTGGCACATTGGGTGGGGGGGGGGGAAGAGAAGGCACGGACAATGGGAGAGGAGAAGACACGGACAAAGCTGCGCGACGCTACGTGTGCACGAAGGAAATAGTACATGCCCCGTGTAACAACCAAGTAATGGGGCCAGTAGCCATGGGAGGATACAAATGACGACATGGCTGTACTAAGGAGGGACTAACTAGCCTTAAAATGAATCAGAAGCCAGCATTTACAAAGGACAAACACACAAGCCAATGAAAAATAAGGGCGGGGGAGTGGGCGAAGCTACTCTCCGTACTCAACTACCACAGCTCTTCGCAGAGCAACGCTTGCGCGCTGGCTCAGGCTCGACCTAAAAAGTGGGGTGGGGAAACAAAAAAAAAAAGCACACAAAAAGGTGACACAATTGCATGTTCCCCTTATTAGCTGCAAGATACACAAATAAAATTGGACAAAGACGCTCTAATAAAGACACAAGCATCACAGGAGCCCCATGATGGAACCTGAAAGTTAGTTATGAACAATGATGTTTGTACCAAACACCACTGCTGGACTTTCTGCCAACTCTTCAGTTTAGGCAATCCTGCTTTTTGTTATCTTTGCAAGTGGTTCCTCGCTGAAATACTTCTGCGGCCAATAAACTAAAAAGCACCCTACAGACACTCGTACATCAATCATCACTCACCCCACCACAAGTGCCTCTGCAACATGTTTTTCCAAGGAAGGCACAAACTGAACCTGCCCTTAAAGATTTCTCTTTTCCACCATACTGTCCTCCTCACACTCAATCCTACTCCTGAACACATCTGCCACTTGCGTCACAACTACAAAGCCCACAATGTTTTGTTTGGGCATATACGCACAGCAATTTCCTGGTTTACCATTTACTTACGTTGCTACTTCAATGCCAGTTTAGGAGAATAAATTAGTTACAATTAGCACTAATCTATGTTCAAAAGGATCAAAGACCAACTCGCTTTAAGGACCACATTCCCAATCCTCTCTGGGATGCTGCAGACTTTATTTCTATTCCGATAGTACACGCAAAATCTGGACTGACCATTTGTAGATCAGCATCACTGCAAAAATAACAGATAATTTACCAAAGTCTCTAAGATCTGTATTCTGCCACCGCAGTTAGTCAAAAACGTTTTTGCATGTCTTTAAGGATAATTTAAACTAGTTTATTTATTCAGACCAGGATGTTTCATTGACCATCTTTGTCAGCAGCACCAGCCCATTTCTGATGGCAGCACCAGTACTTTTTATTTATTGCACGTCGCCACTTTGCCTGGGATTCACCGGGACTACCGGCCCTCTCGGACCACACTTCCCAGCATCCTAAGCGCCAGGAGGCGCCAACGCGGTTCCCTCGCGAATGGAGGCGCATATAAGCGGCCTTGGGCTCCCGCAGCGTGGGACGCGCACGGGCGCGCCCGGGCCCGTCTGCGCCCGTCCGAGGCCGGGCTGGGCCATACTATTGACATTTTTGATACTGGGACGACTCATCTTAGTTGTGTAAGGTACTGTGCAAAAACGATATACTGGTACACTGATATTATCATCAGGGATCTTCATAATGAGTAAACGCAAGTCTGGCACTGGGCAGGGAGTAGTGGGGACCCTGGATGCTTTCCTTTTGAGGGCAGAATCAGCATTAATTCATGAGATTGAGCTCACAGAGCGCAGGCTATCATTAGAGCCCCAGCCTTCCCAGAGTCGAACTGTTCTTGCAGGGTCCCCTCTTCCTCAGATTCAGTAAATAGACCAAGTAGGCCTAATGTAACCACGAGGGGTCAGAAGGCCAAAGTAAGTCAAGGCAATACCCATGAACCACCATCAAAGAAGAGGAAGGGTAGGGGTCCACAGAAACAAAAACTACATTCGCCAAAAGCACTGAGACGCAAAACTAAACCCACTGAGTAGGGGCCTTGCATAATACCAACATCTGTTGCAACGAACGACCCATTCTTATGGCTGCAGGAGGAGGACTTGGAGAAGGTTAGAGACAATGGTATCAGTTTTGCTGGACCCTTTGTCACAGAAATTAACCAAGATCGAAGATAGACTATTCAAACTAGAGGAGCTAGTAACCAGTACTCCCCCAGCACATCAGGATATATGTAGAGGCACCGAGACGCTGCCTAATAGGGGGATGGGAATAGCGACCGGTCAAGCTATAAATAACAACTAGTAGACAATGTCCTAGTACATATACCAGTATGGTTGGAGACTCAGTACGGAGTGATCCCCTACATCAAAGAGTAATACCCCCCCCACCAGGTCATCTAGGGATCCTGCGCTGTTTAGAAGGCCCGAATTCTATCTGTATGTTATGTTAACCCAACTTGTAGGCGCAACAGCTGCCTCAGCAAAGAGGCGTCCCGGCGCGGACTACAGGCTACAACATCCTAAAATGGACGTCTAATTGATATGGCGAACACTATGTCAGGGAATGGGGTGAGGGCAACTAATAGAGAGAACTCCAGGAAACTTAATACGGGCGCCTCTAGCAATCTAAATCTAAATTTCCATCTCCCGCCAGAAGCAACTGCTTACACGGTTGTGCTGGCTAATGTCCCCCCTCTACTGCCCAATGTTACTGAACACTGGTCGACATTGAGGAATAAGTCGTTGCACTTATTGAGTGCCAGGACTGGTATAACCAATACTCTTTTCTCAGAATTTAAGATGGCCCGAAGAATAGGATGGGTAGGTAAGTCAACCAAGTCACTAACTGGCAACTGTGTGGTTTTAACATTTAGATCCCCAAGCCTGGTGCAATCCATTCTCGATATGGCCGGGAATCGGTCTATCATGAGGCAGGACATAAATATTCTGCCACTAGGGTATTTTTATCAACCCCTTAGAGCCCCATGGTATAACCCTATGGGGGAGACGCGTTTTGGGAATAGACAGCCTAGATATGCGGTCCCAGTCAGTAATCGCTACGAAATTTTTAACTCATTAGAAGATTTAGACTGACTGATCCATCCGATAGTCCCTCCTCTAACCCATGAGTTTGACCTGAATACCCACCGATGTAATAACACAAATAAACATAACATTACTCTTCACCAGTCCCATAAAATTAAATGTAACCACTCTTCACGTGCAGATTCTGCTGAGGGGAGGGAAATGGGCATGGGCACCACTAACCCGACCCTGGGTGTGTCTTTAGAACTTAAGGAACAGACAACTCTAGATCAGACGCTTTTTAACAATGGTGGTTCATTACCTAGCAATGCAGCACCAACCAGCCCTTTAGAAAATACTGATAGAATCTATTGTAATTTTGTATCCTGGAATATTGCAGGATAACGTTCCAAGCTAAATAATCCTATTTTTTGTGAATTTGTATTAAATCACGATGTATTATGCTTCCAGGAAACGTGGCTAAAGGAAATAACCCACATAAATGGGTTCACAAACATTTCATAATTCGGCTGTTAAAGGGTTAAGTGGAAGGGCAAAGGGCGGGCTCTGCACCTTTATATCGAATAGCCTGAAATTAAAAAAGATAGAGCTATATGCAGAGGAAATATACTACCAATTGATTAAAATTCATGTTGGTACAAAACACTATCGCAGTAATCAATTTTTATAATAATATTCCCCCTGTTAAAGTAAGGGACGTAATACAGAAACTGGTTAATGATTTAAAATCCTTATGTAGTAACAATTCTAAAGATACAATGTTAATTCTGGGAGGGGATTTTAACAGCGCCTTGTGCTCGTTCGATGATGACAAATTAAGCGGTTTGTCAAATGAAGAAGGGATTAGCAATACCCACTTTCGACATTCATTATTGGGGGAGCTCTATAATGAAATGATTTTTAGTTTGGATCTGGGTTTAGCAAATGACCTAAGTGCTTTACCTGTTCCTATGTGTCACACCTTTAATGGTAGAGGTCTATGCAGTACTATCGATTACATATTGGTGTCCAATAGCCACGCGTGCACACTTCACGGTTTTTCTGTAGACGATAACTCACTGAGTGATCATTTCCCATTGCGTCTTTCTGTATTATTGCCGACAAGTAAGCCAGACAGTCATGATAAGACCTCCCAGGCCTTAGCAAACATTACAATTGATAAAACAAAATGGTTATTCCCTGCATTGGCCAATGGTGGACCCCTTAGTGATCACCAAAAAAGTAGTAACTCAATGCAAAACTGCTATTGAGACCTGCCTGAGTGAAGCAGCTGCCCCAGATAGTATTATATCATTCTTCCAATCAATATCGGGCGCCATAAGGGAGGCCCTATTTGTCCCGAACCGAAATAAACGAAAAGCACAGGGGTGGTTCGACTCAAAGTGCACGCGAGCCTATACCAACCTAAAACACGAACTACATAAGTCTCCCAGAAACTTAAATAGGGTAAGGCAGGCAAGAGGGGAGTATAGGTGGGCGCTCAAGGAAAGAAAAATCGTTTTAAGAAAGGAGGCTTGCGAATCCTTGCACAAGGCCTCCCAATCGGGAAATAGTTCGGCTTTCTGGAAAGTGGTAAAAATATCTTTTCTGAACACCGGAGGTGGCCCGAAACTTGAGATCGCTATATCTGAGGAACAATGGATTGAACACTTCTCTAGGGTATATAACGGCGAGGGCAATTTGAATCTGCACGCAGATTACAACCAAGGGGTAACTCCCCTGGACCCACTGGCCCAATATTCTGACCTACAGTTTACACTGGAGGAAGTGAACCGGGCTCTCTCTGCAAGTCAGGGCGGAAAGGCTCCTGGACCGGACGGGGTCCCTGTGGATCTCTTTAAGTCAAATACGATCTTATGGGGGCCAATTATTACACAGGTAATTAATGCTAGTAGTCTCGCCCCTTTTTTAACAACTTGGGTTGAATCCACAATTGTGCCAATTTTTAAAAAGGGGGACCGTCAGGACCTGGGTTGCTACAGGCCCATCTCACTATTGGACTCACTGACCAAAGTAGCTGGCCGTATAATTTTAGAACGTTTACATGATTGGGCAGAGGACAACAAAGTCCTGTCTGATATACAATACGGTTTCCGGGAGGGTTTAGGGACGGTGGAACAGAGTCTAAATTTAGCTATCTTTATTGGAAAGTATACGAGGGTGAAGGGCAGGTTATTTTTAGCTTTCGTGGATCTCACTGCAGCTTTCGACTCGGTGAGGCATGGACAACTGTGGGAGATGCTCGAGGTAATGTGGGTGGACACACAAATTATCCATTTTCTTAGGCGCTTATATAGTGGCGCCAAGGCATAAGTTCGATTTGGTCTGAATGGTGATTGCTCTGCCCCATTTCCAATCAGGAGGGGGGTTAGGCAAGGATGTGTCCAAGCCCCCTTTCTTTTTAACCTTTATATTAACGGCCTGGGCAAGGCTCTGCTTGAGGGAAACTAAGACTTTCCCCAAGTAGATGGACGTCCAATACCCGCCCTTCTCTACGCGGACGACGCGGTCCTGATGTCCCGTACGCCAGTAGGTTTGCAGAGGGTTCTGGATAGTTTTTCGAAGTTCATGGGTCATCTTGGCCTCAGGGTGAACACTTCTAAGACGTTTATAATGAGGTGCGCCGTGGTAGTCAGAGGTGCAGAGATATGTTTGTGGAAGGTCAGAAGATTGGGCCCACAAAGAGATTTTCATACCTTGGAATACTTTTTGACCAAAATGACTCATGGACTCAAGCAGTAACAGCAAAAAAAGCTAGCGTTTTTAAGGACTACAACTGCACTTGCTAACTTTGAGAAAATTGGGGAGAAGACCGCCAGTAGAGCTCATCCAGATTTATAAAGCGAAATGTATTTCTATTGCTATGTATGGGGTTTTGTTGACACGTATCCGTTACAATTGGTGGAAAACTCCTTTCTAAGATACATCTTGGCTGTCCCAGGTAGTACATCTTCGCATGTTTGCCATGCTGAAGTGGGCTTATCGTACATCTCCGATCTTATAAAACTGGAGCCTATTCTTTTATGGCATAGGATCTGGACAAGACCTGAGAAAGTTAAAATCGGGATATTCTAACAGATAGCTTGAAACTGGAAGGGGCTATAACGATCCCCTGGGTAAGGTATGTCCGAAATTTTATGTTTGACCTGGGCCATTTAGAATATTTTACCGACCCAAGCACCATGCTGCTGATCACTAGAAAGGATCTAAAAAAAGAGGGTCTTCTTTTTCTGGACACTATAAGAATGTCGGCAGAGATTGTAAAGCCTAGTGTCCAGCATAACCAGCTGATACTAACCACCTTTAGTATACAACGATATTTAACAATTGTACCTGGTGCCTATGACAGGTTTTTAATGACTAGATATGTTTGGGATCTTCCACAGACTTAAGTTTTCCAAAAATGAACGATTGGGCCCGAGAAATGCAACTGTGTCCCTGTGACAATCATTCAGAACAATCTACTTTACATGTCCTTTTATTTTGTAGATTTTACAGTAATTTAAGGAAAGAATGGATTGTCCCAATTTTAAAATTGTTGGGGATGAGACAATGTCGCCCGGCGTTCATTGTGCTACAGTTTTTGGCTAATGTTCACAGAATGTGGAGGATAGGAATGTTCTTAAAAAAAGTACTTAGGCACAGGAAATGTATTGTATTTTAACCCACGAGGTCATAAAGATTGCTTTGGGATATCAATATTATTTTATAATGAATTGTATAAGGTATATTTTTTATCCCGTTATGAATTGTCTGTTTTTATGTGCTTTTATGATTGTCTGAAAAAGCAATAGAATAAAGTTCTTTTTGACTTTGACTAGATTTGTTGTTTTTGTGAAAGGATTATAAGTCCGCTAACACACGGTGTCCAGTTCATGTGAACACCACAACCAACTAAATTAAGCTAGTGCCCAGGTTGAACTTCGAAGCAGCTTTGGTAAAAAAGAATGCCCAGCAAGGTGAATGCCACTGTTGGTAACATGATAACTTGCATTCCAATGCTGGCCCCCACAGGCACGTCATGCTAACGGAAAGCACAATCAATACTAAGGAAATGGTCTTCAATACCATTTGCAAACTTAAAAGACACTTGGCAATGTCTTCCATTCAGAATTCTATTAATTCTACTTACAGGCACCCACCACCTCCTTTACCCATAAACATGTTACTTGCCTTGAAGCTTGCAGTGAGGTCATAACTCATGCGCTTCCTACTACTTTGAACCACATCAAATCTAGATCTTCTAGGGGCCCTGGTGCTACATTTAAAGATAGCAATTTTCCAGTCATTCATTTCATACTAATATTGTTAATTCTGCACTTAGACAAGGCGTTTTCTGTGACCAATATAAATAGGCCCAAGTTATGCAGATTTACAAACCAGCTCTTAGCCCAAGTTAAATATGAAACAATGGCCCTAACTCATTACAGCTTCCTGCAGCCAAATTGATTGAGGAGCAAGGGAGCTTAGCAATTTTCTGGAGCCTTGTTTTAGTATCCAGACCTCCCAAAAGGCAAAACTTCATGCTTGCCACACTACTCTGTACTTCCCCTCTCCTGGTGGCCCTGGACAACATTAAGCAGGAGAGGAAACTGGTGTCTTGGTCATGATTCTTTTGGACTTATCAGTTGGCATGACACTGGCAAGCATCCCAACATGCTCTGTTACCCCTGGTCTACAGTGATTACCAACTGAGTGCTAGCATAGTTAAATGTTTTCTTCAAAAGCCACAACAATCTTTCAAGTTGGCTTCAAACTACAACCATGTCCCCCCCTCCTCTTCAAGGTACATGCCGAGCCACTTGCCAAACCCATCCCTCTTGCATCTTTCGGCTATAAATGTATGGTGATGAACCCCAATTTATCATCCAGTCGGATGGCTTGGTGTCATTAGCTGCACATTTTCTAAACTATTTGAAGAACTTCACACAGTGGATGATGGAGGGGCTGGGGTCACTTGCACAAAATAAAAACCGAAAAGATCAAGATTATTGCGATGAGCAGCCGATTCTCTTTGGAGAGACTATAGTGGCTCTTGTGCCTCCCTGCTAGCGTCAATCCATTACCTCGGAGGTCAATTTGATTTTGGCTTGATCGGATCTTCCCAGATATCTTTACTGGTTCCTTCATGTTTATTCCACCAGAGACTGTTCAGGAAGGGCAAGATCTTCTTCAGCCCAAAGGGCTGAATATTAGTCATAAAAGCCATTTCTGACATGCACCTAGATTTTATCAATGCCCTTTATTAATAGTTGTCAAATTCTATTTTTCAACGCCCTGACCATCTCTGGTGCTTCTGAACCTCATAATTCCAGACTTCAGGCCAACTGCTGTGTTACTGCTGCAATTTCCTCATCCTCAATTCGGTTGCTTATAGATTTCATCACCCGGATGACGCACCTGAAATATATCATTCCAAGGAACTGAGAGACTGGAGGTGGCAGGGACCAGAAAATATTCTCGCACTTCACAGAGTTCAGTCTGTCATTAGCCTTGGATTTATCACCCTTCATCATGGCGCCTAGGCACTGTATATAAAACAGCTGTAAAGATGTTTTATGCTAATCTCAGGAAGGGCACCGCACCTGGAGACATTGGTGCATGTAAACATCCTGCACGCCCCTCCACAGGCATTCAATACCACACAGTGACCGTGGATACCCTTCCAGTCACAATAGTGTGTTTAATCAATCAGTTTACGCAATTACAAAACACCAAAGTACCATTTATAAAAACAAAATACAAAAACAAATTCTTCAAGCAGATGCACAGGTTAAAAATGTAACTTACAACAAGTGGAACTTGTAAGAGTGAAGAAAGTTCATCTTGGTCTTCAATGGAGGTTTTTGGATGCACCAGTCCACCCTGGTTGCTGAAGGCACAATAACTTCCCACTAGCACCTGCTCAGCCACAGACTGTCTGAAGACTTCTACTTTTAGAACATCGGATAAAATGTCTTCAGTCTCCTGAAAACATAACAGTTTTGGTTCAGAATCTTTACCAACAAGCACAATCCAAAGACAACAAATAGGTGCACACTTATGGAGAGGACAATGGAACTAAATTATTTGCCAAATCACATAGCTTAAATCCAACAACGAAAAAAGCCAACTCTAATCTGAAACATTGCATATCTCAGGTTTGAGCAGGAGCTTAAAAGTCTGTCTCAGCAAAAAGAAGCATACACAAAATCCATTATAAATTGTCTGGCCAACTCCTCAGAGACCATGTTATGCAAGCAGTTCACTGTTTTTATATACACTCTTGAATAGAATTACCTCTTATCCACATATATAATATCAAGAGCTACCAAATTATTTTGCTCAATCCCATCCCAATATATTTGTTGGATGTAATTGGCCCGATGATGAAGCATGTCACAAATTGTGTGAAGGCTATTTTTTTTTCTTCTTCCCAGAGCCATTCTGACCTATCTACATAGAAATTCTGGTTATTTTCTCCTAATGATACCTTTTGTGCGATGGCCACAGCTAGGAGAGTATTAACAAAATCTTATCTCATCTCAATCCTTCTGTTATTGTGACATCCCACAGCAGTCAGTAGGACTGCAGTTTCTTTTGTAAAGGATTCCAATCAGGTCCCTGTTGGGGCTTCAGTTCCTCTACCCAAGCTTTACACAGGAGAAGATGCATGAGCAGCAATTTTGTTTATCTGAGATGTAATGAAGTGGCCAAGTCCATGGTTTTCATTTGCCAAGTGGCATCTTCTCACATCCTGGATCTGCTAAAACGTGCTCATACCAGTAGGATTAAACACAAAGATGTAGTCTATGGTCCACTGTAGCTTTTGTGGATCCAACCAACGTTCTACACCAATTTACACTAGTTTGTGCAGAGAAGGGGTGGTGGAGGGGCTGGCCTGAAGTTCTACAACTGTTTTAAGAGGCAACTGCACTATCTTTGAGTTATAAACACAGGGATGCCCCTGTAAGAGGGATACAAGTAAACTCCTTGTCTACAGAGACTACATGCACTCAATGAATATAACAATTGACAGAAAGAGACGTCCAATCCTAAGGACAGTGTAGACCGTAAACACGAAGGGACTGTAAGCAGATGTTCCACCAGGAAACTAGATAAAAAGAGTGTTAAGTGTCCCCTTCCAAGGGCGAGTTTGCACTTGGGTTGTACCCCTTTCTTCAACGGATCCCAAAACTCTACTGCAGAGCAGCAACCAAAACATGTCCCATCCAGGGGCTTGCATGAAACTAGGATATTTAAGCAAAGCTGCCTTGCAAAATATATGGATGTCCTGAAAATGTAGAAACCAGATCCTACTGCATGCTCGCAGAAATGCCAAAGCCTTCCTTTCAAGGTTTCGACTTTCAGATGGTAGCGAGGTTGAACCATCAAGGATTACTCTTGGAGGCTGGTGTGAGGGGGAAGACTGCATCAACGATATAAAAAGTGTCACTTAATAGATTGTTCAAAAGTGTTATTCTTTTTAGAGAAAGGAATAAGGCTTAGTCGTTTCAGTGCCGAGGACAAGATGTACATGTCATCCATACTACCATTGCAATGCAGAGGACATGAACGTCTCATCCTCTCATTGAAGCGAAAATGTGCATTGTCGTCACACAGACTGAAATTTAAAGAACCGGGACCCTTTCCAATGGTACCACTCCCTAGTTGATCCCTGCTTGGGGATCACAGCAGGAGGTTTTTTAATGGGGTGTGGGGCTGGGTAAAGAAAGGGGATGAAAGCCTTCTGCCAGGTGTAGCTTTATTTTTTTTTTACATTTTTTGTGAGTGGAGTAGGGATAGCCCATCCTGGCATCAGGCCACCCCCAGCACCCCTTAAGCCTGAACTGATTTAGAACCTATATACTGCAGCTATCTCCTTGCCAAGCAAGAGGAAATTTATACTAATTTGGCTGTTATTTGGGCATACGAGTCAGCAGAGAGGGTGTTAACCACCACTTCACCTCCATTCTGCCTCTCCCAGGTTGCAGAACGACTGTCTGGCATATGTGGATGTGAGCTATAGTGCAGTGTCAGGACAGACAAGCGTCTCACTCTATTCCGTTTCTCACTGGTTTTTTTCCACAATGGCCTTGTGGGTCGTCTCTCATACACCCATGCCCTCTCCACAATAGTCTGATTGGTGGTAAACACCCCAATCTGCATACCCAGGTGTCCGAACGTCCACCAGATCTCCCGTGGAAAAAGGGGAAAATTAATGGGGTAGGATAATCTGCCATCTTGACATCAGGGTCCACCTCAGGGTACCAGACACAACACTACTTGGGGAAGAGGTGTGGTGCAGCGGCCAGGGCGGCTGACTCCGGAACATGGGGGCACACGGTTCGATCCCCGGTGCCGGCGGCAGGTTAGCCCAGCTCCTGGTGACTCTGGGCAATAGCTCGCTTAATCTTCCCCACGGCCCCCAGTGCCCGGACACCTCACCTGAGGTATCTGCGCGCTTTACAAATGCTGGTATTATTATTATGACCACCACACTCAGGGGCGGCAGAAGTGGAGATTTTTAGCCCCACCCTCCCCCATCTGCCTACATTTATAAACTACACCCAAAGAAATCCCAATTTCCTCTCACTTGCCATGATGAATGGCTGCACTTTTTACATTCCAGCTCAGCCGTGAACCAGAGAAACCCAACAACCCAAGTCACTGCTGAAACCAAGAAACCCAGAGTGGAGTGGAATGCATAGATTCCAGCAAGTTTTCTAAACTAAAATGTCCTATGGAAGTGAAAGTATAAGCTAAAAAAAACATTTTTTAAATATTTATGTGACAGACAACTTGAACACTTCCTGCCAGTGGCTAAAGGCCTCCGGATTAAAACGCTGGCCCCCATGTGTTGGTGATCGTAACGCAGGTCACAGGAAAGGACCAACATTTTAACCATAAGACCTCTTTGACACCACAGGGACCTCAGTGTAATTTTGACCAGTTCCTGTAGCAGGCAATAGGCCCACCTACACAAGTGGGGTGTTGCTTTCAATCGGTAGAAGTGTGGAAGCGCTGGGTGGAAGGAATTTTGCAGATCCAGATAAATTCCGGAACCTCCCCTTACAGAAATGTTGGAGAAACTTTGATTTTAGCCGAAGTGTGAAATCTGCAAGGCATTCTAGGTAAGGACACGTGGTGGGACGGATGCAAGTCACACCATCCTGGACTCTCGTGGAAGTCTAGTTTTCAGTAATCTCTGCGGTTGGTAGGCTTCCCTTGGAGACGGCTGCGCCTGGCTTAAATACTGCAGCCACCCACATTACCAAAATGAGGTACTATGAAAGGAAAAATCTTGTTGCGTGGGGGGGGGGTCAGGCAATCCTAGAGGAGTGCACTTCTCTTACATGTAGCCACATCTCTGTGGCAATCATTTGGGGATGAAACCATCAACTTGCCATTTGCACATTTGAGGGGCACAACTCACAGGGAATGGAGTTGGAGGAAAGGTATGCATCCAGTACATGGCTATTGATTGTGGCACGACCAAGAAATCAAAAATGACAACTGGGTAAAGTTTCAAAATTACAGGTACATACCACTGTAGAGGGCCAAATCTGCATTCTTACAATCATACAGACTTTCATCATCTAATTCAAGATAGTGACTAATTCATGGCCATAACCATGTTACTTGTCAGAAGGTAAAAACAATAACAAAAAAATTGTGTGCAATTCTTGTTATCCACCATGGGTATCTTCATTAAATCATAATGCAATGGATCCCAGAAAAACTAACAAAAATCAGTCAAAAAACAAACAATAGAAAGCGGTCCATTTAAGACAACAGTTTATCTTATTCATTTTCAACAAGAATAAAAAAAGTACAATAAGACTTCATGGTATTCCAACACGCTGCATGTTCTCTCCATTCCATAGCATTGACCTGCTGCACTTTTCCACTCCTCATGCTGGGTAGCACTCAAGTCGAGGCTTCATTAACATCCCATGTTGTCTCCCATCCTAACTACTAACCCAACCCCACACAACGCTATGCCCCTCCTCATGATGCAACACATCTGTTTCGATCCCACTGTCAGCACTGTGTGGTTTCCTGTCCAGAGACGACATACTTTATCGATAGAAGCACACCATACAACTTCATTAAAGAAATCTCAGGCACTCCTCACAGAAAGAGAGCCCTTGTCCCAGCCCTGCATCTTGGATGGGGCTATAACCTAATAATAAGATCATTAAGTGGTAAATCGATCCAAAGCATCTGACCTACATTTTGCTTGAATACAAATTTCAGATTTAAGGAGCTTCTAATGGGATCAAAAGGTAAAACTCTTTTGAAGCATGTATCCTAGACATGTGAATCTGATATTTATGACAACTTTCATTTGTTATTAAGCATGAAGGCAACTATTCAGACCTACCCTGTCAAGATCTGGGTGAACAAGGGCTACGTAGTCATTGCATGCTATGACATTTCCCAAGGCGGACAGCCTTTCCTCCACTCTCTGAATCTTGACTGAATCAGGCAAACTGTTTCTTATGTGCTGCAATTCCTGATCTGTTGTGTTATTTGGGACCAATAATCCATGACGGTTCCCTAGATAAAACCAAAAGCAAAAGTTGCTGTAAATGAGTTGTATCTGGAGTCATTCTGCAATAACAAATGCTTTTTTTACAAGGAGCATTATTACGAAGATTTTCCCATGCACAACTTTGTCAAGTGATTAATAACTGAGAAAGTCTGCTTAAACAACTCTTTGACAGTATTAGAAAAGTAATGTGAAGTAACATTAAACTATGGCCACTAGTAAATTTTGGACAGTCCCATAGTAAGTTATGTATCAAACAGACAACTTACTTTGACAAAGGAAATGTTTGTGTGTTGGACAAGTCACGCTGGGCCCAAAAGAAATGTCAATTTATTTTGAACAGATGATGATAACCTAAGCACAAGACAACAACTTAATCTCAAACTCCTAGCTGCATGAATACCACAGCAATCATTCCACACTCTGAAACCTGAGGCAATTATATGCACATGTTAGACAAGCACTGGCAAAGCCAATAGGCCTCACATATGTGAGAGCTATTGGCTTTACTACACAAAAGGTACAGTGGACTCCCTATGAAAAACTGATTTATTTTCCTACCTAATTGAAGAATCTAGGGGCTCAAAAATGCCAATTCATTGTTATTGAATCGGGGAGCCTCACCCCCACGTAATGTGGCATGGTTCATTATTGGCCACCTCACCCCCACCCTGGTGAGATGGTACTACCAGGGCAGACTCAACTACACCCGTGAGGTTATCTAAATTCATAGCAATTGCAGGGATCCACATCAAATTAAAAATAGCTTTAAGTATACCACGGGAATGTCCTTCAACGGGTGGTACCTTATGTATGATTGATAGAAAGGTCAACTATGGAAGTTTCAATGGGTATAATGTCCCTATCATCCTTCAAAGTGCTGACATGTTTCTGCCCACTCCTACGCTTTGGGTCTGGTCAGGGACATTCTTCAGGGCTGCGAGAGGCTACCTAATTAATAGTATTTACATATATGTGCAGAAATACACCAGGTGAGGCAGTGATATCTTACCTTCACCTCATATTTTGAGCCAACCTGGGAAAACCAAAGACATTCTTATCATAGTTCTTCATTTTGATAGCATACTATTGTTGATAAATGTACGTGTTACACAACTCGCACACCCGTGACAGGGAGGTGACATTACACAAGACACAAACGTACATGCTTGAAGGTTAGTCATACAATCTTTGTAAATACTGAATTGTCTTCCCAACAGAGACTTGAAAATTACTGTGTGGTCTGACTAGGGGTGGAGACTCCTGTAGTCACACACTTTTTTTTTTTAAAACATGGACAGTAAATAATATCGCAGGTTATATGTTGGTCACGGCATTCTTCATGCAGGTTACTAATTTATTCTGAAATTGGCATTTTGAAGAAGAATATTCTGAACCCAGTTGTACACAATTAAAAAGTGGAAAAGATTCCCACTGGCCCACACACCACTAATGGAGGTACAATAGATATCAAAATAATTGGCATCAGTATAAGGAGACCTGCAGTTGTTCAGTCACCTCTAGAGTAGATTCCTGTGGTATACTAGTATACAATGATTGGACATCTAGGGTGATCAAGATCGGTTTCTCTGGGTCGAACTCCTTATTACTAAGGAGAATCAACATATCTTTAGTATCCTTTAGAAATGAGGGTATATTATGCACCAGAGGTCTAAGAAAGAAATCACAGAACGGTGATATGGGTTTGAGAGCCGAACCTGTTCCAGACACGATATGGCGGCCCAGTGGTGGGTGTTTTTTCTTGTGTACCTTTGGAAGAATGTAAAAGGGAGGGGTTGTTTTTTGATAAGGTTATCAGCCTCAGTTTTTGTAATCCATTTGTTCTCCAACCCTCCACCTACAAAGAATGGCATCTCATCAGCTTTGGGGTACCTTGTCTGTTATTTTTAATTTTGTTCACCATTTAGCAGCTTGAGGCACTCATTGTGATACATTGGTCTGGGTAACACAACTACAGCCCCACCCTGGTCTGCTGGTTTTATTACCATAGACTGATCCCCGGCTGATTCCTGGATTGCTTCTCTAGCTCCACTTTGATAATATTTTGAAATACTTGTGGTCCCGTTCCCCTTAGAGCATCAATCTCAAGGTTCACAGCAATTGGTGTACGGGGGGGGGGGAAAGAGAAGAGGGGCTTGGGGTACGAATGTAGACCTGTTAAGTAGACCGGTATTCACCTCTACCGCAAAAAATACTTTGCCTTATTTTTGTTAGGGAATTCACATGGTCTTAATGATAAAATTCCTTGGGTACTGCTGAAAAGACAGGCATGATAACCTGGCTTTTATGTTTGTTTGTTTTTTAAAACCGGGACTAGATTCTTCACAATAGTATAGCTGGGTTACCTTGGTTTGCCCGATTTTTCCTCTTAAAAGAGCCTTCCCACACTTCTTCTCCTACTCCTCGCCCTGGAGTAAGAATCACTGACTAATATTAACAATTGTTCCCCTGTAAATTTGTTCACTGGCGAACCAGGTAGCGTCCTGTCTAAATTTGTAAAAAAATGCTGGAGATAATTCAGTTGATGGATGGCCACGCACCAGTAAATAAAAATAAATAAAAAAAACTACATTTCCCAGTAACCCCCAGTAATAATAGTGGCAAAAGGAAATGGCTTGGCGCACCTCCTTGACGAAGTAAGTAATTTGGCACATTACCTGCTGACATAAATTCTGAACTTTATCCATGGGACCAAATGAAAAGTCTTTCTCCTAAACCACGTGGTGCATTTACTACAGGTCTCTATATACGGATACCAATTATTTCAATAGTTATAGCACTTCCCTAGTGGTGTATGGGCCAGTAGGAATCTTTTCCACTTTTAAATCGTGTACAACTGAGTTCAGGGTATGCTTCCTAATACCCATTACAAAATAAACTAGTAATCTACAGGAGGAATGATGTGACCAACATATAACCTGTGATATTATTAACTGCCCTTGTTTATTTTTTCTTCTTCAAAGTGTGTAACTACAGGAATTGCCACCCCGGATCAGACCATGCAGTAGTTTACAACCCTCTGTGGGTAAACGATTCAGTATTTGAAATGACAGCATGACTTTCTCCCACCAATCATGCATCTTGTTTGTGTCTTATGTAATGTCACCTCCCTGTCACAATTGTGCATGTAATACACAGCTTACACAGAGTATGCTATCAAAATGATGATACTACCATAAAAAAGGTCTTTGGTTTTCTTAGGCTGGGCTAAAATACGAGATGAAGGTAAGATATTACTGCCTCACCTGGTGTATGTATGTATGTGTATATATATATATATATATATATATATATATATATATATATATATATATATATATATATATATATATATATATATATATAATTTTTTTATTTTTTTACCTACTGGCGGTCGCCATAGTTAGGACCTGATTTCCATATGAAAAGCGTTTTTTGATTTGCCAATATCTTTGGCACCGTTTGACGAATCTTCGCGAAATTTTCAAAACTAATGTGGCGCTCCGGTCAGCTCCTGTCATGAAGGTTTCGGGGTGATTCGTCAAGCGGGGGCAGAGAAAAAAAAGGGGGGTCCCAAATAGTGTTTTCTCCATGTTAATTTCCATAGGAAACTTTTGTCGCGGCTACAGCCCGAACTGCTGAACGGAATTACACCAAATTTGGCAGAGGTAGCTCTTTGTCCCGAGTGCACTCTTTGCTTTATATGGTGTAAATCCGTTCAGTAGTTCCTGAGAAAGTCAAAAATATCGATATCTGGTGACCGCGGACCGGTGGATCCGCAAACCCTCCCGATCAGGAGCTTCATTTTGATTGGCTGTCAACACTCCAAACCAAGAAGTGTTGGCAGCCATCTTGTGACTCGGTAAACCCGAGTCACAAGAAAAAAGGGAAGAAAATGGGGAGAAAAAAAAAAAAAAAAGAGAAGGAGAAAGTGTAGAAACACCCTGACCCCTAGGCCTGGCCAGGGGGTCCAACAGGGACCCCCAGGGCCAAGATTTCTTTTTTTTGTTTATTTAAAATAAAACAAAACGTAGCGCAGTGTCCCGCGCTTTGTTTTAATGAGCCCCTGGGTAGGCCGGGTCCCAGGGGCATTTCTGTATGTTTATGCGTGGGCCCCCGCAGCCCTGGGGACCGCCACCCCAGGGGCACTAATTAAAGGAAGCTGGGGGTCCGTTGCGGACCCCCGGCCCTGGAAACCACCACCTCCCCGGAGCTTTGCAAACGTTGGGAGGGGGGGGGGACCGCGCGGCCCCGCTCCTGGAGCCCTCCTTGGCCCTGGGGACCGCCACCCCCCAGGTGCCCAGCCCCGGGACATTGCAGTTTACAATGGCAGGGCGGGAGCACTGCTCCCGCCCTGTCATTGCAAACTTCTGCTTTGCTTCGTGGAAGCGAGAGCAGAAAACCTGCTCTCGCTTCCATGAAGCGAAGCAGATTGCTTTTGGACAAGGGGAGCTGCATGTCAGCAGCTCCCCTTGTCCAAAAGCAATGCCGGCTTCCGCAGGAAGCCGGCAGTGACTGCGGGGGCATTGGGGCTCCCCTGTGGTCCCCAACGTTGAGGCCAGGCCCCGGGGGATGGGGTCCCCGGGGCCAATAGTGGCCCAGGGAAGGGGGCCACAAGGCCCCCCTCCCGTATAGTTTTTATTAAAAAAAAAATTGTGAATTTCTAGTTTTTTAAATGCTAATTTCTAACTATAACGTCCCTGAAACGTGTTTTTTTTCATTATATATATATATATATATACACACACACACACACATACATACATACACATTATTAATTCGGGATTTACTCACAGCCCTGAGGAATGCCCCCGACCAGACCTATGGCGCATAAGTGGGCAGAAACGTGTCTGCACTTTGAAGGATGATAGGGTCTTTATACCCAAAGAACATTCATAGTTAACCCTTCTACTAATGATAACTAAGGTGCCACCCATTAAAGAAAATTCCTGTGTTATACCTTAAGGTAGTGGTCTTCAAACTTTATGCCGTGCCCTACCCAGTGAGAAAAAAATAAAAAAAATCAAAAAAATCAAAAAAAAAATCACAGGACCCCCCCCACAAACTTTCGCAATTACTCTATTAAACTGCCACTGTTTAAATATGTCTATACTTATTTAAATATTGCACGTAAAGTTCTGTTACAGTTTTAAAAATGAAATCAAATACATGATTGCCAAACATACTACTCTGGTCAGGCAGGCCTTACTAACTGTTAAAGTGTCCACAGTGTGATTATTAGAAATGGGGGGGGGGGGGGGGGGGTTTGAAGAATATTTGGAGTCCCTTCCCTTTTGACACCTTCTCCCAGCCAGGATATAAAAGAGAAAAGATAGATGCTAATGATGGCCCATTACAGAGTGGCTTATTGCCACTCATTTTTTTTCTGCTGAAAACAAAGCACTGTTATCAGCATAATGCTTCTTTTGGCCATAGTATAGCACCCTCCATGGGATCACTTGAGGCCTCCCTTGGGGGGCCCGCCCCCCAGTTTGAAGACCCCTGACTTGAGGTATTTTTAATGTAATCTGGATCCCTGCAATATCCAGGAATTTAGATAATCTCAAGAACTCCCTCGCAGGTGAGGTTGAGTCTGCCATGGTGGTACCATCTTACCAGGGTGGGGTGAGGTGGCCAATGACTAAGCATGCCACATTACGTGGGTGAGGCCTCTCCATCCAATAATAATGAATTGGCATTTTTGAGTCCCTAGTTTCTTAAACTCGGAAGAAAAATAAATCTGTTCATAGGGAGTCTGCTGTACCTTTTGTATAATGAAATTGAATGTCGAGTGGGACTACAGTGGCCTATGTTTTCCTCCTTTTCTCTCTATGTGATAAAATAGAGCTACTGGCTTTGCCAATATCTTTTAGCATTATTGTATAGCGGCGTGGCTGCTGTTCAGCATGTCTAAAAGTTAGTGGAGTGGCAGAGGGACGTGGCTTCGAGGGGCGTAGAGAAGCTATGGCACCACTGTAAATCAGAGATGGATGAGAGGCTTGCATGGTGCAGACCTGCTCTAAAGGTGTAAGTCAAATTACTGGTTAGCTACTTTTATATGTAATTTTATCCTTTTACCTTGATGGTGCCAATAATGCATATTTGGCCATGGACGATTGACTATGGGTTCGATAGCACTTTTATCACTGTTACCAGAGAGGTAGTTTTCTGACACTTAAAACTGTGTGTGTTTCTGATGTGGATATTCCTCTTAACACCACATGACCTTGGACAAAGGCCCCTGGTTCAAAAAATCTCTATATAGGCACACATTCTCCCTAGATTAGGAGTATATATTTTGAGGTACTTCAAGGTTATTTTTCGACAGGCAACAGGGACATTAGCTATAAAAAAATATTATGGAGGCCTCGCTGTGTTACCCGTCCTTATTACAAATATGCCTGTTTAATACTTCCTAGTGGTGAAAACTACTTTCCACAAATGTGATCTCCTGTAGCCCTTCGATTCTTTCCACTATGTCACATCAGAGTGAAAGTTAATATTTGAGTTTAGCACATTTCCAAGTACTCCTATTTGGGGGTGAGAAGACAGCAGAAGCACATGGGACGAACCAGTTTGCACAGTGTACTTGAGTGGGAGGGTACCTGGATCAGGGAATTTTGGTTTCACAGCACACAAATCGCTTTTAGACCATACACATTACTGAGATAGATGTCTAGACTTCGCTTTCGCATTCACAGGATGCGTAATAGAAAGCAAAAGGATTAAACAGCGCCACCCACATTCCTTGATTACCATCACATTTTAATTAGTAAGCATCTAACATTGGAAATAGGCAACCAATTTCGGAATTCAAAATTTACCAACAGTATGCGGCAAACGTATGTATAGTTACTTTGAATACAACAAGAGACTCTTCAGTACTCACCAACACACATTCGGCCAATGATTCTGCAGCCTGCAATAGATGCATGAACAACGGGTATGGTCTCAGAAAGTTCACCTTCAAAGACACTAAAGAAAACAATATTTGACTGTGAAAAGCATTGCTTCAACAGTAGTAGCATTTAATCAGAATCCCAAGAGCGACATTCAGATCTCATCAATCCCAATCCTAGAACCATATTGTCAGACTAGGATAATAACCCACTTACCCAAGTACAAAAACATAGTTAATGCACCCATCATAAACATAGGAGCCCCAGAATCCTAAACACGTCAAAAACAAGGCAAAACACAATTAGCAGAAAATGCAAAGAATGCAATTTACTTATCAATTCTGAAGCAAACCTTTCTATATGGTCTATAAAAGAGGCCAAGGCTGCTATCTCCATTGCAGTCACAAAGCACTGAATATAGCCCATGGTGCCTTTATGATCTTTCAGCAAAAGGGTCCTACTGAATGCAAACTCTGCAGTAAGCTTGCTTTAAATGCCTATGCCATCCTTACTGACAACACATTTGAAGCCATGTAATTTACGAATAGCCTTACTGTTACTCCTTTATGGCCCTTTGTCACACATTTACATAATGCCTTGTTGTATACGAATTCCAACGAGGCAGTAAAATTACCACAATAATCGCAACTGTCAATCTGTAAACAGGAACCGTTTAACTATTCCAGAATCCATTCCTCCTTTGTAGTCGAGATATTTAACCTCGCCCTCTGTCCCTGCCCTCTAATTGTGTGCATGCCATCAAAGCAACACTCTTCAAGAGTATTTCATTCCCAGCTTCTCACATAAAAATGTGTCATTTAATCAGGCCCCAAAATTACTAAATATTTTCGAATCTTTAAACCATAAAATGTTACATTCTACAAGTAAGATGAAGAACGTTATTGGGCCTTGTCGGTACACTCCCTAACAAATATAGGCAAAAGAAATATGGAATGGTGCCTTTTAATTTAGACAAAATAAATGTACACTCATAATAAAAAAGCAGGTAAACCAAACATATTGTGGTATCACCTGGTAGAGGCGTTTTAAAAGGATGGTACAAAAGCAATGTTTTGTGTTACTTTTCTCTCATGATAAACAGCATTTATTAAATTTAAAATAAACTAAGCAAAGAAGTCAAAATGTACTAAGTATACAGGATTTTTTTTATTTTTTTTTAACCAAAATTGATGACTTTTCTGGCTTTTTATTTTTTCACATTATCATATACACCAGAAAAGTAGCCACATGTCATGTGTCACACCTTCAGTCAGTCATGGTTTATTAGTCGAAAAAACATTTGGGTGCTGGGATTTTTGACCCCATACTAGAGTTAAAAGTGAAACCTACCCACAATGCAACATGCTGTTAGATAAAATATCAGAACGCCTGAAGGTGTTGCATGATACATGGGGCAACTTTGACATTATGAACATATTTAATATTTCGAACATTACAGTTAAGTTCAGTGACCCTCTTTAAAAGCGTACTCTAATACACGATTACCAAAATGTTACTCGCAGATATTTTACCCTAAAAATGTACCTTAATCAGAACGGAGGGGGTGAGGCGCTTGGGAAGCCCTCTTGATAGCTAATCCAAGCCAAGAATGACGACAAAAAAAAAAAAAAAAAAAAAAAAAAAAAGAGTACTCATTACCGCAATGAGTAGTAAAACCATCGAAAGTGCAGAGATCATCTCACATTAACTGAAAGCGGATTGTAAACTCTGATCCCTTAGCATGTGGAGGGCAGAGGTTAACCTGAGCAGAGACCTTCCACGTTCTTCGGCATAGAGGGCAATAAGACGGCAAGCCTTTCTTATACCTAGAGTGGTCTCAAAATCTTTATTGGACAAGCCTAAAGGAAGATATTGGACTTGTATTATAACAGTGTTTATCCATAGCGAGTCCAGAAACCATAATTGGGCTTACTAATCTCACAAGGCAAATGCAGTAAAGTGAAAGAGCAGAAACTTCCCTCTACAACATGTGTATTTGTACGTGAAATATGTACACTATTGGCAAAGACTTAATCCACACAAAACAAACACAAATCTTGTGTTCCAATGCAAGCAGCTGCTAAACCTTAGCCCCTGCAGTACAAAATTATTGAAAATGTTGAGCCTCTGCACAAATTAGTGGAAAAACTGAGAGAAACTAACAATTTGGCCAGTAATGTCTGATCAGGTACTGCATTATGTAGAGGGCACAATGTCTGTTTGGACGACACACCTGTAACTAGGTGCCGCCGGGCGCACACAGGGACAGTGCACCCAATCAGATAATGCATCAAGCCCAAGGCAGACGCAAACTCGCAGCTGCCATGGGGTCTGCGCGTTAGGGAAAGGCAGAGTGCTTGCTTCAAGCAGACACTTCGTCTTCCACAGAGCAGGCAGCACAAGGAGGGAGGGGGGGAGGTGGTCAGGCATTGTGACAAAGATCTCTCTGCAGGATGGCTGGAGGGGTGCATGGGACCCCTTTCAGCGGGTACCCTTGTGGCACACACTCAGTGCACCTTCTGACGCCTCTTTGCCCGTGTCCATAATACACTGTGGGGTACAGGCAAAGTGCTTCCCCTCACTTGCATGGGAGTCACTATTTGTGTATATATGCTTAGATATAACTCTAACCACTAGTATATCCAAAGGTGGTCTTTCAATTCCACCTTAATCTGTTGAACTTTGTGTCTTATTTCCCCCAACCTTACTCCGTTTCAGAAAGGGCTCTGAATAGGTTAGATGTAAAGCAAAGTCTTATGTACTTCATTGACAGGACTAAATCAAGGAAGACACAACAACTATTTGTTGCTTTCTTAAAACCTCACAAAGGAAGAGCCATTCCTAAAGCAGGCATTGCACAAAGGATTGTTGAATGCATCCAAACATGCTATGCTAAAGCTAAAATAAGTTTACCCATTCCTCCTAGAGCTCACTCCATTCTTAAAAAAGAAGCTTCAATGGCTTTCCTAGGAAAGGCATCTGTAGCTGACAGATGTAAAGCAGCTACATAGTCTACACCACATACATTTACAAAACATTACTGTGTAGTTGTACTGGCCCACTAACAAGTCAATGTGGGCCAAGCAGCTCTACATACACTATTTCAAACAGCTGTAACTCCCACCGGATAGCCACCGCTTATGGAGGAGAACTGCTTTACAGTCTATGCTAAGCATGTGGGAGCATGATTCTGATCCAGCTACCTTCCGCATTGTCAGTCGTCATCCTCCAAATCAGACAAGGCCATAAATCTGTTGGCAGATAGGAATTGCTTGGCATGATGCAACAGCAAAAACGGGCTATTGAGTGAATTATGTTGTGTCTGGGAGGGATCCAAATGACCACCTAACACTGCGGGCCAATAAAATCTCACTATAAAAGCGAGCATTAGACTGAACATTAGAGTGAAACCAGTGGGTCACCTTGTTGGGTTTCTTGAGAAATCTATTGTTTTAATATAAACTTAAAAGGGACTTACATCCAGCCTCCTCTCTTTCCTGGCTTCATATTGGTTCCTGTGCAAGCCACTTACCTTTCCTCCATTTCTATTGGCTGTAGCAAATATTCCTGCATTTACCAATGCTTGTTCCTCGTCTGCTTCTCTTATCAGTTTTCCACCCCCGAAATACTGTTAGCATCGCTTTGGTAGAACTATATTTTCATAAAGTTGTGCCTTTTACTATTGCATCATATTTCTATAACAATTATCACCGGGAGAGATTAAGGGCCAGATGCATCAATACACCGTTTTGCGATTCCCTAATTGCGAATCCTTGCGATTCGCAATTAGGAAATCGCAAAACAGCATGCATGAAAGTGTGTTGAACACTTTCTGAGATTCCTAGGGGATCGCAAATGACCTACCTCATGAATATTAATGAGGTAGGTCGCAATTTGTGACCCCCTAGAAATCGCAAAATCACAGGGATGGTTTCCTCCTGGGGTCAGCAGACCACCATGTCCGTGATTGCTTTTAAATAAAGCAATTTCTTTTTTTGTAAAGCAGCCCGTTTTCCTCAAAGGAAAACAGGATGCTTTATAAAAATGAAAAGTTTTCCTTTCATTTTTTTAAGAGCAGGCAGTGGTCCGTGGGACCGCCTCCTACTCTTAAAAAATGCTTTTATAAACATTCACAAAGGGGAAGGGGTCCCTATTTGCGAATGGGCTACCACCTACTTGAAGTAGGTGGTAAAATGAGAATGTTTTGCAAACGCATTTCGGTCACAAAACATTCCTACATACCGATGCTATTCGGTATTAGGAAGGGACGCCCTAAACACGCCCCTTCCTAATAGCGAATTTCAAACCCATTTTGTGATTCGGTAACAGAATCGCAAAATATGGTTTGCTATATCTGAAAAGCATTTTTTGCGGTTGCAAACGGGCCGATTCTGTGAATCGGCCGGTTTGCTAAGACAAAAATGCTTGATGCTTGTGCCCCTTAGTGATTTACATAGAATCACAGGATGTTGCGTGGCGCTGCCAAGACTCGAACCGGGATCCCCAGCTCTCTGGTTAGCAGCTGCCACATCCTCTCCACTTCCATGATACCAATGCTTGTCAATTCCCTGCACTCACTTCATTGTCTCTCACTGTGTGATTCTAAACAATCGGACCTTTGTAAGCCAGGTAATTCATGTACGACGCTGTAATGCAAAGTTGGTTTCCCAGTTGGCTGGAAGGGAACATCTGCACTACAGAAAAAGCTTCCCAAACTCTTTAATGAAAACGTGATGATAATGAGAAGGTAATAGGTGGAGGGCCATAAACCAGCAAGAGACATCAGCTGGAGTATGCATATGGCACGTGCACCTATCACTTTAAACTTGTGCTTCTACTGCTCTGCCGTGATGCTGCGCCTGATGTAGTCTGCAGGGGATTCACTGCATTTGTCAGTTTTTATGTGAAAAGAAAAGAGGCTGTGCAGAACGAAGTGCTGGGTTCTGGAAGACATGACATTTCTACAGCTTGTAGATCAAACACGCCCCAGGTGAACCCTCCATAGAGTGGTGTGAATCCCCCACAGTGACCCACAGCATTCGAAAATGTGTAAAGCTTTGTATATTCTTATAAATGCATCAGTGATGACATCTGAAATTATGTGACTGGGCAACAGTGCATGTGTGTGGGTGCAGGAGGGTATGTGTGTGCATAGGAGGATGTCTATAGGATGTGTGCGCATGTCTCTTGGGAGTCTGTACTGCTGTCTAGAGGGGGCACGTGCATCTGTACAAGCGATAGTCTGTGTCTGTGCAGGAGGAAGTGTTTCTGTATGTGCGACTGTTCAGCAGTGCATGCATCCACGTAGTGTGGTTGTGTGTGTCTGTGCAGTTGGGATGTGGGTCTGTGCAGTAAGTAACAATAACTGAAGAGAACATTGAAATAGCCCATTGGGAAAGAATCAGGAAGAGGGCATAGAGAAATGATGGGTTTAAGCTAGGAGACATCAGAATCAACAGCATTTGAGCATCCTGTCTGGGTAACAGCTGGTGAAGAAAGAAATGAATGTCGGTGGCAGAGACACAATAGGTCTCGCAGCAGATTCGGACTGAAAGCAGCCTGTTAGGTGAACGCCACACAATAGAGTATGTTGGTACATTGTAGAGCAATTTATTTTAAATGCTCGGAGCATGTCTATGTAGTAAAAAACACAAGTGGTCCTACTTTTCTAAGTCTGGCCTGACCTGGTGATAAAATAAATCTTACGATTGCTTTTTCCAGGTGGCCAATGACTCACTTGAGGAAATATCACTGTGTGCAAATCCTTCCCAAATGTTCCTAAGCTCCAGTCGACACATTGCCTAGAATGATCATCATGTACCGTTAGAGTTTCATATTTTCCACTGTAAAAAAACACATTGCCATGCAAGGTGTTCCCTCCCTGAACAGCTGATCCTTATGCCTGCCGCCGTGCCAGACAGCCGGGAACCATTCTCCGCAGCATTATGGACAATGTGTTAACAGGAGCATTTACATTTGGAGTGATAATGTGTTTTTAAACAGGGGCAACCATAAAACTCTACCACTACATGTTGAGCATTTGGAACAGCAAACTGGCACAGAACTTTACATTAAATCTGTAACACTCCTCTTGAGGTATTTGAGCAATGTCCTTTGCAGTATGAAATGCTGAGCCTTGAATGTTGCACCTCATTCCGATATCAGCGTACATCCTTTAAAATGAGAAAAGTACTAAAATATGCAGAAGTAACCCAGGCATGTGGTGAAATGCAGCATCTTGCCGATTGCTATGAATATCTGCTCTGTCTCACCTTTCCTTCCTTTTTCAATATGTTGCTTATTTTTTGATGTAAAATGTAATTTGTTTATCGTGTCCTGTAACATTGTGTAACCCAATGTAAAGCGCTCTGATACCTCCGGGTCTAGCCAGCGCTATATAAAACTCTCAAAAAAAAAAAAAAAACCTCCCTCACCTGTAGAAGTTCTCGGAGCCACCAATGGCAACAAGACAGTAGGTGTTGGTGAGTTTAGCAAAGCAGCCGATCTCGTTGTTGTTCTCAAAGGAGGCACGGACTGCCATGATTTAGAGGCAAGAGAGCTGGAAAAGAAGGGACAGAAAGTTAAGAAGTGGGACCAATCTGTTTTATTCAACACTACTAAACGTAGATGGGCAATCGAATGCTATAGAAAAAACAAGTTTATCCAGTCATATAAAATGGCAATATTAATCTACAAAATCACATTATCTGGCGCTCTCTTATGTATACACACGTGCATGAGCTGTGGAAATTAGAAAAATATGGCCCAATGAAAATTATTTACTTAACAGTACTAATAAACACACATTTGTTCAAGCATTTATTACTATAGAACAAATGACAAATTCCAGATTATTAACAGAGTATAGATTGCACGTTATGATGCCTGCACAGGGAACAGTCAGGAACCCTCTTTGATGTGATTTTACCTCAACGCACAAATGTATGCGACTTCTTTCATCTCAACTGTGGTTATATAATTGGTTTTAAAACAAGTATACATAAAAATGTCTTAGCTGAACCATATATGCAGATGTACAGATTAAAATATGACAATATTATTGTTGTGGAGGGGCATCATAACCACTCGAGGATTCACCGAGTGATGGCCCCTTTCCACACAAGAATGGTAAGAAATAGCATATTACACTCTGCATACATACTATTTACACACACATTATGTACACAGTACACATCCAACCCATCATAAACTTACATAACACCCACTGTTTTCCAATTTCATGAAAAGAACCACTTTTAAAATATCCTTATTACTGACAAATGTTTTCCACATTCACGTATCAAAGTGAAATGACTAACAAAAAATATTTTATTGGGAAGGAAATAATGAATCTGTTTGGAAGAGAGCCCAACAGTGACCCTGCAGATTAAGCATAGCACCTCTAACAGTACCCTATATCTGTTAGCTTAAATTCCAGTATAATCATTCCACTTCTCAACAGATTCAAAGAAGGGGCAAAATCTTCCAAATGAAGATTTTGTGACCATTAAATGGCTTTTTACTATGTACTAATCCCATTTTGTGATTCGGCAAATAGTTACTGAATCACAAAATGTAGTTAGAAATGCATAATGAATCACAATTTGCAAAAGGCATGCTTAGGACTTCCCTTCCAAACTGCAATTTGCAATGCATCAATTGTTTGAAACTACAGTTTTGCTTGCAAACAATTAAAACGTTTTCAAATCCTCAAAGGAGATTGCAACCAGTTTGTTTTTTATTTCGATCATAAACCATAAAAATAATATCCATAAAGATACAGTACGAATAAACTACTTCAATCCTGTTCAAAAACAATACATAAAAGTAGCATAGCAAAAGTGAAACACTGGTCTAGACTATAAAATCATACATCGCTTTCATTGTCGCAGGCCTGTAAGTAGATAATGCATCAATTTATGAACAGGAATAGTGTGGGTGCAAGTACACAACCCTGCCAACCTCCTTTTACAACCCCAAATGGGCCAGTTGATTTCCCATTTGGTCCCCATCTGACCCGAGCAAAGTTATCGCAGAGGAGACATGTAATGATGGTAAGGAGGGGGTCCTGGATCCCCATATCACTAACGGTTCTCCACAATCTATCCCTGGGGACCATGTCAAAGGCCGCTTTAAGGTCTACAAAAGCAGCATATAGACAACCATTACCCAAATCCACCTCTTTCCACCTTACCAACTGGAACCCGAAGGCCTGGTCAACTGTATGGTATTGGGGCGAATACCGGCCTGGGATTGGGTCAGGATTTTACTCTTCAATCAAGGACAGCAACCGATCAAGGATAATCTTACAAACATTTTTTTGGGCTAGAGTCGATGAGACTGATTGGCCGGTAGTTTGCAAGGTCCGGTTTGGTTCCTTTTTTGTGAATAGGGATAATCTCCGCTGCTTCCATGACTTGGGGATATCCACTCCGGACAGTATAGCATTAAAGATGCAGGTCCGATATGGAACCCAGATGGCTTGTAACCCACTTGCAAAGGGTATGGGATCCCTTACGGACTCCTTCCACTTGGTGGATGTTAAAAAAAAAAAAAAACGTTTATTATTAGGGAGTAGGCTCTGGTTCAGGGGACCAATGCCAGCTCTCACACAAACTAAAAAAAAAAAAAAAAAAAAAAAAAAATTCTCTTTAAAAACAGCCCCATTTCCTTCAAGACGAGATGCATTTAAAAAAAAATACATTATTTATTTAAATACAATCACAGACATGGGGGTTCTACTGACTCCAGCAAGCCACCACCCCTGAGATACCATCCAATCTGAGTAAGTCGCAATTTGCGACCTATCGCATTAATATTCATAATGTAGGTCAGATTGCGAATGTTGATTTTGCAAAGGGACCTAATAGTACATAGACTGTTTTTCAAAATTTCTCTGGATTTGTAAAAAAACTCAGAGTGCAATTTGCTACTTAATTTGCAGAATCCAATGTCAGTACATCTGGAACCCAAGCTCTCTTAGAAGGTTGCCTGCGGTCTTAAAAGAGCACACTTTTAAGCTCAGTTTTATACATTTTTTTCTCCATTTAAGATGCCATTGAAGCAAGCAGAGCTGGATTTGTTGTAGTTCTCCAGATTGTACCAAGTACCTTTGTCAAACTTATCTGCATGGATATAGTTTCACTTCCACCAAGAGCAATGTCTCTTGAAACAGATACGAAAGAAACCTGCATAAATCACTCATCATAAGCCTTCTTAAGTTAGATTCAATTATCTTTTCTGCGATTTTGAGAGATTATTTACCTTGGCAATTATGATGGATTCAATGCACATTTTGGCCTTCTTGCCAGAAAACCGGAATAGAAGAAGCAGGTGCTATTTAAGTATTTTATTTATTACAACCATAAGTCCCCATGCGATGAATTATTCTTACACTAGATCAGACATTTTAGTAAAATTACCGATTTTAAGCAGCTCATCAAAAAGTGCTCTTCTGTGGAAAGGCTGTAATTTTCCCACCTCTCTAACTTTACTGATAATCCTATATCCAGGGCCACTGGAATTATGCGATTCTGCAGCTGCGGCATTTTCCGCATAACTATGGATTTGCCGCATCTGTCAGAGTCCATCACCTGCTGCATAATATACAGATTTTACCAAAAACAAAATTCTAGCTCAAACGAATCAAAAGTTACTTAAAAACCTAGCGACATGTGTTCCCGCAAAGTGCAAGGCCCTTAGAAAAAAGTTGACTAGTCATCTTCCAGTTGCTTATTGCTGAATTTGGTTATTAAGCAGTAACTAACGAGGTGAAATCCTTTCCCAGACGGTGTTACCAAGAGTAAAAGTGACAAAATAATGTAGTAATACCATCCCAACGTGTGACGCATTATGCTGCATAATTCAACTTTACTAGGAACATGTATGGGCTTAACGTCTGAACCTATCCTAAATGATAAATCGATAACTTCAGCACTATTCATCACGGCTACTGAAAAATGACAACACTTCGTTAACGTCCAATTGGAGTAATATTGCCTCATTATCAAGTTAAATCAGTGATGCGGCGCATGGGACATACGTTTACTACAGCACACATTTGCTATAGCCAGCTATCACGAAAGATGGACGGCAAAGGCCCACATGGCGCTCACATGGAAGTAAAGACAGAAAACCACGTTGAGCCTCTTGTACCGTAGCCCTACCACGGAACCTTAAGAAGCACCGAAGACGGACATTGCCCCAAGCCGCATACTCTACATCCCTACCGCAAAGCTAATGTCACAACTCGTCCACTACTTACACGGATTGTCTGTGAATTCAGCCTAATGTCCGTTGTCTGCCGCAAAACGCTAACTTTAGCACTTCCGGGTCGTCTAACAACCAGTCCCACGGCTAAACATATTCCAGGAGCGTCTGGGAGAGGGATGTACTGCTAATATGTAATATCGCCTGCTATTGGAACATATGAGTCACGTTAGCCAATAATACTGCGCCGCAAAAATTCCGAAGTGCTGGTTGGCTATAGATTCTCTGTGCCTCGGTGTTCCGACTTGTTGAGGCGACCGTGTTTTTAGCTGGACGGGTTTGACAGAAACTCAAGCTTAGGTGTGCCAGCAAGGTCCAATGGGCGGTGACAGTCTGTCTCACCCGACTGGGCAGTCGAGGTTAGCTGCTGCCGCTGGAATTATGTGGGTGGGATAGGAAGCATAGCAGGAGTGACCACGGGCAATCAGATGGAGCAATAGTCTGAGTCGGTCACGGTGCCCATTATAGGCGGACCTTAACGTTTTGAACAGATACAACAGCGAGACTGGGATTGCACAGCGCCTGGTGCGCGTACTTTCAAGATCGTTTCCAACCAGTGTTTTAAATGGGAAAAAATAAGTGCAGGTACTCATTAAAATGAGCTAGATGTGTAGTGAGGGGGCGGGGCTAAAGGCAAGACATGATGATACTTAATGACTTCTATATTAGTTGCAGCACATACCAAAACACATGAGAAATGTGTTTATATAAACAAAGCAAGTTAACTCATTACACAAAATGAAAGAGAAATGCTATAATATGTTAACATTTCCTTTTTTGCAATAGTTGCACCTTCTTAATGCCATACTGTTAATTGCTGTTGTTTGGCACAATACTATATATTTTTCAGCATATGAGTAGGAAGAAACTGAAAATACCCCCACTTCGAACCAAAGCTCTTATGGCACTAAGCAAATGAAACAAATCATCATGACCCTCCCCAGAAGATATCTCTTGTCTCTTCCATAGATCTATCCATTCATCCTTTCATCCTACCATTTAACTGCTGATGTCCACCATTTAACCTTTACATTCTGTCGTCTATTCAGTCTTTCATCCATCATTCAGTTTTTCACCATTGCGTCTGTCCACCCTTCATATACAAACCTATCCATCCATCCAACTCAAAACCTATCCATTCATCTTTTCACTCATCCATCTCTTTATCCACCCTTTGGCTCATTCATCAATCCTTTCGCTCATCTATCCATCAATTCTTTCACTCCTTCCATCCACCCTTTCATTCCATCCACCCTTTCACTCAATCCCTCCTTTCACTCCATCCTCCCTCCCTTTCATTCATCCTCCCTCCCTCCCATTCATCCATCCATCCAATCTTTCACTTATCCACCCATCATCCGCCCTTTTATCCAATCATCCACCCTCTTTCACCCAGCAATCCATGCTTTCACTCATCCATCCATCTATACATCCACCCTTGCTCACTCATCCATCCACTCACTCACCCACTGAAAATACCCCCACTTCGAACCAAAGCTCTTATGGCACAATGTAAATGAAGCAAATCATCATGACCCTCCCCAGAAGATAGCTCTTGTCTCTTCCATAGATCTATCCATTCATTCTTTCATTCTACCATTTACCTGCTGATGTCCGCCATTTAACCTTTACATTCTGTCGTCTATTCAGTCTTTCATTCATCATTCAGTTTTCACCATTCCGTCTGTCCACCCTTCATATCCAAACCTATCCATCTCCAAACGTATCCATTCATACTTTCACTCATCCATCTCTTTATCCACCCTTTCGCTCATTCATTAATCCTTTCGCTCATCTATCCATCAACCCTTTCACTCCTTTATTCCATCCACCCTTTCACTCAATCCCTCCTTTCGCTCATCCATCATCCACCCTTTCATCCATCCTCCCTCCCATTCATCCATCCAATCTTTCACTTATCCACCCATCATCTGCCCTTTTATCCAATCATCCACCCCCTTTCATCCAGCCATCCATGCTTTCACTCATCCATCCATCTATTCATCCATCCATCCACCCTTGTTCACTCATCCATCCACTCACTCTCCCACCCACCAACCCTCCCTACTATGCTATTTATGAATCTTTGTCGCCGAGCAGACGTGCACACAAAGTGCCACCCATTTTCTTTAAAATACCTCCTGAGAGTGTTTTGATTCTCTCTCTTTCTCTCACTTTTTCTTACAAAAACAGGCATACGAATGCAGGCAAACACACAAACATAAGCAGGCACACAAAAGACTTGGGTATGATGAAAGCCATGTTATACTCTTCACCTACCATGTCTTTTTTAATTGCCACCAGGGCCGGACTGGCCGTAGCCTGATTGCCACTGCCAGGGGACTGCCATAATTCCTGTGTTTGCACAAATGCACAGGATAGTGTGACTGTGATTGACAGCACAGGGCCTGAACGGACCCTGCTCTGTCAAAAACAGCGTGATGGTGAGCACTCGGCAATTATTCAAATGAGCCCTGCTGAATAGCTCAGCTGGGGCTCAGATCGGGGATACAGAAGTGGCACCTTGGCTGCCAGAGACACCTTCCACTCCGGCTCACCAGCACTCACAGCCAATAAGCCTACCTTTTCATGAGTACCGGTACTCTCCTCGGCAGAAGAGAAGTGCCGGTACTCAGAGTGACAAATCTAAGAAGTGCCGGTACTCAGTACCGGTGAGTACCGGCCCATTTAAAGCACTGTTTCCAACTGATTGGAACTAGAATCCCCGTCTAAAGCATAGTTAACTAGTCTATGGCTCAGCTGCTCCAAGTAACAGTGACCTTGACCGACTAGATAACGGGAGCGGACAGGTACTTCTCTGTTTTCAGTTAAATAACTGATATCACTAAAGTACGATTGGGGTCAACTCCCTCATCCACCTACACACCCTTCTCTGTGAGTTGAGCACCTGCTGCAGAGATCTGTCGGTAACCCATATGTCACTAATGCCATAACTAAACATGTTCCGGGAACAGTGAAAGATTTCAGTGTTCTGCATTACGGAGAATGTTCTGCAGGAAGTGGAAGACTGCACTTGCTAACTTTTGGGAGAGAGGGAGTCTTGCTTTGGTACTGCAATGCAGTATCAGTTCTGTGATGAAACAAAGTTTGTACTGATGCAGCCCAATTTATATGCGTCATGTGGTGGGGAAAGTTTGCACTGTTTCTTTCCAAGGTGAAAGTGTTCTATGGAGGAGGGATGCTTCCACTGCGGTTGCCCATTTTATGACAAAGCAAAGTATATATGGAATACTATTATCAATCAACTTTATTCGGTCCTCGGACCATAAAAGTGCAAATGCATACAGTTCAGGAAAATATAAGGTGCATATAATAGAGCATTAAAATTCTGTTATAAAACGAACTCTGGGGAAAAGGGACTGGAAGATTAAAAATATTGATCATTAAAAGCTCCTAAAACTGTGGAGCTATATCAAACAAAGGTCCACCACATGGCCCACCAAATTGTCACAATAATAAAAGTATCACAATTAGTCGAGACATATTGTGGGTCTCTAATACACACAAACTGTCTAGCATATAAAAAAGAGGACATTAAAAATAATAACTCAATAGAAAATACATTCATTTTACATTTTCAACATCAATGTTCTGATGACCCACATCTTACCAAGAAACTTAGCTACTGCACAGGCTATCAGTAAACTTGTGCCAGATTTTAAAATGCGCAGTGCTTCTCGGTGACAGCGGGTGCCAAGGCGCTTGCAAAGGGGAGCTGGCCATGTGGATCTTGGGGACCAATACAATGGGCAAACAAAAAAATATGAGGCCTATTGACTCAACAGCTAAGGGACAACCAGGAAAAAACTGAGTAGAGGTAGCAGACTTTCTCCAAGGGGCTGTAAGGGAATTCACCAGGATGGAGCCAAATCTGAATTGCATGTAAATTACATGTAGAAAGATGGTTTGATAGCCAGTGCTCCAAAACCCATAAGGACCTTTGGAACCTTCTGCATGCAAATCCCCGGTGCCACAAGAAGGTCAAAAGGGCCAGGGCAGCGTACAAAATGGCATGTAATGAACGCAAAATCCAACTTCAAGTGGAAGCCTGGGACAAGCTTTTAATTGCAAGCCGGCTGCGCGACAGTTCTGCTTTTTGGAGTGTTGTTAATTCGCCTTTTTTCAGCAAAGATCACCTCACTAATCAGGCTTGTACTATTTCTTCCCAGGCCTGGGTTGATCCTTTTAAGGCTAGCTACAGCCTAGGTGAGGAGCCGGAGTCGTTGGAAGTCCTTAGGACTTCCCATCATATCATTTATAATTTATCAGAGGTCAGAGCCGCTATTTTCCAGCTGCCATTAAATAAAGCTCCAGGGCCTGATGGGGTACCAGGGGACCTCTTTAAAACTAGTATAGATTTATGGGCTCTGATATTAACAATGCACATAAATAATAGTTCCTGTTTTTAAAAAAGGTAACAGGTCAGACCCCGCACGCTTTAGGCCTATTTCCCTCATAGATTCAGAGGTAAAGATTGTGGGCCAGATTTTATTAAACCGCCTTGAGGACTGGGCAGAGGAGAGAGGCTTTTTATCCTACCTCCAGTATGGGTTTCGTCCTGTCTGGGGCAGTATAGAGCAAACCCTGAATATTTCTTTATTGGCCTGTAAATATACTAAGGCCAAGTAGGGGGGAAGTCCACCTGGCCTTCATGGACCTTAGCTCTGCTTTCGATAGAGTAAATCGCTCTAAACTTTGCTCTTTGATGGAACAGATGGGTGTCGACCCAGTTTTAATACATTTTTTGCGGGATTTGCATAGTAATCTTTCAGCCAGCGTCAGGTTTGGCCCTAATGGGGAATGCACTGAGCACTTTAAATTGCAGCGTGGGGTTCGGCAAGGCTGTGTCTTAGCTCCTTTCTTATTTATTTTTTATATCAACCACATAGAGCAAGCTTTGGTAGCTCCGGGTGTAGACGTTCCTTCTGTAGGAGGTCGCTCTTTACCTGCCTTGCTCTATGCAGATGATACTGTTTTAATTGCTCGTACGGCCAATGGCTTACAAAAACTTCTTAACCTTTTTATTGGTTTTATGAGTAGCCTGGACCTAACAACAAATTTTTCAAAGTCACATGTTATGAAGATTGGCCCACCTAATATGAAAATTATGAAACATGTAGTAGATGGCCAACATTTTAGTCAGGTAGACAAGTTCAAGTACTTGGGGGTCCAATTGGACTCTGGCCTAATTGGCACTCATTTATAAGTCAGAATGTCTTATCCTTCAATAGAGCGATATTTAGTATTGTTGATTGTTCACGTAGGCTTGGGTGCACTCATATTCAATCTATTTTAGAAATCTACAGGGCCAAGTCTGTCCCTCTAGCGAGCTATGGCAGTGGAATCGGGGGGTATGGCAGGGTTGCTCCACTTCAAGTATTCGATAATACATTTTTAAGGGGCCTCCTGGGAGTCCCACAAAGTGTACCTTACAAAATTGAACATGAGGAACTAGGTTTAGATTTTATTACCGATCAGTTGCGCCTCTGCCCGCTAAAGCTCTGGAACTTAATCTGGGTAAAGGAGGAACTTAGTCTTATTAGACTGATTTTGCAGGATTGCATAAAACCAAACAAATCCTCCCGGATACCATGGCTGGCATAATTGGAGCGTAACCTGCGGGCCTTGGGGAGGTGTGATCTGTATGATAACCCTTCTGCCGTAACTCGCTCTGATAGTAAATGGATTAAAAATGCCTTTAGGGATAAGCTGGCATCAGAACGTGAGGATTTAGCGCTAACGAAACATTCCATGCTACATGCAATATTAGTGAAAGCTGTCAGTAACATTGAACCTTATTTGACCTCAAATATGGCACAACACCAACGCGGTATATTGACTTACATCAGGTTGAATTTATTCCTTCGCTTAATCCCTTTTAATCATGGATGTTTTAGGAAATCGGACTTGCCCCTGTGTAACTGTGACAATACATCGATCAATGACACATTGCATGTTGTTATGTTTTGTCCAAAATATAATAATCTGAGACACAAATATTTACGCCCAATTTTAGAACGAATGAATTTTAAGGAAGTTAGGCCAGCCTTATTGTTTTTACAGCTGTTAAATAGTCCTTTTATTTGCTTTTCTCTAGTACGCTTTTGGATGGGGGTGTTAAAATAAGAATGAGTTTGGTAATGAGAAATTGTATGTAATATTTTGACTTGGCTTTTATGATTTTATTTATAAAGTTGAATAAAGATCATGAATTGAAATTGAATTGCATGTAAAGTTTCCTATCCTGCGGGACCATTATAGCCTCCAGGTATTGCTCAAGTTCGCCTGCCAATTTAAATTCCAGGAAGCCCGATGTAATACGGCCTTGAAGCTAGTGGATTAGGGAAGACTGGGCCACCCAGTTCCAGTATTGTTTCTTAATTAAGTCCCTACTAGGCAACGATGCAGGGTCCCTAGCATCCCACAATCCCTCAAACCCTATTGCAGTGAGCAGAGATTTCAATTTGTAGTACCATTCACTTTGCTTGAACCGATCAAGCGCAATTACTTCGGATAAGGCAGCAGCATATGGAAGCAACTCTGGAGTAGTCCTAAGGCGGAGCCAGAACAGAAGGGGACATAGTTTTGCCTTCTGGATGATGGAAGTCCTGCCCATGTCCAACCTGAGTGGGTGAAGCGGAGTGCTCTGTGGAAGTGAAACCAGAGCTCTCAGAAATTTGTTCTCCGGAGTCAAGAGGCCATCCAGATTTTCAAACCCCCACAGTTCTGCACCATATAATGCTGAGCCCACTGCCTTACAGTCATAAATGTGAAGTGGAGCTGCTACAGGTCTGGTGGAGGAGGTCCTATGCTCTTTGATCATTGCCCCAGTAATCTGCCTGTGTTGAAGGGACCGCTTCACTATATGAGGCTTCCATGACTGATCATCGGAGAGGGTGATCCCCAGGTACTCAAAGGTCTTCACTCTCTCCAGGGGTACCCCACCCAATGTGAGCTTACCGCGGAATGTTTTGTGGGGGTTCAGCTTTAAAAGTTTTGTTTTTGTGGTGTTAATCTCCAAACCTCGCATGGTGCAGAAGGCCTCAAAATGATCCAGTAGCAGCTGAAGCCCTCTAGGAGTTTTTGTCACTAGCAGCGTGTCGTCGGCAAACAACAGTGTTACCACTTTGGTGCCCCCCAGAGAGGGGGCATCAGCAGGGATATCTGAAAGGTACTGGATGGCGCCGTTAACAAAAAGCGAGAAGAGTGTGAGGGCAAGTACGCAGCCCTGTCAGACCCCTTTATTAACTTTAATTGGATCAGTTAACTGTCCTTGACTGCCCCAGCGGACCCTTGCGTAGTTGGCCTCATGGAGGCAAATAACTACTGTTAGAACATCAAGAGGGAGACCCATCTCTTTCAGGACACACCAAAGCTTATGTCTTGGGACCAAATCAAAGGCAGACCTTGGAACAATAAAAGCAACATAGAGGCTTCCCTGGCCTATAGTCACAGTCTTCCTTGTCAATAAAAGGAAGCAAAAGACCTGGTCGATGGTGCTAGTTTTCTTCATGAACCCAGCTTGGAAGGGGGACAAGATGCTAAAGTCGCTGATTCAAACATGTATTTTCATTAGGAGTGCCAGAGTGAACACCTTTTGTACACAGTCTATCGAACTGATAGGCCTGTAGTTGGAGGGTGACGATCGGTCACCCTTCTTGTAGACTGGAATCACCTCAGCTCCCTTTCTAGGGAATCACCTCAGCTCCCTTTCCAGGGATGAGGCGCAGGCAGGAGCCTGCGGGTGGAGGAGGGCCTTGAGCGCCTACCTGAGAGGAGCTCAAACTGCAGCTTAAGGGCAGACCCTTAACTGTGGAGCTGCGCAGGGGAGAGTAGAGACTCTGACCAGGAGGTCAGAGGTCTTGCTCTTCTTGCCGCGCAGCAGGCGCAATTAAGTAGGGGTCGGGGGGAGGACGATCAGCTGGGAGGCGGGAGTGACACGCTGGGGGGGGGGAGTGGCAGCGGGGGCAGCAGCGGCGGGGAGCGCGGGAAGAAGGAGCAAGGCTAGGAAAAGGGAAAGGAGGCAAAAAGAGAAAAAGGGGCAAAGAGGCAAAAAGAGAAAAAGGGGAAAAGAAAAAAGAGGCAAAAAAGAGAAAGAAAGAGGCAAAGAGGGCACAGAACAGAGCGGAATAGCAGAAGAGCAAGGCTGCTGTTTTACTAGACCACCAGGGATGAGGCGCAGGCACGAGCCTGCGGGTGGGGGAGGGCCTCGAACACCTACCTGAGAGGAGCTTGGGCTGGAGTTTAAGGGCAGACCCTTAACAGTGGAGCTGCGCGGGGGCGAGCAGTGACTCTGACCAGGAGGTCAGAGGTCTTGCTCTTCTTGCCATGCAGCGGCCGCCATTAAGTAGGGGTCGGGGGGAGGGCGATCAGCTGGGAGGCGGGAGCGACACGCTGGGGGGAGGGGACGCGGGGGCAGCAGCGGCATATAATTCTTCTTATGCAAAAATTCTAAGCCATGGCCATTTGAATTCCTTCTTTAATGTACCTATTAACCCTTTCCACTAGCCTATTGGACGATGGACTATATAAAGGCGTTTTCTGTTTTCTAATTCCATGTTTAGAGAAGTATGACATCATCTTTTGGGAGATTAATTGCTTGCCATTATCTGCCACTACAATATCTGGATACCCTTCTTTTGAAAATACATCTTCCATATACTCCACAACCCTTTCTGTTGTGATATTGTTCACAAATTCATAACTTATCCATTTTGTATAGTAATCAGTCAACACAATTATGTAACGCATTTCTTGTCCCATACACATGTATGGTCCTGCAAAATCACTGGCCACCTTTGACCATGGTCTGTTCATAATTTCCACCAAATGCATTTCCTCTTTCATACATTTCCAGTGTTTGTCTGACTTAAGGCATTCTACACAACTATTTACATTAAGATCTACTTCAAAGTCCATACCTGGCCACCAATAATGTTCTCTCAATAGGTTTTTTAGTTGCGGTTGCACCTGGATGACTCTCATGCGCCAAAACAACAAGCCTTTTCCTAATGCTTGATGGTGGTATAAACAAATCATTACGTTTAAGTAAATTTCCTTCAAAAACTATTTGATGACTCTGTCTACATTTCTGATTGGTGGTGATCCAGCGCAACTCCTAATTCTTGAGCCAGGGACCGGGAAAACACAACACACATAAACTACTTACCAAATAACGGGGCCCATCACACATTACCCATAAATGATCCCTGACGACGGGCGCTGGATTAAGGGGGGTTTATTTTGTCAGTTTTTGTATATGTACAATGCTATACTTCATATTAATAACACTCCTATATATTCCTAACTATTCTTACTTTCAACTGTCTTCTTCTGGTCGATGGACCATTAGTTGACAAGTTGATGGTGACTATGATTAACTAAACAGTTTAACACTTCAACTAAATAACCACAGAGTCGTTATCTGGTTAATAAGTTTATCTTATTTAAATTATATGCTCATAATTCAGATTATCAGTGCACACACAAGACCACATATAAGAGAACAATTTATCAAGCAATGTAATCAAAATGAATCATTTGCCTCAATATCAAAGCGTGCATGGAAATAAGGGAAAGAAGGTACAGCATAAATACTTTGCAGAAATATCTTGCGAAATTAAAGCATTTAAGGAGGGTGATACCCACCAAAGAATCAGGAAAACCACTTCCTTGGCCGAGGTTGTGGCAAGGGGTCCCAAGAGATAGTCTCAGAGGACAAAGTTAACAGGACAGATGCAGCTGAGTCTTGCAATAACTTTGCAAACAAGACAATAATCTCCATACCTATATACCTTTAATCTAGTTCTCCTCGGACGCAGTCTCCTCCCAAGCACTCCCGCAACGTTCTCGTACCTAAGGTGCTCTCTGACTCGGTGCTGGTCCGCTCTCCCTCTCTCTCTTAATCTCTTGATGTCTCTCTCTCCCTATGTTCTCTCGATGATCTGACACGCCCCCAATTGGGATATCAATTATACCCTAATTCCTAGCTCACTATCTTACAATGTTGCAGTGTCAGTAGAAACTCAGCCTGTGATTTGTTGACACGGGTCATGTTAGGGTCTCCTCATCAGGTTCTCATCGCAAATCCATCCCATACCGGTTTTAACAAAGGAAGTATTAAGGATAAATACAATCGTATACTACTAATATCAATAGTTATACATTTTGCAACATTCTTGTATTATGCTTCACATTCAAATTGCACGTAGCGGTGGCAGTTCCCACAGTCGCTGTCGCATCTTGGCACATAAACAATAGGACACAGGTCAACATGGCCTTCACACAGGTTACATCAGCTGGCGCACTCAGCAGTTCGTAAGCAGGCAGGGCATTTGGCGCATGCGTCTTTCGTTCAGACCAAGACAACCACATGCTGGCTCGGACAAGAGGCCATTTTCATGCAGGCCCAATCTCGTACTAAAGTAAACAAACACAAAAGAATATTAATTCATGAAATAAAACCCATTATGTTTACCTCCCACCATACTAATACCCTGTATTAATTATTACCTAGTGAAAGCTATTGATTTAAAGCAGCTTTTCTATTATTCGTGCACAACATGCAAAATGTGCAATGTACAACATAGCATAAACATGTACTAGTGCAAATTTTTAAAGCGCAAACAGTTAATACGTACTCATACCATCATGGTTTAGTATATTAGGTATAATGCGTTTGCCCCATGTGTGTGTGTGTTCAGTGTTGGTTAGTTCATGCAGTCAATACATTATTATGGGGTTACTTAATTTCATGAGGATGTATTTTTTTTCAAACCTCACTCCATCAATCCCCCTTTGGTGGTTTACCATCATAAAATACCAAAACATACGGGTTGTCAAGTTATATAGTTGTTATTATATCTTCTGGCCCTTGCTCCTTACATTTTACATATAATTTTTCTTTAAAATCCTCCAGTTCTATCTCATCTATCTCTCTTTTTCTTTCTTTTAGTTCCTTACTTAATTTTCTTTCTTTCTTTTCTTTGCGTCTTTTCTTCATACAAACATATGTCATCCTTATTGTTAATATTATAACAGCTACAAAAACTATAGGTACTATTATCTTTCCTACTAAGGAACTATTTATAGAAAAGAACCAATTGCTTATAGCAGAGAAACTCTTACTTAGTCTCTCCCAGACACCGTCAACCTCTTGTTGTGTTACTTCCTTATGCAAATTTGTGATATTCTGAATGTATCCTTCCAGATTCTTACTTTTCTCTGGAATGTAAGTACAACAATGTTGAACTTTCAACATTCCACAGACTCCACCCTCTTTTGCCAATAATATATCAAGAGCAAGTCAATTTTGCATAACCATAGATCTCATGGCAATCATTTCAGTGTCAATCATCATGAATCCTCCAGCAGTATCCGTTGATAAACGATCAACCACTGTGGACAATTGTCGAATTTTATATGCATTCAGTGTAACTCCAACTCCAGGTATCAATGCTCCAAATATATCATCTACAATTTCTGAAAAGCTTTCTCTTTTTATACGTGTTAGTCCTTGTTTTACTTCATGGATTCCATTTGTTCTTTTGTCTACATGGTAGACTTTTGGAAAGACAATCCCAAGATAACAAGTTCCATACCAGTGATCTGGTAGCCGATAATAGGCTTTCCTCCCACAGACATAATATATGCCTGGAAAAACAGGGTCAGTTCCTCCCTTTAATCCCCAACCACCAATAATTTTGTAGGTATCTTCACATTCACTGGAACCAATGAAGTAGTTGTTATAGTTAGTCTTTTCCCTACGTAAGCATAATTTTCCCTTCTGAGGCCAGTCTAGGGCCATTGCAGCATAAGTCTCGCCTTTGTCATAATTGCCTTCTCTGGAAACCCAGGGTGGTGACTGTAATTTCTCCTTAACAACTTTTCTCTGAAACTTAGCCCTTCTCTCTTCCACCATCTCTAAAAAGATCTTCTCCTCCTTCTTCAATTCACAGGTTAAATTGTTCTTATTAATGTACTCTATATCTTAGTGCTTTGTTGTCAGGAAAAATCTCCCATGACATGTGCAGGTGCTATCTTATTTAACTCAGGCATTACAGGGACTTTAGAAAATATTGTATCTACATTGGAATAATAGTAATCCAATTTACCTGTTCTATACAAAAAACTCGATAAGACACTACAAGTCACACCATATGTCAAAGGAAGGTGATGGTAGGTTACACCTTCTGAGACAGACAATGGTAACTGCATACACACATAACAGTCACTCACATCCATTGTTTCCACATACTCGTAGAGCAATTTGGTGAAAACATTCAGAGAAGAATTACTAACTGATCTATCGTGATGAAAACTACTAGCATCTATCTAATCCAGGTGAGTAATAGGAGTTTGCTTAATGTCAGTATCTACCTTTGGACTTGTCAAATTGTTAGGACGAAGTGTATCTTCTTTTATCAGATGTAAGGGTATTACAATTGTTAATATCACCCAAAACACTATTAGTATACAAGTAAGACACAAACAAACTATATAACACCTACTCATAAAACTACATCTAGGTCCTGTTACTTGTGTATCTGCATAGTAAAATTAATCTAAATAAAGTTCTAATGGATTTTCTAAAAAAAATCTATCTCAAATATTTTCTACAAAAATAAAAATGTAGTGTGATCCCACACTTCAAAAGCTTTCTTCTTTACCCCTTCTTTTATTTTAACTAATCCAAATTTTCCCGGACGTCTTCTCGACCTTCAGTAATTTTCTTCAATTAACAATGTTGCACCTTAATTTGTTTACAGTCTCTTAAGGTGGATTTAAATCACTCTTCTTCCTGCTCGTTGTCAGTGCTGTCTCTTTCTCTGCTGAGATCTTCTTCAATCTCCTCCAATACTATGTAGGTCCAGTCAGGTGACTTGAACTTTTTGTTTGGTTTTCTCACTCTTTTTGGTCGCAGCACTGATTCTTCATCTGACTCTCCCTGTTCTATCTGACTTGAAACTTCATTTATCTGTTCCGGCCTATTCTCCGATCTTCCTTTCACTACCCTGTATTTCAGTCTTTTAACTCCGCTTGGCCAATGGTCATCTTTCCTTGCCCTCTTTGGTTGAACTACTTCTTCTTCTTTGTTCAATTCGTATGTTCGCTTCTTTGCACCTACTCTGAGTTTGCTTTCTTCTTCACTTTCTTTTTCTTCTTCTGCATTTCTTGCACCTATCTCTTTTCTACGCTTTCCCTCTTCATCTAAATTTTGTCTTTCTTCTTGTTCAACAGCAGTTTCCTCAATCCCAGTAGTTGGTGCCCACCTTACTTGACTTGTGCTAGGCCATTCATCATCAAACTGTTCTTCAGAGTCCTTTTGTTTAGACTCACCAGTTTCACAGTCTATTGCTCTAGCCTCACCAATCTCTTGTACTTCAGCTTCTGATTCCGAGCTCGGACTTGAGATCTCCAGATGCCGCTCTACTGGGTTTTCAAGTGAACTTGCGACTCACTGAGTATGACTGGCGTGGATCCAAGTTGGTAAGCCAGCACACTTTACTGCTGTAGTTGTCACCAATATGACCTGATATGGTCCTTCCCAGCGGGGCTCTAGGCAAGTTTTTCTTCTATGCCTTTTCACGTGAACCCACTCACCAGGGCTTAGGTCATGGGCTTGAGTCTGCTGGGTTGTGGTCGCGTCTGCTCCAACCTGATAAAACACAGAACGTACCACATCAGCCAATCCTTTGCAATAGTCAAGGATGAGATCATCAGATATATTTATCAATTTGTTGGCAGGTATAAATGCTTGTCTCATTGCTCTTCCCATCAAGATCTCATGAGGACTCAATCCTGTCTTTTTGTCAGGAATACTTCTGAGACTCATCAAAACTAGGGGTAAAGCGTCAGGCCAATTCAGTGCTGTGGATTTACACACTTTTCCTAATCTGTTCTTGATTGTGCCATTTATCTGCTCTACTATTCCAGAAGCCTTTGGACGATAAGCACAATGAAGTTTTGGTTGTATGCTCAATGCCTCGCAAATCAGTTTGATCGTTTCACTAGTGAAGTGTGTGCCTCTATCTGTTTCCATAGTGACTGGAAAACCATATCTAGGAATGTATTCCCTCAACAAACGTTTTGCCACTGTCAAACTGTCATTCCTCCTTGTGGGATAGGCTTCCACCCAACGGGAAAACAAACACACAATGACTAACACATATTTGAGCTTGTTACACGGGGGCAACTCGATAAAATTGAGTTGTAGTCTGGTAAAAGGACCTCCTGCTCTCCCTATCGTTCCCAGACTAACTACTGTTTTTCTTCCTGGGTTTTGCTGTTGACACATCAGGCATCTTTGGCAGAGACTCTCTGCAATGGTCCTAAACTTGGTATTAAACCACGTTTGTTTGAATGATCTGACCATAGCGTCTCGGCCGATGTGTGTCATTCCATGATACATCCTTGCAATGTGAGAAAGTAAACTATCTGGCATGACTGGTCTTCCATCAATGTACACCCATACATCATCATCTACTCGTCTCCTACATCCTGCCTTTTCCCATTCCTGTTTCTCTTCTTCACCTGCCTCTTCCTGCAATTGTCTCACTTCATCCCATGTTTCAATAGTGTTAGTAAACATAAGTTGACAAGTAGTATTTTCTTTTGGTTGTCCCCGATTTATGGAAGTCTGACTCTTTGCACAATATTGTGCTACTTGATCAGCAAATCTGTTGCCTTGAGTCACATAATCATCTCCTGACTTATGTGCGGCACATTTGACCACTGCAATTCGTTTTGGCAATTGTAATGCTTCAAGCAACTCTTTTACAAATTGACCATTCCTGATGGGGGACCCCGAAGAGGTCAGGAATCCCCTCTGCATCCATAGTTCTCCAAAGTCATGCACAATGCCAAAGCCATATTGGCTATCTGTAATTATAGTCACTTTCTGACTTTTTCCCAAATTACAGGCTCGAATTAGAGCCACCAATTCGGCAACTTGTGCAGATTTTACCCCTTTTAGACAGGATGCCTCCAAGATTTCCGCTACAGTACAGATGGCATAGGCAGAACTCAACATTCCTGTTTCAGTTCGCAAACATGAACCATCAACAAACATCACACAATCAGATTCCTCAAGAGGAACGTCCTTAATATCAGGAAGGGGCTTAGTGCAAAATTCAATCACATTCAAACAATCATGTTCTGCTTCATCCCTCACTTCTTCATCCCAAGCATCTGGCAATAAAGTGGAAGGATTCACATTTGTACATCTCACTATTGTCACATTTTCTGCACCCAGAATCACTCTCTCATACCTAGTCAGCCGACTATAGGTGAGGTGCTGAGTCCGTGTTCTTGTTAAAAGAATCTCAACTGAATGTGGCACATACACTCTCACAGGATGACTCATTATGATTCCTTCACTCTGTTCCAGACTCACACATGTAGCAGCTACTGCTTTCAAACATCCAGGTAATGCGGCAGCTACTGTGTCTAAAGTAGCAGAAAAATAAGCCACAGGACGTCTCGCCATTCCATGCCTCTGTGTTAGAACTGCGAGCGCACACCCATCTCTCTCACTGCAATACAATGCAAAATCCTTTGAATAATCAGGCATCCCTAATGCAGGTGCTTGACACAGACTGTCTTTCAATTTAACAAAAGCTTCCATGCTCTCCTCATCCAATCTAACTGGGTCTTTCACATCATTCCTTGTTAGCCTCAGTAGAGGTTTTGCAATCAGGGAAAAGCCACTGATCCACTGTCTACAATATCCAACCACTCCCAAGAACATTCGCACTTCTCTCTGAGTTGTGGGGGGTTTCATGTCTTTGATCACACGGATACGCACTGATGTTACCTTTCTGACTCCCTTCTCAATCTTGTGACCTAAGTATTGAACTTTTTTCTGGCAGAATTGTAATTTTGCAGGGGACACTTTATGTCCACCTTCTGCCAAATGGTTCAGTAAGGCAATACTGGCTCCCTGGCCGGAGTCATCAGAAGGTGTGGGTTTGAGACGATATCGTATGCTGATGACACACAGCTGATAGTCCCTATTGAGGATGACATTGCAGTCACTAAACTAAAGTTCAAAAACTGTATGTCCAACATAGCTAGATGGATTCAAAAGAATTATCTTCAGCTCAACTCTACCAAAACAGAGATACTGCTGTTCGGTAAAGCTGAAGAATAATGGACCCCAGATTGGTGGCCATCTGAATTAGAGAAGCACTCCCCAAAAATTTGGGCCAAGAACCTAGGTATCAGAGTCGATAATAAATTATCGATGGAAGAACAGGTGAAGACATTGTCAGGCACCTGTTTCGGAACTATGCGGATGCTTAGAAAGATCTTCCCCTGGATCCCTCTGTCGGCAAGAAGGACCCTCATCCAGTCGCTCTTGGTCAGCCAACTGGACTATGGCAACTCTTTGCTGGTCGGAATAAGGGAAGACCTACTTTCAAGACTTCAGGTGGTCCAGAATACGGCAGCTCGTCTTGCCCTTAATAAACCGGCTCGCACGCCTTCTCTACCGCTCCTACGCCAACTACATTGGCTTCCTATTAGGAAACGAGCCATTTTCAAGTTGCTATGTACGGTCTTTAGGTCTCTTCAGGAGAATGGCCCATCATATCTCAAGAAGAAGCTCGAATTATATCGTCCTGTGCGTCAGTTGAGATCCAGTAATCGCAACTTGCTCCGCACGCCGAGAATTAGGAAGGCCAAACCAAAATGGACGGTCGGGCTTTCTCCTACTTAGCTCCGAGGCACTGGAACAGTCTCACTGATGAGATCCGTTCTTGCACCGATCTGTTTCGATTCAAGAAAATGCTTAAGACCTGGCTGTTTTAAGACTTTATTGCATAATGGATGTCCTCTTCTCAGGCGCCGAGAGATCCCCCGGGGGATGATTCGTTGCGCCTTATAAATGATTAAATAAATAAATAAATAGTATCTGCAACACAGACCTCTCGAGTCTTTGATGCCACCAGTAAGTCATCAATATACTGAACCAGAACTGACTCTTCAGACATTCTCAAATCTTCCAGACACTTTTTCAGGATCTGGTTAAAGATTGAGGGACTCTCAGTATACCCTTGAGGAACTCGGCACCATGCCAAAACACGGTCTCCGAACCGGAAAGCAAATAGATACTGGCTATCCGGATGCAAAGGAATCGAAAAGAATGCATGACACAGATCAATCACTATATACCATTCCGCATCATGTGGGATTTGATAGAGAATCACTGCTGGATTTGGCACAACTGGGCAACCAGGCACAACAATTTTGTTCACCTTTCTTAAATCTTGCACTATTCTATATGTTCCGTTTGGCTTTTTCAGTCCCATAATAAGTGAATTACAAGGACTGCTCATTATTTCTTTCAAAATTCCTTGCTCAATCATTTGATCAATTACAGGAGCTATTCCCGCTATTACTTCTGGCTTCATTTTATACTGTGGTGTATTTGGATAATTAACATCATCTTTCACTGTAATTTTAATCGGGTCTACTTTTCTCATTAACCCAATCTCTTGTACCCTGAAATTCCATACATCTGAATTCACTACCTTCATCAATTCTTCAGGCACACTTTTATCTGTAAGAGGCGAAAATACCTCATTCACTTCTGTCCCTTGCTTTGTTAGCACCATTTTAAAGGCAACATCCTCATCAGGTGTTTGGAATGCAATACCATCCGGTGTGCAGTAAATAGTGCAATTCATCTTGCATAGCAAGTCTCTCCCTAACAAATTTACCGGACTCGAGTCACACACTACAAACCGATGCATGTCTTTAAACGGACCAATATGCACTTCGATAGGTTTAGTAACTGGAGTACTAATCTGTTTATTTGAGACTCCTACTACTTGGATAGTTTCTCCCGAGAGGGGTAGGTTTGGAATTTCTGCTGCTCTCACAGTAGAACGGGTAGCACCAGTGTCCACAAGAAAGGTGATATCATTACCTTCCACTTTTCCGTCTACAAATGGACCTGACTGATCTACCTCTAGAGTAGCGCCAAGCACGCACTCTTCCTTCCCCCTCAAGCAGCGTCATTGACTCGATTCAACATCACTTCCATCACACTGCATCCAAAATTGGGGAATCGCATTCGTGTTAGTATTTCTACCAACCTGGTCTCCTCCGTGGAACCCTGTATCCGCACTGTATCTTTGAGCATTTACATTGTGTGGCAAAGGTGGTTGCGGGACCTGATACTGGGTAGTAATTACCTGCTGCTGCGGTGGCTGTTGCACACCTACCTCACTCTGCACCTGTGGGGTTAAAATTTGATTTCCTCCATTAGTTCTCTGCAATGATCTACACTCATTCTTCCAGTGTCCATACTTTCCGCACGCATGACAAGTAAATTTCTTTTTCGCCTCTTCTCTGCTCATTTGTCCCCTACCTCTACCTCCACTGGGTCTTTGAGCATTCTGACCTACTCCTCCCATCTGGTTTATGGGCTGAGAATTCAACTGGGCTTCCTGCTGCTCTGCTACTTTTACTTGCGCCCACATCATTTTCTCTTTTAATTTGCGATGGCGCGACTCAATATCATCGCTACAATACTTCGCATACCTTAAAATTTCATCAATTGTCTTAGCCTGCCAACACAACATGTGTTGCTGAATCATTTGACTAATCTCAGGTCTCAATCCATATACAAATCTATACACAAAATGACCCATATCTTTGTCTCCAATGTTCTCAAAACCACTGTACTGCTTAAAAACTTGTAATAACCTCTCATAGTACGCTTGCACAGATTCTTTCGGCTCTTGGGTGGTTCTATCTATTTTTACCCAATCAGTTTCCTTAGGGGAAATTTTACTCTTCAAGAATGTAATCACCTGATTGTACTTTTTCATCACCTCATCAGAAGGTGCTCCTGTTTTAGGATCTCTGGGATATTCTTCTTTTGGCCATTCAACTGTAATCTTACATTCTGTCCATAAGTCTGCAGGAACAACATTTTCAAACAATCCATCTAAATCTTTCAGCAACACTTTCGAGACTTTCACAAATCTCTCAACTTGTTTGTACCATTCCACTGGCTTTTCCCTCAACCTAGGGAACTCATTTGTAAAAGACAATATATCCTGTCTAGACCACGGAACATGCACGTAACCTCCTCCTGGAACTTCTCTCATGGGACATTCAAGAGCTACATTTTCTGCTTCTCTTACTGGATGTAAATGTATGTCTTTAGCAGCCATTTCTTCTTTCTTCCTCTTCCATCTACCCTTTCATCTCTCCACGTCTCCCCATTTTCTCAAAACAACCATTAACTCTTTTATCTGCAATCGTCTACCAGATGTGTTCATGTTTTCTATATCCTTTTCAGTAAAATCCATCCTATACGTCTTTTGCAACACCTTTGATCTCCCTATGTCAACTCCTAATTCGTCAGCAGTTTCTGCCAACCTTTCATGCAGATTCCTCGCTTTCCAAGTAATACTCTTACACAGATACATTAATTCATCATCCTTATAGGTTTTTAACCTGTCTGGGCTTATAGTCCCAAGGATAATTTCTTCTAGGTCTACTCTCAGCTTACTCACATCTATAGGTTTTGGCTGTGTTTTTCTCCTTTGTAATCCTTTCACCCAATCATCTAATTCTTCAGGTGTCAGACCTATTGAAGTTTCACTTCTCGGAATTTCCTCCAGCTCTATTCTTTTTGGATGTAACTGCACTTTTCCTCTAGGTGTTTCGTTTACTGTTAAATTAGTCGGAGATGTTACCCTTGTGGCTGTAATGGGCTGTTCATTTTGAACACTTACAGTGTTAATTCTACTGCTAGCTGATGTTATGGCAGAATTTAGTGGGATAGTCAAAGAAGGTGCATGGATAAGTCCATTTTCAAATACCGGTATTGCCGGACCTATAGTTACTGGCACAGTTATTGCATCTATCTTCATATTCATCTGATTTAATTTTTCAACTAATTCTTTCGTTTTTATTGCAAATTCTGCTTCTTGTTCCTGCACTTCATTGCTTACAGTTGGAACTAGTGTCGTTTGTGGTGTCATTGGTGTTTCCTTTGACAGTGCATTTGGTGTCACCATCGCCGGACTTTCCTGATAAGGTGGTGGTCGTTTAACTAACATATCATCCAGAAGCTCGTCATCAGATTCATTCGGGTTATATCCATAACCTAATGGCGCTAAATGTTTCCTTTTCTCCTTGCATTTGCTTCCTGCAATCTATCCTACAGTTAAAACTGGATACAATCCCTCAGTTATCTCTCCATTTCTCCATCTCTTCATTCTGTACTCATGCCTTTCATCATGAAATCTTCCAAACATAAATCTATTACTTCTACCACCTCTTTGTCTCTCCCTTTCATACATTTCATCTTCCCATTCCACTAATGCTTCAAACTGTGTTGGTCTGGGTCTTGGATCTAATGTCATCATCTTGTCTCTTAAATTTCGCAACACTGCCAAATTAAAAGAACCATTCTCTGGAAAAGCTAGCACACCATCATTCTTCGTATATTCTACCCAATTTTCTAACCAAATACATGTGTGATAACCATAGTTCAACATCATATAAGACGCTGGTGTCTTCGGTGGAGGGATAGGAACTCCTTCTCTCGTTATTACGGGTTTGTCTTTTTTAAAGAACCTTTTAATTTTGCTAAACAAAGTCAATTTCTCCTGTCTTGGTTGTTCGAAATAAATTTTTGCTAATTATCAACAATTTTACCCAAATCCAAATCTTCGTCAAATCAATCCGCTATGATTCACCAATCAAATTCCTTTGCTTCCCTAGGCACCTGATCAATGTCAGCGCAACACACTCTAACTCTCCAATCAGAGGTCTCTGCTATTCTGTCCAATGCCAGCGCGGTTTACACCAACCAGCCAATCTGAGCTTACCTTGCCTCCGCAGTCTGACCAATGCCAGCGCGGCTTTTTGTGACGTCAACTTCTCCTCTTACTGCTGACCCTCCCTTTACAAAAATTATCGGTACTTTTCTAAGTTATTTTTCTTTACAATAACTCGTTAGTCACAACATAAAACAATACCACAATGTCTGTTTACTAAATAAAGAGATAGTTTTTCACTTTAAAAAGTCTTCCTTTCAATACGGGCAAGTATAACAATTCCGCTATTCTTCCCTTCATTCAAGCTAGGGGAAGACCTGTTACTTCTTTAGGGATAAGCCCAAGTTTCACAAGAGGACCTTTAATTGAAAAGGAGGTCTCGCTACTCCTCTGGGGATAAGGCCAAAGTTTCACAGGTGGACCCTTTGCTATCTCTCTCTTTTTCTACATACACACCGAATAGTCCCTAAGATAACACATAGGCGTTACCACAGATTAAACAGACATTGCACCTATTTCCGTGTGATTTCACTTCTCACACTTTTCTTCTGCCTTATTTCAGGCTAACTTTCATTGCCGGCTTCCCAGATACCTTTCTGTACATGTGTTCCAAAAACTACATAGAAACGCGACACTAACTCACTTTACATAGAATGTTAAACATATAATCAATAATCAATAAATCACCAAACTAATCAATAATAACCATCAATCTGCTACCAGAAAAACTGATCCAGCGCAACCCCTAATTCTTGAGCCAGGGACCGGGAAAACACATCACACATAAACCACTTACCAAATAACGGGGCCCATCACACATTACCCATAAATGATCCCTGACGACGGGCGCTGGATTAAGGGGGGTTTATTTTGTCAGTGTTTGTATATGTACAATGCTATACTTCATATTAATAACACTCATATATTCCTAACTATTCTTACATTCAACTGTCTTCTTCTGGTCGATTGACCATTAGTTGACGAGTTGATGGTGACTATGATTAACTAAACAGTTTAACACTTCAACTAAATAACCACAGAGTCGTTATCTGGTTAATAAGTTTATCTTATTTAAATTATATGCTCATAATTCGAGTTCTCAGTGCACACACAAGACCACATATAAGAGAACAATTTATCAAGCAATGTAATCAAAATGAATCATTTGCCTCGATATCAAAGCGTGCATGGAAATAAGGGAAAGAAGGTACAGCATAAATACTTTGCAGAAATATCTTGCGAAATTAAAGCATTTAAGGAGGGTGATACCCACCAAAGAATCAGGAAAACCACTTCCTTGGCCGAGGTTGTGGCAAGGAGTCCCAAGAGATAGGCTCAGAGGACAAAGTTAACAGAACAGATGCAGCTGAGTCTTGCAATAACTTTGCAAACAAGACAATAATCTCCATACCTATATACCTTTAATCTAGTTCTCCTCGGACGCAGTCTCCTCCCAAGCACTCCCACAACGTTCTCGTACCTAAGGTGCTCTCTGACTCGGTGCTGGTCCGCTCTCTCTCTCTCTCTCTTGATCTCTTGATGTCTCTCTCTCCCGATGTTCTCTCGATGATCTGACACACCCCCAATTGGGATATCAATTATACCCTAATTCCTTGCTCACTATCTTACAATGTTGCAGTGTCAGTAGAAACTCAGCCTGTGATTGGTTGACACGGGTCATGTTAGGGTCTCCTCATCAGGTTCTCATCGCAAATCCATCCCATACCGGTTTTAACAAAGGACGTATTAAGGATAAATACAATTGTATACTACTAATATCAATAGTTATAAAATTTGCAACATTCTTGTATTATGACATCGGCTTCACATTCAAATTGCACGTAGCGGTGGCAGTTCCCACAGTCGCTGTCGCATCTTGGCACATAAACAATAGGACACAGAGTCGTTATCTGGTTAATAAGTTTATCTTATTTAAATTATATGCTCATAATTCGAGTTCTCAGTGCACACACAAGACCACATATAAGAGAACAATTTATCAAGCAATGTAATCAAAATGAATCATTTGCCTCGATATCAAAGCGTGCATGGAAATAAGGGAAAGAAGGTACAGCATAAATACTTTGCAGAAATATCTTGCGAAATTAAAGCATTTAAGGAGGGTGATACCCACCAAAGAATCAGGAAAACCACTTCCTTGGCCGAGGTTGTGGCAAGGAGTCCCAAGAGATAGGCTCAGAGGACAAAGTTAACAGAACAGATGCAGCTGAGTCTTGCAATAACTTTGCAAACAAGACAATAATCTCCATACCTATATACCTTTAATCTAGTTCTCCTCGGACGCAGTCTCCTCCCAAGCACTCCCACAACGTTCTCGTACCTAAGGTGCTCTCTGACTCGGTGCTGGTCCGCTCTCTCTCTCTCTCTCTTGATCTCTTGATGTCTCTCTCTCCGATGTTCTCTCGATGATCTGACACACCCCCAATTGGGATATCAATTATACCCTAATTCCTTGCTCACTATCTTACAATGTTGCAGTGTCAGTAGAAACTCAGCCTGTGATTGGTTGACACGGGTCATGTTAGGGTCTCCTCATCAGGTTCTCATCGCAAATCCATCCCATACCGGTTTTAACAAAGGACGTATTAAGGATAAATACAATTGTATACTACTAATATCAATAGTTATAAAATTTGCAACATTCTTGTATTATGACATCGGCTTCACATTCAAATTGCACGTAGCGGTGGCAGTTCCCACAGTCGCTGTCGCATCTTGGCACATAAACAATAGGACACAGGTCAACATGGCCTTCACACGGATTACATCAGCTGGTGCACTCGGCAGTTCGTAAGCAGGCAGAGCATTTGGCGCATGCGTCTTTCGTTCAGACCAAGACAACCACATGCTGGCTCGGACAAGAGGCCATTTTCATGCAGGCCCAATCTCGTACTAAAGTAAACAAACACAAAAGAATATTAATTCATGAAATAAAACCCATTATGTTTACCTCCCACCATACTAATACCCTGTATTAATTATTACCTAGCGAAAGCTATTGATTTAAAGCAGCTTTTCTATTATTCGTGCACAACATGCAAAATGTGCAATGTACAACATAGCATAAACATGTACTAGTGCAAATTTTTAAAGCGCAAACAGTTAATACGTACTCATGCCATCATGGTTTAGTATATTAGGTAAAATGCGTTTGCCCCATGTGTGTGTGTGTTCAGTGTTGGTTAGTTCATGCAGTCAATACATTATTATGGGGTTACTTAATTTCATGAGGATGTATTTTTTTTTTCAAACCTCACTCCATCAGTGGCCAACCCATGATCACATGTTCTTTAACTTTTTGTAAACTTATATCTTTCTCCATGGCCTCTAGTCAGTCGTGTTCTTTTATTAAACTCTCACCCATCTGAATAGCATCAATCATTGCCACAACACACTCCTCCTCCGATGCACTACCTACACTATCTTCAGCTTCATTTAGAGGCAATCTAGATAAGCAATCTGCTCTACAATCAAGGCCACCTGACATATTCTTGATTTTGAATGTGTACTCGTGAAGTTTAGAGATTAACCTGACTAACCTCGATGAAGCTGTTGAGTTTCCATGTCCAGAGCCATCCATCATATAAACTAAAGGTTTGTGATCAGTTACTAGGGTGAATGTTTTTCCCCACAAATAAGTCTTTAATTTTTCTACTGCCCAAACACATGCTAATACCTCTCTTTCTATTGTGCTATAATGTTTTTGTGCAGTAGTTAATGTTCTTGAAAGAAATGCTACACTGTGTTCTTTCCCTACTGTTGAGTGAATACAGCTCCAAGTCCTAACACACTTGCATCTACAGTCACCACATTCTCCGCTTCACAATCATATGATTTTAAAGATGGTGCTCTTATCATATTTTTTACTTTCTCAAAAGCTTGCTGTTGTTCCTATCTCCAGATAAATGTAACCTTTTTATGCAACAAAGATCTAAGTGGTTCAATTAAAAATGCATACTCATTCACAAAACGAGAATAGTACTCACTTAGTCCTAGAAATGATCTCAAGGAATCTCTGTTCTCTGGTACTGGTGCTTACGAATAGCTTCATAATGTCAATTTTTGGTGTAATTCCTTCTGAAGATAATGTGTGACCTAAATAATCAACTTTAGTTTGCAAAAATGTACACTTTTTTTGCTGACAGTTACTCCTTTACTTTCCAATATATCTAATACATGATCTAATATCTTATTATGTTCTACATTTTTAGCATATGTCACAATATCTTGAAACATTTACACACCTTGTACCTGGCCAAATAAAATGTCCATTAATCTCAGAAAAACATTAGCCGCCGACACTAAGCCGAACGGCATGCGTAAATATCAAAATGCACCAAATGGTGTTACAAATGTTAAATCTTTTGAATCATCAGACAATTTGACTTGATGATAAGCCGACTTAAGATCAATTATAGTGAAATAAGATGATCCACTAATAGCTGCCAACATTTCATTAATTTTTGGTAAAGGATGACAGTCTATCAGTATGTTCTTATTTAATGACCTCAAATCGACACAAAGACGGATGTCCCCAGACTTTGTTTTCGCAATAACAATCGCAGAAACCCACTCAGGTGAATCTGTAGACTCAATTATACCATCACTACACATATCCTGTAATAATTTTTTAAGTTCACTCCTTACAGACAAGGGTGCATGCTGTACTTTATGACACACAGGTACAGCATCACTTTTCAACTTTATTTTATGCTCAAATCCCTTGAAGCACCCTACATTGGGTGAAAATATTTTGGCATGCCTCTCCAAAATCCCTTCAACACTGTCCTGTTCTATGTTTTCTTCCTGTATATTTAAAATGGGCATATCACCTAAAACAATAGGATCTGCAGCTCCTGGTTTTAACCAAATTCCTAAACGTCCTAAATCTTGCCATCCCACTATATTCCTACCATTCTCTGCCACATAAATCTTTGTTCTAATTACACGTCCTCGAAATTCAAGTTCATCTTCAAATTAACCTAACAAAATAATTTCAAAAACTCCAAACGCTTTGGGATTGATATCTGCTTTAAACAATGTAACCTTTTTCCATGACTTTTTAAATACATCTTCATCTAATATAGTTACAGGTAACCCTGAGTCAGCCATGATATTCAACTCCACTCCACCAATATGAACTGTACCCAAAGGTCCCTTAAACCTGGTTGTGCTAAACCTGCTTCCACAGTAAGAACTATGTTCGCACACATATCTTCTTCAAACTCCTCAACTGAGTTTACCTTTACGCTTTGTTTACTACTCCTGCACACTGCAGAGAAATGACCAATTTTAGAGCACTTTAGACATTTTTTTCCAAAAGCTGGACAATATGGATTATTGCCCAAATGCGCTTTAGACCCACACCTGTAACAAACAATCTGCCTTTTATTAAAGGATCTACCACTTTTCCATTTTTCATTGCTACCTCCACTAGAACCTGCAGTACTACTAAAATGTTTTTTGTATTTTGTTTCACCGACAACACACACGTTAAATGTTGAACTTTCCTCAGATGCCAAAACTTTAGCAGAAATGATTGACCTTTCTATCCCTTTAGCTATGTCAGTCACCTCAGATAAAATTGGGTTCCGACAAGCTAATAATCTCTCCTGTATTTTCTCTGAATAGCAATGCAAAACAAACTGATCTCTTATATAAACATCACTGTTATCTTCAAATTCGCACATAGATGCCAGTATCCGTAATGCCGTTATGTATTCTTCCACATTTTTGTCTGCTCCTTGTTTTCTCAAGTAGAAAGTGTGTCTCTGCACCATAATACTAGGTTCACTAGTATACTGTTTCCCCATTCTTCTGACTGCCTCAGTATATTCATCCCAACGGCCAAATTGTTCACGAGGCGCATCCACTCCACTTCTGGGAGATTGCAAAACACTTCTTGACCAGCTTTGCCAAGTAAGCCATACATTAGTGCTTTTTTCCTTTCTGCATCAAACGTTTTGCCATCAATTGCTATTAGATAGCTTTCAAAGTTTCTGTGTCAATTTTTCCATTTAATTAGTGGTTTTCCTGGACTTTGTAAAAAGAATCCAGGAGGTGTTGCATACTGGCTATTTGCCATATCTGATATTTTTCCTTTTAAAAGAAAATTAAAAATTATTTTTTATAGTATGTTTATAAGTGTGCCTGTCACTGAAAACAGGCTAAAAGACCTTGTATAATTTTTGAAATCAAAGTATTCCACCAATTGTTAGATAATTAACTTTATGCTGCTTTTAAATTGTGACACCAGAACTGGTAGCAAGTAGACGTGCGTAACGTCAATGATAAGCACTTTGTTTTACTGTATCCAATCCCAAAATATGGCCGCCACGTACAGAGGTTGCTTGCTCTCTAAAGGAATTGGGGCTTTTATTACAAGCTTGTTAAAGACGTAAACATCACTGGAGACAGAAGGATGGCAGAATCCAATGTAGTCATGTGCTGTGGAAGATCAGGATACAGCTGCGCACGACGAGAGCATGCAAAGACGTAAGATCACAGGAGACAGAAGAACGACAATTAAATGAAGTCACGTGCTGTGAAACGCCAGGATTCAGCTGCGAGCAATACGCATGTGACAAGAGTCAGCTGCTAGTGTCTTTAAATATTTATCGAGCTCGCGCAGTAACTGCCCTGGCCATCCAAACGTTGAGTAACTAATTTTAAACAAGAACATTTTCCATAGTTTGTACTAAGCGGCACTTAGCAAACGAAAAGTAGCCTCAGAAAAATAAAGTACTTGCTGTGTCACTGGCAAATGGCTGAAATAGTTAACTGTAGACCTCCTCAAACAGTACGATTTCCAAGCAGCGTCGCATCCCATCCTCAAGTCGCCAATTGTAGTAAATGAAGATAACCAGTGGGGATGTTCAAGAAGTAGTTTTATTCCACAGTGAAGGTGTCCACAGGACACACAGCAAATGGCAACAATCCACAGCCCCGCTCCCATCAACTCACCTCCACCAACATTCTAGCCCCAGACTGCTTTTACCTCATCAAGTTTGGAACTCTACAAACATAGCATTCCACAATAACTTAACACAGTAATACAACACACGCCCTATGAACCAGTGATTGTTTCACAGTACTAGATTTAAGATATATGTAGCCCTGAGAAAGTCACCTGACACCATAGGAGCAATATTCAAGGGCCCAAACATATCAACAGAAGAGAGAAACATGGCCCGTTGCATCATCTCCCTGATTTTAATGTTGTGGTTGGGAGATCTGAGTAAAAAAAATGTTTTTCTTAGCAACTCAAAAATTAATAATAGACATGACAGTTTAACAAAGGGGAAACAAATGTTATTGTGTGGGAACATAACCTCACCTAAACTACTGGACTCTGAAATAGGACACTATACAACCAGTGAACAGTAGTAATATTGGATACTTCACAGTGCTAGATGTGGAACCCACTGATGAGGCATACTACGCTAGTTGAGGGTTAATCCTTATATGTGAGTACATGACTAAATGGTTATGTCTGTTTACAGAAGCATACAACAGTCCTTAGCTTCCTCTGTTGTTCCTGTTCCGATGTGTGAGTGAGCTGTATGATATGCCTCCTGCTACTGGGCCTGTCCTTACATAGTCTTTGTGTAACAGAAGGTTGCACTGCTGCATTCTTTGCTGTTCATTTGTGTAAAGTTCAATATAAAACCTTCCACCACACAAAAGCCAAAATGATTCACATTGCCAATGCTTCTTTTAATGTATGGTGTTGTTGGAGGAGAAATCATATTTACATTTAATGACAAGAGAAACCGAGTATGACACTTTCTGAGAGAAAAATAATAAAGGTGCACCAACTGCACATTCAAGAAAATATGATCAGAGAAGAGAATTTTCAGGTACTGCATCATAAAAGCATGCAGAAAAAGATTTAGACTAGGTGATATTATTCATTAACTAATATAGATCGTGATTTATAAATTGACAAAGTATTACATATTATTAATGTGTTAGAAAAACGTGCAAATGGTGAACTTTCACGTTATAAAGTTTACCTCTAATCGTTTCTAAACATCATTTGTATGAAGGAGTAACTAATGAAATTTATCAAAATTCTTGATTAATTTATAATGTATTTACATGTTGGTACTTACAAAATTTACAAGTACCTCATACTGACACATATTATTTGTAATCATACTAAATGATTCTAAATGCATCAGAAGTTATGCTAGAATCATGACATATTCATGATCTATCTCTTATGAATGTATCCTTATAATTCTATATATTCTGCGTTACATTAACCTAAATTAATATGGGACTGAATGCATATGTGAATTTTTCTGCTTTTCTAAGCTCACTGTTCGTGAGAAAATTTCTCAGTATAACAAATTATGTGAAATAGTGTTTTCTTCCCTGAGTTCTCATGTACTGTACAAAAGATTTGCTCCATATTTGTTACCATTTCAGGACATCTGCCTGGGAAACTGTCCTCATGAACCTACTCATATGCTCTAGCTAAAAGAGCATTGTTCTAACGTTTCACATACTGGACGGCTTAAGGACTGCGTAATTGTCCCACCTATTTCTCTGCATTTTGTGTCTTCTTTATGTCGCCTGACACACACTCCATACGAACTGACCAATGGACTGAGTAGTCCGGCCAGATGATGTGATTCCAGAAGGTGTCCCCCCCAGACACACTAAGAATATAATATTGTCTGATTTAACGTATTTGGAGGTTGTTGGGATTGCGATTTGATATGCAGCTTGATGGTGATGGTGACAGACTGCTGTTCTGCATGCACGCTGACTATGAATTGCTAAAGGAGATTTGCAGAACTTACTTGGCAAATTAACTTGTCTGATGCGGACTAATCTGGCTTCTTTTACGAACTGCCACAATGCTATATGCGCTTAGTGGTCTCTTCCTTCGGGGATCACTCGAACTGGCAAATTCATGTCCTTTTTGGTACTTATCTGACCTTTATTAATCTGTCTTATTACCTAATGCAATCTATTGATGTACTTATTTTACAAATTTTTGATAAACTAAACTAAATTTACTAATTTGACTCAGCTGTCATGATTTATCCTTACAAAAGTAAATGTGCATTCTCAATTTGGGTTTTACTAATGAATAGAGGAGATTATATTAGAGAGATCTCAGCGCACCAAATACTAATGTTGTTATTCTGTATAGCTTTAACAGAACCCTTGGTGTGCATGATTTTGGCTCGCCTACGTTTCTTCAGGAGAATTGGGCTTGCAGTGATAATCCTTTACCTTTATAGTATTAACTTGAGAGTACTCTACATGAGCTCGACATCAAATTTGTAGTTCAGTTGTCCAATTCCTGGTCCTCATTGGATAACTTTTGGGATTTATATCCGACCCCTCTCGGCACACAGCAAGGTCCATCGGAGGACCAAGAAAGTGGTATGAATATTCAGTGAGTAAAACTTCTAGGTTTGTTATTGCATTACCATACTAGTTGGGCCCAGTAAACACTACAGCAGTGTGAATGAAAGAATGAACAAGTACAAAATATGTGAACAGAGTAAAATTTTTGTTTTATGTGTGAAACAAGCAGGTTTTTTTTAATGGACTAGACGACTTTTACATTTTGAAACGTAACTGACAGGTAGCTCCATATCCTGAATAACATCTTCTTCCAATTCTAGAAAAATAAACCTGACATGCTAAAAATATGTTATTTATGCAAGAAGCAGCACCTGGATGTGTCTGAAAACATACTGATGAAAGGAAAATCACTGTGCAGGGAACCCTCTTCCTGAGCCCATCCTCGTCCTGGAGGTTGGTGTAATTTAATTGGAGTGTCTGCACCACCACTGTGATGCGCCCTGCATTGAAGAGGTGCAGTATGTACTGCAGGTGCTGATCCGCGAGGGCCACCAGTGGCAGTGGTGCCCACACTGCTGGAAGTAACTGCCATGCACGGCGTTGCCAGGGCCATTTTTAGCTTTTATTGCCGCTATAATATCAGCTTTGTTATGTGACACTGGTGCGATTTCCCCTTTACTGTTCCTTTCCCTCCCCCCAAGCATATCAGACAACATGCCAAACATTTTTTTAAAAATTATTTTATTATTATTTCAGTGGTGCTTCTGAACAACAGAACAAAAAGGTCATGTCATCAGGTTTTACATTCTGTTACATATTGCACATACATTTCACATTAGTGCCAGTAGTCACACACTCAATGAATAGAGATCATCATCATACTGCATTATCAGTCCACCTGTGCAGTTCCTATGACATCTTGGTGCTCTAGCAGGTAAGTCGTTAGTGGGCCCCATATATCTTTTGGTCGCAATGAGACTGGCAATTCTTCTGCATAAGTCCCCAGGGTATCCCTGCAATATACCATGTCAATTAACCATTGTCTGTGTAGGGGCATTGAAGGGTTCCCCCAATTAATGGCTATTCTCCTTTTAGCCAACAGTAGTGCCACTGCTATAAATTTACACTGTTGGGCCGGTATCATCTGTAGCATCCCCAGCAAGCACACTCGTATGGAACATTCCACAGAGTACTTCGTCATAGCGCATAAATCATTTGTCACTTTACCCCAGAATTCCCACACTGGGCCACAGCTCCATGCTAGATGCAGAAAGTCCGCATCTAATCCCCCGCATCCTCCCTCAACCTATATTTGTGTAGCCTAGCAGGTGTGTAGTATGTTTGTTGTAGGTATTTGAAGTGTATAATGTGTAAGTTACCATTGGGAGTCAGCATCCCTGTCAGGGCACAGCAGAATTCCCATTCCTCTTGTGTTAAGGGCACCTCTAAGACTTGGTTCCATCTCTCATGCACCTTGCTTTTGCGCTGTTTATCTTCTGCCTGCATGGCCTTGTATAGTGTTGTGACCATATGTCTTCTCATGGGGCTAGTGATCACTATCTGCAGGTCAGTCAGCGTGGGGGGCTCCGCTGGGAATTACAGATATAGTGTTTTTATCGCTGCATGCAGACGATAAGATGCAAATCTAAATAGAGGTCTATCATTACTTATATAAGTCATGTCCGTCGCTTCTAAGAATTGCCCTTCTGGGTATATGTCACCCATCGGTACGATACCCACCAGCTTGAGTAAGGCAAGGCTCCCTTCTTGAGTCACTGATAAAGCTGGATGATGTTACAATGGCATTGCTGGTGCATATAACAGGAGTTTATGTGCTCTTGCGCCCATTGCATGCCATGCCGCTATTGTGCAATGGATAGTGGTTATCTCAGTGCATGGCATGTCCTTACGTCGATGCAACAGTATTCTTCTCAGCGGTACGGGGTGCGCGTCTTCCATTTCCACTGCCAAGTGCAGTGTATATTCTGGGGGGCGAAACCTGTAGTGTGCGTATTGAGCTTGGGCGCATAGATAGTATAAATAGAGGTCAGACGCGGCAAAGCCACCCCGCGTATATGGTAACGTCAGTGTGTCCCATTCTATTCTGGGTTGTTTACCCATCCATGCAAATTTAATCATGTGTGTGTTCAGCGTTTTAAAGAAACAGGTTGGCAACACTATGGGAATTCTGTTAAATAGTTATAAAAACTTAGGTAGCACCACCATCTTCATGATGGCTATTCTATCAGCCAATGACATCGGCATTCTAATTTACCTCTCTATCTGATCTTTCAATTTCGCTGGTGCTGTCCCATAGTTTTCCCTCACTACGATTGCAGGGTCTCTGTGTAGCCATACCCCTAGGTACTTCACCGGTTCAGTGCTCCATTCCAAGAGATACTCTAAGTAATGAGGGCTAGTGGAGGCGGTCAGTGGAATTATGGTGGATTTTCCCCAATTAATACAAAGGCCGGAATATCTTTCAAATCTGATATATTCCCTCAGGATGAGCAGTAAGTGGATTTTGGAGTGCCGTACATATATGACCATGTCGTCTGCATATAGTGAGATGCCTATGGGCCACTGCTGGAACCTCAGTGCAGCCCGCATGTTTTTGTCTGATCACACACACAAGTGTCTCTAGGGCTATTGCCAAAAGGACTGGGGAAAGGGGGCACCCCTGGCTCGTCCCTTGGTGTATAGGTATCTGCTCCGAAGTGTGACCCTTTCTTTGGACTCTCGCCATTGGCTCTGTGTATAAGAGCCTCACCCATTTTATAAAGATATTCGGCATACCTATACGCCCTAATATAGGGAACATGTACTGTCACTCTATTGAGTCGAATGCTTTGGCGGCATCAAGTAGCACCGCGTCTACCTCCAACTTGCTTCAGCTGATGTTGACGCGCAAATATATTTCGCAAATTATGCATGGTGGAGCGTGTTGGGATGAAACCCCACTGGTCTGCCCATATTACAGTTTGCAGTAGAGGCTGAAGCCGTGTGGCCAAAATCTTCGCTAAAATCTTAGTATCAGTGTTTATGAGCAAGAGTGGGTGGTACGAGTCACAGCTTTCGGGCCGCTTGTCTGCTTTCAGGAGCGCTACTATCATGGCTTCCTCTAGTGTCAGCGGTAGGGTCTGCTTGCTGTAAGCCTCCTCGTACATTTCCAAGATGTATGATGCTACCAGGTCGGCATACTCCTTAAAGAATTCACTGGTTAGCCCATCTGGCCTGGTGCCTTCCCGTTAGGTAATGCTTGTATGGTGTCCTGTACCTCCTCTACAGTGATGGTTTCAACAAATATTCCCTCTGCCCCCTTGAGAGCCACGCAATTGCTACGTCGTCTAAATATTCAACTTTATCTGTTGCTGTTGCCGTCTCACGAGAAGCATATAGGGATCCATAAACTTCAGAGAATGTTCTGAGTATTCCTTGCACATCATAATGATCATCTCCTCTGCTGTCAGTGACTTTTACAACAGCTTGTGGGCTCGCGTTCGGGCATAACTTACTGGCCAGGGTGTAGCCAGCCTGCTGCCTTAACCGTATGCCCTTGCCCTATGTCGACTCGTTGTGTAGCACATCTCTCGCTCCGCTAGATCATTGTATTGCGTGAGGTGAGCTCTAATATCGGCCAAGATGGCCGCCTGATGCGTACTCTTATATTCGGCTTCTAGCTGTTTCAATGTTGTTTCTAACTTCTGTGGTTGCATACGTATGTCTTTTAAGATTCCAGCATTTGTGATGATGCATATACCCCTGATTGTTGCCTTAAAGGCTTGCCATACGATGTCTGCAACTCCCACTGAGTCTTTGTTTATTTTAAAATACTCTTCTATGGCTACCAGAATTGTTTCATTGTATGTCAGATCCAATAGGGCTGTGGCTTTGAATTTCCATATATACTGCATGGGTACATGAGTAGGGACAGCAATAGTCATCTGAACTGGTTTATGATGTGATAAGGTCCTGGCCAGGTGACAGACCTCTACTGTCCAGTTGCTGGCTCTGCCAGTCGCCAGCAGTCCATTCGGGACCAGGTGGCATGTACTGACGACATGAAGGTGCCCTCCCACGTATCAGGGTTACGTTGGCGCCACATATCCACCATTTGGAACTCCTCCATACCATCCAACAGCACCTTTGCCGCCCATCTGCTGTGACCAGTCGTTATTGCCGACCTGTCGCATGTTGCATCTAATGTCACATTCAGGTCCCCTCCCCACACTATCTCTGCTGGGGAAAATGTGCGTAATTTATTAAGTAGTTTAATAGTTTCGCAATAATTGCCCATGGTGTTGCTCCCAGGGGTGGGCGCGGCACCAGAGATCGGTGGGCGCGCTCCACTCCAGTATCCTCGACAGGGCCTCAGCGCCAAAGACATCTGTCAACATGCGCTAAATGAATATACGACGTTACAACCCAGGCATTACAACGCAAGTGGTTACAACGACTTGCGTTGGAGGGCGCTGGACTTAGGAATAGTATGACTACTATTCCAACTCCAGCCTACGTTACAGTAGGGAAGGTGTTGGAATAGTAAATCATACTATTCCTTAGCTTAGAGCGCGATCCAGCGCAAGTCATTGTAATGACTTGCGTTGTAATACCCGCGTTGTAAAGGTATTGCGGTGTAAACACCGCGATGTAACCGATGTTTCCCGCGCTAAACATATAGCTCCATTTTCCCGGTGTTTGTTGTTTCAGGAATTCCCATGATTCGAAGATTGTTTCTCCTGGAACGATCCATTCCCTTTTTTGTCAATCGCAGCGTCTGGCAGTCATTCGAGCAGGCTCATGCAGTGTGTCTCCTAGGTGTATTTTCTCCTAGTGCCCACTCCCTTCCCATGTAGGTATTCATGGTCGCCGAGCTCCACCCATCTATCCTGTCGCAGCCCGCTCCGGTATTCTCTCGGAGCACCGCGTCCACAGCGGAGCCCCACTGCCACCCTTTCCTGTGCAGCCTCTGCAGAAACGTTGCCGAGCAGCGTGCTTCACCAACCTGCCGCTGTAGTGTTGGGTGAGTGCGCCCAGGCCCTTTCGGGTCCGGTATCAATGTCTCTGCCCTGCGATCCACCATCAGCAGCTGCCAGGGCGAATAGCACCACCTGATATCCCACTGGACCGACCGGCCCCAGGCCCACTTCTGCTTATGATATTGCAGCTGCTCTGCTTCGGGTGATCGTGCCCTCATACCCAGGGCCTCAGTAGGACTCCGCAGCCATTTTGTCTCGCCCGGCCTTTGGTCGTTATCGCGGCCCCATTGGTCTTATAGCTTTCCTGCCGGTTTTCCACAGGAACTTTCGCTTTTCGATTGTCGTTTTACTTCTCAGCAGCCAAGATCTCGTGATTCGCCAGGTCAGCTCGCCAGATTGTAGGATTTTTTTACGGATGTTTGGCTCACGGCTGGCAGAGCTGCACTACAGTGCAGCCATCTTGCTGTGGGCTCTCTAGCGCTCCCAGCATGTCTAACATTTATGACATGACGGACTTGGCAGGTCCACATGGTACGTATGCACTGCATTATGCATGGCACCTCTGGACATATGCTGCATTCTGCATGGCACCCACATACAGGTCACAGTTTGCATAGCACAGATACACATGTTGCTGCATGGCACCCATACTCCAGAAGGGATTCAGTATTGCTTACGTCAGAGTGAGTGTGATCTCTAATTTGTCATGGACCCTCATATCTCAATGTTTGGTTAAAAATGTTTTTGCTGTATCCTTCGAATCTTTCAGATATTCCAGTGCATGTCCATGAAATGTTGGCAATGGGTCAGTGTTTCCAGATCAGGAGCTGCCTATTATATTATTAACATGTTATTATTTTTTTCTTGCAGTTTTCTACAGCATTAAGGAAGGTCAGGGGATTTACGCGCACACACACAAAAGGAAGGGCATTAATACAAGAGCACATCACTGAAGAAGCATAAAGCATGCAGAATATTACAGTTATTATTTTGTAGATTTTTGCAACATGGGTGTGGCTCATGTTCAATAGAACATGTTACAGGATGGGAGCTAAAAATTTTTAAAAGAGCAACAGCAGCAGATCAATACCAGTTATGTTGGAATCGTGGAAGTTGGGTGAAGGAACTTCGACTAACCTCAACGAAAGTATTTTTGGCTTAGGAAGATTTTGAGCTCGTTTTAAGCACTTTACTAAAAAATTAGAGTTCAGTTTTGAAAAACAATTATTAGAAACAAAACAGACCATCACTACTGTCAAGTCAAATCAGCGGAAGTTGGTTGATTGAGACTGGAGCGAACCCAACCACAGTGTCTGTGGAATAGAAGAGCTTTGAGCGCCTTTTTGAAGGTACCAAGATGGTGTAGTGCAGAGATATGGTGCAATAGAGTTCCAGATCCTTGTTGCTCCTTTGGATTAGGCTGGTTCATAGACACCACTTGATGGAATGTTGGAGGCTGGAGGAGGAGGGTTTCTACATTCCTTGCTCCTCGTTTAGCCCCAGAGATTTTAGTTTCTCAACCAGGTAAGAGGGTGTGGAGTTGTACATGGCTTTGTGAGTGATGAGTGATGTAGATAGACAGTCTTAAATTGTGCTCTTGCTTCGATAGGAAACAATTTAAGACTTAGAAGTAAAGGAGTAATGTGGCCAAATCTCTTGTAGACAGCAATGTAACACAAATGTAGAGGGGTCTCTTGGGAGATTGAATAGAAGTGAATTCTCATAGTCTAGTTTGGAGAGAATAAGAACCTAGACTACAAGTCCTGATCATGGATGAATTAAGAGAGTGTGAGCGAGATGTTAGGGTCATGTGACATGCCTTTCTGCAAAAAATCTGATTCAAGGGTCATACGATGTCACTTCCTGTGATGTCATTAAGCTCAAAGATTAAGTAATGGCTCTCTTGTTACCCCTGGCATTTTAGTGTATTGACGCCCATACAGCCAGCCAAGTGTTTTCTTTGAAAATGTGTGCACTTACTTTGTTCTTGCAAGTGGTATTTAAATTTTTTTTTTTAGTTACATAATTGACCCCCATATTTTTGGCATTGTTGAGAAGAAACATTGGCAATTTGGATTGCCACTGTTGGGGCAGAAAAGCCCATGTTTGGCCCTGGATGTTTGGCCTACTGCTAAAGTTGCCACCTTTCTCAGAGAAATTACCAGTCATTTGTTCAACTTTTCAGATTCTAAAAGGGACGGGGACTGAGGCATGAATAGCATTTTGTGTAATTTCCTCTGTATTTTTTAAAGCAATTCTTCCATTTGCTTTACAAATTATTTAGAAATAGCTTAAACAGCATTAAAATACTTTGAAGTGTTTTTTGTGTATTTTGCTATATTATGATGACATTTTGCCAAAAGGGAGAATTACCAGATTTTGATGATTTTCCCAATTTTGAAATACACTTTGACATAAAAATACTAGTACCACTACTACTGGTCAGATGACGACCCTAGCCTCCGCCCTGTATCCCACTCTGAGCTAGATTCTGGGTGCTTAGAGTTTTCTCCTCAGCAAAGTACACAAATCACTCATATTCACAGCAACCTTCTCCATAGCCGCAATTCTTTTTGCTTAGTTGTTACATTTTCATATTTTCAATGCACTTGCATTTGACATTTCAATACTTTATTGTGATACGTGGCAGCCTGTAGGGGTGCGTCGTGACCAGTATTTTATAGAAAAGGCTATTATATCGAAACCAGTGAAAAAATCGGTTAAATCCACTGTTCCCCTTTGAAATGACAGCTTAACAAATGCAACAAGAAATTACTTTAAAAGTAAATTGGAAGGCGAGCTAAATTCTTACCCGGCGATTGTGTACTTATGTCCTTTAAATCCCCCAGTATGGTTAAGTTCATTTTGCATTTAACTCCAAAAGTTAGGCTAGATAAGATCTACCCCTCCCCCCGCGCTGACCCTATGTCTATGGGTACTGGGTTACCTCTGCTCAGCTCTGAGGTTTATTTAGCAGCGCCATGTTTTCCCTTACCTTCCCCTTCGCCTAGCGTGGCCAGCTACACTCACTTAGTCCCTTTGTCTGAGGTCCAGGGGTGCCTACCACATTGCAGTTTTTTATTTTGGAATGTGGCAGGTTTACGCTCAAAGGTGTTCCTTCCACTCTGGACGGAGTTTATAACTAAATTTCACATTCTTTGTTTCCAGGAGATCTGGGCCCTCGAGCCCATACACAATTATGGATTTAGGACAGTCCACCTACCTGCAGTCTGTTCTCAAGCTGGCAGAGCTACGGGTGAGTTGTCAAATTTTGTTTTGAATCTATTGGCTTATGTCACAATAAAATCAGAAATTGGTTCTCCTTATTATTTAATTATTGTTATTGAAATTTTGTACAATCTCAATTTTATATTTGTTAACTTCTATAATGGTACACCACTACCTGATATCCTCAAGGTTTTATCACAACTTGACCACGAGTTGGAAAATTTATGTTGCACTGGAGGGAAGGAGGCCTTTATATTGTGGAGTGGTGATTTCAACATACATTTATGCTATTTTCCACCTAAAAAGGTTTGTTGTATGGTGGACGTACACGACTCTGATCAAGCCCATTTTCTCCATAGTGACTACAGAGCAAAATTGAATGATCGAATGTCAAAGTACCACCTTGTTTTTTCCAATTAATTGTGTACTACTCCTGCTTCCTTTAACTACACATTTAATGGTTGTGGTCAGAATACCGTCATAGATTATATTCTTACTTCCTACAAACTTGGCAAGCTATTATCCGATTTCATCACCCATCCTATTTCGATGAGGAACCATTACACCCAGAGTATAAATGTAAATCCTGTGTGGGGCCAGAAAAACAAACATATTGAACGTGACATTGATGATACGGCGTTAGCCACTCGCAAGGGAGTTTCATTACGTTGGTCTTTGGTCAATCCTGCTAACTTTCTTGAAAAAACTGGTTACTGATTATAGAGAGGCTTTTGACATTTGTTTGGATGACTCTGCTAATGAACTGATTATAGGGAGGCTTTTGACATTTGTTTGGATGACTCTGCTAATGAACTGATTATAGGGAGGCTTTTGACATTTGTTTGGATGACTCTGCTAATGAACTGATTATAGGGAGGCTTTTGACATTTGTTTGGATGACTCTGCTAATGAACTGATTATAGGGAGGCTTTTGACATTTGTTTGGATGACTCTGCTAATGAAGCTGACATAAAGGAAGCTTTCCTTAGTATGTCCTGATGTATTGAAGAAGGCTTAACTAGATCCTTACCTCAGTCTAGTTTTGTTGGTTCAGGTTGGTTTGACCGTAATTGTTCCACAGTCCACAAGCAGCCCTACATAAGTTCCCGCGCTGCCACTTGGAAGTGAGAATACGCAGACGTGAGTATGGTTTAGCACTGAAATTAAGAAATAACTAAAGAATGCTGCTTGGGAGTCCTTGATGGAAGCTAGTTTGACCAAGGATTCCTTAGCCTTCTGGCGTGTAATTAATGACCCCCTATTAAAGGACAACAGTGCCTCCAGACTAGAGTTTGCCATTAATGAGTCTGATTGGTTCGTCCACTTTTCAAAGATCTATTCTTTCTCTAGAATGCAGATCCATGGGTCCGTCCCTATAATTGCTGAAGGCTCAGCACCGGACACCATTAACTTATTTTTCACCCTGGATGAATTTAATAGGGCGCTTGTGGCCAGCAAGGGTGGTAAAGGCCTGGCCCGGACGACATCCCAATCGACCTTTTTAAGAACAATGTACCTTTTTGGGGCCCAATTTTGGCCAGGGTGTTAGGGACCTGCTGCCATTCCCGCATTTTGAACACCTGGTCGGAGTCCCTGATAGTGCCTATTTATAAGAAAGGGGAACTTTCAAATCTAGCTTGTTACCAGCCAATATCGTTACTTGACTCCCTGGTAAAAGTCACAAGGAGAATATTATTAAATAGATTGGAAGAGTGGGCTGAGACCAATGAAATCCTTTCAGATTTGCAATATGGCTTCCATAGAGGTCTGGGGACGACTGAACACGGGTTAAATCTTAATCTGGTAATTGGAAAATATACTTTAAAAAAAACTTTATTTATCATTTTCCAGAGCAAGAAAAAGACATACAACAAGCCCAAAAGCAAGGGCATATCTTAATACATTTCAGTCGTAAGTATAAACAATACCAGCAGATACAGCAAACAAAACACGTTATGCATGGGCGAGGTACGAGTGCACAATAGTTCAAGGGGGCTATTCTCAGCGAACAGAGTTACTAATCATAGGGATGTAGGACCTACAGCAGTGTACATTCGGTGGCTAAGTAGGGGTGTCAGAGTCAAATGTTAAAAGGTAGTCTCGGTGAGGCTGCCAGATGTCCTTCGTTCAGGAGGTAGGTGGTTGTAATGTCGCATACTCTTCGCTTGTGGTCTCACAGTAGATCATACTGGTTAGCCAAGCCTCAACAGTTGAGCGATTACCACTACCCCAGCGCAGAGCTATCTCCCTCTTGCCCAACAATAATGCTATGCCAGTAAATCTGCGAATTGACTTTGGGGCATTTGCCACGGAACCCAAGAGTGCCATGAGTTCAGCGTCCACTATCAAGGAAAGACGCAGGAATATTTTGCCCCAATATGTGCTAATATGTGGACACGACCAAGCCAAATGTGCAGAGTCTGTGCTTGGTGCGTTGCATTTCGGGCAGTGAGAAGATCTAGTGGGGAGTATTCTGGCCAGTGAGCTAGCGGTGGAATATGCTCTGTGTGGAAATTTAAAGTGAAGCAGTTTGTACCGGTCCACAGAAATAATTCCATTCTTTGTCAGTCAGGGCACTGCCCAAGTAAGTTCCCCATTTCTCTTGTGTCTTCTCATCTTGTGCGGGTTTCATGGATATGCATGCTTTATAGAGTTTAGAGATCAACCTCCCCCCTTCGGAATCAGATATTAGTAATGTCAGCAGGGGAAAATTGTCAGAAGCAATGGGGTAAGTGAGGATGGGTGCGCGCATTGAGTCATAAAGGCGGAGCATGAGAAAATGGTCCATATGTTTAGTAGAGCAGTACGACTCGGTCAACTAACCACCCGGCAGGGACCACGTAGCGGCACTCCTTGTCGAGGAAGCTGGCTGTAAGGCTAAATGGGATACTTTTGTGAATGAGTGTACACACCTCTTGCGAATATGTACTGTAACTGAAGAAATACTTATGGGAGCCAAATGTTTTTGCAAAGCCATGGGAGTCCTGTGGTAGAAGATGTGTCTCCTGCAGGAAAGCTACCTTCACCCCATGTCTATTGAGGTAGGCCAACACTTGTTTGCCATTGAGGGGGTTATTTAAGCCCCGGACGTTCCAGGTTAAAAACATTAACTCAGCTATCCGTACCCGCCCACCCAATGTTTCAGTCATTGTGAGAAATGTGTGTTCTGCATGGTAAATTGGACATCATCAGTGTCCCCTTCTAGAAAGTTGTCAGTAAATGAATAAAACAACAATACCCAATTAAACAATATACCCCCTGCCATCCACACAGGGCACCAAACTGCCCAGTGAATCCCATATGAACCAAACAAACCAACATAAATCCCAAAAGACTTAGTGTGGTATGCACCATAGGGGGTGGCCAGAGCTACTGCAAATGGAGCCCATTTGATGTGAGATACCTGATGTATGATAACATGTGGTTACAGGCAACTATGAAATTAGTCCATCTGGAACAATGCTACTAGAATGAGTAAAAGGCATTGCCTAAAGGTGTTCGACCTAAGCACATCACTATGGACCAGTCAGAATCGGACAGATCAGCCAGGAGGAGAGAGTTCCATGCTCTGCGAGGCTTGCAAATCTGGTGGCACACGGTCTAGAGTGGTCCTTGGAGATAGGGCACCGCTGGAACAGTGTTCCTTACAGAAAGTCATCACCTCTGCTGGTGATTCAAAAAACCGGGCTTTCCCATCTATATCTACTCACAACGTGGTGAGGTACAGCATACCGTACCTGAGGCCTTTCTTACGAAGCATAGCCTGACCTCTTGATATTTGTGACAAGCCTCCTGCACTGCCAATGAGAAGTCCGGGTAAAAGAGACAGCAGTCCTCTGATACTGCAATGGGCCTCACTCGTGAGTCAGTCGAAGTGCTGTGTCTCGGTCTCTAAAGTTTAGTAAGAGGGCAACAATAGGTCGAGCAGGGGGCTTCAGGCGGTAGTCGGGTCCCAAAGTTCTATGAGCTCTTTCCACCACAAATGTGTCTGTGAAGCTTTAGTGGTCAAATATATCTGCAAGAAGCTGCTCTACAAACTGGTCCAGGTGTCCCATGTTCGTGGACTCTGCAATTCCCCTGATGTTTATGTTATTCCTGCGCGATCTCGCTTCGAGGTCCTCATTTTTAACAGCAACTGCTTTGAGGAGTTGCTCCTTCTTTTCTAGACATTTTGTAACAGATGCAGCGCCAACGTCCAAGCCTAATATACTTTCTTCTGCACCACCGAGGCAGGTGCCCTGGTGGTCAATCCTCTCTCCCATGCAATCCAGGTGGCTCGTCACCGTGTCAAACCTTGCATCTATGGAGCATAATCCAGCTAGCAGCTCCGGCATGATGGCACTTGCCCTAGTAAGTTGATCCGTGATGCTAGGGTCATATCCCCTCTCCTCAGTATCTGACATGGATTCTGGCCTCTCAGATTGCATGGCACGCTCAAATGGGAGCTTGCGTTGTTTGGGGTCCCCCCCTCCCCATGTTAGCCACTGGGGATAGAAGGCAAAGCGCCTATAAATAGGTGGGAGGTCCAGACAGGCAACGGGAGAGAGCCAGTGAACAGCGTAAACAGCAGTCCCATTGTGGCCTAAAGAAGATGACCATGTGGCACAGAACAATCAGTCCGGGGGCCAGGACACCTCAGCATGGTAGTGGATGAACCGCTTGCACCCCAATAAGGATCAGTGATATGGCCGACATCTTGAATGCATCCAGTGCCCGCAGCCCCCACCACGGCGTAAGCACTGTCAAGTGAAGCCAGTGAAGCAAGGCAGGTAGCACAGATGCTGGAAGAGTTCGATGGGCCGCAGGGTATGAGATCCTACCATGGCTACTGGGAGCACAGTAGCCTCTATCGCTCAGTGATGTGAGAACTGTCACAAGGGAAAGGGAGGTTTAGGGGAGCCACTCCCGGCAGGTAGGAACCGCTCAACTAACAATATGCCACAGCCTAACCACGACCATCGAGTACACCAAGCGGGGGAAACCTCATAGCTAGTCCTTATCAACCGGGGTTCATCCCAGGTCGCGCCACCTCGCATAATCTGCGCACCATTTTCTCGGTACTTCACCAGATCAACCCTTCTCTGCCTGCAGTGGCTGCCCTCCTGTATGCCACCAAGGCTTTTGACACTCTTGAGCGGCCCTTCCTTTTTTATCTCCTTCCTCGCCTGGGCTTTAGTCTAGGTTTCGTGCGGAAAATCCAGCTCCTCTACACACTCCCGACAGCACGCAAGTAACTGACCCCATAGCAATTATGAGGGGCACCAGACAGGGTTACCCTCTGTCCCCCATGCTATTTGCCATCGCTATGGAGCCTCTGGCGGCGCCACCTGCGCCAGCACCACACTCAGCGAGGCATTGGCTTCTCGTCCCGCGCCCTGGTCACATCTATGTACGCCGACGACGTTACACTATATATCCGCGAACCTCAGGAGAATCTGGCTCCCATGACCAGGGAGGTTATCCGTTTCGGCTGCCTATCCGGGATCCAGGTCAACTGGGGCAAGTCCGTTCTCTTCCCCCTTACAGATGCCACGCAACCGTTCTCCACCGACTATCCATTTACTTGGGCTAGTGGTCCTACCAAATACCTGGGTATCTGGCTGACCAGAGATATGGATGAGTTGTGGAGGTCTACCTTCAGCAAAGCAAAGGATTTGCTGGAGACAAAGATGCAAACGTGGCAAAAACTTCCTCTCTCATTAGCTGGGCGCAGCGCCATCACAAAAATAATCGTGCTTCCAAAATTCCTGTACTTGTTTATGAACATCCCTATCCCACTCACATCACAATTTTTTTTTTAAACTGAGATCCAACATTATCACATTGATCTGGGTGGGACGCCAGCCCCGTATTGCTTATGGCATCCTAACGCTACCCCTAGCAATAGGTGGAAGGGGAGCCCCCGATCTTAGACTCTACGCGCTATTTTTGGATTCATCCAACACCTTTCCAGCCGCATGTCACGGTCGAGACAGACCTGGCCTCCCCCTGGCCGCTGCAGACAGCGCTATTTCTACCGCACAAAATCCCCCGGGGCGAGATAGACACGGTGGAGTGTGTATGCTGGGCCTGGGATGGGCTGTGCAAATACACTTGCTCTAAAGCACTTTTTGCACCCTCAATGCAGCTTGCTAGCAATCCCTTATTCCCCCCGCTGCAGACAGCTGGCATGGCTCACCGCGCAGCGAACCTGGGTATCCACACTAACGCCGACATTTACCCCTACAACACCTTTCTCATACTGCCGGAGGATGCTGCACCCACTAGATAAACTGCTTTATTACCAGATAAGGCCACCTGTTAAAATGACAACCCGACCTTTCCACTGGCTCCCCAGCCCAATACTGCGCTCGAATACTTACACTCCTCCACTTCTCCGCGCGAAATAGTCACAAGGCTCTACACCCTCACACTGGCTGCGTCCCCCATAGATACTGAGCGCGCTCGTTATGCATGGAGCATGGACCTGGCCGGCGGCCTCTCTCCCGTTCAGTGGCAATACTGATGCGGCCAAACTAAACGTCTCTCCCCCAACTATTGCCTACGGCTTATTCATTTTAAATACATAAACCGGCTGTACCGCACCCCCGTAACGCTGCATAAGATGGGTCTGATGGACAATGACAGATGTTTGCGGTGCTCAGCTCCCGGCGCGGACTTTGCACATCTGGCCTGGTGATGCCCCAAGGTTTCAGACTTTTGGCTGAAGGTGTGCTCCATAGTTAGCGATATCACTCAAGAGCGCATCATTCCCGACCCCCTGCTGTGCCTCCTGGGATATGTCAAAGACATTTTAGATGCTAATCGTAAGCTTGCTGCAATGCTGCTGGTGCTCGCCAAGAAGTGGATAGCAATTCACTGGGGCCGCAGACCGGCCCCACAGGCCAAGCACTGGTTGGCCGATGCAGCCCGTTGCCAGACGCTCCTGGGTGAATTCTGGGACCTGATGCCAGCTGCAAACAGACCTCCAGATATATGGGGCCCTCTCATATCCTACCTTCACCGACTAGCACACCCAGACGCGGCTCTAGAAAGTTCCCTCCTCACTGACGCCCAAACCACTGAAGCGGACCCTGACACGACTGGTTCCAGACGCTCTATTGACCACCTGCAAGCCACATAGACACAAATGTCTTTTTTTTTCTCTAATTTTTCCACTTGAAGTGTTGCGCCGTGATGTGCATTATTCTGTATCTTTCTAACAGTGTCAACTATTTCCTGATTGCAATGTATGCCGCATTGCTTGACAGAATGGTGATTGTATCATGCCTAAGGTTCAATAAAGGTTTTTGGAAAAAAAAAAAAAAGAGCCATTGCCCAGGGCAGGCAGGGGTACTGATGCCTCAGATTTTAGCCGCTTGAGCAGCGCGGCATCGTAGCTCTGCTCCCGCCATTACCCGGTGGCCCGGGAACCCCCTGCAGTGACATCGGCCGGCTCCCGGCCACAGCAGTCCACACCTGTAGCCCACGACAGGCGGAGGGCATCCTACGTTGTAGGTGGCAAGTGGGGCGCCCAGCAGGACTTGGCAGCCCGATCCCCAGGCTCACCCACGGCTCCTTCGCTGCAGGGCTTCCCAAGTTGGCCAGGCGGATCCCGCCCATTCACAATCTCGCAGCTTTCAATCATTGCAGCATAGCCCAGACAGCGGGATATTGCACCGCTTGAGGTGGGCGATGGGTTACCACAGGACAGATGAAAGGGGATTATATTTTGGGGCCTGTATACCCAGATTTGAGGGCTATCGAGGTCGGAGCTTTACAACTGAGTGGCCATCTTGTTGGCTGGCGAGGCCACGCCCCCTGGAAAATATACTTTAATGAAAAAAGGTCAGCTGTTTTTAGCATTTGTTGATCTGTTGAGTGTATTCAACAGTGTTCTCTACAATAAATTGTCGGAAACTTTATCTGAGCTTGAGGTGAATTCACCGCTAATATCCCTCTTGAGAAATGTATTCAGGGAGCAGGTTTAGGGTGCGTTACGGATCTAGGCGTGAATGCACTCGCACTTTTGATCTTTAGAGAGGGGTTAGACAGGGCTGTGTCCTTCCTAATTACCCTGTACACTAATAGTCTGGTCTCTGTCTTGACTAGAAACTGCAGGGATCACCCCCAAATTGGCCATAGACTCCTCCCCTGTCTGCTCTACACCAATAACGCAGTACTCATTTCCCGTACCATGTTGGGTTTGCAGCGGTTACTTACCTGTTTTGTCAACCACATGTTAGATCTTCGCCTGAATGCTAATTTAGGAAAACTTTTATAATGAAATGTGGGAGAAAAGTCATGCAGTGTTTTGATTTTGTGGTTGGCAATGTCAAGTTAAGCCTCACTCCCACCATCTCTTATCTGGGTATTTTATTCGAGCCACAAGGTTCATGGAATCCGGCCGTACACAACAGGAAGCTGCACTTTAATAAATCTATTTCTGCACAGTGGCGGCCGGCAAGGCTCGCGGGTGGCGGGCGGGTGCAGGGGGAGGGGGTGGGCGCGCGGGGGGTGCGCAATGTAAACTAAATAAATAAACACTTACCTTGCCGTCGGGTCCAGTGTCTCTGCTCCTGCTCTCCTCGTTGGACTCGAGGAGCAGGAAGCACAGCCAGGCTCCCCTGACCAATCACAATGCTGCAGCGCAGCATTGTGATTGGTCTGAGTGTTCTGGTTCGACGCTCAGCCAGGGAATGTGGGCCTGGGCATGTTCTCCACGCAGGCTGTAATGCAACCTGCATGGAGAAAAGGGAAAGTGCGCATGACTGTCTTGGGCCGCCCAAACAGTCATGTGCACTTAGGAGTGGGCAATTCATTTTATGTTTCCTTTACTTTGCACTGCTTAAAAGCAGAGGGGCGACACTCCTCCGCCATAACGGAGGAGCCGCCACCGTTTCTGCATTGCTAAACTCTTCCATCAAGCTCGGCAAAAAAACTGTGAGGGAGATGTTAACTATATATAATGCCAAGTGAGTGTAGGCAAATGTATATGGGGCGGGAAGACGGTATAGAATGCCTTTTCTAGGAACTTTTTGTCTGTCCCTAAGAGCTGTTCTTCCTTTGTATGTCATACTGAACTCGGGGTTTTGTTTTTAACTGACCTGATTAGAACCCAGCCGCTTTATTATGGCACAAAGTATGGACCTGTGATGACACAGTTTTAAACCGCAAGTTTATTAATGATTGTTTTAAACTGTCCGGGGTGCATTTAATTCCTTGGTTCAAATTTGTTAAACAGACTTGTTTTGGAACTAGGTCATGTTGAATATTTTGAGAACCCTGCCATACTTCACTCCATTAGTAGAAATGAATTAAAGAAACAATGTCTGTCTTTGCTCGGGAACTGGTGAAACCCAGTGTTGTCAGACACCAGATTATACTTGTCACGGACGGTTTGCAGCCCTATCTTAATTTTGTGCAGCACTGCCATCACAGGTTCATTTTAGATTAGACATCTTTTACTGTCTAGTCACTTTTCCTAACATTAACGACTGGTCGGACTTACTGATCAAATGACCCTGTGGTGATTTATCTAGCCAATGCACTTTGCACATTATGTTTTTATGTACTTTTTACTAGGTCCCTCATAAATGTTTTATACTGCCTATACTGTGCAATTATAATTTTAAACAATGCCGCCCTGCATTTCTGTTTATACAGCAACTCACTTCTTAATTGATTTGCTGTAGGATATCTAGCTTTTTGTGGTTTGTGATTCATCTTAGTAAAAATATGGCTACTCAGAATTGAGGTTTTATTGACAGTTTTTAGAGCTCAGTCGTTCAATTGTTCACAATCATGATTGTGTAAACTATTTTCTATTTGTATGCTTTTATAGTTTCTTTTATAAAATCGAATAAAGCTTTGATTGACTACTTTAAAAGTATTTAGAAATGTCTGTACTATTTCTCTATGATTATGAAACCAAACAGAGGCAATTTGTTGTGTTAAAAAGAATAAAGAGGATTTTACTTAAACACTCTTTAAAGAACGAATTGGCTGCTCCTGGCCTTCCCGAAATCAATAAATGTGAACAAATGGCTACTATTTTTCTCTGACAAAGTTGGCAACCTTAATAGCGAGTGGAACAAAGCAGTTATGGTGAAGTAATGAGAACTATTCTAAATTACCCCTTTTGTGGAGTGTAATTGTCCAGAAACTACTTTAAAACATCTGCAACGCTCCTAGAGTGCTTTTGGCAGGTCATCTACCTGAATGTTCCCAGTGTGCATCTGTGGGCCCTGTGCTTATGAAAGATTTCGTTCCTTGGACGGAAGGTCAATGATTCCAAAATAAACACGTGTATCAGCTGTGAGTTGATGATATGTTGTCCCTGACCCTGACAATTGCAGGTGAGACCATTCTCCAAATACTTTCAAGTGCTCATTGTGCTGCGATTGATTTGTGCTCCACATGCTTCTAAAGGTGAGCCTGGGAAGTAAACATATCTCGGTTTTTTCTCTGGTGGTGGGCAGCCTTAGTGCCTGATTCAGATTTGGGTGGTAACTGAAAATCCTGTTTCTGTAGGAAGAGATAAGACTGCAAGAGGATCCACCCGTTGTATTTCCTTCATCAAACTATACCTGTTGCGCAGAAATGTCACCAATGGACTTTCTTCCTGATTTAGCACTGCTTACAGGAATAAGCATATCGTCCATTACCCCCCAAACCTAAATCAGGCAACTAGACTGCTTTAATGCAGAGGAACCGGGGCAGTGCCTCGACCGCACTATCAATTGTTCTCTTGTTATGCACCTTAACGCTCCAGGCACCTCTGTTTGCTCTGGTCATCTTCCTCATCTCCACTTTACTTTCTATGCTTCTCCTTTCTATCTTTTTCTTTTTAAATTTTTTGATCTCCATCCCTACTTTCCTCTTCATATCTTCCCCTTTGTCTCAGCCCTCCATTTATCTCCTCTCTCTCTCTCTGTTTCTAATATCTAGCTCTTCTTTTCTCACATATTTATGCTATCTTTCCTGTTCTCTTCCTCCACCTTCTCACCCCTCTTTTTGGCTCTGTGCTGTCCATCTGTCCTCCTGTAACACCCATATTCCTCCTTTTGTTGCTGTCTTCTTCCCTTCTCCTTTTACCCCTTCTCCTTATGTCCCATGAAGATCCTTATTATGTAGCTGAAACCTCAGATTGAACTTTCAGGTGAAATCGTTTGAAAGTGAGGAAGCTATCAGAATCAGTGTTAAAAAGCTTCAACTGTAGTGTTCGCCTACTGGTCAAGACAACACTGGTTTACATTCACTTAAATATGTGTTCTGCTAGATTGCAGCTTAGGGTGCTGTGTCATGGTGACACCTACTCCTTTTTCCATTAGAAAATATCTGTACCCATGAGATTGAACACTTGCTAGTCCTCCAAAACTTGGGAATTACTGCTGCCCCATGACAGATGTTTATTAAAAATCTAGCTTCCATTGCTTCAGTATAGACTCTGGGCCCGATTCACAAAGGTAAACTGAGACAAAAGTCTAACTTTACGACTTTCGGTATTCACAAAGGGCATCTACGAGCAGTAAAGTCAAAAGTCTAACTTTACGACTTTCGGTATTCACAAAGGGCATCTACGAGCAGTAAAGTTAGACTTTTGTCTCAATTTAACTTAAGTTTTGGTCTTAAGTTTAACTGAGACCAAAAGTCTAGTCTCAGTTAAACTTAAGACCAAAACTTAAGTTGAAATGAGACAAAAGTCTAACTTTACTACTCGTAAATGCCCTTTGTGAATACCAAAGGTCGTAAAGTTAGACTTTCGTCTCAGTTTACCTTTGTGAATCGGGCCCACAGACTTTATTATGTGGCTCATCACTTCATCACTCATCGAAAGCCCCAGAGCAGGTGTTTTATATGTTGGTACACCTTACCACGAAATTTGTCTGGCCTCTAGGAGCGGCCTGAGTCACAACTCATTCCTTATGGCCAGGCCAAGTTGGCCCATGAGCGTAGAGTGACAGATTTACAACGAACTATAAAAATTAAAGCAAGAGTGCCACCTTAGTTTGGAGAAGACGTCAGTCACTGTTGATCTCGGATGTGGTCATGATGAGTGAAGCCAGCGAAATGGCACAAGGACAATTCTCACGACACAGCACACCCATGGCACTACCCCGAGTACTGCCTGACTTTTTGCCGACCCACAATATAATAACCTCCAGTCAGCAGCTAAATAAGTGCTGTGCTGACAACTTGTCTCTATGCTCGTTACTGACACATAGTTATTGATGGAGGGGGATATTTGAATCTCAGTGTCTTGGTGAAATCATCAAACAGAATCCGCCCCTGGTTGCATGGACCTTTGGTTGTTGACTTGTATTAAGAGGGAGCTAACATGGGCAATACATTTCAATTGCTGTGAAGTTATTTAAATGAGAAACATCAAGATTCCCCAAGATTAAATCATCTAGTTTTATTTGCAATCTAACAACATTTAAGGGTCTTTCACCTGGTGTGGACTGATGTTCCTGGCTTGCTATCGCAGTCACATAACTATCAGGAAATCTGCTAAAGAGGCAAATTAATTCATCAATCTCAGTTGAAACTGCTCTTTCCGTGTAGTCGTGGTTGTGAACACTAACCTTCCTCCAGGTCAAATACTCTGAACAATTTGAGATGGACTCCAAACAATTACCTGGAAGTTCTGAGACGTAGGAGTAAGCTTGGCTGTGGGCACTCCTTCTAATGCCCCCAGCGTGGTGGGCATCTGAGTACTAACCAACAATGCAGTCGTTGTCGAGACTACGGCAGGGTGTGCGGGAAATGTAGGTCGTGGCAATCCAAAAACAGGTACGGCTGCCCAAAGGCACCTGGGATAGTTCCAGTAGCAACAGATAGATCGGGCACAGCTGCTACTTGAAGGGTTGGAGAGGGTCCTCCAGTTTGTGCGACATTGGGGTCAACAGGGACCGTAGCAATAGTACCGCTATTAGTGACACCATCACTATTAGAAGGTAGGGCAGCATTATAAGGTGAAGGATGGGAGGCCAACAAGTCATTTAGGAAACCATCAATGAAGTCACTTTCCGTACATGATTTGTCTGGTTTCTCAGCATCTTTCTCTCACTTGGCTTTTTGTTTCTTAGATTTCTCATTTGTTAATACAGGGTACATCCTAACTCCCTTGACTTTTTCCTTTCTCCACTTCTGATGCTCTGCATCCCATTTAGCGTCTATATAACTACGAGCAGTTCTTTTAGCTCTGTTTTGATATTTCTCCTTGTCTTTGGCATGAGCAGTATGTTCCCAAGCATTCAAAGCCTCGTATTGGGCAGGTCTAGGCGGAAGCTTCATATCATATAACAGATCCCTCAAATGTTTGGTTATTCTCAAATTAAACGTCCCATATTGAGGGCATTGTAAAGGCCCTTCTTTCCATGTGATGTTATGCCCCTGGCACCCGTAGAGCAGATCCTGACTACCTACAAAGAAGAAGGACACTGAAGAGCCGATAAACGCAGAAGACAGAAGAAAAGCAACTGACTTGGCACCAGCCCTACCGGCCTGTCTGCTGTTTCCTGTCGAACCTGATCCAAAGACGTCTCGTCCTGCAGCTGTCATGCCTCTGAAGCCTGGGAGGGTGGTCTGCCTTCAATGAAGACTCAAGAACTCCAGTGGAGTAGCGGAGCTGCTCCCCTGCATCTTGCAGGCACCCCAAGAAGAACTGTGAGGACTCAGGAATCGCCAAAACCTGACGCCGCCAAGCACCACTGTACCCGAGCCCCCATCCCATGTCGAAGTGGGCCAACAGTATCAGTGTGGTCCCCAAGCCTTCAAGAGACCGAGTCCACTTTGGGTTCACCCCTCGTGAACTCCCTGACGTTGCCTGCAGCCTCTGTTTGCAGGTCCCGGATGAAGAAACCGGACACCACAAAGACCCTCTGCACTCGGCCAACCTGGCCCGAGTAGAAGAGGACCACTGGTGTCCTGTTGGATTTGAAATGTCCTTATCGTAATGTTCATGTTATGTTCCGTGTTAAGTTAGCATTCATGCCGCCATTTTATTAGTAAACGACATTTCGTTTTGTGATCGCAACTCAGCTTCTGTCTTATATTGCTTGTCTCAGCAGAAAACTGCCTCCTGTACCTTCAGCTTGTACTGCCCAAGGCCGAATTTTGTTGCATTAATGAATGTACTCTCTATTGTTGCATACCTCCGCTGTTCGATAAACCCGTTCCCACATCTTAGAATGGTAGAGACAGGCCGAACGGCCTTGGAGCCGAGATAGTGTGTACCCAGCCCCAGTACCGCGGCTCATCCTTCTTGGCTACCTTTGTTCACCGTCGCCTGGACCGGAATTTTCCAGACTGGGCGTGTTCTTGGGAAATTGGGAATGTATAATATCGGACTTTATGTTGGGGGGAGCCAGTCCCTTGACCGTCATCTCAGGAGACTGGTCAGACTGGGCTCCGCTGCAGCGCAATACCAATAAATAACTTGGTTTGTATTCTCTACTGCCTGATCGACTCTTCATTGTTTGGAAGGCTGAGAGGTGGTCGACAGTGACCCGGGTGGCCCTAATCGGGTCACTTCCTTTCAGTCCCCACATCCCCTAGCATCGCAAGATTTGAGCCCTTTGCGTAGTTCAACCCGACTGGCCTCCCAGTCAAAACCTGCGGCCTCTTTTCAAGAAGACTGACCCCTGCTGACTCACATTGGGCACCCGATGCTGTATTGCACCACTGCACTCGGCCGCCGTAGTGCCACTGGAAGTGACCTGCTGGTGCTGCCTTTGACCTGGCCTGATACTCACCTTAAGCCCCAGAGATTGGTCTCGTAAGTTGCTGTACTGTACCTGAATGCCGTACTTGTTTTTCCTCCCATAGGATGACATTGCAGCTTCTGAAAAATGCACTGTTGACTTTTTAAAATGCAAAGTATTTCTCTTGCAAAACGTACCTACCTGATCGTATTGATTCTGGTGCCTAAACATATTTAAAGAAATGTGTTATTTTTATATATTTGTGTGGATCTCCTTATTGAGTCTTGTGCATCATTTATTGACTATTGTGTGTATTTGTAGATGTCTAACACTCCTCTCTGATAAGCTTAAGGCTGCTCGACCACACTACCCCCTAGTAGAGCATCTTGGGATTGCTAGAGCAAGCCTCTGTCCACTCATAAGGGAACTCCTGGACTCTTTGAACAATATACTTCATTTGGTATTTCATATAAGGAGCCAGCTGCCTACAGTATCAAATCCCAATTGACTACTTTTCAGCACCAGTATCCAATCTCTGCACATCTTTCCTTATCCTGACATCACAGCACAATACTTTAAGATGTAACAACCAATACCAATGCAGGACCTGCCCCATCAACCAATCCAGTGTGCCACACTGTGATGCAACTCTTGCTTCTTGCAATGGTTCACCCTCCTTTATAATATCTCCGTACACACACAAACACTCTCTAAAAGCATTAAAACAAGCACTTTTAATACAAAATCCTTCTCTGCTCCCATAAAGAAACTCAAACACTCATGCAAGGGGACAATAGATATAATGTTTTCAGACGTTAATATGCACACAGATGAGATCTCGGCTAGCAGGAATTCACCTTGACTAATGCAGTTTCTCCGTTGCGCAACAGAATTTACCAGCATCAATCATTGTTAGTACTCTCAAAACAAAGTTACAGTTTCCTATCTATTGTGTTTTCAATCGTACCTCACGAACCAGCACTACAAACCCTAGCAGACAAGTCAACAACGATATACTCTTATCTATCCCGGGATCTTGGACTGCGATGAGCTCTATAACAACTTCAAGTGCTCAACATTGCGTGCATGTGCATCTATACGATAAGTCAAAAAGCATCATCACACCGCAGGACACACATCTGTGACATAACACCGCAAGCTTAGCATATACAATCACTGCAAGCAAACTTATTAATACTCACTCCTCAGCTACTGCGAACTCCTTCAACCCTGTTGGAGCACAGTCGATCTTCCAAACTGGGCCACAGATTGTAAGGGCATGGACTGGGCTTCGTCGACTCCAGATTTCTTCTTGATTAATCTAGCTCCCTAAATTTCAGTGAGAAACTATCCTCTGATTGCTGCCACCTGATGGAGCGGGGGTATTTGAACCGCCGTCTCTTGGTGAAATCATCAAACAGAATACCCCACTGGTCGTATGGACCTTTGGTTATCAACTTGAAGCTTTGAAAAGGAGCTAACATCAAAAATACTTCACAATTACTGTGAACTCAAAAAGGCTTCCCAATGACGAGAGAGGACAGTATTCCAACCATAAAGGTTTATTTTTCAAGAAATTAATCAATCATTAATCAACAAATTTGGCAATGGTTAAGAAAGTTTATTAATTTAGCCATAATATTCAGATGCTCAAGTATTCTAAATTTAAGCATTGTAAGGTACAGAATAATAAACCTGCCGACGACATGGGGTCTTATAGACCCATCTCGTTGATCAATACAGATGCCAAATGGTTTGCTAAAATTCTAGCCTGCCACCTTGCTCCCTTGATCTCAGTGTTGTTATCCCCACAGCAGCATGGGTTTGTCCCAGGTTGGGACACTACAGAGCATATCAAATACAGCAATTACTGTATTTGATATTGCGGGGAAATGTAACTTGAATATGGGCATGATATTACTTGATACAGAGAAGGCATTCAACCGTGTCGCCTGGGATTGGCTGTGGGTCTTTTTGCCTGCCTTCGGCATAGGGGAGGGTTTTGTTAAACTGATTCAGGCACTTTACAAGAGCCCTCGTGCACGAGTTGCATACGCTGGGAGTTATTCTGAATCTTTTCATATTCAGAGTGGGACAAGGCAGGGGTGCCCACTTTCACCCCTCCTTATCACTCAATATATAGAGCCATATTTGCATTCCCTCCTCCAGAATATGGATGTCCAGCCATGGGCATTTGAGGGTCGTCAACTCAAATTGAATGCATATGCCGATAATGTTGCAATTTTTTCTACCAACCCGACAACAGCCATCACCCAGATATTGCAGGAAGCATGTATTTTGGGGTAATTCTCGGGGTACAAACTGAATCTTGGTAAAACACAGGTTCTTTTGAACTATACCCCAGTGTTCCAATACAGGGGGCTACTACATCAATGGTTTATCTAGGAATTAGTCTATGCTCCGCGGTTTCTAACATCGTAAAGTTAAACTATGATACTTTACTAGCAGCTACAGTTACCATATTTAAATCTTGGAATAAGCTTCCACTCACCATAATCGGCCGAGTGAATATCATTAAGATGAATATTTTGCCCAAATTTCTTTATTTGTTTAGGGTAATTCCATTGAGGGTCCCTAATTCCTTTTTTAAGCGATTGGAAGGCTCTATTAGCAGCTTTATTTGGGGGTATTGACGAGCTAGGCGTGCCAGCCTACTTTTGAAATCTTCCTATAGAATGGGGCGCCTCTCACTCCCGGATTTTAAGTTGTATTTCTCAGCCGCTTTTACCGGTCGCTTGCGTAGCATATTGATATATGATGAAACAAATAAAATACCGCTTTGCTATAAGCTTGCCTTGGGAGCAGAAGCCAGACTCTTTTTTCATCGACTAGATGATCCCAACTATTTCAAGAGGGTACGCTTCAAGGTACTCAAGGATATCATCTATACTTGGAGAGGGATCTGCAAGAAATATTCTATTGGGTTTATTAATAAGGAGACCCCTATATGGGTTAATCCTGCTTTTTCTTGTATTTCTCAAGATCTAACATGTAGGGTCTCGGCGGACTGTGGGATCACGAAAATGGGTCAACTCTTTGATCTTAATTGTTTTAGATCCTTTTCCGATCTACCGGCAGCATATCAACTGCCTCATCACTCCTTCTTTAAATATCTCCAGCTGAGGGACTATATGCGGACGGCTCACCGACATGTGGAGGGCATCGACAGTTCAGAGGTTTCCCTATATTACTTTAAACCTGGTATTAAACCATGATGTATCAACTATTTTCACAGTATGCTATAGATGACGCCCCGCTATTAGCTGTAAAATGGAGTAGATTGCTTTCATCAGAGGTTTCAGCCAGAGAGATTCAGATGGCTTTAGACCTATTGGATCGCTCGGTACACTCCATTAATCTTAAGCTGCAGCAGTGGCATATACTGTGCTTTTTGTATTACACTCCAGATGTAATTCGAAAGTGGGGCGTATCCCCCTCTGTAGACAGGACAGACAGAACAAAATGCCCTAAATGTAGGCTTCCGGCTGCAGATGTCCTCCACATGTTTGTGCTTTGCCATGCCTACAAACTTTCTGGGGAGGGGTGACTAATGGTATGTCGCTTAGCCTTGGCTTTCTGGTACAGTTATTGGCTAAAGAGAAAATGATAGGCGTTAAAAATGAATTAGTAGGAGGTTTGCAGAAATTAGCTTTTACTATGCTGGTATCTGCCCGACTCTGCATAGCCCGAGCTTGGGTCTCAGAGGAAGCTCCTAAAGATGCAGAATGGGGTTACCTTCTCAAGCAAATTTATGAATTAGAATTTGCCTTGGCTAAAGTAAGAGGCTCCCTCTCATTGTTAAAGTTTGATAGGGTCTGGAAGAATTTTAGATGGGATTTTATTAATGCTGGTAGTGAATATTTGGATTAATCAAATGACATAAAATCATTAGGAAATCAAGCCTCTGTTATTTATTTTAATCCCTTAGGTCACACATTGATGAATCTGTGTTCTGGAATCGGATCTATGTTGGGACTTAATTGAGGTTATCTTCTCTGTGTGTATGTATTCTTTTAATGTTTAATTTGGTACAGTTTGCATCTGCCTATTTGCTTATCGATTTTGTACTATGACCTAAGAAAATCTTAACAAAAAATATTTTAAAAAAGGGAATTTCAAATTGCTCTTTTCTGCAAAGGAATTGTTCCTGGGTTCTATTAGGGTAGAGTAGGTTCTTAGCTAGTTTAGTGGCAATTTTCCTTTAGGGAATACTTTGTATTGATTTATGCTGTCACTAATCAATTTATTTGGCATTTCTGTAAACTGGACAAGCCTGAATAAAGATGGCAAATCATACTAATCCTTTAAGATAAATAAAGGTTTTGAAAATGCTCAACCTCTCATCATTGACTGAACCTTAAGAACCTGACAGTTGATGATTTGAATTTCTCGTTGCAGCTCCATTCAACCTCGGTGGCAAAGGTCCATTCACCTGTAAGGAATCCATCAGGATTTCCAAAGGATGAAATCTGTAAGTTGGGGTGTTTGGTCTAAAGTGATCCTTTGTGAACCCTCTTAGGAAATATTTCCCACAGGAGTGGTCAGGGGTTGCTAGCACAGCCTAACCATTGCGAGCCTGCACATCACGCCCAAAACTGTGTAGCAGTTGCAGAAATATTCACCTTTAAGTCCTGCTTTGTGGCGGCTTGGCATGGCTGACCACGACCTCTGTGAATTTGAGTGTGATCTAGGGTCGCAGGAAAACCTGACTTCTTTCGGCAGGTCTTGCGATATTTGCACCAGAAGTATGTCATGCCGCAAGAACTTTCCTATAATCATACGAACACAGCCAGACCTTTGCCACCTTCACGTTAGGCAGCTTACAGTGTGTATTGCATAACTGTGGCCCAGTTTCACTACTGGGCCTGAGGATATTGCTGCATGGTGCAGTGACCATGTTTAGTCTCCCTCCTTAGACCTGTGCCTTGAGACTACACCTCCTCACTTCACAACAGCAAGGGTGGCTGTGGTGAGTGTGGATCTGCTACCTTTCAGTAGTAAGCCTCCCAGTCGTCCAGCACAATCATTCTCTGTTGTGCCTCACTATCTTCTAAGTGTGTGCCAGTGGTTAATTTGTAAAAAAAATAGGTGCCAGGGCTCTCCCTCAGGAGGCAGCTTTCACCAGCCCATTTCTCCTGTTAGCACTGCCTGAAAAAGAGCAGACTACTAACCATGAAAATGGGGAGAGGGTGTGGCGTAATGGCCGGAGCTGCCGACTTCAGAGCTGGGGAACCAGGTTCGAGGCTCAGGCGTCGGCTCAACAGCCTGTGATTCTGGGCAAATAAATTAATCGCCCCGTAAATTATTGTGTCCTTAACTGGGGCTCATGATAAGTGCCGGTGCTGAGTACCGGAAACAACCGGCTCAAATTAAGCAGTGGTGTTCACTAGGGTGAGGCCAAGGGGAGTGAGCGAACAAATCTGGCAAATTTTCAACGAGGCTATACTGTCCAAAGGCATCTACTCATGTGGTGAGATCACATAGCTGCTAATGTAGGACCTTTAACAGAGTCACTTATTTATTGAAAAACGTGTTTATCTTACTTCTGCTCATGTTGTTACGCACGTATGTATTTCACGTGTCAATAATTATGTCAGTATTAGAATGTTTTTTTCTTTATAAGACAAAGCACCGATTGGACAGTGACATTATTGCCTACTGTTGCACTTCACTGAGTTCTGAATCTATAATATGCCTCCGTGAGTGAGTAGGAGTGAACCCGCTTTTTCTAGCTACCATGAGAGTCAAATGCTAAAGGGATGAAGTTGGTATTCCGGGTCATATAGTAAGGAGGTCAAAGGACAAGAGAGGTAAAAGATTGTAATTATCACAATTGGAGCCCAATAACCTCACCTGGATCCTCCGAACACTCCCAAAACCACCCTTACTTGAAAAAATCCCAGCCATACCTGTACGTTGCAGCCCCTGGCTATGTCTGCAGAGCTGTGAGATGAAGCCGCCTCTTCCTGGCTGCAGAAGAACAGGTGGTGCACTAATCGGGTATTCATATCCCTCAGTGGGACTCCTACTACAAGAGGAATAGTTATCAGGAACAACAACTGCAGTTGCCTCCTTTCTCAGAGAAAAACACTGGTCGTCGCTCATGTTTTGGGACCGGAACTGGTATTTGAAAAAGAATTTGTACAAAATCCCATGGATTTATTAATGCAAATCCATTTGGCCTTTCTTTGACCTGTTGATAAGTTAGGAATAGTTGAGACAGTTTCGAAATACATATGAAGTGTTTAGCATTTGCTCATTTTCGCGTTATTTAAACAGATCTTGACACGAGAATACTTCCTAGGTAGAAAACATGGATGCCAGGTGGTATCTCTAAATACATGACCTGGACAGAGTTGCACTTGGCTGCGTGTGGACATGTACGCACTCCCATGCTGCTGTCTGTGGGCTTTCAGCTTGCCTTGGTGTTTCAACCAGGCCCTTTCCAGGAATCTCCCCTGGAATGCAACAAGCCAGGGGCAATGTTTCTTTCAGCGCTGAGTGGAGGTGCATAGCATGACCCGGGCCGTGACCCTGCCTAGCATCAGAGATACTCCTCACTTCCCTGACTCTCCTACTGGTAATCCCCTGCTGTCCACCTCTTGATGATGTCTTCCCAGATCACCTGCCGTGCAGTTTAGGCAAACAGGGTGCTAGCCCCTCCTATGTAGCTGAGGGTAGCTGCTGAGAACCCCTTGGCCAATGATCTCAACTTCCTTCATGATGACGTTGGCGGCCCTCTTCCTACTTTCCATAGTCAGTTTGAGGGTTGTAAATGGAGGTGGATAACAGTCTGTCCTGTGGACGGTTTTGCACTTCTGCTATGTTATTTCTGGTTAACTGTGATTGGGGGATTTATCCACTCCGGTGTGTAAACAAATGTGATGTTGGATATGAAAAACTGGAATGACGTGACAGAGATGGGAAGGGGAAAAACAGGCCTTGTTGCATAACTGATATACAGTACATATGTCTCGAAACCACTGGTTGTATCATTGTTTCAAATATGGCGGATATTTGAAACATGTAGGTGAATAAATATGTGTGCCATGTGTATTATTTCACACAACATGCAGGGCATATAAATCTTTACATAAATGTTATTCGTCACATTTCTAGGTGCAGAGTGACACGACTGTAACTACGCGAGTGGCGTCTACTGATACTTGGTTTATGTCATCGAGACATGTGTGGCATCGTGTAGGCAACAATGAAGTCTCAAGATTTCAGTGTGGACAGTGACATGATTCACCTTTCATAAATGACTCAAGCTCTTCCAGTCTCCCATCGTGGCGGATAAAGGTGAAAAGGAGAACCCCAAGAGGGAACTGCGTATTTGCAAACTCTGCCTCAACATCTGTGTAGGTGAAAGCGGTGACAGACTGACCCGTGCAGCCAAGGTGCTTGAACAACTTACTGGACAGACACCAGTATTCCCCAAAGCCCGTTACACAGTGCGACCCTTCGGCATTCATAGAAATGAAAAGATTGCAGCGCACTGTACAGTGCGAGGGAACAAGGCTGAGGACATTTTGGAGAAAGGCTTTAAGGTGAGAGAACATGAGTTGAGGAGAAACAATTTCTCAGCCACCGGCAACTTTGGTTTTGGAATCCAGGAACACATTGATCTGGGAATTAAGTATGATCCTAGCATCGGTATCTATGGCCTGGATTTTTACGTGGTCTTAGGCAGACCCGCCTTAAGCATTGCAGACAAAAAACGCAGGACTGTAGTCATTGGCGCAAAGCACCGAATTAGCAAGGAGGAAGCTATGCGCTGGTTCCAGCAGAAGTACGACTTAACACTACCCATCCAATACACTGCAAAAACAGATTTGCAACTTGGGTGAAGAGCGAAGCCACAAACTTGTCACACACATGCAGATCCTCGTTTTTGGTCACTGTTTAAGCTCAGGTTCCTGGATGGGGTTATAATGCAAGCTGTTGCAAGGTATTGTTGTGCAATAAGCAACAGGCTAGAATAAACTTGCATACTACTTCTGGGAGTATCTGAAGCACGACTTGAGTAGGCCGAATGTATGCTCTATGATGTTGGCATCCCTGTCACCGATCCTCCTTCTCAGGATTGGCTGATCGGGCCAAGAAATAGCGGCATCCCGGGACAAATAATTCACAAGGGGAAGGGAGAGACCTTTTTGATGACATACCTGGAAGGAGAAGGGTTGGAGAGCTAAAAACCACCTTAGGACACAACGATTGGTGTCTTTATGCCTGGCCAACCATACTGAGGGGCACGTTCAGTATACAGCAGAAATTGCCGACCCAATAAATAGTATTGCAAGGCCTCAACAGCCCATTTTATGGCCAGACACTCTTTCTCAATTGTTTCTCTCTCGGGAACAGTTTCCCGCTGATATACACAACGGGATGTAATCGGTCCTTTTCATCTGGTTGAGACAAAACAGCTCCCAAACCCCTACCAGAGGCGTCTGTTTGTAATATAAAAGGTTTGAGAAGTCGGGACATGTCAAGATGTATCTGTCACATAAGATGTTTTTGAGGTGGTCAAAACTTGTCTGGTGCACCGTTCTCCAGTTATCAATAGAGTTAGGGTGTGTATTTTTCAGTAAGTCTATAACGGGGGCCACGAGTTGTGAAAAGTGGGGAATAAAACGTCTGTAATATCCCACAAGCCCCAGGAAGGATTGTACTGCTTTTTTAGTAAGTGGCTGGGGAATATTCTTGATGGCCTGCACTTTGTCGAGTCGAGGGCCTACATTGCCTCTTTGAATTGTGTAACCCAGGTATTGAATTATGTCAGTAGCGAGAACGCATTTCTTTTAGTTTACTGTGAGTCAGTGTCTTTTAGGGAGGAGAGAACAGCTGATAAATGCTGTAAGTCTTAAGGCCAGGAGGAACTAAATACCACAATGTCACCAAGTATGCCGCCGCATATTGATGGTGTGGCCGTAAGATTTTGTCCATAAGCTGCTGGAAGGTGGCTGGGGCCACATGTAAACTGAAAGGTAGGACCTTAATATGGTATGGCCCAGAGGGAGTGGAGAAGGCTCTTCTTTCTTTGGCATTTTCGGTTAAGGGGATTTCCCGAAAGTCTTTGGTGAGGTCGAGTGTTGTCATGTAAATTGCCTTCCCCAGTTTCTCTATTATTTTGTCAACTCTGGGCATAGGGTAGGTGTCGAACTTTGATATGGCTTTTAGTTGTCTGAAGTCAATGCAGAACCTAAGGCTTCCATCGGGTGTTGGTACCAGGACAACAGGGGAGCACCGGTCACTGTGGGAGGGTTCTATAATACTGTCTTTTAAAATTTATGCCACCTCATACTCTAGTGCCTTACATCTGGCCTCACATATTCGATATGGTCGCAGGCGTACAACCTTGTTGTCCTCAGTAATAATATCATGACTAATCAACAAGGTCGTCCCTGGTTTTGCTGTAAAGACTGAAGTGAACTCCTGTAACACTTTTTCAACCTCTGCCTTTTGGTTTTGGGTTAGGTTAGGGCCCATTAGTATTTCTTCTATATTTTCTGCCTCTCTTATAGGGCCAAAGTCAATTTGGAGAGGTTGAGTAGTTGTGACTAACGAGGCAGGATGTTCAGGAGGGTCATCATCATTTGGTTCTCTCCGCTGCTTTAGGAGGTTTATATGATATACTTGCCCCTGTTGACCTTTGTGTGGAACTGAGATCTTATAGGTGACATGGCTTACCTGTTGGAGGACTTCATAGGGTCCTTGCCAACATGCTAGTAATTTATTGTCAGAGGAGAGAAGTAATACCAACACCTTGTCCCCAACAGAAAGATGTTGTAATCTGCTGTTTTTATTATACTGCTTCCTTTGCTTTTCTTGTGCTCGTTCTATGTTTACGAATACCTCTTCCCATAGCTTCCGTACATTCTCTTTCAGAGTAGACACATACTGCAATACTTCGCACCCCTCATCCTCCTCCTCTTCCCATTGTTCAGCGGCCATATCAAGCAGTGTACGGGCTGTCAGCCAGAGATTAGTTCAAAGGGCGAAAATCCAGTGGAGCTCTGTACATGACAGCATATAGCTAACAGACCCAAGGGAAGCTTTTTATCCCAATCTCTTTCTCTATTGGACACAAGTTTTCTTAGTAGGGTCTTTATGGTACGGTTATATCTCTCCACCAACCCATCGGTTTGTGGGTGATATACCGAGGTGTGCAGATGGTGTATGCCTAGCACCTTACAAATCTGGGACATCAAACGTGACATGAATGGGGTACCCTGATCGGTCAGGAGTTCTCTAGGAAAGCCTACTCTGGAAAAAAATTCAGTCATAGCCTGGGCCACCACCCATGTAGTCATGCCAGTTAAGGGTACTGTCTCCGGATACCAACTGGCATAACGACCAGTACTAGAATATATTGGTATCCCCTTGATGATGGCAAAGGAGGTCCTAATAAGTCCTTCCCACTCGGCAAAAGGGTATATCTATTATAGGGAGAGGTCTTAAGGGTGCTTTGCCTCCCATTGGGGTATTGACTAGCTGGCACGTTTCACAACAAGCACAGTATTTTCGAATGCCAGAAAAAGCCCCAGGCCAGGAAAATCTCCTTAATAAATACTCCTCAGTCTTCTCACCAGCATAGTGACCTCCCCCTACCTAACAATGAGCAAGATGTAGTACTTGTATGATTAAAGGAGTTGGGACAACCAGTTGTAGGTGTTTTTTCTGTCTTTAACTACACCCCTGTAGAGTAATAAACCCTTTTTAACAACAAAGTATGGTTCTATCTTTTCCCAGTCATCTGTGGTTGCTTGAGCCCAAGCCTGCACTAAATTGGGATCCTGTCACTGTGCTGCACGGAAGCAACATTGATGGTCCCTTGTTTTATCTGCAGAGGGAGTGATTGAAACAGGGTAAGCAGAATTCACTAGCACATAGATTTGATTGTTTATGTGCTTTTCAGATTTAGATTGTTTTGTTCTCTACTTACCCCTGACTATTTCTTCACTAACGTATGGTGTTTCCTGTAAGACCTTGGTACTCATTGCTTCACCCCTAACCTCCATCACCATTTGATGGAAATGTTCGTGATCTGTCCCAATGATTATCTCTTCCTCTAAATGGGGTAGTACTCCTACCTCCATGTTAACCACACTGTCCTTCCATTGTAGCAATACCTGGGCCACCGGGTATGCCTTGCTATCTCCATGAACGCAGGTGATAGAGACTACTCTTGGGGTGTTTCCCTCTGGCAGTATGACCAGACCATGCCGTACTATAAAAGAGTGGCATCCACCATAGCAATAACAGGATGCCGATTAAGGGTAACCTGTATTTGGTAGGTCTGATGGGATTTCCCTTCTGTGTAGAGGACTCGTCCCTCAGCATACCCAATTTCCATAGGTTTGGGTGCTGGGGATTTTTGTGGACAGAGTGTCGCTATCTGACCCCACTCCCCAGATTGAAACCATTGAGGTCCTTGTCCTATCTCTTTCCCTGCAGTTTTCAAAGGAGGTTTACTATTGGGTAAGGGTTGGGACACAGGCTTTACAGGGTTTTTCCAGGTAAGGGGGAGAGGAGTCTGGGGTTTTGTGCCAACGCCCTTGAAGTCTTGGGATCAATGATATGCACAGGCTAAGTCAACAGTCATGGGAGTCGTGACATTTGGGTGTTGCCTTATCCATGCTCTGGTAGCAGAGGGCAGAGTCTCTAGAAATTGTTCTAAGTACACTTTTTCAACTATTTCTTCTTTGGTGGAAGTATGAGGCTGTAACCATCGTCTGCCGAGATCTTGGATACGGAAGAGCAGTGCTCTCGGGTTGTTGCTAGAGGACTATTTTTCTTTCCGAAACTTGGCTCTGTAATATTCTGCATCACAGCTGAGGCGCTCCAGGATAGCTCTTTTTACTTCTCCATATGAGGTAGTGCCTGAAGGGTTGGCCGATTGTAATTCCCTAGACAAAAGGGGGACGATATATTGGCCCAACCATTCCTGGGGCCAGGAGACTATAGATGCCACCCTCTCAAAATTGGTAAAGAAATAGTCAGGATCCTCGCAGGGTTGGGATTTCTGGAGCACATAGCTAGGCACATTGGGGTGTACTTTAGAATGTATAAGGGCACCCGTGAGCTTTAGGATTGCTGCGTCTTGGGTTTGCTGGTTTTCAGAAAAATATGTGGCCTGCTCTTTTATGGCCTTCTGTATGATTTCTCTGGCCTGTTGGGCCGACTGGGCTTGCTGCTCCATTGCCAGTTGCAGATGTTGTTGCCCTTCAGCCAACTGTTTCATCATATCCTCAATAGTGATCTGTTGTGACATGCTCGAGGCTGTTGGATCCCATTTCTGACACCACTGTAAGAAAGCAGTGATGCTAATTTGACACCACACTGGGTGTAAGGGAAGATTTTGTTTCTATTTTCTCAGTGTCATGCAATTAAGTTTTCTGTCAAATGTCCGCCCCACAGAAGAACTTCTTTGTTTCTTTCTTAAGATAACTTGTCTAAGGGTTTGGAGGTCGTCTTCTCTCCTGCGTTTATTGGCGGTGACCCTCGGGAGAATAATAAAGGAGTCTGAGAGATCAATTCTCATCCCTCTATTTTAATCAATCACCAACACCCTTATGTTTCGCTTGGTGTTCGTTTGAGTGGTTGTGCCCTCTTGTGCGCTCTCACCTCCCTCCCTCTAACAGACATTGACACCCGTGATAGGGATAGGACTCTACAGCCCTCTTCCTCTGTTCACTTTACCACCCTTGTGAGCATGCAAAACAGGTGACCTCCACACTTGCCTTAAGCCGCAACCCGGGGTCAAGTCGCGGCATTCAGGTCCCCGTGGCCTCTCTCCCGGTCACAGATCCGGGTTTCAGCTCAAATTGTTTTTTCCCCGCTTAGCTGGCTATCCTCGGTCCCGGCCTCCAGCTCCTTGTTCTCTGACTTCTGTGATTCCCCCACTCTCTGGTGATTCTGTTGGTCTCGTCCTCCCTCTCCGGGTCCCGTATTCTTGCTTTCTCCTTTTTGTTTTCCGGACGTTTGCGCCAACACCGCTGTTCCGCCTAAACTTCAGGTGTCTCACTCCTCCCCCTAACTCCTGATTCTCTGAGTAGGCCGATGGTATCTCTGCAGTTTGATGCACTGCGTCTCTGATCTGATAGACTTCCCATGGTCATAATGTTGGAATCCCCGTCACACACTGGAATCGGTTTTAATAACCCTGCTGAGTCTAAATGGGAACCTTTCCCCTGAGCACAGATTCCACAAGTGGATATGTAGTTTGTTACATCACGTGCTAGTCTTGGCCACCAGAAATATTGCTGGATCAGTTGCAAAGATTTTTTCCTGCCTAGATGTCCATGCAAAGGAGAAGAGTGGCACCTATTCAAGCCTTGTTCCTGTAGAGCTTTGGAGGGCAGAACTAGGGTGTTATTGACATAGTATAGATCATCACGAGCTTCTCTTCCCAAATCGAACACTTTTTGACTCAATTGCATTTCTAGAATTGCCTTGCCTACCTGATTCTTAAATTCAGTTGACGTTTATGCTCACGTTATTTTTCTAGTTCCACTATATTCAGTATTTTTTCTGGTTCTTCCAGAATGGAATACCTGTAGCTTGATCGAAATTGAATAACAAAGTCATATTCACTTAAAATTTGAGACCATTTCAACTGTCTAGGCGATAAAAGCTTGGCTGTTTTGAGAAACAGTAAGTTACGATGGTCAGTGAGGATTGTGACTGTGTGCTGAGCTCCCAAAAGATAATGCCTCCATTCTTCGAAGGCCAATTTAAAGGCTAACAGCTCCCTGTCAGCCACGATGTAATTTCTTTCTGCTTAATTCAACCTCTGTGAGAAATAGGCCACAGAGTGAAGCTGCCCTGTGTTAACTTGACTTTTAGAGAGGACTCCCCCCACAGCAACTTAGGCGCCATCAGCCTCTACCAAAAACTGTTGAGTTGAATCAGGATGAAAAAAGGATTCGAGCTGAGATCAATTTTGTCTTTAACTCTTGGAAAGCTTGCTTAGCTTCTAATGACCAATTAAAATGAGCCCCTTTTTTCCGGAGTCTAGTGATTAGAATAACAGTTTCAGAGAAATGATCAATGAACCTCCTATATAAGGAAACGATTGCACCCTTACCTGTCTCCTGCGTAATCCTTCAGGTGGGGGGCAATCGTTTCCTTTATTTTATATTTGCTCTCGCCCGTGCCCACATGCACGTCCTGCCTCTTTCCCTCGTCCTGTATTATGTATGTCCCCCCCTTGACCGGAACTGGTGTCCAGTTCCCTTCCTGCCTGGTGGTCCGGTGCAGGGTCCTAGTGCCCTTCACCCAGGCCACTACACTATATTAGGTTGAAAATCCTAGAAAGCTCTGGATCTCCCTTAAAGAACGGGGGTTCTCCACTTTGAATTGTCTCAACCTTCTTTTGATCCATCTTTATCCATGCTGGTGTGATTATATAACCAAGAAATTCCAACCTTTGTGTATGGAATATGTACTTTTCTAGTTTGGCATACAGTTGCTTTTTCCAGAGACATTGTAAAATAGCTTCAACATGGTGAACATGTTCCTCAGGGGTTTTAGAATAAATGAGAATGACGTCTATATTTATGACAGTGCACAAATTTAGGTATTCACTTAATACTTCATTAATGAAACATTGGAAGGCTGCAGGGTGATTGCAGAGTCCGAAAGGCATGACGAGGTTCTTATACAAACCACATTTGGTTGGAGCGCAGTTTTCCACTCGCCACCCTTCTGGACTCTTACAAGATAGTATGCCCCTACAAATCCAATTTAATAAAAATCGTGGCCTGATTAACCTGATCTAGTAGGGTTGAGATTAATGCTAGGGGATACCTGTTTTTGGTTGTTGCCTTGTTTAAAGGCCTGCAATCAATTCAAGTTCATAACTCTCCTACCTTCTTTGGGTGAAGAAGAGAGGAGAGTGGAGACTTTGGGGGCTGGATAAATCCAATCTTAAGTAACTCATCCAGGTATGCTTGTAAATGTTTATTTTCCATTTCAGTCAGGGGGAAGCTACGACTACAAGGAATCTGAGCTCCAGGTTGCAGGTCAATGTGACAGTCAAAAGACCTATGTTGGGGCAATGTGGTTGCCTTGATTTTATCAAATATATCTGTAAAGTGTTTCTACTAGGGTGGAAGGGTACCTATACTCTTTTCAGGAGTTTCACTAGCCAAGCACTGGATGTATTCCTTTGAGTACTTAATTTCCTTCCAGCAGTTTCTTGGTAGAAGCTGGAATTGAGGATGATTTGTCTTGTTTTCCAGTCAATTGTGGGGTTATGGGTCTCTAGCCAGGGAATCCCTAAAATGGCTTGGAAATGTGGGATGTGAGGGAATGTGCTGTATTATATGTAGGGCTCCCAGTTTTATCATTTTTACAGATAAATGCAGACAGAAAATTATTTATTTTCCTGTCTGTATTCATTTTTCAGTACAGGACAATACGGAAATTAGGCCTTCTTTGGATGATCTTTTCTGCTGTCAATCATGAGTGCTAGGTCGGTAGGTGTACAGACTGAGAGGTAGGGGAGATGAAAAAAGACAATAGATTTTCTAATTAAGCTTAATTAAGTGCAGATCTACAGTTATTTATGCTATTCTACAATACAAGTGTTTTCAGATAACGCTATGGCAATGTATAGTGCTGAAACCTTTTGGACATTCAAATGCGAATATACATTTATTAGTTGAATAAATGTGGAAAAATACCCATTGCAGCTTCATTTATGCAGAAAACACAAAATAAAAATACAGAAATACAGAAAAAATGTGCAAAAAACAGGTATTGATAAATGCAGCCTGAAATGTTGAAACAATAAAATCGGGAGCCCTAACTATATGGTATGGTTGTACGACTTCACTGTGGAATACACTCACGAAAACAACTTGGGTACAGTCAGGCTCGTTTGCTAAACCTTAGCTCAACCCCGGGTAGCTGTGGCTTCGAGCAATCAGGCTTAAACAAAGGAACAGGTGTAAAGCTTTTTGAAGTATCAAACAATGTAAGGAAGTCATGCAACACAAAAAAAATCTGACACCAATTTATAAAAATAGATCTTATTTGTATGAATTTTTACACAGCAGAATGAACAAGATTCACCGGATGGTTCAGGAAAGACAGATTTTTTAGTAAAACGTTAATCTCAGCTTTTCACTCAGAAACACTACAAGCTTTGGTAACCGCAAAGTTTGGAAACTGTAAAACTTTTAAAGAGATGTGTTTGGCTACTCCGGCTTACTTTGGGCAACCAAGTCTGACAGGGGGAAGGTCAGGGTGACCAATGAGGAGTAGTAGGACATTTACCTTGGCACCAAAGCAGTCTCAAGTCCAGTTCATAGACTTCAGTGGAATGGTTCTGATGCAAGGGATACAAAATGTTGTAAGATGCAGAGGCTGCTGTGCGGTCGACAAGGGTCTTCCTGGAGCTATTGGTTGGTCCATGGTTTAGGTAGGGTGATTTTGGGCACAGGGGATGATGTCTCTCAAAATCCCCTTTTGTCCAGCAAAAGTCCAGATGCCACTGGACTACTGGTCTCCACTCACAGAGAAACCAACGGTTCCCTCTGGTGAAGGCTAGTGTCCGTTTTGGGTGACCAAACTTCACTCCAGCAGCTCTCCAAGGTCCGGCAGACTCAAGTGCAACTTTTGAGCATTGGTACTTGGTCATTAGGGCTGCACATCAGCAGTCAGTGGCGATCAGGCGATTATGGCTACTGACTCGCCAGAATGGGCCTAGTGTTGTAACAGGAAACAGCCAACTGACTCCAGGAGTTCACTTCTTCTGTCTGAGTCTCAGGAGCATCTTTTCCACGTGCCAGGCATCACAGGCAAAATCCTCTCTTTGCTAGCCCATGGATCAGCAGGTGCAGTCTAGTCTTTGGTGCAGCCTTTCTTTGCCAGGTCCAGGGATCAGCAGGGCAGTCCTTCTTCGGTCCTCTCTCCAGTCCAGATGGGATCTGGGATCTGGGTTCCAGGGGTGCCAATATATATGCCCAGAAAGTATCCTCAGAGGAGGCAGCAGTACTAGCCATTGGGCTACTTGGACCCTCCCCGCCTTCCTGCGATGTGTGCCCTCTAGCTGTCCCAGAGTGCACTATTCTGCCCACTCCCAAGATGGCAGGACACTGGCACTGAGGTCTGGTTAAGAGGCCTTAGTGCACTTCTCAGAGTCGAAAAACTAGCAACATCAGTCCAAACGTTGGGGGGGATCATGCAAAAAGAGGCATTTTCTTACAAGGGTCATTTATGAGATCAAAGTTAACCTTCTCCTGATGAGAGCTCCGCAGAGTTAAGTTTAAAGAGCATGTGTTTTTACTAATGGGCCTGGAAGTTAATTCCCTCCCATCAGTGGAATACGCCACTTCCTGACTCACCTTTGACTCAGTGGAAACCCTTAAAGGGTGGGGTCAATGAAGTTCCCCTGTAGCCCCAGAGTCCAAGAGTATGCAAAGAGATACGACACACCCAGAGAGTACTGTTAATGTGACTGATATGTGGAAGTGTGAATAAGTGTTACCTTGAATGATGTTTGCTAGGTGGAACATTGAGACCATGAAGGGGGATGATGACATATCATGTTTCAAGTTGATTGAGTACTCTTGGCCCTTATGGATCACAGCTTCTGCTTTGGGTTTGTTCTTTGGTTTCACTGTGCAATCTTTCAGAAAATGCCCTCCTTTGCCGAAATAAAGACAGAATTTCTGAGAACATTGTCTTTCTCGTTCTTCTTTGGTAAGAAGGCTCTTGACTCTGCTAATGCGCATTGGCCCAGTGTCTTTTGCAACAGTCTTAACATTTCTTTTGGTCTTTCCTTCTCTGATTACAATTACATTGCCCTTATTTTCACCTCTTTCTGAACAACTTTCAGACAACCTATGGCCTAGCTTGATCACTAAGCACATGAGGTCTTCACTTGGGGCGTGGTGAGCCGCACAAGAGGGCGGCAGCACCGTCGGTGCGCTCTGCAGTTGGCCCGGGGAGAAATAACCTGCCATCTTGTTGGAATAAAATGTTTTTGCATGTATTGTTCTATGTTAAGCTAGCATTTGCGGCATCATTTTATGTGTTTCCGCCATCTTGTGCCATGATCGAAACTAATTTCTCTCTGCCCCTGCTGAAAGCAGCTGCGATACTTTTTGTTTCTCCAAGGTTCGGCCTCGCTGTTCTAATGAATACCCTGTCTTATTAGTGCATACCTTTCTAACTAGATAGGCCTGCTCCCACTATTAGAGCAGCGGGCACAGGCAGAACGACCTTGATAGTAAGATAGCATGTGCCCGGTCTCAGGATCGAAACTCATCTTCTGTACCTTCTTTGTCTAGCTGGTCCCGACTGGAAATTTCCAGTCTGGGCGTGTCTTTATTGGTTCTGAATTGTACATAATGTATCATCATGCTTGCTGAAGTCAGTCCCTCTGCAGCAATCTCAGGAGGCTGGTCAGACTGGACTCCGCTCGAGTGTACCTGAATAAAATATACTTGGTTTGTATTCTCTACTGTCTGACCGACTCTTCATTTGTATGGAAGGCTGAGAGGTGGTCGCGAGTGACCCGGGTGGCCCTAATCGGGTCACTTCCTTCAGTTGGTTCCGAACAGGGACCCCATCGGGTGATCGAACACACTAGCCCTGGTATGTAGCCAGGGATGGGAACTAGAGGCATAGGGCCCAGGGGCTAGCCAGCCTCCAACACGGAATGTAAACACAAAATGGGGCTGCCCCTAGACAGGATTTCTACAGGTCTCCAGAGATGCATGTAAGGTGGGGGCATCTCACAAAAAGTGTAGGACTGGCCTCACACACCACCTGGTGTCATGCTTCATCATAGGCCGTCCTCGCCCTCTAAAAACTCGGTTTGATAGAGGGCGGGCATACACCTGACGACAGGGATGCACTTCTAAACTAAGTGGGGGCCCGTGAGTAGTGAAAGTGATTTAAAAAACATTACAGTTGTAATAAAGACTAGTTTTTAATTAATTGGGCAACTGTATGGTATTAAAAGAAGTGAGCGGTGACTGAGTTCCCCAGTTAGAGGGCGAGGACGGCCTATGATGAAGCATGACACCAGGTGGTGTGTGAGGCCAGTCCTACACTTTTTGTGAGATGCCCCCACCTTACATGCATCTCTAGAGACCTGTAGAAATCCTAACTAGGGGCAGCCCCATTTTGTGTTTTCACCCCATCGGGTGACCCATCCTCGCCCGCGGACGGGTGAGGAGGTCGGGGCCATCGTCGGGTCGGATAGGCGGACCAGGGATCCCTGCACGAGAGAGTTCCTGAACTCGCAGCTGCCCCATCTGTCTGACCGGTCGGTGCCTCACCCAGTGGTCATCCCGGCTGGGGTCCTGAACGCGAAACCCTTGGATCTGACCGTTTGGTCCGAAGAGTCGGCAGTGGAGAATACATTCGTTTGACCTGTGTGCACCAGGTAAGTTTGTTTTGGTTCTTTGTGGATATGGTACCATTTTGGTTTGTCTTTGGTACGGTCTGAGGACCGATTTTGGTTTGCATTTGGTACGGTCTGCGGACTGATTTGGATACAAAGTGTTTGTGTACACTTTGCCAGGCAACATAACGAATTTGGCTCACTTTTGAAAATGCCTGGAATGAGCCGGCTTTTGGTTTCTTGTTGTCGTTGTTGTTCTGCTGATGCTCGACTGGAAGAAAGTCAGCCAGCACCTCCGGATGGCACTCCGAACTTTGATATGTATGTGAAGCATGGCCTTGGCCCAATTATGTTTAGTACACTATAGCACAAATATACGGGGACAATGTCGAGTTGCAGTGGCCGTTGACGGGCACTGTTGATGAACCGAAAATTGCCTTTTTACAGGAGAAATTATTTGCAAGAAGAAGTAGGCAGTCTATGTTTGATTCCCTCAGAACATGGCAAAAGGAGATTAAACAGAGATGAATGAAAGCAGAGAAAGAGGCCCGGAAGGGGAGAATGCAAACAGTGACTCAGAAAGCTGTAGCGCATGATTGAGAAAAGCAAGAGATAGGGATTGAACGTGCAGATAGGAGATTCCGATTACAAATTGATAAATCTTATGTGGCCCAAGAAGAAAATGATACGTTTGTGGAGCAATTGTTAGATACCCGACCCCCACCCCCTTATGCCCCCCAGAGGATATATCCCGCTCTTCCCTCACAGGCCCAGCTGCCTGGTTCTTCGGTCTCGCTGTTTCTGCCTCTGTTATTGTCGATCAGACTGCCTTGGCCACGGCACCTCCTGTCCTTTCTTTGCCCTCGCGGTCTGAGGCAACTGTGACTGTTAGTACTCCTGCAACGCCTATTGCTCCGGTCTCTCTCTCCCCAGCTCTTACCCCCACGACGCAGCCGACAATGGCGTTAGTGCCCGCTCCCTCTGTTGTTGCCCCCACTGTGTTCCTCCATTCCCCGACATCACTGAGTAGTGGGACACTGGTACGCGGCCCTGAGGATAGAGATTGGATGAAATTTAAGGAACGTATGGGGCGGACGTTGGTCCGATCTGATGTGGGAGATGCAGAGAAACAGGTGGTGGCTAATCAGGCTGCACAGTGGGCTCGTAACCCCATTTATGGTGTGGAAGATGTGTGGAGTATCATGAAACATTATGAGCCTTTTGTACAACAACATGCCCGTAAGCACATGTCGGCTACTTTGATCGGTCTTTGGGAGCAGCATTTTAAGGGCGCAGCGCCACAGATTATATACGATATTAGGGATCATGTGTATGTTACTGATATGGAGCCTGCTCATGTCTTTGGTAATGTTGCGACGTTGGTAGCTTATCGGGAAAGGCTGCTCGAGAAGAGCCCCACCCTGTAACTCAGTTTCCGATGCGGGAGCTTCATCCCATCTACCATCCAGAGATACCGGAGCTAAGGGATCAGCAAGATCATGTTACTAGGCCAAGGGTAGAGGCCCGTTTCCAAGAACAATGGGTTTATACTCCATGGAAAAGGAGTGAAGTCTTGTCCCTTAAGACTCAGTTACCTGTCCCTAGGAAAAATCCCACCCCTTATTATAAGGAGCTGACTGAAGCTGCCTCTACGACAGTGATGACGCTCACTGATATTGAAATGTTCTTTGGTTTACTAGTTCCCGTTGATATTTGGAGACAAGTACACACTCAGGATCATGTTGCGGAATTGGGTGGTACCTGGGATCAAATTAAAGCATGGGATCAGGAACAGAAGCCAGCTGATAAGCCTAGGGCAGAGATACTTGCCTTGACTGGCCACATTATCACGTATATGCATTCTATCATCCCTCCGAGGAAAGTTGGTTGCGACAAGCTGTCGGCTTGCCGCCAGAAGAAGGATGAGAGCGTGTCAGACTTTTTCACTCGATTTGAAGGTGTGTTCTTAGACTATAGTGGACAGGATTTGTCGATTGAAGGTGGTGTGCGGCTGTTTGTTAATAGATTCATTTCCAATTTTCTTCCTGAGATTTTGACCCGATTGCAGGCTTCTGAGAGCACTTGGCCCACCTCTTCCCCTTCCGTTATCTTGAATAAGGCACAGTATTATGAGCACAGGGAAAATGAAGAGAAGGAGAAGACAGAAAAGAAGCACACAGATTTGAAGACGAAGGTGTTGTTACAGCAGGCTTCTAGAGGGAATGGTAGATGACATGGTGGTTTGGCCAGACAGCTTCCACGCACTAGCAGGTCCGGCAATACAGCACCTTTGGGGGCGAATCAGTGCGCATACTGTAAAGAGGAGGGACACTGGCGCAGCGAGTGTCCGGTGCTTTCGCAAAATGTGGCGGCTCCCAGAGGACGAGGTTCTCGTGGACGGGGTCGTGGAGCTGGTGGACAGGGCTCAGAATGCTGTGGCCTCGCAGGGTCGTTCTGATCAGAACTAGTTTGATGACCCTCGGGGTGGACAGTATTATCATGATGATTATGACACGGATGAGGTGACAGTAATGTCTTACAGCTAGGACAGCCAGGGACAGAGTGAGGGACCAGTTCACATACCTGTAGATCAGCGTGGTCCGTACGTTAGTGCGGACGTGCATGGTTCGACTAAAGAGTTTTTGGTGGATACAGGTGCAACAAATAGTTCTATTCCTCGTTCTTTGGTCCCAGGGGCGACTCTGTCTGCCATAATAATGTGTCGGTACGTTTTTCTGGTGTGCTGGTTGTAAGCCCCGTTTCAAAACCCCTTCCGCTAACAATTGGTCCTTTTACTGTGGATTCGCCATTCTTGTTGACATTTCATTGTGGAGAAAATTTGATGGGTTTGGATTTATTGAAGAAATTGCACGCCACAATTTACTGCTCCCCGGAGGGTGTCTACATGACAATCGGTCTGAATGTTGTGCGCGCTACACAGTGTCTATCTAAAGATGCGCCTCTTCCTGCAGAGTTTAAGGATGTGCCACCCACACTGTGGGCAGCGGGCAACACAGATGTGGGTTTGTTGCAGATATCGTCTGTTTCGATACGTGTCAAGGAAGGTGCTAGTTTACCCCGTATTCCCCAGTATAAAATACCACAGGCAGGTGAGGGAGCATTGATGCAAATTGTGCAGGATTTGATTGAGAAGGGAGTGGTTGAGGAGACGACTGCTAATGTTTGTAATAGGCCTATTCTTCCTATTCTCAAAACGGGTTCCTCTGATGACCGTGCAGATGTTTATCGTTTTGTGATTGACTTGCGTTAAGTTAACAAGATAGTGATTCCCCAGTTTCCTGTGGTCCCAGACATCACGACTCTCTTGACAATGATTCCTTCTTCTGCTAAATTCTTTTCTGTCATTGACTTGAAAAATGCATTCCTTCGTATCCCCATTCATCCTGACAGAAGGTATCTGTTCGGGTTCACCCTAGCTGGTAGAAGTTTTAGATTCTGTCGCGCTCCTCAAGACTATACAGAAAGTCCCAGTATCTATAGTCAGGCATTGAAAGGTCAGCTGGATTCCTTGTCGCTCCCCGCAGGTAATGTATTGCTCTAATATGTCGATGACCTGCTCATCGCCTCGGACACAGAACAAGGTTGCAGAGACAGGACGGTTAAATTGTTGCTCCATTTAGCTGACCATGGTCATAAGGTATCCCTTTCCAAATTTCAGTATTGTCGACAGGAGGTCACCTACTTAGGTCACCTACTGTCGAAGGAGGGTAGGAAATTGACCCCTGAGCGCATCAGTACCATTGTTAAAATGCCCATTCCGCAAACTCAGAAAGATGTGCACGCCTTCATTGGTATCACTTCCTATTGCAGGCAGTGGATACCTGGCTATTAACTGCTTATTAAGCCCCTGCTTGCGCTAACACTAAAAGATGTGCATGAACCCCTGCCTTGGACAGCTGAGTTTCAGCAGTCTTTTGAGCAATTGAAACCTGCGCTTTGCTCAGCTCCAGTGCTTGGTACCCCTAATTACACTAAAAGCTTTGTTTTGCATGTCCATGAGATGGGTGGTTGTGCGCTTTCTGTTCTAACACAAAAATTTGGGGATAAGCATCGACCGTGTGCTTATTTCTCTGCTGTGCTTGACCCTGTCGCACGAGCCCTCCCGAGCTGTCTAAGAGCGGTCGCGGCTGTAGCTGTCTCGATAAGACAATCGGCTGGACTTGTACTTGATACTGACCTCACAGTTATGGTACCCCATGCTGTGGATACACTTTTGAATAAAACAAAGATGCAGCACCTCACCAGTGCACGTCTGACAGGTTATGAGCTAACGCTCTTTGCACGACATATCACGATCAAACGCTGTGCCACTTTGAATCCAGCCATGTTACTACCCCTCCCTTCTGAGAATGAGGAGATTGACATACATGATTGTATCTTCCGGACGGAAGAAGAGATGAAAGGACGGGTAGACTTGACTGATGTTCCCTTATCTGACCCCCAAGGGGAACTATATGTCGATGGCTCGCTCTTGTTTCAAATTATCAGATGGCACGACAACTGCCGCGTACGCTATTACTACACTGCACACGGTAGTTGAGACGTCACAAATTCCCTATCAGTTGGCCCAAGCGGCAGAGCTCGTTGCTCTTATTCGAGCCTGTGAATTGAGTGAGGGACTAGTTGTCAATATCTATACTGACAGTCAGTAATCCTTTGGAGTCGCCCATCATTTCGGACGGCTCTGGGCAGAAAGAGGGTTACTGGGGCAAGGATTCAGCATGGTCCTCTTATACATAAGCTTCTGTCCGCTCTGACACTCCCTAAGTAATTGGCCATAGTAAAGTGCAGCGCCCATAGAAAAGTTACTGACCATGTGTGCAAAGGGAACGCTTTTGCAGATCAGACAGCTAAAGACACAGCCCGAACTAAAATAAAAAGGATGTTTGTAGCAGGTCCCGCTAGGTGGTTGCCTGAGGTTACCATGTTTGAGGATACACTTGAGAAAGTGAAGGAAATACAGAGTGAGGCCACGATGGAGGAATTAGCAGTGTGGCAAGACAGTACAGCAAACTTGAATGATGAGGGATGTTGGATTGACAAGTCAGGGAAGCAGAGATGGATGTTGCCAGATGCATATGTTCTTCCTGTAGTCACGATGGCCCATGGCCCAGCTCACATCAGTGCTAAGGGTATTTGCAAACTGTTAGACCCCGTATGGCAAAATGACAATATTCCAAAGACGGCTGCACATTTAGTAAAGTACTGCATGGTGTGCATGATGCACAATCCTGGCAAGGATACCCCTACACCACCCGGCAATTTTGCACCTCCCACTTTCCCTTTTGAGGGCCTTCAAATGGACTTCATTGGAATGGACAGGGTCAATAATTTGAAGTATGTGTTGGTGGTTGTTTGTGCCTTCAGTAAATGGGTTGAGGCTTACCCTACTAAAGAGAATACAGCCATTGCGACTGCAAAGGTACTCCTGAAGGAGTTCTTTCCTCGCTTCGGCTTGCCCGTTTGATCTGGAGTGATAACGGAAGTCACTTTAATGCCAAGGTTATCCAGTTAATTTGCGACGGTTTGCACATAAAGCAGAAGTTTCATGCTGCACACCCCCCCAGTCAGTAGGTTTGGTTGAGAAGTACAATGGTACTCTCAAACTGAAATTGGCAAAGATTCAGGAGACAACAGGGTTACAGTGGCCAGATGCTTTACCATTAGTTCTTTTGTCAACGAGAACTACAGCGCATTCTAGGACAGGATTGTCACCCTACGGGGTCGTGTTCGGACGCCCATCCAATGTCTGGGGTGTCCCGCTCCCTCGTAGATTTTTTTAGAAATTGAATACCCTTTGTTAACAGACTACCTGTATGAGTTAACTGAAAGTTTGCGTTCTATTCACCAACAGATTCAGGAGTCACTTCCACCCGTACCAGAGGGGCCTGGCCACAACATCCAGCCAGGAGAATGGGTGTTGCTACGTAATTTTCAGCGGAAAAAGAGCTTGGAGCCCCGATGGAGGGGGTCCGAGTTAGTCCTCCTCGCAACACGCACCGCGGTGAAGGTCGCTGGCCGAAAGAATTGGATCCATTCAAGCCACTGTCGTAGGGTACCCCTGCCCTTGCCCTACGACCAGTGGGTGAGAGACGGCCTTGGGGACACTGAGACTGAAAAGGTGCCTCAGTTCGTCCCTTTTAGCGACGCAAAACTTGTTTGGACCCAAACGGATGAAGAGAATAATGATGTTCTAAATGCAGCGACACCACCAGAAATTCGAGCCCTTGAAGAACACCTGTTTGTTGACCCCTCTGTGCCTGGAGTCACCAGGTATAATTTGCGCCCTCGGCTCAGGAATGGTGCACCAAAGGAGAAGTCAGATTAGTTAGGGATGGACTGTGTAAGTTAGGGTGTGCCTTGCTATAGTACCAATGGTGTTAGTTTAGGGTGAGGTGAGATTGGTGCACTGTTCTGACATTGGACAGGATAGATCGAACGTGCTCCCACTTGGGGGGGGGTACAATATCCTGTGCGACGTGGGATTGATTCATCGAGAGCTAGGACTGAGCAGCTCCACCGCCAGTGCTCAAGAGCGCCAACGTTGATGAACAATAGGAGTCTACCAGTGAGGCTCTGATGGACACTGGGAACACTTGCCCTTACTATCAGTTTCATTGCATTCCCTTTTCTTTGTTTTATAATGCATCCGTTTGGTCAGCCTATTAAGGAGGAGGAACAGCCATTTGCATCACCGTGACTAGCGCAGGGCTGGTCCACAAAGAGTAAAATAGTCTTCGTATTGATCGTTGTGATTGCATTAATAACAGAACTTGGAATAGCTTGGTTCCTGGAGGAGAAGTATCCTGTACATTCCTTGATTGATACAACGCCCACTTCCCCTGAGCATATGTTTGCTACTTTGGCCCCTCACAAAGGGGAACATAGAAAGACTTACACAGATAATGTGTTTATGCAAATGTTAAGTCAAGCTCATGATGTGTCCAATACAACAAAGTGTTTGTGGATTGCTTCCCTCAGTTACTCATAAGAGTGATAATTTGTTGCCCCTGCCATTGTCATATATTGGAAGTTGAGAAGGGTGGTTTCAATTGCTCGTTATGGTGCACTATCATTTCCAATCATCTACTCAGGTTATGACATCTGTTGATTCTTGTACTGTGGTACAGTATATAACGTTCCATCATGGGTTTACTCTCCTAGTTCGAGAAGAAAATGGGATGTCTGGTACACTATCCCCAACATCTTGTATGAGCATATATGATAAAATACAGAACGAAACATGGCTTAGAATGGAAATGGCAGATTTCCGAAGTTTCAACACCTCCCAGTACTTCCAATCTTTCCAAGATGGTAATGTTACTAAGGACAAACCCATGCCGGTGTCCGTGGTTAACACCACAGCTAGTTTCTGTGTCCAGGGAACAGGGGAGGTAAAGGTGGGGGAAAGTAAATGCAACTTCACCTACGAACTGATAACGCTTAATAGTCCGCCCTTAGTCTTACCTCAGAATGTCTATTTTGTCTGTGGATCCCAAGCTTATGTCTGGCTTCTGAGGGGGTGGTCTGGCAGATGTTACCTCTCTTTCCTTCTTCCCCCTGTGTATATTGCCCCGTCCAATTACCATAAAGATCATCGGTTGCAGCGTAGAAGTGTATACCTGCCCCGGGTCAGAAGGGTTTTTGAAGCGGAAGATGTAGATCAGACAGACACCACCTGGCAGCAGTTTGACGATGCTGCAAGGGGTCTTTTACCTTTCTGGGGCCCCATGGCTAATAGTCTTCAGCTTCATCGGCTAACAAGAGTTGTGGAAGGGGTTATTAATACAACAGTTGGGATATTGACTAACATAACTGCTGAGTTCCAGGCTACGAGACTAGTTACCTTACAGAACAGGATGGTGTTATACGTCATCCTCGCTGACCGGGGTGGGGCCTGTCGCATCATCGGCAGCAGCTGTTACATTTACATACCTGACCACGCCCCCAGTGTGTATACAGCTATACAAAAATTGCATAGACTTTCGTCTGACATACACCAAGAGACGGGTACTTGGACACTATCAGGGTGGTTCTGGAATTTGCTAACTACATGGGGTTGGAAGATCCTTATCTTTCTGGTTGCAGTTGCTGGTACTATCTTTACATGTTGCCTTTGCATACACTGCCTTCCGGCTTGTTGTACCTGTTGTATATGTGCTCTGACCCCTAGACCAAAAATGTCTGTTCATGACACTAATGCTGCGATCATGTTGCAGAAACAAATTAATGAAATTATGCAGATCGATGAAGGTATCTTTGAATGCTGACTATGTACGCGCCAGTTTATAGTGATGTGTTTTATCTTTACAATATGTTACCTGATTCTAGATAGTAGTGTAGTAATGGTTAGCTCATGCTAAAAGGAGGGTCAGTTGGAATAAAATGTTTTTGCATGTATTGTTCTATGTTAAGTTAGCATTCGCGGCACCATTTTATGTGTGGCCGCCATCTTTTGCCATGATCAAAACTAATTTCTCTCTGCCCCTGCTGAAAGCAGCTGCGATAGTTTTTGTTTCTCCAAGGTTGGGCCTCGATGTACTAATGAGTGCCCTGTCTTATTAGCGCATACCTTTCTCACTAGATAGGCCTGCTCCCACTCTTAGAGCGGCGGGCACAGGCAGAACGACCTTGATAGTAAGATAGCATGTGCCGGTCTCAGGATCGAAACTCATCTTCTGTACCTTCTTTGTCTAGCTGGTCCCGACTGGAAATTTCCAGTCTTGGCGTGTCTTTATTGGTTCTGAATTTTACATAATGTATCACCATGCTTGCTGAAGTCAGTCCCTCTGCAGCAATCTCAGGAGGCTGGTCAGACTGGACTCCGCTCAAGTGTACCTGAATAAAATATACTTGGTTTGTATTCTCTACTGTCTCTTCATTTGTATGGAAGGCTGAGAGGTGGTCGTGAGTGACCCGGGTGGCCCTAATTGGGTCACTTCCTTCAGTCTGGACTTGTAACTTTCAGAGGGCCCTGATGGACTTGAGACCCTTTGTATACTCCACTGGGTGCCTCAAGTTGCAGGAGGGAGATGGGCAGGGGCACCAAACTGGCCATATAGGGCAGGCATCACATGTTGCAGCAGCACAATGCACCACACAGGGCAAGTGGGACGGCAGTGCAGCACAACGGACAATGCAAAGCAATAGGGAGGGGACAGGGCCATGTACATGGACAACAGAGAGCAGAGGGAAAAGAGGCAAGGGCTGCAAGCGGACCGTACCGGACAGAAAGGAGGAACAGTTGCAGCATAACGGACAGGAAGTGCTGTGTTGCCTTACTCTACATCAAGGAGGCGTTCCATGAGCGTTGCTGTGGGTTTCTCCACGCAACACCCATGGGTTTTGACCCATTTCCAGATTTACAAGGATCTGTAAACCTGAGAATGCGTCTCTAACGAGGGAACATGGTTATGGACTTGGACAATGGATGACAAGGAGGAGGGGGGCAGGAGCAGCAAGCCTGGGTGGGGGCAGAACAATGCCTGGACCAGTCCTGTGTTAAACCCCCCCGCCCCCACCAAGCATTGTGATGGGCATCTTACTTAACGTTAAAGAAACCTTCAGAAATTCACTGAAAAAAACAAAGGTTACAGGCATGTTATAGTTAGGCTCAGATTTTACTTGTACAAAACCGTGAAATTGAGCAGTTATTGTTACATGAGCTAACTACAGCTTATGCCCCGCAATGCACTGCTTATGACCTCATATATTACATTACTCATGAAATGATCAGTGACATCACTCATGACATCACTGATGACATCTCAAATGAGTAGGAAGTTCAGTTCTGGGATGACCTGCTGGAAGCAGCAAAAGAGAAGGATTCTAGCGGTTCTGGCACTTAGTCACCCATGATGGACTTAGGGATTATGCTCGCCCAGAATGCCATACCCCCGCAACAGAGTGTGTTAAACATTTTTCTGACCTTTATGCAGACTCGCCCCGCATAGAGAAGCATAACAGTTCTAAGACCTCCACTATCTCAGAATGCATTGAAGGTGTACCGGTAGTATTCACATTGGAAGAAACTTTGAATGCAATCCAGGCCCAGAAAGCAGGGAAAGCTCCTGGGCCTGACAAAATCCCCTGTAATTGATATTGCTTTGAACCCTTGATTTCTGTCTTTCCAGTGCTCTAGCAGCAGGTGTCCCAAATTTTTGTAAAAAAATATTTGTATATCTGGACGTTTGGGTTCGGGGGACTCTCGCAAGGGTCCTCAAACCCAGTTTTAAAAAATAGAGCTCCAGGGAGTTTTTTTCCCAATTCGCTCCCACCGGAGTCAGGCTCTGGTGGGAGCAAGCACTCTGATTGACTGACAGCAACATGGGAAAAATGTTGCTGCCAACCATTACAGGACCCAGGGACCTGGTGAGCCGACCCCCTTATTTCGAGTTGGGTAGATTGGCTTTGCGAAGACCGCGGCTGGACCGCCGCACTGCAAGCACACCGCTGACCTCTAGGGTCGCGGTCGGGGGAAGGCAGCCTATATTGGGCGGTACAGAGGCGCACCACCTCCGTCTATATTACGAGTTGACTTCCAGACGAGCCGACGGTCGGACCGCCACCTAAAGGTCAGCGGAAACAAAGGATTTGGGGTGCATACTCCCCCTTTCCAGTTCTTCCCAGCAGATTTTGATCCCTTACTCCAGGTCCCCTCTACACTGGAGCATCTTCACCCCAAGGAATACGACCGCATCTTCGGTGAAATACAGGTAAGGGCTTTGACACTATGTACCCATTACCGGGACTGCCAACATATGGGTCGGACTCCGGCAATGGATAGGTGGTATTTTTTCACATATATCATGCATATGTGTGCATTTGACACATATGCAGTTGAAATGTACACACAGGCATCGATATATATGTAAATACATTTCCCACTGCTGGAAGACTGCTGCAGCCACACCGCCAACCCCTTGAGAAACTCGTAATATGGCGGTCGGAAGGCCGCAGACACAGCAGGCTCCTAGCGGTCGCAGTCCTTTGGCGGTTGGACCACCAAACTCGAAATAAGGCCCATAGTCTCCTGTCCTGAATTTTGAAATATAAAATAATATAAAAGGGCAGAGTAGGGATACCCTGCCCCTCCAGGCCAAATGTTTTTTTTTTAAATCTACGTTTTTTGTCCCAATCCAGCGGGTCTCTTACAGGATCATGGCGGGGAAAAAATGAAAATGTCTGCCCGCAATGTTTATCTAAAATATTTAGGGAGGAGGGTGTGAGTGGGGCCCCCCTCCCCGAACCCATTTTGGGCCTCGGGGATCGCCATGACCCTCTTCCAGAGCCAATGGCAGCCTTGGAGACCCCAAACCTGGGGCTGAAATGTGATAAAAAGGGGAGAGGGATTGCATTGCTCTCCCGCTCGAGCATTTGTAGGCCCTGGGGACCCCATCCCCAAGGCCAAAGTCAAGTTTAAAGGAAAGGGGGCCACGCAGCCCCCCTCCATTAGCCTTAAACGACCCTGAGGACCCCACCCCCTTGCTCCTGTGGTCAAGGAAACAGTTATTGCTTCTGTAGGAGGGAATATGCAAAGAAAGCTGCTTCATCTGGGTAGGAGCAGTGCTGGCTCCTGCACTATCCGATGAGCCAGCTCAGGCCGCGGGGCCCTGGGGTTCATGCCGTAGCCCCTAACTAGTGGTTTGTGGATGCTTGGGTAGGCACCGGAGCACCCATCTGTGGCAATGTGGGATGCGGTACCCGGGGCCCAAGAAGACTTGGGCAGGGGGTCCACACTTCCCCTGCCCTTAATTAAGCAATTCAGCCCCGGGGGATGGGGTTCCTGGTGCCTAATAAGGCTCGGGGAGGGGGACCACCTCCCCTTTTTTATTGTATTTGGCCCTGGGGGCCTTATAAGGCTCTGGGAGGGGAGCCACATGCCCCTCCCTCGCTCCCCTTAGAATTTGGCCCTGGAGATGGGGTCTCTGAGGCCCAAGAAGGCTCTGGGAGGTGAGCTGCAGGCCCCCTCCCCTTAATTATGCAATTCTGGCATGTAGGATGGGGTCCCTGGGCCTAATAAGGCTTACAGAGGGGGCCGTGCAGGCCCCTTCCCTTTTTTATTGCTTTTGGTCCCGGGGATGGGGTTACTGGGGCATAATAAGGCTTGGGGAGGGGGGCCGTATGCCCTTCCCCTTAATTATGCGATTCGGCCATGGCGTGATGGAGTCCCTGGGGCCTAATAAGGCTCGGTGAGAGGGGCTGTGCAGCCCCCTCTTCTTTTTTATTGCGTTTGGCCCTCGAGAATTGGGTCCCCGGTGCCTAATAAGGCTCGGGGAAAGGGATGCATTCCCCCTCCCCATATAAATTGGATTCGGCCCCGGGGGCTGGGGTCTCCAGGGCCTATTAAGACTCAGGGAGCGGGCAACACAACCCCTCCCCTTTAATTAAAATATGGCCCCGGGAGATGGGGTCCTCAGGCCCGCTTGGGGAGGGGGGGCCACTTGCCTAGCAACTTTACAGCACTCTGTATGGAGGTGTGCGAGTTATAGTCAGTTTTGTGCTGGCTGGAAATTATAACTTTAAGTAATAACTGTAACTTTAGAATGTACAGTGTTTGTTTAGTTTAAGATTGTTTAGTATCCAAAATTATTAATAATGTTCTCCTAACTAAGGTTTGCGTAGTTTCTGTTCTTTTTGCATGCAAATAATACATTTTTTTTCCTAACTATACCTTATCTTCATTCTTTGTTTTTTTTCTTTGAATCTGTATGTTTTTGTGTTTTTTAAATTGTTTTTTAATCATATAATGTTTTTTCATTTTGCAGTGTAGTGGGGTACAGTGAAGTGGGGTTGAGTAAAGTGGGGTCGAGTAAAGTGTTGTAGAGTAGAGTGGCTTATAATGAAGTAGAGTGGAGTGAAGTTGGGTAAAGTGAAGTGGGGTAGAGTAAAGTGACAGAGTAGAGTGCCACAGAGTAGAGTAATGTAGAGTGACGTGGGGAAGAGTGTTGTGGGGTAGAGGTAAGTGGGGTAGAGTAGAGTGGTGTAGAGTAGAATGGCGTAGAGTGCAGTGGTGCAGAGTAGAGTGCCGTAGAGTAGAGTGGCATATAGTGCAGTGATGTAGAGTAGCATGCAGTGGCCTCGAGTATAGTGGCATAGATTGGAGTAAAGTACAGTTGAGTAGAGTGGTGTGGAGTGGCTTGGGGTGGCGTAGAATAGTGTGGCATAGAGTAGAGTGGCATTTAGAAGATCGGGGTACATAGAGTGGCATACAGTGAAGTGGGGTACAGTGAGGTGGGGTACAGTGAAGTGGTGTCGAGCAGAGTGTTGTAGAGTCGCGTACAGTAGATTAGCATGCAGTGAAGTAGGGTAGAGTGAAGTGGGGTAGAGTAAAGTGGCGTAGAGTAGAGTGGCATAGAGTGCAGTGGCGTTAATTGGAGTAGAGTACAGTAGAGTAGAGTGGCGTACAGTGGAGTAGAGTGGCTTTCAGTGTCATAGAGTAGTAGAGTACAGTGGCATAGAGTACAGTGGAGTAGACTACGGTGGCGGAGGGTTGAGTGGTGTAGAGTAGAGTGGCACAGAGTACAGTGGCGTAGAGTTAAGTTGACTACAGTGAAGTGGGGGGGAGTGAAGTGGTGTCAAGTAGAGTGCGTATAGTAGGGTGGTGTAGAGTGAAGTGGGGTGCAGTAAAGTGGGGTAAAGTGAAGAGAGCCTGAGCTGAGAGGCATACAGTAGAGAGGTGTAGAGTGAAGTGGGGTAGAGTGAGTGGGGTACTTTGAAGGGGGTAGAGTAGAGTGGGGTAGAGTAGAGTGAGGTATAGTGGAGTGGCATAGAGTAGAGTGACTTTGAGTAGAGTGGCGTACAGTAGAGTGGCGTATAGTTGAGTGGCGTACAGTGAAATAGGGTACAGTGAAGTAGAGTAGAGTAGAGCAAAGTGGCGTAGAGTGAAGTGGGGTGGAGTGAAGTGAAGTGGGGTAGAGTAGAGTGGTGTAAAGTAGAATGGCATAGAGTGAAGTGGGGTAGAGTAGAATGGCATCACGTAGAGTGAAGTTTGGTAGAGTGAAGTGGGGTACAGTAGAGTTACTTTGAGAAGAGTGGCGTACAGTGGAGTGGCGTACAGTGTCATCACGCGGAGTGGCGTACAGGGAAGTGGCATACAGTGGAGTGGCGAACAGTGGAGTGGCGTTGAGTGGAACAGCGTAGAGTGGAGTGGCGTACAGTGGCATACAGTTGAGTGGTGTACAGTGGAATAGCGTAGAGTGGGTGGCGTAGACTGGTGTGGCATAGACTGGAGTGGCGTAGAGTGGAATAGTGTAGAGTGGAGTGGCGCAGATTGATAAATTATCTTGCTCTACCATCTCCCCAATGCATGGCGCCTCTTCATTAATTCCAGCTGCTGCTGAAATTGTAGCTGATTCTGTAGCTGTTCCTGCCACGTCTGGCTGGGTTTTGTAATCGTTAGTGCTTGATTTCAGCAGTCTCTCCCTTGCAGAGTTCGGGCCTCTTGTTCAAAAAGGTGGAAGAGTCTCCTGTTGGCAGGGAAAAGGAACATGGGTTCTAAACCATTGAGAAGCTCAGAATGGTCTTTAAAATATAGATTTGCCTACAAACTATACAGGAACTACAGCCTTAGTTGCTATTCACAACAGGTTTGTGGTCTTGCAGGAGAGGGCTCAGATTCCGCACTCCCAAAAAAGTTCACGCACAACAACCAACTAAAATTTCTAGGTGATATCAGGGAACCAGTTTGTGGACATTTATATGAACATAAAGGGAAGTCTTAATTTCAAATGACCCCCCAAACGTGTAGGTTACTCTGACGATTAGTTTTCAAGGCAGCAGACTCGATACTCCCAAGACGGGGCCGGTAGTCTTCAACCGCAATAACTAGGCCGATCGATGCAGATAGGATGGCGCCCATAGGTTTTGGTCTAGTTGTTAAGGCCGCAGATTAAAGGTGCCATCTTGGGTGTAATGAGTCTGCAGCCTAGTTTTCAAGCTGTGGACTGTCAGCAGCACATTTAGGTGTGTTGAGTCAGTGGCCTCGGGAAATCGTTTATGGACTTAGCTCACAAACACTTTTGTTTAATTTCAGCATGTGGGGGGGGCTCGTAAGGGTCCTCCCCACTCTGGCCGTCGTTGTCAAGGTGTACTCACCCTTTATCAAGTAAGTGTACCGAGATGCGGTTGGGATATCTCAAGATTGCACAGCCCTAGCAAGTACATGTAATAACCACATAAAGCTGTCTGCCGAGAGAGATAGGAATTTGAATGATTTGGGCAAATATTTATTCTTCTGCTAGAAACTGAATTTTGGAGAACATCAAGAAGTAATTCCCTCAGCAGATGGTGCCCCAATGTAATTTCCCCTTTCGTACTTTAGAGTGATGAATATAAATACACAAATAACAAAACGTAAACACATATGTGCTTTGTCATCCATTCATCTGATTTTTCATAACCTTGATGTGGCCATGCCGTATTGCCTTATATAAGTGAACATCTATTTATTTAAATGCTACCACCCGGCATATTCTTGTGACTACACCGTTCTTTGAGACTTTATAGGTTGAGCGCAATGCCATACTTCTGCATTTGGACACTTGTATATTACAATATGCTGCAAAAACCTCAAGGTCGCCGACAAAGATGTGAGAGAAATGTAGGCTAGAAAAGAGGGTGAGAGGCACAGATGTAAGTCAGATAGTAATAAAAGCTAGTTTCTTGCACAAAGCAGAGATGCCAGTTGGCATCTCAAGGCGCAGAATTTGAAGTTATTTCACAGGTGTTGTACCAGGACATTTCAGGGGATAGGGCTCCAAGCCCCAATTATTTTGCTGAAGATGGAAGTTTTACCGAAACTTGAGGAGTCCAGCAGATTAAAGATTCATGAGCACAGAGTTGTTACAGTTTTTGATCAGCCCTTTCAGCACAGGCAGCAAGCAGCTCGGGGGAAGGTGGATCAAGGAGGAACATTGCGGAGGAGAACTACAGGCAAAAGAAACCAGGTGAAGGGCACGCTGGAGGGGGGGGCAAAGGCTGACTCGATGTACTCTGAGAAGTGCAGGGAAAGAAAGAGAGCTGCTGGGGGAGAGAGCTGGTGATACAGTAGGCTCCGGGGATACCGGAGGGGTCAGATTCACGGTGATAAAAAAAGGGGGCAAGGAGGGGGGACAGGAAGGTACTAGCCCATCTGCTTGTAAAAAGGCATCTATATTTAAACAAACAGGTCAGAATAAAGCTTTGAAGACTAAATTAAAAACAGACAAGCAGAAGAATTTAGTCTCGAAAGTCAGGATTACTCCTTCCCTCAGAACCTATTTCAAGGTGCAGCCTAAAACTTTAATCTTAAGTGAATGCAATAAAGTTGGTATGGCAAAATTAGCAAAAAAGGACTCGGCTAGCAAGCTTATGGGCAAGAAGAACTCAGACACCTTGGTAGACTCAGATCCTGTAATGTCCTCAGATATATTTAATCTAAATCCCTTCCAACCTTTAATGGATGAGGTCTTATCTACTCCAGCTACAGAGGAAGAAGGAGAAAACGCTCAAGCGATAGCATCGAATAGTAAAATAACCTTAAGTTCTAGTCCTCCCCCTAACCCTAAGCCACCAAGGAGGGAAAATGTTTCAAAGGAGAGAGAGAAGGAGAAAGGAGATGGAATTGTGGACAGTGAGGAGCCCTCGGAAGGCTCTCTCCTGGTGGTACTTTCATCTGAGATTAAATCAAGGTTTGAGGTTTCAGAATTAAATCAAAAGGAAATAAGGCTAGCTTGTGAAAACCTGGAGAAAAAATTAGATGATTTGACAAGTAGGACAATGGTTCTGGAAAAAACTGTAAGCGATCTCAAAGATACTGTGAAGATTAACAGAGCAGAGATCGAGAGCTTAAAATTGAAAGAGCAAGAGGAGCAAGAGAGACTAGAGAGAGTGGAAAACTTTCAGAGGAGGAATAATTTGAGGATTTTGAAAGTGCCGGAAGGGAAGGAGGGAGGAGATGTAAAGTCATTTGTAGTCAAACTGATTAAAAATGAACTGCAATTGGAAGAGTCGGAGCAGGATATCGCCAGGGACATCCAGAGGGTTCACAGAGATCCTTTCAGGTTAAACACTAATAGAGCTAAGCCAAGGTGAATACTGGTGAATTTTCTTACTTACACATTGAAAGAAAAAAGTTTGTCGAAGGCTTTAAGTAAGAAAACTCTGGATGTTGACGGATCAAAGTGTGAAATTAGGTCAGATTTGTCAAACCTCACCTCTAACCGGCAATGGGAATTAGGAAAGAGGATCGAACCATTAAAGGAATTAGGAGCTACAGTGCAGCTAAAATTCCCGGCAGTTTTGAGAGTGATGTTGAACAATAAAATGTTTAACTTCCGATCAGTCAGGGAAGTTGATGAATTCATTGAGAGTAGGCAGTCTGGGGTCTGAGTAATTAGAATATACCCGGCTTTATGTACTTCTCTTTTTTTTTACTTGTTTTTTTTTTACCTTCCTTTTCTTTTCTTGAAGCTAAATCTAGGACATATTCGGGGGGGGCTCCCATTAGGCGTGAGCCATGGTGAGGCAGGGATGGGTTCTCCAAGGGGGGGATGGAGGTGAGGGTCATAGGGTGGGGAGCATGTGGGAGAAAACAAAAAAATATATAGTCCTCAGGAAGCGCAGGAATTGCAGGTACGTAGTTAGGATTGGAAATGGGTGAGAGGCAAACAGTCGCCATAAAAATATTATCTTGGAATGTTAATGGTTTGAGGGTAAGGGGGAGACGGGAAAGACTACTGCAGTACATAAAAGATTGCTCGGCACAGGTGATAATCTTACAGGAGACTCATTTAACTGACAAAGAGTGTCTAGACGTTTTTAGAGCAAAAAGATGGGTGCAACAGGTAGTCTGTACAAAACAATCTTTTGTTACTAAGGGGGTGGCCATTTTGGTAAAACACGATGCGAAAATTACTATGAGCGAATGTGTCTCAGATAAGGCTGGAAGATGGGTTATTGCAAAGCTCAGGGTGTTGGGGCACGTTTTTACGTTAGCTGGCTATTATGGCCCAAACCAGGATGATACTACCCCCCTTGAGGAAGCCTTATCAGAATTATTAAACTTCCCTGATCCAATTATCATGGCAGGAGATTTTAACGTAGTTCTTGATAATGTTCTCGATAGATCCACTAATAGTAGAGCTGCGGGAAATCCAAAAATGGCAGGACAAATAAGGCGAATTATGGGGCAAATGGGCTTATGTGATATTCTGCGCCATAGGGCGAGATTACAGAGAGGTTACACATACAATAACAGGAAATACCGCCATCAATCAAGATTAGATTACTTTTTAATTGATATGAATTTAAAGGATAGGGTACAGGATGTTCAACATATTGGTGTACACCTTTCAGATCACTCAGCAGTGCTGCTAGAGTTAAACATTACTACAAGAAATACTCGAACTAGGTGGACATTGGACCACACTCTGCTAATGGAGGAAGAGGTACTGGAGTTATTAAATAAGGAAACGAAAGATTTCTTTGAGACTAATCTAGGTTCAACCTCAATAGGGGTGGTTGGGACACATATAAAGCCTACCTTAGAGGCCAAATTAGTAGTTTATCGGCGACTAGAAGGAGGAGCTATCGAGAAAAAGTTACTAGGTTGGAAGAGCAAATTCGTGAATTAGAAAATAAACTAGCTACCCCAAATTTAGAACAGAAAATCCTCCAAGAATTATTAATGGAGGTAACAGAGGCCAAAAATAATCTAGTTAATGTGATAGAGGGCAGAGTTAAAAAAAGATGGGAAGCCAGCAAGTTAGCTCATTTTGAATATGGAGAGAGTTGCAGCAAATTGCTGGCATGGAAAGTTAAAAGGGATCAGGTGAGAAACATTGTTAAACAAGTCAAATGTGACGAATCAGGGGCTGTAGTAAGTGGCAAAATGGAGATCGAGATAACCTTCCTTAGGTATTTTGCAAATGTGTATAAGGAAGAGGTAGAGACTACCGAAGAAGAGGTGGGAGATTGGCTAAAACAGGAGCATTTTCAGACTCTTACAGAAGAAAAGAGCAGTGTTCTAAACACGAAGATAAATATAAGGGAAGTTGAACTAGTTCTCCAAGAGGGGAATCGGGGGAAAGCCCCTGGCCCTGATGGGTTACCACATGAAATATATAAAGCACTGGCTCCAATACTAACGGAGATGCTTAATGAACTATTCTTGAGTGGGGCTAGGATGCCAGAGTCTTGGAAGGAGGCCATTATCACTCTAATTCTTAAGCCTGGGAAAAATGCAAACAACTGTGATGCCTATAGGCCAATCTCGCTATTAAACTGTGATTATAAAATCTTTACGAAAATTTTAGCGGAAAGGTTGAACAGGGTTATGCCAGATCTTATTCATGAGGACCAGAAAGGGTTTATACAAGGGAGATACTTAAAAGAATTGACATATGCCTTAGTGGGCTCTATAGATCTAGCTACTACAAATGATCTCCCCCTGGCAGTAATTGCGCTTGATGCCACAAAAGCATTTGATCGAGTCAATTGGGTTTTTCTACAAACAGTTCTGAAATCTCTGAATTTGGGAGTTTACTTTTGTAGGACTATTGCTGGGATTTATGCCTCTCCAGTAGCAAGGGTATTGGTGAACGGCTCGTTGACAGATCCTCTGAAGATAACTAGAGGGACAAGGCAAGGTTGCCCCCTATCGACACTACTCTTTGACCTATATATTGAGCCTTTAGCTAGAAAAATCAGAATCGACCCTGAGATCCTACCTTTTAAGTTTAAGGACTGGGAAAAGAAACTAGCACTATATGCAGATGATCTCTTAATCTATTCAACTAACTTACAGAAGTCCATGAGTCAGCTCATGAAAATAACATCTGAATTCGGAAGGATATCAGGCTATGAAATTAACAGTGGAAAGACAGAGATAATGGCCTGGAATTTGGAGGAGGGAGGGTTAGCAGTAAAAAAAGAAATGAGGTACTTAGGTATCATGGTAACCCAAGATATTTCAGAGTTGGCTAAGGTAAATTTTGAGAAAACCAAGAAGGAGGTGTGTTAGTTGATGGGGAGTTGGGCGCATCTGCCGTTAACAGTATTTGGCCGGGCGAATTTGATAAAAATGTCCATTCTGCCAAAATGTACTTTTCTTTTCGATTCTATTCCGCTTCCTTTTAAGAAGGAGTGGTTGGGAAAGGAGCAGGGGTATATCTCCAGTTTCTTATGGGCATCTAAAGGTCCCCGTATAGCGTGGAAAAAGCTGAGAAGAAGAAAAGAGAAAGGGGGCCTTGCGTTACCTGATTTACAATTTTACGCGTGGGCTTTCTTTTTGAAAAATGGGAAAATGTTGTTAGATAGGCCGGGGTGTTCAGACATAGGCAGATTATTTGTTGAGATGTTGAAGGAGGTGAAAGGTGGGGGCTGTGGATTCCTGTATAAGTACGCCGATCCCAAATACTTAAAAAAAGTTAGATTAAAAGTCCTGAGGGGTATGGCCGAGACTTGGTACAGTATCAGGAGACTTTTCTTGACAGGCAGGAAATAGAGAGCTTTGATGATAGTTCAAATATGATCTGAAGGTCTGCATTGGAAACAAGTTAAGCTGTAGAGGTCAGAAGGGCCAGAGGTTAGTGTGGGTGTGAATAACGTTCACTCACAGTAGCATGGTTTCTACTGTAAGTTGCCGTATGGTATAGGTTCCTCACCTATGGTGGAGAGGGACTGTCAGTGCTACCTGATGACTCTTGGGTCAATTGCGACTTTTGAGAAGGTAAAATCCTCTCTTATGTGCTAAGTGGACAGATCTCCTGGCCAGGGCATACCCATAAATTCACACTTATCATCAGGAGGGTATGACTAATAATGCTGTCATTTTCACCTTCCCACATTTCTAGGGTTTCTAGTTTTCAATCTAAATCAGAAAACTACATTTTAACCCACAAAACTGTGAATATCTAATTTAAACCATAAACCATCATTTTTTGTAGTGTCGGACCCATGCTATGATGACACCTTCACATGGCCACTCTAATAGGAGCTGTGAATAAGACCAGGAGGTGGCTCCCAGGTAGGGCCAGTGAAAATCTTAACTGGGGAGGGAAGTCTGGAGAAAAAGGGTATCCCTTGGTCCAAAGGCCCCAGGAGCAGACAGCCGATGGGTGGCAGGAGATCAGGGAACTGCTGCCCCAAGGCACCGCTTCCACCTCTTTAAATAATGACACTAACAGTGACGCCTCCTTTGTATCTCACTTCTACTGTGAATTCTTCACTGTCCCCTTCTCATCCTCCTGCCATGGACTGGGATTGTCATTTTCTGCCTCAGTAAAGCTTTTGTTGTCAGCTTTGCTGGTGTCCATTGGCCCTACCACGTGGTGATGGAGCAAGGACTCACAATGAGACTTGCTCGAAAGCAATCTTCTCACAGTATTAATTAATTTGTACTAACACCTTGTAATGTCTTTATTAATAATGTGCAAACACAACATTTTATCTAGAAGATGCTTGCCTATGTGTTTTCCACTAATAAGTAATCCTTGTCTAATCCAAAATGGCCGCTAAAACGCGGGAATTCTACTGCGCATGTGTCAACCATGTCACGTGGTATGACGTCTTTCTTTGCTTGGAGGGAAACTTTTTGCTTCTGCGCAGTGTATGCTAAAATGGCCGCTTAATGTTCTCACATGTTAAGGCTTTTGCGTTGCTGCAATTAATAATGTGGTATTCTAACGCTACTAATGCGGGATAGACATTTATAATTAAATGGGATTAGGGTAGAAGTAGGAGGTATACAGTGAAAACTTTTATTTTTGATATTAATATGTTTCTTCTTTGATTTCTATTAGTTCGTAAAATGGGCCTGGGTTGACTAAACGGCAGTTCAAGATAACATGTGACCTGCGCATGCACCCTGAAAACTAACAAAGCAAAGTGATGAAGTCAACTTGGAAGATGTCCAAGGACATGACCCGCTGATCACCTTCAGAGTTCATTTGAAATGTCCCACGAAAAGATACATTTTGTATATACTTTGTATTAAATTGTTGTGAAACGGGTGGGAAATAAAGCAAATGTATTAATTGAGAGGGGCGGTATTTTAAAAACAATCGGCTTAAGAAAATTGAACTAAATTGACGTGGTGTGAGGATCAACCCCCTGTCCCTGTCCAATCAGAATTAGTGGGCCCATAATTTTGAAACATTAATGGGAGGTACATGGACGTAGAAGGGTATAATAGATATAGAATTAGCTAATTAGTTAGCGTACAGGCTGTCAGCGCAGATGGACATAGATGCTGTAGCTTAGAGCTCAGATGCTGCCATAGACGAGAGCTGATCAATCACAGACTGAACTGCTGTCCAAAGAAGTCCTGAGGTGGGGGCGGCGGACTCTATTAGAAGAAGACGCGGAAGAACCGAGGAGGAACGAAGTGTCAGAGAGGGGAACTACGCAGGCGTCGTTGGTAGAGAGGTCATCTATCCTGTCCTGAACCTGGTCCGGAGGTCTTGGTCTTCATCCTTTCTTGGAGACCCCCTTTCCAACTCCTTGGCCAAGGGGTTTGGTTTTCACACCTTTAGGTAACTATAAATGCGTAATCTTTAGTTTGTACTGCTGTCTCTATCTTCTCCTTTCTGAGGGACCGTCATTTGTGATCAATAGGTGACAGTAGTGTGCTTCCTCCTTGATATGCGATTAAGTATTATGTGGATTGTAATTTACTCTGCTAAAGAATTTAGATAAACATTTTAAAACTTCCTGAGTCAGTGGTTATTTCAGGTGGTTAATGAAAATTATATTTTGTATGATCTCATTTCAACCCCAATTATCAAAGGTCCATTGGTAAGTCATTACTCTTCAATCAGAAAAGGTAATTGGTAGCAGGGATATTGATAAAGAGTACAACTGATTCCCACCAGCGGTGATTACTAGTTAGTATGAATGAATGGGCCCAGGTGAGTATGTAGTGTATGAATGCTTGTTGTTAGTAACCCGCTGGATCAGTGGCCGTACTGCTGCTCATGCTCTGCTGAAAGTTTGTCTAAGTGGTGAAAGCAGGAGTCCAGTGGCTGGCTTGCTCGCAGCTCTCAATCTGAAAACCTGCTCTTTCAATTCATGCAGGCCTTGATGACACCCCAGTGATACAAGCCAAAGGATTTTTGGCCTCAATGTTAGATCTCCCTTGGCACTGGAACCCATTTAGAGAGCCTTTGGGTCTGCAGAGCAGCGATAAAGACAATGGGTCTCACTGAATCTCTGTACAATAAGTCATGGAGGCCAGGTGAGTATTGAGAATACTTCAGACCTGCAATAAATACCACAAGAATGTAGTTACAAATCTTTATTAGATGCTAACAAAGAGCATAGAAAATGACTAGCAATTATGATAATAATAAGTAAAGCATTAGCAAAGGCTATTACTAGGACTGTGAACAAAAATATTATAGTCAACATTTTCAGAAGAGGCATGTTTAGGCTTATGTTCTATTCTCCGTCGATATGTAGAACTGTACCCTAACTTCCATACTTTTCCTCAGTCGATGTGTTCCCAGTGTTCCAAGTTCATGGGCAGGGAGCTCGTAAGTACAATATATAGTGTCCTCCGGAATCCAATGTTTGCCACCAACAGCTAAAAATACCAGGATTTTATACACTGTCACAGTGAGTCAAAATATGTCTTGTGACTTTCTCACATTTTCAAAGTTGTGTAAAATGTATGACTAACTTTCTTACATTTCCAAGGTTGTACATTAGAGTATAGCATGTGAAATATTCACATATAAGGTAATGAGAAAATAGTGTGTGAAATCAGCATGGCTCAAGCACAATTCGTATTATTGTAAAGTACAAGCATTTTAATAAAAGTCACGATACAAGAGAGACTGGAAGGAAGTGACAGATGTGGATTGGGGAGATTTTTCTCAAGGAATTTACCTATCTCCGCTTTATTCTCATCTAACGCAGTGTAGTATAGGTAAAAAATGGTTTTATAGTGTTGTCGCTAAATTAGCGGACAGTAATATAGAGTGACTCTAAGAATGAGTTATGAGAAGCCCCCAATTTTATTTGTCATGTCACAGATTTCGAGAGTTTAAACCCCATACACCCAGCCAATCGTGAAAGGTGCCCCCCTCATTAAAAGTTCTAAAAGCTCTATTCTGTTAAAGCCCCGTGGTTCCTCCCCTTTCTGATTAGAAAATCCCTGACTTGCAAATGTTTAAAAATAATCCTTCTAACTAAGCTCGAACTTCAACCTTAATTCCTCAAAAGAGACGCAGCCCGATTCAGTGTAGAAGTCCCCATGCCTACTCAAGCCCTTACCCTTCCATCCTACCATATAAGAGTCCCTAAAGATCCCCGAGACACAGGGGTTTACATGTACCGGGTATAGAAATTAAATCGACCAAGCTCCAATTTTTTTTACAAAGCTGCCCAGATCTTATGTGTTTTTTTTATTTTTTTATAATTTTGTATTTTATTAATGCAAGAATGATACCGATATATTCAACAATGCAGAGCGTTATGCATGAAAAATATCTTACAAAAGACCAGGAAACCATGAAGACAAACAAAAATGTAATGCATTAATAATTTTTCCCCCACTTCTTTCCCCCCGCCACCCATAACCCCCCCCCCCCGCCCCCCTGGGAGTTGGCCGATCTCTACTTTTTAGGTACAGGTGTAAGTTTAAATTGCATTTCATCATTCACCCATTCTTCTCAATCCATCTAGTCAATGGCGCCCAGATTTCTTGACCTTTAATTCGGGAGCGTGGACCCCTCCTTGCATAAATAGCTTTTTCCAGATTATAGTTTGCAAGTAACCGGGAGATCCGTTGCTGAAACCCTGGTGGATTAGGATCCAACCAGGCAGATGCTAAACATAAGCGCAGGATCGCCATGCCAATGAACACTAGTCCTTTTCCGGGCTTCCCCTGCAAATCCTGATCTACCCTAAGTCCAATTAACGTCGGAGAGAGGGAGCAGACAACCCCCAGAGCCTCCTTGAAAAAACTGGTAATTTCTTGTTTTAGTTTGCTCAAAGCATCACAGGAGGCAAAGATGTGATTAAGGTCAGCTTGATATAAAGCGCAGCGAGGACAGACGGTCCCTCTCCCCGCCCCCCATTTAGCAATTTTTTGGGGGTATAGTAGAGCGAGAAGCACGACTTATAGTATTGAGCCTGAAGTCAGGCCAGTACTAAAATATTCTGTGCTAAATTAGCTGAGTAAAAAAATAGGCTTTCCGGGATTCCAATCTCTGCCTTCCATCTTAGTGCTCGATTTTCCATGTCATCTGGCATTAGTGAGTTAAAAAAATTATAGACAACCCCAATAGATAAATCTCTATTCTTTCTTAATTTATCTATAATTTCATTGTTAGCGAACCCTAACGTGCCCCCCCCTTTCTTAATCAGAAAATCTCGGATTTGTAGAAACTTATAGAAATCTCTTATCAAGCTCATACCATTCTCTAAGGTTCTCAAACGATACTAGCCCTGTTGAAGAGAAAAAAGCTCCAAGCTTGGTCAGTCCTGCTTTGCTCCATCTTTCTATTATTGAGCCTTTAAAGATCTCAGGCAGGATGGGATTGTTACATAGTGGCGTGTAGAAATTCAAGCGACCCAAACCGATTAGTTTCCGGATAGATTTCATAATTCTGTATCCGCCTTGTAGCGTTTTAAAACGAACTTTCTTGAAATGGTTGTCATTTAAGTGATGCCAGACCCACCCCCATGTGTCTGTCCCCATAGCAAGTTCGAGCGGGGACGGTATTTCTTCTGTCCTGTTATCTCTCGGTTTTTCCTGAATAAGTACTAGATTATAGAGAATTGTATTGGCCCAGTAATAGAGTCTAATATTTGGGAGGGCTAGACCTCCCCTTTCCTTGGGTAAAGAAAGAAATTTAAATGCTCTTCTAGGCTTCGCATATCCCCAGATGAATCTGGAGAATAGGTCCTCAATTCCTTTAAGACATTTAATATCAAATTCATGAGGGATTGCACGCAACAGATACAAAAATTTGGGAAAAAAACAACATTTTAACAATGTTACATCTGCAGATAATGGATAATTGTAAGTTATGCAGTCTCGCCAATTCTGGTTTTGTTTTGGCAATTACTGGCTCAACATTGTCTTTAACAATACAATCAATGTTTGAAGTGATATCTACCCCCAGATATGTAGCATTTTTAACTACTCGATCATCATTAGTCATAACATTCTCATTGCAAATGATTTGTGTTTTATTACGATTGAGGAGTACCCTGAGAGTGAACCAAATCTCGCCGCCTCTATTTCAATTTCGCCTATCGCTACATCAGGATCGGGGGTCACCAAAGCGATATCATCGGCGTATGCCAGAACTTTGGTTTCCCAGCCGTTGGTTACAATGGGCCTAATAACACTGTTGCGCTCCAATTGGCGTAGAAAGGGATCAATATATATTGCAAATAGCAGCGGCAAACTTGGGCAGCCCTGCCGGGTACCCCTCGTTATTTTAAAAGTGTCTGTAAGTTCTCCATTAACAAACAGCCTGGCAGTGGGGTGGAAGTAAAGCATTTTAAAAGCTTGTAGAAATCCCTTTCCAATTCCCACCCTCGACAGAGCCTCCCATAAAAAAAGGCCAGGAGACCCTGTCGAAGGCCTTCTCTGCATCCAACAATATTAGTGCGATTGGGTCCTTAGTAATGTTTTTTGCATCAAGAAGAGTGATAGCCCTTCTAATATGATCTATCGTCCCCCGCCCGGGTATAAACCCATGCTGTCGCTTAGAGATAACCATATGAATTACAGAGGCCAAGCGTGTTGCTAGAATTTGTGAGTAAATCTTACTGTCAGTGTTAATTAATGTTATGGGGCGGTACGACCCGGGATCTGTCGGTGTTTTATTTTTTTTAAGGAAAACTATGATTTTGACCTGTGACCAGGATTCTGGTGGTCTGCCACCCCTAAATACATGTGTGAATAGCTGCGTCATGCACTCTTTCAATTGTGTTGCGAATTTTTTATAGAACTCGAGGGGTATGCTATCAAGGCCAGTGGCCTTGCCGCAAGGGAGGCTATTAATGCACATTAGTATCTCTAGCCACTGAGATAGCTCCTCCAGCTGTAGCTGGTCCTCCTGTGGGAATTGCTCTGTGGGAATCTGATTAAGATATGCCGCCACATCAACCGAGTTTCCTGGTAAATCCTCATAGTAAAGCTCTTGATAATAAGAGTAGAATACCTTTCGAATTCCAGCTAGGTCTGAAATCAGTCCCTTCTCGGGGTCATTGATTTCTGTAATTAAGTTCCGAGTTGTTTTTTGTCTGGCTCTGATGGTAAGATGATGACCCACTTGCTCGCTACACTCATAAGCTTCCTCTCGCCAAGCGGCGAGTTTATCAGCCGCCCCTTTGGCTATTATCTCCATAATTGCCGACTTAGCAGCCATGACTTTTGCTTGCGCTTTGATATGGTCGCCTCCATTTTGCACTGCTGTGATCAGTTCTTCTTCTGCAGCAGCTAATCTACCTAGACGGTCATTCATCGCAGCGCACTTTTTTTTATTCAGAGAGAGTGAAAATCTAAGTGTTTCCCCCCGTATTCCTGCTTTGAGCGTATCCCATATGACATCGACTCTGGCGCTTCCTAAGTTTTCTTTAAGAAATTGAGGTATCCACCCCTTCATATGATCACAGTATTCTTCATTGAATAGAAGGGCCCGCTCAAAACTCCATGTGAAAGCGGCACCCCCTTTGCACCCTCCCCCCTTAATCTCTACTATTAAAGGATTATGGTCCGCCAATATGCGAGGGTTTTTTTCGATTGTGCAGTCATGTAGTAGGGAGTGAGAGACTAAGATAAAGTCTATTCTTACATGTTTATTGTGTTGGTGCGAAAAATAGGTAAAGCCAGAGTTTGTAGGGTTCTGCCAATTCCAGAGATCCGTGAGCGCATGTTCCAGACAAAGTGCCCTTAATGCTCGAAACACCTTAGGTTTACGACCATTGTATATCCAGCCTGTATCATGTCTTAAATTCCTATCGGCAGGCAGGTTTATATTGAAGTCCCCGCAGATTACTAACGGGAGTGGCCAGGTAGCTAGTTCATTATTAATATGGTGAAACACCGTTGGATCGTCTAAGTTGGTACCATAGATGGAGCATATAGTAATTGGGTCCCCGTTACTCCTGCGGCATTCAGTGATTACCCACCTCCCGAACTGATTCACTAAAGTGCGATTAAACTTTAAAGTGCGATTAGACGTCAGAATTGCGACCCCGCACGTATGAGAGTTTTGCGTCGTGGCCCCCACCAATGTATACCCAAATGTTCCTAATAGGTGTTTCTGTGCATTTTCAATGTGCGTTTCTTGCATACAAATTACATCAGCCTTTAATAGCCGCAATCCTGCTGCCGTGTTCCGTCTTTTTTTGGGAACAGTGAGACCACAGATATTAATTGTAGCTATGCGTAGCTTACTCATCTATATTAGATGGATAATCGTCCCTTTTTAAGAACCAAAACTTACAGATCTTCTCTTTGCTGGGCCAACCCTCCCCCTCCCCCCCCATACCCCACACCGCCCTTCCCCATCCCCCTCCCACCACCTCCAACTGAGGTTACCTGGCTTTGCCAAGGCGAGGAAAATGGCATCTAAGAGATCAGATCCCCGCGCCTCCCCGATCTTCCCCCACCATTGTGATACCCTAAGTGACTATAAAGGAGCATGCATAAAACAAAAAACAATATAGAGATTCAAAAAATTTTAACTCAGGGATCTTGTGTCCGCAATTATAAAGTCCAGAATTGATCAGTCCCCGCTGTAATGTCTTTCTTTTTTCCCTTCTTTTTTTTTTTTTCCCCTTCCCTCCCCACCTTTATCTATTGTTCTATATGCTGGTGAATGACTTGGCAACAATAAGGAAATAAGGGGGGGAAGATATGAGGAGCAAGAGAGAAGAAAAATATTAAAAAAGAACAGAATAGAGAGTAACTAACAGAGGGGGAGGTAATTACATTTTGGAAGCGCAGCTTTCAAGCTGCCTAAATTTAAGACATTCGACTGCTACTGCTTATTCCCATTTCGATCAGTGATCTCTTGTAACTATGCTTTGACCTGTATTTCGGACACAAAGCTATGCGTAGTCCCCTTGTATACAATTTTTAGCCTAGCAGGATTCTGCAGATACACATGGTCGTGGAGAAGTGTAGCTCAATGGTTAGAGCGGCAGACCCTGATGCAGAGATCTGGCCCGGGACCAGGGTTCAATTCCCGCCTCGGTGGGTCTTGGACTCAATTTCCTCGGACCTGATAATTCTCGCCTCGGTGCCTATTCTAATCATGGGTCCCACTCTGCAACTCTGGGCAATAGCTTGCTTAATCTCCACAACGGCCCCACCAGCGCTGGGATGCCTGGCTTCACCTTGGGGGTGCCCAGGAGTGGACATTTCACAGGGAATAGCCAGGAAGGGTTCCACAGCGGTATGCGTATAGCGCCAGGATGCCCCAGTTGGGGTGGCAGTGCGCTTTACAAGTACGAATTTACATTACATTTACATTACATCGGCTCCAAGTTGTTGAAAGGGGGTAAAAAGCTGTCTCAGCCTCCATCTGCGTTCGACTGTGGCGTGAGCGAAGTCGGCCTGGTGAAGAAAGTGATTCCATTAAAATCCCTCTTGTTTGTAGGTCTGGCCATATCATACAGTGCTTGTCGCAGGAGAAAGTTCCCAAAGTATAAAAGCATAGCGCGAGGGTGCTGAGGCGTAGATGAGGAACGTTTGGAGGGAGTTAGTGGGAATCTGTGTGCCCGCTGGATCTCTTTGTCCCAGTCCCATGTGTGTAGTTCTGGGAAGGCTCCCTTGAGGAGCGTGATCATAAAGCTCCTGGGATCGTTCCCTTCCGCACCTTCCGGAATGCAGAAAAAGCGGAGGTTGTTGCACAGCTGCCTATTCTCCTGTTCCTCCATCTTCCATATGAGGTCTGTGACTATGCCTTCGTGCCTTCGTGTTCGTCTCCTTGGGCTTTCAGAGTGGCTAGGTCTTTCTCCAGATTTTCCGTCCATACCTCTACGGAAGCCATTCGATCAACAATCTCCGCACAGGTTCTGCCGACCTTCCTGACGGCCCCTTGTAGTTTTTTGGCAGCTAGGCACGATCTGCGGTTATCTGATTTGACCTCCTCCTGGAAGCTCTTAATAGTCTGTAGCACTACTGCCAGTGCAGGCTCATTCTTCGCCCCTTGTTCGTCTTCTCCATTATTGCCTGTGATTGTACAATTGCCTCCTGAAGCGTCAGTTATGTCTGACATGACTGTAAGTTGTGAGGCTGAATAATCCCATCTGAGATCTCCAGCGCTTTCTCTGCCAGGGGTCTTACATCTTCTTTGCCGGTCCCCCATTTTTTTTGGGGGGGGAGTTTTCTCTGTCCATGGCTCTTCGTATGAGGATCTGTATTTGTGCTGTTGTTCCATTTAGGACCATCTTCCTCGCTAGACGCAAAGATACTTATATCCGATATTTCTGACTCGTCAGTTAACGAATAAAACTTCTCTAGATTGTCAGGCGTCTTGGGGGAGAGACAAGGGGGTTTACAACTTGCGCCTTATGTGTTTTTTAAAGTAACTGGGTTCTATCTGGCGTAGAAGACACCCTCTAGCCTCTGTTGCGAGCATCAGTGCGAATCCCGAGGGGATTTCTTCCCTTCCATATAGGCTCGCGCCCCCCTCTCCAATTAAGGTGGTCAGGTATTGCAACGCCGAAGCCCAATAGTACATTTTAAGATTTGGGACGGCCCAGTCCCCCTCCCCTTTCTTTAGGAAGAGTCAAGAACTCAAGGACCCTCCTGGTTTTGGAATAGGCCCAAATAAAACTAGTTACCATTTCATCCATCAGTTTAAACTAGTAGTTCGCAAAATCGAGTGGTATAGCACGGAAAAGATACAGCACTTTGCGCAAAAACATAATTTTTACGACATTATTCCTGCCAATTAGAGGCAAATGCAAGTTGTCCATTCTCGAAAGTCTTTCTACGCTTTTCCAATCAAAGGGGCCAAATTATTCTCAACAATTTGATCAATTTCTGCAGTGATACTAACAACCAAGTGCACCGCCTTTTCTACCACTCAAATATCATTAAACTGAGCATTGTTTTTAACAACCACTTCAGTAATTTTAATAATCAAATTATTTGATGATTGGTGATAAAGTAGCATTGGTGACTTCAATACCTGAAGTCATTTATCGGCATTTGTTGAGTCCTGACGCTCTGAATGATGTCAGGATTCAACAAATGCATAAGGATAAGGGGGAAGCACATTCCATAGGAGAAAATGGACTTTTTATGTTCCATGAAAAAGACTCATAACAACTCTATCTTTCATGAACACTTCCTGATCATCCTGTATACTTACTCACTAGTGGCTATCGTAAGTCACAGAGAGTCTGAGGGGGCCTGTGTTTTGTTTTCATCAACAATTGCACACTGGAGTACTGAGAATGCCATGTTGGGAGGAGGCAGCATTTAACTGGAAGCAAAGCAATGGCAAAAACTTGAGAATGCTGATTTAAAAAAAATCACATTTCTTTAATGAAATTCTGATACAATCGGTCAAAGGGCGGGGTTTACCGGGTTTATCAACATTACAGAAACACCCTAAAGTAAGGTATCATGGGTTGATGCATGTGGTGAAAGTAAAGCCAACGAAAAAAACAATAATCAATGAACAATAAACAATAAACCTGAAATCATAGTAACCGCTACACGTACATCAGATACCATACCCAAAAATATTATAAAATACAAACATCCCTGATCCCCAGAAACCCTGAGAGGCACCAATAAATTTAATTAGGTGAAAGTAAGTGGCTGGTTCCCAGCCCGGGCCATCAGGCCCTTGGAGAGGGGTATAGGGGAAATGAGAATGGGGATAAAAGGGGAGGAAAGATATTCTGGGAGTTAGTCGGTCAGGAGCAATCGCCAGCCCCTCCGGGCAACAGCCCTACGTGAGGAAGGGACCCCAGATTTCCATAAATTATGTCAGTCTATCGTTCAGTTTGTAAATAAACTTCTGGAATGCTGCAACCACATGCATTTCCACAACCCAGGACTGGAATGACGGAACTGTGGCAGTTTGCCATTGGTGCAAAATACTAGTCTTAGCCACCTCCATCATGGTAGAAAGCCACTGTGAGCGAGAATGGGAAAGAGTAGTGAGCTTGGATGAGTTCTGAAAAAGTGATATGCATGGTGTCATTCTCCATTGTGTGCGTAATGGTAGTTTCATATGGATCCAGATCTGTTGCCAAAACCCCTGCAACTTTGTGCAGTCCCAAAGAATATGCACAACATCACAATGTAGTGCACCACATCACCAGAAGGTAGAATGTGGACTGAGTTTAGCTTTGTACAGTGTTTCCAGTGACCAGTGCCACCTGTGGAGGACCTTGTAGTAGCTATATTTTAACCAGGATTCCCTCAGCCCTTTGTTATGGTCACCCAGAATGAGGTTTCACTCATCGTCATGGAATTGCGTCTGAAGTCTATCGCCCACCACCAGTGTCTCAAGGAAAGTGAAGTATTTAGTGAGTCAACAATGGTGGCTTACAGGCCAACCACTGTCCCCTGAAAATTTTCCATGTGAAGAGGTAATGAACAACAAGTGATGTAGGAAGCTGTGCGGGAGAAGTGCTTAGGTGAGCTTTGAGGGCTTGTATCAACTGCCTATAATGTCATTCTTCAGTGGATGGGAGTCCGTTATCACACTTAAGGCCAGCGAAGGTTTTCTAGGCGTCTTGTGTGAGCATGCCTTCTATGTATCTTATCGTGCAACGAAAGCTGATTCTAATCTTGTTACAAGAAGCAGCTATCATGTTTTGAGTGGAGAAGTGAATGGGAAGCTGTCTTCTACGCAATGCTGTTGGCTTGGGACTGCATCCATTATGTACAGCTAAGTTTTACATGTGATATGAAATGTCTGTCTGCAATGGAGCCATTGGTAGAAGACGTAGAGCCTGATTTAGAGTGCAGTGGATGTGTTACTCCATCACAAATGTGACAGAGATCCCATCCACCTTATTACAAGTGTATTATATCCTATTGCACTTGTAATAAGGTGGACGGGATATCTGTCACATTTGTGACATAGTAACCTTCTGCCAAACTCTAACTAAAGAGATTTAAATTCTTGTCCTATTGACTTATTTTGAGATTTTTATAGGGATCAGACTTCAGAGTGTCTATGTTATTGAAACTGTATATAGACTGGAAGCACTATTTGCAGAGGTATAATTTTCCATAATGAAGTTTAATTAATCTTGATTTTGAAACTAATATTTTTGAAGCTGTCGAGCTTACATATTGAAGAGTAAATATGTTTCACATTCCTCAAGAAGCTTCCATTTGTATTATGTTAACTTTTAAGTTAGTCTGTTATTTCAGATTGTCATAATCGGCTCTTACGTTGTCCCATTCCCCTTTTTTCATCATCCATCTATGTAGTTAATTCAGCACTAAGTTGATTTGTCGGATACAGGGGAATTGGTAGTACATGCTACTTCTGCCATGGACCTGGACACCTGATAGATGGTTTTGCAGGAACTAGAGATGAAACTGGAGGGCAAAATGGAGATTTCAGTGAATACATAATTATGCATTTGCCTAACAAGAAAGGCATCTGGACATGTGTCGGAGAGACCATTTCAAATGAAAGCCTCACTGTCATCAAGCACAACTGCTAGTGGAGACACCAGCAGATATTGATTGACATGCAAAGCTACATTGTCTTTCCAAAGAACTAGAAGCGTGATCTGAGTTACAGTTTGTGCAATTGGCTTGTGGAAATCTTTTGTCTAATATTAAAACATTTCCATGAGGTTGGCAGTAAAGTGTGGTTGGACATGAACCGCAATTTAAAAAAAAATGTAACAGCAACAACACACAGCATGTATCAATGGAAAAGGTGTGATTACAGAGAAAATAAATGCGTGTAATTGTCCAACATACTCTTATGACATAACTGAACACAGTTGTAAAATCATGAGCAACTCCAGTTACAAGTCTATACAAAGTTGTAGCTATCCCAATAGTGTTGGACACATCAAAAATATTATGAAGCTAATCTGCAAAGTGCTTAGGGTACATAGTTTTACATATGACAGTGACTTCTGTAGCTGTAGTTGAGCACTACTTGGAGTAATACTCTACACAGGAAGTGTAAACAATATCTTGTTTCGTTAACAAATCCAACAGTGTCATAAGCCTGTCAAAGTGCTTTTCAACTAACTCAAAGTGTAGCCATCCCAGTTTAATCATTGTATCAACAGGTAGTGGGAAGAACTTCACAATATCATACAGGAGTGGAATGACTTAACACACAGGGCGTCCCAGCATGAAGGCCACAATATGATTAATTTTAATAGAAAAGAATCAAACCATTCCCTTGTATTAGAACATTGGAATGTTGGGAGCTCCATTGAAGACAATGGAGTAGCTCTGGGCATATAATGGCTGGTATAAGCCCAGCACGCCAACATTCCAATGTTTGTCTTTTTGTTTCTCCATTTTCAATTTAGAACATTCTACCCTTAGTGGGTGGAATGTTCTAATAGCCTTATAGCCCTTCTGCCTCAGGCTATACCAGTTGTTAAAGGCCCTCTCCCATATTATAGGCCCTCGCCTGCGGCTCGGGCCTATACCTCGGGATCAGGGCCTTTAACAACTGGTATAGCCCTCGGCAGCGGGCTATATGGCTATATTAGAACATTGGAATGTTGGGAGCTCCATTGAAAACAATGGAGTGCTCCGGGCTTCTAATGGCTGGCAGAAGCCCGGAGCATCAACATTCCAATGTTTGACTTTGTTCACAGCTGTTACTGTGAACAAAGACTTCTCGGAGCCCGAGGGGATTTAAACCCCCCTCGGGCTCCAAGAGGCGTTTGTTTTTACTAATTAGGACATTCTGCTCTCTAGGGGCGGAATGTTCTAATAGCCTTAGAGCCCTCCGTAGCGGGCTCTGCCTTCGCCTTCGGCTCGGGCCTTTAACACTGTAACACTGGAGCGGGCCTTTAATGGCCGGTAGAGCCTGCTACGGCGGACTCTAAGGCTGTAGTAGAGCATATTGCTGTATGAGATCATGGGAAGAAGCTTTGAGAAACAAATTGACCTGGCTTGTTGCTTGGCTACAATTCACAGTATACCCATAGGTTTTTCATTATTATTAGTGTTAACTAAAGTAGGTTCATCTTCCAATAAACGTCGATGAACTAAAACCTAATAGATTTGGAGGTATGGATCATGATTCTTCTCATATCATCTTAAAGATTCCATTTGGTACATCTGCATACTTGTACACAAAAATTGTAAAGGAAATCATACCTTGTATGAGCTATACTCTTTGTGGCAATTCCCTAGGCATATAAGCATTTGAAGGTCACTGTTGTACTGACAATAAAGTGTCATACACGCCTCTGGGCATCATGGCACGTTGATTACCTTTACGAGTGTGTGCTGGAAACAAGGTTATCTTTTTCATCAGATTAGAAGGAATCCTGTTCATCTTGTTGGATTATAACATTCAATTCAATTCCTTATTGGCATTGCTGTGTAACTGTTCATCCTGAGGGATTGTATGTCCTTTTCTACAACATTACGCGAACAGGAAGCTACCTCAGAGACAATATACAAAGTATCTTTTTAATGAGAAACAGCATGTCATTATCTATAACAGCAAACAATGTGTGTTTTTAGCAGTGAGTAGAATAAGTAGTGTGGCAGTTGGCAGCTCACTTTTCTATCTCATTTATGCATATGTAGACCTCAAAAAAACCTGGATACATTAAGGGTGTTGATATGTATGAGCTGTGGTATATTTGTTATAATAGATGTAATTGAATATGTTTGTGTCCATGTTTGACAGAGCTTCCATAGAGAAATCATGGCAATATTGGCAGTAGTATACCATGTATCAAGTGTACTCGCTAATGACGAAAAACCTTCATTGAAAGCACCTAAAACATATTTTTTTTGTAAGCTAAACACCATACCTTATGTAGGCTGCTCAGCGGAGTAAGAGTAGCTCTTTTGAAGAGCACATACTGTCCACATACCTGTAGGTATAGAAAAACCTAGGCATGTAGTCTTCTGGATGGTATCATTTAGAAATAGAAAATATCCTGAGTGATAACAAGCAGGGAAAAGTGTATCTGAGCTCTTAATTAGCCACAGCTATTTTCGCCAGATGCTTATAAGAGAAATCAAAGCATTCTTTAAAATGCATTACTTGGTTTCATTTATGACTCAATAAAGGCAGGTGAGTAAATTGCTCTATATTTTGTAACAAAACTGTAGGCAATATTTCAGATTATTGTAAAAAAATACCAAGCCTTATCATTATAGATAAAACACTGTAGACATACCCAAACTTTTCTATAAATGAAGTTGCACTGTTCTCATATGGTGTTTACCGATACTTCCTTTGGCTGTAGCTGTAGATTTCACAGCCCGCGTTGGAAACATGAAGATACCAGTCACAATAGTAGTGAAAGCAAGCACATCTCTGTAATCCTCTCTATCCAAATAGGGGTTGATGTCTTCAAAAAATGCACACACATTTAAGTCAGTCAATATTTGTGCAACCACATCAGTATCCCAAGGGCTGGTATAGGGACCTAAAGACACAGGGCCTCATTTATGAAGTTTTGATGTAGGGCAGTGCCGCAAGGAATCTTGCTGCGCTGACCTATATCAAAACAAAAGGGCAGGAATGCGCCGTATCTATGTGATACCTCGCATTCCTGTACTTTTCCCGAGTGCCGGCACACAATGGGCTGCAGTGCGCCAACGCAGGCACCCTTGCACCATAGTGCAAGGGTGCCTGCGTTGCGGGGCTGATTGATTTTGTGCAGGAAGGGGCACCTTCCTGCACAAAATCAATCAATTCAGGCGATTTCCTTTTTCTATGTGTGCTGCAGTGCAGCACACATAGAAAAAAGAAAGCACAAGGAGAAATTAAAACATTTCTGCTCGTTGCGCCTCTCTAATGCCACCCCTGGGGTGGCGTTAGGTTCTGACGCATTCAAAGGTTTACGATTTCTCGTGAATCTGGGAATGTGTCAGGTTCCATGGGTGTTGCGTGGGAAGCCCCACAGCAACACCCATTGAACGCCCCTTTCACGCAGTTTTCTGCATGAAAGGGGCACATATTTATAAGGGCATGAAAAGTCACGCAAAGTGGCTTTACTTGGCCTTATAAATATGCAGTGGCACATTGCGCTACCGGAATGTCAAAAAAGTAACGTTCCGGCGGCGCAAAAGTGCCGGTAGGGCCTCATAAACGAAGCCCACAATATCCAAATTAATACAAATATATGAGATACTTGCAGTTTAAGTCAGTTTAGTGATCTGATAATTGACTTTTGATGAGTTGATGCCATCCTTCAACAAAAGTGCAGAGATATTCACTGATGATGCATTTCTCCTAATACAAAGGGACAACAAATTAGGCTGGGCTTCATAGATACATGGACAGGAGTTGGATCGTCATATAAGTAATGTCTGCGTATCACCTTTGTCAAAATAATCACAATTGTAATACACAAAATAAAAGCAAATACTAAAATTGTAATCCAAGCGTTTGTCCATTGTGGACAAAGATACATGTTGAGTTCTTCTAAGAGGACTCCAATTGATGTATGCCACTATGATGGCACCTGTGTACTTAAAAGTGAGGAAGTACTCTGCAGTCTTCAGGTTGCTGAAATATAGTCAAGCACTTTTAGAACAGATGCTAGTAAAGTCATCCCAATGGCTTTCTCAGTTGGTTCTGCTCCTAACAGAGGAGCTATTGATACCATGCAATCCCCACCAGCATTCAGTGCAGTCAATGAAGCTGCTGTTTCCTCACTGTCAGTTCGTATAGAGGAAGGTTTGCTTGGGGAGTGAATTTGGTCACACAATGGCATGGGTCTGGCTGATGAGAAGTGACCACGTGATGAGACTTAACACAGTTGTAATCCTGGCAGATCTTGGATCCAGGCTTTATGAGTTATTTATGCCTATCAAAGGAATAGGGGGTTGTACAGGGGTCAAAATGCCTCCTCCTCATTGATTTTTTGATGCTTGAACTCACCTGGCTTTGGAGTACACTCAGTGCTTTTACTAATAGAGAGGATCTCCAGTAGAGATTATTATGGTGTTGATAATAGTTCTTTGGTCTCTTGCAAAGTCAGAAAAAAAACAAGACTTGAATGTCCTTAAGATCTGTGGCCCACTCAAGACATCACATCATACATTGGAATGTGAAAGGTGACTTGGTAGGGGATTATTATATTGGAGCGCATTTCTTGGCTGATTTTTGTGGGCATGCTGCACATTATAATGAGCATTATACCACAACATGCCGAAGTTTAGCACCCACAATTCCAAAACTTAGATTGGAAGCCAATCCGCTCTCTCAGTACTCCCATTACTTTGAGGACAGAAGGTATGTAAGAATCACAGTTGCACCCCTACAGCATAAATAGCCACAACAAAAGTTTTTGCAGGAAACACTGGCCCATTATCTGGCGAACATCATGAACATTGCCCCCTCTACTGCAAAGCTTTTACAATGCTTCAAGCAGGCACCATGCCTTATAGCCACACCCATCAAAACCTGAGACAGGGAACAATATGATCTACATAGATCACCTTAAAGGTCTGTGAAGGCATATGTTTAGGTCTGACTATTGACTGCTGAAGAGAGTTTTTTAACTGGCAAACATGGCTTCGTAAAATAAAATATATGTTCTCTTCTGCTTTGGTAGCACTGGCCACCAGTACCTTTGGTGAGGCAACATCGGCTTGAGTTTAAGCCAATTCCTCATGTTTTGCCTTAATTAGTACCTCCTTCTCAACCTCATTAAGATTGTATGAGTCACCAATCCCAGGTGTTTGCCTTCAGGTCCCAAAATGTATTTAAACATAACTGGGAAAGCATTTGGCACATTCTCTTTTGTTAGTTTTGCTAATGTGGCTTCTAGGTCAATTTTAGTTTGTGACCTAGTTAAAGCAGCTAATTTATAGGTGGTTACTGTCACCTCTGTAGCCAAAACAGCTGTGCCTTTCCCTAAGGATAGTATACCTTTACTCTTATGTACCGTAGCATACTGCATCTGTGTAAGAGGCAGACTATTTTGTAATAGTGCTATCTTTCCCCAAAGCTGCTTTTTATCAGTCTTCCCTTTAAATCTCAGAAACAATTTTGTGTCAATGTATTAAAGTTGCAATGAATCCCTAAAGAAGACAGGTGAACGTGAAACAATTAGAGTAGGAACTTAAGGTCTTCTTTTTGCAAGGTTAATAATAATTCCTGTATTTCCACAGTGGTGGAAACACCTAGTATTTTAGTATTGGTAGGTAGTGGATTAAGTTCACAACCTTCAAATTTACATTCAACTGTTGCACAAGCAGCAAAGCACTTAGGCTTTTTACCTGTAGCTGTTTAAGTCGACCCGTCAGTATAAAGCACTGTATGACATGTTTCTAAGGGTAATATATATGGAGTCTTTCCTATAGTTTGTTGGTAGGGTAAGAACTTTCGATTCCTAAGTAAAGCTTAGTTTTGAAACTCTATGTCTAATGCTAAGTACATGGATGGCCATTGCACCTAGTGTATGAGTAATGATTTAGAGTTAGGGACGCATACCCTTCTGGCACCTTCTAAAGTGGGTATTGGGATTAAAAAAATACCTTTTTTCCTTGAAGTGTAAATCTCTCATTTATAATACTTGTCTGTATCCGTGTCAGTATTTTGTCTACAAGTGCAAAGTTTTTTCTGCAGCTGAATAAACATTTGTAGAAAACAGCACACTGGCAATGTAGGCTTGAAATGGTGCACTGGTGTGGGATTAGTTAGGGTTCTATTTCCTCCAATGCTCTACTTTTGTAACCCCACTGCCAAGGACCCACTCAAAGACAAGGTCAGAACATGAATTGAAAAGGAGTGTCAAATTATAAAAAAGATTGTCCATTCAGAAATCACAGATGAATATACTCTTCTCCAGCAATGGATCAAATAATCATGATTTGGTATACAGTAGTTATTCAGGAGTCTTGCGAGTTACTTAGAATCCAACGCGTTTCGTCCCATTTGGGACTTCATCAGGGTTGATCAATATTTCATTGTTGTATGCCACCCGGATTTATATCCTGTTCTTATTTCAAAATGCTACATAGATGCCATTTTTTTACCACTAGACGGCGTGTAGTATTTCCATATTTTCTTCATCACTCTAGTTCCTCAGTCCAAATGATCCATTGCTGGAGAAGAGTATATTCATCTGTGATTTCTGAATGGACAATCTTTTATATAATTTGACGCTCCTTTTCAATTAATGTTCTGAATAAACATTTGATTTATATGCAGTCTTTCCCCATTGTAAACAACATAAGTGAAACCTAAGAGGCTAGGAATGACCGATATTCTTAAATTAGGTGTTTTATTTCCTGTTTTTAGGTATTTAGTTTCTAGCATTCCTGTAATTATTTTAGTAATCTAGTATTGTCTTCTGACCAGTTTATTTCCAAAAAGATAGGTGAAATTAGCTGGTATAGTGATTCAACACTTTATATATAACGTAATATAGATATGTACTTCAAAATGTAAGAATTCCTTTAAGGCTTGAAGTTTACAAAGGTTACAAGCCCTGTTTGGGTGGCCAGCAGGCAAGAAGGAGCCTCTGTCATCCTGGGGTCCATCCTACTTGGCTTTATTTAAGTTGGATTCCCATAAGAAAGTGGATTATGCTCAAGACAGCTTGTCTTGTCCATAGGGCTTGTTACAAAGCCGACCTTTGCTTTCTTTCTGACACAGTTATTCCCTAACATCCCTAATAGTCAAAACTGGTGAGGCCTCTGCAATCAAGTAGATGCCCTTCTTCTCAGGTACCTAGGAGCAAAAAGGAACATGCAAGAGGGAGGTTCTTTGAGTCACTTAGGCACAAGCTGTGGAGTGGGCTGCCTCTTGAGATCCATGTTATTCAGAACGTTTCCACATTCAGAAAGGTACTATGATCTCACCTTTGGGCTCACTTTTCAGGCGTTTTAGACTCCCCTGGTGCTGTAGATGATTGTGTAGTTTGCCTTGTTGTCCATTCTTTGTGTTTGTTTGTGGTTGTTCCTAGTGCCAATATTTTGGTGGACATGCGCTCAATAAAATTAATAATAACATTACTAGCACTAGTAATACTAACAGTAATAATAATATGGCTCTACAAACCGGGCTAAATACACCCCTTCTGCATATGTCTCTCACTGTAGCGAGTGAGAGCAGTCAAAGGCTTCTCGAGGAGGTAGTGTGGGGGGTAGAGACTCAGACCTCAGTCCAACAATAGGTCCAATAATTTATTGTCCAGCCTAGTGGTTTTTTTTTTAGTAAAAAAGAGAAGTATCACCAAACAAAATGATACACACAAGAAAGGATAATTAACACAGTGTTGCCATGGAGGTTATTTCCACAGAAATCTGTAGACTAGATTAAAGCCCCGATGTGTCTACAATGGGTGCAGATGAACAGTTTCCTTGGTATCTGTGACCAGTAGGTCAGTCTGTACTCCCTTTACTGGACAGTATTCTTTAAGCAAAGTTATTGTTAAAGCTTGGGTCCCACATAAATCTGTAGAAAAGTTCACGCCAGTGTTCAGTTTCGGTGATGGTTTTAGCTGAGATACGTGTGTGCAAGTCACAACCACAAAGTGAAACAGATGCCTGTGCAGGTGCAGACACTACCATGAGGCCCAACAGCTGGGCCTCTCCTTCCTCGACCAGTCAGCACCTGTGTGGCCAGACACCTTCACCCCATCCTCAGCAAGTCAGGCGGGCTCCCAGATCACAGGCAGACCCATAGCTCTTCTAACAAGATGCATAGATTTCAGGTCATGTCCTCTCACTTCTGAAAGATTGGCTGTTCTACGGACACCAGCTCTAATCTCAGCTGTTCTTTGAGCACTCTGAGCAGCACTCTCTTCCAAGGTCTTGAAGAATGTGGAGCTGAAAACAAGTGGCATAGTTTGGGTCTGGCTTTTATACAAACTTGCCTGACAGGTGATGTTGATTCCACTGTGAGTGCCCAGATACAGGTTTGGGGCGGGTCCTTTTCATATTTTATGCTCTTTCTGCAATGCAGACACAATCTTTTCCTAAGGTCATAGCTCCCATAGCAGGTAGTGAGATGCTGGCTCCACACAGGAGCACACAATACATGAACGCATGCAAAACTCCTGTGCCTGGCTTTCATCCACCTTCCTGAAGTAGCCCTTTCAAAGAGACAAAAGATCCTGGCCATGGCTAGAAGCCCCCTCCCTGTAACAACAGGATCTGCTGACTCAAATGCACTCCCCCACCTTTAACTAAAATAACAGTGCTCAGGAAGGATTAATCAGCAATCCTCTGCTAAAAAGGTTACCCTAGCATTTCTAAAGGCAGCCCTGTCTCCATCCTCCCACACTTAGTTGTCTAGGTGGTAAGCCCTTCAACTCCAGAATATATGCAATGCACTTCCACTATCTGGGGAGGTTGTACTACAATTTCCATTTGGTGCCATGTAAAACGAAGGACAATCCAAAATGGATCCCGCAAGTCAAAGCAATCTAACACTTTCATCTGCATGGAGTCCTGCTACCATGCATGCTTTGCACAACACACACTTAACATGCATTTGGGTTGTCAGCACAAGGGTGTCATAGTCTCATACAAGCGGAACGTTAAACAATATGGGTCATTAAGTGCCACACTCTTTCTGATTCAAAGAAAAAAGTCTGTTGAATGCTAGAATCATAACAGCCATATGCTGCTACCGCTGCTTAATTCAGTGACCCAGGACCTGGACGGTAGTCACTTGTTAGCCAAGAGGCATGCTTAGTGCGCCCCTCCAGGGCTCAGAACCCGGCTCTGGACCTCAGAGTCAACGGACAATTCTCAGAGCACACACTGGATCAGCATGGGAACTGGGACACAGAAGGTCAGAATATAGGATATCATATCAGTCTTGCTCACACAGTACAGGGGTACAAATCCGTTTCCCATCCAGAGGACATTCCCATCCCAAAAGAATGGTATTCAGAGATTATAATGTAAATTATAATGTAACACAATTTTCCAGGACCTGAAGCGAAAGCCCATTCCCTTTACTGGATAAATCAAATCCTAAAAAAATGAAATTGGGAAATGTAATTTTGGATTTGCTTCAATGGATTTTATATCCTACTTCAGCCAGAATTGTAACTATTCTGTATACCCTATGCAGGTACTTTTGTTAGTCATTCTCTATTATGTAAAGTTCATCAACATATGAGGCCATTATAGAATCCTTTTGCAAGAGTTCCATAAGTCTGGGTGCGAACACACCTCCGTTATTCTAATAACCTTGAGGCAAATTGGTGAACACAAATTTTGAGCCCACAAATGTAAATGCAGTCAGTTGTTGTGATTCTGAGATGTTAATTTGGTTAAGGAGATCATTTGTCCGCCAGGCATAATTTTGTATCATTTTTGTATTCCTTATGAGTAAGATTAGTCAAAAGGCTAGCGCTTAGTCAAAAGGCTAGCGCTTTGTGCGTTCTGCACAGCATGAGATTCTGTGTGACTACTAGGTTCCTAAAGTCCGGAACTAAATGGTGGGTTCATCAGGCTTAACTACCGGAATCACTGAGGTCTTCAAGTTGAGTGGTCTTTTTAGCATTGAAACTCAGATAGTATATTTTTATATGCAGCTTAGAGTCTAGCTTAAGTGAACACTGTGGCTACCCTTGTGGTTTTTCTCTTAAGGGAACTTTTGTGGAGTTGCCTCTTTGTCCCAAACTGGTTGATTTTTTTTAAAGAGTAGGGGCTGGTTTTGGAACACACTCCCAATCAAATTAATCTCTGAGTGCTGTAGAAACTATTGGGGAGTGAGAAAGCCTTAATAAAGACACATTTTCCACTATGCCCATTAAGAATTAGTTGTAGTGGCCAATCCTCCTTAGTTAATGTAAGCCATAAGCTTTTGATAAATGAAACGAAATGACATTTTATGGAACTTTTTTATACCTCCATCTGTTTGAATCTGCGGTACATAAACCTGATCAGGTATATTTATGTGTCCATCAGGTATCTCGACCTGAAAGTACTCAGTGACTGGACTCATTTCCTGAAGCTAAATATTGCTGAAGGCATGCACTCTTCACAAAACCAGTTCATTGTAAATATTGCACAAATAATTGGTCCTTGACATAGGTTCTTAAGATTTATGCTTCCTTTTTATTCCAAATATTCACAGTTTACAGAGAGAAATTGGCCAACGTGTGCTCTCTCATTTGTGAAACTTTTTTGAAGACTGAAACTCAAATGTAAAAAAAAAAGATAAAATTGCCAAGTAGGGGAGTGGAAAGGGAACATTTTGTCCTCGATGCACACTGTTTAATGCAGATAGTGTTCATATCTTCGCATCATGTAATGGGTTAAAAAAGTTGAAGAAAGATATTCTAAATTTTTTTAACCGAAGTGTTAGAAACCGAAATAATATTGACTGATGACGTAATCTTGTTAGGGGCTTCCGAAACTAATCGCGTCAGAATGGGACATGAATTGATTTTTATTGCTATGGCAGTTTTAAGAATGTGTATTGGATCCGCTTGGTTGGACCCCAATGCACCAACGTTTCATCAATGGCTTGCCAGGTTGTTAGCAATATTTAGTTTAGAAATGGCCATTTATAAACGAAAAGGAAGAAACATGCGGAGAAGAGGTTTGAAAATTTGGACCCCCCTACTTATTTAGATTCAAATCCAAAAAAAAGGGGAATAATGTAAGAACTCTCACCCCACTTTGTTGTGTAAAGGTGTGGGCTTAAAGAAAGTTAGTAAGAACGTATACCATGGGTTCAAAGAAAGTGAGTAAGAACCAATTTTCTCTGTTTTTATTATAAGGGGAAGATACTGCACATGTCACTTTAATTAGTAGGTGATAGGGCAAACCTATTGTACTTTTTGTAAGAATGTAATGAACATGATCAATTTGTTTTTCTTGTTTGTGATACAGCTATGTATTATAAATTATACCTGTCTGAAGTGGGGAGGGAGCAGGAAGGGGGGGGGATCGTGGGATTGTAATTGGAAAATGAATAAAGATTGATATAAAAAAAAAAGTAAATATTGCACAAATAATTGGTCCTTGACATAAGTTCTTAAGATTTAGCTTCCTTTTTATTCCAAATATTCACAGTTTACAGAGAGAGATTGGCCAACGTGTGCTCTCTCATTTGTGAACCTTTTTTGAAGACTGAAACTCAAATGTAAAAAAAAAAAAATGAAATATACATAGAAAGACATACGGAAAAATATATACAATAAAAAATGTAAATCTAAACTAACATGCATATTTATAGACATTTTATTCTACAGACTACATTGTACACAAAAATGTACCAATATATAAATCGGTATAATTTGCAAACAATAGCATATATCCAATGTGAGCATACTTGTATATGCAATCCAAAAGGATAGAGTGATAATTCTATTGACAAGGAGTTGTTTATTCGAGCATAAGATGGAATGCCATGTTTCAATGCCCAAAATATACATCATGGAACCATGAAACGCCTGAAGCTGCATAGACAACATCAGAGGGGTAAATCTTGACTAGAATTTTGTAATCTTCTCAGTTAGATCCTGTTGCATAGCTGCCATCGTTTTGAAGCTCTGCCCCCTATGCTTGATACAAAGCCACTGGTCTCTGCCTAATTGCTAACACGGTTAGATCTCTTTTAATTTGACCTAGAATGATCTCTGAAATGGTTTCATAACTCCCGAATTGCATACAAGATCCACACGCTGTATACTCTACTGGCATCTAGTGTTGGGTTTGGAATATTACAAGCTGTTTTTTTCCGAGTATTGCTTTTGGTTTCGAGTGTGTGATGAATGACTCTTAATTACTGAAAACCACAATGCACAAGGAGACAGACTCCACATTAGATTGCTAGTATTTCTTTTCCCATCAGCAAGACAGCCTGTGTGCGAGTGCATAAAGTAGTGAAATAAAAATAAAGTGCACTTAGAGTGAAACATCATACCCCTTCTGTGATTTCCTTTGCAATTGTGGAAGCGGGAGAGTAGAAGTGAACAAGTCAACAGCACCATAATATTCTTTGTGGGACTGCATCACTAGAGTGAAGTACTTTCCAATGGTGGAGATGTCACAACCCTCTTCCCCCTGGCCTCTATTCACCACACCTTCTCCAGAGTTTTCCAATCAAAATACTGCTTGCACCATCCATTTATCCAGCAAGCCCCCCCCCACCCCGTCCCAGCATTTGGACATAGCAACAACAACAAAATGCTCCCATTTGTCAGGTAGAGGGGAAATAATGAATAAAAAGGGACAGCGTCGGCATCACTTACTCTTCGTGCACCTAAAAACAAAAAAATTAACCTGACCTTGTGTATTGTATCTAGTGCTTTTGTATAGCGTTCCAATACCTTCGGGTCAGTCAAGTTCGCACTCTATAAAAATGGCCCCAAAAATGAATCTGACCTTGTGTAATGTAACTAGCACTCATGTAAAGCGCGCCAACACCTTCGGGTTGCTAGAGATCACATGATATAATAAAATTGGCTCACAGTCCCTGGGGAGCTGCCATGAATGTGCTTTGAAATTAGAGATCTACGAGGAGGAGGATGACAGGAAGAGGCAGCGGAGCAGGCATTCAGCGACATGGGAGGAGGTGGGAGGGACGAATGCTGCTCCCATTTGTCAGGTAGAGGGAAAATAATGAATGAACAGGTGCGGAGTTGGCATCACTTAATCTCTGCGCATCTAAAAACAAAAAAATTAACCTGATCCTGTGTAATGTAACTGGTGCTTTTGTAATCTGCTTCAATACCTTTGGGTCAGTCAACTATGCGCTCTATAAAAATGCCCCCAAAATTAATCTAACATTGTCTAATACAACTAGCGCTCACTTAAAATGCTCCAACGCCTTCGGGTAGCTCGAGTTCACATTATATAACAAGCATTTGCAATGCAATACATCTCAGATATGTGACAGTTAGAGCTATTGGCATTGTAAATGATAATGTCTTTTACCCATGTGTTTTAGTTTGGCGTTCGCTTGAAGCAACACGGACAGGAAATGAGAAGGGAGATGGTAAGGGAAGAAGGAGAACGGACAGAGGGGTGGGAGTGGGAGAAGCCACAGGCACCCGATGCAGTTAAAAGTTGAAATGTGTACATAACATCATATTAACATTAGCCACAAGAGGTCAGCAAAGAACATTAAATAGTTTCCTCACTCCAGGTTTCCAGTGCACACAAGGATAAGAGACAGCAAAACAGTAACAAGAGTAATATGCTGCCTGATAAAAAAAATTAACACACCTTGCATGACTTACAAATAAACCCTCCTATAGGGGCTCTGCTTTCAGCCATGCATACAGAGATCTTGCAGGGGTCCCAAAAATTCTGAATGCAATCCCCTAAAACACACGCCAACTGGAGGAGCCACACTGAAAGGTACATTAATACTTAACACCTGATAGACACACACCTTGAGTTAATTTTGCTGTAAAATACACAAACTTCGATGCAAGCACGCTAGCTACATTTCCTGAAAACACACAGATAATAGCACATCAATCAACGTGTGGTCACTGAAGCACTCACACTGTGTGAACTTCCTCTGGATCATGCACACAGACAATGGATATTGTTCCTCTGAAATGTAGGCGAACTGTGTTAAAAGAGAATGCGTCCCTGGTCCACCATGTGACACAAACAGAAGAGCATTGATTTTGAAATGCAAGTCCTACTATTGTTCTCTTCAAGTGACAAGACACTCCTTGGTTCGCTCTGAGAAGAAATAATAGCACTAACTGTATGAAAAGTGACAGTAAAGAGTCCACACAAACTTCCAGGATTGTAAATGAGCCACCACAGGAAACTACGGAAGTAATGTACTATGGATTATGGCAAATCAATGATATGTGCAGGGCTCGAGTCGGGGTACCACGCCGGTGGACGGCGTCCCCCCACTTATTTTACCGGGTTTTTACCGGGTGGACGCCGTCCCCCCTGCCCAAAAGATGGAGCCGGTACCCGAGTCTGCACCTGCGCGCCAATGATAGCCTTTCAAATGCACCCGAGGCTCAGACTAATCTCCCCTTTAACCTCGCGCCCTCCCCTTGCCAGCCTTTCTCAGAGCACAGCCGAGGCGCCAAGGCTTCAAGGAGCTGCGCTGTCAACACTGCCGAGCATGTCACTTCCAGGGACCCCGACAGATGCCCGTAGTGCCTACGGCCCGAGTCTGTAATAACCGTGTAATCCGAGGAATGGGTCCTGTGTATAGTGCGTTCTTGTGTTTTGAGTGACTACCACTTATTGCAGTATTATACCTCTACTTGTATCTTGTATGTATTCACGCATTTCAGACGGAGACCGGCAAATTTCGTGACGTCACTTCCGGTGGCACCACCTAACTTGGTGCGTCCCCCCACTTCTTTTTTTAGGACTTGTGCCCTGGATATGTGAGATATTCTGCTACATTCAGGCGGCCCTCTACTCGTAATACTACTTTTTTTCGGAGTTTTATATAGCGCGAACTTGACCCGAAGGTATCAGAGCGCTTTACGTGAGCACCAGCTGCTTATAGACGGACACATTCATTTTTTATTTTTTTTAAGGCAGTGGGAGATTAAGTGATTTGCACAGAATCACAGGATGTTGAGCGTCCTTGCCGAGACTCGAACCCAGTTCCCCAGAGTTGAGGTCGAGCGCTCTATCCGCAACACAAGCTGTTGTCAAGTCCTGTTACGTATGACCAAGTTTGGAAACAATTTGTTTTGGAGCAGGTTTCTTTGAGACAGCTTCATTTTGCTAAAACATGTTAGGTTTACTGATCAAAAAAAAAATAGACATATTGTAGAGGATGTAGTCCTGTGTGCACAACCACTCGTATTTACATTCTTAGACAATCTTGTGCAATCATGCTTACTCTTCTTTTTACATCTATTATGTCAAAGCACAAGTCACGGTGTAAGAATTCCTTATTTACAACCATCATTTTAACTAATATATGGCCCTTCAGCAATATATACTTTTTATTACATGTATATTTAGAAAAAAGACCAACCCAATGTGCCCCCTCCCCCCCCCCCCCCCCCGGACCTGGGTCTGTAACCAATATGAAGCACTCGACCCGTGGGACCCCTTTATAGGGAAACCGTTATGTGTAAATCAATGGTAACCTAATTCATTTTAAGCATTCATATATCACTCAATGAAAATGCTGTAAAACTGTGATTAATACCATAGGGCCTTCTTCATAGAAAATGGATTGTATGTATGCACTCGTTGTGATATCAAGTAGCTACATAACACAGCTACGTCTTTGTGACAACAGTGCAGACAACGCAGTGTGTGAGCAAGGTGCAAAAAGTGATTATATACAGATAAAAACAACAACTCTTGTTCTCAATTCCTGGTATCTTGAAACCTCTTAACAATTCGCAGGTATTCTCTACATACAGTCATTTTTATATGCCAAGGGATCAATTTGTCGAAGATTCGAACATGAAGGCAGATTTAGGGTGTCTTCAGGACAGGTCATCTGACTATTGTTAAGTACCACGTGGCTCACTATGTATATTTTTGAGTCCCAGTTGTGAATCAATGGTTCAAAGGACTGGCAGTTTCCAAAAGGATATCACATTAATGAGCTCAGTCTCTCATATCACAGCCCAGATGTGCTCCCTACTTCAACTGCTGCTTCTCATATCTCCTCTCTGAAGGTACCAGAAAGATGCTGCAGCAGGTCCAGATCTTTGACAAACGTGTGACTACAAGGCCGGCCCCTCCCTGTATCCCCATGGGCACTGACGAAGGATGAAATGAAGACTTAAACTGAGAAAGTCCCGGAGGAGAGAACTAAGCTGACGAAGTGCCTCATGAGGGTTTGTAGAGTATGTTAGAATGAATGAATGTGCTGATGAGAGTGATGTGGCACTGAATGTGGTGCACATAATAAACAATTCCAAATAGGATTTTGAAAAAGGATCTAGAGTATTGGTCCTGATGAAAGCCGACTGACCAGTTATGGTGAAACATGTAGACCCTAGATGCAGGAGTAGGTGATTTTGTCCAACAGCATCGAACCTTGGTTTTAACCTGGCTAGGGAGACCATGAATGAATAAAAACACCTGTTGGTAATTTAGGGTACCTTGAGGCAATTCTAGACACAGATTCCTCTAATGACAACAAGAGTTCCCTTGATTTTCAAGGTTGAGCCTGCCCAGATACCTCTTGTATCTGGATGAGGACTCGATGATAAGCATGCCACTAAATAAACAACAGTGGATAAGAGTCCCTTAAAAGTCTAAAAGGGATGCCTGGGGGGATATACATTAGTATATATATATCCCACATTGAAGTGCATTCACTCCCTTTGATTAGACAATATCAGATATTGCAAGCAGAGTGAACTCACTACAATGCTTCTATCTCCCTCCTTGTGATTGTGATGCAGATACATAGCTAGCCAAATATTGTTGTGAGATAGCTGTTGAGTCCTCCTCCTAATCGGCCAGTCATCCAGATATGGACAGACATGTACGGCATAGTGACGCTGGTGTGCAATCACTACTTCTTGCTGAATACTCTGGGTGCATCACTTAGAATGGAAAATGTTTGAATTGGTAGTGCTTTTCACTTACCAGAAACCATAAGTACTTACAAGAACCAGCTGCATAAGGTTGTGGAAATATGCAGCTTTGAGTTGCAACCTGTACATGAGATCCCCCTGTTGTAGCAACTGCAGGATCACCTCCTGCAATGTGGTCATTGTAAAGTGAATAATCTTTACCTAACAGTTTAAAGGCCTTAAGCCAATTACTGGTCTGAGTGTAATCCGTGCCCTTTCACCTCCATCAATTCCTCCTTTATTGCTCCCTTTGCTGGAGGGCTGCAATGCTATCCAAAAACAGTGGAAAATAATTAGGAGTGGGCGATAAATTCTGCTACACTGGCGGAGTTGGTGGTGTTTTGGCCATGCAGAGCTCTGGCCAAAATCCGCCAACCGCCGCATGGCAGAGTTTTTATCGTGCACGGCTTGCCAATGGTAAGTTGGTGAGCACGAGTGAGAACTGACGTCCCCTAGTGCAATTTTCGAGTACTAGGAGGGCACTCAGTGAGATTTTCTCAATGTGGGCGGTCAAGGGCAGTTGCGACCGTTTGTGGTGCGAAAGCTGCCGCTTGAGTAAAAAATCTACTTGAGCGGCAGCAAAGAAGCAGCGCCCTGTAGCGTGCCACGTTGTGCTGTTTGCACATTTTGCAATGCAGAACTAGGTCCCGGCCCTAAAAATCTGGGCAAGCAGCGCGACTCGCCGCTTTCTGTCCATTCGCGGAACTCCACAGAATCTTGTGGAGCTTTCATGTAACTCCGCGGAATTCCCTGGAGTGAAACTCTGAGAGTTCTGCTTATCACTACAAATGATGCAGGTTTGTCTTGAAACGCTTTGTTGGATGATTTCTGTGCATGGTATTGTTAGGCCTGAGGGTGGTCTTCCCCTCAACTTTTTGCCTCCTTCCTCTACTTTTTCTTTTTTTTTTTACTTGTTTTTAGTCAGTTATGGCACAGTATAAAAGACTACAGAATGGCACATACAGAAGCTGTACAAAAGACAGAGCATTATAACCCTATACAACCAGCAGAGGACAAGACGTATACGTTATAGTAATCCAATATTGCAGGTCATTTCTCTCTACATCGGCCAGTCCTGGAGAAAATCCCAACCATGTGCATTAAAATTACAGCTGGTGAATCACAGGTGCATAGTAGTGCGAGAATACGGTGCCAGAGCTGGATAAGAAACAAACAATGTACGAATTAAGGAATAACACTGACCCCCCCACCCATCCATTCACCCGCCCACACAACCACGGATCACTGACAGAATATCGACCACCACAATATCGACTTACACAAACATAGGGACATAAATATCGTTGTCAAAAGTATCGACCTCCTATCATTATAAATATCGTTGTAAAAAAATATCGATGTACAAAATATCACTTTTTTATATGTATAAAAATATTGATTGTAAAATAAATGGAAAAATAAATTTAACGTTAAAAAAATTATTTAGATTTATTTGTAAATTTTAACAATTATAAGTAATAAATGTAATTAAAAAAATTAAACATACATATATAAAATGTAATATATATATATTTACTTAAAAACAATTAATAAATAATATTTTTAATTAATTTTAAAATGCTATAAATATATAAAAAATTATAAATAAATATATATATACATACAACTATACCATAAAAATTAATTAAAAAAATTTATATTATAAATTAAAATATTAAAATATTTAATATTTTTTTAAACCTACATTTTGCACTACTTTGAGTGCAACAGTAGAGAAAGTGTTGGAGAGCGGAGGGGAACAATTTACTATTCCCACTCCAATGAGTGCAACAATATGGAAAGTGTTGGATAGCGGAGGGGAAAAAATTACTATTCCCACTCCAGCAAGTGCAACAGTAGGGAAAGTGTTGGATAGCAGAGTGGTAAAAATTACTATTCCCACTCCAGTAAGTGCAACAGTAGGGAAAGTGTTGGATAGCGAAGGGTTAAAATGTACTATTCCAACTCCAGCGAGTGCAACAGTAGGGAAAGTGTTGGATAGAGGAGAGTTAAAATTAGTATTCCCACTCCAGTGAATGGAGTAGTAGGGAAAGTGTTGGATAGCGGAGGGGAATAATTTACTATTCCCACTCCAATGAGTGCAACAGTAGGGAAAGTGTTGGATAGCAGAGGGGAAAAAATTACTATTCCCACTCCAGCAAGTGCAACAGTAGGGAAAATGTTGGATAGCGGAGGGGTAAAAATTACTATTCCCACTACAACGAGTGCAACAGTAGGGAATGTGTTGGATAGCGAAGGAGTAAAAATTACTATTCCCACTCCAGTTAGTGCAACAGTAGGAAACGTTTTGTTTAGCGGAGGGGATAAAATTACTATTCCCACTCCAGTGAGTGCAACAGTAGGGAAAGTGTTGGATAGCGGAGGGGAAAAAAATTACTATTACCACTCCTGCGAGAGCAACTGTAGAGAAAGTGTTGGATAGCGTAGGGGTAAAAATTATTATTCCCACTCCAACTAGTGCAACAGTAGGGAATATGTTGGATAGCGGAGGAGTAAAACTTACTATTCCCACTCCAGCTAGTGCAACAGTAGGGAAAGTGTTGGCGAGCGGAGGGGAAAAAATTACTATTCGCACTCCAGTGAGTGGTACAGTAGGGAAAGTGTTGGATAGCCGAGGGGTATAAATTACTATTCCCACTCCTGCAAGTGCAGCAGTAGGGAAAGTGTTGGATAGCGGAGGGGTAAAAATTACTATTCCCACTCCAACGAGTCAACAGTAGGGAATATGTTGGATAGCGGAGGAGTAAAACTTACCATTCCCACTCCAGCTAGTGCAACAGTAGGGAAAGTGTTGGATAGCGGAGGGGTTAAAATTACTATTCCCACTCCAGCGAGTACAACAGTAGGGATAGTGTTGGATAGCGGAGGGTAAAAAATTACTATTCCCACTCCAGTGAGTGCAACAGTAGGGAAAGTGTTGGATAGCGGCGGGGTATACATTACTATTCCCACTCCTGCGAATGCAGCAGTAGGGAAAGTGTTGGATAGCAGAGGGGTAAAAATTACTATTCCCACTGAAGAAAATGCAAATTTAAAAACAAACAAAATATGAACTACAATACAAAAGATAATAAAAAAACAAAAAACAAAACATATAAAAATATAAAAAATTACAAAACATAGAAACATATTATAATGTTAAAAAAAACTAAAAATTACATACAAAGATTATTTGTTTTAAATTTAAAAATAATTTACAAACAAATAAATATTTTGTAATAGAAATTATTTATAATCAAAAACATTAATAATTACATACATGTAATATTTTTTTCCTACCCTATAACACCACGCAATTTACAACACACATCTATAATTTTAAAAAAAGTGTACCTCCATAATTAACACAATTAATTATCAATTAAACAAATATTATTATTTAAAAAACACATTAAAACAGATAAAAATTAATGTACTAACCAAACATTACCTCTATAGAACCAAAATCCACAAACAAAATAAAAATAAACAATTACCAAAAATATTTATCAAGTAATAAATGAATATTAATGATCAAGTAATGATTAATTAATTTAAAGTAAATTACTTTCCACCCTCTACCCCAATAAACACCACAACACACACCTAAAAATAATTACACAGTTTCCATAACTAATTTAACATTAATAAATTAATATCAATTAACCACAAATCATTAATTAATTTAAAAGAAATTACTTCCCACCATTTACCACTATAAACCCCACAACTCACACATCAAAATATTTACACAATTGCCATATTTAAATTTCAATTAATTAATTAGCATTAATTAACAAATAATTAATTAATTATAAATAAATTACCTCCCACCCTATTCCCCTATAAACCCCACCACCCATTTCTAAAAACATGACACAATTAACATAATTAATTAACAATTAATTAATTAATATCAATTAACAAGCAAATTATAAATAATTATTAATAAATTAATTCCCACAATTAACACTATAAAATAAAATTAAATAAATATATAAAAAATATTAATACATGTATTAAATTAAATTACTTCCCACCCTACTCCCTATCAACCCACAACCCACTCCTAAAAAATGTCACAATTAACATAATTACAAATTAATAACAATTAACAACCAATTAAAAATAATTAATAATAAATTAATTCCCACAAGTAACAGTATAAAATATTAAATAAATAAATATTAATTAATAAAAAATATAAAACATTTTAATTTTAATTAAATTACTTCCCACCCTATTCCCCTATAAACCCACAACCCGCTTCTAAAAAATGACACAATTAACATATTTACCAATTAATTAATTAATAAAAATTAACTGCCAATTATTAATTAATTAATAATAAATTAATTCCCACAGTTAACACTATAAAATAAAATTAAATAAATATTATATAAAAATATTAATACATGTATTAAAATTAAATTACTTCCCACCCTATTCCCCTATAAACCCACAACCCGCTACGGAACTAAGGGGTCGATTAGGATGGCGGTCGGAAAACCATTCCGACCGCCGTGGTAGCGGAAATTAACCGTCCGCCGGTACCGCGGCAAAACCGGCGGTCCAATTAGGATCAACCGCCAGAAAAATCCTACCGCGGCGGAACGATGCCACGAAAGACTGCTGGTAGCGTGCGGAGCAGGTGAAAATCCGTCCGCGGTGGTCGGATTCGCGGCGGAAAACCCCAAAACCGCCGCACGGTCAGCGAATTGACCGCACGTGAAATTAGGATACCATTGAGGTGACAATGGAACGATCCGCTGTTTCCGACCACCGCGATCGCAACCATTGATGAATGGGAGAGCCGGCGGAAGGGCGGTTGTATACCCACCGCCGCGGTCACCCTGGAACAGTTATGGCGGTCGACCAAAAAAAACACACAACAAGGCTACCAAGTGTACCCATTAACCTGGCTCAGCCTCAAAAAACACCCAACACACCCCAATGACACATCCCCATGGCAACTAAAAAATACAAATCCCAGGTCAACCCACACAACACACCTGACAGCAATACCCCATTTTGACACACCCACATAGCTGAGTATAAAACCAGCCCCTTCCCTGACCAGAATCCTTTGCAATACTCCACTACTGAAGAAACCAACCCCACAGCACAAAGGAGAGGCAAATCACCACACATCACACCATCACAACCACACACACACACCACACATATCACCACCACCACTCTCACACCTGCCCCTTCAACCCATTTGCACATCACACACCATGTCACAGAAGAAAATGGCCAAATTCACTGACAATGAGTTTTCAGTCATGGTAGATGAGGTAATCACAGTAGAACCACATTTGTTTGGAATCCTGGTCCAACAGACACCATTAGCCACTAGAACGCAAATGTGGGCAAGGATAGTCAGCAAGGTCAATGCAGTAGGGACCATCCCCCGCACCAAGAAGGAGATCGTGAAGGGGTGGCATGACCTCAAGAGCAAGTTGAAAGAGAAGAACAACAAGAACTGTGAGCTGGCTCAGAGGACTGGCGGTGGCCCTCCCATTCCACTAAGAACATTCACTGCATGGGAGGAGAAGGTGCTTGGCATACTGCATCCAGAGCGTCTCACAGGAATACCCGGGGGAGTGGAGGCTGGTAAGTACCAACAAATGTCTACCATCACACTGCTATGTACTGTCTTGCACAACTACAAAGCGACACCTCCTAGGCCCAAATGCATTCATGTGCACCACACACTCCCCAACACATGTCTCACAGATCCAACATTCACTCCCTCTGATTCACCCCAAAGGTAGCTAGCAACATTAACATGGGGGCATGTGTACAGGCAGCCAGCACTACAACTCCCACCAGGCCCCCCTGTCCCAAAGCTGAGCCGGATGGAACACTCCCCCCACCCAAGAGCCATGTGTAACCATTACCTTCCTCTGCTCCACAGGGAGGCAGCCATCTTAACAGGGAGGGGTGTCTGTGGATAGGCAGCCAGCACTACAATGGCCACTCTGATCATATCCGTAAGACAATCACACGCAACTGGAACATACTGAGTGGTGACCCGATCATAGGGAACACTGTACCTACAAGGCCCATGATCACTTACAGAAGGGGGCGCAATCTTAAAGATCTACTAGTACATAGTGATCTTCCAAACAACACAATCGAGAGACGAATAGACCTTCAAGGCTTTTTCCTGGGTGGCCACTGCAAGGCCTGCGGTAACAGCCGCATGCAGAAGGAGTTCTGGAATAGAAGCACCAACAAAATGATTAGCATTACACAATTCCTCACATGCAGCAGTAACTATGTTGTCTATGTACTAGAATGCCTGTGTAAATTAAGATCCGTAAGGAGCACCACATATATGGCGAAAAAAAGAGCCCTTGAACACATGAGGGCCATTACTAACAGAGATCGGCAGTACCCCATTGCAACAGATTTAAATATGAGTCAGTAAGGACACGTACAGCGAGACTAATCCCACTTTTTGGGGCGTCAAATGTTTATACTGTCCAAAGTACACTGCAAACACACTGTACAGACAAGAGTGGTGGCGCACGCACCACAAGTACCACAATGCAATGGGCGCAAACCATGACAAAAGGACCAGCCTATTTACGTCGAGATGCCAAAACATTGAATTCATAATTCACAATTGCACTGTCCCAAGTGGAAACATAATTTGTAGGTAGGAGAGGAGGCTCACGCACCACAAACACCAAAATATATTGCGCGCACAGCACGGCTGACACTAATGCGACATGCACCAGATCAAATGCAAACAGCGCTTCGCGCACAAATATGGTTACAACTATAATTAAAGCCCGTATTCTCAATGCTGATTTTCAATGCAGAAGCCTCTTTTTGTCAGAATGTTTAACACTATGGTGTCGATTCCGATTTCGGCCGGAAAACATACTACCCGACACGGACCCGTCATTTTTTCCGACCGAACCGTACACACGCCTTACAAATAGCCGAGTACGATGCGAAGCTTGAAAGTTACGACCGACTCGGCCGGAAAATATATTATACGTCCGAGTCAGCAGGAAAGGAGGCGCACGCGATAGACTCGTACGCGCAAAAAGCAAGATAGCCAAGAGTCAACCTACAGACACGTACGCAAACGACTCCATGTAGCCAAGCATCAACACGACCTGACCGACTCGGACGCCAACGATGCCACATAGCCAAGCATCAACACGACCCGACTGACTCGGACGCCAACGATGCCACATAGCAAAGGATCAACACGACCCGACAGACTCGGACGCCAACGATGCCACATAGCCAAGCATCAACACGACCCGACCGACTCGGACGCCAACGATGCCACATAGCCAAGCATCAACACGACCCGACCGACTCGGACGCCAACGATGCCACATAGCAAAGCATCAACACGACCCCACAGACTCGGATGCCAACGATGCCACATAGCCAAGCATCAACACGACCCGACCGACTCGGACGCCAACGATGCCACATAGCAAAGCATCAACACGACCCCACAGACTCGGACGCCAACGATGCCACATAGCCAAGCATCAACATGACCCCACAGACTCGGACGCCAACGATGCAACATAGCCAAGCATCAACACGACCCGACCGACTCGGACGCCAACGATGCCACATAGCAAAGCATCAACACGACCCCACAGACTCGGACGCCAACGATGCCACATAGCCAAGCATCAACACGACCCCACAGACTCGGACGCCAACGATGCCACATAGCAAAGCATCAACACGACCCCACAGACTCGGACGCCATCGATGCCACATAGCCAAGCATCAACACGACCCCACAGACTCGGATGCCAACGATGCCACATAGCCAAGCATCAACACGACCCGACCGACTCGGACGCCAACGATGCCACATAGCAAAGCATCAACACGACCCCACAGACTCGGACGCCAACGATGCCACATAGCCAAGCATCAACATGACCCCACAGACTCGGACGCCAACGATGCAACATAGCCAAGCATCAACACGACCCGACCGACTCGGACGCCAACGATGCCACATAGCAAAGCATCAACACGACCCCACAGACTCGGACGCCAACGATGCCACATAGCCAAGCATCAACACGACCCCACAGACTCGGACGCCAACGATGCCACATAGCAAAGCATCAACACGACCCCACAGACTCGGACGCCATCGATGCCACATAGCCAAGCATCAACACGACCCGACCGACTCGGACGCCAACGATGCCACATAGCCAAGCATCAACACGACACGACCGACTCGGACGCCAACGATGCCACATAGCAAAGCATCAACACGACCCCACAGACTCGGACGCCAACGATGCCACATAGCCAAGCATCAACATGACCCGACCGACTCGGACGCCAACGATGCCTCATAGCAAAGCATCAACACGACCCCACAGACTCGGACGCCAACGATGCCACATAGCCAAGCATCAACACGACCCCACAGACTCGGACGCCAACGATGCCACATAGCAAAGCATCAACATGACCCCACAGACTCGGACGCCAACGATGACACATAGCCAAGCATCAACACGACCCCACAGACTCGGACGCCAACAATGCCACATACCCAAGCATCAACACGACCCGACCGACTCGGACGCCAACGATGCCACACAGCCAAGCATCAACACGACAGACTCGGACGCCAACGATGCCACATAGCCAAGCATCAACACGACCCCACAGACTCGGACGGCAACGATGCCACATAGCAAAGCATCAACACGACCCCACAGACTCGGACGCCAACGATGCCACATAGCCAAGCATCAACACGACCCCACAGACTCGGACGCCAACGATGCCACATAGCAAAGCATCAACACGACCCCACAGACTTGGATGCCAACGATGCCACATAGCCAAGCATCAACACGACCCCACAGACTCGGACGCCAACGATGCCACATAGCCAAGCATCAACACGACCCGATCGACTCGTACGCCAACTATGCCACATAGCCAAGCATCAACACGACACGACAGACTCGGACGCCAATGATGCCACATAGCCCAGTATGAATGGAACAGACTCGTCCAAAACAAATTACTCAAGATTAAGCATCAAGTGCTGTCAAAACGAATTACAAAATGAAAATAAAAAAAAACAATGGAAACAGAAACAAGACTACCAAAAAACGCATTGTCATCTCCAAAAAAACACATTTCCAAATAACAAGACACACCCACAACACAACCAATATAAAGGGAGCCAAAAGTTCCAAACACCATTTGCTACTTCGACAGACATGCAAGCACACCACACCACTAGACATACAACCCATCTAGCTACCACAAACACACACATCCCATCCACAAAACAACATCCACACAACTAGCACCAAAGAAACACACCTCCACTCACACACACTCACCCTCATCTTCACACACACACACATCTCCACCAACACCCATCACCATGCCCCCAAAGAAGAATCCACAGTTCTTAGCTGCTGAGTTGGAAGTGATGATAGATGAAATCATCCGAGTTGAGCCACAGTTATTTGGCAGCTTGGCCCAACAGACCTCCCAGTCCCAGAGAACCAAGATGTGGGAGAGGATTGTCAACAAGGTGGATGCCCATTCACCTACCTTGCGCACAAAGGAGGATATCCGGAACCGGTATTATGACGTTCGCAGGAGGGTAAAGAGGCTCATTGCCAGAGAACATGCCCTGAGCACCAAGACTGGCGGTGGACGTCATAAACCGGTGCATTTCACCACCTGGGAGGTGAAGGTGCGGGACCTCCTCCCACAGGAGGCCATAACTGGACTAGCTGGAATCCCTGAACCTGGTGAGTACATGTACAAATAGTCTAATTTCACCCCAAATACACAGCCACAGACACCACAGCAACACATCTTGAATGTAACTATGTACACACTGTCATGGGACCCTGGAACATGCTGGCCCATTTGTCCTGGGTGGGAGGAGTATTGGAAGCAATGACTACTGCCACCAGCACACACTAGTCCCCCCAGTCCCACAAGAACACACCTGTCACTATGATGTCCCTGAGAGTGAATGCAAATGCCCTGTCAAGATGGCTGACACTGGCCACGGTGTGGGGAACACAAGGCCCTGTAGGCAGTCCTGTACAGCATGACTGCAGGCACCACTGTCAGACATCTTGAATGTAACTTTGTACACACTGTCATGGGACCCTGGAACATGCTGGCCCATTTGTCCTGGGTGGGAGGAGTATTGGAAGCAATGACTACTGCCACCAGCACACACTAGTCCCCCCAGTCCCACAAGAACACACCTGTCACTATGCTGTCCCTGAGAGTGAATGCAAATGCCCTGTCAAGATGGCTACACAGGGCCACCCTGTATGAAATCTGGAAATATCCACTGCCAGTTCTTGGCCTACTCACACAACTACAGACCATAACCTTAACTGCACATTACACACACTGACAGGTATAGATCAGTCACATGTGCCCTCAATGTGCATGCTACAAATGTGTGTGGAGGACAGGACACACTCTAATTAGCTGTCACATCACATAACACAAAACACACACAGATAAACACACATCCGGGACAATGTCCACGGACAGTAGATGTGAGGTGTAATGCAAGACGGCTGACACTCTTGCGTTGTGTCATGTGCACAAGGCATTGTTGTGTGTAGCATTGTAATTCAACATCAGTCAGCGTTCACAGCATCCCTCAAAAATACCACCCTCACTGTCATTGCTCCTCTGACAATGATGAGTAAGCTGGTCTGTTAGCCATTGGAAAGTGGGCTAGAAGTCAACACAGCCTAACTCAAGCACTAAACACACTGTACCTCACAGCCCTGACCATGAAAAGGCAAAAGACCATGCCTGTGAAAGATCTCCCTGTCCATGGAGAACAAGTAGAATGTACATGAAGTTATCATGTGCAAAAGTATGCAGCAACCAATAGCACCACATCAAGATAGACACATGTGTGCAAAGTGATGACAAATATCGACATTAATATGACTACTCACATTGCATACGTTCACAAACAATGCAAAAAATACACACGCATAACAACAACCATGTTGGGACATAGCAGAACAGCACAATGCGAAACATCACACAAACTTGCTGTAGTCTCTGCGCAGGAGTACAAACTTAGATATTCCACCATTACAAGTCCAGTGTGGGCAACATTAGGGAATGTCAGATCATACTATTATCGCATAATACAACTACTCATGTCAGTCACTCCCCTACTGCATGCCAATGTAATTAGTTGTGTTTCAAGGACTGCCATGTAACAATGCATTTGTCAGAAGAAACGCGTTGCTATTGCATACGAGGTTACACATGTGAATGTCATTGATTGTTCACATCAACACATACATCCAAGCAAAATCATCTAATAATGACACATATTCAGGTGAGTGAGTTTGCATGTCACACCAGCAATGTAACTGTGAGAAACTCCACAAAGGCAAGCACAGATGCACCATTCCTGCCAAACATAACATTAGTTACAGTATGTATGTCATAGTGAAAACACTGATGTGTGAAATAACAACACACCTGGCTCATGCACAGTGTGACACTTGCCCAACAACTAATAAGAACAGTCAAGGATTTTAATACATGCACATTGATGCACAGAGCTGGACATGCTCAGTAAACCACATGTCTCCAAAATAACAATGTCCAATTACATAAAAGCTCAGTGTCTGTGACAATTGATGAGTAGAAATGAGAAGGAAACACAACATTATCCACAACATCTTCACATTTGGCTGTGCATGACAACATAACATCTGAAAATACACAACTAACATTGTGTCTCTCTACTACCCACAGGCACTCCAGAACAGAGGGCATCATCTGGAGAAGATTCAGAGTCCACCAGCAGCTCCAGCACAACGTCGGACACTGAGACCTCCAGTGTGGACGACTCTCACACCTCCTCGTGCGATGGGAACCAACCTGGCACCTCCGGTGTGGGTCAGCATGCGGCACCAGTACGATCAGCAGCCCCAGCGACCACTCCTGCAACGTCCAGTAACATCCAGATGCCCCGGATCCCCACGGACACACCCAGACAACAAAACCCTGGGAGCACAGCAAGACAGCCCAATCTGGATTTGGCAGGAAATACCAGCCCTGTCAACAATGAAGGAGGACAGGAGCTGTCAGTGCGTGCTACGCCAGGCAATGTCCGTGCGGGTAGGGAAAGGAGTGGTGTGAGGGTGCGTGGTGGGAGGACACGTCCCACAGCTGGTGTCGGACAACAAGCTGACCCCGAGTTACAACGCATTTTCGATGTATATCGCGAATGCACCGGAGACTTTGGCCAGGTTGTCGGGATCCTCAGGGACATAAAACATCAGCAGGCTGCACATTTCGACCGGATGGACAACCATATGGACCGTGTGGACCAACACATGGACCGTATGGACCAACACATGGACCATATGGAGGCCAACTGGTGGAAAATAGACAACCTCACGGCGGTGCATAGGGACATACTTACATGCCTACGCCAGATAACCACCAACATTACCACACCTCCCCGTGTGCACTCCACACCTGTTGCCTCTACATCGGCAACTGCCACAGGGAGGGATGAGGAGTCTGGCATAGAGTCCCCTCCGCCGCTGCAGCCTGATACTGAGGGTCCACCCCCAACAAAGAAGAGGAGGGGCCGTCCAAGGAAGGATGGCAAGTGAGAGCCTGATGGACATGCATCCCTCCTGGAACCAAATAAATGCTCTGGATATCCTCCACTGTGTGCAAATCATTCACTTTGTTGACAGTCCCTGGACTCTCCCACATGGGATGAAGCATGTAAGTTGGACTAAATGCCAAATGGACTGTGGATTTCGCTCAGAAGGATTTTCATCTGACAACACTTCCAACTCCTCTATGAACTGTGGATGATAAATTTGGGAATGCAATCACCCTTACCTGTTAGATTTTGTCACATGCACATTAATAAATTCATATTCACACAAACCCTGTGTCATCTGTGAATTGTACACTGTACCCACTTATTAGCTCATGATCTGTATCACCTGGCACTGTCTCACACTGAGGTGCATGAGTTCTGTGGTAGTGATTCTTCTCATACAGAAGTATGCACGGCAAAATAGGCCGTTGTCGAAGGATGGCTGGACATTAGTTTCACATCTGAACACACAATCCAATGACCTACTACCTCTGGTGTTTCATCATCTCAACAAAATATATGCAGAAGACACCCAATGATCCTACCACCCAGTAGCCAGCACCAACAACATCTCCGAAGCAAGGTAGCAATGCACACATCCACGCTCACTCACCCATGCTTGTCCACCCAATCAGGAATCAGAGTGTGTGTAATGTTCAATAATTCACGTCTGAGAAAAAACAATCTCTGACTGTTGTCCTACAATGCAGCATACGAGCTAGCCCCTGCAGCAGTAAACATGATTCTCAAACAACATACAATTCCATTATCAAACATAATAGTACAGGTGAAATGTGTTCACAACCTCAGTGTGGAAAGCACCACCCTCCCTGTGATGGTGACAGATTCTACAAACCATTGAAGAACTCAGTGGCAATACGGGTCAAACGCTCATCTCAGACAGTAGGAGTACTGGTCACAGCATATGCACAGCAAAGCGCTGGAGCGTATACGTAGATCTTCCATCTGTGTAGATTATTGCCCTGTGCGTCAATGTAATGCAAGTATTCCACTTATGTGTAACAAAGTGTAGCAGTTCATGGTGAAACTATCCGTGCTGACTAGTTCTACCATTACAAAGAGTCCTGTTTTTCAACCTTGTGGCGCAGCGCTTCAACAGTACCTAAATGATCTCATGTGGACTCTAAGGCATCTTGCACTACAATCACAGAGAGGATGTGTGCTAAAATGTCACACACAAAGCTATTATGTCAGCTTGGCTCTGGTAACTTTAGCATAACACAGCATGATCCTAGGGACAAGCTTACAATTCAGCTACCGCCTCATGAAGAAATGTCACATGACACATACCAGAGATAGCCACGCAAGGTCAGCACAACACACATAGCACATGCAACATTAAACATTGCACACACTGTTGTCAAATTAAAAACATTGAACCGCACAAACAAAGACCATTGTCTAATGAAATGAACACCATGGCAGAATAACATGATATGAACGGTTGTAGCATATTCTTGCAACGGAGAAGGGAAACATCAATGTGTGTAACAGGTTTATTACACAGGCAGAAGCTCTGCTCAACACAAAAGCAAACTGATTACAGTCCAAAGTATCCAAATAAACCAAGGAAAAGACAAATCTGACCAAATAGATTGGCTGTCAGAGAGTACTGGTCCAAATTGAAAATCCATTATGGAACAGCGTCGTGTGTACCCACACAACAGCCAAAGGAGCCTGTGAAGGAGAGACATAGTACAGTCTTAATTACAACTTGCCATGATGACATATCCAATCATTGACTCACTATTGTCCATTGTAAATTCTGACCAATTGCTAGGAGTGAATACAACAATGTAGTGGAGACCATCATAACTTAACATACACTGTACAACGGCAAGGAGCCTGTGAATTAGCTGAGCCACACACATATCACAACATATTGTCCTACTTACACACATCACGCTTAGGAAAGGCATCATCAGACATACATGCATACTTACACTCAAGCAAAGAAGTTGTCAATGAGCTGTCTCCTGACATCCACCTCCTCTTCCTCCTCCTCCTCACTGGCAACGTTCCCCAGGCCTGGATCCTCCCATGAGGGAGGACGTTGGTCCCTGTCATCCTGAATGAGCGGTAGCTTATTCCTCACAGCCTTGTTGTGAAGCATGCAGCACACTATAATGATTTTGCATACCTTCTCCGGGGAATATTGAAGGGCACCTCCTGTCCGGTCAAGGCAGCGGAATCTGGTCTTCAGCAGCCCAAATGTGCGCTCAATGACACGTCTGGTCCGGCCATGTGCCCCATTGTAACGGACATCAGCAGGTGTGACCGGGTTCCTGAGTGGTGTCAGCAACCAGGGCATGTTTGGGTATCCAGAGTCTCCTATAATTATCAAATATGAAGGTTCAGCTGAGCAACAACAGGGTACAACATGACAGACAATGATCACACAACTGACACTGACAACTTGACTCACCAACAAGCCAGGCACGCTCATTCATGAAGTGGGACATCATTTGGGGGATCCGACTCATCCTCATTATGTATGCGTCGTGTGCAGATCCCGGGAAACGCACACATACATGGGAGATGATCTGGTCCGCCAGACATACCACAAGGGCATTGATTGAATGAAAGTGTTTACGATTCCTGTAAACCTGTTCATGGGCTCGTGGTGCAACCAAACCCACATGTGTCCCATCAATCGATCCAATCACATGTGGCATGTGTCCCAGGGCATAAAAGTCATCCTTAATGGCACGGAACTGTGGCGGTGTGGGAAAATGTATGTACAGGTCGAGGAACCTCAACATGGCCTCACACACGTCCCGGAGCACTCGACTGAACATCGTCTGGGACATCCCACCAGCATCAGACACAGTAAACTGGAACGAACCTGTGGCAAAAAATGTAGTGCCGCCATCACCTTCACCTTGGGGGTCAGGGCAAAGGGATATGTGCGTCCAGGTAGCAAGTGTGGTGACATCTGGTCTGTCAATTCCAAAATTAATGCCCTTGTGAACCTGTATTTCCTCATGCACTCACGCTCCACCATGGTTTCAAGATCCGGGAAGGGTCTGTGGACATTTGGTGCCCTGAGGAACACATGAAAAAGTATGTACACATATCACTATATGAATTGAACTTCAATTAATACAGTATCAACAGATTGCGTGGCACTTACAATGATGACACAGTGAAGTCAGATGTCTGAGGTTGACCTAATCCAGAAATTACAGCACTGTGAGCATGAACATACACACAATATTTTAAGGTATTACCAAATATACCTGTGTAGTACTGTGACTACTCACTGTTCTCTGACACTGTCCATGTGATCAATTGTAACATGCACAACACACACACAATTAAGTATCAGCCATAGATTCTTAGGTCAAATAGCACATGCATTGAATGTACACAGACATGGACAAGGTATTCCGACCTAGCAACAACACTACATACAGACAGCTTGTCACCATGCACAACACTGTCATGGTCTGGACATTGTCATGATGTGATGTATGACCTACACAACACATTGATCCCCTGGGACAGTGGCCAAGCATAGGAGGATGATCTGTGAAGTGGTCACTCACACTAGTCATGTCCCTCACACACACTGCTATAGTTGCACTGTGAGCTAGGATCATAATGTGAGTAGTCTTGTCTATTGTGTCTGTCCCATTTGACATGTGCAGGACTACATCCACACAGGGCATACAGCATGCCATTATTCATACATACATTGTCTGAGTTGATGAGTGGGCATTGCATACACGCGCCTGCCACATCCTGAGCGAGACGGACTGACATATTGCATGCTTGATTCAATGCTGTACGACGCGGGTGAGTTTTCAATACACGCGTCTGCCACATCCTGAGCGAGCCGGAGTGACCGATTGAATGCTTGATTCAATGCTGTACGACGCGGGTGAGTTTTCAATACACGCGTCTGCCACATCCTGAGCGAGCCAGAGTGACTGATTGAATGCTTGATTCAATGCTGTATGACGCGGGTGAGTTTTCAATACACGCGTCTGCCACATCCTGAGTGAGCCGGAGTGACCGATTGAATGCTTGATTCAATGCTGTACGACGCGGGTGAGTTTTCAATACACGCGTCTGCCACATCCTGAGCGGGCCGGAGTGACCGATTGAATGCTGTACGACGCGGTGAGTTTTCAATACACGCGTCTGCCACATCCTGAGCGAGCCGGACGCACTGGTTGCCTGTTGGTTATCGTGGTGACAGACGCGCATTTTGCATCGTGCACGATTCGCGTAGGGTACGATTCGGTTAACTTTTGGTACAAATGTATCAAACTATAAACTGTCATGATGCAGGTATTTTGAAAGTTGCGGGAGGCGTGTCCGATGCGTCCTATCTCATGGATTGGACAAATTCATAGGATGTGAACGAGTCTGACCTATCGTTTTGTACGCATGGGACCGATTCTGCCTCTGCAGCACTAATATAAGGCTGTGTCTTGCCCTGAGAGCTCAATTGCCTGCACTGAATGCTCCATACAGACATCTCTGCTACCACTGCTGCTGTCTCTGTATCCTCTGGCTCCAAGGATGGCAAGTACTGTGGAGAGGGCCCCCGCATTCACAGAGGAGGAAAACCAGGCCCTGCTGGACAGCCTCCTACCACAGTACAGCAAGCTGTATGGGAAACCAGGGGAGCAGGTGAGTGTGCAGTCCACATCCTCTCTCATTGTGAATCTTGTCTGACTAGCACTAATGGCATTGTGTGAAGCATTGGCTAGCATGTTCACTCTGTAGTTGTCACACCCAAAGTGTGCAGGTACCTGCACTGAACAGGTACTGTGCTGTGAGAGTGCATTTAGAGAAGGTCATAATACCCAGGCAATGTTTCCATGTTGGTGATGCAGGACAAGTGTCCATCCACATAGTTGCACTAACTGTGTACATCAGATGCACTTGTGAATAGCACATGTTTCTCCAACTGTGTGATGCACAGACATGTTGTATGTGTGTTAATGGCCCTTTAACTTTGTCATCCTCACAGGTTGATGCCCATCAGAAACAGGATATCTGCTGACCATTGCCAGGGCAGTTCGATCTGTGGGGGTCCACAGGCGTCGCATAAGCAGCTGCCAGAAGAGGTGGCAGGACCTACGTGGCTGGAGCAGACGCATTGCCAGAGTCCTGCTGAAGCTGTCGCCTCCTCGCAGTAGGAGCGGACATCGGACCCTGACCCCCCACATGCGCCGGATTCTGCCAGTGGTCTTCCCTGACCTGGATGGGCTGTTAAAGGCCAGACAGCAGCAAGGAGGGGGTAAGTGCATGCCTTGTCTGTGAACTGTGTCTAACATGATCTTTGCATTCCTTCAGGCTGGTTACACTACCGCAGTTTGTCTGTCTGCTTGAAATAGAATCATGTCCATTTTTTCTGTAATGGCCCTTCCTCATCTGATACACAGGTGTGTCCCTTTCAGTCAGTGACATGTCTCACGGGGGGGCTGCTGTTGTCCAAGGTTGATGTGGGGGACCGCATCTGCTACTGGCAGTATGTATTAGCCTTCAGGAGTGTGTAATTTGTTGACATGTATCGGCACATTGACAGATATGTGACATGCACTCTGTGTGGGCCATACATACGTGTCCTAGTCGATGCTCTGCCTCGCCATATGTGTCTGGGGTGTTAGCCACACACACATGCAGCATGTGTGACAATGTTGTGATCTCTGAAGTATGTCCATCATGTGTGTCACACATGCATGGACACATGCCTACTGTTCGAGCTAATCCCATGTTGCACATGGACCAGGTCAGGGATGTCTACTCCGGACATGGTGTACACTCTGTTTTCCTAATCATGTGTGTCAAAGTAAATTGGATGCATTGTGCAATGTGCAATCAGGTGTCAGCCTCTGTCTCATTGTGGAGTGGGCTGGCTTTTTAGTCTCTTGGGGTGTCAATTGTTTTTGGGTGGTCAGACAGCTGACATGTGGCTGTTGGATCTTGACGATGGGGTCAAACATAGGTGTGTAATCACTTGACTGTGCCTGATGGTGTTTCCTAAATTTAAGTGCAGGCAGCTGTACTTCATTGTCATCAGACTGTGATGTGCTCATGTTGCCAAACTTGTGCTTGCTGTCACTCTACTGTGGAATATGTTGGGAGTGGGATCATCATTTGCCTTAACATGTGGGTAGCAGCTAGGCCAACATGTGCACTTGACAGATGCAGGGCTTATATTCCCCACAACTACATGATTGAGATACAGTGCAGACTGTTTGTTTTGTGATGCACTGCCCAAGTGACAGAAGGCAGCAATGACTGATTACCCAGACTGCCCTGAAGCATGTTGTTCAATTTGCTCTAGTGTATCCTGCAGTGATGGAAGTTGTCCTGCATGCACTCAATTGTGGCATCGTCCAGAAAGACATGGGCACATCATGGTGTGTGGTGAAGGAAGCATATCCATATTACTGACAATTACTTTGTCCATCCCTTTACCTGACACATGTACAAACTCAGTGGCAGGAGATGGTATATGTGTGTACTGACACATTCCCATCACAAATCCTGCAGTTCATGCAACTGTTTATGTGGTGCATGTGGCTACATGCACCAGACTGATGTCTCCATGGACATGTAGGATATGAGGGGCATGGTTTGCTGGCAGACTGACATGTGTGTTTAGCAAATATGTGTCTGCACTTAAGAGTATTTATGTGCTGTTCTGACTGTGATGTCTATACAGGTGACTGATGTTTCTCTGTTTGCCCTGTTGATTTGCAGTTACATCTACGGACTCTGGAGGAGACAGCTCCGCGGACCATGAGGAGCCAGAGCGCCAGACAGGGTCCGCTGCGGAGGATTCTGATGGACCCAGTGGAACGGAGGGTGAGGGGGGCCACACTGAGGAGACCTCGGCTACGTCCACCTCGGCTGAGGAACACGCCAGCTTCAGTGATGACTCCCTTGTGGAGGCGGGTGCCAGCAGCCCCCAGTCAACACCTAGCAGGTCTGGCCCCGCCACCACCACCATCTCCACCCTCCCTTCTGCTCCCATTCCAGATGTCCGTGGAGGCTCCCATGTAAGGGAGCGTGTCTCCTTCATGCCAGCCACCGCACCACCTGCCCCTGTCTCCCCTGCTGCCCTGAGTGTGGAGTCTGTGGACTTACTGAAGCAGCTCCATGTAGGTCAGACAGCGATGCTGAGTGTCCTCCATTCCCACACCAGTCTGTTGACACAACTGGTGTCCTTCATGGAGGGCATCTCATCAAGCATGTCTGCCCTACATCGGACCATTCAGGCCATGGCCTCCACACAGACGGCAGCAGTGTCCCTCATCCAACAGGCCCTCACCCCTGCTACCTCTGCCACATCCACAATCACCACTCCCCTGCCTGTCCAACAGACACACACACCCGCACATGCACGCACCACATCAGGCAATGGCAGCACACAGACACGCATGCCAAAGTCTCGAGCCACAAGCACGCACACTCCGGGGACTGATGGCACACACACAGGGGATGGGTCACAGACACACATACAGGCATCCACATGCACTCCGCATTCATCAGATGCCTCTCCCTCCAAAACACCTTCCCTTGCCTCACCTACTGCCCCCACTTCCAAGCAGCTCTTCCTCTGTGACCTTGGCCTCTTCCCCACAGAACCACCTGCTCAAACTTACAGGGGGAAGAGGAAGTCACCCCGCACAGAGGGGAGTTCCCCGGCAAAACGGACACCCTCCCCCAGGCGCATGGACACTGAGGCCCCCACCCGCAAGTCTCCCCAGACCAGGAAGGGTAAGACACCACCGAAGGCACAGGCTTCCACCTCACACTCTCCATCCTGCAGCCCCCCGGACGCCAATACACAGGTCCTACGGCCATTCCCTGCACCAGGTTCACCCACACACCCATACCGCATACCCAGGATGCTTAGGCCCTCCCCCCCTTCCACATGCACTTCCACCCCGCCTCAATGCTCAGCCTGTTCCTGCCACTGGTGTGGAAACCGTGTCTCCCCCCTCTGTCCTGCCCACCTCATCTGTACCCCAATTCACTCCTCTTGATGTTGGCACTGCAGTAGGAGGGACGTCCCACCCGTCTGCTTTGGGCACTGCAGTTGAGAGCCCGTCCACCACATCTGTCCTGCACACTGCAGTGGTGCAGGTTGACCCCACATCTGACTTGTGCCCAGCAGTGGTGACGGCGCCCACTGTGTCAGACCCCTCCACTGCAGTTGCTGGCGTCACTCCTGCACCCACCAAACCTCCCCTGCCCCATTCTCCTGTCCCCTGATCCTGTCCCTGCGGTGCCTGGCCTGCCACTATGTATGCCCCTCCAAGGGGTGAGATGTCCCTGGTCCATAGCAGTGCAGGCAATAAATGGATGACAAGTTTTCAACTGTTACCCTGGTTGGACTCTTTGATGGACTGGCCATTGGCCTTTTTGCATCGTGGCATGGACATTCATATGTTTTTTATTGCTGAATAAAGCCATTTTTGTTATCCAGTGGTGTTGCATATTATGTACATGATGTTGATGATGTGTATCATGAACTTGCTATTGTAATGATGTCTTATTTTGTGCTACGGCAACACTGCACTGTTATGTCTTTTCCCGGCCATTGGCAGTATGTTTTTGGGGGGTTTTACCCTAGTGTCTCTGTGTCTCCTGGATCATCGGCCTGCACATTCATCATGTTTGGTATCTCCCATTGCTGACATGGTATGGGACTTGTTCACCTAACATCTACAGTCTCCACAGGATTCCTTAGTGTGTGTGTGTCTGTTGGTCTAGATTCCTCATGGTGCTCACTTTGCACATTGTCTGACTGTTCACTGGAGTCATTGTCAAGGGTCATGGCCATTGCTTGTCTGCACATGGCAAGGGTGGTTCTTGTGATATACGGCAATATTTGCCTCACCAAATCTATGTTTGTATGTGACACAACCACTACATTGCCACAACATTGCTTGTGCAATTTGGACACGGACTCATGCATGCTGTTTTGGAGATGCTGCTATTTTCAGGGATACAATGACCTTTTGGTCACTGTTGTGATGGGGGGTTTATGTCCCATTACAATGGTGATCAGTTGCAGCAGGATATTAGTGACACACATTTGCATTTTGGGCACACATGTGTTGTGAGTCACATTGTATGTCCACTGCCACATTCTGTGTTGTGAGCATTTGTCACATTGAAACATGCAATGTGGCAAAGATGGTAGAGGGGGTGGTTTGCTTAGTCTCTCTATGTGTGTGTATCCTGGTGTTGATGGGCATCCTGCCCCCTATGAGTGGGGATGGTCATTCAGATAGGCATCCACCCCCCTATGGGGTGGACAATACTGTGACTGATAGGCATCCACCCCCCTCTGGGGTGGACAATACAGTGGGTGATAGGCATCCACCCCCCTATGGGTGGGATATGCTGGGAGTGATAGGCATCCACCCCCCTATGGGTGGGATGTGCTGGGAGTGATAGGCATCCACCCCCCTATGGGTGGGTTATGCTGGGAGTGATAGGCATACACCCTCCTATGGGCTGGTCAATACTGTGGGTGATAGGCATCCACCCCCCTATGGGTGGGATGTGCTGGGAGTGATAGGCATCCACCCCCCTATGGGGTGGACAATACTGTGACTGATAGGCATCCACCCCCCTCTGGGGTGGACAATACTGTGGGTGATAGGCATCCACCCCCCTATGGGTGGGATGTGCTGGGAGTGATAGGCATCCACCCCCCTATGGGGTGGGCAATACTGTGGGTGATAGGCATCCACCCCCCTATGGTGGTGTTTCCTTTCGTGTACTCGGGACATTTTGGTGTGTGATAGGTGTCTGACTTACCTTCTGCGTCGTGCGCGTCGGTAACGATGGGCGTACAGTATAGGGAAGACATGCGCGATTGGATACATGGCTGCTCCGTCTCGTCCCCGTTGATCGTGTTCTGGCGCGACTCGGAGCTTTCATTCATACGCCTCGTCCGGATGCTGTGACGTGCTGGAGCCGGGGCCCTGTGCGACGCGTATTGGGGACGCATCGTACTTGCGTATCCGGAAATTGGTTTGTTTGCGCCTCCGTACGACTCGCTTTCTGTGTTTCCTGAGACTGTTCGCTACTGACATAGTGCACGAATCGGAGCGGACGATTCGGTCGGAGATTTGCCTGTTCTACGCATCGTACTTGCTGGTTTGTAGGAAAAAGCTCCGGATACGACTCGGACGTAAGGTAAGCCTACGAATAACATTGGGAAGGCACTTTTGGCGACATCGGAATCGACCCCGTAGTATATTATAAAATGGCGCCAGCATATGAAATTCACTGTCTAGTCCTATTTCGATGCACATGTACAACCAGGAAGTGTATGTAAACCTTTGCCGGTGGAGACACCGTTGTGTGAACAAGCCCCTTGAGGGTGAAACGCGTCACGGCGGGTTTATGGAGTTAATAAACCCCCTTTGAATGACACTTGGATTTCTGGTGGTTTTTTGCAATTATTCCGAGAGCGCGATTGGAACTTCGTTCGACACAGAATATAAAATATATATATATTTACTTAAAAACAATTAATAAATAATATTTTTAATTAATTTTAAAATGCTATAAATATATAAAAAATTATAAATAAATATATACACATACAACTATAACATAAAAATTAATTTAAAAAAAATTATATTATAAATTAAAATATTAAAATATTAAATATATTTAAACCTACATTTTGCACTACTTTGAGTGCAACAGTAGAGAAAGTGTTGGAGAGCGGAGGGAAATAATTTACTATTCCCACTCCAATGAGTGCAACAGTATGGAAAGTGTTGGATAGCGAGGGGAAAAAATTACTATTCCCACTCCAGCAAGTGCAACAGTAGGGAAAGTGTTGGATAGCAGAGGGAAATAATTTACTATTCCCACTCCAATGAGTGCAACAGTATGGAAAGTGTTGGATAGCGAGGGGAAAAAATTACTATTCCCACTCCAGCAAGTGCAACAGTAGGGAAAGTGTTGGATAGCAGAGGGGTAAAAATTACTATTAAACCAAAGGGGATGATGGACGGAGTGTTGAACATTGCAAGCACTCACCCCCAGTCAACTGATCTGGGTTTAATCCATCATCATTCTTTAGCTCACTCCGCCACCCCAGTTCAGACATGGCCATATGCAAATCAGTCTGACCCTGTGCCTCATGGGAACAGTCCAGCACAAACTGCCAAGCCATGTCTTCCCTGGACCGGAAACAAGCATCCTGGGACCGGTTTCTGGCTTAAAGCCGTCATCAGCCAGGCTATCTTGAATCCAGTGGCAAAGTGAGCAAGGGACCCACGTCTGGGCATACCCTGCCAACTTAGGGCGAACATAGCAAAACCAAAGGGATGATGGACGGAGTTTTGAACATTGCAAGCACTCACCCCCAGTCAACTGATCTGGTTTTAATCCATCATCATTCTTTAGCTCACTCCGCCACCCCAGTTCAGACATGGCCATATGCAAATCAGTCTGACCCTGTGCCTCATGGGAACAGTCCAGCACGAACTGCCAAGCCATGTCTTCCCTGGACCGGAAACAAGCATCCTGGGACCGGTTTCTGGCTTACAGCCGTCATCAGCCAGGCTATCTTGAATCCAGTGGCAAAGTGAGCAAGGGACCCACGTCTGGGCATACCCTGCCAACTTAGGGCGAACATAGCAAAACCAAAGGGGATGATGGACGGAGTGTTGAACATTGCAAGCACTCACCCCCAGTCAACTGATCTGGGTTTAATCCATCATCATTCTTTAGCTCACTCCGCCACCCCAGTTCAGACATGGCCATATGCAAATCAGTCTGACCCTGTGCCTCATGGGAACAGTCCAGCATGAACTGCCAAGCCATGTCTTCCCTGGACCGGAAACAAGCATCCTGGGACCGGTTTCTGGCTTACAGCCATCATCAGCCAGGCTATCTTGAATCCAGTGGCAAAGAGAGCAAGGGACCCACGTCTGGGCATACCCTGCCAACTTAGGGTGAACATTGCAAAACCAAAGGGATGATGGACGGAGTGTTGAACATTGCAAGCACTCACCCCCAGTCAACTGATCTGGGTTTAATCCATCATCATTCTTTATCTCACTCCGCCACCCCAGTTCAGACATGGCCATATGCAAATCAGTCTGACCCTGTGCCTCATGGGAACAGTCCAGCACGAACTGCCAAGCCATGTCTTCCCTGGACCGGAAACAAGCATCCTGGGACCGGTTTCTGGCTTACAGCCGTCATCAGCCAGGCTATCTTGAATCCAGTGGCAAAGTGAGCAAGGGACCCACGTCTGGGCATACCCTGCCAACTTAGGGCGAACATAGCAAAACCAAAGGGGATGATGGACGGAGTGTTGAACATTGCAAGCACTCACCCCCAGTCAACTGATCTGGGTTTAATCCATCATCATTCTTTAGCTCACTACGCCACCCCAGTTCAGACATGGCCATATGCAAATCAGTCTGACCCTGTGCCTCATGGGAACAGTCCAGCACGAACTGCCAAGCCATGTCTTCCCTGGACCGGAAACAAGCATCCTGGGACCGGTTTCTGGCTTAAAGCCGTCATCAGCCAGGCTATCTTGAATCCAGTGGCAAAGTGAGCAAGGGACCCACGTCTGGGCATACCCTGCCAACTTAGGGCGAACATAGCAAAACCAAAGGGGATGATGGACGGAGTGTTGAACATTGCAAGCACTCACCCCCAGTCAACTGATCTGGGTTTAATCCATCATCATTCTTTAGCTCGCTTCGCCACCCCAGTTCAGACATGGCCATATGCAAATCAGTCTGACCCTGTGCCTCATGGGAACAGTCCAGCACGAACTGCCGAGCCATGTCTTCCCTGGACCGGAAACAAGCATCCTGGGACCGGTTTCTGGCTTACAGCCGTCATCAGCCAGGCTATCTTGAATCCAGTGGCAAAGTGAGCAAGGGACCCACGTCTGGGCATACCCTGCCAACTTAGGGCGAACATAGCAAAACCAAAGGGGATGATGGACGGAGTGTTGAACATTGCAAGCACTCACCCCCAGTCAACTGATCTGGGTTTAATCCATCATCATTCTTTAGCTCACTCCGCCACCCCAGTTCAGACATGGCCATATGCAAATCAGTCTGACCCTGTGCCTCATGGGAACAGTCCAGCACGAACTGCCAAGCCATGTCTTCCCTGGACCGGAAACAAGCATCCTGGGACCGGTTTCTGGCTTAAAGCCGTCATCAGCCAGGCTATCTTGAATCCAGTGGCAAAGTGAGCAAGGGACCCACGTCTGGGCATACCCTGCCAACTTAGGGCGAACATAGCAAAACCAAAGCGGATGATGGACGGAGTGTTGAACATTGCAAGCACTCACCCCCAGTCAACTGATCTGGGTTTAATCCATCATCATTCTTTAGCTCACTCCGCCACCCCAGTTCAGACATGGCCATATGCAAATCAGTCTGACCCTGTGCCTCATGGGAACAGTCCAGCATGAACTGCCAAGCCATGTCTTCCCTGGACCGGAAACAAGCATCCTGGGACCGGTTTCTGGCTTACAGCCGTCATCAGCCAGGCTATCTTGAATCCAGTGGCAAAGTGAGCAAGGGACCCACGTCTGGGCATACCCTGCCAACTTAGGGCGAACATAGCAAAACCAAAGGGATGATGGACGGAGTTTTGAACATTGCAAGCACTCACCCCCAGTCAACTGATCTGGTTTTAATCCATCATCATTCTTTAGCTCACTCCGCCACCCCAGTTCAGACATGGCCATATGCAAATCAGTCTGACCCTGTGCCTCATGGGAACAGTCCAGCACGAACTGCCAAGCCATGTCTTGCCTGGACCGGAAACAAGCATCCTGGGACCGGTTTCTGGCTTACAGCCGTCATCAGCCAGGCTATCTTGAATCCAGTGGCAAAGTGAGCAAGGGACCCACGTCTGGGCATACCCTGCCAACTTAGGGCGAACATAGCAAAACCAAAGGGGATGATGGACGGAGTGTTGAACATTGCAAGCACTCACCCCCAGTCAACTGATCTGGGTTTAATCCATCATCATTCTTTAGCTCACTCCGCCACCCCAGTTCAGACATGGCCATATGCAAATCAGTCTGACCCTGTGCCTCATGGGAACAGTCCAGCATAAACTGCCAAGCCATGTCTTCCCTGGACCGGAAACAAGCATCCTGGGACCGGTTTCTGGCTTACAGCCGTCATCAGCCAGGCTATCTTGAATCCAGTGGCAAAGTGAGCAAGGGACCCACGTCTGGGCATACCCTGCCAACTTAGGGTGAACATTGCAAAACCAAAGGGATGATGGACGGAGTGTTGAACATTGCAAGCACTCACCCCCAGTCAACTGATCTGGGTTTAATCCATCATCATTCTTTATCTCACTCCGCCACCCCAGTTCAGACATGGCCATATGCAAATCAGTCTGACCCTGTGCCTCATGGGAACAGTCCAGCACGAACTGCCAAGCCATGTCTTCCCTGGACCGGAAACAAGCATCCTGAGACCGGTTTCTGGCTTACAGCCGTCATCAGCCAGGCTATCTTGAATCCAGTGGCAAAGTGAGCAAGGGACCCACGTCTGGGCATACCCTGCCAACTTAGGGCGAACATAGCAAAACCAAAGGGGATGATGGACGGAGTGTTGAACATTGCAAGCACTCACCCCCAGTCAACTGATCTGGGTTTAATCCATCATCATTCTTTAGCTCACTCCGCCACCCCAGTTCAGACATGGCCATATGCAAATCAGTCTGACCCTGTGCCTCATGGGAACAGTCCAGCACAAACTGCCAAGCCATGTCTTCCCTGGACCGGAAACAAGCATCCTGGGACCGGTTTCTGGCTTAAAGCCGTCATCAGCCAGGCTATCTTGAATCCAGTGGCAAAGTGAGCAAGGGACCCACGTCTGGGCATACCCTGCCAACTTAGGGCGAACATAGCAAAACCAAAGGGGATGATGGACGGAGTGTTGAACATTGCAAGCACTCACCCCCAGTCAACTGATCTGGGTTTAATCCATCATCATTATTTAGCTCGCTTCGCCACCCCAGTTCAGACATGGCCATATGCAAATCAGTCTGACCCTGTGCCTCATGGGAACAGTCCAGCACGAACTGCCAAGCCATGTCTTCCCTGGACCGGAAACAAGCATCCTGGGACCGGTTTTCTTGCTTACAGCCGTCATCAGCCAGGCTATCTTGAATCCAGTGGCAAAGTGAGCAAGGGACCCACGTCTGGGCATACCCTGCCAACTTAGGGCGAACATAGCAAAACCAAAGGGGATGATGGACGGAGTGTTGAACATTGCAAGCACTCACCCCCAGTCAACTGATCTGGGTTTAATCCATCATCATTCTTTAGCTCACTCCGCCACCCCAGTTCAGACATGGCCATATGCAAATCAGTCTGACCCTGTGCCTCATGGGAACAGTCCAGCACGAACTGCCAAGCCATGTCTTCCCTGGACCGGAAACAAGCATCCTGGGACCGGTTTCTGGCTTACAGCCGTCATCAGCCAGGCCATCTTGAATCCAGTGGCAAAGTGAGCAAGGGACCCACGTCTGGGCATACCCTGCCAACTTAGGGCGAACATAGCAAAACCAAAGGGGATGATGGTGGTTTTTTGCAATTATTCCGAGAGCGCGATTGGAACTTCGTTCGACACAGAATATAAAATATATATATATTTACTTAAAAACAATTAATAAATAATATTTTTAATTAATTTTAAAATGCTATAAATATATTAAAAATTATAAATAAATATATATATACAACTATAACATAAAAATTCATTAAAAAAAATTATATTATAAATTAAAATATTAAAATATTTAATATTTTTTAAACCTACATTTTGCACTACTTTGAGTGCAACAGTAGAGAAAGTGTTGGTGAGCGGAGGGAAATAATTTACTATTCCCACTCCAATGAGTGCAACAGTATGGAAAGTGTTGGATAGCGGAGGGGAAAAAATTACTATTCCCACTCCAGCAAGTGCAACAGTAGGGAAAGTGTTGGATAGCAGAGGGTTAAAAATTACTATTCCCACTCCAGTAAGTGCAACAATAGGGAAAGTGTTGGATAGCGAAGGGTTAAAATTTACTATTCCAACTCCAGCGAGTGCAACAGTAGGGAAAGTGTTGGATAGAGGAGAGGTAAAAATTAGTATTCCCACTCCAGTGAATGCAGTAGTAGGGAAAGTATTGGATAGCGGAGGGGAATAATTTACTATTCCCACTCCAATGAGTGCAACAGTAGGGAAAGTGTTGGATAGCAGAGGGGAAAAAATTACTATTCCCACTCCAGTTAGTGCAACAGTAGGGAACGTTTTGTTTAGCGGAGGGGATAAAATTACTATTCCCACTCCAGTGAGTGCAACAGTAGGGAAAGTGTTGGATAGCGGAGAGGAAAAAAATTATTATTCCCACTCCTGCGAGAGCAACAGTAGAGAAAGTGTTGGATAGCGTAGGGGTAAAAATTACTATTCCCACTCCAACGAGTGCAACAGTAGGGAATATGTTGGATAGCGGAGGAGTACAACTTACTATTCCCACTCCAGCTAGTGCAACAGTAGGGAAAGTGTTGGATAACGGAGGGGATAAAATTACTATTCCCACTCCAGCGAGTGCAACAGTAGGGAAAGTGTTGGCTAGCGGAGGGGAAAAAATTACTATTCCCACTCCAGTGAGTAGTACAGTAGGGAAAGTGTAGGATAGCCGAGGGGTATAAATTACTATTCTCACTCCTGCAAGTGCAGCAGTAGGGAAAGTGTCGGATAGCGGAGGGGTAAAAATTACTATTCCCACTCCAACGAGTGTAACAGTAGGGAATATGTTGGATAGCGGAGGAGTAAAACTTACTATTCCCACTCCAGCTAGTGCAACAGTAGGGCAAGTGTTGGATAGCGGAGGGGATAAAATTACTATTCCCACTCCAGCGAGTACAACAGTAGGGAAAGTGTTGGATAGCGGAGGGGAAAAAATTACTATTCCCACTCCAGTGAGTGCAACAGTAGGGAAAGTGTTGGATAGCGGTGGGGTATAAATTACTATTCCCACTCCTGCGAATGCAGCAGTAGGGAAAGTGTTGGATAGCAGAGGGGTAAAAATTACTATTCCCACTGAAGAAAATTCAAATTTAAAAACAAACAAAATATGAACTACAATACAAAAGATAATAAAAAAAAAAACATATATAAAAATATAAAAAATTACAAAACATAGAAACATATTATAATGTTAAAAAAAACAAAAATTACATACAAAGATTATTTTTTTTAATTTAAAAATAATTTACAAACAAATAAATATTTTGTAATAGAAATTATTTATAATCAAAAACATTAATAATTACATACATGTAATATTTTTTTCCTACCCTATAACACCACACAATTTGCAACACACATCTAAATTTAAAAAAAAGTGTACCTCCATAATTAACACAATTAATTATCAATTAAACAAATATTATTTATTAAATAACACATTAAAACAGATAAAAATTAATGTACTAACCAAACATTACCCCTATAGAACCAAAATCCACAAACAAAATAAAAATAAACAATTACAAAAAATATTTATCAAGTAATAAATGAATATTAATGATCAAGTAATGATTAATTAATTTAAAGTAAATTACTTTCCACCCTCTACCCCAATAAACACCACAACACACACCTAAAAATAATTACACAATTTCCATAACTAATTTAACATTAATAAATAAATATCAATTAACCACAAATCATTAATTAATTTAAAAGAAATTACTTCCCACCATTTACCACTATAAACCCCACAATTCACACATCAAAATAATTACACAATTGCCATATTTAAATTTCAATTAATTAATTAGCATTAATTAACAAATAATTAATTAATTATAAATAAATTACCTCCCACCCTATTCCCCTATAAACCCCACCACCCATTTCTAAAAACATGACACAATTAACATAATTAATTAACAATTAATTAATTAATATCAATTAACAAGCAAATTATAAATAATTATTAATAAATTAATTCCCACAATTAACACTATAAAATAAAATTAAATAAATATATAAAAAATAGTAATACATGTATTAAAATTAAATTACTTCCCACCCTACTCCCCTATCAACCCACAACCTGCTTCTAAAAAATGTCACAATTAACATAATTACCAATTAATTAATAACAATTAACCAATTAAAAATAATTAATAATAAATTAATTCCCACAAGTAACAGTATAAAATATTAAATAAATAAATATTAATTAATAAAAAATAATAATATTTTAATTTTAATTAAATTACTTCCCACTCTATTCCCCTATAAACCCACAACCCGCTCCTAAAAAATGACAAGTAACATATTTACCAATTAATTAATTAATAAAAATTAACTGCCAATTATTAATTAATTAATAATAAATTAATTCCCACAGTTAACACTATAAAATAAAATTAAATAAATATTATATAAAAAATATTAATACATGTATTAAAATTAAATTACTTCCCACCCTATTCCCCTATAAACCCACAACCCGCTACGGAACTAAGGGGTCGATTAGGATGGCGGTCGGAAAACCATTCCGACCGCCGTGGTAGCGGAAATTAACCGTCCGCAGGTACCGCGGCAAAACCGGCGGTCCGATTAGGATCAACCGCCAGAAAAATTATACCGCGGCGGAACGATGCCACGAAAGACTGCCGGTAGCGTTCGGAGCAGGTGAAAATCCGACCGCGGTGGTCGGAATCGCTGCGGAAAAACCCAAAACCGCCGCACGGTCAGCGGATTGACCGCACGTGAAATTAGGATACCATTGAGGTGACAACGGAACGATCCGCTGTTTCCGACCGCCGCGATCGCAACCATTGATTAATGGGAGAGCCGACGGAAGGGCGGTTGTATACCCACCGCCGCGGTCACCCTGGAACAGTTATGGCGGTCGACCAAAAAAACACACAACAAGGCTACCAAGTGTACCCATTAACCTGGCTCAGCCTCAAAAAACACCCAACACACCCCAATGACACATCCCCATGGCAACTAAAAAAATACAAATCCCAGGTCAACCCACACAACACACCTGACAGCAATACCCCATTTTGACACACCCACATAGCTGAGTATAAAACCAGCCCCTTCCCTGACCAGAATCCTTTGCAATATTCCACTACTGAAGAAACCAACCCCACAGCACAAAGGAGAGGCAAATCACCACACATCACACCATCACACCATTACAACCACACACACACACCACACATATCACCACCACCACTCTCACACCTGCCCCTTCAACCCATTTGCACATCAGACACCATGTCACAGAAGAAAATGCCCAAATTCACTGACAATGAGTTGTCAGTCATGATAGATGAGGTAATCAGAGTAGAACCACATTTGTTTGGAAGCCTGGTCCAACAGACACCATTAGCTACTAGAACGCAAATGTGGGCAAGGATAGTCAGCAAGGTCAATGCAGTAGGGACCATCCCCCGCTCCAAGAAGGAGATCGTGAAGCGGTGGCATGACCTCAAGAGCAAGGTGAAAGAGAAGAACAACAAGAACTGTGAGCTGGCTCAGAGGACTGGCGGTGGCCCTCCCATTCCACTACGAACATTCACCGCATGGGAGGAGAAGGTGATTGGCATACTGCATCCAGAGCGTCTCACAGGAATACCCGGGGGAGTGGAGGCTGGTAAGTACAAACAAATGTCTACCATCACACTGCTATGTACTTTCTTGCACAACTACAAAGCGACACCTCCTAGGCCCAAATGCATTCATGTGCACCACACACTCCCCAACACATGTCTCACAGATCCAACATTCACTCCCTCTGATTCACCCCAAAGGTAGCTAGCAACATTAACATGGGGGCATGTGTACAGGCAGCCAGTACTACAACTCCCACCAGGCCCCCCTGTCCCAAAGCTGAGCCGGATGGAACACTCCCCCCACCCAAGAGCCATGAGTAACCATTCCCTTCCTCTGCTCCACAGGGAGGCAGCCATCATAACAGGGAGGGGTGTCTGTGGATAGGCAGCCAGCACTACAACTCCCACCAGGCACCCTTGCCCCACGGCTGAGCCGGATGAAACACTCCACACACCCACAACCATGTGGCAGACATTGTATTTCACTCTTCAGACTTACAGGTAGGTAGCCATCTTCACAGGTAGGGTGGTTTGTGGGTGGTAAGCCAGCTCAACAACTCCCACCAGGCCCCCCTGTCCCAAAGCTGAGCCGGATGGTACACTACACCCCACACCCCCAACCATGTGGCAGCCATTGTATTTCACACTTCAAACTTACAGGTAGGTAGCCATCTTATGCTCTCTTGTACCACCCCTGATCAGGATGGAACGCTCCCCCATCCAAGAGCCATGTGTAACCTATTCCCTTCCTCTGCTCCACTTCACAGGGAGGCAGCCATCTCAACAGGGAGGGGTGTTTGTGGGTGGGAAGCCAGCACTAGAACTCCCACCAGGCACCCTTGTCCCACAGCTCAGCAGGATGGAGCACCCCCCCCCAAGCATGTGGCAGACATTGCATTGCTCACCTTCACCCAACAGGTAGGTAGCCATCTTAACAGGGAAAGGTGTTTGTGGGTGGGAAGACTGCACCACAACTCCCACCAGGCCCCCTTGTCCCACAGCTCAGCAGGATGGAGCACTCCACCCACCCCACCCACAAGCATGTGGCAGACATTGCATTGCTCACCTTCACCTAACAGGTAGGTAGCCAGCTTAACAGGGAGGTGGTGTTTGTGGGTGGGAAGCCAGCACTACTACTCCCACCAGGCCCCCTTGTCCCACAGCTCAGCAGGATGGAGCACTCCCCCCCACCCAGAACCATGTGGCAGACATTGCATTGCCCACCTTCACCTAACAGGTAGGTAGCCATCTTAACAGGGAAGGGTGTTTGTGGGTGGGAAGACTGCACCACAACTCCCACCAGGCCCCCTTGTCCCACAGCTCAGCAGGATGGAGCACTCCCCCAGAAGCATGTGACAGACATTGCATTGCCCTCATCAAACTAACAGGTAGGTAGTCATCTTAACAGGGAAGGGTGTTTGTGGGTGGGAGTCAGCACAACAACTCCCACTAGGCCCCCCTGTCCCAGAGCTGAGCCGGATGGCACAGTCCACCCCCCACCCACAACCATGTGGCAGCCATTGTATTTCACACTTCAAACTTACAGGTAGGTAGCCATCTTATGCTCTCTTGTACCGCCCCTGATCAGGATGGAACGCTCCCCCATCCAAGAGCCATGTGTAACCTATTCCCTTCCTCTGCTCCACTTCACAGGGAGGCAGCCATCTCAACAGGGAGGGGTGTTTGTGGGTGGGAAGCCAGCACTACAACTCCCACCAGGCACCCTTGTCCCACAGCTCAGCAGGATGGAGCACCCCCCCAAGCATGTGGCAGACATTGCATTGCTCACCTTCACCCAACAGGTAGGTAGCCATCTTAACAGGGAAAGGTGTTTGTGGGTGGGAAGACTGCACCACAACTCCCACCAGGCCCCCTTGTCCCACAGCTCAGCAGGATGGAGCACTCCACCCACCCCACCCACAAGCATGTGGCAGACATTGCATTGCTCACCTTCACCTAACAGGTAGGTAGCCATCTTAACAGGGAGGTGGTGTTTGTGGGTGGGAAGCCAGCACTACTACTCCCACCAGGCCCCCTTGTCCCACAGCTCAGCAGGATGGAGCACTCCCCCCACCCAGAACCATGTGGCAGACATTGCATTGCTCACCTTCACCTAACAGGTAGGTAGCCATCTTAACAGGGAAGGGTGTTTGTGGGTGGGAAGACTGCACCACAACTCCCACCAGGCCCCCTTGTCCCACAGCTCAGCAGGATGGAGCACTCCCCCCCCCAGAAGCATGTGACAGACATTGCATTGCCCTCATCAAACTAACAGGTAGGTAGTCATCTTAACAGGGAAGGGTGTTTGTGGGTGGGAGTCAGCACAACAACTCCCACTAGGCCCCCCTGTCCCAGAGCTGAGCCGGATGGCACAGTCCACCCCCCACCCACAACCATGTGGCAGCCATTGTATTTCACTCTTCAAACTTACAGGTAGTAGCCATCTTATGCTCTCTTGTCCCACCCCTGAGCAGGATGGAACACTCCCCCCACCTAAGAGCCATGTGTAACCATTCCCTTCCTCCGTTCCACTTCACAGGGAGGCAGCCATCTCAACAGGGAGGGGGGTGTGTGGATAGGCAGCCAGCACTATAACTCCCACCAGGCCCCCCTGTCCCACAGCTCAGCAGGATGGAGCACTCCCCCCCGCCCACAAGCATGTGGCAGACATTGCATTGCTCACCTTCACCTAACAGGTAGGTAGCCATCTTAACACGGAGGTGGTGTTTGTGGGTGGGAAGCCAGCACCACTACTCCCACCAGGCCCCCTTATCCCATAGCTCAGCAGGATGGAGCACTCCCCCCCACCCAGAAACATGTGTCAGCAGTTCCCCTCAACTGTGTCACAGAACCGGTAGGTAGACAGTGCATGCACCCTGCCATTCCTCTCACAAAGCATGGAGCCATATGACCACACCAGCCCTCACATCCCAACCAACTTGGCATCTATCCAATAGTGTTAGACCCGGGGTCTCAGGGACCCGCTGACTCCGACACGGTAGCTTGGCGCGAGGCAGGTAGGCACACCCGAGGCTTTGTGTAAAGTATTTGTGCAGCACACTCCCACACTGACACAGTAAAGCACACACAAAAAGGAGACACCACTCCAGTTCCGCTTATGAAAACAAGTATCTTTATCTACTTCTTGTGAGGGTTGGTAACGTAGGGTTCTCACAGTATGCAGGGTAAATGGTTGGTTGTTGGTTGGTTGGTTGTTTCCTCAAGTCAATTCAGGCAACACTTCTTATGCAGACATAGATTCAATGCAGGCAACTATTCTCAGGGAGATATATCTATGCAAGTCAGGCAACAACTTTAGGCAGATATATATTCAATGCAGGCAACAATGCTCATGTAGATATATCTTCAATATGGGCGACATGTCTTATGTAGATATGTTCGATATAGGCAGCATGTTCTATACAGACATATATTCCATGCAGTTCACATTTCTCAGGCAGAGATTTACTACAGGTGACAATCCCCAGGCAGAGGCTCAGTGCAGATTCAAAGAGGACATGTCAACAGGGGGGCAGTTCCCAGACAGTTCTTACTCGTGTCTGAGAGTCTCACACCAGGTATTCCAGGCCCCAGGAGCCCCTGGGACTATCCCTGCTGCAGCCAGGGCGGGGCCTCCGGGTAGGCGTAGGCCCCCCTCCCGTTCTCCCCGACTCACCGCTCTGTCTCTGCGGGGGAATTTTATGCCACAAGTAGCGCCGGCTCCGGCCTGCGCAGGACGCCCCCCCCCCCACCGTCAGCCCGCTCCTCCTTCACTTGGGGCTTTGACGGGGGAAAGCGGATCGACGCGCTGACATGGCCGGGGGCCCCCCCCCCCGGCCTATGGTACTCAGGGGCTCCCGCACTTCTCGGAGCCCCGCTCGCGAATGCCGGAAGGAGCCCGGGCCTCCCCGATGGTTCCTTGTCGGTCAGCCAATCAGGGCGCAGAACCCCGGGGGTGCGGCCGATGACGCTCCCCTTCACGTGCCCAATCCCAGCGCAGCACTCCCGGTCGGGACGGGGGATTCCTTCGCGCCTTCTGGGCTCGACGATGAACGCAGCGGCCCTTCCTCGGACTCCGGGGCCGCGGCGGTGATTTGGGCCACAGCAGCGCTTCCTCCCTCAGCGCTCGTTCGAGGTTTCCCCGGTCAGCGGCGGTGAGTCCCCCACGCTTGGCGCTTCTTCTCCTACAGCGCAGGGGCCGCGGCGGTGATCTTGGGCACAGGGCGCTCCCTGCCACAGCGCTGAGCGGGCTTGGGTTCACTGGCAGGTTTTGGGCGGCACAGCGCTTCGCTAGCACAGCGCTTGGGGTCACTTGCAAGATTTTTAATGCTGTAGTTAATCCAATCACTGATTATGTAACTGTAATTTGTCCTTACCGGGACACATGGTCACTCCGTTGTTTTTCTTCCTTTATAGATTCTAATTGCTCACACAACAGTCCTGATGATGATCTTTTAGTTAATAAGATCGAAATGCCGTCGACCTCACAACCAAAACTCCTTCATTGTAATTGAATAGATTGGAGTTTTGTAGCTTGTTGTCAATGCGATGTAAAGCTTTTAATGTCACTAAGCACTTTCACTTCACGCACTTGCACTTTTTTCGTGTGAGCACCAGAACTATTACCGTTGAAAATTGAACGATAATCCATTTATGGTGTTAATAAATGTGATGTCATTCTGTACCCTGTGTCCTGGCATACATTGCTTAATGAGTCCTGCTCGGACTCCCTCTGAAAGTGTTTCTGTAGATTAATACTGTACCCATTGATAGTAGCCCAGGCTACACGAGGACCTCTGAGGCCTCCCTGAGACCACTGTTCCTTTCAACCATATATACCACCCCTGGTCTTACTACGGGGGTTCCCTTGTTTTTTATACATACTTGCAAGATTTGGGCGGCACAGCGCTTCACTGACCCAGCGCTCAGGGTCAAGGGCAAATTCTGGTTGTACAGCGCTTCGCGGGCATAGCGCTCAGTACCTTAAGGATCCCCAGGCAGCAGCGGCCCTCTCAGGTTCACAGCGCTTGTGGTGGGTCTCAGGTGTCAGTTGTAGGGGAAGGGAATAGGGCAGTCCTGGGCAGGCACACTGGAGTTGGTATCCCTGGTTCCCCTCTCACAGGGCAAGGTCAGCAGGCAGGCAGGCAGGGTAACTCATCTAACTTGGGGCAGCAGTTCCTAGGATCAGTCAGCCTCAGTAGTGTAGCAATCCCCCTAGCTCAGCAGCCTTCACTCCAGCGGAGGGTCCCCAGGTCCAGTAGTGCAACAGTCCTCTAGGGTTCCCTCCCTCCCTTTTATATCGCTAAGTCAGGTGACCCAGGAAAAAGGCGGCAAGTTCTGGCGGCAACCTGGGGGGGTTGGAAGATTCTAGAGGAATCTGGGGACTCTGTGGTGTCTGTCTATGGTGACAAGAGGCGGGACGGTCAAGGTTACAGTAGCATTAAGTCCCAGCCTTATCCCAACTACTAGTGCACAGATAGGACAGTGGCCTCACCGCAGTAGCAGGGGCCTGTGGCAACCATGTTGTTAGGAGAGAGCACCTGCACCTCAGCACTGTTTAGCAGTGGTAAGGCGCCCAGAGTTGTATGTCCAGCAAAAATGGCAGTCAATAACGAGGCAAAAAGGGGAAAAAATGTAGGGGGAAGACCACCCTAGGGCTGACAGGTCTAACACGCGTCCCCCCCCAGCCGAAAGTGGGGAGAGCTACCCAACCTCTAGGGAGTTCTCATCACTAAGGCGGAAGAACTTAGAGAGACCGTCAGCGTTGGCGTGGTCTACTCCGGGTCGGTGTTCCACCCTGAAGTCCATACCCTGGAGGGAAATGGACCACCTCAACAATTTAGGGTTTTCGCCCCTCATTTGCATGAGCCAACGAAGGGGCCGGTGGTCGGTCTGAATCAGGAAGTGAGAGCCAAAGAGGTATGGCCTCAGCTTCTTCAAGGCCCAGACCACAGCAAAGGCTTCTCGCTCGATAGTACTCCACCGTTGTTCCCGGGGGAGTAGCCTCCTGGATATGAAGGCCACAGGCTGGTCTAGGCCTTCCTCGTTGAGTTGCGAGAGTACCGCCCCAATGCCATGTTCGGAGGCGTCCGTTTGAACAATAAATTCCTTACTGAAGTCCGGAGCCCTAAGCACCGGAGCAGTGCACAAATCCTGCTTGAGAGAATCAAAAGCTTCCTGGCAAGCTTTGGTCCAAATCACTTTCTTTGGTTGTCTCTTGGAGGTTAGCTCCGTCAGGGGGGGCCACAATGCTGCCATACCCCTTGACAAAGCGACGGTAGTAACCGGTGAGGCCCAGGAAAGCCCTGACCTCCGTCTGGGTCTTGGGGGGCTCCCACGCAAGGATGGTTTCGATCTTGACTTGTAGGGGTTGCACCTTACCCCCACCCAGCAGGTGTCCGAGGTATACTACGGACCCTTGTCCAATTTGGCATTTGCTGGCCTTGATGATGGCCAGGCCCGCCTGCTGCAGGGCCTGCAGCACCTCCCGAAGGTGGCACAGATGTTCTTCCCAGCTGCCGCTGAAGACGGCTATGTCGTCCAGGTAGGCAGCGGAAAAGGCCTCTAGGCCGGACAATACCCGGTTCACCAGCCGCTGAAATGTAGCAGGAGCGTTCTTCAGACCGAAGGGCATCACTCTAAACTGGAAGTGGCCCTCCGGTGTGGAAAAAGCGGACTTCTCTCTGGCTCCTTCCGTCAGGGCGATCTGCCAGTACCCGGACGTGAGGTCGAAGGTGCTCAAATATCGGGCAGCGCCCAGCCGATCAATGAGCTCATCCGCCCTAGGGATGGGATGAGCGTCCGTCTTGGTCACAGAATTTAATCCTCGGTAATCTACACAGAACCGAAGCTCAGGTGTGGTGCCTGGTGGGGCCGCTTTGGGTACCAACACCACCGGACTAGCCCAGGGGCTACCTGAAGGTTCGATAACCCCCAACTCCAGCATTTTAGTGACCTCACTCTGGATGCTGGCCTTCACCTTGTCCGACAGCCTGTAAGACTTGGTTTTAACAGGGGGGCTGTCCCCCGTGTCCACATCATGGGTACACAGGTGGGTAATGCCAGGAGTGAGGGAGAACAAAGAAGAGTACTGCTCCAATACCTGGCGGCAGTCCCTCTGTTGCTCAAGGGTCAAGGACGAGGAGAGAACCACTCCCTCCACCGATCCGTCTTTCTCTTGGGACGCCAGAAGGTCCGGAAGAGGCTCGCTCTCCTCTTCCTCGCTCCCATCGGTCACCATCAGGAGAGTAAGCTCCGACCTCTCCTGGTGTGGCTTGAGGCGGTTGACATGCAACACTCGGTGGGGTTGCCGTGGGGTCTTAAGATCCACCAAGTAAGTGGCCTGGCCCTTCTTCTCCAGTATCTCATACTTGCCAGTCCATCGGTCCTGGAGGGCGCTAAGCTCTCCGGGCTCCATGACCCACACCTTCTGTCCGGTATCCAACTCCACAGGATGGGCATCCCGGTCATACCATTCCTTCATGACCGCTTGGCTGGCCTCTAAGTTCTCAGATGCCTCTTTCCACAGTCCATCCATCCGGCTGCGGAACGCCAACATGTAGCTCACTACATCTTGGGGAAGCCTCCTAGGAGACTTCTCCCAGCCCTCCTTCACCAAGCTGAGAGGTCCCCTGACAGGGTGCCCATACAGCAGCTCGAAGGGGCTGAAGCCCACCCCCTTCTGCGGCACCTCTTGGTAAGAAAACAACAGGCAGGGCAAGAGGACGTCCCACTTCTTCCTCAGGCAGACTCCTGATCATGCCTTTCAGGGTCTTGTTGAACCTCTCAACAAGCCCGTTGGTCTGGGGGTGATAAGGGGTGGAGAACTTGTATGTCACCCCACACTCCTTCCACATGGCCTGCATATAGGCGGACATAAAGTTGGTGCCCCTGTCCGACACCACCACTTTGGGGAAGCCCACTCGGGTAAAAATCCCCATCAGGGCCCGCACCACCGCAGGTGCAGTGATGGTCCTCAGAGGGATAGCCTCCGGGTACCGGGTGGCGTGGTCCACTAGAACCAGGATAAATCGGTGACCAGCAGCAGTCGGCGGGTCCAGTGGTCCAACAATGGCGATGCCCACCCATTCAAAGGGGGTACCAACGACTGGTAGTGGTTCCAGGGGGACCTTCAATTTGGTCCCGGTCTTCCCGCTAGCTTGACAGGTCACGCAAGTCCTGCAAAAGGTATCAGAGGCAATTCTCATCCTGGGCCAATAGAAATGTGGGACTAGACGAGCAAAGGTTTTGTCTTGGCCCAAGTGTCCTGGCAAGGGTATCTCGTGTGCTAACTCCAGCAAAAAGGCCCGATAGCACTGGGGGACCACTAAGGCCCTAGATGACCCATGCACCAGAGCCTTGGGCTCACTGTAAAGGAGGCCGTCCTCCCAATAAATGTGGTAGCTTCCTGAAGCATTTCCGGCTGCTTGGGCTTCGGCCTGTCGCCGCATGCCCTCAAGGGTGGGGCACTCCTTCTGTGCCCGGCAAAACTCCTCCCGGGTAGGCCCTCCTTCCATCTGCCACTCTGCAGGGGTTGGCAAGTCCCCCACTGGAACAACGTCACCCTCCGTGGACTCCGGTGCGACCACCGCAGGTGCCCCATCCATCTCACGTGGTGCGTTCTCCACCACGTCTTCCTTGCTAGCAGCTGGCTGGGACATTGTCTCAGGCTCCAGCCCTGGTTGACTCCCCTTCCGGGCAGCCATGGATCGTGTAAGAGCACAGGTCCATTCTGGTAATCCCAGCATCTCTGCGTGGGCTTTGAGCTCTACCTCCCTCCAGGCAGTGTGCTCAAGATCATTTCCTAGCAGACAGTCGATTGGCATGGCAGGGCTCACTGCAACTCGTAGAAGGCCTGAAACCCCTCCCCACTCAAAGGGAACTTGGGCCACGGGGTAGTGACCCACACTGTTGTCAGCCATCACAACCGGTTGGAATACATCAGGAATCACTTGCTCCGGGGACACCAGCTGTCTCTTTACCATCGTCATGCTGGCACCTGTGTCCCTCAGGGCCTCCACCCCCTGCCCGTTGACAAGGACCCTCTGCCTGTACTTGGCAGTATTCGAGGGTACCTGGATCTGTGGGACCATCTCCCTGTCTCCCAGGGATACTAGGGTCAATCCTGCCCACTCACCCCCCTTATCTAGGGACAGCTCCTCCCCCAGCACTACACTCGCCACCCCGGGGTTCTTACCTCCCGTAGGGGCTGGGGTCCTTTTTCGACACTGGGGATCCCCCTTGTAGTGTCCGACCTCCCCACACTCATAGCACCGGACAGTTTTGGGCTGCTGACTTCTGTCAGGATAAGTAGGTTTCTGATAGCCAGATTGGGGCTGGGATCCAAACCCTCTCCCTTGTGGTCTGTTTTGGGGGCCTTTGGGGAACTCCTTTTTTTATCTCCCCCCTCTCTCTTCTGGGGGAAACCCTGTCCACCCTTCTGGGGGTCCCCCCCCGGATCCCTTGTTGGACACCCTGGTACTGACCCAGGTATCCGCCTCCTCCGCAAGCTCCCTCGGGCCGGTCAGCTTGCGGTCAACCAGGTGTTGGCGCAGCTCTGGAAAACACTTATCTAGAAGGTGCTCTCTTAAGAACAAATCGTACAGCCCTTCATAATCAGTCACCTCGCTGCCCCGCACCCAACCCTCCAATGCTTTGCGGGCGTAATCCAGGAAATCTACCCAGTTCTGCGCGGGAAGTTTGTGGCTGTTTCTAAACTTCTGCCTATACTTCTCAGGGGTAAGACCAAACTTCTTAAGTAACACTTCCCTCATAACGGAATAATCGGTCTGGTCTGCCTTGTCTAGCATCAAGAGTGTGTCCCTCCCCACCGGAGGCATGTACCTATATAGGCTACCCCCCCAGTAACTCTTGGGGACCCCATGGGCTCTCAAGGACACCTCGTAAGCAGCTAGCCACTTGTCAATGTTGTCCCCCACATTAAAACTGGCCACAACATCTTTGGGCATGTAGAACCTAGACTCCCGTGAAGCTTCAGTAGGTATGCTGCCACCATTTGCGTTGCTGGTAGCCCCTATTTGTAGGGCTTTGATTTCCAGCTCCTTCAGGCTAAGCTCATGGACAAGTTTCTTTTCCTCCATAGCCAACCTCTTCTCTTCAAGCTCCTTCTCTAACCTGGCAAGCTCTAGTTTAAGTTGTCTCTCCTCCCTCCTGTCCTCGAACTCCTCTGCAGACAAACTCCTTACTGAGACACTACTGCCTGCTCTGGAACGCCTTCCTGGCAATACATTATCACTGGTATCTATATGCAGTAGGTCCAGCTCTCCTGGAGCGTCCCGCTCTACCTGCCCCTCGTCCACCACCCTTCCGGGTGGGCCAATGCCCATGCTCTCAAGGTTTTTTGAAGCTCCTCTCTTTTGGCGCCTCGCTTGAAGAACACCCCTTTCCCCTCGCAGAACCCCTTAAGCTGCGCCACCGTGTACACTTCCAGGTTGGCCAGCTCGAATTCCATCTTGCTAGGTAGGGCCTCGGACAATTTCAGGGAAAACCACTAGGACGTATGTAACAGGCTTAACACAAGGACATTTACAATCAGGCAATCAGGGAGAATTTTGAGCTTGCATTACATCAGGTGTCAGATTGGGGCGCACACTGAGTCACTGTAGGGTGCTGCACAAGCACAAGTCCTCATCCCACCGCTGAACACCAATGTTAGACCCGGGGTCCCAGGGACCCGCTGACTCCGACACGGTAGCTTGGCGCGAGGCAGGTAGGCACACCCGAGGCTTTGTGTAAAGTATTTGTGCAGCACACTCCCACACTGACACAGTAAAGCACACACAAAAAGGAGACACCACTCCAGTTTCGCTTATGAAAACAAGTATCTTTATCTACTTCTTGTGAGGGTTGGTAATGTAGGGTTCTCACAGTGTGCAGGGTAAATAGTTGGTTGTTTCCTCAAGTCAATTCAGGCAACACTTCTTATGCAGACATAGATTCAATGCAGACAACAATTCTCAGGGAGATATATCTATGCAAGTCAGGCAACAACTCTAGGCAGATATATATTCAATGCAGGCAACAATGCTCATGTAGATATATCTTCAATATGGGCGACATGTCTTATGTAGATATGTTCAATATAGGCAGCATGTTCTATACAGACATATATTCCATGCAGTTCACATTTCTCAGGCAGAGATTTACTACAGGTGACAATCCCCAGACAGAGGCTCAGTGCAGATTCAAAGAGGACATGTCAACAGGGGGGCAGTTCCCAGACAGTTCTTACTCGTGTCTGAGAGTCTCACACCAGGTATTCCAGGCCCCAGGAGCCCCTGGGACTATCCCTGCTGGAACCAGGGCGGGGCCTCCGGGTTGGCGTAGGCCCCTCCTCCCGTTCTCCCCGACTCACCGCTCTGTCTCTGCGGGGGAATTTTATGCCACAAGTAGCGCCGGCTCCGGCCTGCGCAGGACGCCCCCCCCACCATCAGCCCGCTCCTCCTTCACTTGGGGCTTTGACGGGGGAAAGCGGATCGACGTGCTGACATCGCCGGGGGCCCCCCCCCCGGCCTCCAGTGACCCGGCCTGTGGGACTCAGGGGCTCCCGCACTTCTCGGAGCCCCGCTCGTGAATGCCGGAAGAAGCCCGGGCCTCCCCGATGGTTCCTTGTCGGTCAGCCAATCAGGGCGCAGAGCCCCGGGGGTGCGGCCGATGACGCTCCCCTTCGCGTGCCCAATCCCAGCGCGGCACTCCCGGTTGGGACGGGGGATTCCTTCGCGCCTTCTGGGTTCGACGATGAACGCAGCGGCCCTTCCTCGGACTCCGGGGCAGCAGCGGTGATTTGGGCCACAGCAGCGCTTCCTCCTCAGCGCTCGTTCGAGGTTTCCCCGGTCAGCGGCGGTGAGTCCCCATGCCTGGTGCTTCTTCTCCTACAGGGCAGGGGTCGCGGCGGTGATCTTGGGCACAGGGCGCTCCCTGCCACAGCACTGAGCGGCACGTTCAGGTCCTGGGGCACACAGCGCTTCACTGAATCAGCGCTTGGGTTCACTGGCAGGTTTTGGGCGGCACAGCGCTTCGCTAGCACAGCGCTTGGGGTCACTTGCAAGATTTGGGCGGCACAGCGCTTCACTGACCCAGCGCTCAGGGTCAAGGGCAAATTCTGGTTGTACAGCGCTTCGCGGGCATAGCGCTCAGTACCTTAAGGATCGCCAGGCAGCAGCGGCCCTCTCAGGTTCACAGCGCTTGTGGTGGGTCTCAGGTGTCAGTTGTAGGGGAAGGGAATAGGGCAGTCCTGGGCAGGCACACTGGAGTTGGTATCCCTGGTTCCCCTCTCACAGGGCAAGGTCGGCAGGCAGGCAGGCAGGGTAACTCATCTAACTTGGGGCAGCAGTTCCTAGGATCAGTCAGCCTCAGTAGTGTAGCAATCCCCCTAGCTCAGCAGCCTTCACTCCAGCGGAGGGTCCCCAGGGCCAGTAGTGCAACAGTCCTCTAGGGTTCAATCAATCAATCAATCAATCACAGAATTTGTAGAGCGCACTACTTACCCGCGAGGGTCTCAAGGCGCTGGGGAGAAAAAAGGGGGTGCTGCTACTGGTCGAACAACCAGGTCTTGAGTAGCCTCCTGAAGGTCAGCAGGTCTTGGGTCTGTCATAGGCTTAGTGGAAGGGTGTTCCAGGTCTTGGCGGCGAGGTGGGAGAAGGATCTGCCGCCGGTGGTAGTTCTTCGAATGCGAGGGATGGTGGCGAGGGAGAGGTCGGCGGAGCGGAGCTGGCGGTTGGGGACGTAGAAGAGGAGTCGTCTGTTGAGGTAGGCTGGGCCAGTCTTGTGGAGTGCCTTGTGTGCGTGGATGAGGAGTTTGAAGGAGATTCGCCTGTCGACCGGGAGCCAGTGCAGGTTCCTCAGGTGGGGGTGATGTGGCTGTGGCGTGGTACATCGAGGATCAGGCGTGCGGAGGCGTTTTGTATGCGTTGCAGTCGCTTGATGAGCTTGGCCGGGCTCCCGCGTAGAGGGCGTTCCCATAGTCAAGTCTGCTACTGACGAGGGCCTGGGTGACTGTTCTTCTTGTATCTGTCGGGATCCACCTGTAGATCTTGCGAAGCATGCGGAGGGTGTTGAAGCAGGAGGAGGAGGAGACTGCATTGACTTGCTTGGCCATGGAGAGCGTTGAGTCGAGGATGACTCCCAGGTTGCGTGCGTGGTCGGTGGGTGTCGGGGCTGCTCCTAGTGTCGTTGGCCACCAGGAGTCGTGCCAGGCTGAGGGGTTGGAGCCGAGGATGAGGACCTCTGTCTTGTCCGTGTTCAGTTTTAGTCGGCTGATCTTCATCCAATCGGCGACGGCCTTCATTCCTTCATGGAGGTTGGATTTGGCGGCGAGGGGGTCCTTGGTGAGGGAGAGGATCAGTTGAGTGTCGTCGGCGTAGGAGATTATGTTGAGGTCGTGCTGTCTGGCGATGCGTGCGAGCGGGGCCATGTAGATGTTGAACAGTGTTGGGCTGAGGGATGATCCCTGGGGTACGCCGCAGATGATCTCGGAGGCTTCGGATCGGAATGGTGGGAGGCGGACTCTCTGGGTTCTGGCCGGCGAGGAAGGAGGTGGCCCATTCCAGGGCCTTGTCTCGGATCCCTGCGTCGTGGAGGCGTGCGCACAGAGTGCGGTGGCAGACAGTGTCGAAGGCGGCGGAGAGGTCCAGCAGGATGAGGGCTGCGGTCTCACCGTTGTCCAGCAGGATCCTGATGTCGTCGGTGGCGGCGATGAGGGCAGTCTCAGTGCTGTGGTTGCTGCGGAACCCCGATTGGGATGGGTCCAGGATGCTGTTTTCTTCGAGGTATCGGGTTAGCTGTTTGTTGACGATCTTCTCGATGACCTTGGCTGGGAACGGAAGCAGGGAGGTGGGCCGGAAGTTCTTGAGGTCTCTCGGGTCCGCCTTGGGTTTTTTGAGTAGGGGGTTGATCTCTGCGTGTTTCCAGCTCTCTGGGAAGGTCGCGGTCTCGAAGGAGTGATTGATGACGTTGCACAGGTGGGGTGCGATGGAGCTGCTGGCTTTGTTGAAGATGTGGTGCGGGAAAGGGTCTGACGGGGAGCCGGAGTGTATTGTGCTCATGGTCTTGATGGTGTCATCGATGTTCACGCTGGCCCAGGCTGGCAGGGGGTCGTGGTCGATGGTGTGCGGTGGGTCTGGTGCATCGATCTTAGTTGGGGCTGTCTGGGTGTTGAAGCTGTCGTGGATGTCGGCGATCTTGCGGTGGAAGAAGGTGGCGAGGGAATCGCACAGGGCTTGCGACGGCGGGATGTCGTTGGTGTTGGAGCTGGGGTTGGAGAGTTCCTTCACGATGTTGAAGAGCTCCTTGCTGTTGTGTGCATTGTTGTCGAGGCGGTCTTTGAAGGAGATTCTCTTGGCGGACTTGATGAGGTGGTGGTGGTTACGGATGGCGTCTTTGTGGGCTGCGTGGCTGTCCGGTGTCTTATCACTGTGCCATTTCTTCTCTAGTTTCCGGCAGGTACACTTGGAAGCTAGGAGTTCCGAGGTGAACCAGCTGGCTCTTTTGGTGGTGTCACTGTGGGTGAGTTTTTTCAGCGGGGCGAGGGTGTTGGCACAGTCGTCCATCCATCGTCTGAGGTTGCAGGCAGCGTCGTCGGTGTTGGATGGGTCGGAGGGGGGGCTGAGAGCGAGGTTTGCCCGTAGTTGGTCTTCGGTGACTTTGCTCCAGCAGCGGCGTGGGATCTGTTGGGTGCGGTGGTGTGTGGTGGGTTTCTGGAAGGTGAAATGGATGCAGCGGTGGTCGGTCCAGAGGAGTTCCGTGGTGTGGCTGAAGGAGACGTGGGAGCTTGAGGAGAAGATGGGGTCAAGCGTGTGGCCTCCCTTCCTTTTATATCGCTAAGTCAGGTGACCCAGGAAAAAGGCGGCAAGTTCTGGCGGCAACCTGGGTGCATTGGAAGATTCTAGAGGAATCTGGGGACTCTGTGGTGTCTGTCTATGGTGACAAGAGGCGGGACGGTCAAGGTTACAGTAGCATTAAGTCCCAGCCTTATCCCAACTACTAGTGCGCAGATAGGACAGTGGCCTCACCGCAGTAGCAGGGGCCTGTGGCAACCATGTTGTTAGGAGAGAGCACCTGCACCTCAGCACTGTTTAGCAGTGGTAAGGCGCCCAGAGTTGTATGTCCAGCAAAAATGGCAGTCAATAACGAGGCAAAAAGGGGAAAAAATGTAGGGGGAAGACCACCCTAGGGCTGACAGGTCTAACAAATAGCCACTTCCAGTGTGCAGACAGCTAAGCGTATGTAACTGTCACAGAAAATATAGTTTGACTCACCAAATCACATGTTGAATAAATTCAGGGCACAATCATGCACAGCAGTGAATGCTATCTGTAAGTGCCATGGGGGCAGAGCATCAAGGCCCATATGAACACAAAACATGCATGGTCAGTTGTAAAAAGAAAGCAAAGCACATGATATGACAGAGGGATGCATGAGCTGACAATGGCTAGTACATGCTCAGATGTAACGTCTTCCAAGCAGAGTAAACAACAAAGACGCTTCACATAAAGTTTTTGTGCTGCTAGTCGTAAGATGACGACATGTCCTTGTAATCACACAATCTGTATGTGGAACATGTTCTATATTGACATGTCACACCATGGACAAGTAATGTATGTACCTCAACATCATGTCATGATGCTCAGTACCGTGCAGGCATACAATGTGATATCAATGCAAACTGTATGGTGTATAACATGTAACAACCAAACATCTAACACCAAGCTTGTGGGGTGCACTTCAATGACCATTTCATCTCTGTCCAACAGGTGACCAACAATTGACTGCTGCAGATGACAACACCAACCTGCCGAGCCAGTCTCCCCCCCTCCCCCCGGAACATGGACTCTCGAATGCAGACTCCCTAAATTCCTCGGATGCGGACCCCGAACCTGGCCCATCAGAACTGCCAGGGCGCACCAGGGCTCAGGCCCCCACTGTCCCCTCCACCACCACCTCAGCAACAACAACAGCGCTGACCCCTGCTGCAACGACCTGTGCGGCCTCAACCACCACCACCAGTGCTGCCTGCAACACTCTCCCTGCCTCAGAGGATACCCACACCACCACACAATCTGAGGAGGGCAGGGAGAGTCTGCGGGTGCGTCGAGTGGTGACGCCACAGTTCCGGGACAGCAGGGCAGGTGGGAGGGCAACTGGGCGACAAATTCAACAGGACACTGGGGCCAAAGCCCGGGCCAACATCGCCAGAGTCCTTGGGGCATATGAACAAACCCAGGGACAAATGGGCCAGGTTCTGGAAGAAGTGCTTGAGGTCCGCCTGCTGCTGAGGTCCATGGACACGCATATGGGCCAAATCGTGGACCTCTTGGGCCAGCTTGTGGGTGTTCTGAGGGACAGGTCTGCGTCCCAAAGGAGAGCTCAACCTCCCTCCAGTGGCCCGCAGGATGACAGTCCCACCACCTCACCTGCGGCCACAGAGAGGGGTGAGCTGGAACAGGATGAGTCCTCAGACCCCGCTGATCCCGCAGCAGAGGCCCCCCCTGCCAAACGTTCAAGGGGCCGTCCGAGGAAAACCACTGGAGGATCACGTGGCAAAGCACCAGCCAAACGCCAGTCAAAGAGCTAGCCATGATGGCACCTCTCTTCACCTTGACATTGACTTTGTTGACTATCCTTACCCACACTGCCATGTTGATGGCAGGCATCTGTTGGACTGTGTCACCACATCAATGTGGTGACTACTCTATTGTCTCGTCTACCATCACTGACAACTCATTGATTCACTTTGCACCTTTTTGTAAATAATCACTTCTCTGTCACAAATAATCATTGTAAATAAACACTCTTTACACACCTATGTTTTTGTGTCAGCTCCATGTTTATCACAGGATGTACAATGTTGACTCTGATTCCAATGTACCAGAAGCACTGATTGTTTTGAGGCATTGAGAGGCTGAAGGGACCTAGAAAGACACAAGAGAACAACATTCACTTGTCAGGTGATGGCATCACAGCCATTACACAACTCTTGTTATCAAGGTACACAAACCTGCACACATTACAATGAGCATCAATATCGACATAGACATCATGTAGCTGTGCAGAACTACCCTGTGCCACAAATATTACCCCTCAGCACAGAGCCAACAGGCAGCAGTCAAAAAGCTCCCCTAGGCCTTTTCACCATCATCAAAAACAGCAGACAATGGCACCGTTGTACAATGTCACTCACCTTCAAGGGAAGTAGCGGTTGATGAGCTGTTGATGCAGGTCGACACCTTCCTCCTCTCCACTATCCTCGTCACTGGACATGTGTGGGTTTGCAGGCGGGGGCATCTGCTGCTCATCATCGTCCAGGATCAGGGGGATCTCTTTGCGCAAGGCCAGGTTGTGGAGCATGCAGCATTCAACTACGATCTGACACACCTTTTGGGAGAGTACATCAGTGCACCTCCGGTCCTGTCCAGGCACCGAAATCGAGACTTAAGAAGACCAAAAGTACACTCCACCACACGACGTGTCCTCCCATGTGCATCATTGTAGCGGACTTCACTCGGGGTCCTGGGATTCCTCAGTGGGCTCAGCAACCAAGGCCAGTTGGGATATGCAGAGTCACCTAGGTGTGAGATACACAGACCAATTTTGTACTATAACTGTGCAGAGGACAGCATGTCACACATACAGCACGCTACTTGACTCTGGGTACTCACCCACAATCCACGCACGCTCTGGATGCAGATTTGCCATCAGCTGTGGTACGATGCTGTTACGCAGGATATAGGAGTCATGGGCTGATCCCAGATATTTGGCACAGACATGGGAGATTATCATATCCGCCTGGCATACCACTTGCACATTGATGGAATGGAAATGCTTCTTGTTCCTGTAGATGTGCTCACGTGCCTGAGGTGGAACCAGGCCAACATGTGTGCAGTCAATGGCACCAACAACATTAGGGATGTGGGCAAGGTCATAAAATTCACCCTTCACAGCTGCCAATTCATGCCTCCTGGGGAAATGGATGTAGCTGTCCTTGTAGGTCATCATAGCGGACAGGACATCATGTAGCACCATGCTGAACATTGGTTGAGACATCCCACCTGCGCTGGCCACCGTGTACTGGAATGAACCAGTTGCAAAGAAATGCAGGGCCGCCATCACCTTACACGTTGGTGTCAAAGCAGTCGGATAGGTTCTGCGCGGCCTCAGATGGGGCTCCAACTGAGCACATCGGTCCTGAAGGGTAGGTCGATCCTAACGGAATTTCCGTATGATGTCCTCATCCTCCATGTCCGCAAGCAATGTGAATGGACGATGCACATTTGGTCGCCTCCTAGGGGATGAAAGGGGACACATGTCAATTCAATCTCCCTATGAGATGTGTCCAACATCTTACGTTTTGAGTGACACAGCGCCAACAATGAATGGCCTGAAACTACAGCTTACAGCACAAGTAACATGTAGGGACACCTTGATCTAAAGTAGTTGTACACCTGTCCAGTATTTACACAGTGAGTACTCCCAAAACAGATTCAGACTATGTGAATGCCAAAAGGTACATTCCAACATCTTGTGTCACCAGCCCTGAGAGTAGTTGACACAGCACATGTGTGAAATAGCAACACTGCTGGCTTCTACGTAGCTGCTGTACCTGCCATACCTTCTTGCGTAAGTCGGACAGTGCATACATTACCAACACAATGAGCACAGTGTGTGCATAAAGATCAAGTATAAACATGAGTTCAGCAATCTACACAGTGAAATAGGCACATTATGTAGTCAGACCTTCATTACTGTGGTTTGCTTAGCCATCTCACACATTGACATGTGTACATATTTGTGAGTCCATCACACCACAGATCTGTGTACATGCACAACAATATCATAAGTGACATGTGAGGGAGTACATGCCAATGCATGTAATCCTGTGCACTGTCATGGCATGCGTAGTCATCAGTGAGTTTAATGTCACACTAGCATTGAGTTGCACTATCTGGTGGCATGATCATAGTAAGTGTCTACTTTTCAATGCTGAGAACTGGCCATTGCCATTGCCACAGCATGATGTTTCCATATGTGCCGTAAGCGTGCCCCGCCACCGCAATCACGGCCATAGGCACCAAAGTCAAGCTGCCAAATCGAGGTCGCGACCGCCTGGCCCCTGCGGTGTGTCACCGCCAATGCCCATGCCCATTCAACCAATGGGAACTGCAATCGCGGTAGACAAATGCACTTTTGAAAATCGCGGTAGGCGTGCTCCGCTAACGCGGGGCCGGTCATTGGATGCAATTGAAAGATGCACGATCGCGGTAGCGACCGCCTGGCCCCTGCGGTGTCACCGCCCATGCCCATGCCCATTCAACCAATGGGAACCGCAATCGCGGTAGACAAATGCACTTTTGAAAATCGCGGTAGGTGTGCTCCGCTACCGCGGGGCCGGTCATTGGTCACATTTGAAAAAAGCTGACCTGGAACACCAATTGCAGCAGCTGAGTACCACTGAAACAACCCCAGGTGGCTATATTTGTGTGGGAGAGAGCCACACATTTCCACTGCTTCCAGACACTGCTGACTGACACTCTTCACCACCAACTGCTGCAGTTCCTGTCTCCTGGACCCAGTGATGGTGAGAACTGAGAACATCAGGGCCCGTCCCTTCACCACAGAGGAGCTGGAGGTCCTGGTGGACGAGGTGCTCTCACAGTATGGGAGGCTATATGGTGCTCCTGATGTCATAGTAAGTGTTTCAGAGTGGAAGTGAGAGTGCAGGGAGTGCACACATGAAGTTGCTGCAGTATGTGCCTGAGAGTGTGGGTTTGTGTGATACACTGCCTAGCATGCTGACTTCAGGTAAATGGTGTTTGTAGCCTAATTTCCACAGATCCCGGGCTGCATTTCAGGATGGGAGGGACATGCAGTGTTTTTGCAGCCATACAGTGACACTGCTGGTTTGGAAAGTGGAAGTCAGAACAGACATTGCCTGTGCTAATGGATGTCTGAGCCCATGAGGTTTTCACATGCTCATTTGTGACATCACAAAGTCTTTTCGTCCAGAGTGTACTGATGGAAGTGTGTTTTACTTTATATTGCCACAATGGATCTGTGAGCATTATGCACAAGAGTGAAATGCCTGAGGGTGACACTCTTGGTGGAAATTCCCATATGACACAGCAGATTGTCGTACTTCAAAAACATCCCCCTTCCATTAGTTTCATTATGTGTACTGACTCGCATGTGTAGGCACCGTTTGCCCTCTCATATTGTACATGCATGTGACTGTTCTGATGGCCCACGTTTAACCTCAGTGTGAGCCCCCCTGCCCTGCACATGTACTGCCCAATTTGACAGGGACCCATCACTGAATGGACAGAGTGAGACATATGTGTTGTCTGCCACCCTATTCCTCAATGAGCTATCTTAGGCCTGTGGATTGCACAAGACAGACCTTGTGAGAAGGGTGTGAGAATGTAAGATCATGTCCCTAAATGTGACCTCCATGACACAGTGAGCCATTCACAGGCCAAGGACATTGAGGGGTGTGCAGCGTTGGACACAGTGAGTCTGCCCCGACACATCATTTACAATTTAATGTATGTCTTGCTCACTCACAAACTGCATCGCAGATGTAGGCCTTCTTCACATTGCATTGTGTGCTGGCATTCTGCATGTGTATGAGATGGACAGGTACTGTGTCCATCCTCATACCTGTATGCATCTAGGTACGATTATCTTATGCTAATGTACCACGTGTCATGCTGTATGGCCTCTGCTGAACATATCTGAATAGCTGTACTAAGTTTGTGCATGCTCCTGTACTGAGACACAGTGGTACATAACCCAGTGTTACTGAAATTTCCTCCTCTTGTCCACCAGCGTAAGGCCTTATGGAGGGCCATTGCACGCAAGGTGCGGGCTCTGGGTGTCTCCAACCGACGGCGCACACACTGTCATAAGAGGTGGGATGACATCTGCCGGCTGAGCAAAAACGTGGCAGAGATGATGCTGGGGCTGCTCCTTCGGACTGGTAAGTTGGCGCGCAGGAGCATGACACCACTAATGGCCCGCATCTTGGCAGTGACACAGCCAGAGCTGGATGGACGCTTGAGGGCCCATCAGCAGAGTTGGGGGTGAGTATTCTGCGAAGGGTGACTTTGGGTGTGAGTGACTGCATGTATCCCAACCCTGAGCCAGTGCGGAGCTCTGTGATGTTTCTAGTGTGATGCTATGGCTTGTAAGTGGCCTCTGTGTTGAGTGCAGCTGTCATGCATTTACGCTACATGTACTTTCTCATGTCTTTGATGTAATGGCCCTTGACATTGCATGCTGAGATGAGGCCTTATGGCATCGGCTGCATTAGGGGAGTCATGGACATCCCCAGGCAGTGAACGGCAGTGTGCCTCATCTTAGTGTGCTTTCGTCGATGTGTGCAGTGCCTGACCTCGAAATTGTGAGAACTACACATCTGACACCAAGGTGCAGCTGTAGTTGTGCTTCAAAGCACAACATGGTGGATAGCAGGAGCTTATGGCCATTGCAAAAGGACATTTGGGAGTCTGTATCTGTGTTGTCCCCTTAAAGTGACTCCATATGTGACTGTGACAACATGCTGAGATGTACATCTTTTCCTCCTACAGGCACGTAGGTATGCTTACAGGAATCTGTATGTCAGGTTACATGGAGGCACGGGCAAGCTATTTGTCTGTGTGAACATCACATGGGTCATTAATGCCAAGTATGCATGTTACCATGCATATTTTGATTTTTGCATTAAGGTTGCACATGCAGACTGCACAGGGGGGTGTGCAACATGGGGGGTATCATCATCTTGTTTTGTGCTTTGCTTGCATATGATGTTTGTGAGTATGGCACTAAACTGAACCTACGTCTCTGTCTCTTGCAGCATCTACCGAAGGCACAGAAGGACAGGGGACGGACACCAGTGGTGAGGCATCTTGCACGACTGCTTCACATGAGCTCACTGACACTGATGTGACCAGTGCTTCGGAGGGGGACAGGAGTGCCCTTGAAGAATCACGCCCAGAAACACCAACCTCAACGTCATCTGATGCCAGCGGTGACTCAATGTTGGCGGGCACAGGGAGTGGGAAATCTGCCTCTTCTTCCACCACACATCGTCCAGTGCCCACCCTCCCGGCTACTTCCACTAGTGCTGCCCGTGCCCGCAACAGTAAGAAGGGTAGAGTGTCCTTCCCCCAGGCACCGCTGCCCCTGCCCCTGTCTCCCCTGCTGCCCTCAGTGTTGAGGCGGTGGACCTTTGCGCCAGCTGTGTGTGGGTCAGACTACTCTCCTGAATGCCTTCCAGGATCATGACAAGAAGCTGGCACAGGTAGTTGCCTTCATGGAGGGCATTCATTCTGATGTGGGTGGGCTACACAGAACTGTCCAGTCTTTGTCCTCCACAGTGACGGAGCCATTCAGCTGTCACAGGCTCAGAGTCCAGCTCCAATCCCTTCGGCAACCACCCTGCCAGTGGCAACATCTGACGAGAGTGACCACACACCACAGCCCTCAGGCTCCAAGTACTCCACACGCAGCACACGACAGCAGCACTCCAAGCGGCCCAGAGCACAGACACCATTCCCAAAACCCAAAAAAGTCACACAGGAGCACAAAGGCAAAAGCCCTTCAGGTGAAACTCAAGGGCATCAAGCCAAGAAGCAGGCCTCAGGCTCACATGCATCCAAATCAGCCCCATCCAAGGACACTCCGGTCCCAAAACCTGCTCCCAAAGACAGGCAAACAGTTGCTGTGCCTGCTGTGAAGCTGGTGCCTGCAAAGAGTCCGCAGAAACAGCTCTCTAAGGCAGATTCACCCACAACCTCAACTCCCAGCCACACCCCTGTGAAGCTGGGACAGGAGGGCAATGTGGGGGGTTGACCTGGTCAACAGGGGATGGAGGGGAAAAGGCAAGGCCAGGCCAAGCGTACCACCAGATCCAGCAGATCCCCAGAGGGAGGTCCACCACCTGCAACTGATGCACCTTTGGTGGAAAGTGTGCCTGTTGTGCCCGCCCCCCTTCCCACTCCTACCAAGACAGTTCTTGCCTATCGAATCCCCAAGAAGTGGAGAGGCAGCCCTCCACATTCACCCTCACACACTGTGTCTCACGGCAGCATGTCTCCACCTCCCCGTGCCACCACGCCACCCGGTCCAAGCAGCCCTCCGGCTACCAAAGCCACTGATGCCTCTACCTCAGCTGGTCCTCTCTCTCCCAGGTCCAGTCCTCCAACTGGCCCCGGCAATCAGCCACCTCCCAGTTCGACTGACAGCCAAGTCTGAGGCAAAGTCCCCCTCCCAAACCTATCTCTCCCACAGCGGTGCCTGGACTGCCCATTGTTATCCCCCTAGCTGTGTTGATTCCCATAGCAGTGTACGGTGTCACCCATTACTGGCCTTGCTGTTTGTCACTTTGGATGCCCATGTCCTGTGCAGGTTCTCATGCACACATGTACCTCCTTTGAACTATGGACTGGCCACTGGCCTTGCTGTTTGTCACTTTGGGTGCCCATTCCCTGTGCAGGTTCTCATGCACACATGTACCTCCTTTGAACTATGGACTGGCCACTGGCCTTGATGTTTGTCACTTTGGATGCCCATTCCCTGTGCAGGTTCTCATGCACACATGTACCTCCTTTGAACTATGGACTGGCCACTGGCCTTGCTGTTTGTCACTTTGGATGCCCATTCCCTGTGCAGGTTCTCATGCACACATGTACCTCCTTTGAACTATGGACTGGCCACTGGCCTTGCTGTTTGTCACTTTGGATGCCCATTCCCTGTGCAGGTTCTCATGCACACATGTACCTCCTTTGAACTATGGACTGGCCACTGGCCTTGCTGTTTGTCACTTTGGAATCCCATTCCCTGTGCAGGTTCTCATGCACACATGTACCTCCTTTGAACTATGGACTGGCCACTGGCCTTGCTGTTTGTCACTTTGGATGCCCATTCCCTGTGCAGGTTCTCATGCACACATGTACCTCCTTTGAACTATGGACTGGCCACTGGCCTTGCAGTCTGTCACTTTGGATGACCATTCCCTGTGCAGGTTCTCATGCACACATGTACCTCCTTTGAACTATGGACTGGCCACTGGCCTTGCTGTTTGTCACTTTGGATGCCCATTCCCTGTGCAGGTAATCATGTGCCTTGCTGTTGTCTACTTTTGATGCCTATCTTGGTGATATGTAATAAAGACAGTTACTCCTGTTGTATGCTTTGTCAGTGTCCTTGCTAAATAAAAGTGTTTTCTGTATGGGTATGGTTGCTTGTGACAAATGCTCTGTGTGCCACTTTCACATTGCCAGTTGCTTGTTTTACTTTTTCAGAGTTTGCCAGTGATGAAATGCACTTACGTTCTTCTTGACTCTGAGGCTTGAGGGTGCAATGATGGTTGTTTGTGATGATCTACTGTTATCATACTCATCATATGGTCATGTTTGCTAAATTGTACACATGTCATGTTATGATGCAATACCACAACAGAGGTGACTTCTATCCACAGGATTACTTGCGGGGTGGCCAGGGTCCATCATATCTGTGTGTTCTTTCTTGATGTGTGTATAGCAGTGTTGATGTGTGTTCATCTTGTGATGGCCTGTCTTCCTAGTCACATGGGTACATTTGAATGTGTGCAGTTGAGTGGTCCTGAAGTGTGAATGGGCTGACACTGTCAGTAGTGTTGATGTGTGTGTGCCCCTGCAATGCCAACTGCACACATGTATGACCCAGGAGATGAGTGCCTGTTTGTTTCTATTGTCTGCCATGTGCTTCAGATTGTGGGCACATGTAGGAGTTGTAGGTTGTGCACTGTGCAGTGTGTCGGTGTGTCCTTGCACTCCTGTGGGACACCTACTTGTTGTTGCTGCCAGTTGTGAGAATGCAGAGTGTGTGACTGCCAAGTCTGTGTTGTGTTTTGTTGATCAGCCATGTGTTTTGTTTCTGGTTGTGCTCACTGTGCAGATCTGCTCAGCCACACTGACATTATTTGTTGGTTTTCTCATGCATTGCTGTCACTTGACCCATTTTTGGCTCCAGTATGGTATGTGGTATGTGGAGTCATGCCATCCCCTATAGGTGCTTCTGATGCCTACACATTGTGAGTGACTCCTCTATGTGTTTGTGTACAGTACACTCCTCACCTGTTCACTACTGACGTACACACCACTTCAATCTCATGTCTTCCACCCCATGGCTTGCCAGTGTGTGAGCCTCCCCACCACTTCATTTGTTACACTATGCTTTGTGATGCTGAACTGTGTACAGGACCAATGTGCCACTTCGGACAGTTTCCCAATTAGTTATGTGTTATTTTCTTATACTGGTTTGCTGTCATGGTTGCTCATGTGCAGTGCATATGTTTGGGCAGCACAGTCCTCTGGTCATGTTGTTTGCACCTGGGTGTCCCTGAGTTGTGCATCTGTGGGTGATGTCTAAGCTGTATGTGTGTTTGCTGAGGTACTGCTACCCTTCCTGAGTGTGAGGTTCTCTGTGTGATGTGATGATTTGTGTTGTGGGAGTACATGGTGTGGCACTCAGATGTGTGTGCTACTGATTTGTTTGGTGTGCACACACTGCTTGGTGTGCATGCAGTGTTGTCAGTGTATGTTGCCTTGTACTTGCTTGTTGTGCATCCCCCTGATGTCCAGCTGAGTTTGCAATGTGATGGATTGGTATGTGCATCTGTTGTGTTTTGGTTGTGGATGTATGCAGTGTTTGGCCTGTGTTGGCTCTTTCTACTGACAGCTGCTATGTGTGTGTGATGTTCTATTTGCATGACGTTGTGTGTGAGTAGTTGTTGCTGTGTGATACATTCTGATGTGTGTTGCAGGTGTGGTGTGCATTACTTGTGCGTCTGTCACATGAAGCAAGCTGGATTCTTGTTACTGGGCTTGTTTTCAGTGCACATTGGTGGTTTGTCCTCCTATTTTTGACCTGTCACTTGTCAGGATTGTGCATGTGCATGCTTGTGGTACATTATGGCACCTTGTTCACTTTATGAGTGGTGTGGTGTCTCTGTCTGTGTTAGCTGATTGTCCAATTGATCCCAGCTAGTGTTCATGATTGATTTTTGAGGATGCACTTCTTGTTTGTGTTGAGGTATGGTGTCTGTGCATTTGTCCAGAGTGACAATGTTGTGTATTCCTGTTCTGTCTAGGGTCACATTGCCTTTCCACTGTTTGGCTGCCCATGTGTGGGCTTGTTGGACTTCTGTGTATGTTGGTTGTGAGATTTGTGTTTGGCTATTGGTTTTGTGTCTGCATTGGTTCAGGCATCCCTGAGTGTGAGTGTGATGTTTGTGTATGCACCACAGGGAGTGTGATTGGTTGTCAGTGAACTCACAGGACATCATTTGCACCATTATGTGTGTTTCACACAGGTGTTGAGTGTTGCAGGTGTGTGGTGGGTAGGTGAGGGGCATGTGTGAAGGTCCTGCTTGTGTTTGACAGTCAGGCAGTGTGACAATGAGCCATGAGTGTTGTGCTGATGACATACACATGTCAAGTAAGTTGACACAGATGTGTGGCTGATCACTGTTTCACTTCAGACACTTCCTATCATTCCTGTGCCTATGCATGTCTTGCCTTGATGTCTCCCTGAGTTGTTGCACGGAGGTCACTTTGGTTTAATTTCATTCACTGTGCCACCCATGTCTGATTTGATGGCCTAAGGGTGGTGTGATATCTTCCTTCTCTTGCATGTGATGTACACATGCTTTGTGGCTTGCTCCATGGCTTTCCAGCACTGTCCACTTCACTTTTGGCTGGCCCATTTGTTGTCCTCCATTGCTGCTGACCTATGGTATGAGTATGTGGCAGAGTGTCAGTGTGGGGTGTTTGTGAGTGACTTTACAGGCAGTGTGGACTGTTCAGTGGATGTTCATATGCAGTGTGAGTCTTCATTTTGGAATTATACTCAGTTTGATTCACATGGGTGGAAGGTAGGTGTGAGGAGGAGGGTTGTCCAGCCCCTGAGCTTCTGTGCAGGGTGTTCCTCTTCACCCCCACCTTCCAAGACAGGCTCCCTTGTCCTTTGGTGTGTGAGGTGCAAGGTCTGGCTACAGCTGGCAGATGAATTGTGCAGGGGGGCACAGGAGGAGCACACAGCATGTCCCCAAATGGGTGTGGGAAGCGTAGTGTGTGAAGGGTGGAGGTGGAGCCCTGTAAATCTTTGCGGACTGCCCATGCCTGGCGCAGGCCATGCCTACTACATTGTGTGCAGTTTTTCCCGCGTCTTCACCGCTGCAGTGACGTGACCGGGAGATTTCAGTGGTTTCGCGGTTGATGGGCGACCCGGATGCGGAGGGGTGATTTTCTGACAGGTAGGACATGTGTGGGTAGACTGGGGGATATGTTCCTGTCCCCACCAGAGTGTCTGATGTGGACAGGACCCGTATGTCAGCACAGGAGTTGTGTGTTGTGTGCGGAGTTGTGTATTTGCGTACCTGCGGCGTTGTCCGCGACGGTGCATTATTTGCTGGTAGTTGATGAGGTACAGCAGCGGAAAAGCTTGAAGAGCTGGATCCATTGCGGTCCGGACCGGGTGGAGTGGAACGGGGGTCTGGTTTCGCACTCCGCTGTCGTGCTTCCGCCGTCTCTGGGTGGGTGGATTCTCCGCTGCGGTGTGATGGGCTGTTTGTGGCATCGTGATTTGTACAGCGGACGGGACGTAATTCCGCACGGCGATGGGTCTCTATTGGCTCCCTCCGCTGCGATGGCGGGCGCAAATTTCTGGTGGTTCACGTCGCTCCGCGGCGGACGGAAAATGGGCTGTGTTTGCCCATTGTAATATGGTGGGCGCGAGGACCGCTGCTGGAGTGCGGAAAAGGTCATTTTCCGCCAGCACCGCGGTTGTGCCTCTGCCCGCCATCCTAATGAGCCCCTAAAACACAAAATTTAATTAAAATAAAATTAATAACTACTAAAAATGTAAGACATATATTAAAAACAAAAGCAATACTTAGACAAAAAAATAGAGCACATACATTTAAAATACATACTAAAATACATAACACTAACTAAAAAACCGATATTTTTAACAGCTATATTTTTGCAAACGATATTAATGACTTCGAGATTTTTAAAAACAATATTTCTTACCTTAAACTCGATATTCTTGACCACGATATTCTTGCTGTCGATATTTCTGTGTCTTGATATTTCAAACTCGATATTAGTGCAAGTCGACATTTCCCACTCGAGATTCCGTCTCTATACCCACAACGACACCCACAGAGACCCAGCTACACACCGTTCAGGGATCAGAAAAAATCCTACATTGAGGTTCCCAGGGACACAGCCAACTCCACGACCTGTGCAGGGTGCAGCTAGCTGCGACTTCTTGGCCAACAGCCCTTCCAACATACCACCCCATATCTCCAGGTTGCGCTCTGCATTCTCATCTGTGCGGCCCAATTTTAGTCGTCTCTCCTCCGCCACACCTCACTCGCGTAAGTCTGCTCTCCATCTGACCAACATGGGGGGCTGGGATGCGTCCAGTGTATTGCAATGCGACGCTTGTCCGGCATTTGTCCCAGTAGCGCAAACTTATGTTGCATTCGTGTCCAAGTTTTTGAGGTCTAATTTTATGCAAACAGAGTCCATCGTGGGACACTTTTCATAACAATAAGCAACCCTTTTATATCTGTATGGGGAAACCACCATTCAATGTATTACTCGGAAGCACCAAGTGCTACATACGCACTTTGGTAGTATTTCATACAGAACATGATAGAATAATTAATCACAACTTACTGACAATGGTTTCTGTGGTTTTTTGTATTATTTTTCAATAAATATGCAGATAATAATACAACTACTAACATAAGTGCAGGCGACGCAGGGCTCCAGTGTGCGAACAAATACAAATTATAGACAAAAGACACAAAAATGCAAAAGTTCACTGGTTGTAAGTATTTACAAAGAGGAACACATGTGCATATGACATCGCAACATGTGGAACAATTATTGATCAACAACCAAGTGAAACAATGTCTATGTTTCGACCCCTAAAGGATCTTGGGGTCTCCTCAGAACAATAGCCATCCGACTTACTACCATACAAGGTATCATCTATCCACTGACCAGTCTGCGATACAGTCAAGGAAACGAGGTGAGTATCTGGCCTAAATTCGACGTGGTAAAATCCCACTAATAGTCGGCAATTGCAGTATCACCACCAATTCCACATGACATGTGTCAATCTGCCTATGTGTGGTTCTAGGCCCCCAGGTCCAGGGAACTCCGACCCTGACCGAGCGTCTTCCAAATATGCGATTAAATTAACTTAGAATGTGATATCCAAAACTCCAGCTCTGCTCACCGCCAGCAATAAATAGTCAAGCTGGCTGAGGAGGAGACCCTGAGATCCTTTAGGGGTTGAAACGTCGACATTGTTTCACTTGGTTATTGATCAATAATTGTTCCACATGTTGCGATGTCATATGCACATGTGTTTGTCTTTGTAAATACTTACAACCAGAGAACCTTTGCTTTTTTGTGTATAATTTGTATTTCTTCACACAGTGGAGCACTGCGTCGCCTGCCCTCACGCTATTAATTGTATTATTATCTGCATATTTATTGAAAAATAATACAAAAAGTAATCACAGAAACCATTGTCAGCACGTTGTGATCACGTTCTTTATGAAATACTACCAAAGTGCGTATGTATCACTTGGTGCTTCTGAGTAATACATTGAATGGTGGCTTCCCCAAACGAATGTAAGAGGGTTGCTTATTCTTTTATAAAGAGTCCCACAGTAGACTCTGTTTGCATAAAATTAGTATTGACCCTAGGCCCTGTGGGCATAGAAGGGGTTGTACTTGTGAGAATATACACACCAGTTTTTGGGGTCCGCCGCATGCCCAGCAGGCAGTGTTTGACCGAGGACTCGATCTGGACTCTTGGGACCTCCCGTAGCTCACGTAATATCCTGTCCCAAAGAATCTGCAGCCTCGCGCAGTCCCAAGTCATATGAAGGAACGTCGCTGGCTCCAGCTGCACCGAGGGCATGCTAGGGGGGCGTGCCACAGTAAGTCTATGCAGTTGCTGAGGCATCAGACAGGTACAGTGCAAGTAGTGGAACTATGTGAGCTTGAAGCGGGCGTTGCTGGCAACCTCTCGGACCTGTGCAAACATGGCCCCCACTCACCATCCATGAGGGGCAGCGGCAGGTCTGTCGGCCATGTGTCACAAATCCTCGTCACGTCCACCCTACGGTCAGCTTTCAGGGCCTTGTATATGCGTTAAATAATCTGTAGCTTATAGCTGTCCCGGGCCAATTCCATCATGAGGAAGGTGTCGTTTAGGTATAGGTCTCCAACTGTGTTGCACTCCCCAGTGTACCATTGTTTGAGATCCATCACCATTGTAGCTCTCCATAACAAGGTAACCACCTAAGGGGCAACAGTCTACCATATGGGGCCCTGCGAAGCACCAGAGTGACTGCCTGTTCCCATACCTCTGCAACCTGATGGACTATAAAGGGGAAGTCGGACGTGACCCCCTACCCTCGCCCCATTTCACTAGTAAGGCCTTCTCACCATTCAAGCCCTCTGAGCACCACTGCGCAGCGTACTATAGTAATCCCGCAAAGTAGTAGGCTCGCAGGTCCGGAAGACCCAGGCCCCGAGCTCCACATCCTGCTTAAGCACCTCCAACTCCTTTACTTTTTCTGACTTTGTTTTTGTTGGCTTTAGGGCTCTGAGCACTTTATCACTGCTAACCAGTGCTAAAGTGCATGTGCTTTCTCCTCTAAACATGGTAATATTGGCTCATACCCAATTGTCATATTTAATTTACTTACAAGTCCCTGTGCACTGCATGTGCCCAGGGCATGTAAATTAAATGCTCCTAGTGGGCCTGCAGCACTGCATGTGCCACCCACCTAAGTAGCTCTTTAACCATGTCTCCGGTCTGTCATTGCAGAGCCCATATGTGCAGTTTACACTGCCATGCTGACCTGGCAAAAGAAACCTTTTTTCCCAGGCCAAACCTTCCCATTTTAAACATATATGCCACCCCTAAGGTAGGCCCTGAACAACCCAGAGGGCAGGGTGCAATGTATTTAAAAGGTAGGACATGTAATTTGAAGTTTTACATGTCCTGGTAGTGAAAACTCTCAAAGACGTTTTTCCCTTCAGCGAGGCCTATCTCTCCTTTAGGATAACATTGGGATTATCTTATTAAATTTTTATAAGTGTAAGTTCCAATTGGGAAGAGATAAACCTCCAAGTCTGATGTCTCTGGAATCCTAATTTAAAATCCTAATTTATGGTGAAGTCAGATTTTAAATTATAATTCTGAAAATGCCACTTTTAGAAAGTTGGCAATTTCTTACTTTAGCCATTTGGTGGCTGCTACTTTTCTCTGATCACATGTCTGGGGTAGGTGACAGCAGGGCTTAGTGTATTCCTCCTAGACAGCCACACATAGTGGGAGCTTAGGTGTGACTTAATAGGCCATCTTGGCAGGATGGGAGGGAGAAGCTGAACCCAGTGCTGCATCAGAAAAAAACAGGCGCTGGAAGGGTGATGCATGGATTTTCAAGTCCATAAGCAGCAGAACCACCTCCAAGGGCCCAGAACTGGAATTGGCACCACTTGGCAGGTCAGAACTCCCAGCAGTGGAGTTCAGGGATGCTGTAGATGAAGTCTTTGATGTCCCCGAGACTTCTTAAGCACACACAAGCCCTTAGAGAATCTTCGTAAGCATGATACCAAAGCAAAGTCCAGTCTTTATCCTCTCCAAGACAGAATCAGCCCCTGCAGGTCAACCCAGAAAAGCAACACAGCAAGGCGGCAGTACTCCTCCTGACAGGACTCCAGCTCTTCCTCTTGGCAGAGTGTCCTCTTGATCCAGAAGTGTTCTAAAAGTCTCAGGGTTTTATGTCCAATACTTATACCACTTTTGGCCTTTGAATTAGGCATTCTTCAAATGATTGTCTTTGTAGTGCACAAGTTCTTGCCCTTGGTTTTGGCTCCAGACATACTCCAGGGGGGCAGAGACAGCATTGTGAGAGGCCAGGCACAGCCCTATTCAGGTGAAGGTGACAGCCACTCCCACCACTCTAGCTTAGGAAGGGCCATCAGCCTGGGGATGGGCCATCAGGATATGCAGGGCACACCTCAACTCCCTTTGTGTGACTGTCTAGAGTGAATGCACAAACAGGCCCCTGTCAGTCTAAACCAGATGTTGATTCCACAGGCAGGCAGAGGCACAGGATGGCAAAGCAAGGAAATGCTCACTTTCCAATAAGTGGCATTTTCAACACACAATTTAAAAACCATCTTTACTAAAAGATATGTTTTTAGATTCTGAGTTCGGAGAGCCCAAACTCCAAATCTCTAGCTATTCCCAATTGAAAGTTACACTTGTAAAATGTTACATGGCATCTCCAATTATAGCCTATGGGAGAGCTAGTCCTTGCAATAGTGAAAAAACGAAATTGGCAGTATTTCAAATTCAAATTCAGTATTTCACTATGAGGACACGTAAAACACATCAAAGAAGAGGAGGGACCGGGAGCTGTATTTAAACAGGTCTTGCACACTAGCTCCAAAATGGACTGTGTATCAAAGGATGTGCAGTTCCTAGCAGGGAGTGCAGGGGAAAGGGATGTCTTTCTTCGTGATGCCCTCACACACCCCGAGGGATGTCATGCTTCATCATTGGGCCATACCCTAGTAGACTTATACTGGGGTAATATAGACCCCCAGTATAGGAGCCTACAGCTTTATGGGGAAGGCCGAGCATGTCGTTGCTCTGAGGGGAAGGGTGGCAGGCAACTATCGAGATCCCTACCCTTGCTCGGGGCCTGGAGTCTACTAGGGTATCACTCTACCACGTCTGGATATCATACCACATATAGGGAACCAGACCTATGGTAGTGCACCACTCACTTTTTGGTCCTGATGAAGTGCCACATGACCCGCTAGGGGCAGACCGGGCATGAAACATGTTGACCCACTACAACTCGATAGCCCTTTAGGAACATTGCATCCACTTAGGGCTTCAACACATTTTAACTAAGCTGGAACTACGTTAGCGAATAAATTAGATTTGAATAGGACTGCTCCATACTTATTTTAAACCCATTCACTTGTGCACTACCCAGCCCTCACACCCGCACGCACCCTACGGCTTCTTCAAAAGATCTCTGCCAAAGAGCCCCGTTTACAGGAGCCCGTCGGGCATTGCAGCGCCGGCCCGACGAGGAGCATGGCCCAATGATGAAGCATGACATCCCTCGGGGTGTGTGAGGGCATCACGAAGAAAGACCTCCCTTTCCCCTGCACTCCCTGCTAGGAACTGCACATCCTTTGATACACAGACACGTAAAACACACCAGTACATGTCCTACCTTTCACATAAACTGCACCCTGCCCTTGGGTTACCTTGGACCTACCTTAGGGGTGTCTTACATGTAGTAACAGGGAAGGTTAGGGCCTGGCAAGTGGGTCCACTTGCCAGGTTGACATGGCAGTTTATAACTGCACTCACAGACACTGCAATGTCAGGTCTGGGGCAGGTTTACAGAGCTACTCATGTGAGTTACACAACTAGTGCTGCTGGCCCACTAGTAGCATTTGATTTACAGGCCCTGGGCACACACTGTGCACTTTACTAGGGACTTACCAGTAGATCAAATATGCCAATCATGGAGAATCAGTCAGAATCACAATTTATACAGAGAGCATAGGCACTTTAGCACTGATTAGCAGTGGTAAAGTGCTCAGAGTCCTAATGCCAACAAAAACAGGTCAGAAAAATAGAAGGCAAAAAGGCAGGGGATAAACATTCAAAAAGGGCCAGGTCCAACAGCATTTTTTAATGTTTCCTCAAAATCATGTCTCTGGCTGCTGGATCTACAGCCACAAGCATGGAATTTGAGCTGGCCAACATAGAGGTATGCACTGTGGCCCAGCTCAGAGACTTCTGCATGGTGGCTGGCTTCATGCAAAAAGCACCACCAGGAAGGTGGAGTCGCAAAAGACGCTGAGAGCCTGGGCAGAAGCGCACTCCTTTCTAAATGAAACCACAGCTGAGGATGACGGGCTGGATGATAGCCCCACTGAGGAACCACCTGCATCAGATGAGGAGGGGGTGATCCCTGAATTGGAGCTTCCTGTCAGGGCAGGGAACAGTGTCTATTCCCACAGCCTGTCCACAGACGAACTGGCAGAGAGGAGGGAGGAGAGGGAATTCAAGCTGCAGATGGCTAAATTAAAAATGGAGGAGAAGAAGGCTGAAAGGGTCTTAAAAGGAAAAAGATGTTACTGGCTCATGAGAGGAGCCTAAAGGAGCTGGACATCAAAGCCAGACAGGCGGAGTCCAACAGTGATGGTGGCAGCATACCCACAGTACCTGAAGGAGAAAAAGGGGTTCACAAACCTGAGGATTTGGGGCCAATGTACAAAGATTAGGAATAGCAATTTCCAAATAGTGATTTTATCCGAATCGCTATTTGGAAATTGCTATCCCTTATGTATGAAACATTTTGTTTGATACTTGTGTTTCCTAGTGGGTCACAAAGAGACTTAACTCATGAATATTAATGAGGTAGGTCGCAGTTTGCGACCCATTAGGAATGCCTGCCATCACAGGGATGGTGGTCTGCTGAGGTCAGCAGAGCCCCCTGTCTATGATTGCTTTTGAATAAAGATTTCTTGCTTGTTTTTCTTTTGTTGAAATGCAACCCGTTTTAAAGGAAAACGAGTTGCGTTTTCAAAAACAAAAATTAAACGTTTTGTTTTCATTTTGTAAGAGCAGGTAGTGGTCCGCGGGACCACTGCCTCTTATAAAAATATATTTTCAACACTCACAAAAGGGAAGGTGTCCCCTGGGAACCCCTCCCCATTTGTGAATGCATTATCACCAACTTTGAGTTGGTGATAAAATATCAAGTTTTGCCACTGCATTTCAATCGCTAAACATTGATACATAACACTCGAAATTGCTATTTGGAAGGGATGCCCTGCACACGCTCCTTCCATATAGTGATTTCTACACCCAAACTGCGAGTCTGGAGAACTGCATTTTGGATGTTTGTACATCAGGAAAAGCATTTTTTCTGTCGCAAATTGCCCAATTTTGAAAATCGGGCCATTTGAGATGGCTAAAACATTTCATACATATGACCCTTGGTTCACAGTTATGTAGTGGGAGATGACATAAACAAATGGTTTTCTGCCTATGAAGTTGCACTGAGTGTTCACAAGGTTCCTGAAGAGCACTGGGCGGATGGTCTGTGGATACACATGCCTACTGTGGGGAAGGATGCACTTATGACACTGGAGATTGGGGACCAAACCAAGTACACCCCCATGAAGGCTGTTATACTTGCCAAATTTGGGCAGACCTCTGAGAAGTGCTGCCAAAGGTTCAGGGAGAGCAAGAAGCTCCCCAACCTATCCTGGGTAGATTTTGTGGACTATCCCAGCAAGGCACTGAACGGTTGGGTACGGGGCAGCAAAGTAAATGATTTTGTTCAGTTGTACAATCTGGTTATGAGAGAGCACATGCTCAGTATTTGCTTTGCAGAAATGCGAAAACACCTAGTTGACAGTAAGCTGACTGACCCCAGGAAGCTTGCTGAGGAGGCAGACCTCTGGGCTAGCACCAGAGTGTCCAAAAAGGTATTTGGGAGGGACTCACAAAAAGTTGGTCCGTGTTCCAACTAGAAGAAGTAGGGGGGAGAAAAACTTACTAAAAGTAAAGAGTTCTCTAAAGCCCCCCCCCAAAAAAAAATTATCAGTGTGTGTAGTGGTAATCAGTCCCAGTCTGATCCTAAGAAGAAGGGGTTCTTTGAACACAAGACAGGGAGGTTTGTACCCCAATGTACTGAGTGCTACAAATATGAGCACTCCAAGGGTGACTCCAAATGTCCCAAGAGGGCACAGCCCCGCACTTGCGGGCAGACACCTGTGTTGGCGAGTGTGGAGAAGGAGGAGATAGTCCCTATTAGCTTTGGAGAACAGATAGAGGTGACCCTTGTGTCCCTGGGGGATAAGGAGATGGTGACAAAAGCCTATATGCCAGCTAATACTTCCAAGTATAGGCAGTGGGTCACCATCAATGGGCAATGTGTGGAGGCTTTACGAGACAGAAGAGCCAGCACAGCTGCCAAGAAGGAAAGGGGCAAAGGGCATGGGAAACCAGCCCCTGAAGTTCCCATGGTCAAGGTTGATTGGTCCTTCAGAAGAAGGCCCCCGAACCAACCGGGGAGGAAATTGCCGCCCTGGGTGACCTGCCTGAGTTTGCTGATTGGCAAGTTGAGAGTGGGCCTACCCGGGAAGAATTCTGCAGAATGCATTAAGAGTGTCCCTCTCTAGAGGGCCTGAGGTGGCAAGCCACAACCCAGGCAGCAGGTGATGCCTCTGGGGATCACCTAATCTACTGGGAAATCTTCTATATAGTGAGTCTAAGGGTCCTGGTTCCGGGGCAGCCCATTTGCTGGTGGTCCCAAAGTGTTACAGACCTTTCCTACTGGGTCTAGCTCATGCTTTCTCCACTTGCAGGACATCTGGGGCAAGATAAGACTTTTGTCCGGCTTGTTGCCCACTTTTATTGGCCCCGGCTGAAGAAAGCTTCAGATGCCTTCTGTGGGTCCAGTCCCACCTGCCAGGCCAGTAGGAAATCAGGAAAAAAGCAAAAAGCTACCCTATTACCAGTCATTGGCACCCCATTGGAACCAGTGGGAATCAACATCATTGGACCCTTGGACCCCAAGACAGCCTTAGGCAACAGGTTTGTCCTTCTCTTGGTGGACCATACCACCCTCTACCCAGAAGACATTCCTCTGAGGACAATGACTGCACCAGAAGTGGCTAGAGCTCGGATGAGGATCTTTATCCATGTGGGGTTCTCCAAGGAGGTAGTGTTGGACAGCTCCTATCAGCGTACATAATGTCCATGTAGGATGAGTGTGTGGTAACTAACAAATTCACCACACCTTATCACCCCCCAAACCAATGGTTTTGTAGAAAGATTCAACAAGACCTTGAAGGGCATGATTATGGGCCTGGCTGAGCCCATGAGGCATAAGTGGGACGTCCTCCTTCCATGCCGGCTGTTTGCCTACAGTAAGGTGCCACAGAAAGAAGTAGGGTTCAGCCCCTTTAACCTCCTCTATAGCCACCCTGTTAGGGGAACTCTTAACCTTGTCAGGGAGGGGTCAGCTGTATGCTGGCCTTCCGCAACCGGATGCATCGCTTCTGGAAGATGGCAAAAAGCAAACTTGAGGCCAGTCAAGAAGTCATGAAGCTCTGGTACGACCAGAAGGCCACTCTGGTGGAGTTTCAACTGGGCCAGAAAGGATGAGTCTTGGAGCCAGTAGAGCCCACAGCTCTCCAGGATTGCTGGACCAGCCCATACAGAGTAAAGGAGCAGAAGGGAGAGTCCACTCTCTTGGTAGATCTCCAAACACCTAGGAACCCACTAAGGGTGCTCCATGTCAACCGGCTTAAGCCTCACTTTAAGAGGTCCGAAGTGAGCATGCTCTTGATAACAGATGAGGGAGTGGAAGAGGATAGTGAGCCTCTCCCTGACCTCCGATCTGCCCAGGAATATGATGGATCAGTGAAAGGTATCAACCTCTCTTTCTCCCAGACTCCAGAGCAGCAGAGCGACTGTTACAGGTTACTGGGACCGTTTGCCTTTCTGTTCTCCCTCATCCCTGAACTCACACACCTGTGTGTCCACGATATTGACACTGAAGACAGCTTACCTGTGAAGCACAAAATGTGCAGGTTGTCAGATAAGGTGAGGGCCAATATCAAAGAGGAGGCCTCCAAGAAGCTGGCGTTAGGGGCGATTGAGCACTCCAATATTCCCTGGTCCAGCCCTGTCGAGCTGGTACCAAAATCTCCCCCATCGGGCACCACTCCAGAACTGAGGTTCTGTGTGGACTACCGGGGTCTCAATTCCGTCACCAGGACTGACGCACACCCCATTCCCCGAGCTGATGAGCTCATCGACAGGCTGGGTCCTGCCAGATTCCTCAGTATCTTCAATTTGACATCCGGGTACTGGCAGATCACTTTGATTGAGAGAGCTAAAGAGAGGTCAGCATTCTCAATCCCAGAGGGCCACTTCCAATTTTGATAATGCAGTAATCCCTTTGGCTTAAAGAATGTCCCTGCCACCTTCCAAAGGTTGGTTAACAAGGTCCTGGCTGGTAAGGAGGCCTTCTGTGGCACCTACTCAGATAACATTGCTGTCTATAATTTCAGCTGGGAGGAACACCTGCACCATCTCCAGGAGGTGCTTCAGGCCCTGCAACAGGCAGGACTGACTATCAGGGCCAGTAATTGCCAGATCGGTCAGGGTTCCATGGTGTACCTGGGTCACCTGGTAGGTGGGGGTAAAGTGCAGCCCCTCCAGGCCAAGATTGAGACTATCATGGCCTGGCAACCACCTAAAACTCAGACAGAAGTGAAAGTCTTCCTGGGCCTTACTGGGTACTACCGGAGATTCGTTAAGGGAAATGGCCCCATTGTGGCCCCCTTAACAGAGCTGACTTCCAAGAAGCAGCCCGGATTGGTGATATGGACAGAGGCTTGTCAGAAAGCCTTTGATACCCTTAAGGAAGCCATGTGTACAGCACCTGTACTCAAGGCACTTGATTTCTCCAAAACGTTCACAGAGCAAACGGGCGCCACAGAGCATGGCATGGGTCGATCTTAGCAAACACAAGGAGATGGTGGATGGAACACTGGAACTTTTCAGACACTCACCCCCAGTCACAGATCTGGGTTGAATCCATCATCGTTCTTTAGCTCACTTTGCCACCTCAGTTCAGATCCAGCCATGTGCAAATCAGTCTTGACCCGTTTCCTCATGGGAACAGTCCAGCCCGAACTGCCAAGCCAGGTCTTCCCTGGACCGGAAACAAGCATCCTGGGACCGGTTTGGGGCAATCTTAGCACAGTTGAATGAAGAGGGCCTAAACTAACCAGTAACCTTCATTAGTAGAAGGTTACTTCCACGGGAACAGAGGTGGAATGCGATTGAAAAAGAAGCTTTTGCTGTGGTCTGGGCACTGAAGTAGTTGAGACCATACCTGTTTGGGACTCACCTCCTGCTTCAAACAGACTAAAGGCCCCTCAGATGGCTCATGCAGATGAGGGGTGAAAATCCAAAACTGTTGAGGTGGTCCATCTCCCTACAGGGAATGAACTTTATGGTGGAGTATGGTCCGGGGTCTGACTACGCCAATGCTGATGGTCTTTCCAGGTTCTTCTGCCTTAGTGAAGAGAACTCCCAAGGGGTTGAGTAGCTCTCCCCACTTTCAACTGAGGCGGACACATGTTAGATCTGACAGCCTCAGGGTGGTGTTGGACCTGGCCCTTTCTGCAGGTTCACCCTCAAACCTTTTGCTGTCCTCCTCCCCTTTTTTCTGACCTTGTTTGTATTGGCTTTAGGACTCTGGGCACTTTACCACTGCTAACTCGGGCTAAAGTGCATATGCTCTCTCCCTAAAATGTGGTAACATTGGTTTGTCCACTATTGGCATATTTAATTTACTTATAAGTCCCTAGTAAAGTGCACTATATGTGCCCAGGGCTTGTAAATTAAATGCTACTAGTAGGCCTGCAGCACTGATTGTGCCACCAACTCAGTAGCCCCATAAACATGACTGCCATTTCGACCTGGCAAGTTAACCTACGTGTCAGGCCCAAACCTGGTCTTTTATTACATATATACGTCACCCCTAAGGTAGGCCCTAGGCAGCCCTATGGGCCAGATGCAGTGTATTCAAACAGTGGGACATGTACTTTTGAGTTTTACTAACTGCTAAATTTGTTTTTCACTACTGCAAGGCCTATCTCTCTCATATGTTAACATTGGGATTGCCTTAAAACATCATTTAAGTGTAATTTCCAATTGGGGAGGGATGGAGATTTAGAGTTTGGTGTCTCTGGACTCCGAAATTAAAATCACAACTTATGGTGAAGTCAGGTATTAAATTGTAAGTCTGAAAACACCCTATTAGAAAGTTGGTGTTTTCTTACTTTAACCATTGTGTCTCTGCCTTCCTCTAAATACAGTTCCGGGTTGGTTGACTGCTGGGCTTTGTGCATTGCCTCTAGACAGTCACACACAAAGGGAGCAGGCGTGTGACACTTGCATCCTGATGGCCCATTACCAGGCTGATAGGCCTTCCTGAGGTAGATTGGAAGGGAGGGGTTGGCACTTGCACCTGAATAGGACTCTGCCTGTCCCCACACAAAGAGCTGCATACCCCCCTGTAGTAGGTATGGAGCCAGGGCAAGAAAGGCAGGGACCTTGTGCTCTTCAAAGGCCTCTTTGAAGTCTCCCCCACTTCAAAGGCACATTTGGGTATAACTACTGAACCCCTACACCACCAAATCAGAACTTTGCTGGAACCAAGGACATTCAGCCTGGAAGATGAGCTGCTATGCTGTAGGTAGGAACTGCAACTTTGCTAACTGCATTGCTGTGTTGCCCTGCTGCCTGCTGATTGCTGTGCTGTAGGAGGGACTGCCACTTTGCTACCAGCTCCTCTATGTTGGCCTCCTGCTTCTTGCCTGGGAGTAGGAAGGACTGGACCTGTTCTCTACATCCTTGATTCCAAGGTCATCCATTGGCTTGTTGGCTTGCCTCCTGTTCTCTGAAGTCCCAGAGTCACAAAAGACTTCTTGCAACTCTGATGGTGCTGCTGGACTCTGTCTTCTGTGAGTCATACCCTTGCCTGAGGTGCCCCCCTCCAGTCCTGGGCCTCAGAAGTGGGTTCTGCAGCTGCTTTCTGCAAAAATCAACGCAGTGACCCCTTTGCGTCGATTGGAACCGACACAGTACCTCCTTTTTGTTCTGCAGCTCAACCAAAAATGATCTCAGAAAAAAACATTCGGACATGACCATTGGAGATAACTTTTAGCCGAGCCGGATATAGTAAGTAGGCCTCACTGCCAGTTCCCTGAAAGGGGTTTATCAGCTGCGGAGCCTCCATCTCCTCTCAACCGTGGCGTGACAAAAGTCAGGGCGGGCAAAAAATGTGTGGCCCTCGAATGTACATCTGGCATCTGGTCTTGCTTTATCAATAATAGCCTGTCTAAGAAGGTAGTTGCCGACGTACACAAGAACAGCTCCTAGGCCGCTCCCCTTGGGGGCGGGCGGAGGTGTGTGACCCGCAGCTGTCTAAGCTGTAGCCTGAGTTAACTTCTGGGGTAGCTATAGCAACAGGATTCCTCCACTGGCTATACCCGTTGAGGTGGTGTAATGTAAAAATGCACTATGTATATTGTAGGCGGAAATATTGTTTTTTGATGGTTTTTTTGAATAGCTGGTTTCGTTTTCACATTGAGCACAGTGGCATCTCAAGGGAGAACGGGGGGAGGGGGTGGCTGCGACGCAAGCTATCGGTCCCGGCTGCCACACATAGGTCATGCTTGACCTATTTGCCCGTGAGGGGGGAAGGGGGTGGGATGGGGGGATGGTCTTGAGGGGTGGGGTTGTAGGGGGGTGAGGGCATGGCACAGCACAGCATGGTATCTGAGATATATGGTCAAACACATGAAGAGTAACAAGACAATGGAAAGGGGAAAGCTAGGAATAAAAATAAAAATCTCAAAGATGAATTTGAGGGATAATCGGGCCGGCCTGCAGTTTGATGTTCATTAATGGGTCTACGAATAGCCTCAATTAATGTCTGTGGCTTAAACGATCAGGCCAAAAGGCAACGGGTGGCAGCGATACTGAGAACAATGCGTTTAGATCTTCTGTGTCTTCAAGAGACTCACATAGAGGGCACAAGAGGTAGTCTCATGGAACAGCTTGGTTTACGCCTCATCGCACACACTAGGCAAGGTACCAAGACTAGAGGGGTCGCCATACTCTCCAGACGCGGTGATATAATAGTTAGGAGGAAGCTAGAGGACAAATGGGGTAGATGGGTGCTAGCGGAGTGTACGATATCGGGTGAGACGTTTACTATCTGCTCTGTGTATGGCTCGACGGAGGATGATCCCGATATTTTCGAATTTCTAGACCTAGAACTAGCCTCCTGGCCTGTACCAGTTATTATGTGCGGAGATTTCAATATAAACGGACTGGGTGGACTATGGACTGAGACTGGGGATAGGTATGAGGGCCGGAAGAAAAAGGTTTTTCGTGCAATTTCCAGCTTAGCCCGGAATAACTTATTGGTCGATCTGTGGGCCAGATTAAAGCCTGATGATCCTGGCAGTACATATTTTCGGCTCCACACAATTGGTTGTTAGACTCGACTACTTTTTCATCTCTAACCAATTAGCCCCCCGGTGTCAGATCGAGAAGCTCCCCCGGATTAGCTCAGATCATAACCCATTAGTGTTAACAATGGATATCCCAATGGGGGGCAGACCAGAGCGGGTATGGACTTTTGAGAGAGGGCTCCTGAAAGATCCCGGATACCTAATTTACATGAAGGAATGGATTATGGGTTTTATGGATATTAACAGAAACATCGCTAGCCCAGGGGTAGTCTGGGATGCACTTAAAGCTGGGGTGCGAGGTGAGACGCTTAGCTATAGTTTACATAGACAGAAGCGAGAAGCACTGCTTGAGAAGCAGATGTGTAAGGTAATAACGGAAATAGAAGAGGAGCTGAATGTGGCAATTGCTTCGGGTGCACCACTCGATGCTATTCTGCTTAGATTGGCCTTAGCCAAATCCGAAGCTCAGGACTGCATCGCCTCTAAGGCAGCAGCAATTTTTCTTGTAAGAAAGGAGCAATGCTATGAGTTTAGTGAACGGGTCTGGCACACATTAGCTGTGCGCATAAGGCAGAAAGATGCAGCTGGGGAGATTAGGGAAATAATGGACGAAAGTGGGAATATAGTTAATGACTCAATAGGGATCCGAGAGATATTCAGGCACTTCTATGCCAAATTATATAATGAAGAACAGGCGAAGGATCCCCTCGTAGTACAAAAGTATCTTAATGAAATCTTAGTACATCCCATTGCTGACGAGGACAGGGAGGCATTGGAAGCTCCACTGACAGCAGAAGAAATCTATGCCGCCTTAGGTAGCCTCCCCTCGGGCAAGGCAGCAGGGCCCGATCAGATACCGCTAGAATTTTATAAAACCTTTCTAGAAGTAATCGGACCTGATCTTGTTGAGATAATATCCCAAGCCCAAGTAGGTAGTTCTGTTCCAGCGACATGGGCCGGTGCAGATATTGTAGTCTTTTTGAAAAAGGGGAAACCATCCAGAGAACCAGGGTCATTTAGGCCAATAACACTTATGAACTGTGATGCTAAAATCTTCTCTAAAACTTTGGCGACCAGGTTAAGCAATATAATTAGTAAGATGGTTAACCCCAATCAGCATGGCTTTATTCCAGGGAGAGGCACAACGCAGCATGTTCGCCGGGTTATAACCCTTTTGACGCGGCGGAAGTTTCAGGGGACCCCATGGCGGTTATGCTAATGGACGCCGAAAAGGCATTTGACCGGGTCTCCTGGGACTACCTCTGGGCGGCTATGAAGCACTATGGTATCGGGGAGGCTTTGTCAGTGCAGTTCAGGCTTTATATAAAGATCCAACAGCTCGACTCAAAGTGAATGGGGGCTATACGGCATCACTTGCAATTAAGCGTGGTACACGGCAGGGCTGCCCGTGTTCACCATTGCTTTTCGCGATATATATCGATCCCCTTATTCGGAGATTGGAGGCAAATGAAGGCATTATCCCTATGAGATATCATGGTTTGGAATGTAAAACCCTGGCATATGCAGATGACATCGCGCTGGTTACCCCTAGCCCAGCGGATGCTCTGATTGTAATGGAGATAGAAGCCCAAGAGTTTGGTCAGGCATCAGGGTACGCTTTAAACAAATCTAAGACTCAAATAATCAAGAATGCGGGGGCGGTGTGTGACGATGTACGGGTAACAGACTCTGCTGTTTATCTGGGGATAAGGGTCTCAGCAGACCTGGGGAAGACCGTAGAAAGAAACATTGGGCCAATAATCAGTAAGGCGAAGAAGGACTTTGATAGAACACATAACCTGCATTTGTCACTAGTGGGGCGGTGTAACGTGGTGAAGATGATTTTTTTGCCAAAAATCCTGTATTTATTTAGGGCTATTCCGCTCGAATTTGAGAAAAAATGGTTCACGGCACTGGAGCATATGGTTAATAGATTTATCTGGGCACACAGGAAGACTAGGAGGGCACTGCGGTATATGTCTTTGCCAAGGGAAAGAGGTGGATGGGCTGTTCCTGACTTCAAAATGTATTATTGGGCGGCAGCTTTTCAGTATATGTGTGGGCTAATTGGGGGAGATGTGACTGGACCTTGGATCAGGCCGGGATCAACTGAAACATATGCAATTTTGCTCGGAGAAGATGCTCAGAACTGCTTTTTGAAATTCACTGAGCCTAGCTACTTCAAGAGAACTAGGTTTAAGACCCTGATGGCTGCATACAAAATTTGGACAGTATTCCGTAAAAAACTGGTCTTGGCCGATTAAATGGCTATACGCAGCTTTTCCGAAACCCCACCCTCCCTGGCGAAATCTTTTCAGACTACATAATGGCGGAATGGGAAGGGTGTGGGATCCGGAGACTGGGGGATTTAATGGGGCCCTATGGAATTCGGCAGTTTGTAGATATACAGAATAGCTTTGGCATCAACAAAAGAAACTTTTTAAATATCTTCAAATTCGTAGTTTTATAGGTGGGTTTAGTGATAACAAAATTATGGAGGTAATTAGAGGAGGGGAAGACTGTACTATTTGGAGGATATACGCTGAACTTTCCATATTCAAACAGGATGACCTCGGAAAATATGAGAAGAAATGAGCAGATAAACTTGGCATAGACAAGGACAGCTTTAAGGCTTCTTTAGAGCTAGGCCAAACTCTTCTTTATTCTGCAGGGCTTCAAGCTCAACAGTACAAAAATTTTCTCCTTATACTATACACCTGCACGGATTGCACAAGGGGGGGGCAGACAGGAATCCGGTGCCCTCGGTGTGATGGCACGGACAATTCACATGTTTGCGTCATGCCCTCAATTGCAAACCCTGAGGAATAAGATAGAATTGTTTTTTGCCAAAACATTAGATATTAGAGTCTGTCTCACCCCATCTATAATCTTGTTGGGGATAAGTATTGAGGACAGGCTAGACCCACCCGAAAGCTTCATTTTTGTGGCTATGTCAGTAATGCGAATCTGCATAGCTACAGCCTGGCTTGATAAGGCACCACCAACGTTTCAGCAGTGGCTCGCCAGGCTGCTGTCTATATTTAATCTTGAAAAGGGAATCTACGAGAGAAAGGGTAAAAAGGGCAGACTGCTCGGTAAACGGATTTGGGGCCCCATTTATAGGTGGAAAGAAAGTCAATCATAAATGAGCTTGCTGCGGATAGTATGGACGGTACTGTTTTTTTTTCTTCTCTCCTTCCTTTTTTGTTTTTTTTTCTTCTTTCTTTTTTTTTTTTTTTCCCTCCCGTCTTTTAATGAACCAGTAATGATGTATTAGTGACCCCTTTGCGCCGATTGGAACCGACACAGTACCTCCTTTTTGTTCTGCAGCTCAACCAAAAATGATCTCAGAAAAAACATTCGGACATGACCATTGGAGATAACTTTTAGCCGAGCCGGATATAGTAAGTAGGCCTCACTGCCAGTTCCCTGAAAGGGGTTTATCAGCTGCGGAGCCTCCATCTCCTCTCAACCGTGGCGTGACAAAAGTCAGGGCGGGCAAAAAATGTGTGGCCCTCGAATGTACATCTGGCATCTGGTCTTGCTTTATCAATAATAGCCTGTCTAAGAAGGTAGTTGCCGACGTACACAAGAACAGCCCTAGGCCGCTCCCCTTGGGGGCGGGCGGAGGTGTGTGACCCGCAGCTGTCTAAGCTGTAGCCTGAGTTAACTTCTGGGGTAGCTATAGCAACAGGATTCCTCCACTGGCTATACCCGTTGAGGTGGTGTAATGTAAAAATGCACTATGTATATTGTAGGCGGAAATATTGTTTTTTGATGGTTTTTTTGAATAGCTGGTTTCGTTTTTCACATTGAGCACAGTGGCATCTCAAGGGAGAACGGGGGAGGGGGTGGCTGCGACGCAAGCTATCGGTCCCGGCTGCCACACATAGGTCATGCTTGACCTATTTGCCCGTGAGGGGGGAAGGGGGTGGGATGGGGGGATGGTCTTGAGGGGTGGGGTTGTAGGGGGGGGTGAGGGCATGGCACAGCACAGCATGGTATCTGAGATATATGGTCAAACACATGAAGAGTAACAAGACAATGGAAAGGGGAAAGCTAGGAATAAAAATAAAAATCTCAAAGATGAATTTGAGGGATAATCGGGCCGGCCTGCAGTTTGATGTTCATTAATGGGTCTACGAATAGCCTCAATTAATGTCTGTGGCTTAAACGATCAGGCCAAAAGGCAACGGGTGGCAGCGATACTGAGAACAATGCGTTTAGATCTTCTGTGTCTTCAAGAGACTCACATAGAGGGCACAAGAGGTAGTCTCATGGAACAGCTTGGTTTTCGCCTCATCGCACACACTAGGCAAGGTACCAAGACTAGAGGGGTCGCCATACTCTCCAGACGCGGTGATATAATAGTTAGGAGGAAGCTAGAGGACAAATGGGGTAGATGGGTGCTAGCGGAGTGTACGATATCGGGTGAGACGTTTACTATCTGCTCTGTGTATGGCTCGACGGAGGATGATCCCGATATTTTCGAATTTCTAGACCTAGAACTAGCCTCCTGGCCTGTACCAGTTATTATGTGCGGAGATTTCAATATAAACGGACTGGGTGGACTATGGACTGAGACTGGGGATAGGTATGAGGGCCGGAAGAAAAAGGTTTTTCGTGCAATTTCCAGCTTAGCCCGGAATAACTTATTGGTCGATCTGTGGGCCAGATTAAAGCCTGATGATCCTGGCAGTACATATTTTCGGCTCCACACAAGTTGGTTGTTAGACTCGACTACTTTTTCATCTCTAACCAATTAGCCCCCGGTGTCAGATCGAGAAGCTCCCCGGATTAGCTCAGATCATAACCCATTAGTGTTAACAATGGATATCCCAATGGGGGGCAGACCAGAGCGGGTATGGACTTTTGAGAGAGGGCTCCTGAAAGATCCCGGATACCTAATTTACATGAAGGAATGGATTATGGGTTTTATGGATATTAACAGAAACATCGCTAGCCCAGGGGTAGTCTGGGATGCACTTAAAGCTGGGGTGCGAGGTGAGACGCTTAGCTATAGTTTACATAGACAGAAGCGAGAAGCACTGCTTGAGAAGCAGATGTGTAAGGTAATAACGGAAATAGAAGAGGAGCTGAATGTGGCAATTGCTTCGGGTGCACCACTCGATGCTATTCTGCTTAGATTGGCCTTAGCCAAATCCGAAGCTCAGGACTGCATCGCCTCTAAGGCAGCAGCAATTTTTCTTGTAAGAAAGGAGCAATGCTATGAGTTTAGTGAACGGGTCTGGCACACATTAGCTGTGCGCATAAGGCAGAAAGATGCAGCTGGGGAGATTAGGGAAATAATGGACGAAAGTGGGAATATAGTTAATGACTCAATAGGGATCCGAGAGATATTCAGGCACTTCTATGCCAAATTATATAATGAAGAACAGGCGCAGGATCCCCTCGTAATACAAAAGTATCTTAATGAAATCTTAGTACATCCCATTGCTGACGAGGACAGGGAGGCATTGGAAGCTCCACTGACAGCAGAAGAGATCTATGCCGCCTTAGGTAGCCTCCCCTCGGGCAAGGCAGCAGGGCCCGATCAGATACCGCTAGAATTTTATAAAACCTTTCTAGAAGTAATCGGACCTGATCTTGTTGAGATAATATCCCAAGCCCAAGTAGGTAGTTCTGTTCCAGCGACATGGGCCGGTGCAGATATTGTAGTCTTTTTGAAAAAGGGAAACCATCCAGAGAACCAGGGTCATTTAGGCCAATAACACTTATGAACTGTGATGCTAAAATCTTCTCTAAAACTTTGGCGACCAGGTTAAGCAATATAATTAGTAAGATGGTTAACCCCAATCAGCATGGCTTTATTCCAGGGAGAGGCACAACGCAGCATGTTCGCCGGGTTATAACCCTTTTGACGCGGCGGAAGTTTCAGGGGACCCCATGGCGGTTATGCTAATGGACGCCGAAAAGGCATTTGACCGGGTCTCCTGGGACTACCTCTGGGCGGCTATGAAGCACTATGGTATCGGGGAGGCTTTGTCAGTGCAGTTCAGGCTTTATATAAAGATCCAACAGCTCGACTCAAAGTGAATGGGGGCTATACGGCATCACTTGCAATTAAGCGTGGTACACGGCAGGGCTGCCCGTGTTCACCATTGCTTTTCGCGATATATATCGATCCCCTTATTCGGAGATTGGAGGCAAATGAAGGCATTATCCCTATGAGATATCATGGTTTGGAATGTAAAACCCTGGCATATGCAGATGACATCGCGCTGGTTACCCCTAGCCCAGCGGATGCTCTGATTGTAATGGAGATAGAAGCCCAAGAGTTTGGTCAGGCATCAGGGTACGCTTTAAACAAATCTAAGACTCAAATAATCAAGAATGCGGGGGCGGTGTGTGACGATGTACTGTAGTACTTGAAATTTTGGCTTCGTGTCATAAGCATCGTCGAATCATGACGATTTTGGTATCAGCAGAACGACAATGACGAACATACTATATCCAGGCAATTTCGGCGTGTTCGAATGGCTGGATCACCTTCAAATCAGGGATTTCGTCCTGAACCCTCAGGTTCCATTTTGTGCATGGCAGCCATTTTAAGTGGTTGCCCTCACATAGGCTGATAACTAAGGCCAAAACGAGTCTGAAGGACACGTACACCTTTGTTGACTTTTGTGTGACCTGGGCAAGCTGACTCCACTGCCTGAAGCCAAACCTGTTCGACCAGTTCCTTTCCCAGTGACCGATCAAGATTAGTATCAAGGCACAGCAAACCATAAACCTTTCATCACATTCAAACCACTCCTAATCTCTCACACACCTGTCTATGTTTCTTTCTTTATGACTTGCTTTACGAGGAGGAGGTGCCCGATTTTATTAGGGGTCCATCTGATATCTGATGAGAATGTCGGGCCTTGCCGGGAAATTGGTCTTGGGATGGACAAACTGAAAATGGGCTTGTCATCATGACTCTGCTTTTTCAATGTTGTAAATATCTGAATGGTAAACTGTAAAGAAGGAATGTTAGGTATTTTGCATGCTTGCACAAGCTAGGACTGCCCCTTACTTGTATGCTGAAGTTTGTAACCCTGAGAGCATATAAAGGCCTCTGTTCTTTGTATTCCTCAGACTGCCTCATACAGTTGCTACGGCTTCTGTGTGATGTGGCCTCACTTATGTAAGTTTAATAAAGATGTCTTTTCATATTTCAGCTTCTGTAAAGTTCTTTATATTAATAAGATCCCTGAGTTGAAGATTAGATTTACTTCAAATGGCGCAGCCAACGCGGGGCCTCATCAGAGAAGTGGCTTTCTGTGGGAGATCTTGTCAGGAGACTGAAATCTACTGAGGAGGACAGAACAAGATTCTACTAAGGAGGTACTCTGTGCACAAGGATTCTGGAGATTCTTTGTTTCTGCAGCCCAGTACATTTCTGATCTTCCTGATTTTTGATCCTCCACATGACGTCACTCCTGACTGAGAACCTTTTGGCGTGAGTATTCTAAAAGACCGTTAGGTCATGTAGAACTTGACAGATAGAATTTGGATAACCTTTTGATTAGTAAAAGTAAGAGTTAAGTATAAGTGGGTCGCTCCCAGTCGTTTGTTCTTTGGTTCCTTGGTTCCTTTGAGTCTTAGTTTGATTAGTTCTTAGTTTGTTTGGTCCTTAGTTTTATTTGAAGATTGCAATTTTCAAAAACCGAGGGTCTTGTATATTTACGAGTGTATCGATAGAGATAGCCCCTTGAAGTTTGAAGCTAGATTAGTGAGCTATAAGATGCCTGATCTTAGCAAATTTGGAGCTTTATGTTGGCCAACTTTGTATACGTTTGGATTAGCCGGCTTCCCCTAAAGGGAAAATCTAAATAGGTTTAGATTTACAAACATATTTCTTCCTTGGTGATTTTGTATCCCCAGGGAATTAAAATATGACATAATACAAAACAAGGATCCTTTGTTCTGCGCAGTTTTTATGAATGAAGATATGCAGAACGATTTTGTTTGGTGTTCTGCTAACCAAAGCTAGTGAATTGAGTGTATTTTCGTAGTCTTTTTTAAAAAAAAACAACAACAAAAACACAATTGAGAAGCGTTTCTTGTAAATATAACTTACGACTAGTATTTACAAATGGTTTGGTTCTAGTACAGTCTGTGGGCTGTCCTGAGTATTGATAGGTGGGTTAAAATGTGTGTGTTTAAATGTCTGTGGTTTTCCTATTAGTGCAACTTCTGTAAGAGAATAGCGTTGGCGCTATTCATGAAATGCATGGCTAAAAGCGCGCCGTATTGTGTGTCCTGAGTGTTTCACCCCTTTCTGTTTATGTCTCAAATGAGCTCAATGTCTGTTCGTGGTTTTTCTTGATGTTTTCAGTCTATTAAGCAACATTTTGTAAGTATATTATTGGGTCTGTTGCTAAATAAAATTGTCCTTTTTAGAAAGAAAAATGTGGCGCCAAATTTTGTCATGTTTTAAGTTAGGCTTCTGTGTTTAGGCTTATAAATAAATGCGTCTAAAATGATAGGCAAGGGATGCAGCTTGCTCTTATATGTGGAATTATCAAAAATAAAAGGGTTTTTTTTTTTTTTTTATTTTTTTATTATTAATTATGAAAAATAATTATTAAAAATAAGTGCTACAAAATTCGTTTTTTACTATTCATGAAGCTTAAAGCTCATACTATGACATCCTAGCATTAAAATTTAATTTAAGTTGTGCTATACCGAATAATGACGACATTAGCATATGGATTTTCACTTGGCGCAGGTGTGAAAAACTCATTTTTCTAAAGATTTACATGAGATATGTCTAATATCTAATATCTGTAATGTGTAAAGAACATCCTGAGGATGATTAATATGTAACATACTTATGGGATATTTATTTTTAAGTGCCCCAAACATCAAAGTCGAATTTGGGTATTTTTGCCATTTAAAATAGCTTTAAAGTGCTTTAGGCTTCAGAAAATGAATACATTTAGGTATAAAACACAAATTTGCAGGTTATTCCCATTTTGGGTTCACTTGTTGCTGCTTATGATACTATTACAAGTTTACCTGTGTTGTGAAGGGATATACATGACGATGTGTATCCTGCAAACAGTTGGGTAGATTTGCTTTGACACTAAATTTCACAGAAAGACAGACAACACTTCACCAGTGTATGTCAAATTTGGCTTTAATGGTATTTGAAGGAAAAATAAAAAGATATCAAGGAAACAAGGTTTTATATTTTTTTCCCTGAAGAAGGAACTGGAACATTAGCGGAGGTTACCGTATATGGTTTAGCGGCCAGCGGTAGAGCCAACCTTTTGTCACCCCCCTGATGTCACATCATGCCTAGTTATTGGGGATTTTAGCTGTGTCCTAGTTCCATTTCCCTTTTTCCATATTCTTTTCACCAGTTTGCCTTTTTATTGATGTATTGTTCAAGTTCACACTTCCAGACCGCAGTAATATATCAGAAACCCCCATATTATGTATAATTCCTTTTGTATCACCAGACTGGTTTTCAAGAATTCTCTTTAGGCCCACTGCAATGTTTTCCAGTCTGATTGTTAGGATAGTGATGGACTGGTTAACTGACTCAATACTATAACAAAACAAGTTTTCCATCTCAATAGGAGATACCTTACATTTTTTTTTTTTTTAACATGACAAATTTTCAATGACTCTTTTTAATGTGCTTATTTTTACCCTTTTGTTCATACTGCTTTAATTTTTGGTGGGATCAGATGTGTTCTAAATTATGGAAAGACCAGGACTCTCTAGTTCTTGTCTTTTGTTTCCACATTTTGATCATTAGCCTGTGTATTGCATAGTGCACCTGATGCACAACTTTTAAAGGGAGGTATCTACATGCCCCTGATAATCTGTATTATGCGATTTTTCTTTTGAGATGTTTTTAAGACAAGGAATTTAGGAACACCTAGACTTAATCATGTCGCTATCTACCATTAGATGATGGAGAATATGCTCTCACACGGAAACCCAATTGAAGAGCCTAGAGGCACTGTTGTGCCTACTGCCTTTGTCTTTGTATTGCCTTTGAGAAATGACAGTGTGTTCTAGACCAGAACTGTCTCATGGCATATGGCCATTCCCTCGCAGATTGCAGGCCACCTGCTTGCAGTCCCCTTGTTAAAACACAAATAAATTGTATTCGCATTAATTTTAAGAAAACAACTGCGTCACATTTCCTACTTCACAAATGAGAGGCGAACGTCTGGTATCTCCGAAGTATTATGCTTGCTTCATCAGAAGGCGTTGAACATCAAAAGAAGCAGGAGAGTTTCAGTGCAAAAGAGCGAAAGGATTGAGGCCTGAGTTTTTCACCTGTCATGTGCTGGTAACCTCTGACAGTGTGCAGTCCCTTGAGCCCCTCGGCCTGAGTTTTGGCCACACAACCCTTTTCCTTTGCTCCAACGGAAGTGCAGTGCACCGGAAGATGCAAGAGTGGGAAAAGGCACTACATTATGGTGCCCATCAAAGAGCAGCCTGAGCGTCCTCTGACACTGAGTAATGAGTGTCGGAGCCTGAGAATGTAGACCCGGATCTGCATAAGATGATCTGTGCCCTTGATCAATGAGGAGCACACTATCTGTAGTGCCTGCCGCAGAGGAGAGATATCGGTGCACTGCCTTGAGACATTGAGACTTTCAAATGAGCTGTGAGTGTTTGCCAGGAGGGCACTCCAACGGATACTGAAAAACACTATTTTTCATATAAGGCCTGAATCAAGAGGCCCATGCAACAATGGGAGAAGATTTGATGGACGATGGAAGCTCGCCAGAGAGGCTTGAACGGACTTTGGACATAATTGATGCATAAAGTGGTTTCCGTGTGATTGCATAAAATAGGTGTTATGAGACTGTTTCTTATTGTTTTGCTGGCATTGTCTTAAAGTAGTATTCTGTTTAGTAAAAGCAGAATAAAGTCCATTCTCTGTGGAAGAGTATTCCCTTTTCACCTCAGAGCATTGATGAGGATCACCACTGTTTCACCTGAACATGTAATAAATTACTGAAATACATAGGAGCCCTAAAAATGTTACTAGATAATTTTAGGATTTACTTTTTGCTTAGGGTGGTGAAAAATTATGAATTCGTTTGTAATAGTGGTCACTACTTTCTCCTGTTGTCTATATGTTCTTAACAATGTGTTTTCTAGTGTTTTTAAACATGACATTGTCTTTTATGGGTGGGATTGTTTTTTTCTACCCAATTGACATCTGTACCCACCTCCCAACCTATGTCTCTTCCTACTACTACTTCTTTGCACTCTTTCAATACTTTACCTGAACACGAACTGGTTAGGAGGTCAGAGTTTATTAATAATTCCTTTGTACCGCTTCTGCATCAACACCAGTTAGTAGTGAACATCACTAATTGTTGGGTGTGTGGTCTTATGCCACATACTACAGATAGAGGTATTCCCTATTTGATCCTGCTATGTGTGGCCTCTGTGCTACATCGTGTGTAAGGAAGCCTGTATCAAGGTACAGGCTAAGCAATAGGATGATGCTACAGCAACATCTCAATGAATTTGTGAATATAGACCTGGACTCAGATTAGCGTGAGTATATATATTAATTGCCTATGTAAGGGCAAAAGGAGGGTCTGTAGTACTTGAAATTTTGGCTTCGTGTCATAAGCATCGTCGAATCATGACGATTTTGGTATCAGCAGAACGACAATGACGAACATACTATATCCAGGCAATTTCGGCGTGTTCGAATGGCTGGATCACCTTCAAATCAGGGATTTCGTCCTGAACCCTCGGGTTCCATTTTGTGCATGGCAGCCATTTTAAGTGGTTGCCCTCACATAGGCTGATAACTAAGGCCAAAACGAGTCTGAAGGACACGTACACCTTTGTTGACTTTTGTGTGACCTGGGCAAGCTGACTCCACTGCCTGAAGCCAAACCTGTTCGACCAGTTCCTTTCCCAGTGACCGATCAAGATTAGTATCAAGGCACAGCAAACCATAAACCTTTCATCACATTCAAACCACTCCTAATCTCTCACACACCTGTCTATGTTTCTTTCTTTATGACTTGCTTTACGAGGAGGAGGTGCCCGATTTTATTAGGGGTCCATCTGATATCTGATGAGAATGTCGGGCCTTGCCGGGAAATTGGTCTTGGGATGGACAAACTGAAAATGGGCTTGTCATCATGACTCTGCTTTTTCAATGTTGTAAATATCTGAATGGTAAACTGTAAAGAAGGAATGTTAGGTATTTTGCATGCTTGCACAAGCTAGGACTGCCCCTTACTTGTATGCTGAAGTTTGTAACCCTGAGAGCATATAAAAGGCCTCTGTTCTTTGTATTCCTCAGACTGCCTCATACAGTTGCTACGGCTTCTGTGTGATGTGGCCTCACTTATGTAAGTTTAATAAAGATGTCTTTTCATATTTCAGCTTCTGTAAAGTTCTTTATATTAATAAGATCCCTGAGTTGAAGATTAGATTTACTTCAGTACGGGTAACAGACTCTGCTGTTTATCTGGGGATAAGGGTCTCAGCAGACCTGGGGAAGACCGTAGAAAGAAACATTGGGCCAATAATCAGTAAGGCGAAGAAGGACTTTGATAGAACACATAACCTGCATTTGTCACTAGTGGGGCGGTGTAACGTGGTGAAGATGATTTTTTTGCCAAAAATCCTGTATTTATTTAGGGCTATTCCGCTCGAATTTGAGAAAAAATGGTTCACGGCACTGGAGCATATGGTTAATAGATTTATCTGGGCACACAGGAAGACTAGGAGGGCACTGCGGTATATGTCTTTGCCAAGGGAAAGAGGTGGATGGGCTGTTCCTGACTTCAAAATGTATTATTGGGCGGCAGCTTTTCAGTATATGTGTGGGCTAATTGGGGGAGATGTGACTGGACCTTGGATCAGGCCGGGATCAACTGAAACATATGCAATTTTGCTCGGAGAAGATGCTCAGAACTGCTTTTTGAAATTCACTGAGCCTAGCTACTTCAAGAGAACTAGGTTTAAGACCCTGATGGCTGCATACAAAATTTGGACAGTATTCCGTAAAAAACTGGTCTTGGCCGATTAAATGGCTATACGCAGCTTTTCCGAAACCCCACCCTCCCTGGCGAAATCTTTTCAGACTACATAATGGCGGAATGGGAAGGGTGTGGGATCCGGAGACTGGGGGATTTAATGGGGCCCTATGGAATTCGGCAGTTTGTAGATATACAGAATAGCTTTGGCATCAACAAAAGAAACTTTTTTAAATATCTTCAAATTCGTAGTTTTATAGGTGGGTTTAGTGATAACAAAATTATGGAGGTAATTAGAGGAGGGGAAGACTGTACTATTTGGAGGATATACGCTGAACTTTCCATATTCAAACAGGATGACCTCGGAAAATATGAGAAGAAATGAGCAGATAAACTTGGCATAGACAAGGACAGCTTTAAGGCTTCTTTAGAGCTAGGCCAAACTCTTCTTTATTCTGCAGGGCTTCAAGCTCAACAGTACAAACATTTTTCTCCTTATACTATACACCTGCACGGATTGCACAAGGGGGGGGCAGACAGGAATCCGGTGCCCTCGGTGTGATGGCACGGACAATTCACATGTTTGCGTCATGCCCTCAATTGCAAACCCTGAGGAATAAGATAGAATTGTTTTTTGCCAAAACATTAGATATTAGAGTCTGTCTCACCCCATCTATAATCTTGTTGGGGATAAGTATTGAGGACAGGCTAGACCCACCCGAAAGCTTCATTTTTGTGGCTATGTCAGTAATGCGAATCTGCATAGCTACAGCCTGGCTTGATAAGGCACCACCAACGTTTCAGCAGTGGCTCGCCAGGCTGCTGTCTATATTTAATCTTGAAAAGGGAATCTACGAGAGAAAGGGTAAAAAGGGCAGACTGCTCGGTAAACGGATTTGGGGCCCCATTTATAGGTGGAAAGAAAGTCAATCATAAATGAGCTTGCTGCGGATAGTATGGACGGTACTGTTTTTTTTTCTTCTCTCCTTCCTTTTTTTTTTTTTTTTTTCTTCTTTCTTTTTTTTTTCCCTCCCGTCTTTTAATGAACCGGTAATGATGTATTAGTGATTCTTCATGTCAGGTATGTTGCTTATTGGGTTTGAATCTTTTTGCATGACCACTCATATTGGTTATTGTATCATAAGTTTGTATATCACTCAGATAATTTCTGTATGTTTGTTTTGGATAAGCTGCTGTGCTATAATAAAATAAAAAATAAAAAAAGGAAATAGTTGAAGCACAGAATTAAAGGACTAATTATGTAAATTAACTGAAAACAAGTAAACTTGCAACAACATCCCAACAGCTTGATTCCTAGTTTTACCGGGTGTGTATAAACCACATGCTTTGCAGTGCACCCTTTTTACCTGCTCAGGTAGAAGATGTGTGTGGAAAGGGGCTACAAATTGGGGAATTGCGTGTTGGAATGAGGTCAATTTGTGCAGCACCCATAGGTAGTTGCCATTTCTGGCCCAAACTTGCGATGGACGGTAACTTGGGTGAAAATGCCGGTTTTTGGTAAATTGGTAAATTTGGTAACTATCAGACATACACATGCCCCTTCTGTTATCAGCCATTTTGGAATCGGCTCTTGCCTGTGACCTTATCTTCTCTTTAGCTAATATTCATCAGCAACTGTTTTGAATGAATAAAATAAAAGAAGATTCTTAATGAAAAAGAAAAAAAAAAAAAGGATCCGACGCAGTACCTTCCGATGCCAACGCAGTGCCAATTCGACCACAACACAGTCCCAACTGTGAGGTTCGATGATGACACAGCAGTGTTCCAAAGATGCCTCTGCAAGGCTCAACTTCAATGCAGCACCGATCCTTAGACACCGACTGTGAGGCTCGACTCCGACGCATCGACTGCGTGAACTGGAACCGACGCATCGAGCCTTCGACATCGACACTTGCTCCATACAAGGGTACTTTTTCAGCGAGCCCTTTGTGGGTCCTGTAGTCAGGCTGCCCTCCATTGCGGTCGCCCTGAAATTTGGATTTACCCTAGCCTGGCACGGCCTCAAGTAAGCTTTTAGCGCTAATGACTTCTAAGCACTGTTTTGGGATTTAATCTCTAAAAGTTCTTATCTCGGCTTCTACTGATTGGATTTTTGTCTTGTTTTACTCAAATATATATATTTTCTATTTCTCTAAACTGGTGTGGAGTCTTTTTGTGGTGTTTTCATTGTGTTACTGTTACTAAAGTATACACAAATACTTTACACATTGTCTCTTAAGTTAAGCCTGACTGCTCTGTGCCAAGCTACCAGCGGGTGAGCACAGGTTAATTTAGGTTGTTTATCTGACTTACCCTGACTAGGATTGTGGCTTCTTCTTGGACAGGGTGCATATTCTGCCTGCCAGAAACCTCAATTTTTAACAGGTGGTCTTCCCTCCTACCTTTTGCCTTCCTCCTTCACTATTTCTGACCTCATTTTGCTTGGCTTTAGGACTCTGAGCGCTCCACAACTGCTAACCAGTGCTAAAGTACATGTGCTCCTAACTCTAAACATGGTAATATTGGCTCATATCCAATTGGTATATTTAATTTAGTTATAAGTCCCCAGTAAAGTGCACTACATGTGCCCACGGCCCGAAAATTAAATGCTACTAGTGGGCCTGCAGCACTGTTTGTGCCACCCACTTAAGTAGCCCTCTCACCATGTCTCAGGCCTGCCATTGCAGAGCCTGTATGTGCAGTTTACACTGCCATGTCGACCTGGTGAAATAAATATTTTTGCCAGGCCCAAACCTTTCCTTTTTGTACACAAAAGCCACCCTTAAGGTAGACCCTGGACAACCTAGAGGGCACAGTGCAATGTTTTTAAACGGCAGGACATGTACTTTTAAGTTTTACATGTCCTGGTAGTGAAAAACTCTCAAAGTCCTTTTTCACTACAGCAAGGCCTATCTCTCCCTTAGGATAACATTGTGATTACCTTATTACATTTTATAAATGTAATTTCCAATTGGGAAGAGATAAAGCTTCCAAGTTTGGTGTCTCTTGAATCCTAATTTAAAATCCTAACTTATGGTGAAGTTGGATTTTAAATACAATTCTGAAATTGGCACTTTTAGAAAGTTGGCATTTTCCTACTTAAGCCATTTGGTACCTGCTGCCTGTCTCTGATCACATGTCTGAGGTGGGTGACAGCTGGACTTTGTGTATTCCTCCTAGACAGCCACACACAATGGGAGCTTAGGTGTGACTTAAATAGGCCATCCTGGCAGGATGGGAGGGAGGAGCAGGACCCAGCTTCACATACACCTGAATATGATGTGTCCTGTCCCCACACAAAGGACTGCATATCCCACTGTAGTGAGTCTGGAGCCAGGGCAGGACCTCTGTGCACTTCAACGGCCTGTCTTTGAAGTCTCCCCCACTTGAAAAGGCCAAACTGGATATACGTGTAGGAAAGTAGGATCTGCTTCTTATGGTTACCCCCACTTTTTGCTTGATGTTTCACTGTTTTGACTAGTCTGACTGGGATCCTGCTAATCAGGACCCCAGTCTATCTGCTTTCTCCCTTAAATTGTCATGCATGTACTTTGGTACACTCTAGATTGGATACTGGGGTACCCTTATCAGTCCCTAGTATATGGTACCAATGTACCCAGGGCATAGGTACCCCAGAGGCCTCCCATGGGCTGAAGCATGTATTATGCCACCCATGAGAGGCCATGCAAAATGGAACTATAGGTCTGCTACTACAACCTGTGCAAGATGGTGCTTGCACCACTTACTTTAGATATAGGTTCACTATATCTATAGGTCACTACACTTAAAACTTATAAGTCACCCCTATAGCAGGCCTTAACAATCCTGAAGGCAGGGTGCTGGGTTTTTAGTGAGAGGGTGCCCCTGCATGAGCAGAGCCCCTCTGCAGCCTTCGGAGACCATTCTCCTGGGTTGTCTGTGACTCAGCCGGACATATAGGTAGAGGTGCATTATAACCTCGCGGTAAATGCTATGTCGAAAACGGCTGCATAGACACATATCGTGTTTGGTATCAAACACCTTTGAATCATACCTCCACACCGGTAACCGGTGTGGGAGGTATGATTCCACCCTTCTGAAGCGAGCTTCGTGGGGTCACTGGTCTATCCGGTGCCAGCCTTCTCGACCCGGTCAGCACAAAATGGATGCTGCCGACCAGAGACACACTTCTGCCCTCCTGCTGCTGAGCCAAACTCGAACAGAGGAAGGCAGCACAATAGGCATGCTGTGACCACCTCCCAGACAGGATTTAGTGTATTGGGGCTGGGTGGGTGCACTCTGAGAGTGCCTGAAAGTCTGCACCTGGGGCACATTTGGTGTCCCTGTGCATAGTCCAGCTCAAACCAGTTCTGGGACCATTGGCTCCTGCTCTGGCGCGAAACTGGACAAAGGACATGGGTGTAACCACCCCTCTGTCCTGACCCTCCCCTAGCAGGGTCCCCCGAATCTGTCCAACCCCTTCCCGTGGGTACAAAAGGGCTTACCTGGCTGTAAGACTTTAGATTTTACGTGGACAAGATTCTACAAGAAGAAACCACAGACCTTCGACCGTCTGGACACTCTGGACTTCGCTGGACTTCGACTGGGCCCGACTTCGTCTCCCTCTCTGTCCAAAGCTTTGTCTGTGCCCTTGCTCCATACAAACTCCGTGCAGGACCTGTGGTGCACTAAGGACAACTGAAGAATCTCCCTTGGAGTGAGGGAGTCACTCCCCTGACCTAGCAGGCCCCTTAACACAACAGACCGGTCTGCTGCTCCTGAGCTCCTGCAGACTCTGAAGATTTCAGTAACACAGGAAGTGGGTTTCTCAAGGTCCTTGAGGTTGATCTGCCCTCTCAGCAAGTTTGAGGCCAGTATCCCTCGTGGGGACTGCATCACCCAAACCCTTGTGCACTGCGGCCATTTGCAATTGCATATGCTTGTTGGCGATTCCCGAGCTTGTGCATTGGACTCTGTGTAGTCCTGACCCTGAGCAGTATTTGCACCAAAGAACTCCAGCCTCTTCGCACCGCATGCTCCGTGGGCTGGTACTTTGCAATCTTGCCCGAGGTCCCCTCGCGACTCCTGGTCCTTCGGCCTGTGGGTCTCTCTGAGGGTCATCTTGATTTCTGTTGGGCTTTCCTGGTTGCTCCAGACGTGCCCTGACTCTCCATTGCTTGGTGAGTCCCCTGACCCTTGCTGGTCCACACCGTAACCTGCTTCACCTTCCTTCATGGGTTGCTTTTGCCAAGGCTTGTTGGTACTCCAGCCGGACACCGACCCCTTAGCAGTCGACATCCTTCGTGGGACAGCTCACCTCCGGCTCCTGGTTGTCCTTGATTTCTCCTGGTCCTCGTGGCTGCAGAGTCAAGCATCCCTTCTTCGCACCTGAAGCACCCGACATCGGTGGGCATTCGTCTACCGAGCCCTTGGTCACTCTGAAGTAACCCAGACTCTGTCCCCTCTGCTTTTAGGTTCCTTCCTCCCAGAATCCAGGCTTGGATTCCACCGGACCCTTTTTACCTTCACGGCAGCAGTACTTCTTCACAGCCCTCCATTGAGAACGACAGCGGTTTTCGATACCACTCCAGACCTATGCACCCGGCTCCCCTGGGATAGGTAACTCGGGTACTATGGTATCCACGGGTGGGGTGGCTCTCCAACCTTTTAAGTTCCAAAGGGTTTGCTCAAAGTCCTCCTAGAAGGGTCCTTAAACATTGAAATTGTAACCGCGACTTTCCCATAGAATTGTACGGAGCCCGCGGTCGTGTTAGCACACTGCACCCGTACTCCGTGGGGTCCCTATCTGCTCACCTTGGGTGGTTCCTTGGGGTCCCAGCGATTCTACATGCTCTAGACTGTGTCTTGAACCAAGTCGTGATTGTTATACCACTATTTTAGTATATGGTTTGGTCTCCCCCTGGAGCCCACTGTATATTGTGATACTTACAACTGTTCTATTGATCTCGTATTGTGTGCTTTGTGTTCTATCCTCGAGTAGAGGATAGTAGAGAGTGTTATATTAATAAATGCATATTTTTATATAACTGTGTGGTTCTCCTTTCATTTAGTCAATATAGGAGGTGATGTTCTGGTAAAACAAGCTGCTTTACATTCCTTCAAGATTAAGCCTGAAGGCTGCTCTCCACAGCTACCACTAGGATAGCTTTCTAAAGGTTATCTTTGACCTCATACATCATAAGGATCGTTTGGACTGGTGCAAGGTGCCCAATTTAATTAATGGACAGCATATACCAGGCCAACTTCTCACATTGGTGTGCAGTGGTTGGGATTCAAGTCTGCATTGTTTTACCAGTTAAATCTCTTTGCATTGAATAACTGAAAACCACTAAAGTATTAGGCACATATAATACTTAAGGTTAGAATAAGTAAGTTCTACTGAACTTAGGGTTGGGTAAGTTAAGGGTTCAGCACACCCTTTCTCCAACCTAAGAGAGTTTAGTTCCCACTAGGTTAGGTAGGTGCATACACCACACCACACTTAGTCATGTCTTCTAAAGGAGAAGCCAGTGGCTCTCTGCCTTCTAGGTACAAAGGTCTTGCATTTCAGCAATTGAAAGCCATGTGTGTTTCTAGGAAGCTGAAGACAGGGAGAAATGCCAACACCCAACGTCTCATTGAGGTGTTACTCTTAGATGACCTTAGGAAGACCCCAGGGTCAGATGAGGTAGAAAGAGTGGGTGGGGCAGGGAATGAAGACAGGTCAGGAGGTGACACCTTTTATGAGCTAGACTCAAACCCTGGGGGAACAAGGGTATAGTAGGGTTAATCCTGGGATCTGAGAGGGGTTCTGGCCTAGTCAGAACTCCAGCTCAGGCTGTTCTTGTCTGTGATGGAGGCATAGATATTGCCTCCTTATTTGTGAGCCCCAGTAATCTGGGCAAATACAGACAGCCTTTAATCAATGGTAAGGAGGCCATGGCATATAGGGACACAGGAGCAAGTGTCACAATGGTGACAAAAGATCTTGTGAGCCCTGACCAGATCATACTTGGTGAGATGTACCAAGTGACCAATGCAAGCAATGTCAGGACAGACCATTCCTTGGCAGTTGTTAATTTCAGCTGGGGATGGGTAACTGGCCCTAAGAAGGTTGTGGTTAGCTCAGACCTCCCTGTGGAATGCGTGTTGGGCAATGATTTGGAAACTTCAGCCTGGGCTGAAGTGGAACTCAGGACACATGCAGCAATGTTGGGCATATCTGCAGATGTGTTTGCTGTGCCTAGGTCACAGGCCAAACTGTCTTCCACTGAACAGGCCCTGGATCCTGGAAAGATGGACCAGGTGCCTTCCAAGAGAAGGAGCAGTAGGGGTAAGGCAGTGTCTTCCCCCCAGACTCAGAGTGAGGATCAGTCTCCTGAGGGAGATGATCCCAGTCCCTGTGAAGGAACTGTCTCAGAGGAACTTGAACCTGATCAGGTTGAGTTCTTGGGGACAAGGGGCCCTTCCAGGGCAGTACTGAGTCAGGAGCAGCACAGCTGCCCCTCTCTTGAACCCCTCAGACAGCAAGCTACTTCTGAGGGGATCTAGTGGGATGAAGGACTCCTTTACTCAGAGGGTAGAGACCCCAAGCCTGGTGCCACCAGGAGGTTGGTCATACCTCTGAAGTTTAGGGGTTTCCTACTGACACTGGCACTAGCACATGATATCCCTTAGAAGGACACTTAGGCCAAAGTAAGACTTGGGACAGGCTTGTCCCTCACTTTCACTGGCCTCATATGTCAGAGGACACAAAGGAGTTTTGTCGCTCCTGTACCACCTGTCAAGCCAGTGGCAATGCTGGTGGTACCACAAAGGCCCCCTTGATACCACTACCTGTGGTGGGGGTTCCCTTTGAGAGGGTTGGGATTGACATAATTGGTCCCATGGATCCTCCAACTGCATCTGAGCACCGATATATTCTAGTGGTGGTGGACCATGCCACTAGGTACCCAGAAGCAATACCCCTTAGAACCACCACAGCTCTTGTGGTGGCCAGGGCCCTCCTGGGATTTTTTTTCCAGAGTGGGTTTCCCTAAGGAGGTCTTAACTGACAGAGGTGCAAACTTGATGTCTAGTTATATCACTGCTATGTGGAAGGAGTGTGGATAAATTACAAATTTACCACCCCCTATCACCCACAATGCAATGGGTTAGTTGAAAGGTTCAACAAAACCCTGAAGGGCATGATCATGGGCCTCCCAGAAAAGCTTACGCGAAAATGGGATGTCCTGTTGCCCTGCCTTCTCTTTGCCTACAGAGAGGTTCCTCAGAAGGGGTTGGCTACAGCCCTTTGAACTTCTGTTTGGACATCCAGTTAGGGGTCCCTTGTGTTTAGTGAAGGAGGGATGGGAGTTACCTCTCAAACCACCTAAACAAGACATAGTGGACTATGTACTTGGTCTTCGCTCCAGGATGGCTGAGTATATGAAGAAGGCAAGTAAAAACCTTGAGGCTAGCCAAGAATTACAGAAAGCTTGGCATGACCAAAAAGCTGTACTGACTGTGTACCAGCCAGGACAGATGGTATGGGTGTTGGCGCCTGTGGCCCCAGCAGCTCTTCAGGACAAGTGGAGTGGACCCCATACCATTCTTGAGCAGAAGGGAGAGGTCACCTACCTGGTGGACCTTGGAACTCCCAGGAGCCCCCACAGGGTGCTCCATGTGAACAGGCTCAAGCCATATGTTGACAGGGCAGACATGGGCTTGCTCATGGCTACTGATGAGGGACAGGAGGAAGAGAGTGACCCACTCCCTGACCTCCTCTCACAGAACCCTGATGATGGCTCAGTTGATGGTGTAGCCTTGGCAGGCAGCCTCACTGAGCAGCAACAGACTGATTGCAGGAAGGTCCTCAATCAGTACAGACATATGTTTTCCCTGACTCCTAGTGAGACCACTTGGTGTACCCATGAAGTGGACACAGGTGAAAGTCTGCCTGTTAAAAATACGATTTACAGGCAACCTGACCATGTCAGGGACTGCATCAGGACTGAGGTCCAAAAGATGCTGGAATTGGGAGTCACTGAACCCTCAGATAGCCCTTGGGCTAGTCCAGTAGTCCTGGTACCCAAGCCTCATACCCAGGGTGGTAAAAGAGAAATGAGGTTTTGTGTTGACTACAGGGGGCTCAATGCAGTCACTAGGACTGATGCTCACCCTATTTCTAGGGCAGATGAGCTCATAGATACCTTGGTCTCAGCCAAGTTCTTGAGTACATTTGACCTCACTGCTGGTTATTGGCAAATCAGACTAGCTGAGGATGCCAAACCCAAAACAGTATTTTCAACCCCTAGTGGGCATTATCAATTTATTGTGATGCCCTTTGGCTTGAAAAATGCACCTGCCACATTTCAAAGTTTGGTGAATAAAGTTCTCACAGGCCTGGAAGACTACAGTGCAGCTTATCTTGATGATATTGCTGTCTTTAGTTCCACCTGGGAGGATCACATGGTCCACCTAAGAAATGTTCTGGAGGCCCTGCAAAAGGCAGGCCTCACTATCAAGGCCACCAAGTGCCAGATAGGGCAGAGTAAGGTTGTGTACCTGGGCCACCATTGCAGAGCAAAGTCCAGACCATCATGGACTGGGTTGCTCCAACTACCCAGACTCAGGTCAGAGCTTTCTTGGGCCTGACTGGGTATTACAGGAGGTTTGTCGAGGGATATGGATCTATAGTGACCCCCTTGAATGATCTGACCTCTAAAAGAATGCCTAAGAAAGTTCAGTGGACAGTTAGCTGTCAAAAGGCATTTGATGACCTGAAGCAGGCCATGTGCACTGCTCCCATTCTGCAAAGTCCTGACTATTCCAAACAATTCATTGTTCAAACTGATGCATCTGAGTTGGGGGTAGGGGCTGTGTTATCACAACTGAATGAAGAGGGTCAGGATCAGCCAGTAGCTTTTATAAGCAGAAGGCTGACCCCCAGAGAGAAACGTTGGTCAGCTATTGAGAGGGAAGCCTTTGCTGTGGTTTGGGCTCTGAAGAAGTTGAGGCCATACTTGTTTGGCACTTACTTCATTGTTCAGACAGACCATAAGCCCCTCTTGTGGCTAAAACAGATGAAGGGTGAGAACCCCAGACTTTTGAGATGGTCCATTTCCCTACAGGGGATGGACTATACAGTGGAACATAGACCTGGGAGTAACCATGCCAATGCAGATGGACTCTCCAGATATTTCCACTTAGAAAATGAAGACTCAACTGGTCAAGGTTAGTCTCATGTCCTTTAGTTTGGGGGGGGTTGTGTAGGAAAGTAGGATCTGCTTCTTATGGTTACCCCCACTTTTTGCTTGATGTTTCACTGTTTTGACTAGTCTGACTGGGATCCTGCTAATCAGGACCCCAGTCTATCTGCTTTCTCCCTTAAATTGTCATGCATGTACTTTGGTACACTCCAGATTGGATACTGGGGTACCCTTATCAGTCCCTAGTATATGGTACCCATGTACCCAGGGCATAGGTACCCCAGAGGCCTCCCATGGCTGAAGCATGTATTATGCCACCCATGAGAGGCCATGCAAAATGGAACTACAGGTCTGCTACTGCAACCTGTGCAAGATGGTGCTTGCACCACTTACTTTAGATATAGGTTCACTATATCTATAGGTCACTACACTTAAAACTTATAAGTCACCCCTATAGCAGGCCTTATCAATACTGAAGGCAGGGTGCTGGGTTTTTAGTGAGAGGGTGCCCCTGCATGAGCAGAGCCCCTCTGCAGCCTTCGGAGACCATTCTCCCGGGTTGTCTGTGACTCAGCCGGACATATAGGTAGAGGTGCATTATAACCTCGCAGTAAATGCTATCTCGAAAACGGCTGCATAGAAACATATCGTGTTTGGTATCAAACACCTTGGAATCATACCTCCACACCGGTAACCGGTGTGGGAGGTATGATTCCACCCTTATGAAGCGAGCTTCATGGGGTCACTGGTCTATCTGGTGCCAGCCTTCTCGACCCGGTCAGCACAAAATGGATGCTGCCGACCAGAGACACACTTCTGCCCTCCTGCTGCTGAGCCAAGCTCGAGCAGAGGAAGGCAGCATCCTGTCTGTGACCACCTCCCAGACAGGATTTAGTGTATTGGGGCTGGGTGGATGCACTCTGAGAGTGCCTGAAAGTCTGCACCTGGGGCACATTTGGTGTCCCTGTGCATAGTCCAGCTCAAACCAGTTCTGGGAACCATTGGCTCCTGCTCTGGCGTGAAACTGGACAAAGGACATGGGTGTAACCACCCCTCTGTCCTGACCCTCCCCTAGGAGGGGCCCCCGAATCTGTCCAACCCCTTCCCGTGGGTACAAAAGGGCTTACCTGGCTGTAAGACTTTAGATTTAACGTGGACAAGATTCTACAAGAAGAAACCACTGACCTTCGACCGTCTGGACACTCTGGACTTCGACTGGGCCCGACTTCGTCTCCCTCTCCGTCCAAAGCTTTGTTTGTGCCCTTGCTCCATACAGGCTCCGTGCAGGACATGTGGTGCACTAAGGACAACTGAAGAATCTCCCTTGGAGTGAAGGAGTCACTCCCCTGCCCTAGCAGGCACCTTAACGCAACCGACCGGTCTGCTGCTCCTGAGCTCCTGCGGATTCCGAAGATTTCAGCAACACAGGATGTGAGTTTCTGAAGGTCCCTGAGGTTGATCTGCCCTCTCAGCAAGTTTGAGGCCAGTATCCCTCATGGGGACTGCATAACCCGAACCCTTGTGCACTGCGGCCATTTGCAGATGCATATGCATGTTGGTAATTCCCGAGCTTGTGCATTGGACTCCGTGTAGTCCTGACCCTGAGCAGTATTTGCACCAAAGAACTCTGGCCTCTTCACACCAAGTGCTCCGTGGGCTGGTACTTTGCAATCTTGCCCGAGGCCCCTTCGCGACTCTTGGTCCTTCGGCCTGTGGGTCGCTCTGAGGGTCATCTTGATTTCTGTTGGGCTTTCCTGGTTGCTCCAGATGTGCCCTGACTCTCCACTGCTTGGTGAGGCCCCTGGACCTTGCTGGTCCACACCGTAACCTGCTTGGCCTTCCTTCATGGTTTGCTTTTGCCAAGGCTTGTTGGTGCTTCAGCCAGACACCGACCCCTCAGCACTCGACATCCTTTGTGGGACAGCTCACCTCCGGCTCCTGGTCGTCCTCGACGTCTCCTGGTCCTCGTGGCTGCAGAGTCAAGCATCCCTTCTTCGCACCTGAAGCACCCGACATCGGTGGGCATTCGTCTACCAAGCCCCTGGTCACTCTGAAGTGACTCAGACTCTGTCCCCTCTGCTTTCAGGTTCCTTCCTCCCAGAATCCAGGCTTGGATTCCACCGGACCCTTTTTACCTTCACGGCAGCAGTACTTCTTCACAGCCCTCCATTGAGAACGACGGCGGTTTCCGACGCCACTCCAGACCTATGCACCCGGCTCCCCTGGGATAGGTAACTCGGGTACTACGGTATCCACGGGTGGGGTGGCTCTCCAACCTCTTAAGTTCCAAAGGGTTTGCTCGAAGTCCTCCTAGAAGGGTCCTTAAACTTTAAAATTGTAACCGCGACTTCCCCATAGAATTGTACTGAGCCCGCGGTCGTGTTAGCACACTGCACCCGTCCCCCGTGGGGTCCCTATCTACTCACCTTGGGTGGTTCCTTGGGGTGCCAGCGATTCTACGTGCTCTAGACTGTGTCTTGAACCAAGTCGTGATTGTTATACTACTATTGTAGTATATGGTTTGGTCTCCCCCTGGAGCCCACTGTATACTGTGCTACTTAAAACTGTTCTATTGATCTCGTATTGTGTGCTTTGTGTTCTATCCTCGTGTAGAGGTTAGTAGAGAGTGTTATATTAATAAATACATATTTTTATATAACTACTGTGTGGTTCTCCTTTCATTTAGTCAATATAGGAGGTGATGTTCTGGTAAAACAAGCTGCTTTACATTCCTTCAAGATTAAGCCTGAAGGCTGCTCTCCACAGCTATCACTAGGATAGCTTTCTAAAGGTTATCTTTGACCTCATACATCATAAGGGTTGTTTGGACTGGTGCAAGGTGCCCACTTAAATTAGTGGACAGCATATACCAGGCCAACTTCTCACAATACATACTGGACATCTGACACCACCACCACTTGAGTACACTTCTGGACCTGTGAACTTGGCAGGGTATGCCCAGACGTGGGTCCCTTGCTCACTTTGCCCCTGTATTCAAGCTAGCCTGGCTGATGAGGGCTGTTAGCCCGAAACCGGTCCCAGGATGCTTGTTTCTGGTCCTAGAAAGATATGGCTTGGCAGTTCAGGCTGGACTGTTCCCATGAGGCACAGGGTCAAGACTGATTTGCATATAGCTGTGTCTGAACTGGGGTGGCGAAGTGAGCTAAAGAACGATGATGGATTCAACCCAGATCTGTGACTGGGGGTGAGTGTCTAAAATGTTTCAGCGCTCCGTCCATCATCTCCTTGTGTTTGCCCTGTGAAGACTCTGCCAGGAAGAAGGACTGCTGTGCTGCTGAAAGGGTTGCCACTCCACTATACTGCTGCTTTGCTTAACTCCTGCCTTGCTGTGCTGACCTGCTGCCTGCTGCCCTCTTGCTTGGGTGAAGGAACTGGACCTGCATCACTTGAACCCAGAGTGACTCCAAGGACTAGCTGGCTGGGTTGAGAACTGGGAAGGACACGCTTGTCATACTTCTAGAACTGATAACATTAAAATTATTGAGTTGGGTAGCATGACTCCAAATAATAATGGCAAGAGACAGCTCTTCTTTGAATGTGCGTATCTAGTCAATACTTATACTTGGTCACTAATAATAATTCAACTCTTAACAATTCTGTAATTTGCATATTATTCTCTGAGTCATGCAAGGGGATTTAAGTAGGTTATGAATATAGCTGAGTGCGGTAGACTGTGGAGTGGAGTGTAGAGTGTGACTAAGAAGGACATTTTATGGACTCTGGAGGGTGGCTGCAACATGATGAATTTGGAGAACATGCAATGAGAATTGTGGGGGAGGGGTTTTATGAAGAATGGAGTGTAGAATGTGGCTGAGCATATCGTGCAGTTTAGGATGCTGGAATGTTGAGTGTGGTGAGTCTGAATCAAGTGTTAATAAAGAGAAACAATGAACCCTAAACTAATTAGATGTGTGATTTTTTGGAACACTGTAACAAGATTTTGTCATAGAAATTCAGGACCTATGATACAATCACCAGTTTGCAGGCATCTAGAAATAAATGTGCAAGACCCACATCTTTGACCCTTATCAGGCCATAAGCAAACATTTAGCACCCCTTAGGCTGATGGTCATTCAAAGACACCCACTGCCTCTACTTTCTCATTTTCTTTACAATGGACTGTCTAATGCTCCACAGCAGAATATTCCCACCGTTTTGCTATAGCCACATAGATAATAGACCAATAAAAAACACTTCTATAAGCTGGCATTCAATTAATGGGCATGCCACATGTGAATCCAAAGGCAAAGAGCTTATGTTACTAATTGACTTTAGTGTTACTCATGCGAGAAGCATGTGACTGTCACTTGTTCCCTCCAGCAGGCCCTTCTGCTCATTGCGGGAAATTGAAATGAGCTGTTTGATAGCGGCATGTGCTATTAAAGTTGTAAACAGATTTTAATTTTTATTGTGAGAGTGATAAACTAAACATGCTATATTTATTTTCTTTGCTAGTGTCGTTACCTATTCTAGATAGGTTCTTCATTGTTGATGCTATTATATCATCTGTGTCCTGGTGCGAAGCTCACCTAATAGTAATCTGATTTTTGACTGTTTGCTCTCTAATGGCTATTCTGCCCATAGTGGATGCAATAACTGGGTTCTTATCTTAGTACGCACATTTGATCACATCGGACCCGATTCGCAAAGCTACTTGGGGTCCATGGGTGAATATAACTACATTTGCAAGGGGTAAATCATATTCCTGATTTACAAATTGGAAAACTTTGGGATTCTTCTTTTTACGTGGTATTTGCTCACATGGAACTTGTATTGTTGAAATGTGCATGTAGTTTGCCACTCTGAATATGTTAATACATTTACTTGTTTCCAAGACAGAAATACTTTTCCTCCTCGTAAGTCTTCCTCGCCACAGTAATAACGTACTGAGCTTCAGCTCCCCCACAGAACCCTCCAAGCAAATTAGCACTCTAGCCTCCCCCATCCCTCTCTAACATGGCTGACCTCCTTCACCCCTAACCTACCATAAGAGGAGGCACAACCCACCCCACTTCCTGTTTTTTAGGTCTCGCCTGGCGTTGCAGCGTGCATGCGCTGCTCGCTCTGCGAGGGCTTCTTGGAATCAATACGGTTTCAGAAGTTGACTTTCGGCTCCGCCCGTTATTTCCATTGGTGTGCGTCATTTGGCGTCACTAATTATGCTAAACGGGGTGTAATGATTGTCCCAGAGACTTTTTAGTCCCTCCTGGTTACCACCCTGTCCACTTTTGGCCCCGCCCACCTGGACTGGATCTTTTACTGGCGGCGTGACACGGTGGGTTTTATAATTACTGTCAGCACTTTTTTCTTACCATTACTTGCATGTGGGCTGTGCGTATCGTCTCATGATGAACCAGGCTGCATGCATTGATCGGCGCAGCTGCTGGCGGGGCACTGGCCCGTGTTGCCCTGCCCCTGTATCGATCACCTCACCTCGGTGACGGCCGATACCAGCAGCACGTGAGCCCCCAACACGAGACGCCTTCCTCCTGGGTCGGGATTTCCCAGTGTGTGAATGTCTGCTGCGTCACGGAAGGGCCGGCCCGGCGAGAGCAGAAGAGGAGGAGCGGAGACTCCCCTGGGTCAGCCAGGAGGGAGCACCGTGAGCGACGGGAGAGTCGGCTGCCAGGGAGCACAGGCGAGAGTCTGGAGGCGCCGAGACTGGAGAGCAGATGGCTTGGGGAGCACGGGCAGCTGAGGCAGCAGTCACTGCGTCCCTTCACCCCACTCGAGGCATCCGTGAGTGCTGGCTCCTTCCCTTCTAATGTCCTGGGTGTATTGCAGACAGAGGAAGCGTCTTCATACTTTGTCTATTCTAACTGATCCTATTGGGGCTAGGTAGCGCAAGGGACACGTTATGTGGTAATTTAGGATCTATCAGCCTAATTGGAAAGCATCTGCATAGTTTGCTGGAAACAATTGTTTACTTCACTTTTAATAACTCACAAAGTTAGCCCGCTACTGAACGGAGTAAAGTATCTTGCTCAGGATCACACAGTGTGGTCACTGGTCACAGAGACAAGCTGGGATTGCTCGTCAATTTCGCCACTGCTAGACCTAATTCACCCAACCAGGCATCTGACGGACACACGGTGTCTAGCATGAAAACAAGAGGTTGTATTTAAACTTTGGGAATTTAAGTATGTGCATCAGATCTCCGTCCTCTGGCTGCTCCCTTACCCCACTGTACGAACACACGTGCCACAGAGCGGACACACGTTGTAGAAGCGCAGGGGCGCACTGATCATGAACAGTGACCATCAGATACCCCCGTCATTGGTCAAGCTGTTAGAGGAAAGTACTAGAGAGAACTGGCAGGAACATTACTGAGTGCGTGGCCAGGAGAGGGGGCCGTTCCTTCTCAATCCTGTGGGACTAGAAACCCTCTCGTGCAGGCTGCAGCCCCGAACATGGCACTGAGAGGTCTCCCCGTGCCTGGGCATGCTCTGTTCAGCCTGTCCATGGGAAGTAGCCCAGACACGGGGGGCACCAGGAGGCTGGCAGTGTCCTATTACAGCACCTGGATCAGGCTGTGAGCCCAGGCTCCGGCAAGGATTTCACCCGTGACTCACGACTGATCCGGAGGGGCATCCCGCCCAGCTGCCCTATAGTGTGAATGCTGTAGTATGTAGGGCGCTGTTGTGATGAGTAAACCCGGCTGCTGCTCCAGCTGGTGACAACATCCGGCTGTGCCCTGGGGCCATGAACTCCGCAGACCTGCTTGAGTTTCCACGGTGTAGTCAATCTGCCTGCTCTGGAATACACCTGCTCTGAGCAGTAGGGATGCTTGTAGAGAGAGCGACTTCTGTAGTGCTTCACAAACTATGACACTGCCTCTAGGCGCTTGCATACATACCTTCTGTTTCAAAGTGCGTAATACCCATGCATTTGCTCTGAAGTAAAAACAGCATTTCTCAGTAGCTTTCGTTTTTAGGTCTTTTCATCACCTCAGAGGCATGTTATTTGTGTGGGTCAGGGCTCGATGGAGTGTCGGTGACTTTTTATTTATGTCCAGAGGAGCAGTCCCCTTTCACTCGGTGTGCTGCATACATTGTGTTTGGTAATCGGGTGCATCAATGGGCGTGATGCAGTGGGGCCTTACTTTGGTTTCTGCCTTTGTGCACGAGACGAGTCACACAAGTCAATTCATTGGTAATTTTCACATTGATGTGACCATATGCTAAATATCAGCTCTGTTGTTTCTACTGTTATTATTGTAGCTTTTCTACTGCTGTTTTACCTCTACTAGTATTCAAACTCCAAACATGTGTACAACCGGTATTAGGGCTTCTGTCATTAGTAGAACACCTGCTGCTGTTCCTATTTCTACTCCTACAAGTATTAATACTACAACTTTTACTATTGTTATACCAATATTACGTGTACTAACCTTGGTATGACCATCTACGATTCTACCAGGAATCGTAGATGGTTACTACTGTTGGTATTCTGGTTACTGTGATTCTTACTATTGCTTCTACTGCTTCCTCTAGTGCGCACAACATAAACAGTTTCTCTAGGAGCAGGTTATAGCAGTTGTCTCAATGAATCTTACAGAGGAAGGTGAAACAACATTAATCCCCAGTATAACTATCAATGTCGACTTAATCATCATGTAAGTGTAAATGAATTGCGTCGTACATTCATGTATAAGAACAAATAGTTTTAGTCACTTGAGCGTCATATTAATTCAGTACTCAAAACACAAGGGATTCAGTTGCATCATAGGCCCACATATGTCCAGTAGTAAAACAGTCCAGTAATGCACAATGCTCAAATGTTTATATGCGCTGCACCGCTGTTGCACATTTTAATGTCTATAATTAGCAATGAGTTGCTTAACTTGTTGGCAGGTTGCCATTTAATTATATGCAGAGCAAGATGTGAAGATGTGGAGTGTGCGTTGACGTTTCGGTCTCTAAGTTAGTGAATATGCAAGGCCATCATCAGGACTGCATGTTTGGGCAAAATGGGTATCTTTTATATGTATGTATTTATTTATTTACTTATGCTGGAAAGTGCATTGCTAAACACTTATAAGGTCCCAAAGGCCACTGCAAATCAAAACACATAGGTAACAAATACAATTCTAACAACATAAAATCACAACATATCACATACATACACTCAATAATACATAGCTATAATACAATACCATTAGCAAAGCAAATGGCTTTAACTTAAACAAAGGCGAGACCTATTGCATTTCCAATGCTTGTTTTGGTTCTGCTTTGCAGTCTCTTCAAGCAAGTCACAGGCAAGTGGGGCAAAGTCGCGCTGTAGCAGACCCAGGGGCCCAGTACGAAGCCCTGCTGTGCGGGCTCTTTTTTAACAATTTATTTAGATATGTTGTTAATTAGATTTTTTCCCGGCATATTGAGAGACCCGGCCATAGCGGGCTCTTACCCTGTGTGCAAAGCCATGCGTCAGTGGGCTCATGTATTCCGGCAGGTCCTCGTGTCAGGACAGGGTTACGCCGGCCTGCGGTGTATTACCCGATGTGCCACGGGTAACTGTGCTGCTTTCCGTTTCAGCACGGGCCGTCCACGTGGAGGGCTCTGTAGGTCCTGATTAGGTTTTAGGCTGCCATAGGGCAGCCGGTTGTTTGAGACTCTGGGGCATGACGCGTCAGGCATTCCGGGCGTAATGGAATTTGCTGAGGAATTGGGATGATCGGATTGTGCTCGGCAGTGTGCACGCTGCTAGAGTGTTTTAGTTGCTTAGCAACTGGCCCAGTCATCACTGTGTTTTTCACAACACTTTTCTTCATTGATCAACCAATTTAAACCTGGCTCCTTTGGGGTGATTTCTGTGCTTTTCTCGAGCGTGTTTCAGGATGGAGAATGCGGATGAGCCTCAACTAGGGGCAGGGCATAGTGTACAAACTCAGGCGGAGACCCCTTCATTGCAAGCCATACAGCAAATGATCCAGGCTGCAGTGGCTGCTTCTTTTAAGAAGCTTGAGGGCCCTTCATCACCTAATAAGCAGCATATTGAGCCTTCCACTAGTACTGAGACTGAAGGAGAGGAGTATGATCTCAGGGGCTGATATGTGCAGGAGCTTGAGGAGGTTCTGCAGCATATCAAAGATAATCTATCTTTCTCTGTGCCCCAGGTGGAGGAGGAATCAGAGGATTTCTTCATGCAATACCAAAGGCGTGAGCCTGAGTCTCTCCCTCTGCATCCCTCAATAAAAAAGGTGATGGATAATGAATGGCAGGACACAGACAAGCCTTCCTTTCCACGGTACTTTTCTAAGCGGTATGCCATTCAGGACTTCGCAATGGATTTTCCAGTTGTGGTAAAGGTAGACTCCTTGATGGCTGGGTTGTCTTCGCAGGGGGCTATCATTTCAGAGGACGCCTCCCCTTTGGACCCGATCGACAAAAGGGTGTTGTCGGCAGTCAAGAGATCTTATGCCGCGGCCAACTTCTCCATTAGGGCCTCAGCTTATCTCTCCTACACTATCCAGTCTCTCTTCAAGGACTATCATTCTCTAGCTGAACTTATGGAGCAAGGGGCGGACATCATGCCTACCCTGGCAGTCATGGAACAACAGACCAGGATGTTGTCAGACATTTCCTTTGCTACCTTGGGGACGCAGCTGCCTCCGCTGGTGCAGACATTCAGGCCAGACGCCAGGTCTGGTTGCACCATTGGAAGGCTAAGGCAGCTGAGAAAGCCCTTCTGATGAAGATTCCTCAGGGGTAAAATTGTTTGGCGCTCCATTGGAGGAGATGGTGAAGAAGTCAGTGGAAGATAGGAAACTGCTGGCTGCCACTGGACCTTCAAGGGGTAGAGTTTTTGGTAGCAAGAGGGCCTTCGGTCAGCATTCTACTCCTAGGGGTAACCTGCCCTTTCGTAGGAGGGGACGCAGCTGGGAGTCCCTTTATCTCACAAATCCCTCAGCAGTCCAATGGTGTTTCCAACCTCTTGTCTAAGTCCTGACTATCCAGAGGGCCCCGATAATCAGCTTCCCGTGGGGGATCGATTGTCGAAGTTCCTGGAGACTTGGAGGGAGGTCTGAATAGTGGGTATTGAGTATTATCGAGGAGGGATACACGGTTGTCTTCGATTCTCTGCCCCGAGTTTTTTGTTCACACTCCTTTGCCCTCAGCTGCTGCAAAGAGGGAGGCTCTTTTGACAGGCATTGGGGATCCTCTTGCAAAAGTTGCCATACATTCGGTTCCTGCTTCTCAGAAGGATCAAGGTGTCTACTCGATCCTCTTCCTGGTAAGGAACCCAGCAGGGGATTTTCATCCTGTGCTGGATTTAAAGCGGGTGAACTCTTTTGTCCCTCATGTTAAGTTTAAAATGTTGTCTTTGCAGGAAATCCTTCCTTTGCTGGTTCAGGGAAAAGTGTTGGCATCATTGGATCTGCTCGATGCCTATCTGCGGTACTGCCTTTTGGATTGTCCTCAGCCCTGCGGGTTTTTGTGAAAGTATTGCCCCCCAACCCTCCCCCTCCCCGGTTGGGCTCATCCATAGAGAGTGGATTCAGTGGATTCAGGTGTTCCCGTACCTTGATGACTGGCTGGACTGCATTGGTCCTGCTTGATCTAACAGCAGCCTTCGATACCGTGAACCACGCGGTATTAATACGAAGGCTACAGGATGTAGGTATCAGTGGTACAGCTCTTGCCCTCCTCTCTTCCTTTCTATCGTCTAGGGAACAAGTGATTCTTTTGGATGGATATCGGTCCGAGGAATTCACACTCCCCGGCGGAGTCCCACAAGGCTCGGCCTTATCCCATACGCTCTTCAATATATATGTAGCCCCTCTGGCTAGACTAATAAAAAGTTACGGCTTTACGCTGGTGTCATACGCTGATGACACGCAGCTTATAGTGTCGGTAACACAGTCAGTGGATGCTATGGCAGCCCAATTCTGCAAATGTATCTCCGCCCTGATGACCTGGATGAACGCCAATTTCTTAAAGCTGAACGTAGATAAAACCGAGGTGATAGAGTTTGGCCAGAAAATCTCGGTCTGGAACCAATTATGGTGGCCAACTGCAGCCGGTACCTGTCCGGCTACGGTCAATAAAGCCAGGAACCTCGGTCTTATCGTAGACAAAGACCTCTCCTGGGCTCCTCAGATCAACCAAGTCTCATCAGCTTGATTCTTTATGCTAAAAGGCCTGAGGAAGATTCTTCCATTTATTCCGCTTTCCTTGAGGAAAACAGTGGTAGTAGCCACGATTCTATCTAGAATTGACTATTGTAATGCTCTCTATCTAGGAGCAGGTGCTGCTCAATTCTCCAAACTACAGTCAATTCAGAACACGGCAGCTAGAGTACTGCTCAAACTACCCAAACATCACCCTACATTGACCAGTATAAAACAACTTCACTGGCTCCCAGTGCGGCGACGTGTTGATTTTAAAACTCTATGCCTGGTGCACAACGCCCTGTTTGGTGGTGGGGCCAAGGATGTGTAATCCTTGTTTTCCCGATATGTACCATCACGATCTTTAAGATCAGCCTCCCTTGGTCTGGTACAACTCCCAAAGATAAAGAGAGCAAGGTGTGGAGGTAAACGCTTTTCTTTTTTAGCATCCAAACTCTGGAACTCATTGCCCACACACCTGAGATTTCTGCCAAACAGATCTGCCTTCAGGAAGGAAATTAAAACATGGCTCTTTTCCCAACCCTGAACATGTCGGCTACTGTTTTTGCATATCACCTAGCGCCAAGACGCCTCGGCAGTAGTGCGCTCTACAAATACCTTCAGTCAGTCATGATTTCTCCCTCTTCTTTTTTCAAGGGGACCCTGCACGTCCAGAGGGTCTGCAAGATTCTGGAGGTCCATGACTTTCTGATCAACCACGAGAAGTCACATCTGGTTCCCACCCAGGACCTGGTGTTCATTGGGGGTCACCTGGACATGGTCAGGGGGCAGGTGTTTCTGCTTGCGGACAGGAGAGCGACCTTAAAGAAGGAACTGGGTTGTCTGCTCAAACTGAATTCAGCCCCAGTGCATTGGTGGTTGAGATTACAGGGCTTGATATCAGCAGCAATTAATGTGTTAGCATGGGCTTGGTTGCACATCTACCTGTTAGTGAACCATCCCCTGTCCCATTGGTCCCCTTGTTCTGCCATTTACGATCTTCCCATGGTGGTGTCCCCTCAGATCCGGGAAGCCCTGGGGTGCTGGCTGGAAGACCTCCATCTTGCAAGGGGTCTCCCCTTTCAAGTGTCCTCCTACCGGGTGGTGAGCACGGATGCCAGCAAGCTGGGCTGGGGGCCACTTTGGATTCCTGGTCTGTTCAGGGGAAGTGGGATTGCTTGCAGGCTGGTTGTTCTTCCAACTTTAAGGAGCTGAAGGCTGTTCAGCTGGCTTGTCGGGAATTTGGGCCGGCCTTCGGGGGCATCATGTGATGGTCCGGACTGACAATCAGGTGGTGATGGGTTATCTCAATCCCCAGGGGGGTTGCTGGGTTCAGTCCTTTTGGCTCCAGGCTCAGGAGATTCTAACCTGGGCAGAGAGCAATGTGCCGTCTCTGCAGACTATGTACCTCCCGGGGAGGGAGAACTGTGCAGTAGACCACCTGAGCAGGGCCTTTCCCCTCATGAATTCGATCTCTTTGTCGACTGTGGTGTTCCATGTGTTGCAGAAGAGGTTTGGGTGTCCGAAAGTGGACTTATTTGCGGACAGGGAAAATGCTCTCCTGCACAGCTTCTGCAAAATTACTCCTTGCTCTGAGGCGTGGCAGATAGAGTGATGTCATTCAGGTGGCCGGCAGGCCTGCTTTATGCATTTCCATTGATCCTATTGTTTGCCAGGGTATTGTGCAAAATACACCTCGAAAAAGCTTTTGTACTGTTGGTGGTGCCAGACTGAGTCCCGTGCCCGTGGTACCTTCTTGCTGAGGGAGCTTGCGGTTCAGGAGTGTTGGGTGATTCCAGACCATCTGTATTCTTTGAGGGGTCCCCCTCTACCGGCAGGTGTTCTGCAGCGGCTCCATCTTCAGGCCTGGCTAATGAGAGGGTGGCTTGTTGTCTAGGGGTTGCTCTGCAAAAGTGGTGGACCTGATTCAGAGCTCCAGGCATCCGGCGACTCTACGGTCTTATTCCAGACATTGGTTGTCGTTTTCTGGGGGGTGTGTCACTAAGGGGCTAGACTCTGGTTCGGTGGATCTGATCAGGATCCTAGATTTTTTGTCTGATAGTTTTTCATTGGGCCGGGCTCCCTCTACCCTTCGGGCTTAGTGGGCGGCTTTGCAGGCTTTCCGGAGTCCCCGTTTGGATGAGTTAGATCCTTTGGATTCCTGGTTGACGCGTAGTTTCAATCTTCAGAGTCCTTGGGTGATTTGTCCTGCCCTGGGATCTCCCCTTGGTGTTGCAGGTGCTACAAACTGCTCCCTTTGGGGGAGGTTGACATCAAGTTCTTAACCATGAAGGTTGTTTTTATTGTGGCCATTGTGTCAGCTGGGAGGATTGGGGAGTTGGGGTCCTTTTTACGGTCTCCTCCTTTCTTGAGGGTGTTGCCAGACTGCATTGCCCTGCGGTCTGATCTGAAATTTTTGCCCAAGATCCCTTCTGTGACTAATTGTTCCAGGGAGGTTGGTCTGCCTACTTTTTCTCCCAAACCTCGGTCTGGGGTGGACACAGGTCTACATCTGTTGGATATAAGAAGGGCGGTGCTGGTGTATCTGGAACAAACCTTGGATTTTTGCAAATGTGATAGTTTGTTTGTCACTTTTGGCCCGGCGAGGTCTGGTCATAAACCGTCTATTTTCCACTTTGAGTAGGTGGATTAAACAGACTATCCTTCTGGCGTATCAGTCTCAGGGGTCAGAGGGTTCATCCAGGATACAGGGGAGGTCTACCCGTAGTATTTCTGTCTCCTGGGCTGCTTTCAAGGGGGTCTCTATAGAAGACATTCATAAGGCTGCTACATGGGCTACTCCTTACATGTTCATGGACCACTATAGGGTGGTGTTGGGAGGTTCAGCTGCTGGGGATTTTGCGGCAGCTGTCCTGCAGAGCTGGCACTGACTGTTGATTGATTGTCACTCACGTCGTGCAGTTGATTTTTTTCCTCTGATTGCTGTTTGGATGAAACTGTGTTTGTGCCTCGCATTTTAGTTTCTGGTGTTTTTTTCTGGTGATTGTGAAGCCTCTTTGGCTTTGGTATATGGTCACTGCGTTATTACTGTGGCGAGGAAGACTTACAAGGAGGTAATGCCCCGGTTACTTACAGGTAATCTTCATTACTCTGTATGTAGTCTTGCTCGCCACATGGGTTTCTATCTCTCCGTTCCTTGTTTTGGTATCAGCTTCATGTTTTTGGTACTGGGGCTTGGTAGAGGAACAGGAAGTTGGGTGGGTTGTGCCTCCTCTTATGGTAAATCAGAGGTGAAGGAGGTCGGCCATGTTATGGAGGGATGGGGGAGGCTAGAGCGCTAATTTGCTTGGAGGGTTCTGTAGGGGAGCTGAAGCTCACTAAGTTATTACTGTGGCGAGGAAGACTACACTCGGAGAAATGAAGATTACCAGTAAGTAACCAGGGCATTTATCTTGGGGTCGGGAACTACGAAAATGTATCAGGATGTAAGGGAAGGGATTTGTCCTGTGGAGGAAAAACAAAAAAAAGTTAGAAAGAGCTAAGCACGTTTGTGTTACGTTCTTGTATGCAGACATGTACACCTGTCACATTTCTGTACCGCTTAAATGGTTACACATTTGAGCACTCTTGGGTCTCCTACCCAGATGCCTACAAGTACTCCATTTTTTTTAAAGAATATCTTAAAAGTCAAAATTTTACTTGAAGCAAATGTATAAGACTATAGGAGTGCACTTCTGACTTTTTTTCCAATGTTTTAGTGATTCAGATTCATTGTGTGATCCTGGAATAATAAAAGCGTTCAGATAACAGTGAGAATCAAGTGCTATGCAAATAGTTGGGCATTAATATTTACAATTGAGGCTCTTTTATTGATGCATTGTTTCCCTTGGCAGCATTGCCACACAACAACGGTCACAATTTCTTTAAACATTGACTGTGAAATCACCGGTAATAGGAACCCATTATCACATAATCTTTCATGAGAACTTCCAAAAATTGACAATTGGTGCTAGCAGCAGATTCCACAATATGTAAAAAGTTCTGAGCCTATCCAAATCAGTTAACCCTGCCTCAAACTCTCATGTGATGCTGATTACATTGTCAAACTATGACATTTTGAAATAACATTCTTAAAAAACTGAATTAGCCCAACAACTATAACTCATCTACTCTTTCGCAAGCAGCATCTACACTATGAGCATACAGGGGGAGAGGGGAATGACGATAGTGTTACGTTTGCTTATTGTTACAGCCTATACCGAATTTCTAAGATATTTCTACAAAACAATGCATGTGTTCCATGAAATACCAAATTTCTAAGATATTTCTACAAAACAATGCATGTGTTCCGTGAAAAACCATTGGCCTTATTCTGCGTCTTTTCAGGTTTCATATCTACAGAAGTGACTCTGGGTTCAGTCAACTAGCAGCACATTGTTGGTCAATAAGCAAAATTATACGTAAATGAAACATTTTAATTAGTTCCCAACCAAGAGATGATAGTGATACATGTCACTGTTAGAGTTTCATCCTTTCTTTTACTTCAAAAATAACTAATCTGAATGCAGTTTGTTGCAATATATTTTGTTCAAAGCTGAGACACAAATGGACATTTTGTGATTCTTTGAATTATACATTTACTGTCCTTGCAATACGATTCACACAACTCTTTCTGCCACTGCTGGTCCACATAAAGTACAGTACGCACAATTTCATGTGCATGTTTCGAGGGTTGTAGAACACTGTCACATGATAGGGCCCCCAGAAATCATGGCCTGAAGCGGCTGTATGCTTTGGTGGGTTTTCCTTTGTTGTGATTTGTTATCATGTCCAGTTTACTGTGACCCAGAGTCATTCTTTTGTCACTTCTGCTTAAGTTGTTGCTTTCTTTTAAATCATCTTTCAGACCCACGTGATTTGTAAAAGAATCTTTGACTTCTTCTGCATGACTGATGTCAGTAGAGTGATTAGCTGAAACATCACTTTTCAACACTGTGGGAGTCTTATATTCTGGCTGTAAGCCTGCAATCCCTGTGGTGGGTTGGGGTCGACATTTGGTGATCATGTCCAATCGACTATGTCCTAGGGTCATTGTTTTCTCATCACTATTCAAGGTGGTTTGGTTACCTCCCAAACTAGCCTTGAAACAAGCTGAACTAGTTGGGACATCCCTTTTATTTTCAGTGTAATTTGAATTAGTAGATTGGTTTAGTGAACTATCACTTTTCACATTGGTAGATGCTAGGTTTTCTACTAGTAGGTTATTTGTGGGTTGTGGTCTAAACTTGGTGATCATGTCCAGTTTACTATGTCCTAGGGTCATTGTTTTCTCATCACTATTCAAGGTGGTCTGGTTACCTCCCAAACTAGCCTTGAAACCAGCTGAATTAGTTGGCACATCCTTTTTATTTTCAGTGTAATTTGAATTAGTAGATTGGTTTAGTGAACTATCACTTTTCACATTGGTAGATGCTAGGTTTTCTACTTGTAGGTTATTTGTGGGTTGTGGTCTAAACTTGGTGATCATGTCCAGTTTACTATGTCCTAGGGTCATTGTTTTTTCATCTTTGTTTATTGTGCTGTTTTTTTCCTTAGATACATCATTTCGAACAATAGGATGTGTAGGGTTTCCAATGTCAGCCTGAAAGCGGGAAACATTACTTTTTACTGTAGTGGATGGCTTAGGTCCTGCTTGTTGACTATCGGTCCCTGCATTGGTGCGTCTGTAGCTCATCATCAGATCTAAGTGACTGTGACCAAGGGTCATCCTTTTTTCATTTCTACTTATCTTATGACTTTGTTCTTTTGAGATTTCTTCCTGCCCTATACGGTCAACGTTAGCATTCTTACTACCTGTTTTATGCTCAGTTTGTGAAAGATTGCTCTCTGTGATAGTACCAAGAGTAAAATTTGGGACTGGTTCAAACTGGTTGAGTGCTGGTGTGGACTTTGATAACAAAGATGTCCTTAGTCCAAGGTTGTGCAATCCAAAACTGTGATCGCTATCTGCCAATGTGTTAGGGTTGGATAGCCTTCTGTGCTGGTTAATGAAGTTCGTCCTGAAACCACCATTGACTTCTCTTCTTCCATCATTATTGAAGTCTGGGAGAGCATGCTTATCTTCATTATTTACCTTGTAGCTTGTGCTTGTCTTATATGGAGATGCCTTCAGGCTTGATACAGTTGAATCTGAATGGCTGCTTGATCCATTCGATGGTGTGAGCTCTGGGGCTAATCGTACAATGGGTTGTGTATTCCAGATCGAAGGACGGGAATATGGACTGATCTTTGAATCTACATTACTGAAATAGTCAACTTTATTTGAAACTGCATATAAGCACCGAAATTCTGTGTCAAAGTCTTCCACAATTTTTCCAATAAAAAGTGTCACCAAGTTGCTGTGAACTTGACTTGCAATCCAGCTAAAACTAGAAAAATAGAAGAGAAAGAAGTTTCAGCGATTTTAAGAATGCATACAGTATAATGTGCATTACTAAGGAGTGAATCAATAAACTTATTTTCAACAGAAACTTATTCAGATGAGACTAACTTTGCCATTGAGAAGCACAGCCCATGTGAGTAAAGCATCCCCACCTTTCCATAAGAGCAGCTTGACACGTAAACCACACTTCAAAAAAATCTAAATGAATACAACAGCTGAATCAAACTTAAGTCTCAGGCAAGACCATGTACTTTCTTTACATACTCACAGCAATTACGCTCAAATGAAGTAAACAGGAGGCAAACTGCAGTTCAACAAGAAACAAGTATTGGCAAAGCCAAAAGGTCTCCCCTACAAGACCTATTAGCTTTTCCAATTTTTGTTTAGCAGTGCAGTAAAGCATCTTGACTGCTATGCAACATGGGTAAAAAGAAGGCAATGACATGGCCCGTGCATCATTTTGTAGGCTGTCACACGTGTTCAACACGTGTGTGCCTGCATAAGAACACAGCCTTTTTTTTTAAATTAACCGATCTGAGATGAATCAGTAAATAAAAAAAAAAGCTGCAAAAATAGCAGTACAAAAGCAATCTTGGAAAATGCAACGCGAAAGCTTTAAAGATTAAAATAGTTGAGCGTGTTGCTGGAACGAGTTTGGCAGTGGGTTGGGGTGAAGTAACAAAGCGGGCATGAGAGAAGCAACATAGTGGGCCGGGGAGACGCAACTTGAGGGATAGAACATGGGCGAAAGAGAGCAACATGGGCAGGGTGGGGGAGAAGCACACATGCGAGAGAGAGCGTCATAAGTGCGGGTGTGAGAAGAGAAGCACATGGGCAAGAGAAAGCACTGTGGAGGAGAGAGAGAAAAGCACATGAGGGAGACAACTGGAAAACACATGCACTCTCATGGAATATTTTAACAAAAGAAAAAAAGTAGTTCCCTAAAAGCAAGCAGAAGAAGCATGGAAGCCAGGCAATCAAAGAAATGGTAGAAAGGCTATACTCCAGGGGAGTGACACTGATAAGATGGGCAGACTGAAACAAGGAAACCCATCCATTAGAAACCAAGGAAATAAGAGTGACAGTAAAGCCAACCAATGGGATGGTTGCAAGTCCCTGTATTTTATTGGTAAGCCCATAATATGTCTCTCATAACCAGACAGCTTGCTAAAAAGTAGATGCCTATGCAGCCAATTAGACTTAGTCCATGTCAGTACTGAACACATCCTGCATAGGCCCTTTACGCTTGCTTTATTATTCATGGCAGGTAAGTAATTTCTCCTTCTTTCCCAATGGCAGTGCTTTTTGGAAGGTTTTTATAAATGTTAATTAATTTATGACTGTGATATGTGTTTTTATGAGCTTTCCCACGTGACATCTCATCCCTGGTTAAATGTATTGCCTGCATATATTTTCACTGAGAGCGATAAGTTTTCACCAGCATGCCATCTGCACTATGTCCCGCTTCCTTCCATCAACCCGTTCAAGTTCAGAAACTTCTCCCTCCTCTGTGGGACCCACTCCTCAACCCTCTACCTCAGGCAAGCACAGGGATTTGATCTATCTCAGTCAGAAAAGGAAAAATGTGTGCATTAACTGCACAATAATACCCTTCCTAGTGGAAGCACAAGAACTAGGACCGATTCCTGATCTTACCAGCAGGGTGGCTGTTGTTCCTTCTGTGATAAAGGTTTCCAGTTTGAGGTGTTATGAGAATAGGGTAAGACATATGACCTATGAAATGTGAATAGGGTAAGACATATGGCTTATGATATTTCTACAACTAGCAGTTATATTTAAGTTTAATTTTAATAGCTGAACGTAAGAAGTTTTCTGTAATGTTTTAACTTTCACTTTAGCATATCTAACAAGGAGAAAGGACAAGTTATTGAACTTTCTTGAACTCAGGCTTGAGTGAAGATATGCCAAAACGGTATGGAAAAGCTTGTTTTTGGTTTACGTAATTTAACCCAACCTAAAAATATGCGGAATGTGAAGTAAGTATATTACCTACTGGCGGTTGCTAGTAGGTAGTTATGGTTAAGACCTAGTTTCCATAGGGAGAGCGTTTGTTGGTTTGCCAATAACCTTAGCGTCATTTGGCGAATCCTCGCAAAATTTTCAAAACTAATACGGTCCGTCAAGTGAAGGCAGAGAAAAAGGGGGGTCCCAAAATGCGTGTTCCCCATGTTAATTCCCATAGAGATTTTAGACAGGACTACATCCCGAACCGCTGAACGGAGTTACACCAAATTTGATAGAAAGGTAGCTGTTGGTCCAGAAAGCAACCTTTTTGTAAATTGGAATAAATCCATTTAGTAGTTTTGGAAATATTAAGGAAAATCCAAATTTGTATATATAGGGATGCAAATCATCCAAGAATCCAACAGTCCCGTGCTGAAATGTGATTGGTTGCCATCACTTCAACCAGGAAGTGTTGACAGCCATCTTGGGACTCGGCATCCGCCGAGTCCCACAAAAAAATGTAAAAAAAAAAGAGAAGGGGGCAGGGTAGAAATACCCAAGACCCCTAGGAATCTTGGGGGGGGGGGGTCCCTGTACCCCGCATGGCAAAACAAGCTTTTTTTTCTTTTCACCAGGAGACATGCAGGATCCGCGGCTCCCACTGAATAAAAAAAAAAAGCAGCCCAGGAGCCCCCAAGTGGTCCAGGTCCCAGGGGCATGAGCAATTATATAAAGGAGGGGGCGCACTGGCTTCCCTCCTAAGGCTTATGAAAGCTCTAGGGACCGCCACCTCCCTGGGGCAAATCAAGCTGAATTAATGCCGGGGGCCTGTGCTGCACCCTCTGCAGCCACCAGGGACTGCCACCACCCTGGGGCACATAAAAATATATTTGTTAAGCGGGAGGGCCCGCCCGCACCCTGGGAGCTGCCACCTCCCCGGGGCAAAACATATCAAATTAATGCAGGGGGCCCTCACGGCCCTGCAGCCCTGGGGACCACCCTCTCCCCAGGGCAATTCATTGAATTTAGGGGGGGCGCACGGACCCCCGCATCCCTGGGGACAGCCACCTCCCTGGGGCTGAAATAAATTAATGTAGGGGGTCTGTCGCGGACCCCTGTTTCTGGAGACCTCAACCTCCCCGGGGCAACGTTTTACAATAAAGGGGGCCCCCCTCATGGAGCCATTTATGGCCCTGGGGACCACCACACCCCAGGCCCGGCTCCTGCTACCTGCCGAGGTGCCCACCCACGGGAGGTAGCTGTTTGTTTTTGCTAGGTGGGAGCTGACTGCTCCCACCAAGCAAAAGCAAACATAACTCTGCTTTCTGCAAGCTGGAGCTGTCAAACATCTGCTTGCAAATATGCGTGCAGGGAAACAGATGAAAACATTGCTCCTGCAAGCAGGGGCTGCTATTTCAAGCAGCTCCCTGCTTGCGGAGCAATGCTGGCTCCTGCAGGAGTCGGGAACCGGCTGGGACCGCGGGGGCCTTGAGGCTCCCCCGCGGTCCCATAGCACACTGGGTGCCCTGGGGGCACTGAGGAGACATTGCCCTGCCCCAGGGGATGGGGTCCCCAGGGTCAAAATCGGCTCAGTGAGGGGGCCGCGCGGCACTCCTTATGAAAAATAAATAAATGTTAATGCTGGGCCACGGCGAATGGGGTCCCCGGGCCGAAATTGACACAGGGAGGGGGGTGCATGGACCCCCTCCCCCATGTGTTTAAGGCAGGACCCTGGGGCAGCCAACCCCTGCTGCGCACGGCTAAAGGCCATGCACGGTGGAGGTTGTATTAATGTAAAGTAATTAAAATTACTTACTTTTAAAAAAACATAGAAATTCACTGAAAAAAATAAAGGTTACAGAGACGTTATAGTTAGGAAATAGAATTTAAAAAACATAGAAACTCACTTAGAAAACCAAAGGTAACAGGGATGGTATATTTTGTGGAAACGTGTAATTTTTCCAAATCTATATCCCATAATCATATCATTACACTCATTTTGCTTAGCAAGCTGTAATTGTAATTCATTTTTCTAAAGAGATATTCACAGTAAAGATGCTTCTAGACTTCGAATATACCTCGTTTAATAAAATGAGTAACATTTTTGCCTTATCAGACACGGAAAAGTCCTAATTTTTTTTATTTTAAAAAAAAAACATATATATATATATTCACTGAAATAACTACAGGTTTCAGGGACGTTATAGTTAGTTGGACATTTCACTCGTACAAAACCAGAGAAATTCGGCCGTTATAGTTAGTTGAGCTAACTATAACTCGTGCCCGCGCAATGCACTGCTGATGACGTCACATATTACATCACTCATGACATGGTCAGTGACATCACTGATGACATCACTGATGATATCTCTAATGACATCACTGATGACATCATTCAGTGAGTGAGTGTTTCTAAAAAGTTCAAGCATGTTATATATATATATGCCAAGGTGTATTGAAGAATGAGTGGGTGTATGAGTGTCTGAATGGATGATTTAGTGGGTGCGTGACTGACTGTATAAGTGAGTGATTAAACGTGTCTTAGTGAATGCATTGGTGAATGATTAATCTGTGTGAATGTCTGTATCAGTCTGTCAGTTGGTGTGTAAGTGGCTGCATGGGTTGGTGAGTAGCTAAATCAGTGTCTATATGGGTTAACGATTGGTTGTCTGAGTACCTGTATGGGTGCCTGAGTGTCTGTGTGGGTGGGTGGGGGTGTGTGTGACTCCCTGCACGGATGTGTGAGTGGGTGATTCACTGGGTGTATGGGTTTATGAGTGCACGTGTTAGGGTCTGTAGGGGTGAGTGTGTGTACGTATAGCTGTGTTGGTGAGTGAATGGATGTCTCCGTGGTATATGTGTAAGTAACTACATATGTAAAAGGCAGTATATGTGAGTGTTGGAGTATATAAGTGAGTATATGTGACAGTGAGTGATTGTGACAATGGCTGCATGGATAAGTGTGTGCTTATGTCAGTAATTGTTGAAGAGAGTACGTATATGGTACTATCTGTATGAATAAGTGAGGTGGTGTGTGTGTTTATAACTGTATAGGTGAGTAAATGGCAGTGTAATTAATTTTTTGGGTGACTGACTAGGTGTTTGAGTAACTCTTTGGGTGAGTGGCAGTGTGTGAGTGTCTATATGGGTGTATGAGTGGATATATCAGTGGCTGTATTGATGAATGACTGCATGTATGAGTGACTGTATGGGTTAGTGAGTGGATGTGTGTGTAGACGTATGAATCACTGAGCGGGTATGTACTAACTGCTATTGGTCTGTCTATGGTTTCGATATTGGTAGTCTGTATTTTAGAGTGGGTGTATCAAAGGTTTTATTAGGGTGTGAGGAGGGGCATCAGATGATCACGTGGATGATGTCATCAGTGATGTCATCAGTGATGTCATTTGAGATGTCATCAGTGATGTCACTGACCATGTCATGAGTGATGTAATATGTGACGTCATCAGCAGTGCATTGCGGGGACACGAGTTATAGTTAGCTCAACTAACTATAACGGCCGAATTTCTCTGGTTTTGTAGGAGTGAAATGTCCATCTAACTATAACGTCCCCGAAACCTGTGGTTTTTTTCAGTGAATTTCAAAGGTTTTTTAAATGCTAATTTCTAACTATAACGCCCCTGAAACCTATGGTTTTATTCAGTGAATTTCTAAGGTTTTTTAAATGAAAATTTCTAACTATAACGTCCCTGAAACCTATGGTTTTTTCAGTGAATTTCAAAGTTTTTCTAAATGAAAATTTCTAACTATAACGTCCCTGAAACCTGTGGTTTTTGTCAGTGAATTTCTAAGGTTTTTCAAATGCTAACCCCTAACTATAACTTCCTTGAAACCTCTGGTTTTTTCAGTGAATTTCTAAGGTGTTTTAAATGCTAATTTCTAACTATGCCTACATAGGTAGGACATGTGCAGAAAGAGGAAAAAAGGCGCAGAAAGAAGCATGAGAAGTGCAGAAAGAGGCAAGAGAGGCGCAGAAAGAAGAAAGGTGCAGAAAGAAGCAAGAGAAATGCAGAAAGAGGCAACAGAAGTCCAGAAAGAGGAAGAAAGGTGCAGAAAGAAGCAAGAGATGTGCAGAAAGAACCAACAGCGGTACAGAGAGAGGCCTACTTTGACTGTACCTTACAACAGACTCATACAAAGTAGCCTAATCACTAATCCGTCTCCCAAGATGTCTTAAACCTCACTTTTCTCTTGACGGTTCAATATTCATCGACTGCTCAGAACGTTAGGCCTACCAAATATTAAACAGTAATCCTAAGCAGATCACTGTTGTAAGTCTGACTAAGTTTGTGAAAGTATGCATGCGTGTGTCTCTGCTTTTACCTAGTGACACGTTACATAAAAATAAACATACAAATACTTGAATACATGTGTTTCAAACAGCATACTCTGTAAATGTGTGTACAAAAAGGAAGAAGCAACAGAAGTGCAGAAAGAAGCAACAGATGTGCAGAAAGAGGCAAGAGGGGTGCAGAAAGAGGCAAGAGGGGTGCAGAAAGAAGCAAGTGAGGTGCAGAAAGAGGCAACAGAGGTGCAGAAAGACGCAAGAGAGGTGCAGAAACAAGCAAGAGAAGTGCATAAAGAAGCAAGAGAATTTCTGAAAGAGGAAGCAGAGGTGTAGAAAGAAGCAAGAGAAGTGCAGAAAGAGGCAAGTGAGGTGCAGAAAGAGGTAAGAGAGGTGCAGAAAATGGCAAGAGAACTGCAGAAAGAGGCAAGTGGGATGCAAAAAAGGGAAGAAGGGTGCAGAAAGAAGTAAGAGAGGTGCAGAATGAAGCAAGAGAAGTGCAGAAAGAAGCAAGAGAGGTGCAGAAAGAGGGAAGACAAGTGCAGAAAGAGACAACGGGGTGCAGAAAGAGGCAAGAGGGCTTCAGAAAGAGGAGAGAGAAGTGCAGAAAGAAGCAAAAGAGGTTCAGAAAGAGGCAAGAGGGGTACAGAAAGAGGCAAGAGCAGTGCAGAAAGAACCAAGAGAGGTGCAGAAAGAGGCAAGAGATGTGCAGAAAAAGGGAAGAAGGGTGTAGAAAGAAGCAAGAGAAGTGCAGAAAGAGGCAAGTGAGGTGCAGAAGGAGGCAAGAGAACTGCAGAAAGAGGCAAGAGAGTTGCAGAAATATGCAAAAGGGGTGCGAAAGAGGGAACAGGTGTGCAGACAGAGGCAAGAGAGGTACAGAAAGAGGGAAGAGGGGTACAGAAAGAGGCAAGAGGGATGCAGAAATTTGAAACATTGCAGAAAGAAGCAAGAGCAGTGCAGAAAGAACCAACAGAGGTGCAGAAAGAGGCAAGAGGGGTACAGAAAGAGGCAAGAATAGTGCAGAAAAAAGCAAAAGAGGTACAGAAAGAGGAAAGAGAACTGCAGAAAAAGGCAAGAGAGGTGCTGAAAGAGGCAGGAAAAGGTGCACAAAGAAGCAACATGGGTACAGAAAAAGGCAAGAGAAGTGCAGGAAGAAGCAACAGAGGTGCTGAAAGAGGCAAGAGGGGTGCAGAAAGAGGCAAGAGAAGTGCAGAAAGAAGCAACAGAGGTACCGAAAGAGGCAAGAGAGGTGCAGAAACAGGCAAGAAAGGTGCAGAAAGAAGGAACAGGGGTGCAGAAAGAGGTAAGAGGGATATAGAAATTTGCAAGAGAGGTGCAGAAAGAAGCAAGAGCAGTGCAGAAAGAAGCTAGAGAAGTGCAGAAAGAAGCAAGGGAGGTGGAGAAATAGGGAAGAGGGGTGCAGAAAGAGGCAAGAGGGATGCAGAAATTTGCAAAAGAGGTGCTAAAAGAAGCAAGAGCGGTGCAGAAAGAACCAACAGAGGTGCAAAAAGAAGCAAGAGGGTGCAGAAAGAGGTAGGAGAGGTGCACAAAGGGGCAAGAGGGGTACAGAAAGAGGCAGGAAGGGCGCAGAAAGAAGGAAGAGAAGTGTAGAAAGAAGCAACCGAGGTGCTGAAAGAGGCGCGAAGGGTGCAGAAAGAAGCAAGAGAAGTGCATAAAGAAGCAACAGAGGTACAGAAAGAGGCAAAAGAGGTACAGAAACAGGCAGGAAAGGTGCAGAAAGAGGGAACAGGGGTGCAGAAAGAGGCAAGAGGGGTGCAGAAAGAGGGAAGAGGGGTGTAGAAAGAAGCAAGAGAAGTGCAGAAAAAGGCAAGTGAGGTGAAGAAAGAGGCAAGAGAGGTGCAGAAAATGACAAGAGAACTGCAGAAAGAGGCAAGAGGGATGCAAAAAGGGAAGAAGGGTGCAGAAAGAAGCAAGAGAGGTGCAGAAAGAAGCAAGAGAAGTGCAGAAAGAAGCTAGAGAGGTGCAGAAAGAGGGAAGACGAGTGCACAAAGAGACAACAGGGGTGCAGAAAGAAGCAAGAGAGGTGCAGAAAGAGGCAAAAGAAGTGCAGAAAGAAGCAACAGAAGTGCAGAAAGAGGCAAGAGGGGTGCAGAAAGAGGCAAGAGAAGTGCAAAAAAAAGGAACAGAGGTGCAGAAAGAGGCAAGACAGGTGCAGAAAGAGGGAAGAGAGGTGTAGACAGAGGCAAGAGAGTTGCACAAAGAGGGAAGAAGGGTGCAGCAAGAGGCAAGAGGGGTGCAGAAAGAAGCAACAGAGGTGCAGAAAGAAGCAAGAGAAGTGCAGAAAGGATCAACAGAGGTGCAGAAAGAGGCAAGAGGGATGCAGCAAGAGGCAACAGAAGTGCAGAAAGAAGCAACAGGTACAGAAAGAGGCAAGAGAAGTGCAGAAAGTGGGAACAGGGGTACAGAAAGAGGCAAAAGAGGTGAAGAAAGAGGGAAGAAGGGTGCAGAAAGGCAACAGGGGTACAGAAAGAAGCAAGTGAGGTGCAGAAAGAGGCAACAGAGGTGCAGAAAGAGGCAAGAGAGGTGCAGAAAGTGGAAGAGATGAGCAGAAAGAGGCAAAAGAAGTGCAGAAAAAGAAAGAAAGGTACAGAAAGAAGCAACAGAAATGCAGAAAGAGGCAAGAGAGGCGCAGAAAGAAGCGTGGTTTGCACACCATTAGTACCAATTTAATACCCACAATTAGTAATAAGTAACAGGTGACCATTCTAGGTTTGCAAAGGGCCTTCCACCACGCTGTAACACATGTCGCTGCATTTTTGGTAACTTTTGAGCCGTTTGAGCTAGAAATAAGTTTTTTTTTGTTCAAATCTGTAGATTATGCAGCAGATGATGGATTATGTGGCAAATGCGGAAAATGTATAATTGTGCAAAAGTCGGTGCAGCAAAACAGTCGTATAATTCCAGTGGCCCTGCTCATACCTCTGACTAGGTCCAGAAGTGCTCCTGAGTGGTTCCTTCTTTTTTGTCTCATTGAGTTTATAGTTTAGCTTCTATGGAAACGAGGAAGACTAAACCTGAGGTTACCACTCCACAACACAGACTATCATACCACACAATTACTCTCCATAACACATAATCCCACTCTACATAATTCCTATACACTAAATATCACATACTTTCTATCCACATAATTTCACTGCACAACATACCACATAATTCCACTACACACAACCTACATCCACTCCAAGAAACATTAATAAAAAACCTTTACATTTACAACGCCAATCAATCAATCAATCAGGGGTTTGTTAAAGCGCGACTACTCACCCGTAAGGGTCTCAAGGCGCTAGGGGTGGGGGGGGTGCAGGTTCCATCCATCAAGGAGGGGGTCTGTCGAAGAGCCAGGTTTTCAGGTTTCTTGCGAAGATGGGGAGCGATGTTGTCTGTCTGAGGTGGAGCGGAAGGGCGTTCCATGCTTTGGCCGCGAGGAAGGAGAAGGAGCGGCCTCCCGATCTGGTCTTTCTGGTGCGGGGGACGACGGCGTAGGAGAGCTGGGCTGATCGTAGGGTCCTTTGGGGTGCGTGGAATTTGAGTCGGCTGTTCAGGTATGCTGGTCCGGTGCCGTGGAGGGCCTTGTGTGCATTTTGAAGGTGATTCTCGCCTCGACAGAGAGCCAGTGGAGTGTGCGCAGGTGCTGGGAGATGTGGCAGTGTTTTGGCAGGTTGAGGACCAGTCTTGCGGCGGCGTTCTGGATGTTCTGTAGCTTGCGGGTGAGGTTTTTGTTTATTCCGGCGAGAGTGCGTTGCCGTAGTCGAGTCTGCTGGTGACCAGGGCGTGAGTGAAGGTCTTTCGGTGTTCGAGGGGGATCCATTTGAAGGTCTTACGAAGGAGGCGGAGGGTGTGGAAGCAGGAAGACGAGACAGAGTTGATCTGGCGGTCCATTTTGAGCTCGGAGTCCAGGATGATTCCCAGGTTGCGTGCGTGGTCCGTGGGGGTTGGCGGGTTTCCGAGGGCGGGGGCCACCAGGTGTCGCTCCAGGCATCGGGGTTTGGGCCCATGATTAGTACTTCTGTTTTGTTGGTGTTTAGTTGTAGGCAGCTGTTTTTCATCCATTTGGCGACGGCTTCCATGCCTTCTCGAAAGTTGCGTCTGGCGGTGTTGGGCTCATTGGATAGGGAGAGGATGAGCTGGGTGTCGTCTGCGTATGACACGATGTTGAGTCCGTAGGTTCTGACGATGGGGGCGAGTGGAGCCATGTAGACGTTGAAGAGCGTCGGGCTGAGGGAGGAGCCCTGGGGGACTCCGCAGGTGGTAGGTGTGGGGTCCGAGAGGAAAGGGGGAGTCTGACCCGCTGCGTCCTGCCGGAGAGGAAGGAGCGGATCCAGTCGAGGGCCTTGTCCTGGATTCCTGCGTCGTGGAGTCTGCGTATTAGGGTGCGGTGGGAGACTGTGTCGAACGCCGCTGATAGGTCGAGGAGGATGAGGGCTACTGTTTCTCCTTTGTCCATTAGGGTGCGGATGTCGTCTGTTGCGGCGAGGAGGGCGGTTTCCGTACTGTGGTTTTTTCTGAAGCCGGATTGGGAGGAGTCGAGGATGTTGTGTTCTTCAATGAATGTGGCGAGTTGGCTGTTGATGGCTTTCTCGATGACTTTCGCTGGGAACGGGAGCAGAAGATGGGTCTGTAGTTTTTGAGGTCGGTGGGGTCCGCTGAGGGTTTCTTTAGGAGGGGGTTGACCTCGGCGTGTTTCCAGTCGTCGGGGAACGAGGCGGTCGACAGGGAGCGGTTGATGGTGTGGCGGAGCATGGGTGCGATGGTGTCGGCGGCTCTGTTGAAGATGTGGTGGGGGCAGGGGTCTGTGGGGGCCCCAGAGTGGATTGACTTCATTGTCTTCAGTGTGTCTTCGGTGGTGAGGGCTGTCCAGTCGTCAATCACTGGTTTCCGGGTGTCGGGGGTGGTTGGTGAGGGTTCAGTGTGTTGGCTGTCTTCGTCGAAGTTGTCGTAGATGCTCTTGATTTTGTAGTGGAAAAAGGTGCTGAGTTTGTCGCAGAGGTCTTGTGAGGGAGGGATGTCGGTAGACTCGCTAGTGGGTTGGGCGAACTCCTTGATGATGCTGAAGAGTTCCTTGCTGTTGTGCGCGTGGGTGGAGATTCTGTCTTCAATCGCTTTTTCCTCGTTTCTCTGATGAGTTGATGGTGGGCGTTGGTGGCGGCTCTGAAGTTGTCGTGGGCTTCTGTGGATTTGGTGTTCCTCCAGGCCTTTTCGAGGCGGCGGCATGTTCTTCTGGACTCTCGAAGTTCGGTGGTAAACCATCTGGCTTTCTTGGCGCGGATATTGTTGTTTTTCTTGAGGGGGCTATGGTGTTGGTGCTGTCCGAGATCCATCTATGCAGGGTTCGGGCTGCGGTGTTGGGGTCGTCGTTTTCCGCGATGGTTGGGGTGGAGTTGTTGAGTGAGGAGGTGAGCTGGTCGTCGGTGATTTTGGTCCAGTTTCTTCGTGGAAGCAGGTGCTGGTGTCTGTGGATGGTGGGTGTTCTGAAGGTGAAGTGGACGCAACGATGGTCGGTCCATGGCAGTTCGGTGGTGTGGCTGAAGGTGATGGAGTTTCCTGTAGTGAAGAGGGGGTCGAGGGTGTGTCCTGCTGAGTGCGTGGGCTCGGTCACGATCTGGCGCAGTCCAATGTTGTGGAGGTTGTCCAGGAGGGATGTGGTGTTGGGGTCCAGTTGGTTGTCGAGGTGCCAATAGCTCTAACTCTCGCAAATGCGAAACCTATTACATTGCAAATGCTTCTTTAACTACTAGTCGCGTTTGCAGAGAGGTAGAGAAAGGGGGCTGGGCCTCCGACCACCACTCAGGAATTCCGCTGCGTAGGACTTACAGGAGGTGCCAGTAGGGCTTCTTGGCCCCCAAAGTCCCTCAGGAGAAAAGTGGACTTCATCCCCCAACCCGCAGTGTGCCAGGAGGAGCGTCTGCAGAGAAAGGGGGGCATGGCCTCCGAAGACCTCTTAGGAATCCCACTGTGTGGGACTTACTGGAGGTAACAGGAGGGGTAGTTGGCCCCAAGGACAACCTTGGTGGCCAACTACCCCTCCTATACCTCAAGTAAGTCCCACACAGCAGCATTGGTAAGTTCTCATAGCAGGCCACACCCTCTTTACCCACCAGTCTGCAAAAACGCTCCCTGGCACGCTCTTAGATGGGGATTAAAGTCCCCTTCACTGCTGGGGGTGGTTAGGGGCCAACTAGCCTACCTGTTACCTCCAGTAAGCCCCACACAGTGGGATTGCTGAGAGGTGGACACAGGCCATGCCCCCTTTGTCCACCACTCTGCAAACGCGAACTCCCGGCGCACTCTTGGTTGGGGGATGAAGTCCCTTGCTTCCTGAGGGTCCCTGGGGGCCACCTAGCCCTCCTGTTACCTCCAGTAAGCCCCACACAGCTGGATTGCTGAGAGTGGTCTGAGGCCACGCCCCCTTTTTACACCACTCTGCAAAGGCGCCGCTTGGCGCACTGTTGCTCGGGGGATGAAGTCCACTTCAGTCCTGAGGTCCTCAGGGCACAAGAGGACCTCATCGCCCCACCAGCAGTGCGCCAAGAGGTGTGTTTGCAGAGTAGTGTAAAAAGGGGCGTGGCCTTGGACCACCTCTCAGCAATCCCACTGTGTGGGGCTTACTGGAGGTACCTGGTGGGCTAGTTGGCTCTTAAGGACCCTTAGGATTCAAGGGGACTTAATCCCCCAATGCAGAACTTGCCAGGAGGGGCGTTTGCATAGTGGTGCAGGGAGGGGGCAGGGCCTCCGGTGAGATGCCGGCTTCTGCTTTTTTTTTATTAGAAGGGGGGCTGTGTGGCCTCCCTTCTCTTAATATTTTGTGGGCCCTAGGGACCCCATCCCCCAGGGCCTGACCCATATTTTTTTTAAAAAATTAAAAACCCGGAAGACCTTTTTCGGCCCCGGGGACCCCATCCCATAGGGCTGTGCTTCATTTTTTTTTCTTATTTTTTTTTTATTACGGATGGGGGGCCGCGTGGCCCCCTTTCCCAGGGCCAATTTTGGCCCCCGGGACCCCATCCCCCATGGGACCTGGCCTCGTTTATTTATTTTTTAAATATTTTTTGACAGGGTGGGCACCTCGGGACATTGCTGGAGCCGGCCCTGGGGGGTGGCGGTCCCCAGGGCCATAGAGGGCTCCAGGAGGGGGGCCGCACGATCCCCCTCCTATCAGTATTAAAGCCCCGGGGAGATGGTGGTTCCCGGGGCCGGGGGTCTGCGGCAGACCCCTGTATTTCAATAATTAGTGCCCCGGGGAGGTGGTGGTCCCTGGGGCAGTGTGGGGGGGCTCAAACCCCCCACACTTACTATTTGTTATAGCCCCGGGGAGGTGGCGGTCCCCGGGCCTTGGGGGGCCCGTGAGGCCACCCCACACATAATTAAGTAAAGCCCCGGGGAGGTGGCAGTCCATGGGGCTTGGGGGGCCCGCGAGGCACCCCCACACATAATTAAGTAAAGCCCTGGGGAGGTGGTGGTCCCCGGGGCTTGGGGGGGCCAAAAATCTGAATGCCCCGGGCAGGTGGCCGTCCCCGGGGCTGCGGGGGCTCGCGCGTCCCTGCATATATTTAGCATATTGCCCCCGGGACCTGGCCCACCCGGGGGCTTATTAAAACAAAGCACGGGAGACCGCGCTTCGTTTTTTTTTATTTTCTTGGCGGGATTCGTGCATCCAGCCTAGGGGGTCAGGGTGTTTCTACCCTGCCCCCTTTCCTTCATTTTTAACCTTTTTTTACCTTTTCTTGTGACTCGGTTGAACCACGTCACAAAAAGGCTGCCAACACATTTTGGTTTGGAGTGTTGGCAGCCAATCAGAATGAAGCTCGTGCTCGGGAGGGTTCGCGAATCCTCCTCGGCCACCAGATATCGATATTTTTTATTTTTGAATTTCTCAGCAACTACTGAACGGATTTACACCATTTAAAAAAAAGGTCGCTTTCTGAACCAAGAGCTACCATTTTGCCAAATTTGGTGTAATTCTGTTCAGCAGTTCGGGCTGTAGCTTTGTCTAAAGTTTCCCATGGAAATTAACATGGAGAAAACGTGTTTTGGACCCCCTTTTTTCCCAGCCCCCGCTCAACGAATCACCCCGAAACTTCCAAGACAGGAGCTGACCTGAGTGAACCATTAGTTTTGAAAAATTTGCAAAGATTCGTCAAACGGCGCCAAAGATATTGGCAAAAGAAAAACGCTTTTTGAATAGAAAAGAGGTCCTAACTATAACTACCTACTGGCGACCGCTAGTAGGTAATACATATATATATATATATATCCACACACAAATATTCAATTAAAAACTAAACATTACAGGGACGTTATAATTAGGCTCACATTTTAAACGTACAAAACCATAGAAATTCACCTGTTATAGTAAGAGTTATATCAAGTAACTATAACTCATGCCCTAAGGTAACTGTAACTCACACCCTCGCCCGCACACCTAATTACCCCAGATATTACAACAGTCATGACATCTTTGATAACATCATTGATAATATCACTATAACATTTGCAGTAACTTTATTGATGAGAAAACTGTGCATGGCGGGGACGTGAGTTATAGTTACTTGCACTAAGACAGGGAGAGTGTGTATGTGTGATTATTAACAGTTATTGACAGTGCACATATGAACATTTTAGACAAAGGATTTAAGAGTATTTCGCTCCACACCAGCACAGCCTTTTACAGAAAAAATAAATGTGTTGGTTTCATTCATACGGTACTTAATTACTATAATGTGTATTTTTTTTTAAACCTGGTTCTTTAGTAGCCGTGAATTGATTGATACTAAACCGTGACCTTAGTTTACACTGAATGTATTATATTCTCACCTGTATGTGCCAGCGATAACTTGTTCACCATCAACCAATATGAACTTCTCTAAAAACTGTCCAGAAAATTTCTTCCCTGATTTTGTGCAGTAAGTACTTCCTGTCAAAGTTTGAACCCTCAAATTCTAAAAGAAGTAGAAAAAAGGAAAGAGCAAGGATTAGTGAGTACCATTCATAGTTCTCCACACTCCATATTTAGAGCAAATAAGCCGCTCACAGATATCCACTGGCACCAGACGGATGCTTCACATACAATTTATTCATGCATGTCATTGGATTCAATCGTACATAGGCTAAATTTGAAACCACAACCTTAGTCATAGGCAGTATAGGCAATAGTTGGGAATATCAGCAGGTCACTTCTTGCTACTTTGTTTTTTTTGTTTACATCTGTTTTATTCATTTTTAAATAGGTTTAGCATATACATTCCATATGCAGCATTATCAATGACAGAATCACAGGAGGGCATATTTCGCAAACTTTTCTGCATCATCATTGAATTTGATAATACAGTGCTGATTCGGGTACAGTAGTTGTTGGTGAGCATTAATAGATGCTATGTTGGCAATTCAGTTTCACAACAGAGCTAAACAGTTTAACAATAAGGCAGCAGCCTGCAACGTGTATTATGTGTATGGCTACCGATAAAAAAAGCTTTAATCATTGTCACTGTCCAAGCAGCTAGTTTCAGTACTCTGTCATTGTGTGCAGCATACATGTGCATGTGGTTAAAGATAGCCTCCACTGGTGGATCAACCAGCTAAGATTCACTCAGCTAAGAAGAGTGTGCATTGGTGTTGTCCCCAGTCACAAGAGATGCAGCACAGTCCTCTTTCCCCGCCACGCCATCCCCCTCTGTGTTAGAGTCATTGCGGTATGAGATAGATGATATGTCAGTGTTTATGTCTGCCATTAGCACATCAATCAACAAGAGGGGGACTGAGGGGCTTTTTTTAGAGGTCCAGCATACATGCCCTGTCATGCAGTAAGAAAAGAAGATATGCAGTTCCTCAGGTGATCGGACAAGGGGGAGGAAGGTCTGAAAGCCACTGACTATGTGCTTTGTCAAAGACGAAGGGGAAAGGGAGGAAGGGAATTCCTCCTGTCGGAACTAGGGCCCTCAGACACCCAGCCAGCTAGGTGTCATGCTTCATCATATGGGCCTGCTCCTCGTCGGGTCGGCGCTGCAATACCCGACGGGCACCCATAAAGGGGCTCTTTAGCGGAGATCTTCTGTTCCTCGCCGTTTGGTGCAGTGGGTGTGAGGGGCCTAGGTAGTGTAGATGTGGTAAAAAGTGATTAAAACAGGTCAGATAGTCCAAAGGACTTTTATTCAGACTGGCTATCCACCTGATTAAAAGCAGGGAAAAGAGTGGCAGCTATCTGACGTGATGGTTCAGTTTAGCTATGCTCAACTCTACAGGTCAACATGTTTCATGCCTATTGGTCAGGGAGATCCATGGCAATTCATCAGGACCTAGTGGGTGAACTATCTACACAGGGTGGTGGGTGTAAGTTCTACCTACCACGTACCAGCACTGCGAGTAAAAGTCCCGCAGTATCTCGGAACGACCAATCAGTGGTTAATGTCTCGCTCCATTCAGTGTACGGCAGGGTATCGGGACACCTAAAACATGGTGTCCATTCCGCTTCAGGAAGTGGGCCAAGTCACCTACCCCTCTCCGCCGGGAACCAATAAGCTAGTCTGTTGTGGTCCACAGGTTTTTTATCTCCTGTACTAAAATGCCATGGATGGAAGGTGGCCATGTTCAGGACCTTACCACGTGGCATATGGTGTGAAGATTCATTATCCTATAGTCAAATGGGCCAGGGAGGAAGGTCGACTGAGTTTGGTGTATGAGCCCCTTTTTACCTTACTCAAATCTCTTTCATGCACCCCTATTACATGAGCCTCTTCTCCTCTTGACAGGGTTTTTGATTTAGAAGTACTGTGCTGGGTTGGAGAACATGGGGCATATTTATGAAGGGGTTTGCGTTGTGTTTGCACCACGCAATGTGGTATATGCACGACACAAACCCAAAATGTAATTTATCAAGCTACGCAAGGCCACTTTGCGTGGCCCTGAGTGGCTTGATAAATCAGGAGTATTGAAATGCAGCGCAAATCACTGCGTTGCGTTACTCTATTCCAGGGAGGCGTTCCATGGGTTTTGCGTGAGTGTTCCCACGCAACATCTATGGATTTTGACACATTCCCAGTTTTACCAAACATGCTAGACCTGGAAATGCGCCAAAATGCAACTCCTTCCCAGGGGAGACGTAATGAGGAAAAATATCTTTCTTTCTCCTTGTTAATTTCTCTTTCTATGTGTGCTGCAGCACACATAGATTGAGGAAAATGCCTCAGGGGATTGTTTTTGTGCAGGAAGGGGCTCCTTCCTGCACAAAAAGAATCCTGCTTGCAACTGAGGCACCCTTACATCATGATGCAAGGGTACCTGTGTTGGCGCTAAGCAGCCCATTGTGCGCCAGCACTGGTGAAAGGACAGGAATGCGTCATATTGCGATTAATACAGCACATTCCTGCCCATTCCTTGTAATGCAGCGTTCGCTGCCTTACTTTTTTTAAAATAAATATGCCCCATGTATTTACAACTTGAAGTTATGCCTTGGTACTCACCAGCGTCAAAGTTAATGATGTGATTTTTACAAAGGCTGTTGCAGTGTTTTGGCTTTTGATTTATTTTGTCAAATGAGTATTTCATTTTGGTGTTAAAATATGCGCGTATACCCTACAGAGTCTCAAATTATGATACGAAGGTTTTAATGGTAATTATTGTCAGTACATTTTTAGGATTTTAGGACTTTTTATGTGTAATCAAGATGTATGCCAATTTGTACCTCACAGTATATTTAAATAGTGTATTTGATAATAGTTTATTGACTGCGGCACTGGAAACGAACCAGTTGTTCTTATGTAAAATGCTCTGCAACTTGGACTGGAGCTCAAGAGCAAGCGGGTGGAGGGGAGGGGGGGCATTTGGGCATGATGCCGCCAGTGAACAAGTACGCCTTGCCAATGAGTGTTGTAATCTATGTTATTGTTCAGGGCGGGGGATGGGGAGGCAGTGGGAATGGCGCACCAACACTGAGTAGTTGTGGTGAATTGCGGCAACCTACAACGCGTACAACAGTTTTGCTGAGATAATGGACCCTGCAGCCTGGGTGAGCTGAAGCTCCTCCTTGCCATGGGTAGGCTATATGTTCAGATGCACCCAACCCTCGGGTATCTTTCAGAAACAAATAAGATTGTGCAATAAAAATAAAAAATGCCTCTTTCTAACATACAACTAGTCCCATGGTAAGGTAAATCAAAACGAAAGTATTTTTACGTAACGAAACCAAACCATTCTTATGTGCAGGAGTGTAGCTTGTTCACTAAGATTGTGTGATTGTGTGTGTGGAGGGGGGGATGAGCTTCAGATTTTCCCAACAATCAGGCTGGCATATCATGTTAAGATATATTATACCACAAGCAGGGTGCATGAGAGGGGCCTAATGGGAAGTTGAAAGGGAGAGGAATGTGGATTGGTAGGAGTACTAAGTGAGAGAAAACACAATATTTTGTAAAATAACCAACATTTTCGAGGACCTTCAAAACAAGTGGAGAGGGAGTGCATTGTGCGTTTTTGTCTGTGTGAATGCAAACATTCCTGGTGAAATCCGACAGACACCTCTCCATACCCAACTGAAAGCACCTGTACCCAATTATTTATCAGAATATATATTTATTGGAGGGGTGTAACACCCCAAACACCCCCCTGGAGCTACGCCCATGCTTATGTACTACACAGTTCTTTTGTAAAGCACTCTGTCAACCATTAAGTCTTGTCCGTGCTATATAAAACTGCTAATAAATTGTGCACAGCAAAGCAAATATGACATACTGTGGTTCTTATAAATCAAAGTCTTTCTAGAAAACAGATATCATAATAACATTCCTGCATGCACATCATTGTTTATTATCTTAATTGTAATGATGGGACTTGCTATTACTTCATACTGTAGGTGACTGGGCATGGCCGGTCTAGCTCTGCATCCTGCCGATGTTCTTTGTCAGCCCTTCTTGAGGAGCCCTAAGTCACTAGTCAACACCATAGGGAGGGGCCTAATCAACTAGTGGGCACTGATGTGCACACTGGTAGATGGTGGACCAATGCTAGGCCGTTTCTAAAGGATGAGAGTATCAGAAACGAACTCCCAAAGTGGGGAACACCTGAAAGCGCTCTGCAATACGGAAGTTACTTTGGGTGAGTGGCAAAAAGAGACACAGTTAGAGTCACCCCTTGATCCTTTCAGACACATTTATGAGTCTCCTGAGCAAGGAGATGTGCAGATACAAAAGACAATTTCAGCTGCAACAAGCATTGGCAATGACACTAGGTTTGGCTTTAAAGGAATGTTGTATGGTAATGCGAAGCTTTACAAATAGCATGGGAATGCATATGTGTTTTATGGAAGCAAAGAACTGTAGAGTAATATTGGTGTAAGTTAAAACGTCAGGTGACATTTGCAGTGCAAAGCCTGACCTAAAAGTCCGCATAGGTTAATGGCTGCCCTCCCCACATCTTTGCTGCTGCCAGAGAAAAAACACCATAAATTCTCTTGTTATTTAAGACACTTTAATAGCATTACAATGTCACGTGTGTGCCCCTGAGAGTTCAAGCTCAGGCAGCTACATAAATAAACAAAATGATTACAGCTGTGTGGATGACAAGCACTTTTCTGTGGAAGTACAATTCTTCCCAATTGAATCAAGTACACCTGGCTCCCAACATGTGGGCAGAGCCAAAGCCCTTCCCCTGGTACTTCTCACATAATTGTCTGGCGACAGCTGTGCTGTCAAGCCAGAACATACAAATGACTTGGCGACCTAGCTGGCCGTATGCAGCTTTGTACACGCAAAACAAATTAAGTTTTATAGATGGAAAGGTGCAACTCATGCCACCCTGCACCCACCTCTACTGCCAATTTCCATCTCGTTCTCATACGGAAAGGGTAAAGGCTGGCTCACAAAACTGACTCTTTTGCCACCTTACCAGTCCAGAGACAGAAACAACCCCACTCAATCACAACATCCCCATCACTAACAACCCACCCAAAAACAGAGACAACAAACGATCTCACATAGGTATGGTGGCACCTCACAATGCACATGGCGTGGCAGAAATGCATCCAGTATCCTTACACTTTTGAACATTTTCGTTCTTTATTTCTGCATGTCCTTTCTTTTCCTATGGTTATAAAAGATTCCCCACCCAGAAAAGGCTATTTTTTTTAACAATACAGGAGAATGTATCATACTATAAGCACAGTAGGGAACCACTGGGACACGATTCAGGCTGACAAAGGCCCAGATACAGTAAAATATATATTGCTAACATGATTTTAAACACATGCCACGATATCTGAATGCATCTGTGAACATATCCCAGCTTCCTGTGTAAGCCCATGCCAGTAGATCTCCCGAGCCTGGTGTCTCCTTTGCATTTTGGAACAGTGTTGTAATTCTGGTTTGATGAAGTAAACAGAGGTAACACAACCATAAAGTAAAATAAAACAAGCATTGGCAAAGGCAAAAGGTCTGGCACAAGCATCCTTGGCAAGTCCAACAAAGATTATGTCAACCAAGAAGAACTAATAATAAAAAACTGATCTGAATATGGTAATTAATTTAATGACCAGAGATCTGAAAACAGCTCAATCACAATTACTGAATTTGGTTTACCTTATTGTCCAGAGACAACATTTGAATACTCACAGTCGAGACTGGGTGTTTATAAATTTATCCGCAGATTGAAACTTTTAAAGTTTTTTTATGTTGCCAAAACCTATATCGATAGAACATGGTCGATATTCTGAAATAATTGATGATTTGAATATTAGAGATATGCGTGAACTTTCAAATTTGATTGTTTTAGAAAATGAGGAATCTCTGAGTTCAGAAATTACACATACAATTGATTGTGATGAAGAAATACTCATTAAAGAAGTAGGTCCCAGATTTACCAAAAAAAATCATGCAACACAGTGCAGCAGGTAAAGTTGATGTGCTATTAATGAATGGGAGAGCAGAACAAAGCCATATGTACTAATAAGTGGGGCTGCTCTGCTCTCTCCCTGCACTGCCAGACTTTTATCTGCCATGCGCCAACGCAGGTACTCTTGTGCCTGGGTGTTTGCATTGCGGTACGCATATTTTTTGCACAGGAAGGAATCCCTTTCAGTAATAAAGTTATGCTTTATGATGTCTCCACTTCGTATGCATGCTGCAGAATGCAGCACACGTGCAAGGAAAGCAAAACTAGGAGAAATGAAAACATTTCTCTTTGTTCTCTCTGCCTCAAGGAGGCACCGGAATTTGACTCAGATCCCTGTCTAGAAATCTTTGTAGATAGAGATTTGTGTCAAAACCCACTGTTGGTTGCATGGGAACACCAATGCACCACCCATGGAATTCCCCCTTGATGCAAAGTAATGCAAGGCAGTGCATTGTGCAGCTTTGCAGTGCCAAAGTTTATAGTAAAACAAAAAATGCTCTCACTATCGAAGTCTGACCTAAATATAAATACACACTGGCGACAGCCACTGTGTACTATATATATATGTATTACCTACTGGCATTTGCCAGTAGGTAGTTATAGTTAGGACCTGGTTTCCATAGGAAAAGCATTTTTTGGGTAATAACTTTGACGCGGATTGATGACTCTTCATGGAAATTTCAAAATTAGTTTGCCACACACTTCAACTGCTGTTTGGAAAGTTTCAGGGTGATTGGTCAAGCGGGGGCTGAGAAAAAGGGGGTTCCCAAAACGCATTTTCACTTGCAATTTCCCAAAGGGATTTTAGACAAGACTATTACACCAAATTTGGCGGAAAGCTAGATCTTGGTCCAAAAAGGGTGTGTTCTGTAATTTGGTGTAAATCTGCAGTGGAAAAAGGGATGTTTTGAAACATCCATGCCCCGTGTGCCAGGCACCACATGGTGCCTGGCACAAGGGGCATGGATGTTTGGGGAGCACCACAGCAGAGGCCCAGACGGTACGGGGGCCTTGCTAGGGGCCCCCAAAGTCCCTTTTCAACAGCCTTTCTATGGTGGACCACCATGGAAAGGCTGTAGGAAAGGGACATCGTAATCCCTACGGTGGTGCCTGAGCAGGCACTGCCCCTTTTGTCGGGAATACGATCCGAACGATGGTCCGACGGGCTCCTTGAGCCCGTCAGTAGAGTCGGTCGGTCCCTCCGACTGATGAGGTCTGACTGACCACATCATAATGCGGCTATCGAACTGCTCTGCTGGATGTCGGTGGGCCCGCCACTGACGGCCTGTCAGTGGGGGGTCCTACCAACATCCTAATCAGCACCTTAATGTTTTTAATACCCTCTTTCTTTACAAGGCAGAATAGCAATATCCCCCTATTACTAGTTTAACAAGAGCAGAAGGGTGACAAAGGTTGGTTATCCTCGATTAATCCCAGTCCACAGGAGGTGATAGAAGTTAAGATGCAGACACACATGGCGTGGCCAGGGCAAGAACCCAGAAGGATATGTCCTCGCTGAGCTCCATGCTGGGGCCCTGCAGGGTATTGTGGGGGCTTTTATGTGACTTTTCTGAGGGCGATACTTAGGATTCATAAACCTCCTAGTCCGCAGCTGGGAAGTAGCGGCAACGTGGGCCAGGGCGCCCTGAAGGACTCATTGTGCTGGTTGGTGGGCCATGAGAGGCTTGCCACCCCCTCAGACCTGCAGGAATTTGCTGCAAAAGCCGCTGCAGATTTAAGTCATGGTGCAGCCTGACTGACCCTCCACCGGCCCAGAAGAGACCACTCTGGCAGCGCTGAAGAAAGGAATGACGTGGTGATGTCACACTGAAGAGTGCTGATCTCGCCCAGGAGATGAGGGCACATTTTAGAGAACTCAACTTAATTCACTCTACTGATAAACAAGCAAGATGAGGAGGGGAATGTTAATTGCCATGTGGAGGGAGAGGATTTGGGACTCCTGGCCAGCCCCATTCTGGCCCATCATTTCCTGGGAGCAAATCTGTTACAAAGTTGATTTTGTTCAAGGACTCTGGCTGTGAGATAAACATACTACGACCTCAGTTGATCGACCTAGCCCTGGGATGAACTGAGGGCACGGGCCTTCTCCTAAAGCTCTCCTTTGATGTTGGCCTGACCTTATGCGTGGAACAACCCACACCCCTTGTGACCAAAGATCCTGAGGTGTGAATGGACATTGGCATTGTTTTAGGTCTGCTGGGTGCAGTTGAGAAACACTGTGAGGCACCCAGAGTTCAGAATTAGGGGTATCAGGCTAGGCCTTGGAGGCCCTAGAGGCCCGACTCGCTCCTTTGACAAAGTAATCAAGAACTACCTCCTAATATACTAACCAGAATGCATTTTTATAACCGGAAAGAGAGCATCATGGCAGAAGTGAGATCGCTGGGTTCCATCACATTCAGAGGGGACTCGATTTTCTTTTTTTCAGGATCTATCTACAGCAACCCAAGTAGGATGCAAAACATTCAGCAAGCTTACATCCACATTCAGCCAGAAATCTATCTATCCATTACAGATGGGGACACCCGCTTTAAATCTCTTTCCCCTTTGAAGGGAAGGATTTTAGTGTTCGCTGCCCTGAACAAACTTGCTAAGTAATGGGAATTCCTGATTTGTCTGCGACTGCAGGTGAAGCTGAAGCTGATTTGATAAACGCAACAGATCGCAACAAAATCTAACACTAAAGTCCCGCAGGTGGTATGAATCCAAAGACGCAAGACAGAGAAGTGCGCCCGGAAGCTTCAGAAAATGACAGACATTTTGGCCTCACATCATGGTTTAATTAGTAACCTTTATCTGATGACTCCTATGTGTAACCCATATAGACGTGTCCTGCCAGCCTGGGCGCTACTTCATACCCCTCAATCCTTTTTCGCACAAAATCAACTACCTTTATCATTTTCACATATCAGCAGAGAAATGCGCCCCCCCCCCCCACCATGAATTGGGTGAAGTAGAGATGGCTGGCTGGAGCCCAATAGCCACGTGGCCCAGATGCTGTCCACCCTTTTGGAGGTATTTTTGAATGCTCTAGCTGGCCTGTTTGGCCTCCTGTTTTGCTACTATCACATTATATATCATATGAAACAAATATATAGGTATTCTTCGTTGTTTGTTGTTTACATATTAGTCATGGCACAGTGCGGGAGGGAAGACTGGTGGGGGGTTGTGTGATGTGGGGTTAGTGGAGGAAGGGATTCCAATTAGAGATGATGAATATGAACAAACGTGCATGTTTCAGTAAGCCAACGAGAAACATGATTTGATTCTGGGAAGTTGTGTGGTTACAATAGATCTTAGCGGCAGTGACACGTGAGAGGTCAAATGTTCTAATGGATGGTATCAAACTGGTTACATTAAATGTCCAATGCCTGAACTCTCCAATTAAGAGAAAAGTGATATTGAAATGGCTTCATGAGAAAGAATTTGATATTGTGTTGTTGCAAGAGACACATCTCCTTAGACAAGGTGCGCCTCGTCTTAAATCATACTGGTTTCCTTTTTAATATTATTCACTCAATAAAACAAAGAGCTCAACAAGACTGCTGAGAACAGATTTAAATTTCGAACTTGACACCCTTCTGAGGGACCAGGCAGGGAGAATTATAGGTATCAGAGGTACCACGCAAATCAGAGAGCTTACCGTATACTCAAGAGCTCAACTCAGCTTACCGTATACTCAAGAGCTCAACTCAATTTACAGTCCTTATGAAGACTGAAACACTTTTTATCAATCCTTATTTCCCCACATCAAGGCGTTCTCAAGGGAGTTGTGGATAATTGGGGGGACTTTAATACCATTTTAAATTACATGCTCGTCAGTACAAAGCACCCACAGTTCATCACAAGCACTCTTGGAGGTCATCGACTCACCGGGACCCGTAGAGGCCTGGTGTCTACAACACAAAAATGAGAGGGATTATATATTTTATTCCTGAGTACATAAAACTCATTATAGAATAGATTTCTTCCTAACCAGCAGGCAAGCATACAAGATAGTGTTGGCTACCGTGATCAAGATTTGAATGCTGTCGGGCCACGCCCTAGTGCCACTACACCCTGGCCTCCCAGCACCTAGATACTCAACTATTCAAGTATGGATCTTGAATGAAATAACTTTCAGAGACATCTCCCTTCGGACAACAATAGCAGATAATCTCCATCACTATTTCCAAGAAAACTATACAGGAGATCTTTCTCTTTCCATAGTGTAGTATGCGGCTAAGGCGGTTTTGAGGGGTGAGCTCATATTGGTCACAGCAACATTTCAAAGACTAGCGAAAGAGTAAAGATTGGAGCTCAAGTCCCAGGTATGAGCTTAAGAACATCAGCATAAGACTGATGGTTTACTTTGCACATTGTGGTCCCTCAATAAAGGGGAGAATTATCACAACTTTTAATAGAAGAGAAAGCATAGAAAAGGCTATACATTGGTCAGAAATACTACCAGAACAGTGGCGAGGCAGATTGCTTATTTGCATTAAAATTGAGAGCCCCACAGATAATTTACAAACGTTTACACAAAATTATATTCCAGGCAAGAATTTGACCCTATTGCACAAGACTTATATCTGTAGAAAATACCACCCCTTCCCAGCGACAGAGTCTGAAGCCCTTCAAGACTTAAAAGCACCCAGTACACAAATCGAGGTCACTCTGGCCATCTAAATAATACCATGGAATAAAGCTCTGGGCCCAGATTGCCTCTCCATGTTGATCTGCTGAGCATTTCAGAATCTTTCAACAGAACCCTTAATTAAGCTGTTCAGTTCATGGGTGAGTCCTGAAGGGTTATTGACACCATGGTACACCCTTTCTGAAGCCAAGGAATGGGCCCTTTGTTGTGGATCTAACCGTCTAATAGCTCTTCTTAACGATGATGTTAAGATCTATACAAGGGTCTTGGTTTTTAGACTGAATAGGATCTGGCAGAACCTGATCTCCCCCTTCCAATCAGGGTTACTCTAAGGAAAGCATGCCAATGATAACACAAGGCTGGTGGTGAATTTAACTGATATAACTACTCAAAATAGAATTCCAAAGGTCCTTCTCTTGCTTGATGTGGTAAAGGCCTTAAACACACAGTATTCAACTAAGGAGGGAAACGCAACAGGGATGTCCTCTTTGCCATTTAATATTTGCCCTGGCCATGAAGCCTCTTAAAGAAATCACTGATAATCAAGCTATACATGGCATTAAAGTCAAAGACAATAAATTCTAAATTGTACTTTTTGCTAATTAAACCATGTGCTTCTTAACTGATCTGGCTGAATCTATTCCAGCCCACAAAGCAGAATTAAAAGCTAACCTATCAGGATGCTGTCTTTGGGGATAGGAGTGGCAGACCCAAACACTGAGCACAAACAACCACCTCCAATCTGAGGGCTTCACTTATACAGAAGGGCTCCTACATTATCTGGAAAAATGACTATCGGCAAATTGCACCACCCTAAGCAGTTGTAACTTACTTTCCTAGATGGAAACTCTTTGATTATATTGCTGGGGTAATCTAGACTTGTCTTGGGTAAGTAAGATTAAAAGGATCAAGATGAATTTCCTTTCCCGTTTGTTATATGTGATACAAACACTCCCCATAGCCATTGATAAACAGTTTTTTGCACTGCATGCATGTCGGAGGGTTGGTCTTCTAGGAATGGGAAGGCCACTCTCTTTAGAAGACAGATGGAGGGTAGTCTTGGCTTGCCTGACGTTTCCCACTATATAAGGGTTTCTCTGATTCGTCCAGCTATTGAATGGATGCAACCATTGAAGACAAAGCCATGGCTACTGACAGAGGGAGCACTCTCTCCTATCACAACACTTGCTCTGGCTTCCCTCACATCATAGACCATGTAGCAATACACTCTGTTTATATATATATATATATATATATATATATATATATATATATATATATATATATATATATATATATATATATATATATATATATATATATATATATATATATATATATATATATATCTGGAGCCTTTAAGGTGGAACCTGACCCTAGTCAGACTTAAGGCAATGTTTGGGTCCTCTGATATGTACTAGAGGGATTGCCAGGTAAGGGGAACGAAAGGCCACATTTGGCGATTCTTTCCACTTCAACAATCTTACTGGGCAACTCTGTTGAACTTCTTAAAAGATATTACAGAAGTTACCCTCCTGCTTAATCCAGGTGTGGTTTTGCTGGGCTACCCGGGGGAAGGTAGAGTATATCCTAAGCACTCTCCCATGGGATGACTCATTACATATTTCCTTTTAGTGGAGAAACTAATATTTGCCCACTGCTGTAAGCAGAAATTATTGCACCCACTAGGCCTATGGTGGACAAAGATTTGGCACATTTGCACAATGGAAAAAGTAACAGCACTAAGGGCAAATAAAATGTTCAAATTTGATAAGATAGGGAAGCCGTTAAAGGTTTATATTAAGACTCAGATTGGGGGTTGAAGAACGTCACGACATATGCCTGACTTAATGAGGAAGAGCCGGAGTCACAGAATATCGGTCTCTCCAGAACATTATACAACGGATCCCAAGAAAAAGCAGGAGGCCTTACGAGTTTGAAGGTGTTTTGGGCCCAAGATCTTCCCTTCCCTTCAGAGCTCAAATTGCATCATCTACCTCTCTTAACCATAGTTAGAAATGGACATCCGCGTCCAATCTTCCCTGGTGTGCACCCTCCTTCCCCCCCCCTCCCCCATTGTCCTTCTTTGTCTGAATACCTTCATTGACATGCACCTGTGTTGGAAAATGTGTACTGTTTGTTAACTGTTTAAAACTTTATAAATAAAGTGTGGAAAAAATGCACTCATACGTTTTCATTCAACTTTCCTGATTTGCCTTTGATGGAAGATAGTTTAATCTCAGCTTTGTGATGAAGATCCTCTCAGATGCTCCCAGCATTAGCCCACCTTAGGACCTTACCATCCATGGTAGAAAGAGGGAGAGAGAGTTGGATATGAGAGGCCATAAGGTTTCCTGTACTCTTTCACGAAGCTTGTAATTCGTATGATGCTTTTTAAGGATGCCTACTGCTTCCTCAGGGAGATGCTGGGATAATTATACAAGTTAACCAAACCTAGCTTCATAGCAACTTTTTAATAGAATTTAGCCATGGAGTTCTAGCTGCCACAATTAAGTCCATTAGGTCTTATCTAGAACTGAATGTAAGAGATGGTTTCTTTCTGAGCAAAAGCTTTATCTAATACAGGACTATTTTAACCTTTGACAATATTCTAAAAAAATCATATCAAATTACCAGTGTGCTACCACACTACTAACCCCTCCTGCTACTCCCAAGATTCTTTCCACAAACATATTGTTTTTAGTTGTTATTAATAATTTCCCAGCTTTAATATCCCAAATTTCTGTCCATTAGGTTGTTTTGGTACAAATTTTGCAGCTTTGCAGGAGCATCAATAGAGAAATTCCCCAACTGTTGTACAAAACTCGTACACCTACTTCTTTTCATTTACTTACATTTATTTTCTAATTGGCAAACTGGTAAAATCTATTTAGCAGTCTTTGGAACGGATTTTCAATTTTAGCTACTAGACAGTATCTTCAGCAAAAAGTAACATCATAACAGAGGTATGGGCCACTTTTGGAACATTTTTACCACTGTCTCATAACATACTACACGCTGAATTGATGCATAAAATAAACAGTAAGCAAGCCAGACCACAGTCATGGCCTACATAGATATGCTTACCGTAAAGCTATTTGTTCTCATTCCATTGTTGCCAAATCAAACACATGCAGTGTAATCATGATAGAACATAACATCCTTGTCCATCTTCCCCATCCCAGTCCTTACAGAATGAGGTTTCGCCTCATCTTTCAAGCCATTTTTATCTATCCACGCCTTTAATAATTTAAACAAAATCAGTAAATCCTCTGGTGTGTGGGCAAGTGCCTTTCTCTAGAAATGTAACAAAAATGGGACAATGCCCCAATACTTAATGAAATCCCTAATCAAATAAAAAATAATTCCTATTTTCCCTCACTCCTGGTAAAATAAAACAAGCATTGGCATAGCCAATAGGTCTCGCCTTTGGGACCTTATAAGTGTTTAGCCATGCAGCACATTTTCCTGGGTGTTGTGCAGCCAGGAATTTTTGTGTTTCTGCTTTTGTACTGTTTGAAAGGTGAGCTAAAAACTACTGTGCTTCTGAAATTGCTGCTCTGAAATCTATTTTTGAAATAAAATGAATGCTTAGGAAGGCCCTCAAGACATGGATCTACGGAACATCTGACAAATCTTGCCTGGCTCTCATCTGATCACGAAATACCCCACGACTGATGTTCGTTATCTGATAGCGCCAGGAGGCTCCATTGGGAGTGACAGTTCGCGCTTTATAAATAACTCATTTCATTTCATTATAAAAGTTAATCCTACCTTACTACCAAGAGTGTATTTTTTAAATAAATCACCATAACCGAACAATTTTCAAATTGTATTGTAATTGCATTTATATAGCGCTTACTACATCTGTAGAGTCATTTAAGCGCTTTACTGCAGGTAGCGGGCTACTCCGCACCCAAGGTAAGTGGTTAATCCTGATTTATTTTGGTTATTAATAGTTATTGTTTATTGTTGGTTAATGGGATCAATTGTAATCTCTCACAGCAAGTAACCCCACACACTGGCCGTCGGCCTGTAACAACCTTAATGCAGCCGCCGAGCAGCCGGTGCAGTGAGGCGCTCCAGTCATGCAGGGGGTGGGTCGCTAGGCCCTCTATGTTTTATTGTACCGAGCGCTCCCAGTCCAATTGTGGGGTTACGAACCGCTGTCTCTCGACTAGTATCTGTAAGGAAACACAGCTACCAACATGCTTTTGAAATTTGCTGTCCCCGTATGTGGTGTGTTAATGCGGTCCATGCAGTGTTGTTCTCTGCGGTGTTTTTGTTTGCCGTGCACAAATTCCACTGTTTTTCTTTCTCACACTTCATGAGAAGCAGGGACCGTATTTCAAAATGGCGGGAAGACCATTATTTGCAATAATAGAAAGTAGAGCAAGTCCCCTGGGCGCCAAGGAGTATTACATATCCACCTGTGATCTACTGGCGTTGTAAATGTAAATATTTTTTGAAGCACATTTACAAAAATCTATTTGGGGGGCAGGGGTGTTCTGACATGCTAAGCTGTCAACAAGCATCCTGTGAGGTAAAAACAAAATGCAAAGGGATACATAAGAACATGCGGCACAATCAGAAGCATCAGCAGCAAAGAACATTATTTAAATAAAAGAAGCACGCACATTACAGTAAATATAATTTTTGTGGCATTTATGCAAGATTTCACAATCAAACGATTACGCAATAGCACTTCCGAAACTTCAGGAGTTGTGGGACAAAAGGGTAAAAAGGAACACCTACATTGTTACATGGTTGAATATTGAGATGGAGTTCACGGAATGTATGCAGAAAACAAGGTCACGAACTGGCACAGAGCTGCATTGCCGATTAATGAATTCTCACCACTGTGCACAGCGTTAGCTGCTGAAAGCACCACCGGAAATTGAGAAATCGAATCCCACATGACGTCCTTGGTGCAAGAGACCTATGTTTTGAGAAAGCCAGGTGTATTATAACCAAATACTATGGTATGCTAGCAAGCAAAATACAGAGTGGGCTGCTGGTACACGTAAAGAAGGAAAGATTCAAAAGAAAGGCTGGGGTCCCTCCGCACACCAAGGGTAAGGTTGGTATTTTTAATACCGGTCAATGTTTTACGCCGTAGAACATGTTCCACTCTGCAATCATGGACGGGTTTCTTTCCATTACCCTGGAGACTATACCGTCAAGAGCGCTCCTTATCTTCTCCGTGAAGCAGCCCAGCGGGAGATGCGGGGAGGTGGGGTTTTGGCGGGATGCTAACAAACCCTTTATAGATAAATAAATGCGCGATTAAAGTGAAAGCTGCGCCGTTCACAAATAAATAAAGGTGCGCTTAAAGTGAAAGTGGTGCCGTTCATAAATAAAGGCGTGAAGGCTGCTTTGGAAGAAAGCTAACAAACATTGTAAGCACATGAGCGCAGGCAATGTAAACAAGAGCGCTTCTTATCTTCTCTGTGATTCTGGGCAAATTACTTAACCTCTCAATCAGACATCCAACCACATGCAAATTAGGCCAACCTGCATTGCCAGATTATGCCCCCGGGAAGTCAGGCAAATCGTATTGTATCTTGGCCTTTCAGCCACTGCAGCAAACTTTGAGAGCACTGAGCAGTCACTGAATGGGGGATGCACTGTGGAGAGAGTGAGTGCGCCAGGATCACCATGGAGACGGCGAGTGAGGGAAAAACAGCGTCCAGGCGTTTAGTGGCGGAGAGGAGTGCAGCCAGTGAGAGGAGGAGCCCTGTGCAGAAGGTGAAAGGAGGTGCAGCGCTGAAGGGTGAGGTGTGGAGACGATCGCGATGCAAGCAAGACGCGCGGCCGCGAGACGCGCTCTGTGGAGGGGGAGGAGCAAGTGAGATGAAAGCCAGATGGCGCCTGGAGCGATGCGAGGAATGCGTGTTACTGTGCGCGTACCCGCACGCTCTAGGCCAGCCAAAAAGCTGTGGTCGCATTTCTAAAAGCCCACTGACTAAATGTCTCGCCCAGACCAGCGCAAGCGCTGGCTCAGGGCGAGACCTAAAAACGAGAAACAAAAATATTGAATTGCGGTGATGGACTGCGAATGATGGAAGAAATTAACCGTACGAATAAAGAATGAGATAAAGAAAGTGAGAGAATGAATGGAAATGAAATGGGAAAAAAAGAATTGAAAACGAAAAATAAGCATTTGAAGTTGTATGGAAAAATGAGAAAACGAAGTAACTATGAAAGCGACGAAAGAAAGGAGGAAAGAAAGCGAGAACCGATGTTGCACAGAGATGCAAAGACAGTATGAAGAAAGCACGCAAGAAAGCGCTTGTAGGAGAAAGAGAAACCTTTCCAGTCTCCTTTGATGTTGTGGTGTGCGAGGGTGCTTGTCTACCCTGTCTTCGGGGCCGCTGTGCTCCAGCCGCGGCCCGCTTGTGGTTTCAGTGGGTGGCTGCGCCTGAGGGCGGTCCTCCTTTCTCCCTCGTACAGCTGAAGTCTCTATGTGGGAGTGACTGCGCAGGGGCGTCTCCTGAGCTCACTCTGGGAACAGGGAGGGCTTTTCAAACCCGGGCCGCCCCTGTGAGCGCAGAGAGCCAGACATTGAAGTCGACTCGTAAAGTAGAGCGCAGAGCCTGACGGAGCAGCGGAAATTGGGACCCAGGCATTGCAGCTCAGCGGGGTCCGGCGCCTTGCGCTATCCAAGAGAGATTACCGTGTCTCAAGAAGGATTACCCGTATTCAGACGCACTGCCTGTGGGGGACCGAGGGACCCGAGGGTCAGGAGGTGGGAGAGCCGCGCACGGACATGAGCGCCCGGGTAGGAGACACCTGGTGTCCCCCGTACGGACCAGAAGAGCGCGCTGAGCGCCCATGTGCCGAGAGAAGCAGGAGACCATGATCCTCACACGTAAGTCCGCGCGCCAGTGCTGCGTCCTGCCAGCGGCGGCTCTGCGTGAGGGCGCAAGCAGCGGTGAGTCAGCGTGAGGGCGCAAGCAGCTGCGCACCTGGAATCTGCACGCTGGCCGAGGGTGCCTGGGCCTCGCGCCGCTTACTCTGGTGACTGAAAACCTAAGCCGTAAGCAACATATAGAAAACCTACACTCTGAAACAAAAGGCGACAAGGACTCCCAGATATCCAGCGGATATTGCAGCGTGATAACAACCAGTGCCACTGCCTGCCCGTAGCAGTCTCAGCACAGCTGACAGACTCGCTCTGATCAGTCGGGGTGCGGGCTTGGTGCGAAGCCCTCCGGATGGTACCGGAGAGGTTTCACAACCAAATTAGAATGAATGGCAGCGGGGTTGGGATCTCACAGGGCAATTGTTTGCCACTTCTGTACTGTCTGGGGGAGGGGTGATCTGGAGCCGCGGTCTGTGCAGCTGGGCTGCTGTTGGTCTGCCCATGGGTTTTGTTTGTGGCACGTACAGCAGAGAGCGCTCAGTATATATCACGTCCTGCGCTGCCTGGACGACTGCTGCCCTCCAGGGATCCCACCGCTGTAACCACAAATTGCATTCTTTACTGAGTCCCTTCTCCTTAAATCATGCCTCCTTGTTGAATCCTAGTTTCGGGGTGAGGCAAGTCTCTCCCTCGAAGTCTCTCAGATGTTGCCATGTGAGTGCAGGATGGCAGAGGATGCAATATTTCGCCTACCCTGTCGTCACCACCAGTGCTTTCCCTTTGACCCCTTAATGCGCTGATAACATGAAAGCACTAGGGCGACTTGCTAAAATAAATATACCCAACCAGCCTCGGTTAGCTCACTGAAGTCTCTAAAGCAGAGGGAGTAAACACAAACAGTTGGGTAATGTGTGCATTCAGTACTTTGTGCGTTAACGTGTACATTTTTGTATAGGTAGCGTTCCCATCAGGATCGTGCGAAATCGTTGCATGTTTAGATTTTACTAGTGAAGCTTTTAAGGGTCTGTATTTTTTGAAGGCGTGTAATGGTGAGCAATGGAGCGCCTAGAGGTGATATTGTGTGCGTGTTGTGAGTTTTCCACAAGAGGAGCGACTTGTTTGAATTCAAGGAGTTGTACTTAGATGTGGAAAAACGCTTAATAAAGTTTTTCTTTTGCAGTGCGAAAGAAGGTGGTGTGGTGTTTTCAAAACGTGCATACAAAAACGTTTTCAAAACGTGTGTACAAAAGCAAACTGAAAGAGAAAGGGACCATTTTTAGTTTAGTTATTGTTTCATATAGCGCCACCTTGATCCTTATCTAGGCTGCCAGAGCCAAACCCATTATGCCCTACTCTGAGGATTAGGGAGCATAATAACACTATTACCTTGCAGCATTCACCGTCGTGGGTCAAACATTTAAGGTCTCAATCCAAGTGCAGGCTATTACATTAATTAAATTAGCATTTTGTGTTTTCTCTGAAAGCCTCCCAGTTATCGAGCCAAGTCATTGACAGTCAATATTTGATCTTAGCACCATCGCTTCCCCGTGCCCACAGTTGACGTTTTATATGCTCACCAGGGTAGGACAGGTGTATCTCTCCCCCCCCCCCTCTGTTTCCCCCTGTTCGTTCTTGCTGATTCCTTTGACAGCCCACCAGCTCCTCGCCTAAAAAATAGTGCATGCACTGCGTGGTTGCAATAGAGGCACACTGGTTTCCCAAGCGTTGTCGTCGTTTTTCCCTCACCACGCCAGCTAGTCCATTCAATGGAAATGAATGAATGTAAGGTGTATTTGAATAGTCAGTGGGTTCCCTAAGGGCATGCGCGTTCACTCACAAGGCAGCCTATTGAACTGTAGGTGCGTGCGTAATTTTATATTCTACTGTCGTTAAGTATCCGACATTCTTCGCTGTTTGTCAAATGGCTAATAAAACACAGCCCTTTTAACAATGACGTTGTAACTATGGAGAGACATTTTCATTGCCGTCTTCTGGAGCGAGGGGTGCCGGGTGCACCCACCTTTCCTCGAGAGGAGCTTCTTCTGAAATTAGCAGATGTAGTCCCTGCATCTTGGTTTCGGGTGCTACATAAAAGACACTTTATTAAGTTTTCTTCTAAAGTGCCGTTCTATACCCGCAGCACAGGGCGCCCGCCCCCCCTCCCCCGGGCTGTGCATTCCAGCAGCTGGAGGGTTGAGCTTGGCCGCAGGGCCCGCGTGTGGGATGTGCGCAGTGACTCACAGGAAACGCTGTATTTTTACTCGGCTCCTGGGTGAGGCGGTCTTTGTGCCTTCCCCATCCTTAGGAATCCTGCACATTGATGCGAAGGTTGTGTTTATAGTGCGTGGCGCACCGTGCTTCCGGTGTGGGCAGGAAGAGAGCATAAAGGACACTGCACAATTCAACAAGCCCGCGAGTGGTGCGCGCGCACCACAGAGGAGCGGGGGCGAGCGAGCGCGGCAGCCTGCTCAGCTGACGAGACGCTCAGCTGACCAGACGCTCGTGCGTCGTGGCTGGCCTTTGGATGAGTGCGCGCGGCAGACATGTGTTTCCACTTATCGCGGCCGCGTCTGGGCACGATAATTGGAAACACATGTTTGCCGCGCGTACCCATCTCAAAAAGGCCAGCCACGACGCACGAGCGTTTGTTGGACTGCTTTTGAAACCGCTTACATTAAGTCTTCGCCTCTAAGCAGCGCTTGCGCGCTACTCGAGGCTCGACCTAAAAAGGAGGGGTAAGAACCTTAATACTGGGACGAGGAAGACTAGGATTTGGAGCAATGAAGATTACACCAGTAAATAAGCTGGTAATTAGCTCCTCGCCTATTTTTCTCGTGCCATTTCTCATAGAAGGAGAATGTACCCAAGCTGAATAAAACTGCAACAAATACACATTTATACCTAATAATGCTACAACCAGTGTGATTTTTAATGGAGTCCTTTAGCGATGATGAACAAAATCAAACTTAAGAACTTAATGAGGATAATATCTTTGATCCAAATTCACGAGAAAAATTTATTCCAATCTCCATATGAAAATTGGAAATAAATGTGTGAAGGAAATCCTAAGTGGCATCATTGCAGATATCTTTAAACGGTGCACCTTTAAATATTGCACATGAGGTAGAAACCCATCTATTGGATCTACACTGTATGGCCCCGGGTATCTCAGTTCCTGTAGCTTGGTAGGCCCACTGAATGTCTGATTTTACCCAATGACTAAGGGTAGCCATAGTAGTTTTTTTGCTTTTACCTGCAATACTGAAAGTAAAAAAGATTGAATCAGACTTACGAAAAGAGGAGACCTCTGTACGTAAATGAAAAGGGTGCTGTGTAAATCCAAAGTTTACCACTCTACCACCTCAGGTGAAGCAGAGGAAGGGAAAAAACAGGCCACATGAAATCCTGTGTGTTTTGCATTTTGCCCTAAGTGGGAAGGGTATGCCCAGACGTGGGTCCCGTGCTCACTACGCCACTGGAGTCAAGATATCCTGGCTGATGAAGGCTGATAGCCTGAAAGCGGTCCTAGGATGCTTGATTCCGGTCCAGGAAAGACATGGCTTGGCAGTTCGGTCTGGACTGTTCCCATGAGGCACAGGGTCAAGACTGATTTGCATATGGCTATGTCTGAACTGGGGTGGCGTGGTGAAGCAAAATAACGATGGATTAAACCCAGATCTGTGACTGGGGGTGAGTGTTTGCCAATGTGCAGCATTCCGTCCATCATCTTGTGTGTTTTGCATTTTGCCCTAAGTGGGAAGGGTATGCCCAGACGTGGGTCCCGTGCTCACTACGCCACTGGAGTCAAGCTATCCTGGCTGATGAAGGCTGATAGCCTGAAACCGGTCCTAGGATGCTTGATTCCGGTCCAGGAAAGACATGGCTTGGCAGTTCGGTCTGGACTGTTCCCATGAGGCACAGGGTCAAGACTGATTTGCATATGGCTATGTCTGAACTGGGGTGGCGTGGTGAAGCAAAATAACGATGGATTAAACCCAGATCTGTGACTGGGGGTGAGTGTTTGCCAATGTGCAGCATTCCGTCCATCATCTTGTGTGTTTTGCATTTTGCCCTAAGTGGGAAGGGTATGCCCAGACGTGGGTCCCGTGCTCACTACGCCACTGGAGTCAAGCTATCCTGGCTGATGAAGGCTGATAGCCTGAAACCGGTCCTAGGATGCTTGATTCCGGTCCAGGAAAGTAATGGCTTGGCAGTTCGGTCTGGACTGTTCCCATGAGGCACAGGGTCAAGACTGATTTGCATATGGCTATGTCTGAACTGGGGTGGCGTGGTGAAGCAAAATAACGATGGATTAAACCCAGATCTGTGACTGGGGGTGAGTGTTTGCCAATGTGCAGCATTCCGTCCATCATCTTGTGTGTTTTGCATTTTGCCCTAAGTGGGAAGGGTATGCCCAGACGTGGGTCCCGTGCTCACTACGCCACTGGAGTCAAGCTATCCTGGCTGATGAAGGCTGATAGCCTGAAACCGGTCCTAGGATGCTTGATTCCGGTCCAGGAAAGACATGGCTTGGCAGTTCGGTCTGGACTGTTCCCATGAGGCACAGGGTCAAGACTGATTTGCATATGGCTATGTCTGAACTGGGGTGGCGTGGTGAAGCAAAATAACGATGGATTAAACCCAGATCTGTGACTGGGGGTGAGTGTTTGCCAATGTGCAGCATTCCGTCCATCATCTTGTGTGTTTTGCATTTTGCCCTAAGTGGGAAGGGTATGCCCAGACGTGGGTCCCGTGCTCACTACGCCACTGGAGTCAAGCTATCCTGGCTGATGAAGGCTGATAGCCTGAAACCGGTCCTAGGATGCTTGATTCCGGTCCAGGAAAGACATTGCTTGGCAGTTCGGTCTGGACTGTTCCCATGAGGCACAGGGTCAAGACTGATTTGCATATGGCTATGTCTGAACTGGGGTGGCGTGGTGAAGCAAAATAACGATGGATTAAACCCAGATCTGTGACTGGGGGTGAGTGTTTGCCAATGTGCAGCATTCCGTCCATCATCTTGTGTGTTTCACATGAAATCCTGGGACAGATGGAAATTAGAAGGAACTTTAGGAAGGAATTCAGGACTGGGACTTAAAACCACCTTCTGGAGAAAAACCTAAGGAAGGGAGGACTACACAATAGAGTTCATAGTTCTCAGAGACAGCTGCCTGAATTGACTGCAGTAAATAAATCACTTTAACTGTCAAATATTGTAAAGGAACAGATTTCAAAGCCTCAAAGGGTCCAGCCTAAAGGCCTCGAGGAACCAGAAGATCCCAAGATGGGGCACAAGTATGCAAAATTGGTCTCTTTAGGAAAATACTCGTCAGAAGTTGAGAAATTAAAGGAGCAAAAGAGACAGTCTCCAAAACACGGAAAGCCTGAATTGCCGCCGCTGACCTCTTAGAGAGGAAACAGCCAATTCCAATAAAAATCCACCTCTGAGAAACTCTAGAATCTTAGTCAGAATACTACAGGAAGTCTGAAGACCCTTAGAAATTCACCAAGTTTCAAAATTTGACCAGTGTTGAGCATAATTCTTACAAATACTGGCACGCCTAGACTCTTGTATGCAAAGAGTGACTTCTCTGAACAACCCTGAGACTAAATACCTAGCTTTTCAAGCATCAAACCATCAGGTTCAGTTGCATCAGGTAGGTCTCTGACAAGAGCATAGCTCTTAGAGGAGAGAGAGAAACAGCAAACTTACAAAGAGGAAGCACGGAAAGGTGCTGCACCTGGTGGACAATAGCCCCTAGTGCCAAAATGGAGCCACTAGTAGCTCCCTGTCCTCCTGGCGTTTTTTAAGTATCATGCTCAGGATCGTGCTTTGGCCATGTTATCAATAGTGCACCCACACTCTTCCCTCCCATACACCCCAAGCCCTGGAATTGGGATTCAGGGAGCAGAACTGAGAAAAACAACATTCTGATCTGAAGCAAAGAGGTCTAGCCATAAGAGACCAAAACCCTCTGCAATCTTCTGAAGAAGAGGAGTGCAGAAACAAAGGGAGACAGAGGATGGAAATATCCAATTTATCTGATCTTCATGCCCATTTTTCATCCCTGGAATATAGGCTGCGTCAGGGACTGCAGGTGACTCTCTGTGAATGACCAGAGTTCCTGGTCCTGGCAAACAAGACTGGGAACTCGTGTTCCGCCATTTGATATACACATACTTGGGCCTCCTGGTTGACTAGTCTTACTTTGACTGACCGGCCCTGAAAAGCAGGCAATAAAACTGAAGGGATCAATAAACTAATGCCAGTTCCCTCAGATTCAAAGACTGCCTTGCCTCCTCTGTCAACCAAAGTCCCTGAAGAGTTTGAGACTACAGACGACCCCCCAATCGCTGATGCTTGGATATGTTCTTAGGACTAACTGAGTATGAGGGGAGATGTTCCCTTGTCCAAACGATTGATAACCAGCCACCATCGAAGCTCATGACCAATCTTGGGAGTCACTGGAATTAACACCTCATATTTCCCTGTCACAGTACTCCATGACTCAAACGATGGAGAAGCAAAGGCTGGAGATGAAGACAGGCCCAGAGGACCACAGTGGGCAAATTAAAATGTCCCCTTGCACTTTCAGCCAGTCTCAGGCAGGATCCTTCCAAAGACAGAGAGGATCTAAAAGTTAAGCAAACACTTTAAATTTTCTTGCAGGAGGGTAAAATACTGACCAAGATCTGTCCTGAACAGTGCTGTGAAGAATTGATCGGACTGAGATGGAATAAGATGAGACCATCTGTGCTGTAGAATAAAAGCTACGGGAAATCAGAATTTTGCACACCCAATGAACACACTTGACTCCCTTCTAAAAATAGGAAGAACAAATCAGCTAGTTATCGAGAAGTGGACTATCTGGACACCCCAGGAATGCAGCATATCTACAACAGCAGCAAGAACCTTTTGGTACCTGTGATATCAGAGGAAGAATTGTCTGCAGTGCTACCATTTTGACTCTAGTAATTAAGATTAACAGTTATTATTATGCAATTGAATAAAGCATTCCATAAAGTTTTAAAGTGAATAATTAAACAGACTTAGTACACTAAAGGCCTGATTACGAGTTTGGCGATCGGGTTACTCCATCACAAACTTGACGGATATCCCGTCCGCAGTATTATGAGTTCCATTATATTCCATTATATCCAATGGTATATAATGGAACTCGTAATACGGCGGACGGAATATCCGTCACATTTGTGATGGAGTAACTTGTCCGCCAAATTCGTAATCAGGCCCTAAATGTATAACATGTAAATAATTTCTACCCAGCAGAACTACACACACTGTTTTGCCATATCACCATCACTCTTAAAGGAATAAGCTCTGTGATGGATGCTTAGCAGTAGATGGAGAATTGATTTTAAAGCCTTTGAAAAAACAAGGTAATTGTAAGTGTGAGTATTTCAGTTCATTTTTGCACTTCTTCAATTGCCTTGCAGTGAAAGCCAGACATCTTTTCAAATTGGAATGCCTCACCCACACAGCCTCCCACATCAAAACACCAACTGACCTTTGTAGGAGTTCTTACCAAGACAGTAACATGAAAAACATAAAACTTCTCACATTCCCTCTTGGCAGACTAGACAGAACCAATAAGGACAGGGGTGCAGATGTAATAATTTTTCACACAATGCAGTAACTAATTTTTTGTGCTGTGTTGTGCAAGGTGGAAATTGCTGCACAGAGGCATATCTGTTAAGATTGGCCTGCTGCTGCAGTCATCCCCAGCGCTGGCACTCTAAAAGGCTGTCTTGCGAGATGCACAGCCTTGCAGAAGTCAGAGTGCACTGTCTAGCATAGAATTTGGACTGGAAGCATACACTTCCAGTACAAAATCCCATGTCTAGACAAACAGAAGCATCTCATGCTCTGGATTTGTGCTTTTCAGCATACATGCAATGTGTTGTTTTTTGAGAAATGAAAACCTTTCTCCTTGTTAATGCTTGCTTCAAGGAGGCGTGTGTTTTTGATGCAAGCATCAAGACTTATGGCTTTTTGCAGTGATCCACCCTGGTGGCATCCCCTTAACGCAAAGTGATGCACAGTAGCACAAAGCCCTATTTGCACTGAGACAAAGACACATTTACAATGCAAAATACCTTTTGCACTGTAAAGTACATGCCAATATGTCACTTTGAGATAGTGTAAAGCCTTAGTACATCTAGATCCAAGTCTTCTTTGCCGCAGCAGTCAGGCTGTAGTCTAGCCTACCTGCCACTCTAACCAACATTTCTATTCTCAGTTCCAGCACATGACAATCACTGTATGTTCACAACTTCCTTATTAATCAATCACATCACTGACTTACATCAGTTCAGAAAGTATAACTCCTTAACTGATCATGATATCCACTCTTTTCACTCAACCTGGCCTTACCACGTGCCTACACTTGTCAGGTCCCTGTCAAACACTCTTTACTGTGCATCCCTCTTGTAATCTATGTAGCATCATAATTAACTTTTATAAAGTGCTCAAGACACCTCACTGAATATGAAGTATGCTTTGAACACACCATTAATTAAAAAGTACATGAATGAAGATATATAATCCTCTGATGATTTTGTAAGCACCAGATGCCAAATAGAGGATGTCTGCAAAACCACTGTCCACCTGGGTTATCATATACACACTTCAGGAGAAGTGCCCTCTTATTGTTCTTTGCACCTGCTAGACCTCATGTCATGAAAACAACTGTAATATGCATACTTATGGAACCTGAGTGCACACGTGCTAGCCACAGTGATATTGAGAACTCGGGTGACTACCTGACTCCAGGTCAATACAAACCCCACCACCAGTCCTGAACTTTTCACCTACAAATCATTTATTTCAGGTGTGTTCTTCAAATTAGTTCAATGGACGAAAACAATAGTACAACAACCAGAATGCATTAGACTATCACACAAACGTCCAAAAAGGGAAACTGTCCGTAATGACCTAAAGGGAGGTGGTCACTATGTTGGAAATAATGGTCAAATGTGATTCCATCGGTCACAATAATTGGGAAGTGTAAGGAAAGCCTCTTTTTGCATGATCACCCCCAAAGTTTACACTGATGCTACTGGTTTTTTGACTCTTAAAGTGCGCTGAGGTCTGCTAACCAGACCCCCATGCTAGTGTTTGACCCTTGAAAGTACATGTTTTATTGGCTTATACCCAATTGATATAAGTTAACTTACTTATAAGTCCCTAGTATATGGTACCAGGGGTCCCTAGTGCCTGTAAGTTAAAGAGTCCCTCATGGACTGCAGCACCTATTGTGCCACCATGAGCGTGGCAAAGTAAAACATATCTCCCAGCCTGCCTCTGCCGACTGGAAGGGCAGTTTTAAACTACTAACTCAACTTTGCCATTTAAACCAATGACAAGGTCCAGACCTCCTTTTTTAATATATATAAGTCAACCCTAAGGTAGGCCTGTCGAGCCATCAGGCAGGGTGTTGTATATTAGATGGTAGGACATGTTTATATCTGTCCTAATGGAACCCGTCCCCCCCAATTGTCGTTTTTACTATGAAAAAGGAAGTAACCCCATTGGCGAGTACAGAGTTACACAGATTCCCCTAAGTCTGGTATTTCAAGGTATCCAAAAAATTGTTGCATTAAACCCGACTTGATGCCCAAGTCGAATTTAATGTAACCTTTGAGTAAAAAAGGCAACTTTAGAAAGTTGCCACCCTGTTGTCCACGTTTTCCAGTGGACATTCCCAGATGCCTGACACAAGACAGCTTCTGACATCATGGGGAGAAGTGTGAATGACTCCCAGGAAAGGACACATTAGAGACTTGCAGTTAAAAGATGTGTAACCTCTCCCTGGCAGGAAGCCACACAGGGTGTGAGCCCAAAAGGCGAGCTTTAAAGGGGAAGCTGCCTTTGAAGGGCAAAAGGTGAACACACACGAGAGAGGCTGCTCTTTTGTTTGGGTAGACAGGTTGGTGTTGGAAACGGAGAGGGAGAAACAGTTGCCAAGCTAGTTTTCCTGTGGGAGTATAGCCCTCAGGTAGCCATTCCTGTTGGGTTGGCTACCAAGCTCCACACATCAAGAGAGGGTTTCTGCCACCTTGGGAGTGGAAAGAATAATGGACTCTGGGATAGCTAGATGCCACACATTTCATGAAGTTATCATCAGGCAAGAGAGGACCTAGTAGCCCATTGGCTAGTAGTCACTGCATCCCCCAAGAGCAAGTTGTTAGCCTAAAAGTGGCATCTCTGGCAACTTCGAGGGACATCGTCGTCTGTGGCCACAGTCACCCCACTGTGTTTGTGGACCGAGGGGTGGCCCAAGGAAGACCCCTGTCAACCGGACCAGCATCCTGTATTCCTGTATTCCTTGTATCAGAACCACTCCATTGATGTCTATGGTGGTTTTCCCATAAAGCCTGGAACTAGACTGGTGACTGCTATGCCGAAAAGGTAACTGTCCTGCTAAGCCTTACTTACCCCAATGTCTTGCTCCCTGATGGAGTTGGTCACCCAAAGCGGGCTGGAGTAACCAAACACAACTTTAGATAAGTTTGCCAAAGTTTTTAAAGTAAGCGCTAGCTGCGGTAATTGCCAATGCTTGTTTGCATTTAGAGTGAGAAAGCAGTGATTTAGGATATGCTTAATATTTTGTACCTCTTAAACCCTCTGGTGGATTTTGTTTGTTTTGGTGTCTACATATTCATAAATATAAGTCCTACGTTTATAAATTGGTGTTGGATTTCTTTTGTGCTGTGTTTCTTTCTTATTCAATTGTTTTGGTACTTCTGAATGCTTTACACTTGTTCTTTTGATAAAGCCTGACTGCTTTAAACCACAGCTACCCAAGATTGAGCTAAAGGTTTTACAAACTTGCTAAATTGATTCAAGACAGGTTTGTGAGTTTAATACATGGTGAGGTCGCACAGCCACACTATATCCTAAACCGCATTTCCTCACAGGAGGCACATACCATCCCCCACAACAGCAGGTTAGCCACTAATGCAGTTTAAAATGTATAAAACATTAGATGCTGCTCTGGCATTCTAAAACCTGGCTCTTGTGAAGAGTAAGGTTAAGGGGTGATTAACAAACCACTGAGGTAATACAAAATGGGATTAGGCCCTGGGGAGGGTGCTGCCACCTAATAATAGATATCACCTGCTTGGCTTTGCCTACAGGACAGAAAAGACCAGGTGCGGCCTGTGCAGGTAAGTTTGGTGGGGCGGGGGCGGGGGGTAGGGTAAGTCAACAGACAACGATGAGGGAAACTTGCATTTAAAAAAATGAAAAACACTTTTTTTATTTGTTTCCCTTGTCGTCGTCTGTCGCCAACCCCCCCCGCCGCACCCCTGCCCCCCCCAACCCCTCCGCCCCCTGTTCTTACCTGCACGAGCCGTGCCTGGAGAAGACCCACTAGAGAGCTACCCAGCCTCTGACAATCCTTGCCTGTGTGGTAGCATCCTAGGGTCGGTTTTATTGGTGATCACTATCAATTCTAAACAGACAAGGACAACAGACAAGGACATACAAGGACAAAAATATAACCCTCTAATCATAGATCATCATCAAAAACACACGCTTGTTTAGGAAAATATACATTGTGTTAATTTGTAGCCGTATCTCCAATCAGACACCACACTTAATATTTTGCCCACTCTTCACTATCTGTAAGGTTTAACTTCTTTCACCTTCCCCTTCTGCTTCACCCTGTACTAATCCATGTCCCACTTCCATGTCTACAGCATTGTTACCCAACCACTAACACCAACGCATGGATGCATGTAAAAAAACTTACAAATACGGACATTACATCATTCTTTCTTAATAAATATCCAGTGTCTTCCTTAAATAAAGGAAACAGTGTTTAGAGACATTTTTAATACTATAATATTACTGTTCGCAGTCAGGCAACGACATGTTTATATAGCCCTGTTGTTGCTATTATTAGTTTTGCATTGGTGCGAATGTGGAGCAATTTCTGTCAAGGTGTTAGGAACCTTTAAATCTCTAATTAATACCTTCCAAAGCTGACGACTCAGCTACATTTTATTGTGTGACTTTTTTTTAGAACTTTATATTCGTGATCTCCATTCCCTATAAATCACATATCGGTTTTAAATGAATGGGAATATTACTTGCAGAATGGAATTGTATGTTTTAAGGCTTTTGTTAATAACAAATAAATAAAATATATATTTTCAATTGGAAAAGCAATCGAACTGTTTTTCATGGCTCAGATTTACTATCACGTGACCTTGCCTGACTCGACCAAATGATAATTAGTGGTGTCAAGTGTTTGGTAAACCACAGGTCAGAGTTGATTTAATCTCGATCAATAGATTGATAAATAGATGCGGTACATTGTTTTCAGTTAAAACTGCAGTACAACGTTTGCAAGAACGTCCAATAAATTGAGATTGTCCGAAAGTTTTAAATTTCCCCAATACGCAAAAACTTCAGACTTTGCTTAAATTGGTTCTCCCAGAACTTACTAATACTGAGAGAAAGCCCTGTGTGAGAATTCAAGGGGTAGAAAAGGAGTGGGCAATCCCACCCAGGATTTGCTTCTTATACATCGGTGAACACAGGCGGTTGTGCCTCTTAAGGTACAGAGAACTCAGTCGTGTACTGTACTGTGTAACTGCATTTATATAGCACTTATTACCCCTGCCGCGGCTCGGAAGTGATGCGTTGTAGCTATTCAACTCAGAGTTGGTGTAATTAATGATTTAGCTAGCGTAAGGAGTATTATTCATGAATTCTTAACTCTACTCTGTTATACTGCAAAGTTGAGGTCCCATCACTAGCTCGACAGTCACATTTTCCTCTCTTAGGGCCCCATTAGGATGGCGGGCGGACGAACCCTAGCGGTGCTGGGACCGGCTGCCAGATGTGTGGCGGTCCCGCACCACTGATTAGGATGCGACCGCCACCCTGGCGGTCGCATTCCGCTATCTTGACATTGTGGCGGGTGCTGCTGTAAGCAGCACCCGCCGCAATGCCAAAATGGCATGTTGTGCATTGCCATGCACAACGTGGCAGGCACCGGACGTTTGCTTGCGGGCAGAGCCTGTGTAAGGACTAAATCAAACCCCTTACAAAACAAGGACATGTTGTTGAAAGGAAAAAAACAAATATTCAGCCTATAGGAAAGGGGAAAGGAGAATAATTCTCAATTAGAAATAAATGCATCGACTAATTGGAATGGGGTGGACAATGTGTCCAAGAATGATGATACAAATGTTAACATTGTCACTGATGTGGGTGGGGGTGTTAAATCGCATACTGTTGAAGCCGAGTCTGTGGGAGGAGATCTTTTAGAATCCCAGAAGCATCCAGTACGGTGCTCTGGGGGTCTGATTGGCTCTCCTGCCCTTTTGTTATCTCCAGGTTTTCTCTTGCCATCATCAGAGACGGCAAATGGAAACCCACACAGAACACCACTTGCAAACATAGAAGAGTCCCTTGGTCCCTGCTTAGTAGAGGATGTCCAAAATAAGGACTTTACCCTACCCAATTTGGATTTGGAGCTCTGCAGGAGATCCATCTCTCATGATGCTAGTAAGATCATGGAGATGGCAGATACCCCAGTAGTAATAGCTCTTATAGGATTGAAATTATTTAGCAGTACCCCCTCTAATAAATCTAATAATTCTCTCTTGCAATCACACCTCTCTCTGACTCCTGATCTAAATACTAGTTACACTCAACCCAGTCAATCCATAAGGAAAGAGGTAATAGTCTCGGATTCGCTAGCATGCTTAGAACGACTATTATTCTCTATCCTAAAGTTACTAGAAAAATGTGTACCTGAAGCCATACAAGCCATTTCTGACACCGCACAAAAAGTAAAAAGCTTGGAGGGTTCATCTAGAAGGACAGATCAGGAAGTATTTCCTATATTTAAAACCCAGCTAAACGGTGGGAAAGATGATGTCTCAGGGGCCTTGCATCTGAAAAAGAATGGGAGAAAGGAAAAGAAGAGAGGAAAAAAGATGAAATCAACATGCAGATATTCCAAAAAAAAGGCAAAGGAGAATTCGCTTTGAAGAAAACATAGAGGTTATAACTAGTACGGAGACTTTTATTCAGCCCCTGCAAAGTACATCACGAGATATGGAGCCGTAAAATGACTTTGTGAACTCTCAGGACAAAGAATTAAAAGCAGAGCCGATGGTGGCCTAGGAGGCCCCCTCACGAATATTCCGGTTCTCAAAGGAGATTATGTTAATGCCTCAGTTGAGGGGCCTTTAGCAGCCATAACAGTAGAACAAAGGGGGTCCATTAACTTTACCCCATCAGCACTTAACTCCTTGGCTGTCCCTTTCCCTGACTCTGTTAAAATGAGAGGCCATTTAGAGATAAATGGCGTCGAACCCCTCTGGGAAAATATGGATACATGTATACTAGATTTGATTCCTCTGTTTGATGCAGACTTAATATTAAGTAGGGCTTCACTACTTAAATGTTTCTCGGAGATCGAAAGTTTGAAACTTATACACAGTAGCGATAGAAATCTAGTCTCCATCTCAACCACTGAAGTTGGTCATAAGTCAAGGGTAATGTTCAATTCCAAAATTATTGTAAATTTGATATTGAAATGGTCGGAAGGCCTTCAAAGTAGGGGGATTGATGTTATTCCATTTTTTGAGGAAGCCCAATACCGAGCCCTCGACAATAGGTCTTTGCCAACCCAATTATTTCCAGATAGTGGAAGATCCTTGCATGAAGCAAAGGAAATTAAAATTTGTATCAATAAATATGGTAGACAAGTGTCATTTAAAGAATGCCCCTCCCTTTCCCTTAGGCGGAACTCTAAAGATGAGAGCCCCAAATGGAACTGGTTAACCAGTGCACTGTCGAGTGTGTCTAACAGTAATCACTCACAGCGGCCATCCTACCAGCAACAAATTAAAAATCATGTCCTGAAATGCTGCAGGAATAAAGAATAGTAGGGAGAAGCTACTTTATATGAGTACTTTAAATGCCGATGTGGTGTGCCTCCAGGAGACTTGGTGCATAGAGGATTTGATATGTAGAGATTTTCTCACCTTAGACTGTAAAGCAACACCTTCCAGGAAGGGACACGCAAAGGGGGGGTGGCCTGTCTACTGTCGAATAAGATACAATGGAATTACGATTGCTACAAAGATCCCAGCAATCTATTTCTGGTAGTAACGTTGTTTAGCCCTGATGGAAATGCGAAAAGTCCACCATTGATGTTGATAAATGCCTATATTCCGCCAGACGCTCCTTATGATGTTTTCTTAAATGCGGTCTTCTCCTACATTAAAAAAGTTAACGATACAGAATTTCCCCCTCATATAGTTTTGGTAGGAGACCTGAATTGTAAGATCTCTAACTCTACATTGGACAGATTTCGGGACGAAGAAAAAGAGGAATCCATGCGAATTTCGCAAGCTCTTTTTCCACAAAAAATAAGAACCAACAAGAGAGGGAAAATGTTCGCTGTTGAATAAAAAAAGATCGATGGTGTTATAGTAAATGAGAGACTTCAATTGGACTCACCGGAAGCTTTTACATGCAATACCTCTAGGGGAGAGTCAATTTTAGACTATGTGGTGGGAAGTGCCTTTTTTTCCTGTTGAAAGACTTAAAGGTCTCTGATTCCTTTTGTAGTGATCACAAGTTATTAACTCTCCTTATAAATTTTAATTTGTCTCTGACTGACCCTTGGGCATTAGATGGTGAATCTGTTAGTTTTGCCAAGAAAACAGGGAGATGTTATTGGGATAACAGGGCCACTTTAGGACTTGACAGTATCCTAGAGACTACCTTAGAGAAACTGCCCAGCTGGGCAGGAACAAAAATAGCAAGTTTTAATACATTTATGCAACAAGCAGTGGAAACTGCAAGGAAGGTGAATTAAAGGAAAAGTCTTAAAGTGGTCACCCGATTCCTCCTGCCGCTAAATCTTGAAATAAATACTCTAGCTAGGGAACAGTATCTGAATTATTCCTCGGAAAGATATTATAGAATATTATTATTAAAAAGGAGGAGGAATCGGGTAAAGGCCAGGTTAAGAAAGGAGAGGGAAGATAGTATTTGGATAAAACTTTGAGAAGCAGCCTCTAAAGGCCAGATAAGAACCTTTTGGTCTCTTGTTGCGGAGGGTTGTGGAGCCAGAGCCTGATCACTCCCTGTGGCTACTGAAGAACATAAAAGGGTTAACTTTATTCAGGATCTATATGCAGCTAATGAGGCCGCAATTAAGCACCTCGCACCAAAGGAAGACTTTACTTTGTATGGATCGCCCTCTGAAAAAGAAATAGAAATGGTGATCAGGGGAATGCGTACCTCAGCGGCAATGGGAGCAGATGAAATACCAATTACAGTCATAAAACAAAACAGTACACTGTGGAGCAAAATTCTTTGCCCGGTTTTTAAGTATTGTTATGAAAATAAAATGGTTCCCCCCTCCTGGAAGGGAAGTATAATAGTCCCTCTGTTCAAGAACGGAGACAGAGATCTTCCTTGAAAGTATCGTCAGATTGCACTTCTTGATGCGGTGGGTAAAGTTTTCGCTAAATGCCTTTTGACCCAAATTAGCGTTTGGACGGATGCCATTAAAATTTTACCATTGGAGCAAACTGGGTTTAGAACGAAACATGGAACAACTGATATTTAACTGCCCTACAGGTAATAAATGAAAAATATGTTGAAATTAGAGAAGGAAGGGTGTATACAGCTTTTATAGACTTCTCCACAGCATTTGAGAAAGGAGACCGTCCTTTACTGTGGAGTAAGCTTTTAAATTTGGGTATGCCGGGCACCCTTTTGGAGTTAGTTCGTGCACTCCATATGGATACTTGGTGCAGAGTCCTAATGGGAGGGGAAAGGTCTCTCACAAGCTATCCCCACCGCGAATGGTTTAAAACAAGGATCTTAATTGGCTCCCCTGCTTTTCTCCCTATATATCTCTGCTCTCCCACACTATTTGGCCCAAAGTGAAGGCATTGCCCAGGTAACTGGGGGAAAACCGATTGTGTGTCTACTCTATGCAGACATAATATTTTTGGATCTACTGCCCATGGGATTAAATAGTCGTCTGCAGGCACTCCATAAATTTGCGGAGGCTCACCATTTAAAGATTAATATATCAAAAAGTAAAATTATGTGTATGCATGGAAGAAAGAAGCTGAAGTACGGAAATGTTGTATGGTCTGTAGGTGGCCAAAAATTGGAACTTGTAAAATCATATACCTTTTGAGGAAAAATAATGTGTGGCAACCTAAGTGAAAAAGCCCATATAGAAAATAACATCTCTAAAGCCACCATTCAGGTGAAAAGCTTGGGCTCCCTTTATAAGTCTACTGGAAAAAAACATTTTGCACTTTTATTGAAGGTGTTTCGTGCAAAAATCCCCGCTTCCCTGCTGTATGGCATGGAATTGATCGATGTAGAGAAAGGTTTTTTTTTAAATGCAACAGAAGGCCGAATTTTAAGAAGTTTAGCCTCAGTTAATTCGGCATGTTCCGCGGCCGCCCTCAGGTTAGAATTTGGTTTGAGAAGTACCTGGGCACAGGGTCTCATGGGGATAGTGCGTTGGGTCCAAGGTCTGGCAAAGGGTGATTTTGGTACATTAAGATTTTTACTTCGGAAAGAAATTTTAGAATGTTTAAAAGAACAGTCATTCATTTTTAGAAATTTTAGGACTGCGATTGATTTGCTGCAATTAGATCAGTCTCTGCTCTTTACCTTATCGCTGTACTAATTAGGGGCCACCCTGAAACAGGCCACTCAGTAAACAAGTTTCACTCGGGATAGGGAAGCTTGCACTCTGAAGAGGGGTATCCATCCGGTCATTGATTCCTGCGTGATAAATAAAGTACAGGCAGTGGCGGCTCGCAGAGGGAGTGCTGCGGGGCGGGGTGGCGGGGCGGGGGAGGGGCAGGGTGGGGGGGTAGTGGAGTCGGACATACGACGGCCAGGAGTAAAGTAAGTAAATAAATAAATAAAACTATTTACCTTGCGCTCGCTGCATCACCGAGTTGGCGATGCAGCGAGCGCAAGGTAAATAGTTTTATTTATTTATTTACTTACTTTACTCCTTGCCGTCGTATGTCCGACTCCACTACCACCCCCACCCTGCCTTTACTCCTTGCCGTCGTATGTCCGACTCCACTACCCCCCCACCCTGCTCCGCCCCACTGCCCCGCAGCACTCCCTCTGCGAGCCACCACTGAGTACAGGCATATATTTCTTGGAACCTGCCACTTGGAGTGCGCCGTTTTTGGCTATTATTGAGGCAGGGTATGCTCCCTTGAAATCCTTTATTGTCTAAATGGTATGGTTCATCACCGATTTGTAATTTGTGCAATAATGGCCTGCAAGATGTTAATCATGTATTATTTATTTGCCCAGCATTATTATTGTGTCGGCGAAAATAGCTGAGACCAATATGTCTACAGCTATCTATTCTTTCGGCCTCAGCACTAATTGATTCTCTTTATGAGCCACCAAATGAAATGTTCTGTCATAGAATTTTTAACTTTTTAAAGTGTTTTCTAAACATGTAGTAAGGCTCATTAGGTATGTAGGGAGCAGCTGCTAATGCTTATTTTTTATCCTATGTTATTTAACTCCTACATTTTTGCACTAAGGGCATAAAGGATATTTGTAATCATTTTGTACCGTATATTATATTGCTATGTTTTAATCTGAAGATTTTTTTATATTGTTGGATTCCGCTTAGGACTCGCTGATGCCTTGTCGGGTAGGAACATTTTCTGTGTTGATTTTATTATCAAAATAGAATCTTTATTATTGTGTTGTTGGTTTTCCCAGTTTATGTGGACCTCCACGGAGTTCCGTAATCATAAATAAAATTGATTGATTGATTGTGTACCCAACAAAAAAAGATGGCACGACCAGTGATGAGAGTGCTGGGGGTTGGGAGTGGGTGCATTAAGGGATATAAGGGTTTACAGGAAAACCAAAGTTTTTGTGGGGTTTTATAAATATCAGTGTGCAGGTGAACATTAATTTAAAAAAAAAAAAAACAACACTCGTGGAGGCGCGGCCGGTTCAGGTAAGAAAGGTGGGGCGGAGCGCAATCAGGGAGTCGACAGATGACGGATTCGTTATTTATTTATTTTATTTTAGTAGCAGAGAGGCGGTCTTTGCTCTAATTGATGATGAGGCACTGGAAAAGTCAGGGGAATGGAAAAGAATGCTCTCCGCTATTAAAGGCCCTGACCTCGCCCAAAAAGCTATATAATAAATGTGACAAATATGAAGGCTTGGAAATGACAAATAAGATGTGGAAGGAAGTTAGTACACTGAATTTTAGTGTGTTAAGGGGGGGGCTACTCGGGGTAGAATGTTTTTTTTTCTAAATGGCTCCTTTATAGAACCCCAGCTTTTTCAACACACATTAATCCCAGTCTTCCAGGCAACTGTTTTTGATGTATAGGCCAATCTCCTGCCAATTTCACGCATATAATCGCTCATTGCTCATCTATTCAGGGATTCTGGGTTGAAATATTCCAGAACCTTGCAAGGAAATAGAGGGTCAATATTGCTTCGACCACTTGGCTGAGAGTTTTGGGGTATGATCCGGCGCTGGGGCTGCCCGATAAATGGGTAAAATTAGTATATATAGCAACAGCCGTAGCTCGGTCCCTCTTACTTCAAAATTGGCGAACTCAGTTGATTTACACAAAGAAGGACTGGCATTAGAATTAGCGAACAGTTATATGCAATACCAACTGGGGGAGTGAAGAAATTTGAAAACCTCTGGGGACAACATTTCCTGCCTGAAGAAGAAGGGTTAGCTTGAAGGGTTTGATTAAATCATTTGGGCTCTTCTCCCTCATTTTGTTTTTATGCACTGTACGAGCTATTTTTTTTATCTGTTTTCAAGACAACTGCATTTATGGTACCTATTCTCTTTGCGTCTTGTTGATAACTGTTTATTGCAATTTGGTATATCCTGCGCATCGACCAAGTTATTTAATGTGAAATATGTATTTATATCTATATGTATTACTCGTACGCTGAGTTTATGATGAGTATTACCTGGAATATATATTTATGTTAATGCAATGTTTGGATCCTAATAAAAAATTATAATAAAAAAAAATCACTTGTGCAGGCGTGGCCGGTTCAGGTAAGAGCGGTAGGGCGGGGCGGGGGAGTCCACAGACGACGGATTAGTTATTTATTTACTTTATTTTCTCTATTCCGTCATCTGTCGACTCCCCCCCCGCCCTGCCACTCTTAACTAAACCGTCTGGGCCTGTATGAGTGAAGGGCCTCCATTTGCCTAGAACATGTTTAAAACATGGCTTGAGGGGCTAGAAGGTCTCCTGTGCTACACAACTTATGCTTATGCTTTGTGATGATAGTAAGGATGAATAGGAACATTGGCAGTGAAGCAGGCCTGGTAATCTTAACGGTTAGTCCACTCCTGCACAGGGCTTGTGCTGATATGTCTCCCAGCATCAATGATGCTCCTGTAAGTATTTGCCCTTCCCAGACCACCATACCTCCCAACTCACTCTTGTTTGCGAGGGGTCCAACAATCCTTTACCATATCTCTATATTTTGTAACCGTGAGTAAGCCTTCAATGTGCTTCATCTGACTTAGGGAGGGAATGTATTCTGGCGGTTTAAGCATTAACTATGGAACAAAAGACCTGGGTTTCTAGCCCTGTTTCTCTAGATCAGTGTTACTTAAAGTACGGCCCAGGGGCCGCTTACCGCCCTCCTGACCTATACGTGCAGGTCCCTGGTGAACAGCTGCACCTGGCTGCTGTTTTCTCGACTAAGCACTACCATTGAGAAAGATGTTAAGTAAACTGGCAAGCATTTATTTACAGGTTAACTGAAGATAAGGAAAGGTAGTACCCAAGGTGTCAGGCACCACTTAACTTTAGGAATACCTTCATTATTTAAGGCATCTAGCAACAGACGTGTAAAAATATGATAACGTTTCATCAAAATTCAAAAAGTGTATTTCATTAAATGCAGAATGCATCAGATTATAATAGTGCATTGAGAAGTATTTCTTTTAAGTGACTTCACCTATGTCCAGCAAGAGATGAAGGCAATACCATGACAATACAGAATGCACATTCCAAAAAAGTGATTACACCACAGCAAACTTTATAACTGAAAATTGCACACATTTCCTAGTTACATCCGTTTTCAAGGGCAGACTGGAGGGTGAGTCCCAACCAACATGTCAGAAAGATACACACATGGCAACAGCAAAATTAACTCAACAGCTTCATGTTTTCCCAGGGATTGCGTTCTGCCTCGTCCCTGCCAGGGCACCTTGTGGCATCTTAGCCCCTGCCCAGTGCTTAATTTGAGCCGGTGCTTTCCGGTGCTAAGCACCGGCAATTAATTGGTTTCCGGTGCTTGGCACCGGCACCTAATTGTCAACACCATACTAAGAACAGCCTACCACATGGTGGCGCTGCTCATCTAATTTAGAGATGAGCAGAACAACGGTTGTTTAGAAATACAATATACATTAAAATAGTGCTAATACCTGCCTCCCCAACCATTTCTTTAGCTTTGGGGACCTGGAATAATGTGAACTGGCGCATTTACATGCCAGAGAGATGGTTAGTAGTTGTTTTGGCAGCGATGACAAGGGCGATGGGTGGTGCAAGCTGCAGTGGCCTCCTGGTCAGAGCCCTGGCACTTAATATTTTACAAATTAAGCACTGCCCATGCCCCAACACTGCCGGGATACCCACGGTAGGGCTAGAAGTGTAGGGACCAACGGCAGGTCAGACCCCCCCCCACCTTTCCAACCAGCCTCATCCCATAGATAAGCTCTCCTGATAAGAATTGGTGATTGTGCGTTCTGCCTCTCCCCTAAACGCATGGAAACTTCTCTGTATATTTTGGTCAGGCCTTTTTATAGGGTGGGATACCCCAACTAAGGTCGCCAACCTATGACCTCTTACGGCCCTTCTGCCTGACGAATCAGCCCCACGGATAAGGGACCATAGCCCTGCTCTGCACCTGGCCATGACATTGGGTCCTTCCCTCCTGCCTTCCACTGGTTTTGCCAAATGGCACCATACTGTGATTTTGCGTTGGGCTTTCTTCCATTAGTCCAATTTATAACATCAAAAAGAAAGACTACAGTAGGCCAGAGAAGCAAACGAGGCACGCATCAGAAAGTAAACTGCTCCAGCTACAACGTCCATGTGAATTATACTAAATTAGCATAAATCTTCCAAGTTAATTATATTATCTTAGTGAGAGCCACTGTAGTTGTCTTTAGCAAGCATGTCACTTACTGGTACTTGAATACTTTTGAAATCCAGTTTCTCCCACATTTCTATGAAGTAGCCAAGATTCTTCTCATCAAGTAAAAGGTATACGGGAACGTTTCGTTTGCTCGCAGCTGCCACAAGATCACACAATATGTCCACATCTGTGAACAGATCCATCACAATGGCAATCACCTAGAGGAAATGGAATGAAAATAAATGAACATTTGTAATTGCACAAAATGTATATAGACCGTTGCTTTGCTGTACACCAAGAAAAAAAAGTCTGTTTTCATTTTAACACAAGATTAGGTTAGATTGATCGGGCCTTTTAAAATAATCAGTGGGCGGAGCCTGGAGGCAAGCAAAATGGCTCTCTTTCTGGGCTCCATGTGCTGAGCTGTATATTTTGGCCATAGCCACAGATGGAAATACTGAAGTCCTTACAGAGGAGACGGTAACTGCTGGTGAGGTGGCTGGTTTGACTCAAACCTATGAAGGTGCCTCCATGACACTGGAAAAGTAAACAGGAGAGCAGCCCTCAACATTTGTGCTGCACAAGTGGTGGGCAATCGGACCACCCAGCACCTGCTATGAGAGAGGTGCTGCTGGGCTCTGTCTGTGCTGAGACACAGGACTGGGACCTCATGGGCATTTACTTCATCATCAGACCCCTTGTGTCCTGCTCTTGCGGGCAGGCAAGCCGAAGTGGGCATGGAAAGGGAAAGGCCTGGAGAGAGGCAGCGAACATCATTGGGTCCTGCTGCAGTGCAGTGCTTTCTGAAGTCAATTTGGGAGCTGCCATATTGAATGTCGAATTCCCTGCCTGACCACTGAAGACCATGCAGTTAAGAATATGTCCTCTCATGTAACAGAGTTGTAGTGTGGAGGCAGTGTACCTTATTCACCAGTTATAGTCAGTTTTGTCCAACACCATTATAACGGAGCTGAAATGTGCCGTTCTGGATGGCCTCAAATGTATCCTTTTCCAACTTGTCACGTATGGGAAACCGTTAAAATACCCAGGGGCTTATTTACAAGCCCCTTGCGCCGCCCGTGCGTCACTTTTAATATGGGAAACAGTGACGCACCGGTGGCTCAAGGGGCTTGTAAATAAGCACCACAGTCTTTTCAGAGTATCTATCATTAGTCATCGCTTTTAAACCATATTAGTTCGCATACGAATTGTTTTCACCTAAAGATCGAGTTGGAGAAGTTGAAAAAACTACTGAGTACTGTAATGAAGAGCCTGTCATTTCTCAAAACAATGCTATGTGCATTGGTCTTGAACCTAAGCTGCCTGTGCTCCAGGAAGCTATTGCTCATGTCAGGCGTTCTGCATTCTCAGCCTTTAAACATAGCAAAAGCCCTCCAACCACATACTTTCGATCGAAAACGAGTTCAGGTACCTGGAAACTGGAAATGTCAACTCTAGACAATCAAATGAGCAGACATCGAAGGTGGACTCTGTATTCTCGCGTAGTAATGATCAACAGAAACTGTGAAGCCACCGATCGGAAATTATTCACTGCTGTGTTTGAAAGAGTGAAACAAGTCGTCGAAAACTCATGTAGGTTCAACAAGAGGTGACCTGTTCATCCTTGCACGTAAGCAATCTTTCTGCTTAGGTGAGGTCAATCCGAGGTCAAGACATCATTCTGATCAAGAACGTAACGTGATCAGGAGCTCGTTTATGAAAACTCAGTGCAATGTTAATTTAGTCCCTGTAAAGGGAGAAACCCACTTAAATATAATGTTGAGTTTTTGTGTAAACCGGTCAGGAGGACCGCATTCATACATTGAATCTGAATGGAACTCCTCTATCTACTCAGTGGTTATCTTGAAAATATGACATGGATCTGGCCACCTAGGTCCTACTTTGGTCACCCCTTGTGGAAGCCATCAGGCATAAAGTGTATCTGATAGATTTCATAAAAGTGGTGGAGACTTTCTGCTGAGCTTCAGCGCGGATCCCTTCCAGAGCTGAGTGCTGCAGCAGATTCAGAGAGCAGACCAATGAGAGCATGAAATTGGTAACGGAGGTGGCTGTGCGAATGGCGTAACAAAAGCCCCCTGGGGGGGCCCACTGCATATTCTTTGCAAGGGGGCCCCCTCAAGTTTTGTTACGCCACTGGCCAGTGCTCCTGCTCAGATTGTTTTTGGAAAGGTGTAAAAACCAGTTTGGGTAAGCTACAAGGCGAGCAGGGACAACTATGTCTTAACCGTTCACAGTCTTACCACAAGCAGGGTATCAGTCCCCGATCCGAGAGGTTGCATGCTAGGCAGAGGCATCTTCTGGTGCTGGCTTCGTTTGCTGGGCCCACACACACCCAGTAGTATGCCCAGCAGAAACAGAAGTGGCAGTCTCGGATCAAGACGGTCCCAATCAGACCAACGGCAAATGTCTCTGCAGTTGGGTCTTGGCTAAAGGCTCACGCTACGGCTGGCAGTCCTTACTGGGTCTCCGATTGGACAAGATGACACTTGCTGGTACAGCCACTTCTGACTTGGCATGCCTTTGGAAAATCTAGACATGCATGGGCCGGGTACAATAGGCAGGTGAGCTCCCGCACAGGTTCCCTGTCTTGGGATAATTTTTCATGGCCTTCATGCCTGGCTGACCGTCCTACTCCAAAAGATGAGGTCAAAAGCCTGGGAGTATTCTTCCATAAGAACCTCACCATGGCAGCACAGGCCAGGAAACTAGACTAGAGGGATCATGTTTTGGTCTCTTAAGAGCCCTCAGGAAGACAATGAAATGGCTTCCAAACGATATCTGTAGAATAGTAATACAAGGACTTATCCTGTCATGCCTGGACTACAGTAACTCTCTCTATCTTCGAAGCCATATGTATGTCCCCAGAAAACTACAGTTCATACAGAATGCCGCAGCTAGAGTCCTGCTGAATATTCCTAAATCACATTTAGCACGACCAACGTTGGCGAGCCTTCATTGATTGCCTGTGAGGAAGAGAATTGAGATTAAGACTCTCTGTATAGTTCACAAAGTAAGGCATGCTCAGAGAGCACATATATTGAAGCAACTCATTGTTCCTCACCATAACGCACGGGACCTTCGATCAAACAACCAATTTCTTCTGGCAATATCGAGAATATAAAGAGGCAGAAGCGGAGGGCGTTCCTTTGCCTATCTGGCACCAAGGCTCTGGAGCTCACTTCTGCTATGCCTAAGATCTAATAACAATCAGCTCAGCTTTAGGAAGCAACTGAAAATGTATCTGTTCCCTTGATTTAGTTTGTCATCCCCCAGGTCTCCTGTTAGCGCTGGGAAGCCCGTTTGGCTAGGCATGCGCTCTCTTCCCTGTTTTCCGGTCCAGGGAAGACATGGCTTGGCAGTTCGTGCTGGACTGTTCCCATGAGGCACAGGGTCAGACTGATTTGCATATGGCCATGTCTGAACTGGGGTGGTGGAGTGAGCTAAAGAATGATGATGGATTAAACCCAGATCAGTTGACTGGGGGTGAGTGTTTGATTGGCTCAAACGTTCCGTCCATCATCCCCTTTTGTATCGCTTTGTTCGCCCTTAGTTGGCGGGGGTATGCCCAGACGTGGGTCCCTTGCTCACTTTGCCACTGGATTCAAGCAAGCCTGGCTGATGACGGCTGGAATGCCAGAAACCGGTCCTAGGATGCTTGTTTCCGGTCCAGGGAAGACATGGCTTGGCAGTTCGTGCTGGACTGTTCCCATGAGGCACAGGGTCAGACTGATTTGCATATGGCCATGTCTGAACTGGGGTGGTGGAGTGAGCTAAAGAATGATGATGGATTAAACCCAGATCAGTTGACTGGGGGTGAGTGTTTGATTGGCTCAAACGTTCCGTCCATCATCCCCTTTTGTATCGCTTTGTTCGCCCTAAGTTGGCGGGGGTATGCCCAGACGTGGGTCCCTTGCTCACTTTGCCACTGGATTCAAGCAAGCCTGGCTGATGACGGCTGGAATGCCAGAAACCGGTCCTAGGATGCTTGTTTCCGGTCCAGGGAAGACATGGCTTGGCAGTTCGTGCTGGACTGTTCCCATGAGGCACAGGGTCAGACTGATTTGCATATGGCCATGTCTGAACTGGGGTGGTGGAGTGAGCTAAAGAATGATGATGGATTAAACCCAGATCAGTTGACTGGGGGTGAGTGTTTGATTGGCTCAAACGTTCCGTCCATCATCCCCTTTTGTATCGCTATGCGCTCTATAAGTCCCTGAAATGAAATGATCACAACGCTGTACTGTTGCGGCCTCTTACAGGATTATGGCGATGTTCGGCATTAGCGGGCATACACCAGCCAATCAGCTCAAGCAGACACGGCTATGCACAGGCCGACTTTTCCACTGGTAGTTGTGGCATCACGCAGGCTGGGTTTGACACATAATCTTGCCAGGCTGCAGCGATTGCCATCAGGATGAGCACAGTTCTCACCAGGAACTTGCACAGAGAGACTGTGAGCCTGCCAACACTGGATCCTTAAATCGCTCTTCTCAGTCACTCTTTTCTGTGTACACCAAAAGCACCTGAGACATGCTGCATCTCACTACTGGACAGGCACTCCTCCTGCAGGGCAGGCAGGCTCACTCCCTCTCTTAGAAGGCAGGCAGGCTTCTAGGCTCTTCAGAACAGGTAAACAGCTCCTCCAGCAAGAAATTCAGTACCAGGTGACTGGGTCTGGGAGACTGGCTGTTCTCTAGACACCACCCCTGGTTGCACATCAGTCCTCTGAGTACTACGGGAACACACCTTCCCTTTCTTAGACATTTAGGGCTTGGAACTAGAACAACAAGAGGAGTAGTGGGGTCCCACTTTTACACCAAAACCAGACAGCAGATGTGTATCTACTGTCCGATACTGTAGAACTGGCCTACGGTGGTTCTACGTTCGAGTGTCCTTTCCAGGCAGTTCTCCAGACTCATCTTTTGTGCACAGTGATGCTTCTCAGGGGGTTGGACAAAATATTGAGTTAAAAATATCAAGAGCAAAAATATTGCCCAAAATATTGTGACTCAAAAATATCATTAACGTTGACTGTGAGAATAAATATTTGCCCTTGGCCAACCAGGAGAAAGGAGAAAATGACCCCCCTCATCCACCAAGAGTAGCGTCTACACCAGAGCCAGGTGGGCTATCGAACAGTTTGGGTTTGGTAGACCAAGTGAAAGCCCACAAGCAGGAAGTCAAATCTCTAAAGGCGGCAATGGAAAGGATGGCAAAACTGTTACATGAAAAAATGGACATATTGACTGAAACTGTAGCTGCGCGGGAAGCATCAAGCCATGGAGGCCATAGTGACCCCCAGAGTACTGTATCACATGAGCCCCCCAAGTCACTCATTAACGGGCCTCACAATATTCCCGGTGCCCCTCATACAAACATACCCACTCACTTACAAGGCCAGTTTAGGAATAACACTATGCATGAGGTTAACGGATGCACACGGGCTCGTGCTAACCCAAGGGAACTGATGCATGCCAACCCTGCTATTCCACTAAAAGTACCTCAAAGGTCTTATAAGCCCCACAGTTTCTTCACAAAGAAATCCCATATAGGACCCATTAATAAAGGTCCTTGCAATAAGGTGGACTTCGACCTTTACATGATTAATGTCCCCAAGCCCCAGTGGCCCTATTCAGAAACACATGAGGGCCTAGTGAACTAAGTAATTCATTGGATTCGCTATAAAAGGGGCTGTCGATCAATTATAAGGGAGGATATAACTAGAGCAAAGAGATTCTCATTAGGATCACACAAAAGGGATCATATAGGTGTGACCTTCAGGGACTCAGCCCTAGCTAAAGACCTAATTGCACTAGAACTTAGATTCAGACCAGACACAGATTTGCAAATATTATTAAAAATGAACTCCCCGTGTCACATTCCTATCACACCCCTTCTCACTCTCCAAAATCAGTCCTCTAGTGCATTGAAGTCTAACCCTAGGGAAATTGCTACTGTTAGCACCTCCTACACGTCAGATATTGATTGACTCACAACTCACTGTCCAGCACCGTGTATCGCAACTCCACCACTATGCACAACATCGACCGAAAGGTCTTCAACAGGTACCATGGCGGGTGGAGGAGAGTTATTGGGTCATAGGGGCCTAGCCATGGCAATTGACAAAGGGAGGCGCATAATACCGCAGGGCAAATCTCCCAAGCTGTTCACGCGGTCAATAGGGCCGAAGGACAGTGAACACATCAAACTATTATCATGGAACGTTGCAGGCATTAAGTCCAAACTCTCTGACCCTGAGTGGGGAGCGTTTATTGATTCCCATCATTTTATTCTGCTTCAAGAAACCTGGGCTACCAAGCAGGTCAATCGCCCAGGCTATCTAGCTTTTAGCGAAAGTGCAGTTCCGTCACCAGCAGGACAACCATCAGGTGGACTTTTAATCTGGCTAAGAATGGATATATTTCCAGTGGTCAAAACCCTACCAACTACCTCGAAGGACTTGCTCGCATTACAAATTAACATTAACACTTGGCTAGGCTCTATACTTATAACTTTAGTAAACATATACAGTAGATCATTACCCCTAAATGTTCAATCCCCAATAGTAACCAAGTAAGATCATCTATTGCGTCAGTTTGCTGACAATTATTTAAAAATCGTTGCAGGAGACTTTAATACCTGCCTTCCAACCTCTGCAGGGAGTTCATATGAAGACTTATCGCCTCCCCGTGAACAAAAGAAAATAACAAAAATGCCAAAGGTCTGTACTGAAATTGTTGATCTTATCACTGATTATGGTCTTAGAGTAGTAAATGGTAACACCAAATCGGAATGTCCTCCTCACTTCACGTTCCAAAGAGGCCAGAATTGATTATATACTAGTGGATAATGACCTCTGGCCTGAACTGCAGGACATGCAAGTTATCCCCAGACCAGACAGTGACCACCAGGCACTAAGTGTATCCTTTCTAAGGTCCAGATTCAGAGACACCAAATTAGAGGCGGCAACATCAACCACGCTAATAACAACCTCCAATAACTTAAGGAAAATCAAGTGGGCAGAACTGGTGGCAGACAAACATAAACTTTGCTTAATTTATGAACTGTTTGTGTCCAAACTTTCTCTGATTGACATAAGCAATATTCCTAATATTAACTTCGTCCCCACGCATTCTGATCTCATGGACGCACTGAGACCGTACTTCATGAAAGAACAGAAGAGAGGTGCACTCAGAGGGACAGTACCGTCCTGGTACGATAAGGCCTGTCGAACAGGAAAGTCTCTCCTTCTGAGTGCAATTAAAAGGGGGTTAAGGACTGAGATCATGAAAACTAGGAGAGACTACAAAACCCTCCTAGTGAAAGCTAAAAGAGAATGGGAGGAACATCAATGGGCAACGATCGCCGAAGCCCTAGAGAGCGGTGATCAAAAACGTTTCTGGAAACTTTTAGCCGTGAACCCTTCCAACTTCCATCCCCTAGACCCAACGATAAACCCCGCTACCTGGGTTACTCACTTTAGTAATCTATATGATTGCCCGCACTACAACAACACCGTAGTGACCCCCGCCTCGAAGAGGCTAATAGCCCCCAGACGTTAACCTCGATTAGTCCATTTCCCACCCTAGACTCTCACCCTACCCTCACTTTTACTCTACTTGAAACACTAAAAGCAATAGAACAAACGGAAAAGGGTAAGGCCCCTGGGATGGACGGCATCCCAGGTGACCTCTTCCTCTCTGAACCACACATCTGGGCCCCCTATCTGAACGCATTATTGAACAGCATAATAAAGGGGATGAGGATCCCTCCCTCATGGCAAGGTGCCGTTATCATACCGATTTTAAAAAAAGGGGACAGAACCATTCCCTCAAACTACAGACCTATAAGTCTACTCGATAACTCCCAAAAAATCTTTTGTAGACAGGTCTTATCCAAACTAAATGAGTGGATATTCCAGAATAATGTCTTGGAAGAGTCTCAAGCAGGCTTCAGATTAAAGGTCAGCACACTGGACCAGGTCCTCCGCTTCAAGGTGATAACCTGGAAATATATCGCCCTGATGCGTGAACACCTATACTTCGCTTTTATTGATTTAAGAACGGCGTTCGACCTGGTCCAGCGAAACACTCTTTGGGAGGTCCTAGCTGGGTATGGTATCCCCTCAGACCTACTAAGAATACTTAGGCTGCCACACGACAACACATATGCGAGGGTCAGATAGAACTCCCTAGGGGATATGACCGACAAGATAGAGATCCTGAAGGGGGTCAGACAGGGGTGCGTCCTCGCCCCAACACTGTTCAGTCTATACATCAATGGAGCAGTGAAGAGGCTGATGGAATGCAAACACGATGCCCCGAGAGTGGCTGGAACATCAACCCCTATATTAATGTTTGCCGACGATACCCTGCTGATCTCCCCTATGGGCCTCCAATCCAAAGTAAATGCTTTTGTTACCTTTTGTGGAGAAAGGGGCCTAGAGTTAAACTCATCAAAATCAAAAGTCATGACAATAAACCCACATAAAGGATACAGAGGTAGTGTGACTGTTGAGGGGCTTCCGCTAGAGATCGTCCATTACTTCAACTATCTTGGCGTGAGGCTAAGTGATACCCAAGCATGGGGCCCTCAGATGGAAAAAAGTAAAACCACCCTCCATCAGAAAGCCTTTGCAATAGCGAGGCGGTATAAAGCAGCATCTAGTGGGGCAGTTTCTCCGGTTATCACTGTATATAACTCCTCGGCTGCAGCATCAGCGATATATGGCGCCGAGATCTGGGGCTGCACCAATGCCGAGGGTTTAACAAAAATTGAAAACAGGTTTATCAAATCACTTTTCAGGCTTCCCTTAAGCTTTCCCACCACACCGCTATGCTTTGACTTGGCTCTCAACCCTATTCATCTAATAGTGGTACTAAAACCCCTTTTATACTGGGTGAGATTATGGTCAACTAATGAATTAGCAACCTACAGAGAGTGTTTTAAAGAACTTATGGCTCTTGACAGAAACCAGAGAACACCATGGCTGAAACACATAAAAGAACTAACGTACAGAATAGGAATGAGCGAGCTGTGGACTGCCCCGGAGACAATAGTAAAAGGCATCATTCCAAAAATAAAACAGACTTACTGGGAGGCAGTCCTACTTCAAACATGGGAAATCTACCAGTCTAATTCTATTACAGGCAAATTTCTACACCATAAAAGCCTGCCCAGGCCAGAACCCTACCTGAATAGAATGCACCCACATCCGTTAAAATGCCTCTATGCACAATACAGGTGTGGGGTTCTCCCTTTGAGATCACACACCTTCAAATGGGCCAATGCCACCGGCCAGGCCGATTGCTGCTCAAACTGCCCGAGCATAGTTGAAACAGAGTCTCATTTCATGCTATTCTGTCCTTCTTATAGGAAGATCCGTAAGAAATGGCTTGTGGCTGCTTGTAATAATATGGGTGTGAGATATTATTGGGAAGCGGAGAGACTTTTTTAAAGTGACATCAGCGAACCCCTAGCCTTTGCAGTCTCTAAGTATTTGTATATCGCTTGGGCTTTGAGAAAGAAGGCCATTCACAAATCTGAACCCCGATAGAGAATTGTTATATTCTCATTCTTCTCTATCGAGTGTTAACGATTTGTTGCACACACTTACATTGCTAACTTCTCTACACTACATTGCCCCCATGTCTGCTATTTTGCACAACATCCCTGCTGTACTCTCTGACTATCATATGATTGACTGGGACACTTACTTCCTAGATGTATAATTGGTTATTACGTCAGGTCCACAATTTGTTTCTGGATGATGTCCCGTCTTTTTACTTTTTTATCTTAATCCAATGTTTTTATCGTTTTTATAGCAATGCAACTGCACTTTGATGCCACTTGTTTTTATATTGTTTAATTTTTAAAGCACTTAAAATGTATATTCATTGTATTGTCTTGATGTGTTTTATGGGCTGTTCCCGAAATAAACGATTATATATATATAGGAACATAATATTGTGGTAAGCAATATTTTTGACACAATATTTTTGTCAATTGTATTATTTGCCAGGATATTGTGTAATTGAACCCTTCTCAGAGCAGAGTAGACACCATTCTGGAGCACTCACAACAGAGGCACAAAGAGGTGTGCGATCCCTACACCTGGCTGTGGGTGGCCAACTGAAGGAGTAATCAAGGAAAGAGAAAAGGCCATACCTCTTCTAGAGGTTTCCACACCTTTGTACAATAGAGTCTTCAGGCTCACCTCCCTCTGCCACCACCCATCAAATGACAGTATTCAGTAACACTGATCAGCAGCTCCTTGCTAGCAAAAGGTCTATCTAATTTCCAAAAGGAGCCCTGTTTTCATTCTTGTCACTTTAATCTGCGGATCTCCTCCCCCTAGCCTCAGGAATGTGAGCAATACACATTCCCTGTCTGGGAAAACAACTTCACATCCATTACTGCAGAAGCCAGGCCTGAGTAATCCAAAATGTATTCCACGGGCCTCCATTACTCTGGCTCGCTGACCCACACCATGCATGTACCACCCAGGCTACACACATTAGCATGCACAACATTGACTTGGGATGCCAATATTGGAACTGGGTAAACACAGACAAGAGAAACATTAAGGCCTCCTCCTACAGTGATACAGATAAAAGGTCTAGTCACAACTATTGATTCAGAACAACACACAGTACTCTGCAACCATTGCTTTATGTGCCAAACCCATGACAGGGCAGTAGTCCACTGTCAGTCAATTAGGGCACATTAGTGCAGCACTCCAGGTCACAGGACAAATCTGTGACCTACTAATGTCAGGGAGAAGTGAGGCCTCTGTGTAAATGCTAGGTTAGCATGACACCAGGGCCACGATTGGGATACAATATACATGCAGTCAGACACTTAGGGCAGGGGAAAGCAACTGTGTACCAGGCAGGGAACATTCCTGTCCCAACAAAAAGTCTCCCATCTCTCTGACAAAGTAATGTAAACTTCCAAATTGATGTAAACCTTGCTGATGGACTGTTTCCGTTCATGGCACCAACCAAAATCCACTCTCTTTTACATCAAAAAGAAGTGTTGAGAGGAAACACATAAAATGGAGTCCTGTGACATGTAAGGTACATCATTCTGGCCCCTGCCAGAGTGGTAATGGAAAGATATGGGAAGTGGAGAAAAGAGGGCAGGTTGTAGGATTACCACCTGAGCACAGGTGCCCAAGTGGTCACTTGCTTTATGAGAACTGAGTGAACCACTGAATTATTTTGATGTCAAAGGGCTCCAAGGGCCTCCGACGTGATGGCTTTCTGGAGAGTTAGATCAACTATGATGGAGTTAAATTCAGAAGTAGGACCTTGATGGATAGGGCTGATGGTTAAAGCTGAAACCTCTAATTTGTTAGGCCCACAGCCTACTAAATAGAACAATAATAAGAGCCATCAACAGAAAAAAGTTATTTAATCTGAGATCTTCTCCGCCATTGAGCCAGCAAATAATGAAAAGGGGACAGGTGACTCCAAGTAGTGGAATCCATGCGGATGCAACTACTTTGCGGTCTTCAAAAAACAACCCAGAGAATTGATTGGAAAGTCAACTTCATGGAGGGCAGCTTTGAAGAAATAAAAGGCAGAGTTGGGAAGACTGATAAGATGATCCAGTGGCTCAATAAACAGGATAAGAATATTGGCTCTTGTGTCTAGAGGCAAGAGGATGACCTCCAAAAAAGGTGATGTTTTGAGCCATTCCTAAAAGAACAGGGTCTTAGCTATGGGTAGGCTGCCCAAGACTCAACTTTTTAAAGCCAACCTTCTAAGCAGAGGAGGCAAAAGCTACGGCTCACCAGAAAGATATAAATACACTAGAGTAGGAGCTTTTACATTGACATGTTAGCAGAATTTGGATTGTACGTGAGGGGAATGTGCATGTAGCCGTCCCAACTGACGTGCTCTAGATATGTGTTTTTCCTGCTGGCATGCTTTTCTCTGCTTGGTGGTGAAACCTTAAAAAAGAGTGACTCCTCGCATTAGACAAGGAAATATTGTAATAATTTTACCCTTTGATATTCATAATTTCGTTGAAGAATGTGAAAAATGGGCATACATATATTGTGAAATATATGTTATATGTAAATATTACAAATACCACCCAAAAACTCACCATAAATTGTGACAAAAGTAAATGTTTTTGTGCATAAATAGTGTAGAAATGTATTTGCCGTGGTGGCTTTTTTTATTGTACTTTGGGTTATCGCTTTACTAGGGTGTAAGCCCTGGCCAAGCAGCAACCAAAACCCCTTTCAAGGTAAGGCACAAGCAAACCCCAAATTAACCTGTGCTCATCCCCTTGGTAGCTTGGCACAGAGCAGTCAGGCTTAACCCAGAGACAATGTGCAAAGTATTTGTGCAACACTTCAAACAGTAAAACAGTGAAAACACCACACAAAAAGATCCCACACCAGGTTAGAAAAATAGAGCTTAATTCAGTAAGAAAAATAAGACTAAAAACGGCAAAAATCCAATTATTAGAACCAGAGGTATTGAATTTTAAAGTTTTTAGAGAAAATAGTGCCAAAAAGAACAAAGCGTCAACTGTGGAGTCTCACTGGACTGGGACAAAATCACACGGTCAGGCCAACTGCGTTGGAGTGCGGGTCAGCTAAAGGGACGCAATTAGGCCTGTTCAACAAAGTACCTGAAATCTTGGTTGCGGAGCATTGCAAGGAACCGTGTCGAGGCTGCGCTGTGCAGCGAAGTGAAGCATCAGTTCCAAGATGTGGTGAGGCTGTGGTGTGAGGTCCTGTTGCGTCAATGTTAAGGTTCCTGTCGACAATACTTGCGATGCGAAGTCTGGTGTCGGACATGCGGCGCACATTTGGTTTGGGGCGATGTGTTGGTTCTGAAGAGCTGCAAAGCTGAGATGCGGAGCACAGCGTCGTTGTCGAAGCTGCCGTTCATGACAGATGCGAGGGCCTGCACCACGGATGCGTCGCGCAGCGGCGATTCCACAGGTAATGCAAGTTGTGGCAACAATGTGAGTCCTTGTGACGAGTCTAATCCCCGCAGCAGCGCAGATGCATCGGTTCTGCTGGGGATTGTGCCACGCAGCAGAGGAGATGGGTCAGTTCTGCTGGATTCACAGAGGCTGTTAAAGCACCTAAAGCCCACTTCCATGGGGTCCAGGGCTGCGATGGCACCACTTGGCATCGTAGACTCACAGATGGTAGAGTCCAGGAGCAGATGCCAGGTTGTTGGAAGCTATGAGGCTTCAGATCAGGAGGCCAGCCAACTAGCCCTTGGAGTCACTCTGGGTTCCGGGTTCAAGAGATGCAGGTTCAGTCCTTCTCACCCAGGCAAGAGGGCAAAAGGCAGTAGGTCAGCACAGCAAAGCAAGAGTCCAGCAGAGTGCAGTCTAGCAGAGTGGCAGTATTCTAGCACCACAGCAGTCCTTATTCCTGGCAGAGTATCCACAGGTCCAGAAGTGCACTTAAGTGGTGGTGTCTAAGGTCCAATATGTATACTCAGTAGCGCCTTTGAAGTGGGGGAGAAGCTTTTAGAAGATTCCCTTTGAAGCTTCTACGCAACCTGCCTTTCCTGCCCTGGCTCCAGAATAACTACAGGGGGTATGCAGCTCCTTGTGTGGGGACAGAACACAATCTATTCAGGTGTAAGTGAGGCTGGGCCCAGCTCTTCCCTCTGTTATATCCCGCATAGAGGCCCTAATGTAGATCCGTTCATACATGCCCTAAAATGGACGTATTCATATTTACCCTAATATGGTCATATTCGTACTTGCCCTATTATGGTCATGGCCGCATATGCCCAATTATGGTCACAACTGTACATGCCCTATTATAGTATGATTCCCTATATAGGCATGCTCTTTCACCTACATTGGTCCCAGCTAGTACACAACGAGCTCTGAGGGCTGAATGTTATCTATCCTGTGGTTTCGAATACAGCAGGGTTCTTCCAAACACAGGCCCACACTGTACTCATTAATTATGCATGGCTCTCTAAGAATACACCACTGGCATAATATGTATGTACAAAGTTCACCCCTGAAGTCTTCCTCATGTCCAATACAAACCATACTGAGGACCGAGACTCTTCAGGGTATAAATATACCACATCTTGCCCCGGTAAGACAGAGGGAACCGAGACATCCATGCTGACACACTGACCAGAGACGCTGAGGCTCCTGCATGCAGTCGCTCCAGCTGACAGTGGTCTGACACAACCCGGACGGGGTGTCCAACTCGAGACCAGGACGGGGTCCCACACTCTCTCTATTCAAGGTATGGGGGTTCGACTAAATCCTAATAGGATTCTTGGCTCTTAGCTTCTAAGACCTACACACATATGCTCGGTACACATAAGTACATCTAGGTAGGCATCGTAGGAGTACGCGCACTTGCATAATGCTTTTATATTCATGTATGTATCCATGACTATTGCAATATGGTAGAACTGTTCTATCCCTTTGCTTTTATCGTACTGCTGATAATATACCTCTGCTATTGTCTGCTGGTTACCGCAGCACATATATTTTACACTAGAATAACAACTGTTCAATAAATACTTATTGAAACGCCCGACTGTTTATTCTGTGTAACTCTCTGAGACAAACTAAACAGGTGAGCACGAGTGACTGAGCGAAAGGTAGTACATTGTTTCCACGATTCTGAGGGAATCAGGGTTGTCATGAGCTAAGGTTGCCAGAAACTAATCTCTCCCCGATAAGAGGAGACACTAGTGGCACTGCGAGCTAGCTAATGCAAACCAGGCTAACATATACGGTGGGGGTGCACGGAGTCAGTCTGCCACCAAGCCCGCAGTATATGTTATCCAAACGCGCAGGTCCTGCAGGGGTACTATAGGAGCTACACGACATCTCCTATCCTACCAGTGATGGCCGATCCAGTCATACCCAAGCTATCATTGTGTCTGGCTGTCTAGAAGGAATACACAAAGCCCCACTGCCAATTACACCCAGTAATGTGACCAGGTACAGGCTGCAGAGACCAAATAGCTAAGGCAAAAAAGGCAAACTTTCTAAAAGTGGCCTTTTCAGAAAGGCAATTTAAAATCCGACTTCACCATAAGTTAGGATTTTAAATTCTGATTCCAGAGACACCAAACCTGAACTGGTTTACACTTACAAATGTAATAAGGTGACTCCAATGTCATCCTACGGGAGAGATAGACCGAGCAGTAGTGAAAAACGTATTTCGGAGTTTTTCACTAGCAGGACATGTAAAACTTAAAAATTAATGTCCTACGTTTTAAATACATTGCAACCAGCCATCTGAGATGTCCAGGCCCTACCCTAGGGGTGACTTATATGCATTAAAAAGGAAGGTTTGGCCCTGGCAAAAGGTTTATTTTGCCAGGTCGAAATGGCAGTTTTAAAACTGCACACACAGGCTCTGCAATGAAAGGCCTGAGGTACGTTTTAAGGGCTATGTAAGTGGGTGGCATAACCGGTACTGCACGCCCACTAGTAGCATTTAATTTACTTGCCATGGATACATATAGTATCACTTTACTAGAGGTTTATAAGTAAATTAAATATGCCAATTGGGGATAAGCCAATATTACCATGTTTAGAGGAGAGAGCACATGCACCTTAGCACTGGTTAGGGGTGGTAAAATGCTCAGAGTCCTAACGCCAGCAAAAACGAGGTTAGGAAAAATGGAGGAGGAAGGCAAAAAGTCAGGGGGAAGATCACCCTAAGGCTGACTGCTCTAACACTTATGTTCTTCTTTCAGTCATCCTATGAGAAAGTATACTCCTTCAAGTGTAATCCATACCACTGGCATCAAAGTCATAGGCACATAGGGCATCTAAATTGAGCTCTCTTACAGGAGGCTCAAGACTCAGAGGGATTCTGTTCACATCTCCTAGAGATGGCATCCTATTCACTTTTGGAAGGCAGGGATTGATATAGGGTTCATGCCTAAAAGTGGATGAATACCAGATGTCCCTTAAACAGACAAAACCATGAGATGACAATAGGGTGCGCCCCAAATAAATTTAAGGGTCCCACAAATTGGATTATCATCTATCTCAAATGAGTTTAGGGTACCCTGTATGGATTAATAGACCGCTCTCTTGGACAGAGAGGGTTCCTTTCTCTCACCTAAGGTTACCAGATGTGATTTATCTCTTTGAAAGTGATGATATTTCAGCAACATACCTATGCCACTGGAAATAGACAGCAAGGGTTGGAACTGAGCATCTATGGGAATCCCTGGCTAAGAGGTCTGCTGGGAAAACCCATGTCACACACAGGTATTCAAATTAGATACAAAGGTAAACTGCAGCATTGTTAGCAAACAGGTGCGACTTTGTTGTGATCAAAACACTCATCCTCTACTGCCCCTACCATAAATAACCTCCTTCTCTTCCACATCCCCGGAAATAGTAATGCCTTGCAATTTAAATATCATGATATATGTGTTGCAGGGTTTCATATTTTTATTTTATTTTTATATCGATATGCAGCACACAAATGTCAGTAACAGTGACAAGAGAAAAAACACAAAAGGAGTTTCCCTCATTGTTGAACAAGGGCCCAGAGCTGCATAAAGTTCCCTTTGTGAGCTGACTGGAGATTTTGTGCAAATTCTTTATTGAGTGACAGTTGGCTCAACTAGCATCTAGTCTTTATGAGGAAAGACATCTGCTCTGGATCCAGAGTCCATGATGAGAACTTCCTGGTGTCATACAATGACCAACTATTTTATTTCAACTTGCTTACTAATTATCAGGAAGTTATTTATTAATTTGGGAAGGGGAAACCCTTGGCAACTTAATAAACATATCATGGTTAGGTCTCAAAACTAGTCTTAGTAAAAGTCTGCTGAACCTATGGTAGCTACGGCAAAAGTAGCAGACAATGCCACAGTATGCGTATTAAGTTCAAGCCGCACCAACAATTTTAAAGTCAAGAAACAACACAAAGAGAAATTTGGAAAGCAATCTAGAAAAAGAGCTTAACATTGAATAAGCAAAAAGGCATCAAGAATATTAAAATCAGATAAGGGGAACCGCAACTAAGAATTTTCAAATTTTAAGGCAAAAAGCATCTACTAAAAGTAATGCGCTAACTTGAAATATCAGTTCACGAATGACCAGGATTGAGAGATGGTTTTAGTCCAACTGCGCTGGAGCGGAAGTCAAATATACAAAGTGGGTCACCCAGGTGAAAGTTTTTACCTTCTGATTTAGTCTTTGTTCTGGTGGTCGAAGCCTTCCAACAGAGAAAGGTCAAAGGCTGAATCCGGTGAGAACCTCAAATCCGATACGCCATCGTTGAACTTCTGCTGAAGCTGTTGGTTTTGGCACCAAGAGCTTTAAAAGGCATAAAAGTTGTATTTCATGGCCTCCGAGGTGACTTCGCCAGTGGGTTAGATTTGCTGTCTTTAGGTTCATGGGTTTACCTTTGGACTTCATCACTTTTTTGGTTCTCAAAATCATCCAGTGGGGCAAGGATGGAAGCTGTAACTGGACAGGGCTCCGTAAGGCTGGGTGCTTTTACCATGGGAGCCTGCTGAACGTGTTTTCAGCACGGCTAAAACCTACGATTTCTATTTGTATTTTTATTATTCATGATGCAGTTATTTAAAACCTTTACATGATAAAAAGAACACGTTGCAGTGTAACAACAAATAAAAGATACAAAAGCACACGAGCGACAAGAAATCTCCTCAGTAATTGTCCTTAATGGTTCCAAATATCCAAGAATAAAAGTGCCAGTGCATGGAGAGTGCAAATGGAGGACGGGGAGCATTTATGAATGATAAAAGAACTTGTTACAAGTGTAAAAACAATTAAAAGATACAGTAGCGCATAAGAGGAAGGAGATCTCTTCCGCAGTTGTTCTTAATGGTGCCAAACATACAAGAATAAAAGTGCAAGTTTGTGGAAAGTGCAAATGGAGGAGTGGGAGCATTTGGAATAAGTTTTTCAGGTAGGTTGTGCACCAACTTTAGATAGCTTCTCCGCAATGATGATTAATTTTACCAGGCAAGCTATTACTTGGGCGCCCAGCGCTTGCAAGCAAAAAAGCAGGGCTGGATAGCATGTTCTTACTCCGTTAAAATTAAAAAAAGGTTACGAAAAAGGTTTCTGTGTGCAGATTGCAAAGTGGGACATATGCACAGTATATGCAAAAAACACTCCTCTGGACCCTGACACAGCCTGCATGATGGTGAGCTAGGATCTGGGGCCCACGGCGGCTGCACATCCTTCGTTTGTGAGAGGCCAAATCTTAGCGCTAAAAATCTGGATATGTAGACACCTTCGATAGATCCAAAAAGATAGCTCTGTGGAGTTGGTGATTTGTATGTGTTGATGCATAGCCATGAGTGTTTATGCTTTTGGAAGCGTTCCTTCTCTTGCGCCCATGATAATAGCTTTGTTTGTTTGTGCATTGGGAGTTTAAAAGCATTATGGGGTAAGTATGCTTTACAAAGATGGTGCGAGTTTAGCACTTCTAAGGCTTCACTTCTCACGAGGGCCCAACAGTTTGTTTAACTGTTATCCTGAATCTCTTTCCAAGTTAGTGCTTTCAGTGCATTAGGGAGGCCCATTCTTAAGGATGACAGGTATTCGAGAAGGACGTTTTGCTGTAATAGTTCTTGCTCTTGTAGTCCAAATTCTAAGCAAATTTGTGCAGGTGACGTATTCTGTGGGAGGTGGAATATGAGGCAAAAGACTTTGCTCGGGCGTTGTTCAGAAATAGGCTTAGCTTTCCCGGGAAGGCTACTGATCCGTAGGATAGCTTTGAGATCAGTTTTGCTTTAATTGCTGTCAGGATTGGTCTCCAAGTTGGCTTGGGGAATTTACTATGCAGTTTTTGAAAGGCGGTGATGAGTGAAGCGATTCGAGGCTTTAGTGTATTTAGATGGAGCCTGGGAGGGTGGCGCTCACTAAACCAGACCCCAAGATATTTGTAGCAGGAACTCTTTCCTACTGCATTACCTCCCAGGTATCAATTTCCTGTCTTTTTATGGCCTTTTGCGAAGATTACTATTTTAGTTTTGTCTAAATTAACTATCATCCGGTTTGTTGCACAATAGAGAGCCAGTGTGTTCAGCAAGTTTTGCAGGCCAATTGCGGTTAAATTCATGAGGACTATATCGTCTGTGTATTGGAGTGACGTCAGCAGTTGTCCCAATTTGGGAGGGGGCTGAATACGCCTCATCCAGTGCTTTACTCAGATCTGAAATTAAGAGGTTGAACAATGTTGGGGCAAGTACACAACCTTGTTAGACCTCATCCTATTGAGACGGGTGGTGTTAGACCCTTATTCGTGCCCAGCTAATCTTTGCCCAGGTTTCAGAGTACAAGCGCTGTTACGCTTGCAGGAGATTAGCCGGGACATTCCATGATGTCAATTTATGCCACAGCAAATTCCTGTTGACATGGTCAAAGGCTTTTGTGAACTCAATAAAGCACATCTAGAGAAGTTGCCTTTTATGAGTGTGTTTCTCTAGTAACCAGCAAAGGGCAAAAAGATTGTTTATCAAACTTGACTTGGGGCGAAAGCCTGTTTAGTTGCGTGAGAGCCGGCCCCTTTTTCCACCCAATTTTCCAGTTCCTGCAGTAGGATGCCAGCAAAGATCCTTGAGTCAGTATGTAGTAGTGCAATCATGCCATAATTGTCTGGGGCCAAGTAAGGACCTTTTATGTTAACTGGAAGAAGGATTGACTCTCTCCAAGACTGTGGTAAGGAATTTTCTTGGAGGCAATAATTAAATAGTGGGTAGAGTAATTTTCTCCACAAGTCTGGGTCGTGCTTGTAAATTGAAGCTGGCACCCCATTTGGGTCCAGCTCCCCATTTCCCCTAATTTTCTTTATTTGCGCTTCAATAATGGCCAGGGAGAAGGAAAGAGTCGGAATGTCGCTCTTGTTAATAGTGAGCAGTGGTGCAGGATCGTCACTGCAATATAAAGTCCCTATGTGAGCAAGCCAAGTTTGTTGCGGAAAGTTACTACCAGCAGTGCAGGTGGAACCATGCTCTAACTAATTAATCAGGGCCTAAAGAGTTTTGTTGTTCTTTGATTTATAGGCTTGGATAATTTCAATCCAGTCTTGTTCATTCCTTGCACACTTTGCCTCCCAAATTGCTTTCTTATACTCTTTTCTAAGCTCTCTGAATGTAGGCAAATGAGATTCGGGTGCTGTAAGTGTTGCTTTGTCTTCACTGCTTTTAATGCCCACCTCTGGTGTTTGAGAGCGCTGTTGTAACATCTGCTTTTGGCCGAACGTTGTGGAGCAGATGGTGCCATTTGTTTGCTCCAAGGAAGCTTTTTAGATTTACTAACATGGTTTCCCAGGCAGTCAGTGGATTCAGCAATTCCCACGTACTCTGCGGGTTGGTCCTTTTCCACCGCTCATATTTTTCTTGGGCAGATTCAGTCCATCTTAGCTGATTCCAAGTTGTTCCTGGGTCTTCAAAGCCTATGTTGCACCTCTGGGCAACATGGTTGTTGTTGTTTGTAATCTCTACCATTAAAGGTTAATGGTCGTTTTCTCAGCAGTTTTCTACTGTAAACATTGAGACCTTGTGGGTTAGGTGAAAAGAGATAAATACGTAATCCAGCACTAACCATGCTGACTTAGATTTACTGGTCGCTGCCATTGGACAGTCCATTACAAACCTCTGGTTTAGTGCTCTAAGTTCCATTGCCTCAAATGTTGACAGCAGCTGGTGATCAGATCTGTCAAGCTTTGCTTATTTTGAGGTCTGCGCGGGTATGTTCCAGTGTGTATACAGGGCATGTGCTTCCGTACTGCTCTTACAGTGGTTAGCCAGATTTAGATTGAAGTTGCCATTTACTATCCATTCTGTACACGAATAACGCTGTTTAGTTCGAACAGTGCATGTTCCAAAGATGCAATTGCCATTTGGCTACGGGCGCCCTTTGGATTCAAATAAACGTTCGCTACCAGGACCATAATTTCACGAATCTCAGATTTCCAGTTGTTGATAAGTAATGCTTATATAGAGGGAGAGTTTATTTCCAGCTCAGTTACATTTATAGCTTTGTTTAGGGTCACATACATGCTCAACCCGCCTTTAGGCCTACCTTTACCTCCACTTTTTACTGCAGGTTTGTAGTATTGTGAGTATCCCATAAGAGGTGTCTCTCCAAGGCTCCTGGAGACATTTATGTTGAATGTGCATAAATATGTTTCTAGCTCGGGAGTGCTAGGAGCATTTGTGGGGAGCAACCATAAGCCAATCAAGGTTCTTGTTACTTGGCGATGCTAAACCGGAGCACCTATTTCCGTGTATCATTGATAGGGTGATTTTAAAATTTTGTTTTGCTTGTTGCAATTTCCAAGAAGGACCTTTTTCACTTGTTAGCACTAATTGACTGGTTCTCATGAAGCTGTGGGCATCCCAGGTATGTGTAGATGGCAGCTGGAACAAGAAGTGAGGATATTTCTCCAGGGCTGGGGAGCGCAAATGGATTCCCCACTCTTCCAGCAGGGCACTGTACCCAAGTATACGGCCCTTGATTTTTGCGTCATGGAAGCGTGTTTCAGTATATTCCCTGTTCTCACCTGGTCCGGGCGGCAGGAAAGCCACATAGTCCAAGTCATTGCTATTTATTTTGTCACGGCCTGGGAGGGACGAGCAGATTTTGAGTATATTTGACCTGTTTAAAATGTCCCAGGGGCCTCAGGAGTTGTATATAGGGCACAAAATTAGAGTGGTCAGTAAAGCGGGCGGTGTCATTTTTTTATGTTGCATTGCTGGACACTGAGGGATTAACTCTTTGTGGTCAATTTGGCTTTCGTTCTTGCATGGAGTGCCTCTCTAGGTCCATTTTTAAAGGACTGGTGTACGTTAACCACAGTAGACTTTGTGTTGGGAGTTGGGCTGATCCATAGTCTTAAAGCATGCGAGAGTGTTTAAGTGTTGCATATTTTGGCTTTGTCCTTTATGTTGGGTCTCCATGAAGTGCACTAGTGTACTATAGTCGCTTTCCTCTGGTTCCCATTGAGTTGTTACGTTACTGTCTGGGAGCGTCGCCTGGTCTAAAGCTGTTGGAGGTAGAGTAGCGACCCCACTTTCCTGAGTACTTGTTTCCTGCTTGGAGGCTGTGCTTCCAGTTTGGCAGGTACCTGGAGTCGGTAGGACTGGCTGAGCATTGGATTGCTTGCCCATGCTTTTCAGAGGTTTGGTTGCTTGATTCTTAATTGTCATTGTAGGGGACCCTTCTCTCTGTTGTTTTAGGGCGCGTAGCTTGTTAGGTGCTTGCAAATTCAGATTTAAGTTCCCGTGCTCTGGGGCCCTTATTTTATGGAGTTTGACACTTGGTTTGTCTTGCTGTTGTCTGCGTTGCTCTGTGAAATGTGTTGAGAGAGTATCTTCTGTTGCTCTGGTGAGCACGCATCGATCTTGGTATTTTGAGGGTGTCTAAAGAGAGGGGGGAGACTTGCTGGCCTTCCAGATCACCTACGAGCGAGTCAAACGTGGCTTTCTTGCCCTCCTAGGGTGCCATCTCGTTAGGCAATCCTCAGTACTTTGTCTTAGTCCTGGAAGTTGGAAAAAAATATTAAGTTCCACTTTCTCCAACTGCTGGGAAAGATCTTTTGGATCACTCCTGCAGCCCTCAAGGGCTCCAGCCAGGAATGTGCATTGAGCCTCTGGAGGTGAGATGAGCAGTGGTGGTTTCTTTGTTAGGGCGCTGGGGCTCCGCCCCCCCTATTAGCATGACCGTCGATCATGCCGGTAATTGCTATTTGCAATTACCATCATGGTAATTGCAAATAGCAATTACTGGCATCCAATTTTTCTTTTAAAATGCTAAGTAACACCAGTGACGATGTTCCTTAGCATATTAAAACAAAATGCGGAAGCCTTGCACTAGTGCAGGAATCGGACTCCTACAGCGCTGTTGCAGGCTTCTTGTGACACATGCGTTAGTGCACATGTGTCACAAAATTGCTCAATTGCTCCTCTGGAAATACGGGCTGACAAGGTGTCAACCCTGCAATTCAATATATCGAGGTTCTTGGAGACCTCCCTCAAATGACGCGAGGCAGCGTCATGTTTTAAAGCAGCCCGGGCGCTTACAGTTTAAGCCCTATACCTCTTGAGGCTGCTTATTGCTTGAGCAACATTGATGACCCGCCCTTTCCCAAATCATCCCTGTGACGAGAGGGGAAAGGGAGGGGTCATTTATTCTTTTTTGTTTTACAGCGTTAGCCACTTACTACATTAATCAAAGCACATTGTATTGTGCTGTGATTAATGTAGTAACGCTGCATTTTGTAAAACAAGCATTTGCAATGCAATAGGTCTCGCCTTTGCGAGAGTTTGAGCTATTGGCATTGTAAATGACAATGCCTTTTATTTATGTGTTTTGAAAACCTGCAAGCGGTGCGTAAACACCTGCGTTGTACTTATAGTCCTTGCTTAAGAGGAGCAAGGCTGGCAGTAATTGCACCTCTTTTACTGCTAGCCTTGCTTCTCGTAAGCAAGGACTAAAACTAGCACCCGCTAACCAAACAGAAGGAAGGGACTGAGTGATGATGAAGCCAACCAATAGTAAACAATGGGTGGGCTGTAAGCGCACTGTAAGCTAACAAAATGTATGTATACAGGTAATGGATGGGGAGATTCTGAGAGGCCTGCATCATCATGGCAGTCAGTACAGCCCTAGTCCAAGGTAGAAAGCACATTTGGAAGCAGGCTTTCAAATCTTCATGGAAAAAAACGTTGCAAGCATTTAGCAAAGGTTGAGTAATATCACAACATGGGAAACATTTAATTTAGTTTCAATCACACACACTTAGCAATATAACTGCCAAACCTAAATCCTCACATTTATATGCATGATTATTACTAATTAAAACCTGGTACAAAAGCAGCACTTCAAGCATGAAATTGATGATTCGAAAACAATCAACTGAAATGAAATATAATAGGTCAAAGAGTGCCAAACAAACACCATGACAAATTAGGAAACTAATACCATTCCTCACAAAAATCAGGGGGTAAAAAGGCCGATACAGTTTTTCCTAATTCAAGACTGTGCATTCAAATGCTATTTTTTAAACAATTAATATGTTTGATTCCATTTACAGTGGGTAGATCCCGAAATTAATTGTTCAATTCCTCTTGGAGTGTGAAATAGCAATGCCAATCTCAGTGTGATGAGCCCATTCTTTATATAAAAAAATAATAATAATAATAATAAATTGAGGTGTAAACGGTCAGAAGCGAGCCAACCAGCTTGTAGGGACGAGGACCACTCAGAGGGACCATTACTCAAATAACCAGATCCAGTGCGGTGACCTTCACCTGCAAGGCCAGCTCTCACCAGAAGTGTGCTTGTTGTAATAGGGTAATAGATAAAACTTCACCGAATGAGGAAACTGAGAACCAGGTCTGCTATTGAGGTTAGACCCAAAATGAATCAGATCAGGTGACTGAGAAGGGCGGAGATGGGTCAGCCCCGATATAGCCAGTTCCACTGGGTCAGCACCCACATAACCAATCAGTGTTGGGGGAAGGGGGGAGCGGCATGAAATGTAACAAGGCTGAGTGCCACTTCTTTTTTTTTTTAACAACCCTAAGAATCGAACTTCAAGCAGGTCAACTAACATCGTCTGTAGTAAAGTTACATAGTTTAAAACGAAAATACTGCGAAAGGCTTTCACGACTACTGCACCGGAACTGCCGCCCTGTTTGCTGCAGTAACTACCTCATACAAAAGTCAATCACATAAAGATAGACTTAAATTCCAACATGGGAGACTAGCCTACTTCCCCTCTTCCTCCATTCCCGCAGCCACCAAACATATGAAATGCCTACTGAAAACTGACTGCCTCCAGGCAAACTTCCAGATTAAATAAAAGTAATTTTTTGACATACACGACCGAACACGCTAGTGCCTACAAAAATGAACATTACCCAGGACCTCTGTAGCTCCAAGAATAGCAGATCAGGGCGAGTCTGTATGTGGTTTTTTTTTAAAGCAGGTGCCTGGGGCAATCCACAGCATTATAAATTATGAGCTAAGTCAAAGTGCAGGGCGTTAACCACAATGTCATCAACCAATTGGCAACTTCGGGTAAATTAATTTACCATTTCTAATCAAATAAGCTGGCCGAGTTGAGTAGCATGATGTGCGAATATATTTTTCATTAAGAATCTGTAAACTAAGTGACTCAAGCTGAGCTATCTGCCCCGAACCACTGGCATAACGGAACTTGAGGCGGCCTCCCTGCAAGGTACGTGGAGGCAGGGCCCGACTGGCCATAGCGGGCACCGGGCGTTTCCCCGGTAGGCCGCTAGGGTGGGGGCCGGTTTGGGGCCCCTGGGGGGCCGTTTTTGTTACCGGGGGTTGGCAATATCGGCCCCCTGTAACAAAATCGGCCGAAACCGGCCCTCGCAAACTGCTCAGCTGCACTCCCCCTCACCCCAGGGGGGGCGGCTGAGCAGTTTGCCAGGGCCGGTTTCTGTTCCCAGTCCGGCCCTGCGTGGAGGGGCACCCTCCGGGCTCAATCAGGAGCTCTCTGGCCAGAGTGCTGTGCTGAGGGGGCCCCCTGGAGCTTGGGGGCCCCCCCGCACCGCAGGGGCTGCGGGGGCCTGTGTTACGCCCCTGCCCCGAACCCCTGAGCCCTCTTCCTGCCGAGGGGAGCCGTACTGACGCTTTAAATGAGCTCTCCTTCACAGCCTCCGACTTCAACATATCTATGAAAGATTACACGGCTTTGAAATCAATATCGCGTAATCTTCAGTGCTTTGATGTGCATCTGCAGAGGAAGAAACCTGTGCACCTGCTTTAAAAGCAAAGAGCTGAAGTGTGTTGGAAGAACCGCGGTGAGGATTAGGGTTCCTATTTAAAACAAGCATTGGCATAGCCAATAGGTCTCGCCTTTGGGACCTTATAAGTGTTTAGCCATGCAACAGTTGATGTTGTTGCACCAAGGATATTGTGCTGGATAACTAAACACTTATAAGGTCCCAAAGGCGACTTATCCCGGCACCGGGCGCGCAGTCTCTTAAGGTGTCCATTTTTTTTATAATTTAAATTGTTGAAATATTGGAAGCTAAAGAGCTAGCGCAGTGTTTGTTTGCCCGGCCCTTGAAAAGTCGTGAGTGAGACCTTGACGAACACCTACGTTGTGTTTTTAACGTTGCGCAAGTCGTGCTGGCAGAAAGGTGATGCCAGAGACGCAATGTCGGCTTGGACAGAGTTTCCTTCCGTTATGGTCGTTGTTTTCAAGGCTGCTTGCAAGGCCTTATTACTATGAAAATGATTGCGCGACAAGGCCTGCCCTCGTGCCGGATAAGAGCACACAGAAAAAACAAGCCTGCCGCCTTGATGGCTCCCCTGTACCACTTTGGGCCCCCAGCTCTCTGCCTGCCTTCCCAGCAGAACACGCTAAAAGCGAGCTGCCTAGCATGGCAGGCCAGGCTGCTGAGTGCCCGGATGAAGACACACAACTTGTGTGTCAAAGTGTGCGGGTTGTCACTTTTCAATGTTACTCTTGCACACACGATGAAACTCAAAGAGTGTGCGCGTGCCTTCTTTAATCAGTCCCTCCCGAAGTCCAGCTGATGAGGAAAGTTAGCAGGATTGTGTGTGTTTTTTTTTCATTCATCCGTCAGAAATAGCACCGTTTGCTGGGTAGGGTACTGCTAGGGAGCGAGGGACACTTCCCCTGCTCATATTGCAAACTAACAGCTGTAGGAGACCAGAGAGACGGGCCAGTCTCTAAAGAGAGGAATTCATAAGTTAGAAAACTCAAAAGGACTCCTACTATAAACGAAAGATCCCCCAAATCGATCAGATTTTAGTCAGACTCCCTCACTACAACGGTGTAAATCTGAAGCCGCCGTTTGACTCACTGCAGCCCCGTTGCTGTGAGATTTCTAACAATAGCCTTCTGCCCCGCCGGACTGTACTTTCAAGTGCCCGCCTGAGTTATCGCTTTATTGACTCGTGACATGCTTGCTACATGTGTACTGTGTACCTTCCAATCAGCGTGTGCGCCGCTGTTCTTTCCTTTTACCAGACACGGGCTGAGGTGAGTGACAGAAGCTGAAATAAGTGTCAATCTTTCCTCTCCGCCCCAGCCCACCGCTTTCCCCACACACACACATACTGAAAGTGGGCAGCCCAAACAGCCCTCCGTGCACACTACCGAAGGAGCGCGATCAGCAAAGGACGTTTTCCGAGTGCATTTCTATTTCTCTTGCTCTCTGACAACCTTGTAAATAAAAAATGAATTCATCTGAGGGAAGAGCACGATTCTTGTCACTGTGAGAGCCAAGTACTCTTCAGCCCTGGCACGAGGGTGAGACAGGCAGGGGAGCGAGAGTAAAGAAATGCCAACAAGCGCGCGCGGCCAAGCTAATTGGAAACAGATGGCCCCTGCGCGCCGCTGCCCGCTCCCGCAAGGTGGATGCCGCCACAAGCACGAGTGCTTGAAAAGTGCAGACCGATTCCAAAAGGTCATCTCCAAGAGCAGCGCTTGCGCGTTGCGCTAGGCTCGGCCTAACGAAACAAAGCCTGTGTAAACGCTTTCACTTTTACCGTGCAGTAATTCTCACATCTTCCCCCAAAAGGAGCAACAGGCTGAGAAACACCTTTAATTAATTGGCATTCTAGCATCACCTAGCAGTTATAAATAAACCTAATTGCTTCATTATTGTACATTTTTCAAAAACATTTAATTCTCAAACTCTGTAGTTGGTGCTGTTATGCAGCGCACGCATGCCAAGAAGGTAAAACATTCCCTTTAGCAGCGACAACAGTCAAACTTTCAATTGAAGTCAGCGCTTCTTTTGCATAAGGTCGCCTTGTTAATTTGCTTACCGGGGCTTGGACCTTCCTTAATTTGCAGGGTGGATGGTTATCAGTCATGTGACGCGCTCCTATTATGTGCCCGCTTCAGCGCATGCTTGTAAGGTGGCTACTGATCCCCTGCGCATGCGTGTTATACATTTAATCTTGTAATGCCATTGCGCTACTGTTTGAAGCGGATTCGCACTGAAGCATGAAAAAAGAAAATATTTCTACAGCATCACTTTTAGGAATTAGGAATTGGCTCGGTGCAGCAGAAGAATCCCACAGCAAACACTGAAGCAATTTGACGGCTGGACACAGCAACTGAACCGGAAGTCGAAGGCGCAGGAAACAGGAGAAAGAGTTCTCCTGCCAACATTTCAACAATGGAAGCGGAAGGGAACTGTAATTTACTGGTGCGCCTCAGCTTTGAAGGGAAGTGAGGTATGGCCAAAGCGAACGACTAAGGAGGCTGCAAAGAAGAGAGACGCAGGAGTGCGCCAATGGTAAGCAGGAGGTGGGAAAAACGTTGTATTACTGATGACCTCAGGTCTTGCAGACAGCGCATGCGCGCTGATGCTCGACCTAAAAAAGAATGCGTTTGAGATAGTATGACGTGACCTCAGAGTCATGAGACTCAACTCATGACGCTGTGACGCAAGTCACATGCTAAATGCTGTAAACAGATACACTCAGCTTTCACTTTCAGCTCCTCTGTGAACTGTGGCTGGGAATCGGCACCTCTCCAGCAACAGGCAGCACCCCAACCCTGGCCTCATCTCACCAACCTGCAAGACAGACTGGGACAGAGCCTCCAAACGGCCGGCAAGGTAAGTTTAAAACTCTAAATATTTCATTTCACCGATCTTCCTTTTCTGTGAGCACATTACATGTTTAGAATGCAAGCTGTACAGAAACATGGTGTGTTTGATTTAATAGGCTGCAGTGTTGCTCTAGCTAATGGAATCTAGCCCACATACAGAGTTCACATGACAACTGCCTTGCCTCTTAGTGCACTAATGTCACTGTCACCAGGGTGAGGGCAGGGGCAGAATGATTATAAGTTAATGTTTAAGCACTAGAACTATTAATAAAGGCTTCTCAGTGCAGTGCTAACGTGTGTCGTGATAATGTCAAAGCTTCTACATGTTACAGAAATACACTTTGACATTGTGAAGGGCATGCAAGAACCCCCTCAAACCCCACTTATAAGCGTCGGGCTCACTTGCTTCGCTCGCTAGCAATACGCCCACCACTTTAAAATTCCACCAGCCATCGCTGGAGATGAGTGGCAAAACTGGTTCTTACCCAGTTTTTGGCTTAGGCAGTACCAAGTACGATTTTAGAAGTTGATTTTCCACTAAAGTGATCTAAAAGCTGCTTACACCACAAATTTAAATTTTTAAAACTGAGTGGAAAATAAGCCAGGCTAGCTTGAATCCAGTGGCACAGTGAGCCCGGAATGCAGAACAAATCAAAACATTCAGGCTGGACTGTTCCCCTGTTCTGCATTCGTACATCATTTGTTTCTCTTTTGCTTTCTCACCCTAAGTGCGCCCAGTATGCCCAGACAGGGGTCCCGGGCTCACTGTGCCACTGGTTTCAAGCTAGCCTGACTGATGAGGGGTGAAACCCTGAAACCGGTCCTAGGATACTCATTTCCAGTCCACGGAGGGCCTGGCTTGGCAGTTCAGGCTGGACTGTTCCCATGAGGAACAGGGTCAAGACTGATTTGCATATGGCTGGGTCTAACCTGGGGTGGCAAGGTGAGCAAAAGAACGATGGATTTAACCCAGATCTCTTGACGGGGGGTGAATGTTTTGATTTGTTCTGCATTTCGTCCATCATTTATGGGTCTTTTACTTTATTTGTTTCAGTGAAGTGCTTTTACACTGCAGCCCAACAAGAGCACAGTGGTGCACCTAGCAGATATATATTTTTGTCATGCATGTGGGTGATGTAACTACATGCTGCAGCCTACATAATACATTTACCTTTCATGCAATTTCTGCACCCTCCACCATGACCTTAGAGGAAAATGAAATAGACCAACTGGGGTAAAACAATTTGAACAGCACCATTTTAGGGTTAGAGTACATTCACTGTGGCACTAAGTAGCAGTGTGTACAAGAAGGGTACGAAGTTCCTCTAATTATAAAGAGAAGGGGCGAGGAGATACTCCGGAGGGGGTTGGTCAACTGTGGCCCCACTCTGAAAAGAAAGGAAGGGGGAATCCCCTAAACGGAACTAGGGCTCTCACACACCTAGCAAGCTAGGTGTCATGCTTCATCATATGAGCCTGCCCCTCGTCTGGTCGGCGCTGCAATACCTGACGGGCACCCAGTACGGGGCTCTTTGGCGGGGATCTTCTGTTCCTGCCGGTGGGTGCAGTGGGGGTGAGAGGCCTAGTATGTGTAGATGTGAAGGGAAAAGGAAGGTGAGTTAAAACAGGTCAGTCAGTCCTAGCAGTCATTTATTCGGAAGGTAAACTGCCTGATTAAAAATATATATAGAGAGTGACAGTAAATATGAAGTAATGTATCTAGCTATCTGTGTCTTACTCTTGATGGATCGACATGTTTCGTGCCAACAGTGTCAGAAGGATCTGGGCACTTCTTCAGGATCAAAATAAATGCTATCTACACAGCGTGGTAAAGTAAAACTTACATACCACGTACTCAGGTCAATAACCTGCAAAAAAACAAAAGGGAAAAAGGGGATATGTTGGTACAACAATACAAATAATGCACAAAAGGCGTATCTCATGGACCTTATCTTACAGTGCCAATATGGCACGTTGTGGTTAGGTGAAAAAGGTAGTCACAATTGCACTGACACCGCCGTGTGCTAGGTGAGAAATAGGATACAAAATAAGTTCAAAACTCTCATGCACAGAAGGTGTTCGATAAAAATAGAAGATATACAATAAAAACCACCAGGCTCAAAATAGAGCAGTAACAACGCATTAAAAATACATCACAGGCCAAGGCGGCAACAAAGCTCACCTAAAATGTTGTCTAATAATTACTTGCAACAGCGTCCGGCGGTCAACTAGGACAACAATGTGGGTCCTGTGAAGATAGATAAAACAAAACAAAAAAGATATACAGGGCAAAGGGGTAAAATGTAGAAACTCAATATTACGAAGCTTGCAACACGACTAGGCTGCCGGACCCTTTAGTGAGTGATGAGCGTAGAGTAAGGGTTCGGAAGTAATGTCCTCACCCCTGGGGTCAACAATGATCCCGTGTAGGCCAAGTACACAAGGGCGTAACCACTGTGAAGTGTAGACGCAGGAGGGAGTTCTGTTATAGGAAAATATTAACAGTGCCCACCAACGAATAACATCAACAGGAGTATAAGCCGTTATACCATTAGAGGAAACTCCGGGAGTTGATCGCCACAAGGGGGAAGAAATTTCAACAGAGAATCCGGTAACTCAAATTTACCCAACAATTCGACTCACCTCCGTAATGGTCCAAGACAGATAGAGTGTCCAAACAGGGAGTCAAAGAGTATCTGCTTACCAGCGTTCAAGCGCATTCCGCCTGCGACCTACCCTGCCGCCGAAAACCGGGATGGTACACGGTGTCGGGACTCCAGCCCTGATATAGGCATTGCTAGCGGTCGGAGTGGGAGGGGTAGGGGTCGCGTGAGGAAGCGTAGTCTCGCGTGTAATCTTGCGAGTAATCGGTAACTGTGTACAGTTCAACCGAGAGAAGCTGTTGACTAGGCGGCCATCTTTGAATGGTGCAAAAACTGGAATTACAATGTGTAAACTCCCAGAACGGTGATGGCTATCAATAAGAGCCCTGAAGTTGGTATTAATGCGGTGTTTATATCTACTGCGCAGATGTCGCAGCGTGTATCCAAGGAATAGAAGACTCATGTACCATAGACAGGGAATGGCTATAATCATGGCGCTATATCGATAGTGTATAAGCTGTGATCGAACCATAAGCAAAGGGATGCTCATATGATGAAGCATGACACCTAGCTTGCTAGGTGTGTGAGAGCCCTAGTTCCGTTTAGGGGATTCCCCCTTCCTTTCTTTTCAGAGTGGGGCCACAGTTGACCAACCCCCTCCGGAGTATCTCCTCGCCCCTTCTCTTTATAATTAGAGGAACTTCGTACCCTTCTTGTACACAGTACTAACTGGGGCACGTACGTTGGACCTCTTTAAACTTGCCCCTTTGTCCCCCCTTATTGGAATTATTTTTACTAAGTAGCAGTGTCATGGTGCACAAAGTCCTACTACCAGAAAACATAGTATCAGAAAAAGGTAAAGGATCCAGGGTGACTACGAAGAAAAGATGACTTTGCTACACTGACTTTATGCAATATAAGCAAGCTGCGACAAGAACTGAGAGATATGCAAAATACACTATGTTTTTAAACAGCTGTAGCATATACAAATCTGGAAACACTTACATACAGAACCCATTAATTTAAGATATCTGTTACGAATGGATTTCAATTCCTAATCCCCATGATAATTCGTAGTGGATACATCTAAATTCATCCTGTATGTTTGCTGGTTTGAATCTGCCTCTGAACCACGCTCGAAGTGGTTATTATAAAAAAAAAGTGCCTGAACCGCCCAAAGAGATAAGTTCTGTGTTTGGCCATGATTAGTGCAATACAGCTTTCAAGATGGCTCAGAGATTTGAACATTTGTTATGACACATGTAAGGATCTGAAGGTCATGAGGTTCATACTGGCAATGCCTATTCAGCTTACATTCTTCTGAGGCTGGTACGTTGTGTACTATTACATTGGGTAATGGTGACATCCGTTATTTACAGTGGTTAGAAGTGCACTGTGCAACACTATATGAAAAACTAGTAACAAGTTATTATTAATCTTATAAACCTTATAATAGACTTAGGGGTCTAGCAATCAGTCATAACCACAAAACATAACTCATCAACATAACTCATTCACATCATTGTGAACTTTGTGTCAATTATCTTTTTTTGCAGTAGATACCCTGATTACATCAAATTCAGGAAACTGCTTAAAACAATCCTTTTTTAAAATTCTGTGTCATGTTTTGCCTGTGTTTATTGTTAGTGCTGAGATACCTCTGCGGGGTGATTCGTGCGCTTTAGTAAGCTGTATTAACATAACATAACATGCAATCTAATGCTAGAAGGCCTGCCAAAGAAACAAAATGTTATCACACGCACCTCTATGGCATTTGTTGGGCCTATTAGACTAATAATGTACATATGTCTGAATGTGTGGTATTTATTCGCTTAACTGTATATTGAGTTACATCAGTGATTCATAGTCGTCGAGCAGATGAGAACCCATTGATCTTGGTTTCCAGATCCCTCTTGTCAATACTGATTCATGTTATGGCTTCCTTGTTTCTGTTGTTGTGCATTGTACATGTTGGATACTGCTCCAATTGATTTCCCACAAACCTTGATAAGTTTCACAACCATCGGCTGAGGCCGGAGTTCAGCAATATATTCAGGGGTCGATTCCGATTCGGGCCGGAAAAAGCACCGACCGACTCGGAGCCGGAAATTATACCGACCGACACGTACCTGTGGCGCCCGACACGCCAAGTACGATGCAAAGCGCGCAAAATCCGACCGACACGTACAGAACCCAAGCCGAACGACCGAGCCGCACGGAAAACAGCAATCCGGCCGGAAAAACACGCGAATCGAACCGACCGACACGCACCCGGAACAAATCCGACCGAAACGTACAAGCGAACTTTAAACCGCAAAGTACGATGCAAGGCGCGAAAACCACGACCGAGTCGGACGGAGGACAAGCCACACGACCGACACGCATACAAAACCGAGCCGAAGCAACACAAAACACCGCGACCGATGCGTACGCAGCATAGAAAACAGCACAAACACAGCGTGAACGAAACGGAGAACACGTACGAGACAAATGCAGGGTCCGACTCGGTCACAACAACGTTTCCAACATGCACAGACAGTACAAAGGAAAAATCACACAAAAAAAGGCCAAACAAGCAATTACAAAGCCAATAAATACTGGGGGGGGGGTGGGGACAAAGACACACCCACAACTCCACCCATATAAAGGACACAAATCACAACCATGATCCTTTGCAAATGCCATTCCACTGCCAGCACCCAAGAGACAGCAACCACACACCCACAGCTCATCCCCCACACAAGCCACACACCATCAGCACACCAACAAATACCTACCTCACATACACCCAGCAAAACACACACTCACACACCCTCACCTGCACACCAACACACACATCACTCACCATCACCACCCATCACCATGCCCCCAAGAAGAATCACAAGTTCCTAGATTGTGAATTGGAAGTCCTGGTAGACGAGATCCTCAGGGTAGAGCCACAGCTGTTTGGCGCACTGGTCCAACAGACCCCCATCTCCCAGAAAACCAAGATGTGGGAGAGGATCATCAACAGGGTGAACGCACAATCACCATGTCTGCGCACAAAGACCGACATCCAGAACAGGTGGTATGACGTGCGCAGGAGGGTCCGGGAGCTGCTCAAGAAAGACTACCTCCTGAGCCAATACACCGGCAGTGGCCCTCCTGCCAAGCCAGTATACCTCAGGCCCTGGGAGGAGAAGGTGCAGGCCATCCTTCCGCCAGTGAGCGTATATGGACTAGAGAACATCCCAGAGCCTGGTGAGTACACAACAAATGTACACAATATTCTGCCACAACACACACACACATCACTGTCAAGGGGAGAGTCAAACCATGCACTCATAGCAATTACACAGCAACCAGAACAGAATCATCCCAAAATGTGTATGTCAGTCAGATAAACACAACACATGCCATCAAAAAAGTTACATCCAACCGTGACATCACATGTACAAACACAACTACAACTACAGCTAGGCAGTGGCACAAATAGAACTAACAAACACATCCAGACATGTAGCCACCACAACAACACCAACACACAGTGAAGACCACTGAAAGGAAGGAATTCTGTGTATGCTGGCCAAGTCAGTGTAGCCAATAGCATCATGGGAGTCGCAGTCACACATATTGCCCCCCACAACTGTCCCATCAACACCACCATGAACCATGCGCACATCACAGGGAGTGGAGAAGGACTCACAAGATGGCTGACACTGGCAACTGCTGTGGGGAGCACAAGGCCCTGCTGGGAACTGTGCACCAACAAACAGCAGGACACCACTGACTGACATCCTGAGAGACAACTTCCACTCCCTGCAATGCAAGCACGTTCCATGGTGGGATATCTGGCTGGCTGGGTGGGAAGGAGGACTTGCAGCACTGACCATAGTCACAAGCACCTCCCCTCACACACCCCCTCAACACAAACTCCACAGAACCCACCTGGTAGAATGCAATGCCTCCCATCCTAACTCAAGATCCCACAAAGAACCACCACCCTGGGTTATGTTGTGTGAAGCACAGGGACACTCTTGGGACTTTTAGCCAAACAACTGCCAGGACAACACTCCCAGCCATCCTGTCAGCACAGCCAGCCCACCCCATAGGGAAGCAGAGTCAAAAGGAAGGAAGCATGGGCATGCTGGGAAGGGGGTGGAGGCAATAGCATGATGGGAGTCGTAGTCACAGCTCTACATCCCACACCACATGGCCCAGCAAGCTCACACTCACGCATGCACATCCCACAGAGAGTGGAAAGGCCCATCAAAGATGTCTGACACTGTTGCTGTGTCGTGGGGAGCACAAGGGCATGCTGGAAACTGCACACCAACCAACAGCAGGACACCACTGTCAGCCATCTTGCCATTGCTCTCACACCCACACATACTGAACTCCCCACAAAAGCAAGTAAGTATGGGAATCCTGGCAAGTGGGGTGGAGGCAATAGCATGATGGGAGTGGCAGTCACAGATATTGGTCACCCCCACAACTGTCCCATCAACACCACCCTGAACCATGCTCACATCACAGGGAGTGGAGAAGGACTCACAAGATGGCTGACACTGGCTACTGCTGCGGGGAGCACAAGGCCCTGCTGGGAACTGTGCACCAACAAACAGCAGGACACCACTGACTGACATCCTGAGAGACAACTTCCACTCCCTGCAATGCAAGCACAGTCCATGGTGGGATATCTGGCTGGCTGGGTGGGAAGGAGGACTCGCAGCACTGACCATAGTCACAAGCACCTCCCCTCACACACACCCTCAACACAAACTCCACAGAACCCACCTGGTAGAATGCAATGCCTCCCATCCTAACTCAAGATCCCACAAAGAACCACCACCCTGGGTTATGTTGTGTGAAGCACAGGGACACTCTTGGGACTTTTAGCCAAACAACTGCCAGGACAACACTCCCAGCCATCCTGTCAGCACAGCCAGCCCACCCCACAGGGAAGCAGAGTCAAAAGGAAGGAAGCATGGGCATGCTGGGAAGGGGGTGGAGGCAATAGCATGATGGGAGTCGTAGTCACAGCTCTACATCCCCCACCACATGGCCCAGCAAGCTCACACTCACGCATGCACATCCCACAGAGAGTGGAAAGGCCCATCAAAGATGTCTGACACTGTTGCTGTGTCGTGGGGAGCACAAGGGCATGCTGGGAACTGCACACCAACCAACAGCAGGACACCACTGTCAGCCATCTTGCCATTGCTCTCACACCCACACATACTGAACTCCCCACAAAAGCAAGTAAGTATGGGAATGCTGGCAAGTGGGGTGGAGGCAATAGCATGATGGGAGTGGCAGTCACAGATATTGGTCACCCTCACAACTGGCCCATCAACACCACCCTGAACCATGCTCACATCACAGGGAGTGGAGAAGGACTCACAAGATGGCTGACACTGGCTACTGCTGTGGGGAGCACAAGGGCATGCTGGGAACTGCACACCAACCAACAGCAGGACACCACTGTCAGCCATCTTGCCATTGCCCTCACACCCACACACACTGAACTCCCCACAAAAGCAAGTAAGTATGGGAATGCTGGCAAGTGGGGTGGAGGCAATAGCATGATGGGAGTGGCAGTCACAGATATTGGTCACCCCCACAACTGTCCCATCAACACCACCCTGAACCATGCTCACATCACAGGGAGTGGAGAAGGACTCACAAGATGGCTGACACTGGCTACTGCTGCGGGGAGCACAAGGCCCTGCTGGGAACTGTGCACCAACAAACAGCAGGACACCACTGACTGACATCCTGAGAGACAACTTCCACTCCCTGCAATGCAAGCACAGTCCATGGTGGGATAACTGACTGGCTGGGTGGGTGGGAAGGAGGGCCGGTTGTCAACCAAATACAACCAATGCAGACCATGTGCACACCCCAACAAATACATAGAAATGCCCAAATAATGCAGGACAATGTGCCACACCAAAATCAACCCCTGACTGTGACGACTTAGGACAATGCAATGTACAGGCCCGCACCCAGAGGCACAGTCACAACTGTCAGGTGTGTCAACCATTGATGCCTGCAGAAAGATAACATACATTGTGTGTGTCTCCCAAAAACAGGTGATGATGGTGACACAGCAGCAGACGCTGAGGAGTCCCAGTCCCAGGCTCAAGAGGATGCGGAGCTCACTGGTGTCGTACAGCCTCTGCCCTCCTCGGATGAAGAAGACCAACCTGGCACATCCGGTGCAAGTCTACATGCAGCACCAGCAGGACCACCAGCTGCAGCACCAGCAGGACCACCAGCTGCACCCCTGCACCCACCCCTCCAACGACTGTCACCACAAATACCATCCCTGCCGACATGGACAGAACAAGGAGCAACACCAGCACAGGGACCCTGGACCAACCTGGGGCCATGGACACCACCACCACCACCAACTCCCAAGGTGGACCAGGGTCATCTGTGCGTGCCAATGCACGCACTGCACATGTCAGCAGGGGTGGTGGGAGGGGTGGGAGACAGAGGTCGCTGCTTGCAGAGGTTGCTGGTGTGCATGATGACCCACAACTGGTACGCATAGCTGATGCGTACCAGTCCAGCACCGGAGACCTCAGCCAGGTAGTGGGGCTCCTCAGAGACATGAAACAGCAGCAGGCTGCCCATCATGCCCGCTTGGACTCTCACATGTCCCACGTGGAGTCACACATGTCCCGCGTGGACTCACACATGTCCCGCGTGGAGTCCAAGTGGGATGCACTGCATGAGATGACGGCGGTGCACAGGGACATTTTACAATGCCTCCGCCAGATGAACAGCAACCAGTCCACACCTCCCTGTGTGCCAACAACATCTGGTGCTGCCCAAACTGCAACTGCCACAGGGAGGGAGGATGACTCTGGCGGAGAGTCCCCTGCACCGCAGCAGCCTGTACTTGAGGGCCCCCCAAGAAGAGGGGTCGTCCGAAGAGGGGCAAGTGAGAGGCCGATGGCCAAGCGCAACTCCCAGGAAGCCTGAACCTGTTCTGGATGTTCACCTTTGTGCACAGACTGTTCACCCTGTTGACGGCAACACTACTCCCACACATTGCATGGGGAGTACAAGTTGGACCAATGTCTCAGACAACTGTGGCCCCGATACTGGGGATTTTGTCTACCAGGACTTTCAATTCACCTAGGAACTTCTGATTGCAAGATTTATGTACAGCACTACCCATCCTATGCACTATTCACACAAATGTATCACAATAAACACACTAATACACCATACTTGCCTCTGTTGTGATTCCAACGTGGGTGCTGTTATGGGGATGATGAACTGCAAAATTACACTGTGTATGCGAACTGCAACAGCAAGTACAACACAGGCATGTGAGTAAAGGCAACGTGACACATATGAGTGAGACACACCACCAGGGCTACACAACACATACACACCTAGGCCATCTGACTCATTGTCTACACTGATGTTGCCAGGGAAGACGGTGCAATGCACAGACACCACACCCATACCCAGTTGTAGTCAAGTAGCCCACAGGTGCAGTAAGCAAATGGCAGTCAAATGTGTGACCACAGACAACGCACATCACAAAGTGAAGCACAGGTTTATTACACAGTTGCAACATGTCGTAACCACTACAGATGCAAGGTAATCCCACCTGGCAGCGGGCACACAGTCAACAACTGTAGACAGAAGGAAGTCCATGGGTGTGGCGCACATCACCTGTAGGGACACAACAGCTACCACCCTGGAAGTGCAATCACGTCGTCGGTGGACACAGTTGACCAAACGAATCTGAAAGTACCCTGTGAAGGACAGAAATGACACACAGTCAAAAGCAATGGAGAACAGGACAGAACAGCAAAACTCATGCACAATACATGTTACAAGATACCCACCCAGAACCAAGTTAGCATGTCGACACTGTTGGGGAGTACAGCCCACCTGTAAGCACACATCGCAACACACATCCAGTCAAGTAGCCCATGGACACACTCCAACAGCACCAGAGCACCACCTACACATATCATGCCAACTCACATCATTGACATGACACCTCAGGATACTCACATTCAGCTAAAGAAGTTGGTGATGAGCTGTGTGCGGACATCACCCTCATCATCATCATCATCATCGTCACTGGCATCGTGGTCCAGGCCAGGATCCTCCACAGGTGGCGGATGTTGGTCATTGTCATCCTGGATGAGAGGCAACTCCTTCCGCACTGCCAGGTTGTGGAGCATGCAGCAGACGATGATAATCTTGCACACTTTCGCAGGGGCATATGGGAGAGACCCGCCGGTCTTGTCCAGGCAGCGGAAGCGGCTCTTCAGGAGACCAAATGTCCGCTCAATCACTCTCCTGGTCCGACCATGTGCCTCATTGTAGCGCATCTGGGCTGGTGTCACAGGGTTCCTGAGGGGTGTCAGCAACCACGGCATGTTGGGGTATCCCGAGTCACCTACGGACAGACAAGTGCACATTAGCTGACTTGGAAAAGTGGGCGGAATACTACAGATCAGATCACACACAATGGCACAAAGTCAGTACACACCGACAAGCCAGGCACGCTGGTTCTGCATCTGTGCCATCATCCTGGGGATGCGACTACTCCTCATCACAAAGGCATCGTGTGCTGAACCAGGGAAACGGGCACACACGTGTGTGATGGTCATATCTGCAAGACACACCACCAGTGCATTGACCGAGTGGTAGTGCTTGCAGTTCCTGTAGGCCTGCTCCTGGGCCTGTGGTGGTACCAAAGCCACATGTGTCCCATCAATGGAGCCAATGACATGCGACATCCTCCCCAGGGCATAAAAGTCACTCTTCACGTCAGTGAGTCGTCGCAGACTAGGGAAATAGATGTACCGGTTCAGGAATAGCAACATTGCTGCCAAAACATCGCGGAGCACACGGCTCAACATGGTCTGTGACATCCCACCAGCAGTCGCCACAGTATGTTGGAAGGTACCGGTGGCAAAGAAGTGTAGGGCTGCCATCACCTTCACCTTGGGGGTCAGCGCTGTAGGATACGGCCGGCCAGGCTGCAAATGTGGGGCCAACTGCACTGCCAAATCCTCAATCAGCTGCCTGGTGAAGCGGTACCGTCGGATGCTGTCCCGTTCCACCATCGTTGCCAGGTCTGGGAATGGTCGATGGACAGCAGGAGCCCTGCAGTGCAGAGGAGAAGTAAGCAAGATTGTCAGTCAGCCCACATATGCGGCATTGAACACACTCAATATCCCAACATACATCATTATGAGGCACAACTACATGAAGTGTGCAGTTCCGTAAGGACATGTATGGTACATACATGGCCAACATCTGTCATCACGGTCCAACAAGTGGCATCAATTAGTCCCAGGTTGGCCCTTTGGATATCATGAGGCCGTGTCACAGTTCCCATCTCCTGCTGCCATGTCACAATCACCCCCACAGTGACATGTGAGGACAGGTGTGCCCCAGGCATCACAGCTCAACGACAGGTACATTCCCAGGGACCCTGTATTGCCACATGGACACTGGCATTACATGGAGTATCATGTATACACCACAGCAAAACAACCATGACCCCCACAGGTAGTGGTCCCACTTGCCACGGCAGGACAGACATGGACGTCTGTGACACACACACGCACAACATCAAAGTCCATGCACACACAACGTGGATGTGGAGACTGTCTCCCATTGTGCACATGAAATCAGAGACATTGTAAACACTACATGCACACAGACTGTGGAGGACCATCACTATTGTGCCACTGGGACACCCTGGCTCAAACATACCGTCCCACATGGGACTCACAGGGTATGTGACATGACATACACATACACCACCGTGAAATGTGACCATGGCACATGCACAGATATGAACAGTTGCACATCACAGTGGTCATGTACACGTAACACCCAGGATCCTGTCCCCATGAACACGTGCACAGCCTGGGGGTGACTGCCCCCAGGTGACACCCACAGGACAACATGTACACCAACATACACACAATAGGAAATGCAGCCTTACATGCCTTATCATACAGTTTGGACAGGCTGTCGTGTTGTAGGTGTGCCCCTCACTCCCTGGGAGCTATCTGTGGCTGGCATATGTCCATCTGAGACAGGCATGGTGACATATGCCAGTCACTTGTACAGGGATGCGTTGAACAGCAATGGACCGATCGGTGCCCCCGGCCGGCCCATTGCATTCAATGTGTGCAGGTACGCGTTGTGCCCCTGTACGCGTTGGTACGCGTTGTACCCCTGTACGCGTTGAACAGCAATGGACCGATCGGTGCCCCTGGCCGGCCCATTGCATTCAATGTGTGCGGGTACACGTTGTACCCCTGTACGCGTTGAACAGCAATGGACCGATTGGTGCCCCCGGCTGGCCCATTGCATTCAATGTGTGCGGGTACGCGTTGTACCCCTGTACGCGTTGTACCGCAATGGACCGATCGGTGCCCCCGGCCGGCCCATTGCATTCAATGTGTGCGGGTACGCGTTGTACCCCTGTACGCGTTGTACTGCAATGGACCGATCGGTGCCCCGGCCGGCCCATTGCATTCAATGTGTGCGAGTACGCGTTGTACCCCTGTACGCGTTGAACAGCAATGGACCGATCGGTGCCCCCGGCCGGCCCATTGCATTCAATGTGTGCGGGTACGCGTTGTACCCCTGTACGCGTTGAACAGCAATGGACCGATCGGTGCCCCGGCCGGCCCATTGCATTCAATGTGTGCGGGTACACGTTGTACCCCTGTACGCGTTGTACCGCAATGGACCGATCGGTGCGCACCCATTGACAATGGCCTTGCCTGGCAACGGACGCGTTTTCGAATTTCGAACGAGTCGGTTGCTGGAAATTCAGTTGGTCACCCACAACAATGTTGCAAAATCATGTATGTCATGAAGTTGAAGATTTGAAGGATGCTGTGGGCGTGTATTGGTGCTGCTATTCCATGGATTGGCCAGATTCAGAAGATGCAAACGACTTGGACCTATCACTTTGGACACAAGGGACAGTATCTGCCTCTCCAGCACATATATATTGCTGGCTGTTCCCCTGAGAGCTCACTTGCCTGCACTACATGCTCCAGGACGACATCTGCCACTGCACTGCTGCTGTCTCTGCCCCTCTGCACCCTGCAATGGCACGTACTGTGGAGAGAGCCCCAGCCTTCAGCCTTGAGGAGAACCAGGCCCTGCTGGACAGCCTACTTCCACAGTACAACAAGCTGTATGGGACACCAGGGGAGCAGGTGAGTGTTCTGTGCACTGCCTTTCTGAATGTGCATTTTGTCTGACTAGCAAGGCTGGAAGTCTGCACGCCACTGGCTAGCAGGCTCACTGAGTAGTTGTCACCCCCATAGTGTGTAGTGACATGCACTGGACAGGTATGGTGCAGTGACAGTGCATTTGAACAAGGTTTTACTTCCCATGCAATGATACCATGTAGTGACTTCTGGCAAACTGTCCATGGGCAGCTTTGCACTGCCTGTGTACATCATGTGCCCCTGTGATTGAGACATGTATATACAACTGTGTCATGCACGGATATGTTGCATGTGTAGTAATGGCCTTTTCACTTTGTCATCCTGACAGGTTAATGCCCATCGGAAGCAGGAGATCTGGAAGGACATCGTCCGGGCTGTCCGGTCCGTGGGGGTCTACAAGCGCCGGATCCGCAACTGCCAGAAGAGGTGGCAGGACCTTCGGGGCTGGACCCGGAGGATTGCACGGGTCCAGCTGAAGCTGTCGCCTCCTCGCAGGACGGGCGGAACACGGACCCTGACCCCCACATGCTCCAGATCCTGGCGGTGGTGTTTCCAGACCTGGATGGGCAGCTGAAGGCCAGACAGCAGCAAGGAGGGGGTGAGTCAAAGACTGCACTGTGAACTCTGTATTACATGCTTTGTGCCCTCCTCTGGCCTGGTTCAACTGCCACAGTGCAGCAGTCATGTTGTCCAGGAGCCATGTCCCTCTATTGTGCACTGCCCACTCCTCATCTGATACACAGGTGTGGCCCTTACATTCAGGGAATTGTGTCACTTGGGACTGTGTCCTTGCAGTTTGCTTCACTAAAGGTGGGGGACAGCATCTGTTTCCCTTACTCTGTTGTGGGCATCATGGGTGGGTCCATTGTTCACACAACGCCTGTGTTCGGACATGTAATCTGCGTGTTGCTTTGATATGCGGTCCACTTGCTGAGCTGAGCCACCACATGTGCCTGGGGTATGTGGCACACGCCCATGCAGCGGGTGGGAACAATGTTTGGGCCCCAGGAGTGTGCAGATTACGTGTGTCACACATACATAGCCAGCTATCCACTGTCCAGGGCTCATCCCTCATTCATGTGGGGCAGGACAGTCATGCCTACTCCAGGCCATGCAATGCACTCTGTACTCCCACTCCCGTGTATCAGCTGACACATTGTGCGCAGTGATTTGACCCCTCAGGTGTCTGCCTCTGTGTCAGTGTGCTGTGGATTAGTTGCCAGGACTGCTGGGGTGTTTCTTGGTAGGGGCTCAGCATGCCACTGGAGATGTGACCATAGGAGACGATACTTGTGTGTCACATAGGTGTTTGATCAGCTGCCCGTGCAGACTGGGGTATGCGAATGTGAAGTTCAGGCAGCTGTTCCCCATTCACAGCAGATTGTGAGGGGCTCAGGTTCAGAGGGTAGTGTCACAGGTCTCCCATATGTCCAATTGGTATGACCTGGACAGATGAGGGTTAAGATGATGTGTTGTGTGGGGGATGTACATGTGCACTTGTGCAGCTCCAGGACTTGCATTCCCCATGACCTACTATTGTGACACAGTGCAGAGTGTTGTTGTCTGGCTGCCAAGTCATACATCACTGAGACAGTGATGTATGACTTAGCAGTCATGCCTCCGCCATGGCATGTGTCTACTTATTGGTGATCCTGCAGGGGAGTGACATGTGCTACATGCACACCATTGTGGCGATGGCTATCAGGACATGGGTGCATCATGGTGTCTGTCGCTGGTATGCATCACATGCATTTCCTATTTGACTCTGGGCATCCCTTTCATCCGGAAACCTGTACTGACTCAGTGGCAAGAGTTGTGATGTGAGGCATGTCCACATGCTACACCGTGTCCTCTGCACTGTCCAACTACTGTGTAGGTGGTGCATGTGTCCACACTGGGGTGTTGCAATCCAACAGACACCAGACAGATGGGTGCAAGGCCATGTGGGATGTGAGTGCCATGGTTGGCATCAGACTGACAATTGGCTTCTCCTGTTCAGTTAGGGCACTTTTAGCAATGTACAACTAATGATGCCAGGGCTTGCTCTGTAATGTGCTGTGCTCACAGTGGTGTGTGCGTTTGGTGCAGGTGACTGATGTCTGTCTGTTTCCCCATTGTTTGCAGATACATCCACGGCCACGGAAGGGGACAGCTCCACGGACCAGGAGGAGCCGGAGAGCCAGACTCGGTCAGCAGCCGAGGAGTGGTCGGAGGGACCCAGTGGCACGGAGGGCGAGGGGAGCCACACCGAGGAGTACTCAGCACCATCCACCTCAGCTGAGGACCAGAGCAACTCGGAGGATGACTCCCTTATGGAGGCGGGTGTCAGCAGCCACCACACCCCAGCTAGTGTTGCTGTCCCCGCCACCACCATCACCACCACCGCCCTCCCATCGGCTCCCATTCCCCAGGTCCGTGGAGGCTCCCATGTTCGGGAGCGTGTCTCCTTTGGGCCAGGCACCGCACCCCTGCCCCTGTGTCCCCTGCTGCCCTGAGTGAGGAGTCTGTGTACCTCCTTCGCCAGCTCCATGTAGGGCAGACAGCCATGCTGAGTGTCCTCCATGCGCACACCGCTCTGTTGACTCAGCTGGTGTCGTTCATGGAGGGCATCTCATCGGGCATGTCTGACCTACAGAGGGGCAATAGGTCCATGGACTCCTCCCTGACGGCAGCAGTGTCCCTCCTCAGACAGTCCCTCACCCCTCCTGCCTCTGCTCCATCCACACTCCCCAGCACCTTACCCGTCCCAAGCACACACACACCGGCACAGGCACACACCAGCACACACACATCCAGCACACAGACACACACGCCACAAACAAAACGCACACGCACGCACAGTCAGGGGACTGAAACCAGACTCACAGGGGATGGGGCCCTGGAACACACACACGCATCCACGAGCACTGCGCAGTCCTCAGTTGCCTCTCCCTCCAAAACACCCTCCCTTGCCTCACCTGCAACCCCAAAGACCCAACGCCTCTTCCTCAGTGACCTCGGCCTCTTCCCCTCCGATCCAGCTGCTCCAGCATCCAGGGGAAGAGGAAGCCCACCCACACGGAGCAGAGTGCCCCTCGCCCCCGGACACCCTCCCCCAGGCGCAGACAGACTGAGGCCCCCACCCGCAAGTCCCCCCGGAGTCGTAAGAGCAAGACCCCGCCGCCGCCCTGCAGCTCAGGCACCAGGTCTCCTTCCTCCATCCCTCAGGCCCCCACTCCACAGGTGCCCCCACCACACCCTGCCCCAGGTTCCCCCACCCACAAATATACCATCCCCAAGAGGATCCGGCCTTCTCCCCCTGCCACTTGCTCTCCCGGCACCACACCCCCCGCTGCGCTTGTCTGTGCCACTGATGTGGTGAGGGTGTCCTCCCCCTCTGTCCAGCCCACCTTGCCTGTTCCCCATTCTCCTCCCCTGGTGGTAGGCACTGCAGTGGAGTCCACTACCACCCTGTCTGACTTGGGCACTGCAGTGGCGGACCTGTCCACTCCATCTGCAGGGTCCACTGCAGTCGTGCCGGCACCCACAACATCTGAGTCATGCCCCCAGTTGTGCCGGCACACACCATGTCAGACACCTCCACTGGGCCTGCCCCCCCGGTTGCCCCTCCTAGTGGATTGTCCCTGGTTTTGTGCAGGCATGCGTAGGGTGACATCTGCCACTGTCACCAAGTTTGGACTTTGACAATGGACTGGCCATTGGCCTTTGTGTTTTTCCTGGACTTTGTTTTCATTCCACACATATGCTGAATAAAGCAACTTTCTGTTCTCTAGTGCTTATGCTTCTGATGTACATGTTGTTGATGATGCTAACCATGCCCTTGCTGCAGTGATGGTGATATTTGGTCTCATGATAATGAAGTGTTACTGTGCAGGAACCCATGTGGTCCAGGGGAATGTGTCCTATCCTGTGGTGTATCCATGTCATCCATAGCAGCATCTGAGGGTGTCATGTGTTCAGTATTTGGCAATGGGATTTCCTACTTAGATTAGCTATTTCACATCTGTGGCTTCCACCCCTGCACATCTGTTGTGCCTGCCATTGTTCAATTCGTCTACTTCCCTGACCGTGTGGCCATCTCCACTGGACATGCAGGTTTGGGCATCAATGGGGAAGGACTCATCCGTGTAGTCAGTGCAACATTGCTATACAAGTGTGTTGGATCTGTGCTGATGATTCCGTTGGCACTTCCATGACCAGGCTGATGTGACGGGAGCCCTCATTTGGTGCTAATTGTTGATTGTGTGACCAAGTGCTCAGCTGACATGATGGGGCCCTACTGAGGCAACATATGGCACAGCTTTCCTCACACAGGAGTGGAGTCCCCTCATGGCAGTGTGTACTCCTGTGACATTGCCTGCGCCCAAGGTGTGTGTTGTATGTGCATGTCTGTGTGTTCACTTCCGTTTAGCTGTGCATGCTGTGTTCCCTAGTGTTGTACCTGTTTGTGATGCTTGCTGAGTTGACCTATGTTCCCCCAAAGTCTTCTCCCTGGGTTCTCTGTGATGTGGGTGCATGGCACATTACTGGTCATCAGGGTGTCACCCATAGGTGTGTTTGCTGTCAGGGCTGAGTTTGTGTGCAGACGCAGATGGGTCACAGTCAGGTTTCCCCTTGGCACTTGTTGTTTGCCCCTGTCATGTGATTTCCAGTTTGTGTTATCTTTCAGTGATTGTGACACGTTGTGTGTGTGACTGCTGGCACTCCTCAGGGTCCGGGCTGCAATGTTGGTTGTTGTCTATGTGTGTTCTTTGTGGGTGACCTTGGCTTCTTCATTGGTGTGTGACTGTGGCTGGGATCCCATTGGTTGGTGTGGTATTGCCGTCATGTCCATGTACAGCGTAGTGTGCAGTGTGTCAGACATTCAGGAGTCTTGTTGAGTGGCCATGTGTGATGTGTTTCTGCACCTTGGTTCCCACCCACCACCCTGGAATAGTCATGGGTGCATGTGCAATGTCACCAGTGCATGTGTGCTTCACTGCTGCACATTGTTGGAGGTCGAGGGGTGTGGTGTTGAGTGTGTGCAGATGAGAGTTGTTGCCCGGCTAGGCCCCTGCCTCCATGTTGGCCTTGGCTTACTGGCCATGCTGATTGATTTGTGCTTGTGTAGGTGTGATGGTAGTTTGTTGCTCAGGACACATGACTGTGGTTCACAGTGTGAACCACATTTAGCTTTGTCATCACAGTGGGATTGTAATGCAGCCCAGGGTCACCACATTGTGGGGGCCCTGGGGGTGGTGCTGTGGTGTGTCTGTGTCTTGCTGTGTCAGTTGCTGTTCCTACGTGCCTGTGTGACATGTGTGATTTGTGTTCCCTCTCATCTGACAATGCCTGCTTGCCCACATAGGGGATTTGGATCCATGAGTTACCTTTGTGTGGCACTGTATGCACATCTGTATGATTGGTATTCAGGTCTCCTCATGTGTTGTGTGGTTGCCTGGGGACACTGGCACCCCCCTCACCTGTTGTGTATGATGTGCAGTGTGGGTCTGCCTGTTTGTGCATCTGCACCACTGCATTGGCATATCTTGGGTGTGCCATTGGCTGTATGTAGTTTGGTGGGTTTCCCCTGCTGTCCCTGGGACTCCTAGGTCATCGGTCAGCACAATGATCATGGTTTGTGTGTCCCATTGCTGCCATGGTATGGTATCTGTTCACCTCACATCTGCAGTCTCCACAGGGTATCTGCATTTGTGTGCCCATTGGTGCGAATATGTGGGTCTGCATTCTGATGGTCACTTTTGTCATTGTGTCATTGATGAATGTTGACAGTGTCAGCCCCCATGGGTGTTGTTTGTCTGCACATGGCCATAGGTATGTCTTATTTGCACTGCAGTATTTGCCTCCCCCAATCTATGTTGCAATGGGACACATACACTACTTTGCCACTGATGTGTTTTTTGTTCTGTGACCAGGAATCATCCATGCAGTTTGGCAGTTGCAGCTCTTTCTTTGTCAACACTTACCTTTTGGTCACTGTGATGATGGGGGTTTAGACCCCATTGCCACACTGTTCAAAATGTGCTTCAGCTATGGACCCCACACTTACATTTTGGTCACTGTGATGATGGGGGTTTGGACCCCATTGCCACACTGTTCAAAATGTGCTTCAGCTATGGACCCCACACTTACCTTTTGGTCACTGTGATGATGGGGGTTTAGACCCCATTGCCACAATGTTCAAAAGGTGCTTCAGCTATGGACCCCACACTTACCTTTTGGTCACAGTGATGATGGGGGTTTAGACTCCATTGCCACAATGTTCAAAAGGTGCTTCAGCTATGGACCCCACACTTACATTTTGGTCACTGTGATGATGGGGGTTTGGACCCCATTGCCACAATGGTCATGGCCTGCTTGCATTGTGGGGGCCACACACATATATGTGTGGCACATGTGCTAGGGGGTCACATTGTATGTTCAAAGTCATGTTCGGTGTTGTAGGCATTTGACACAGTCTACACACGCTTGTCATGGTGTTGGGGGATGACTTTTCTTGCATTCCCTAGGTTATGGTGTGCTGGTTGTGTCATGCATTGTCCATCCTATGAGTGGGGGTGGTAGTGGTGGTAGGCATCCAGCCCCCTGGGTGAGGGTGGTAGTAGTGGTAGGCATCCAGCCCCCCTGGCTAAGGGTGGTAGTAGTGGTAGGCATCCAGCCCCCCTGGCTAAGGGTGGTAGTAGTGGTAGGCATCCAGCCCCCCTGGGTGAGGGTGGTAGTAGTGGTAGGCATCCAGCCCCCTGGCTAAGGGTGGTGGTAGGCATCCAGCCCCCCCTGGCTAAGGGGGGTGGTGGTAGGCATCCAGCCCCCCCTGGGTGAGGGTGGTAGTAGTGGTAGGCATCCAGCCCCCCATGGCTAAGGGTGGTGGTAGGCATCCAGCCCCCCCTGGGTGAGGGTGGTAGTAGTGGTAGGCATCCAGCCCCCCCTGGCTAAGGGTGGTAGTAGTGGTAGGCACCCAGCCCCCCCTGGGTGAGGGTGGTAGTAGGCATCCAGCCCCCCCTGGCTAAGAGTAGTGGTAGGCATCCAGCCCCCTGGCTAAGGGTGGTGGTAGTGGTAGGCATCCAGCCCCCTGGCTAAGGGTGGTAGTAGTGGTAGGCATCCAGCCCCCCTGGGTGAGGGTGGTAGTAGTGGTAGGCATCTAGCCCCCCTGGCTAAGGGTGGCAGTAGTGGTAGGCATCCAGCCCCCTGGCTAAGGGTGGTAGTAGTGGTAGGCATCCAGCCCCCCTGGGTGAGGGTGGTAGTAGTGGTAGGCATCCAGCCCCCTGGCTAAGGGTGGTAGTAGTGGGAGGCATCCATCCCCCCTGGCTAAGGGTGGTGGTAGGCATCCAGCCCCTCCTGGCTAAGGGTGGTAGTAGTGGTAGGCATCCAGCCCCCTGGGTGAGGGTGGTAGTAGTGGTAGGCATCCAGCCCCCTGGGTAAGGGTGGTGGTAGGCATCCAGCCCCCCTGGCTAAGGGTGGTAGTAGTGGTAGGCATCCAGCCCCCTGGCTAAGGGTGGTAGTAGTGGTAGGCATCCAGCCCCCCTGGGTGAGGGTGGTAGTAGTGGTAGGCATCCAGCCCCCCTGGGTGAGGGTGGTAGTAGTGATAGGCATCCAGCCCCCTGGCTAAGGGTGGTAGTAGTGGTAGGCATCCAGCCCCCTGGGTGAGGGTGGTAGTAGTGGTAGGCATCCAGCCCCCCTGGGTGAGGGTGGTAGTAGTGGTAGGCATCCAGCCCCCCTGGCTAAGGGTGGTGGTAGGCATCCAGCCCCCCCTGGCTAAGGGTGGTAGTGGTGGTAGGCATCCAGCCCCCTCTGGCTAAGGGTGGTAGTAGTGGTAGGCATCCAGCCCCCCCTGGGTGAGGGTGGTAGTAGTGGTAGGCATCCAGCCCCCCCTGGCTAAGGGTGGTAGTAGTGGTAGGCATCCAGCCCCCCCTGGGTG